>OY978011.1:7417554-8698221 GCA_963854515.1 Pandemis heparana | reverse complement strand
TCGTGATGAGTCACTTTCAACCCTATATCCAGATGATCAATGACCTACTTTCAGAGTATGAGAGATGAAAATAAAATGGTAACGTCGCTGAAAATCATTCATTGCATTAGCAATGAAATTAAACTTGTTCATTACATGTTTCAAGTAAAGTACCCTTCTATTGTCGGTTTATTTTGTCATGCTTGAGTGGTGAATTCTATGAATGCATTTCAAATAGCCTTTGTAATATTCCCGACTGTACCATTAACCGACGCTCCGCGGAAATTAACGTTCCACTTCGCGCAAAATGTTGGAAATTGATTTCGTATGATGCAACTTTAAAATTGGTTCCACGCAAATAGCGCGTTCTTTTATAAACGTAACGTTATATCGGTGTTATATTTAACCTTCGATTAACCAAATGTAAGGTGAGTCAGCTTCAGTCGGTGCTATTAAAAGCTAGCAACGTCTTTGTACGCTGCTTTGGTTTGACGCTGATCTATTCACGTATCAATTTAACTGAGCGATCCATCAGTAGAGACAGGTATACTGTTTAGTGAGAACGCATGTCTGTGTTAATTTACTAGTATTTTTAATTTACTGATGCGGCTAAGTATGATCTATGTACTTGTTCTGATAGGTACTGGTTGCATAAAAGGATACCTAATTTTGTTGACAGTTTGTTTGCAATTTTGCTCTCACACAATAATCATTTCATTAGTCATTAATATCACCGTATAACATACTAAGTCTAATATCAGTGTAACATGTCAACAAGTAGGTACCTACTCGTAGATACATAGTACGTTACCTGCTGACTGGCTGAAAGGCCCATCGTTGGTGCCACGTCAGTCCCGATAGGTGACACGGGGGTCCGATTCAAACGTCACTCGCATGCTTCCGCCATCGAGGGTTCTATGACAAAGCTGTTTCATATCGAGAAAGTTCAAAATCGACCCTTACATTGACTTTCGTAAGGTTCCGTTGGGGTAGATTTAAAAAGAGTCAAATGATACTGGAAGAGTACCTAACACGATTTAGCAAGCAGAAAAGTATGGTAACAATCTTAAAAAAAAAAAAAATTGAATCTGTGCAACGGAAATTTCGCCAGATTTTAAATTATAGGCTTGAAATGGAAGGTAACTCCGTATCTCACTAAGGCAATAACAAAGAGACGGTATAAATACTTTACTACATAAAACGCCATGCACTTCCCAATTGATATTGATAATAGCTGAAACTCTTTTGGTCATTGTACTGCATCAAATATTGCAATACGAGAAACATGAATGATTCATGCAGCAATATTTCGAAAAGTATTCGCGTATAAAACACATGGCTGCAACATTACAGCGCTTCATAAAATAGCTCAAATGCATTCGTTTTATTTTTAAACTTCCGCTTCGTAATTCGTGGCAATATAAATGATGAATACCCCGGTCAAGTGTCAAATTTATAGAGTTTACATGCTCAGCGAACTGACAAGAGAGGTTAAACGTAACTGGCACCGTCAAAAATTTTGGGCATCAATAAAATTATGGATCAGATGTTTGCGTCGGCTCACGGTACCTACAGCTAAATATTTAAATTCAAAATTCAAAACTTTATTTTTGCAAATAGTTAGACCGCCAAGGGCTCTTTTACAAGTCTTTTTTAAAACTACCAGCACATTCGGAAAGACCACCATTGCCAAAAAGAATGCGCCGCAAATTCAAATTAAAAATAATATCTATAACTCTGAAGTTCATAGTTGCATACACTGAGTCCTAAAATTAATCCAAAACACTTCAACAGGTGGTTGAGTTAGTTTGACTGAACACGCTTGTAGAAGTGTTTGTCAGGATTTTTTAGATGTGGTTGGCAAATGTTTTTATTTTCAAACATATGGTCGATGTTTAGCGTGCGGTGTCAAAGGGTTGACTTCGTTTATTTTATAAACTATGAACAATTAATGTTATTTGTGCAACAAGAGAGCAAAGTTCGTTTTTATTTTGAGTGTCGATTTTGAATCCAGAGCAAGCGAAGGATTTTAAAATTGAATCACGAGCGTAGTGAGTTATTCTAGGATAGAATTCTTAGTGCAGCGAGGGATTCAAAGACACGAGATACAAAAAACTTTGGGCTCGTGTGCAACATAAAATTGTTCACCTCAGCAGCCAGTATATGTTGGCCAATATTACTTTTGATAGTATTTTTGTTGTCTCTTTTAGGATATTTTAACGTTTTTTTTTTTTCCAAATCAAAATTCGTTTATTCATTTAAACAAAGCTTTATTAAGAAACGTGGAAAAAAAACCTTTATAGCAAGGAAAAAAACACTGATAACGGGAATAGCCCTGGGATACACGCGTAAACGCCGGCCTTGTCCCGCTGATCGGGATCATAGCCTGAAAATACTATGTTGGTTTAATGCAACTAAGGGCGCGAACACAATGTGATATAGCTATCGTCTACTATATCAATCTGCAGGGACAAAGGTCTTATAATATGATGTGCGAGAGCGAATTTTATCCCTCTTATGCTGCTTATTCACCATGCGTGACAGGCATTCAATCGATAATCCACAACAAATTAAACCAAGTTTTTAAATCATACTGGAGTAAATAATATGTACCTATTAATTTCTAAACGACACTGAAAATTAGAACACATAGAAAAATCCGAAAAGCAAAGCTATGGCCGGGAATCGAACCCGGGTCCTCGTCATTCCGTGACGCGTGCTATACCCCTACACCACCCATAGCAGGTAGGTATGTACCTATTACCTATCATTAGAAAACGAAGAAAATGTTTGCTCAATTTTTAATACGAGTTCTGATTTATTTTGTCAAGAAATTGAAAATCTAATTCGAGCGGCAATTTTCTAGCTAAACATTGTTTGCCACTTAGGTTCAAAATGTCACGGGTGTAATTTTCAAACATTGCCCTCCAAGGTATTTATTTTATTAATTGAAAACTTAATACTAAAAACTTTAGTAACCGTTAAAGCGGAAATTGACTTCTAGCCGGAAGTATTAATATGAAAACCAATTAAAATAAATATTGTTTAGCCTTATGCGTCGACTGCCACGGTCTTATTACCTAAGTAAAGTTTATTACAATAATTACTTCACATTTAATATTCATACAAGATGATCTGTAGACATTCATTCAGGAATGTAACCCGGCCTTACTCTTACATCTCATGTCTTATCGTAGCCTTATGCTTTTATTTAGGTCCTCCTTCGCCCCGACCTCGTCGAGCGCACATAACTCCACGATTTATTCTCTGCTTAGCTGCGCCCGCGCGTTGAGAACGTCTCGTGATTAGCCAGCACTGTTTGTTTGTATTGTAAATTGGGTTTTCATAGCCTTTTAATACAAACGAAAACGAATTTATGCCAGTGGGTTAGCAGAATTCGGATTCCGCAGCCGCGTGGATGTAAATTAATGCTGAAAATAGCTAAGGTTTAACGATGAAGTTTACTAAATATTATATTGAATTGTGGTCGCTTTCAAGGTAACTTGTCTTTCTGGTTTGCTGCGAACATAAAAAATATCCGTGAATGTCTTTCAAACAAATAAATATGGCATTAAAAATTAAATTCTGGATTTATTGTGTCTACTCAGGACGTTTATGAGGTATTAAGCGAACAAACCGACTGGCTCGTAAAACTAAATATACGCACCACCCATGCTGTTAAGTGATTGAGTAACGCACTACGTCAACGCCGGTTGTACTTCATTAACTTCATAATTCTTTACGATTATTAGGTCATCATCATCAATGCCAACTGTAGACTGTATAAGCATGTTAGGAGGTACTACAAATGCACTGCAACGTTTTCATGACTGCGCCTCAAACCTGGCAAGAGTGGGAAGAAACACGGAGAACCAGCGCCAAATTTGTGCCTTTTGGCTTGCTCTTTATTTTTTTACTGGACAATGGTCTTACCATTCGCCTGCAAATCGTCCCTATCAAGAGCATGCGTCCAACGAGTCCCCTCATATCCCTTTCGGTATGCTTCTGCCTCACTGGCCATCCTACGAAGCCCAATGAGTAGCAACTTGGGCTAATCGATACCGCAGTGTTCACACACGGCCCAATTCTCATTTAAGCTTAGAGGCAGTTTCGCATTTCTGCTACGATTCCGGTGTTAATTCCATCAAATTATTATGAATCTTGTGAAGTCGTCGTCGTAGGCCTTTAGACCTACCCTACCTACGAACGTAAAAAAATTTCATCGTAGGTCAAATTGGATGAACTTGTTTGCTAAATACTACAATGTAGTTAAATAGCAGTAAATGAATAAAGAAAGTCTGTTGTTCACTGCAAACACAAGAAATAAATAATTCCTAAATCTACAAATTGATATTGTACCTAAATATTTGATTTCTTTGTTACAGGTGCTGAAACGCCAAAATGGAATCCGACATGTACCATTACAAGTCTTAGCGATAAAATGCATCGTTTGCTGTACACGGATGATTTGTTTCCCGTATTAACGGCAACGTTTGTTCAGAAGGCAGCAATGGAGGGGTAAAATGAGCACGCGTGAAGTTGAATTGTCGGGCGGGGCGCCATGGGGATTCCGAATGCACGGCGGGGCTGATCAGAACCAACCTTTGAGAATATCCAGAGTAAGTAATTAATATTATAAGAACCTTTATAATGGCCTGAACTAGGCTGTTGTTATATTATTAATTATTATGCTATTGCGTGACAGATATATACAATAGATTAGATTAGATTAGATTATTTATTTATTCAATATAAAATTACATCATAAATTGTACAATGTCAAGTTACGAGAACTTATATTGAAATCGTCAAAGAACAAGTAAAATTAAATTAAAAATAATTGGATGTCAATAATAAATAAGCAACAAATAATTACATTTTGCTTATGAAAAATAAAAAATCAAATAATTTATAACAATAATAATGTCACCCAACAGGGATCGTCCAATTAAAAATGTAATTAAAATAATTAGGAAAAGAATGTCAAATAAAATAAGAATTAATATCAAGACTACAATTTCAATGTCAAAACAAAAATGTCAAATAACATTAAAATACTAAAAAGAAGTGCACATCATGTCAATATATACATCTTCATATACCTTTCTACCGTCCGTGAACTTTTAGGATGTATTTCGGGTTTGTCTTACTGTATCCCTCACTCGGCCGATTTAAGAATTAAACCCATAAGAGTGAGTGAGACAGCAAGACAAACTCGAATCGTATTCTAAGAGCTCCCGGATTGTACAATCTATGTGTATTGATGAATAATACTTACAACAGAATATTAAACTGGTAAAGCATGATTAAGTTGATACTATACTATATGCGACTATTAAAGTAATGGTCGTAATTAGAAATAAAGAAAGAAAGAAGACATTTATTCATTTTGTAAGACACACAAATATAAGAGCATACACACAATTTTATAGAAAAGAAACAACATAAACAGAAAAAAACACAGACATGAAAATTAGATCATCAGCGTTGTGTGTCTTCGCAAAAGTGAAACGGTCGCTGGCTCAGCATTACGCTGAGGTGTTAGACACCTGAAGCACTGATTTTCAGCCAGAACCGTTTGTGACTCAAGAAACGATACACAGGCAAAATATACTACATAAACCATAAACTATTACGTAAGTAAAGTAATAAATAGATATATAATAAATAGACAGAACCCCACTTATGTGTGACTAGAAAATACATAGGTACATGGACTGCTTAGAGTCTGCTGAAATGTAGATACCTAATGTAAAAGTAAATATTAAATAAGACGGTGCCAGAAACCGATCTTTATTCGTCGAAATGTTCTAAACAGTAATTAACTAAACGTGCTCTAATCCCGACGGAAAAGGAAAAACTAATCACTTACATCGTACCTACCGGCCGTAGCGACCGATCGCACTAGTATAAGTACTTAGAAATGCAAATGCAATTAAGTACGTTTTTTAATACAATACATGGCCTGGGGCTTTACCATGACGTCCTAATTCCGACTCAGTTCAAGTTTTAGCTGTCACTTTTAGTATGAATCTGACAACGAGCGAACCTAAACTGAATCGCATTAAGACGTCATGGTAAGGCCTCAGTATGCACGATAGGCAACGATTTTACTGTCACTTAGTTGACCACAGAGTAGAATACAATACAAATACTCTTTATTGAACACCACAAATCAGTACAAAACAATACAGAAACAAAGAACAAAGTATACAATAGGCGGTCTTATCGCTTAATAGCGATCTCTACCAGACAACCATTAAGACAGAGAAATTTTGGAGTACCTACCTTTGCTGTTGACCATCCGTCAGGTGTGATTGTGTTTAAACGGACAGTTATTTATTGTACAAAATATTCTTCCATGCTGGTCTGAGAGTAAAGAAAAACATAGAATGTACCAGTTGCTTCTCTTCCCGCGCAAATGGTAAACGTCCACCGAGGGAATGGCTAAAAATTTTAGAAATAATGTATAGGCGGTGCGGCCACCAATTCATCACTATTATGATTGCCTTTACCACCTATACACCCACAATCGCGCTAAACGTGACCTAAAGGTCTTATTACCCTAGTCTTTGTCTACCCTTAAGGAATAAAGACGTGATTAATGTATGTATGTACATATATATTATACAAAATAATACGTAAAATCAATTAGGTATTATTTCTCTTTATTTGCCCTTCAGTAATGAAATTGCTACATAGTATATTTCTTGCAGAGCTTGAGCGATACACCGCGGCGCACATTTGATGTGAGTAAGATTGTGCTGCTGATTCTTCCACTAACATTAATCAATCATTTTTCTTGACGATGCCTACTCAGTGGCTTCTTTCTTAATTTACCCCGTAAAGGGTGAAGCTATAAAAAATCTTGAATGACTAGATAATGGTATGAAATGCTTCTACTAACCCCATTCAACGTGTCTAAAGTTGGCATAAAAATATCACTCTTACCAAGCGGTACCTTTGGAACAAAATGGAAATCTGTGTTAATCATTTCTTTATCGTTAATCATGAATCCATATTCTTTTTAAATTTATTGAGTGAAATTAACACGTTTGAAGACCTAGATTAAACTCTTTTACTCGCCTTTCCACTGTGAATTTTGAACACCATACTTAGTCCACCAAGTACTTATGCCTGAATAAATACTTGTAGAACATAGCAATTGTAAATCTTATCATACTTACATTATGGTTGTCAAAGAAAGATTTTTTTACCAACCAAATTGCATTATTTTTGCTTCAATAAAAATAGTTTTCTAATATTTCGTTGTTCTTGTTTATCTCATTACCGATTGCGTAAAAAATAATACAAGGCATGGGGCATTATTATTCAGTTCAGAAGCTTCTACAACACATTTTATAGGTGTTTGAAAATAAACAGTTACAGAATAAAGCTGAAATAAATCAAAGCAAGATAAATATGAAAATACGTAACTGACGCCTAGAAATATACTACGGGGCTCTTGCACTATTTCGTTCGACAGGCAAAGTTTTCAAAACTTAATAATGCAGGTGCCATTTAAGTTTTTGCTAGAATCGCTTTAAAGTCACTTAAATATTTTCTTTTAAGTGCAATTGTAGTTGCGGGTAAGACACTTAAATTATTCTATTTAAATAAATGACGGTTTAAAGTTCAGGGGAAGCTAAATGAGTCGAAGCTAATGGCAATGGCAGAAACCTATTACATACTGTTTATTAACACATCTGCCAACTGTGTAATTAAGCCTGATTAAACTAATTGTTGCTTGTTCAGTACCAGTAGCACTAGCACTGACATGCAATTGTATATCTGTTGACAGTTTACGTTGTTACTGATCTAATTATTTTGTCATGGTTTAGTCATTGGTATTTAGGTATGGTGACTTTTCGTTGCTTGATTTGGTTCACGATAAAATTATCAGTTTGAGTCAATGCGTCAAAGTAGACAAACAAAACAGTTTGCTATTTATTGCTGTCTTATAAGACACCACCAACAACCTACCTAATACCTTTCCAACCTCAGGAGCACGAGCACGTGTCGAAGGGTGAAGTGAGCTGCTATCACCTAAAATGTATTCTGATGATAAGGAAAGGAATCATATACTATGCCCTTAGCCATCGTATCTCCAAAAAAAGTCTTCTTCTCCTTCAAGTGCCTCTTAAACTAGTGAAGGTCAGCTCAGTTTTTGGTATCCTTCTCTATTGCACGCGAGCCTTAAAAGTTCTATTACTGAAGAAATTCCAAAAAAAAACAAAAACCACAGAAAAAGTAGGTAATTTAACGACTGGCTTTTTCATTAATTACCTGTCTTCAATGTGTCTATGACGAGTCTGTCGTGGGGTAATCTGCCTGATCAAAGCGGTTAATTCGGATTAAGGGCCTTCCTGCCCGACCTTCCGGAGGTCATACGCAGGCATCATTACGTAGAGATTGGGCCTCCACAATGCTTTGTCGTTTGCCGACGCGTAAATAGTTCCGTAAATCCTCAGCCAAAATGAAAAGGACGTCATTTAGCAAATTGTCGTAAACGTAATTACGCGTTCGTACGTGAAAACTGCTTTAAGGATAATCGCATGGACCCGAAACTGAGTTTAAATATTACTCCGGCAAAGTTACACACACACACACACACACACAACAGACACACGACACGATCACAAGGTCCAGGTCCGTCATGACCTGACTAACCTGTCGAGTTACGACAGAGTTATTTAGTACATTGCTAGTTCAAGAATATATAATTTTGGAACAGAGCTGACACTTTTCAAAGTACTGGAGCGATTTTTACCAAACATGGCTATTATGAAGCACCGCAAGGAAATTGGCTTTCGAATGAAAAAAAAAACCGGCCAAGTGCGAGTCGGACTCGCGCACGAAGGGTTCCGTACCAGAAATACCTTGTTGTATGGGAGCCCCCATTAATTATTATTATTTTGATTTTAGTATTTGTTGTTGTAGCCACAATAAAAATACATAATCTGTGCAAATTTCAACTGTCTAGCTATTACGGTTCTTGAGATCTAGCTCGGCGAGTGGTAGTCATGAAAAAGGGCTAAAACATCACGTTTTTTGTATGGAAGCCCCCCTTAATTATTATTATTATTTTGTAATTAGTATTTGTTGTTATAGCGGCAACAGAAATACACAATCTGTGAAAATTTCAACTGTCTAGCTATTACGGTTCTTGAGATACAGCCTGGTGACAGACGGACGGACGGACAGCGAAGTCTTAGTAATAGGGTCCCGTTTTTACCCTTTGGGTACGGAACCCTAAAAACCGCATCCAAACAAAAAAAACACATAGATATCGACGTCAAACTTATAACAACTCTTTTTTTGCGTCGGAGGTTAAAAAACAATGTTGATGGTGACGTTATTCTCTTGGGGTGCGTGTCGGGTTACCTCCGCGTGTGGTCAGGAGCTGCTGTTCGTTTCTGGATCCGTCCGGGGGGAAGAGCAGTGCTTGGTCCGGTGCACCCTGGGCAACGGCTTATAATTTCCTGGCAGTATCTGAGGGATATCATTGACCGTTGGCTAAGAGCCCGACAGGGGGGGAGGGGGGTCTTTGACCATATTACCGTACAACGTTGCCGACATTTTGTTGATTTTGTCACAAGATTTTATAATAAAATTTTACCCTGACATTGGCGAAGTTGTCGTCGCTATAACGACTTGTAACGCCACAAATAAAAGAAGAAGAAGAAGACGTTATTCTCAATTTCCTTGCGTAAACTTGATTTCACCTTGTTTTGTTTATCAGAATGACACAGTATTAAGTGCAAAGTGTGTACAGAATGCGTTTAAATAAATAGAATAAATTGGGCATGGGATTTCAGTGGATACGGGGTTAGATCGTATAGGCGACGCACGTGCGTGGCGGAGTCACGCGGCGAACGTGTCCCGCTTGCAAATAATGCTTAAACACAACCCGACCACACATAGTAGACACTTCACGTTTCACCCAGGAACCCTTTTCCAACCTTTCTACACTTCAGCAGAGAGAAGAAGCAGAACTCAGCTTATACTGGTTCTTTGACGCTGCCTATGCCCATACAATGCGACAAAATTCCCTATCCTATCACACATAGGTAGTATTACTTTGGCACGATTCAGAAATTTCACAGTAAGCAAATATTATGGCCAGATAATGACCTCTGAATACATGTTATCTCGATTTTACAACTTGTCGTAACATTATCATATCAAAAGCTAAATTTATTAACCGCTTTGTGACGAAGTAAATGGTGTAATATTATTATTCCTGGCGGCCTTTCATATCCGCTTACTTACAATATGCTATCATAGTATCAAAAAGATCGTCGGGCTTAGATTGATGATGCTTTGTTTTGCATTTTAACAGCTGATAATTTTGCAAGATTTGATTTGAAGCCACCGCAAAATTATTTAAGTTATATAAGTAGCTCGAAACTTTATAGGGATAATTTGGACTGACTAACCTGAAGAAATAGTGAAATACTGTTAATACTTTTTGTGGCCCTTTAAAGGACACGTTTTTGTAAAGTCGCTTAAAATTTAAAAGGAAATTCAAATCGTTATTTTCTTACTTTTAAATTGTGCAAGTAGCTAAAAGACGCTGAGAATGCTCTGAATGGATTCGTGATCTAGTTTTCAGTTGAAATAAGTGACGATGGCGGAAACTTCAGTATTTCATTATAACTGTTCCAGAAGCGCCGGGGAATTAGTTAGCATTTTATCTACTTAGCAAACAGCTTAAACAACTGATTGCTACTGAACTGGTCTTAGTATACAAGGATTCATGAAATGCCGAGGAAAACATCTTCTTCTTCTTTGGCGCTACACTCTTGCCAGAGTGGTCGTGGCCGTCACGCCGATTGTGTGGCCTGCTTTACAAAGCAACGCCATTTTGCACGAACCGCCGCCCTCCTGCTACATTCGTGCAGAGGAACGTCGACAGCGGTCTTTATTTGATCTGTCCACCTCATCGGCGATCTTCCGCACGGTCTGGTCCAGTGTTGCCGTTAGCGTACATTTTACACATTTGACGTACCTTTTTAGCCTCCAATGTGTTATGTGTAATGGGGTCCAGTTTACGTACCTTTTGTTCTCATCCAAAACTATGTGTAACATTTTATAAACCGCAGCCAAACAGTTGTGGCAAAACTGAGAGCGTTAGAAGCTGTGTTAAGAGTTGAGTAAAAAAAATGCTTATGTACCTTTTTATACCAAAATGTACCTTTTCAGCGCTGTATATGTACCTTTTGGGAACTCAGTTGTGGCAACACTGGTCTGGTCATGTCGAGGAAAACATACTGATATTGTTTGTGGCTTCACTAAAATTGTCGTGATTGGCATAGAGCTCCGTACCCAATGGGTGCCTATAGCCCTTATCACTGAGCTTCCGCTATCTATGTTTTGTCCTTCAGCCTGTTCATCGGCACAGAATTAAAGTAATACTACTAAGCATCGGTCCGCCCGTCACAGGGTTGTGTCTTTTAAACTGTGACAGGTAGACAAGTTAATTGAAATATTTTACAGCCATGAAATAAATACAACAATTTTTTTTATCTAAGTAAATTAAATAATAATAAAATAAAAAATATATAAATAAATTATATTTAATAAATTTAATTAAATTAAATTAATTAAATATAAAATAATATTATGTTTTAATTAGTTTAATTAATTAATTTAATTTAATTATAATTATTAATAAGTTATATTTTATTAAGTAATTAAGTTAATTAATTGTGGATGAAGCGAAAGAGGTATGTCAGGATCGTAGCAAGTGGAACAAAGTAGTATCTGCCTTCCCCTGTGGGAAAGAGGCGTGACGATATGTATGTATGTATGTAAATTAAAGAGGGATCCCAATCTAAAACACTACTAAATGCTTTCTAATGGGTAGAACGCTTAAAATTTCTGTGGCTATTTTCCTTACAACTCTTATATTGGCAGCTAATCTGTGACAACAAAATAAATAACAATAATGTTCCCAGCCAAATTTTAATAAACACGAAACTAATAATAAACACTATTGCTGTAGTCAATCGATATAAATAAAATCAACTGCTCCTAGTCTAAAACATCGTCACTTGAGAACGACTTGACTGATACCTACGGCTTTTCTGTTGTGGTCCTAATGACAATGGTGGTGTTATAGAAAATTGTTGGACAAGAACAAATAACAGAAACGGGAAAACTATGCAGAAATTAAACCTTAATCGAAACTTTGTTGCTACATTTTAGGTCTACAAGACCACATTCCAACCATTAAACCCTATCTGCATCGACAATGCTGGGCACCTGTTCAGAATGTCCATTAATCTGCGACCAGTAAGCGGTAGCTACATGGTTAAGCTCTTTGCTCGCAAACTTACTTACACTTGGAACAATGGCCAGCACAATTTGAATTTCCTTTATACCGAGGAAAGCCTTTTCTTTTCCATATTCAACGGCGCACTGTTTCTTGCGGTGTCGCCTGGGTTTTAAAACTTTACAACGCGCAACAACGTAATTAGCGACATGTAGATTAGCATTTTTAGTTGAAACTAGTGATGTGCCGGATCGCTAAAAATGTATATCCGCGGATACGGATCTAAACACGGATATTTAGTGCCAAGATCCGCGGATACGGATACGGATACGGATCTTTATTTTCTTATTCTATTAGTGTCAGCGCTCGCGACCTTGAAACGATAGTTGACGGTACGCTCGCCGCAACGCCACGCAGGACATGTTTTGACTTGCATTGCGCGGATAGTATTTAATATTTATTGTTTTGGTTAACTTGCTTTCTCATTATAAAGATCTATCTATCTCAATGAAAACATGAAACATGAAAACATGCTCCATTCCACACTGGTATATAAAACAAGTTGATCTATGTGAACAAAATATTATTAAATTCGTGGATTGCATTAAAAATCTCAGTTTTAATGATGTATATTTAGCAAATAATCCGAATGAAGCCTTCAATTGTTTTGCTGAAACCTTTGAGTTGTTTTATAAACTGTGTTTTCCTGTTAAAAAAATCCGAATTAGCAGTACTAGCAGACCAAAATGGATTACGAAAGGCATAAGAAACTGTTGTAAACGAAAAAGAGAACTCTTATGGAAATGTAGGCTTTCCTCCGACCCGAATAATAGAATAAAGTTTAACCGTTATTCTAGTCGACTTAAAAAAATTATAAAGATGACACAAAAATCACAAAATGATGATTATATTAGAAATTCTACAAATAAAATAAAAGCTACTTGGAAAATAATTAATAATTCTAAGGCTAGGTACCCCATGGAATACATTGACCAAATAAAATATGGTGCTAAAACAATTACACACCCTAAGGACATTGCTGAACATTTTAATAATTATTTCATTAACCTAGCTTATCAAATTAAATCAACTAATAATAATAATAATAATAATAAAACCAATACTAGAAATCACAATTTTAAAAACACAATGACATATAACTCTAATTCCCTATTTATGAATCCCACAAATCCGAGCGACATAAAATCTATAATAAAATCTCTTAAGAATACAAATAGTACTGGTTTAGATGGAATACACACTAAAGTTATAAAAAGAGTGTCCAACATAATTTCTCCAATACTTAGCTACATCATTAACATGTGTATTGAACATGGGGAATTTCCCAGCAAATTAAAGATATCTCTTATAAAACCCTTATATAAAAAAGACGATAAAAATGATATGAGTAATTACAGGCCCATTGCATTAATCTCCATCTTCTCAAAAATAATAGAAAAAGTTATATACCATAATTTATATAGTTATTTTGAAAAAAATAGCTTATTCGCAGAAGAACAAAAGGGATTTCGTAAGAACAAATCCATAAATATGGCCATATTCAATCTACTTCAAAAAGTGGTCACTAACATGGATAAGAAAATCCCTGCCTGTGCCTTATACATGGATATGTCAAAAGCCTTTGACTTCGTCGACCATAATATTCTCCTTGATAAGCTTTACGCATACGGAATACGTGGTAATGTTCACAGTTTAATTAAATCCTACCTGACTAATCGGAAACAAAAAACGTTAGTAAAAAAACTATCCAATAAAACTAAAACTGAAGAAACTTTTTCGTCAGATTTGAGAGAAATTCGTTACGGCGTACCACAGGGAAGTGTGTTGGGTCCTTTATTATTTCTAATCTACATAAATGATCTACCAAAGGCCATAAATCATCCAATGGTTCTCTTTGCTGACGACAGCACTGTCATCTTTTCTGGTCAAAATGTACAATCACTTGAATCCGATATTAACAGTACATTAAATATAATAATAGAATGGCTAAGCAATAATAATTTGAAGGTGAATCTGGATAAAACGAATATCATGACATTTAAACAAAGAATCAATTCAACTAACTTAAGTATAATTTACAACGGACATAAAATAAATGAAACTGACATAACAAAATTTTTAGGGCTTAGTGTAGATAATAAGCTGACGTGGAAGAACCAAATTGACATTATATGTAAGAAATTAAGTAAATTTTCATACGCCCTATACAATTTAAACAAAAAAGCAAACCTGTCATCTGTACTAACTGCTTATCATGCGTATGTTACGTCAACTTTACGTTATGGTATACTTTTCTGGGGCAATTCAACCAATAGAGAAAAAGCATTTAAAGCCCAAAAAAAGTGCATAAGGTCAATTTGTGGTTTAAAACCAAATTATTCATGTAAACCGCACTTTATAATGTTGAAAATACTTACACTACCATCTTTATATATATACGAAACAGCAAATTTTGTAAATGCTAACAGAAATCTGTTTAATACATTTAAAAGTTCTCGCCTGCAAAACAAAGTAAGGGCGCCGCCAAGTAATACAGCATTGTTACGGAAAAGTATACTAGGAATGGCGCATAGAATTTACAACAAGCTTCCGCAGGAAATTATAGAAAAAACTGCAAACCAAAATGACTTTAAGAGAAGTCTAAAGGCATTCCTTACTGAAAAGGCTTATTATTCGGTACAAGAATTTTTGACAGATACAATAAGTTGACATAAATTGAATTATTATTATTACTATTATTATTATTATTATTTTTAGGAAGTATTTGACATAGTTTTATAACAAAAATGTAAAGTATATTGAACACTGCCTAAACTTATTATTTATTAAGTACAAAATTGTTTTATTGTTTTTCTTAAGGTATGCTGCATGTATTTTAAAATATGCATGTATCCAAATAATTTGTATGCCCCAAGGCACCACATAGTGATACAAATAGTAATATAAGTAACACCCTGTAATTTACCTATGTTGGACAAATAAATCTTTGAATCTTTGAATCTTTGAATCAATGTTTGCAATATAAAGGTGCCAAATATTTGATTTAATTAAATAAAAATAGTCTGAATGGAATTTATTAGTTTTTTAATTCTACCTAATCACCTGAGAAGATCCGTAAAATATCCGCTCGAAAAGTAACGGACACGGATACGGATACGGATTTCTTTTTTACCTCGGATATCCGCGAATACGGATACGGATACGGATATCCGGAACATCACTAGTTGAAACTGGTCGGAGCTAACATTTAAAATAAATATTAAGTTCGTCAGCACGCAACACGCAATGAGCTGGAAATGTACCTAAACCTACAATCTTTTGAATGTTTCAAGAGCGTTTCATAGAATATTCAACTTATTTTTGTTGGAAACTAACATCTCACTTTATCTAAAGACAATATCCCCCAATTCTGCGAAAACGAGCAAATTAAATCTCGTGATTACAAGTTCATTGGCCTACTGTCTCCCGGACAAGAAGAGCGCCCGACAGCCGATACGATTCCTCACTTTGGCTTACACAAGATTAATATTCCAGGCAAGCGCCAGCCCCTCACATAACAATAGACGTGTGTCCTCACGCGCATGCATTTTCGAATAATGCCCATACAATGATTCGATAAAATTGCCTATAACACACCTCAAAGGCTCAGTATCACCTGTGACTTTCTGCCGGTAGTAACTTTGATTCGAATCGTCTGCTTATTCTTAAGATTCTTTACAAAACCAATGTGATTTAACCATGCTGTGTCTACCTTAATTATTATCATCAGTGTAATCCTACGCTCATTAAGTAGTTAACTTTTTTAGTATATAATTTGTGTATCATTACCGCGTATGTTTTGTTTATTCAACTATATTTAAACTGTGTACTTATGTTTAGTGGGGTTTGTGTCGTGTTTGGCGTAAAGGTGACCTACCTCAATGGTTTAATTGTGCTCATGTGAGGGTGCGTTGTGGTGTAATTGAAGTGTGAATCAGTGTGGGTTGGGGTGGCGCCAGGAAGAGTGGGGGGAGGCTTTCCTTCCGGAAGGAAACATGCTGAAGTTTTGCTCTCCGGCGGCTCGGCGACGGGAACCGAACCCGGTTTGTAGCCGTCCTACATTTTTCCTCCAAAAGTGCGAAATGTTTTGTAAATGATACTTGAGATAAAAATAAATTCGACCGGAGTGGGTTACGCAGACACGAACGTGATCAAAGTGAATTCAAATATCGCAGCGTTACGTACGCATACAAATGGCGGATATTTTTTTTTCTCTTAAGCGTAAAAGAATAAAGTAAATACGGTAAAAGGTATTTGTGAGATTATCTCGTATTTGCAAACAAAAAGCTTTATGCATTGGAAATATTGGGGACATACGGGAAAGGAATGATTATAGGTACATAACTGTACAGTCTGACAAAAAAGAGTAAAAATTATAAAGTGGGTATACTATAGAGTCGTCCCTTTCTTATCCATTGGTATAAGAAAACGGGACGACACTACTGTATACCCACTCTTTAATTTCTACTCTTTTTGCCAGACTATACCTACATAGTCATATTTTTTGGGTTCCAGATCTCAAAAAGAAAAATAGAGAATTGAATAACTACTCGCGTACGTCTATCTGTCTGTCACATGCTTAAATTTGAACCAATCACGGACAGTGTGTTACCTACGTATATAAATTAAATTCGGAAATGTAGGTGTTCCTTTTGGGGGCAACCAATGGGGCAATTGACAAAATTCAGAAAAACTTTTGCAAATAGTTCCGAATGAAATATTTAGGAGTTGAAAGGGTATTTGATTCAGTTCATGCGGAACCCTTAGCTCGAAACTCCGACTTGCACTTTCTCGATTTTTCGTCTATAACACGGGTGACATAGCACTCCTTTCTAGCGGCAAATGAGTGTATTTGTTTTTCTACCTCACTGCGCTACGGGGTCACAAATACGAGAAAATAGTTCCCGTACCACACAACGAGTACAATTATCACGTGGGTGCTTTATAGGAAAAAACTAATAATATGGAAAGGGGAGGTAGTATTCTCAAAATACCCATAGTTGTCACTTTTTTTATTTGAACGTGATCAAACGCCTGTCCCACCGCGCATTAAGACAAAGCCAAATATAAGCCTTTCAATCTTTCAATCACTTGTCACTAAACATGATACAATTAGTAAAGGTAGGTTTGTGTCTAGAGAATCTAATAGTTGTCAAAAGTGAGTGTGTTGTGTAGTCAGCACGGCTAGCAAGAGAACGCGCGAGATATTATACTACCAGCTCGTCTAGCACGACAGCGCACAAGAGTCGCGTCGCGCGCGAGATAGATTGCCTGTCTTTTTCTTATTGTTCGTTCTAAAAAGGGACGGGTAATCTATCTCGCGCGCGACGCGACTCTTGTGCGCGGTCGTGCTAGCCGGGCTGTCTTTTTCTACAACGAATAGTAAGAAAAAGACGGGTAGACGGGTAGGTTTCTCGCGCGCGACTGCTCCCGCGCGCTCTGGTGCTTGCCGTGCAGATATGCCCTAAATTTTTTTAGCTACTGTGTGGCAAACTGAAGAACTGTTCGCTGGCTAATCCTAACGGCTTTGAATAAGCTTAGAATACTGTTTTTCATCACGGTTCACTTGATTTTTTTATTTACAGGTCAATCCAGGGCGTAAAGCGTCGCTGAGCGGTGTTCGGGAGGGCGACGTGATCTCGTCCATCAATGGGCGTCCGACGCGCACCATGAGCAACGCGGATGCGCACGCTATGCTGCGCGCCGCGGGGCCAGTGCTCCGGCTCGGACTTAACGAGTAAGTGATCAAAGGTTTGGTACTCAACTCAAAAAATCCTTCCGTAACATAACAGCAGGTGACTCGGTTAGTTTGATTGGACATTCTTAAAAAGACTTTTCATTAAAAATTTTCGATTACAAAACAGTATTAAAAATGCTTTCTTCACTGCTGTCTAACTCGCTCGCAATCGCCATCTTGTTCATTTTGACAGTTCTTGTATGAATGTGACAGCTAGCTGATTCCGATGCCAATTGTCAGCCCATACATGAACTGTCAAAATGAAAACGATGGCGATTGCGAGCGAGTTAGACAATAAGCCTACTGGTTTGGAAGCTGAAAAAAAGTGCGAGTCGGACTCGCCCATGAAGGGTTCCGTAGCAGCAAGTAACATAATATAAAAGTTCTTGTAGTTCGTTGTAACTTTGATGCGGTTTACGATTAGTGACGTGTATTAAAAAAACCGGCCAAGTGCGAGTCGGACTCGCGCATGAAGGGTTCCGTACCAGAAATACTCTGTTGTATGGGAGCCCCCATTAATTATTATTATTTTGATTTTAGTATTTGTTGTTGTAGCCACAATAAAAATACATAATCTGTGCAAATTTCAACTGTCTAGCTATTACGGTTCTTGAGATCTAGCTCGGCGAGTGGTAGTCATGAAAAAGGGCTAAAACATCACGTTTTTTGTATGGGAGCCCCTTTAATTATTATTATTATTTTGTTTTTAGTATTTGTTGTTATAGCGGTAACAGAAATACACAATCTGTGAAAATTTCAAGTGTCTAGCTATTACGGTTCTTGAGATACAGCCTGGCGACAGACGGACGGACAGCGAAGTCTTTCTAATAGGGTCCCGTTTTTACCCTTTGGGTACGGAATCATAAAAACTATTTACTTTTTTTGCCATTTGGCTACAGAACCCTAAAAACAGAATATATTTAGGTACCAGCTGGTTCTCTTTCCGTGCAATCGTGAAAGCCCATCGAGGGAAAATCTTATTAATCATGTTATAGGCGATGTGACGCTAAAATTTGCCTTTAGGTCTTATTACCCTTGGCTCTGTCTGTCTCGTTACGGATAAAGACGTGATGCATATGTATATATGAATGTAATGCTAAACAGGCATAGAAAGCATGAACATAATGAATCTCAGGACACGAAAGCTCAAGAATGACTGTACATTATACCAAGTGGCTTTAAAAGAACATGTCGTATACCTATCAAAAAAAGATACACATTCGCGTGCGCATGTGAAAATAATTAATAAGTTTTGAAAACAAAAAGCCCGACGTAATTTTGTTTACGATGAAGCTCTGAGAACTTTTTCGATTAAGTTACTTGTTGAGGCCGGGCGAGGCCTAAATATGGATGCTCCTTGTCTGCTGTGCTGACGTTAAATGGATGCAGGCCAACTTAGTTCACAACATTCGCTGACTGATTTATTTTTACGTCTACTTTTAATAGAGTCTGTCTAACTAAAGCTGAACCCGCAAAAGCGCGGCAATTTCAAAAAATCATGACCGGGTAACACAGGATCACTCACACAGCTGCAATTTTCTTAGAGAAATGTCAATTTGACATACAACATGACACCTCAGATAGACACACTTAAAGACAAAATGTTTCCAATCAAATAACTAGTAGGTTCAGCTTTGGTTAGACAGACTTTACCAATTATTATTTTTTATCTTGATTCTCTTCCGCGCATAAAAGAACCATGAGACCACGTTTAGCGTGATTGTGAGCGTATAGTTGGAAAGAGGAATCAAAATAGTGGTGGGTTGCTAGCCGGGTCCATAATTTGTCCCATAAAATTTTTGGTCATAATTTTGAAATCCATAACGTTTTTTGTCATAAATTTTGTTGGTCATAATATTGATAGTCATAAAATATTACATCATAAAGTGAAGTTACTATTGTCATTGGTCATAATTATTCTGAGTCATAATGTTTATTAACATAACAATCGATGTATTACTTGTATCACTTTTCATAATAATTAATGTCATATTATCACTTATAATAATTGTTGGTAAGGCTTTTATCGCAGTGTATAATTATTATTTGTCACAACATTTGTTGGTAATAACATTCAATGACATGATTGTATTATATATCATCATAATATTACTGGTAATAAAATCGCATATTATAATTGTTGAACGTCATAAATTATTGTTAGTCATAAAATTAGTTCGTAATAACATACTATCGTAACACTAACATATTTAACATTTTGCATTTCTAAAAGTGCTACCCGAGTTAAAAACCCGAGTGGGTACTTCAAGGAGTAGTAGGAGGGTAGTTGTCTTTATTTATTTAGTGAAAAAATATGCATAGGGATGTTTAAAAAAAAACCTAACATCGAAGGCTAAGGCGGTAGCTACGCTTCGCTTCGCTCCCGCCTTAGCCTTCTGAACCTAACCTATCCGACTCGCTTTTTTTGTGGTCCATCTTGCTCGCTCGCTTCGCTCGCTCACTAAAATACTAAGAAAATGAAATTAGTTTGCTGTTACAAATTATGAACATCGAAGATTATTACGTCACAATATATGTCTAAAAATATTTCTGAACATGTATCGATATGCCTTCAGATGTTATGAATATTAATTCAAAGTACCCATTAAACGTTATTCAATGGATAAATATTACTAAAAACAGTTATGACTTTAAGATATATGCCCTAAAGTATTTCTGAATATGTATCGATATGTATTTTAATATTATAGATGTCAATTTTATGACTTTTGTCGTGTATGATATTCCAAATTATACACCACAATTATTAGAATTAATGAGCGGTATGAACTTCAACTTTTATGACTATTGATACTTATGTGCATAAATAATATGACCATCAAATTCTGACTTGCGAAATTCGGAGTAAAAAAATTATGGGACAAAAAGGGACCCCTTGCTAGCCACATCGCCCATAACATGAGTCCTAAGATTATCGCCCATTCCCTCGATGAGCTTTTACGATCTGCGCGGGAAGAAAGCAGCTAGTACATTCAATGTTTTTTCTTTGCTCCTAGCCTAGACCGGCATGGAAGAACGATTAGGTTCATTCGAGTAACAACATTGTTGGTAACATTAACATCGCACCAAAGCAGCCATTGATTGTGCACAGAGAAGCACAGAGCGCGATGCATTGCGTATAATCCGATCACTCTTCGCCGTTTCTCACAGGGCTGCCAAACGTCTGGATGGCTGCTCCAAAATTCGATTTTCGAAGTTCGTGTCATACCGTCTCTTTCGCTCTTAAATTAATGAGTATTAGTGAGTGCGGGACGGCTAAAAACGAACTTCTACAATCGAATTACAGAGTACAAGGAAATTTTCTGTTCAAGGTGGTATTTGCGCGACAGAAATAATTATTTTTGCTAAATTGCACGTGGAAGTATGAGTTTCAATCATTTTTTTTAATATGCGCTTGATGCGTTAGTTTTTCATTTGTGTATTTTTGTAACATTTTATAGAAGTACCTACCTACCTCTTAGTTTTCGTATTTTTTATGCTAGCCCTGTCCACGAGGCTCGGACATCGGACCGTTTGCAGATTAGTCGGACGCAAATTGAAGCACTTAGCTTGATCTCTATATGACGAGCCAAATGGACTTTCCCGTGTTACTAGAGTGATGTGTCTGTGCAAGATTCTGTCTGAAACATAGAGGCGCTCTGTGTATCGGTATATCTAAAGCGTTTGATCAAACACAAAGCGTGATCGTAATAGGACGCCAGAATGTAGGCTACGTGGTTTATCATAATTCCACAAATAACATTTTACAAATGCGTCGTTTCAAACTCGTCATTTAAATTTACTTAATTAAATACAACAGGCGGGGAAAATTTTGTTGTGTGATGTACAATTAAGGCTTGTCCCCGCCTGTTGTATTTAATTTAAAAGAAATTCTGTTGCTGGAATTTTAGGGCTTGTTTTTAGGGTTCCGTAGACAAATGGCAAAAAACTGAACCCTTATAGATTCGGCATGTCTGTCTGTCCGTCCGTATACGTCCGTATGTCCGTTGTTTTTAAATACCTAGGTAATTTAATTTATTACTCCTACTTTCTTACAAAAAGAGCACACAAAACGGCACCTGATTCGCGGTTTGATTAAAAATGCTCTATGTTACTATTACATCATGTTTCGGTGTTTTTTTCATGACGATGACCAACTATCTAAGCTAGTCGTACGTAGAAAAAACATTTTGGCTTCCAATGCAGAAAAAAAAGTATTTTAAACATGTTCTGCCTTAACTTTATACGTTCTACTTTTAAGGCTTGCTGTCGCGATGAGGACTTGACCTGTGTCTCGTGCTCTATTCAGGACATTTATTAATATTGGCTTATTTTCCCCAGAGGCCGAGAGATGTCGCCCCGAAGAAGATCAATAGGCAAGGGCGGCGAGTTGAAAAGTAAGTTACGGAACACAATTTAATTAAATATAAACATAAAAATAAACCCTTATAGCTTTATTAAATTAAATATTAAATAAATATTAAATATTAGTGAACAATTCAAACAAATTGACCCAGTCCAAAGTAAGCGCTAGTAAGGCTTGTGTTATGGGTACTAAACAACGATATACAATACTTATATAGAGAAATACATACTTATATAGATAGAAAACATCCATGACTCAGGAACAAATATTAGTGCTCATCACACAAATATATGCCCTTACCAGGATTCGAACCCGGGACGCTTGCTTCGCAGGCAGGGTCACTACCAACTAGGCCAACCGCGTCGTCAAAGCCAAGCTTTGCCATGTCTATTCGTGTCTGTCTGTCTATCCGCACCCACAGTACTTATATATGTATGTATGTATGTATGTAAACTCTTTATTGTGCAAAATAAACAAGACAAATACAATTGACAAACAATGAGAAACATGCACAAAGGCGGACTTATCTTATATATTGTGGTTTAACTCAGTGATAGTACTAGAAAGCTGAAATTTAACTTAGGTGTACCTACATAATATTAACTACACTGACAAAGTGGTAAAATTAAGTCTCGAATAATTTTTAGGGTATCTCCCCTGCACTTAAAGTGGGGATGTTTTTTTTCTCGTTTATCCCATAGCGTGGGGCAGTGGTGGGCAAACTTTTTTCATGGCGGGCCAGAAAATCACAGATATTTCAAAGAAGGGCCAAAATTATACTAAAATGCAATTTTTTTGACACTTGACGCATGAACTAAGTACGTGGCTAGTCTAGCTGGCTCCTTTGCCTTCGCATCTATTATTCTATTTTATACAGCAGCACCGTCTAAATATCGTCATCCTGTGCCATAACACTCCAATTCGAAGGAACGCCGGCGGGCCGCATTAAATTCTTTCGCGGACCGGAGTTGGCCCGCGGGCCGTAGTTTGCCCATCACTGGCGTGGGGTATCGTTGAAAAGGTCGTTCAAAAATATTGTGGGTGTAGGAAAACCATTTTTAGAATCAGGGATCCGTTTGCGTAATATTAAGGTTTAAAGATCTAATCATCGTTAGAGTCAAGTGTCCTCCCCCCTTGCCAGCTAAATGGGTGTATTTGGATTGGTGAAAAAATTCATGATAGTAGTATTATATATACTTAGGTACCTATGATGAAGTTTAAAATAAAAGTATAATTTTAATTCTTAATTTCAATTGTAGTTGTATTTTTTTATGGGCTAACTGGCGTGAAATATAAATCTTTTTTTTAAAGGAAACCTATCACAGCTAGACTGGCTTTACAGTACAGAACAACTTACAAAATGTAATTGGAGGAGCAAAAAAGAAAAATGAAATTATGTTCAGTGTATCCGCCTCTTGTGACACTTGTGACAGGCAAATATGGAACCCTACACTACGCGTGGCCCGACACGCACTTGGCCGGTTTTTTTAAGAAACAAACTGACCAGCGGACTTCAGTACCTGCCCACTGATCATTTATGCAATCTCGTTATAGAAATGGCGGAATATCGGAAGCAAACTAATCAGTAATAGTTCTGGATAGATAAATCTCAGACCTCAAACAGACTGCGGTGCAACTGTAGTTTCCTAGCAAATGATATCGGCAAACAGATCAAAGACTACAGACTAAATTGAACCTTCGTCTGAAAAGCCCACGGTTAAAGTTAAAACAACCTATCGTACCCGAATGCGGGGCTTTTGATATCAATTTGTGCCAATTTTGCAGTTTTTTTATTCGGTTACCAACCTTCTTACCCTTCAACCTTTTTAGGGTACGCTTTCATTGATTTCTGAGCATTGAAGATAGTGCAGGATCGACCAATCCTATTACTTGTAATTTAAAATCCATAACTCGCTGCTCGCACTTCTTATACTGTTTACAAAATAAATAGGGTGCTTCTAGTTTCTTAATATTTCTCGCCAAACTTCGAGTTTCTTCAGTTCACACGTCAGTCATATGAAAAACGAAGATCGCCGAGAGACATTAATGAAACAGAAGCACTGTACAGTAGATACCTACAGAGAAAAGATAATTTTAATGCTTTAATTAATTCCAAATCCTTAATAAGATCATTAGGTATGTGGGATGTTTATATTTATCTGTCTTTCTGTCATAGTTAATTTTGTCAGACACATGTGTGTACTGTGCTGTGATCTACGTCAACAAATTCATACGGATTCTCGGAAAATGGGTCGAAATTATGCATACAGATATACACGCAATACACGGAGATGATGACTGCTTGTCTTCATACCAATCTTGTTCCGTTAAACTGTTTCCAGAGTTTAGTTGGCAGATGCAAACATTGAAATACAGAATTGCAAGCGCAAGCCTGAAAGCCAATCGAGGAAATGGGCTAAAATTTGGCTTAAATCTTAGAAATCATGCTGTAGGCCAGCGTTTCCCAACCTTTTTCAGCCGCGGACCCCTAGGAAATCAAGCATACTTTTCACGGACCCCCTTAATAAAATAAACAGCAAAAAGAAAATCGGATTAGGTATTCAAAAGTCAAAAAGTCAAAAGTCAAAAGTTTAGTTTGCAAATAGGCCGCCGAGGGCCCTTTTACATGTCTTTTTTTGAATCTACCAGCGCATTCGGAAAGACCATCATTGCCAAGAAGAATGCGCCGCAAGAAACTTGGCAGAAAGTCATTTTTTCAAAATAAAATAGATTTACAATAGTACTTAAATTCTACTTAACTTACCTATAATACAATTAATACATTTTATAAAAGGGATGTAAAAGGTCCCTAAGTTAAGTTTATTTTAGTTATTATTATTACATATACAAAATTACGAGAGTTATTAGCATTTATGTATGGTCCAGAGATGGCACCGCGGACCCCCATACATATACTGGACGGACCACAGGTTGGGTAACACTGTTGTAGGTGATACGGCTAGATTAGTAGCACCCATCACTAAATTTATACCCATTTCGATCTATACGCCCACAAACATGCTAAGTGGTCTTTAGATCTTTTTAACTTAGGCTGTGTCTACCCCGTAAGGGATAAGGACGTGATTTATGTAAGTATATGTATATTAATGAGAAGTTAATGAAAAAACACTTTAAAAAGTCGTATTTTTTGATCGTGTCAAACTAATTTCAAGAGCTGACAGACAGACAGACAGTCACAATTGACGATTTTATAATATAAATATTATGATTTTATGTTTTCAAAATGTCTATGTATAAGCCTAATAATTAATAATTATTTATTTTAATACGTAACCCTAATTTAAAACGAATACGTATTAAAATACATAGAGTTTTAAATGCATAATGGGTCAAAATATATAGGTACTAAAAAACGGAAAAAAATGTGGCCCGCATATGCATACAATATCGGAAATTGTATGAAGGCTGGAGTCAAAATTTTGTATGATTTTGTGCCCTGAGTATAATAATAGAATACAAAGCAATTTTCTCTGAAAATGACTCGTTTTAAAATAAACGTAACCTAACCTAAACTTTACTAATCTGTAGATTACGAGATCAAAAAGCCAGTTTCACCGAAAATTGCATTTTATATTTTGATCCATTATGCATTTCAAACTTTATGGTATTTTGACCCGCACCCGTTAAATCAATTTAAGTGGCATTTAAGTGTCTGTCTGTTGTGTTGTTCCCTGACTAAGGTATTTGGATCCGTGTTAAATGTAACGTAACTTGTCCAAAACTATAGCCCCGTATCTCGAGTCCGTAAACAACATTCAAATGGCTGAGGCCCGAGATAAATACAATAGTATTATGGAATAGGCAATGTCAATGCGGATACTGTCTCTAGTAAATTTAGCGTGGGCACAGAATAAAATAGTGGTGCAAGGTTTAGTAAAATACACTATAGCGACGTTAAAAACGTTCAAATGATGGACCGATTATTACTTCTTCATATTTTTACTTAATCGTCACACTTTAATATTAATATTGAGTGAGCATAGGTTAGGCTTAGTTAAAATTACGAAACGTGCATTAATTTTTGTTATTTTATCGACGAGCATGTATGAAGAGATTGATGAATGTGGATGGAACGAAAGAGGTATGTCAAAGTAGTCTCTGCCTTTCCCTGTGGGAAAGAGGTGTGACGGTATTTATGTATGTATGAATGCATTTTTGTTATTATTTTTTAAAATATTTTATATTAATCTTAAAGATACTCATATTTGACAGAAACTACTCTTGGCGTCGACAGAACACATTTACTTAAATAGATTTTAGAATTTTGATTTCACTATTTCATTGTTCTCATAAACATGCTCCAAGCACCAGTAATGAGTAATAATAATTATTTTCTATCCGACAATGTCCGACGGATGGCGGTAGCTACTTATTATCTCGCTTAATTAATTGAGTGGTTCCCAGGAGACAAGCTGATATTTTCTGAGTCCTATGTAATAAATTGGATTGAAATATTTTTATCACAAAAAAAGCGATAACGGTGACTTATTTTGTCAGCTAAATTGAACATGTTAGCGTGGATTACCTACAAAGTGTAGAACGTTAAATTTGTGAGATGTTGTAGATTTAATACTGCGCCTAATATTAGTCGCCTGGCTTATGAAAATCCTCCTAGTGTATGACGCTTCGCGTTTATTATACTTTATGCCGCAAAATGAGCAGAGCCCGCAATATTTCGAGAAATGTACATCAAGTAACGCACAATATAATATGCCTTCGTCTGGTATATTTCCTTTAGTAGTGCCTTTGCTATACTTATCGCAAGTCCGCATATGCCGAGTTCCATTTACAAAGCGGTGACTTTATCGCTGTTTGCTTGGAATGTTAAAAGGAAATGGAACTTAGAGCATGGGGTAGTAGAATAAGTTAGACGACGAACAACTTAACTAGTGATGAATCTCGACTAGGCGTCATAATAAAAACTACTACGTTTCTTCCGGATAGATTTCGCAGCTTCTATTTAGCGTGTTTTGCATTATACCTATTCAGTATTTAGGTGCTAACAATGCTTTGTAATTTTAGAATAAAATTGTATAGTGCTGATATGATCAAACTCTAACGCTCTATTTTTGAAGAACTCTAATCTCATCTTAAAAATATGTCTAAATATTGCTTTTTTGACGTCTTTTTCTTTGATTTCAGGACCTTCACCTTTGGTAGCGGAGGAAGCGATACCTCAAGAACCAGTGTACGCGACGATTAAACCTCCAATGTCTCAAAATTGGTCACCATCGTCTCCCCTGCGCTCCTCTTTGAACTCTTTACCTTCAGCCCTCAACTCCACGCCACTTGTCAAAGCAGCGGCCCCCGTAGATCCACCCAAATTTCATCCAACAAACCCTTTTTACACAACATTACCATCAAACTACTCAAGTGCTTCCAAACTTCCTGTACCAAATGGGAAATCGTCAATCTCTAGCTTAGATAGAAGTAAATCTATGGGCAAATCCAAGGACACGTCGTCTCTTTACGATTATTGCCCAGATTTAAAATCGCCTTCATACTTTTCTACAAACG
Organism: Pandemis heparana; assembly: GCA_963854515.1. NCBI lineage: Eukaryota > Metazoa > Arthropoda > Insecta > Lepidoptera > Tortricidae > Pandemis > Pandemis heparana. The sequence goes on along the minus strand of OY978011.1, from coordinate 8,670,264 downwards.
ACTACGGGTCTAGCAGCCATATTAATTCTGCAAACAATTTTGCTGGAAAAACAAATGGATACGAATTTGATGTAACTAATTCTTCTACCTATGGCAAAAGTGAGATTTCTTATGATAAGGGTAATCAAGATAAGCAAAGTCTTCCAAACGATAATTTTAATGAATTAAAAAACCCATTTAGATCTAATAGAATAAATAGTGATCCATTTGAAAAGTATTTGAATCCTGAGCATAAAGTTAATGGAAAAATTGAAGATGGCCCTTACATAACTAACTCCATGAGTGACAATAACTTTCAAAAAACAAAGGAAATAACAGAACGTTCCACAATTACTGAGCATAAAATAAGTGAAATAGAGGAAGTTAAGACAATCAAGAAAATATTTCTCAACGGATCCAGCGAGCCGAGTGACCAGCCAGTCAAAACCAATTCGTATATCAACATGAATGGAGAAGGAAAAAGCTTCGGGCTGCCGCAGCCGCAATCGTCAAAAGAATATTACCAAAACTCTACTAAAACGACAAGTAGTGAACATTTCGCAACAAGCCCGACACAAAATCGAAACGATAACTCCGGTGCGAACAATCAAAACTTTACATCTCCAAGTGCTAAATATCATTTCGTGCACGTGAACAACGAATCATCTCCTTCAGGTGAGTTGAGCCTTATTCAAAACTAGCTTTTGCCCGCGACTTCGTCCGCGCAGAATCATAATTTGCGCTAAAACTTTATCCTCTCTCCCATCGAAAATGTACAAAAACAGTCAAATGGAAGTCGTACAAAGTATTTCGTACTACCTATTATTTTCTATACTATCCTTTTGTTTTGTGAGATATTCGAAAAATCTAATCTTATGACACCTACGTGATTTCCAAAGAACATATTTACAAAATACCAAGTTTATATTTTCTATACGGTCCTTTTATTCCGTGGGAAAATTGGAAAAATCCTCCTCTCCTCTCTCTTTGATCATCAAGGAATGTCTGCCAAATACCGAGAAACTATATTTCAAGTCAGTAAAGTTACCTACTCTTTTTTCTTATCCCACGGGAAATTCGCAGATTCCTGAAATCAGTTTTCAGATTATCATAATCATAACTACTGGTATGCCAAATTTAAAGATTCTGGTAATAATATTCAAGGATGAGAACATTTCAAAGTAATAATATAAATCCCTTTTTACTCCCCATCCCGTGGGAATTTTGAAAAGTCTTGAAATTGATTTTCAGAAGTTATGATTCCCTACTTTTGTGCCAAATTTCATGACTCTAGTAATTATAGTTATGTAGATAGGCTCCCTTTTCAGTGAACTTATAAACCCCATTTATTCCCTATCCCGTGGGAATTTAAAAAAATCCCTCCGTAGTGCACCTCTATGATACATGACATACATACAGTCACGCCTCTTTCCCATAGGAGTAGGCAGAGACTACTTCGTTCCACTTGCTACGATTTTGACATACCTCTTTCGCTTCATCCACATTCATCAATCTCTTCATACATGCTAAAGAAATATTTATTTACGTTGTGGCTCTAGGAAGCTGCGATTTTTGACATGTTCATCGCTATCCCGCGGGAACTATGCAATTATCCGGGATAAAAAGTAGCCTACAACCTGGCCGGTGATTTTCTCAACAGATTAGTAAAGCTTGGATCAAAATCCGTTCAGCCGTTTTCACGTGATGCGCTCGCAAATATACGCGTGTTCTGTAATCGATTCTAAGTATCCCCAGAAAATTTATCTTCCGTTTGCAAAATGAATAATGTCTTCTTTCGTTCTTCTTTCTTTCCGTGTGCAGACTTTCGACCCTCCTTAGCTCCGTTGCGTTAGTTTTAAAGATCAATCATACATAAGGACAGACAGACAGCGGTAAGCGAATTTGTTTTATAGTATGTAGTGATAAAAAAAATATTTTTTCTCAAGCATGCTCGGAAATGTACGCGTTAATGTCGCGAAATGAAGCCAAGAAGTTTCACATTTACGGCCTTGGCCAAGAAGTAACGTGGTACGGTCGAAATGAAGCCAAGAAGTTTTACATTTACGGCCTAGGCCAAGAAGTAATGTGGCGCGGTCGTCGGGTGCGCTCGGCGCGGCGCGGCGGCGCGGGGCGGGGCGCGGGGAACATGGCGCGAGCAATAGTTTGTTCAAACGGTATGTTTCAAAAATTAAAAATGCGGCTAATTAAACAATTTTTACTTGATTTCCTCGCATTGCTTGAGAAAAGCACTATACAATCCTCGGCCGGAAACAGGGATTGCAGGACTCGCTTTATCCGGCCTCGTCTACGACTCGGCCGTGTACCCCAATCTCGTCCTGCAATCCCTTACTTCACGGCCTCTGCAGTAATGTACTATATTGTCAGTCCTGTTAGAAAGGTACACGCGCATCCGTACTATCTCCGTCGACTCGTTTTTCAGTTGCGAGTACAGTCGCCATCAGATATATCGTAGCGGGCGAGGTCCTCAAATATTTCGGAGCAGCATTAAATTTCAATAAATTCGTTACACCAGATATGGTTAATAACATCGGAACACGAAATCCGTCATAAATATAAGAGCAGCGACTTTTCAATAAATTCGGGACGTTCAATGAGCTAAAAATATGAGGAAGCACATAATCGTCAAAGGTATCGATGCAGTCAGGCTGATCATAAATATCGGAACATATGTGGAAAATAAACTTTACGTATATAATAATAGATTCGAATTCCAAACAAAATACAAATAAGGCTCAAACGTCAGACATGCCAAAATGAAAGATATGTCCCCTATATAGTGTACGTGTCTGCATGCATAATTCACTGTGTTAGTAACATAAAACCTTTTTGTTGTATAAAGTGTAAATTGTTACTGGCCACTAAATTGCCAATATACTTTTTTTAAGAATACATTTTTTCTTCTTCTGCTTTTATAAGTCAAAACATGTAGTTCTATTTTATAAAACTAGTTTTATTATAAACACACTGTAATTTAAACTGTTTGTCACAAAGTTGAGGTATATTTTCCAAAAATGTTCCGATCTTTATGGTCAGCCTGTCTGCATCGATATCTTTGACGATCTGTGACGTCCCGATTTTATTGAAAAGTCGCTGCTATTATATTTATGACTAATTGCGTGTTCTGATGTTATTAACCTTACAGTTGTAATGAATTTATTGAAATTTAAGGCTGCTCCGAAGTATTTGAGGACCTCGCCCGCTACGATATATCTGATGGCGACTGTACCTACTCGGTCCTGTTTAAAAATATTACGTCAATGGATTGAGATTTCAAACATGACTGTGTCAAAATAAAAGTATTTTTAATCAAAAGCACTAAGGAGTATTGATATCAACTTCGAAGCAAATCGCCCCCAAAATAGCTTTCTACCCCTTTTAAACCCCATTAGGGAATGAATATCATGAAAATACGAAACACGTGTTCCATAAATTCTGTTTAAAAATGTTTATGCAAAATTTGAAGTAAATCGGACCAAGGAACCACATCGCCCCATACAAACTTAGCCCCCCTTTTTCACCCTCTTAGAGGTAGAATTTCGAAAAATCCGTTCTTATCTCGTGTACACATTATTAAAGGAACCTCTGTGCAAAATTACAGCTTTCTAGGTTCAAGGGTTTGGCCTGGGCGTTGATGAGTCAATGAGTGAGTCAGGACTTTGCCTTTTATATATATAGATTTTTTTCACTGCTCTTCTTGCATGTTACCTACCTAATTTTATTAGTGATAGACAATTCAGTAACTTTAAGAGCTTTTAGCTCGACAATATCAGTTGCTCCTCAGTTCCGCGCGTCGCATTCTAGATAGTTCTGCTGTCACAAGTCACGTAGGTATGCAATGCAGTTAATTTTGAGCGAGACGTATTATCCGGAAGGAAGGGGGTGGGTCGTTAAAGCGCTCGGTTCCGATACGACGAATTTATGCCAATGGCTTTCCTGAGGCACGTCGCGCATGTACGCACCTTTATACAGCCGACTCAGGAATTAACGTTGCTAGATAGCTGTGACTGTGACACAATTTATAATCAGCGATACGAGGCAATACGTATCTTGAATTACGTCTACTGGAATAATATGTGTGTTATTGTACAAATACACAGAAAAGTAGAGTCTGGCAAACGAAAGCGTGACCTGGATTTTTTTTAAAGTTTTAATACGGCAACATTATTACTCTGTCAAAGGCAAGTCAAAGTCTTTGGTTAGAGTTGTTTTGATTTTGTGAATTATTTTTCATTCATAATTGCCGTAATAGGTATATGGACTATATGGGTAAAACAATTTAAAGTAATGTGCGAAACCTGCTACATGCCATGATCAGTAAGTTCAAGCAAAAACAAGAGGAGAAAGAAGTTGTTTTCCAAGAGAAACAACAATGTTTAGATGCGATGTCGGATTTTTTAGGTTAGTACCTATGACGGTGTAATCTTAATTCTGGTTGACTGATTATTTGATATATTGACCATAATCATGATGATGATGATACCGTTGCTTATTTTTACAGATAATCTTGAAGATATTCAAGGAATCTGCGAAATGAAAAACAGTTAGTAATAACACATGTAATTTTTTTGAATTTGCAGCGTTTTCTCAGGTCACTTCGTTTGCCAGACTCAAACAGGTTACAGGAAGAAAGATGTATAAAGGATAACTTATCTATTAAAGTACCTAATTTTAGGATGCTACCGTTAACCACATACGAAAAAAAACACGGTGACAAAGGAGATGCTTCCAGGCCGACGGTCGAGAGAATAAGAGCCCAGCACAGCAAGAGGCGGGTATTTAAAGACCAGTCGCACGACGTCACCCGCCTACCACCCCATAAATTAAGTTTCTAACACTAAGTTATCTTTTCCTAACTTCCGAACGGGTGACAGGACGACAGACAACCTTCAGACAAGCGTATGTTCGAATAAATCAAATCAACCGAACCTAATAAATTTATTTCAAAACTAGCGTTTTCTAATTATGCGCGAAATAAAATGAACACAGTTCTAATACATACCTAGATCACGTCTAATTGCGAAGTTACAAGAGAAGGATGCTCGTGCTGATCAAAAGTAATCATGATCAAACTTACTATACCTACTTCATTTAATTTAGAATGAGAAACCACAATAAAATTATATTGCGTTTGTTCTATTATTTCTTACTTAGCAAATAGTACAGGGCAATAGTTTGGCAGCCGCAAAATAAAATTGAATTAATGTCGCTTTATTTGCGGGTCGTCAATTGTTACTCTAGTAGGTACAAATTGTAAAGAGATTACAGTTCACGAGCCGCAATATAATGTTGTTGTGGTTTCTCATTCTAAATTAAATGAAGTATAGCCGTTATGATCAGAACCGCAATACCATTTCTCACCTCTATTTTTTAAAAGTGTCACAATCCAAAAATCCAACTTGTAATATAAGTATACCCCCAAAACTTTACAACAGCATTTCGCGCATTTAGCACGTATTATTATTATAGTACTTATCTTATATTAGAACATAAACATACCTACTCTGTCAGTGCGGAGAATTTACATGAAACTTTCGTAAAAGCATTGATTTACCAGCGATCCGTGGAATGCAGAGCTTCGTCGAAATATATCAAATAGCGTCAGAGTTGCATCATTAGAGGAACGCCTGCTAAAGTTCACTCGCTTAAAACTCTCAAGTTAGCAAGTCACGTGTATGCCCGAGAACTGTCCCAGACTTGTTTAAAGAGATATTGGGCGGGTGAGAGCATATAGCGCCGCTGAATGCAAATCAAGACGTTTGTTCGTGACTAGCGACCCGCCCCGGCTTCGCACGGGTGGAATCAGTGTTTCTCTACTATATGCATGTATTATACATATAAACCTTCCTCTTGAATCGCTCTATCTAATAAAGAAAACCTCATCAAAAGGCCTTGTATAGTTTTAAAGATCTCGTAGTTTTAGAAGATACATAGGGACAGACAGACAGCGGAAAGCGACTTTGTTTTGTTTAGTAGCAAAACTGAAAAACTGAAAGTTTTCTTCTAAATTTTGTCATTTTATAGTTACGTAGGTAGGTACCTCAAATGGATAAACTAGATCCATTCTACGTAGGATTATAGTGGGTACGAACCCCACTTAATCCCATCGCTTCCCCGTGGGGTCTCTGGTCGCAGATAAGTATATCACGGGCAAAAAAAAAACACGCTGACAAAGTGGTAAAATAAAATCATTAAAATATATACAGGATGTCTTAGAATTATTTGGGAATATTTCAGCAGGTGATTCAGTTAGTTTATTTGAACATCCCTATAAACATTTTTCTTCGATATTTCGAATTCAAAATGAAGTCGCCTCTTTGACGCCGTAGGGGAAAGTGGTCACCATTCGTACACATACCTTATCGTTGAAAAATGGCTATAACTCTTTAACGTTTTGACATAATAATTTCGGATTTTTTTGTAACAAACTACAATATATTTATTACACTCTACATTTAGTTACATAAAGTAGCTAAATTTGTCAATTAAATAAAAAAATAAAAAAGAAATCTAAAAAGTGTACGAATGGTGACCACTTTCCCCTACACTTTAAATATCGACCAATTTGTGATAGCATTTGTCAACCACAATAAAGAAGTAATGAACATTTACAAGCGTGTTCAGGCAAACTAACCACCTACAAAAGTAGTACCTACTCCGGATTAATTTTAAGAGAACAGTGGATGTAGGTGGCATCCCCTGCTAGTGATGCGGATATATTTTTTCATACATCAATTCAGGGATCCGTTTGTAAATAAATAAGGATTATAGTGTCAATTCTCATCGATAGATATCAGATAATTACGCTTTAAGAATTCCGGATGATAGCCGATCAAATTTTAGTGAATATTGTGACGGGCGGGTGGATTGAAACGCACTTGGTTGATTTTTTTCAAAAATACAAGTACTTATACACTGCAAACAACGACACACTCGTTTACATTCCGTAAGGTGTTTGTTTTTAATCTTATTGCCTATCAGTATTTTTATAGTAACAATATTCATTATAACTTATTGCCGCTTTATTTGCTTCAGGCGTTTCATGTTCATAATAAGTGTATACCTACGCCTACCAGGCACGGTCAACAACTTTAATTGTTGAGCATACATGGAACGTTGTCATAGTGATAATATGATTGCTCATTAGTGTTTAAACACGTTGCTAAAGTTTGGCAATGTCACTATGACAGCGTTCCATAGATATACTTTCTTTGATAATTTTGCTTGGCAAAAATTATGAAATATAAACAAACCCTTTAAATTTCTGTTCGCGTCTTCTTTTTGTCAGAAATTTCTACCTATTATTATTTATAATCAAGTTGGGAGGTACTTTTACCTTAATAAATTCGAACAGACGTCTTTTATTGCCTTTCTATTTTTGTTACAATAATTTTTACTATGTTCATAAGTAATAACTTGGTAAATATTGAAAGTATTGATAAAGAACTTCAATCACTTTTCTATGATTTCTTTCAATATACCTATCATGGTTACTATTTTTAGTGATAACACTCTGTGCTCTGCTTCGGCAACTGAGACGTTCGATCGTAGTCTTAAGTTAAACGAATAACGACAGTGGTTTAACCAAGATTTATGTCTTTTTGTTATGCCGTGGACAAAAAATACCCGTGAGCATTTATTCCAGTGAGTGTTGCAGTGAAGATAAAAAGGCATAACTCGACTTGATCCCCTTTCCACTGAAAACAGTGATGGCTTTTTTCACGCAGGACAATGTCCTCGATAAAGGTACGGACTCAATTGCATAAACTTAGAGAAAATCATTTTACTTTAGTTAGGAGGAGTGATACTCGTACCTAACCGAGAAAAGGCACTACGGACAAGATTTGATCTAGAACCCTAGCGGAATCCTTTCGGAGTTTACGACCACTTTCTGATAAAAATAAAGCTGAGTACCATCCGTCCACAAAGATTAGCCTCTTATTTGTCTAAGCGGATGTTCTCATAGTTTTTAAAGAAACATTTCTCATTGAAACGGAAATCATTCCCCAGAGGAAATCTATCTTATCCGCGTCGGGGCAGAAAATTATCTCCTCTCGGGTACCTAATTACTTTTTCGGCGGTAATGTTTATTGCTTTCTTTTGTTGTCGTCGATACCACTGGCGTTCTGTCGGTGTTCATATTTTGTATGTTCATACCGTCAGCCGGAAATCAGCTATATAAGTAGCTGTATTATTTATTTTAATGAGAAAATAATAATATGATTACTTGTTTATTTATTACCCACTTCGTATTGTAACCTTTCATATTGTTCTCTAGCCGTATTTTTTTTTCAATTCGTGAACAAAGCAAAAGTATTTTAGGTACATTTTATTTTCTTATAAGGACCTACCAATAAGCAGGCATTTCATTTTTAACCAAAACCGCTGTTTATCAATCCGCTTTTAAAGCCATAAATTCAAATAGATGTCATTAGTAACCTAATAGATGAATTATGAATTCATGACACAGAACAAATCACCATCAATCGTAATGAGCAAATGATGTAAGACCAAGGTCCCAGGAGTGGCGCAGGGCGTGCCGTCATGCTCTAGAACCGATGCGATGAAGTAGCCCGAATCTAAGATTGAGTGTCTCAGTTGACTTTGCCCTACAACCATCTAGACTCCGCTCTGATTAGTAGCTCCTCAAATAAATTCAGTGTGACCAGTGAATGTGAAACCATGAATTCCCCCTGTTGCAAAAACGCAAGCAGCCCCTACATCTTTCAACCCGTGTCGGATTCCTCAGCCACCGAATCTGATGACAGTTCGCACTCAGGGCGAGAAAAAACGGTCGACGGTGAGCCTCAAACGAGAAAGTACATCGATCCGAAACGAAGAACTATTAATAAAGTCAGCAAAAAGATACTAAGAGCTATTGAGAAGTTAACCTGTAATATTAAGAGGAGCAAGAAGGGGAGGAAAATCGTTGAGCCGACGCCCGTGAAAAATGGTTAGTGTTTTTCTGGTCTATTTTTTGTTGTGTAGTGGGTGCTTGTTTACAAAATCACTCGCGATATTGAAATACAGAACACTGAAAGCTATTTTTGCTAAGGATACCCCCTACGTTCATTAGAAGTCGAAATTTTAGCAGATATTTGATTTGTTTGACTGAAGTTATATTTCAAATTTTGTATAAACTCGGGCATAAAATTAAAATATGTGAGGGAACTTCATAAATGCGGGTGAAATAACACAACGTCACTTTAATATCCGGAAAATATCATGTCATGCCTTTCCCCCAGGACTTGGCGGAAAATCTTTTATGACCCCTTGTAAAAAGGCGTAAAGGTCGTAAATTCCAGACATGTGATAGCCAGATTGTGGCGGTAATAACTTCGTCCGGTGACATAGGTCACCATATTACTTAGTAGCACGAAATTTCCGATAAAAAGTCATTAAGTAACATTGAAGGCTCGTAAACCAACGCCTTAAAATAATTCAGAGACAAAAACGGAGTTGTTTTTAAGCATCTCAGTAAACATCAGAGTAGGTATGTCTACATGTTTTTAGAGAAGATTTAATTTAAGAATACCTACTTATTTCAAGAAATTAAGTATTTTTCTAGGAAGGAAGTTTTCTAGAATGTCTGCCGCTAAATATTATTTGCTCCTCGCTAAATACAGACCGTAGTATTTACTTAGAATTAACATAATATAACTGTGATATATATATATATATATATATATATATATATATATATATATATATATATTATTATTATTTTTTTTTTTTTATAGCCTTTTTATTCCGAATTCGCTACAATTTCAGTAAGTACCTACATGTTGTTGTTGTTTAGTTTTTTTTTTTAATTAAATTGTCGCGTAATTCGGCGTGCCTCATGGCATAGGCCTCCTCCGTGTATTGGAGGGTTTGGGCTATAGTTCCCACGCGCGCCCAGTGCGGATTGGGAACTTAACACACACCATTGAATTTCTTCGCAGATGTGTGCAGGTTTCCTCACGATGTTTTCCTTCACCGAAAAGCTCATGGCAAATTTCAAATGTAATTTTCGCACATAAATTCCGAAAACTCAGAGGTGCGAGCCTGGGATTTGAACCCACGACGCTCTGCTTGAGAGGCCACAGGTCAAACCACTAGGCTACCACGGATTAATTAATTACCAAACTCATTTTTCACATCGATTCAGTATTTTTAACAATCTTTAACGTTCGATAAAAGAGGAATCAAAAGACTATACCAAATACTGGCAAAGCAAAACATGTACACAATAGAATGGTGACAGAAATGACTTACGTAACTGTGAAGTTATACTATTCCTACAAACCCATGTAGGTTTATGTACAGACTAGCTTTTTCCCGCGACTTCGTCCGCGTAGACTTCATTTATTGACAAATAGCTTTTGCCCGCGTGTACCAGGAGTATTTAAATCCCGTTTTTTCCCGTTCCCTTAAGAATTTCGGGAAATGATCTTTGAATGCTCCCTACACTCCCCAAGGAACCCACTTGACAAATTTCAGCTTTCTACGACCAGTAAAACGAAAAAACCCGTTTTTCCCGTTCCCGTGGGAATTTTGGAGATTCCTCTCTTAATGCTCCTCTACACTCTCCAACTAACCTAACTGCCGAATTTAAGCGTTGTACAACCAGTAAAACGAAAAGTCGCGTTTTCCCGTTCCCGTGGGAATTTTGGAAAATTATCTTTTATAGCTTCTTTGCACTCATCAAGCAACCTACATGCCAAATTTCAGCTTTCTACGACCAGTAAAACAAATCCCGTTATTTCCCGTTCCCGTGGGAATTTTGGAAAGTCCTCTCTAAATGTTTCTCTACACTCCCCAAGCAACCTACATGTCAAATTTCAGCTTTCTACAACCAGTAAAACGAAAAGTCCCGTTTTTCCCGTTCCCGTGGGAATTTCGGAAAATTGTCTCTTAAGTAATGCTTCCTTACACTCGCCAAGCAACCTACATGCCAAATTTCAACTTTCTATGACCTGCAGTATATAACAAAAAATCCCGTTTTTTCCCGTTCATTTCAGTCAAAATTTTGGGAAATCCTTTTGTAGCGCTCCCCCATACTCCCCAAGGAACCTGAAGGCCAAATTTCAGTTTTCTACGATCATTAAAACGAAAAATCGATCCCGTAGAACTGAATATAAATCCCGTTTTTTCCTTATCCCGTTGGAATTTTCGAAAATCCTTAACCTTAAAACTGTTTTTTACTATTACACTCACCTGCTTCTATGCCAAATTTGAAGTCTAGTAATTATAATTCATAGGATTTCGTTGAACTGAATATATAAATCCCGTTTTTTCCTTATCCCGTGAGAATTTCCAAAAATCCTGAAATTATTTTCTTAGTTTTGTAATCATCTATTTGTGTACGAAATTTGAAGAGTCTATATTTATTAAGTATAGTTATCTATTGAGATAGGGTCACTCGGAATGGAATAATATAAATTTCAGACTTTGTCACCCCCTATCTCCTTTTAGGGGTTGAATTTTCAAAAAACCTGAAACAGGTGTTTACTCATTTATCGTTAGGAATACTCCTGTGAAGTTTCGAATAAAATAGTTGAACTAATCTTGTTTCCCCATACAAACTTTGGACCCCCATTTAACCCCTTTAGAGGTCGAATTTTGAAAAATCCTTTCTTAGTGCACCCCTAGACCTTATAAGGAACCAACGTGCCAAATTTGTAATCTCTAGAACCAGCGGTTTGGGCTGTGCGTTGATATGTCAGTCAGTCAGTCAGTCAGTCAGTCAGTCAGTCAGTCAGTCAGTCAGTCAGTCAGTCAGTCAGTCAGTTTCTTCTTTTATATATATAGATAGGCGTTGGGCAAGTACCCCGGTATAACCAGTGATTATTACGCGATCATACTGGGGATATAAACTAAACGACTTGACAACATGACACGACACTTCCAGCAATCTGTTAAGATCATAAACAGAATATTCATCGCTAAATATTATAATTTTGCAGAGGTAATTACTCTAGATTCGGAAATAGTTGTATTGCGTGTAGTAATAGTAAATTTCACACAGGTACGTTACGTTTGTTCAAAAGAGACGCCATAAACGCGACATTTGTCGCCATTTGCGTTTTAGTACGAGTATTGTCTCTCTAGTGTCACTTCAATGGACGAAAGGGTCAAATTTTCTAATATTTTGTTTTTTAAAAACATGAAAAAACGCATCGTTCCTCGTTTATAAAGTCTCTAATTTTAACGTTAGTGTCGTAACTATCGGTTTTATTTATAACTTTTTTATTTATACCTAATTATCCGCGTGATAAAACTTTTTACGGATGCCACAGGAATATTTCTTTTTTTATCCGGTGATTAAAAGCTACGATGTACAAATCTGGGTCACTTTTTTACCAAAATGTGATCGCATCTCAATATATCACAATATATCTCAGGTTCTAAAGATCCGCAACTTCTAATGCATCTAATTCGTAGTAGATGCTTCTGAATGGACCAATCCAAATAACTGCATAATATTATCCCATATAAAACAGCGTTGCGTTTTTGCTCAACTGGCCTCGAAATTTGTTTTAAAGCATTGTCTGAACCTGACCGTTGTGTAATTCTCTACGACGGTGAAAACGGCCATGCCATCTCTTATTGCTCTGACCAAGTGGGCAAGATGCCTGGCAATGGCCGCCATAACTCCGGCCGTCGTTAACTTTGTAGTCTCCCACGTGGATCCACAGCCAGCTGACAGCCGATTACAACTTTTGTTTTTATTAGGGAAACGCCGGCCGTTAGTGAAATGTCTTTCGCGTTATTGTCACTTGTGTGAAGCGTTTGTTGAGACGGGTTGTGATTATGAGACACTTATGAAACATTAGTGTCCTTTTGCTGAGTAATTAAATATTCCACTAGGCTAAGGATAGCAATTCATTCGTGGTTTCCTATTTAGAAGCCAGTTTAATTTCTCATAATATTTAAAACTTTTTTTTCTGCGTAATAATTGGCACAATACATAACCACAATTTCTATAATTTTCAATAATTTATGTAATCAGGCACTAAGATTCGCTCACCTTTCTAGCTAATCTAGATAGTCTAAACTTACATACGTATAGTACCAATACACCTAATCATAACTTCTATATTCAGCCACCGTGCATTACATGAAATAACACTGTAAAAATAATTGTATTAAATTAAGTGCGTTGACGGACGCGAGAAGAAATTAATGGGAGTAAGAAATTTAATATTTCTTCACCATACACGGAAAGGGTGGGCTTTCCTCGCAGCTTTGATAATCTGAATATTGCTGAATAATATCTTAATATTCTGTTTTGTGTTTCGTTATATTTTTCCAAGTCTTTGTTACAAATGAATTAGGATCATGTATCACTAGGTACATAGGTACTACAAAACAAAGTCGCTTTCCGCTGTCTGCCTGCCCTTGTGTACTTAGATTTTTAAAACTAGGTACGCAACGGATTTTGATGCAATTTTTTTAATAGATAGAGTGATTCAAGAGGAAGGTTTATAAGTATAATTCTACGCAGACGAAGTCGCGGGCAGAAGTAAGTTTAAGTATAATACCTAATCTTTCTTTCTATCAGAAAAGTTCCTGGTTGTTTTAGTAATAGCTAGGACTCAAGCCCTCATTTTCAGGACACAAAGGGAACGAGAACAGACGTTTATAGATGTTGATTGGATCATTGAATATTTGACTTGACCTACATATTTTGAGTCTCTTTGCTTAGTTAGCAATTTTAGTGCTGGCTTGCGATCTCGACCCTTTGGTCTGCTCAGAAATTATGATAAAAAATTCTTTCTATTGCGAACAGATATCGCAATCATTCTATGAAAAGAATTCGTTTTGAGAACGCGTTATTTTTTCTTATACAAAAATAAGCTCATTTAAAGATATCTTTGTAGAGACGAAAAAATAAAAGGAAGAGTTTACGTTCAGTAACTATGCAATATGGTAACAACGCAAAGTAATTGAAGCCAAGTTTATGGTGCTACACAAAGTAAGAAGAGAAGTAACATTTTTTCATTAGAAGCTTACAAGTTTTATAAAACATACAATGTTAGTTTACAGCGAATGATCGGAAGCACACGTATGGACTATTTGTTTGTATTGGGTCAACGCACCCGAACTATGTTGCACTTTATTATACGAGGGTTCATTCTCGGTTCACTAGGCTTGCATTCATACATCAGTAGACTGGTAATGTATTGTTGACGGGCGTATAAAGAAAAAAAAACATACTAACATATAGCTAAAAGAAGAAAGGTCGGGGTAAATAAACAAACAAACCAAACATCGTGAAATGTAAGGGTATTTTTTAACAAAAGCATTAGGTATTCCATTTCTCCAATATTATATCCAATATACATTTTTTCTTTTAGCAACTATTGTGTTTATTTATGACAAAATAAAACTATCGAAAAATAAACTTTACCAACATAAAGGTAGGTTAGGTACCTACCTAAAGTGAGGGGATAACATGCCTAAAAGTTTCTTTATGGGATTATATCAAGGGTTTTAGAGGTCTTTGAAGTAAAAGGCCTTTCCTCTATTTTCTATCAGATTTTATAAATATTTAATAGCACAAGACCATTTCTGCGATGGCGACATGACAGCGATGCGACGGCGACGTGCATTATTATAATATATTAGTGTCCGCCTTATTTAACAACAACGATGAACAAGCGAACAATGCAATGTGGACACGTTAGTACATTATTAAACATTTGAATACATGAGTGAAATCTAAAATTTCTGACCATAACAACTCAAGCTTGTTTTAGTCGCGTTGCCGGTGCGGCCGTGGCCTTTACTATCTTTTTGGAACATTTCTTAAGAAGCAGAGTTAATTCAGATGTCTTTTTGCGTATTACGTTGAAAGTTTCTGAATTTTTTAAATAAATGTTTGTGGCAGCCAGTCTTTGCATCAAGTTTACGGTGTAAACATTTTCTAAAATCTCTAAATAGTTAGCAACATAATTATGTAAATTTTCTGTGTCGTTGTTGGACGCAAATTGCGAATTACTTCACCGGATGGAGCGTACAATGTATTACACTTTTCACTATCAAAAATACACAGGGTGCGCCGACGCATTGCGTTATTCTGACAGGCACAGTTCCGTCCTTTTGATTGGTCCAACGATTTCCTCGCTCCATTGAAAATGTACAACGCACTACACACATTTTGTGTACGGACAATCAGCTCTTACATAATCACCTACGCATTGACGATTTTACTAATAAAACCGACCCAGTATAATTGGACCGGCGAATTTTCTTTTGGTATCATGTTTATTGGGTCAATTTACGTTGGTTAGAGCTGTAGCTGATCGTGTGAATGAAGAGCCAGAAAGGAACGCTACGGATGTGCTTCCCACGCGAATTTTATTGAATTGTAATGATGCAATCCGGTCTAGTTGTGGAGTTTATTTATCAGATAGCTTCTGGCAGTTGTTGTTGCGTCTCCTATTCGTTTATTTTCTGTCTGTGAAAATTTGCTCACGGTGCATTATGGAAGCTTCAGACAATTAGCTGTTAAACAGATATACATTGTTTATTTTCTTTGACAGTGTTCCTTTTCTCTGGTTAGTTAAAGATCTTTAGCACTTTTCAAAGAACAGTTTTTTCTTGACACTACCTAGTGCATTCTTATTCACGGCGGTATTCTGGATCGTGACAAAAACATGCTTTGCTCTGTACTAGTTTCTGGATGCTTGAAAGACATAATTGAAACTTAACTTGACAACTTGTTGTTACAAGTGTTTTCAATAGTGAGGTACCCGCGACCTCATTGTGAGGCAGCTAAGGCTAGTCTGAGTTGCCTCGAACCGGGCTTAGTGGTATTTAACTTGAACTGTACAAAACTTCCTCCATTTCTGAAAGAGACCGCTTTAATTCAAGTTTTTGTCGGTCGCGACCGTAATATATTAGTTTTATTAAAATTTCGCTGGGATAATCTAACCTGGATGGTAATAGTGCTGCCCTTGAAGTTTCAACTGAAATTACTGTAGAAATTGTATTCATAATTACAATGTTTGATTTAGAATTTTAGTAGGCTTAGCTGTCCGTTTGGTTTGGACTGGTTGAGCTTTCAAGGTCAATATTCGCGTGCTGACAGCAAACAACACTATTGAAAACTTTGAGAACGTCGTCGCCTTTACCTGTTCAGTGTTTTCAGTTCACCTTTCATTCTGGGAATTGAAGACAAAATTTAAAATTCTTCTATAGATAGGTTCGACGCTAATATCTTTTTCTTAGATTTTTGTACCCGTCTAGGTCATAGCTAGTCATTTCTAGGACTTGATTTAGACTATAATTAATTTACAATAGTATGTTCATGCATATATTACCTATTTGCAATCAGGAAATATTTATCAGAGAGTAAAAAGCCTATTAACAACTTCTGAGTTGTCCCAAGCGCACACGCGTCGGATTTATAAGCATACTGATTCGATAGAACTTTTAAAATGCCATTTCGCTCACCCAATACGACCCAAAATTTAGCTGACCAATTCTAACTTTTTTATTAGCAAGGCGTTATCCGCGCGTCCCACTTTAAGGTCGGTCAGTGGAACGTTGAATACTGTGTCTCTGACATCAGTGACATCCAGGGTGATGGATCGTCGGACCAACTGTTTGGTCGCGCACAATTAGTCTGACAGTCCGCCACACCTCGTCTTTGGACAATATAATTGTACGTCAATCACAGCGCACGGAACTTCGCATTACGGCAACCTGACAAAGAGGTCCTATGCATTGATAGACGTTTATTCAAATCACGTTGGCACAGTTCTGGAGTTAGGTCAGCCTAAGCCCTTAATACCAGGCCCAGTACATTCGTACATTCTGATGATTTGGTGGGTAGTACCTGTAATTTATGAATCTCTACGTTCTGAGTTATTTATAGATTCCATTTGATCGCGTCTCTCCATTACACTGACTTTAACAAAGGGCTCAAACTGATGAGAATTCAAAGTTAATGGGCGTGCTAGTCTTGTCCGCTTACATTAGTTCTATCTGCGAGTATTTCAGAACGTATAACCTTAAACTAGGTATATAGTTAGTGGGATATTTAGTCCCATTGCCAGAATGAGGATACATCTAGATAAATTCTGGCTCAGTCTGACTTAGTATGGCTTGCTTTCAGTTGCCAAAAAAATAAATTGAATAAAGGGTTAACAAATATAATGTTTGTGAGAGAAAATGAGTTGATAGAATGAAGCCTATTATGTTCAAGTTTGTGTCACTAAACTTGTAAGTTATCTCTGACAGAATAATTTAGACATTATGTTTAATTAATCTGAACGAAGTAGTAGGTATTGCGCTGTTATTAACGCTTTAAATTAATTCATGTGTTCAATCTGTCACAATTTTGGGAGAATTTATGCCGTGAAACTTTACACGTTTGGTTTGGTATTGTTCGGTTCGTGAATGCGAGCGAACCCAGGACGGTTGGGTGTTTAGTCCAGCATGTCGCAATCAGTGCACAAAGCGGGTATTTTATTGTGATTTACATATAGAACGTCCGTTGTGAGCGCGTGCCCTGTCGCAGTCGCCCTCTGGCCCCGCGAGCCAGTGCCGTGGTCTCTTTGACCCAACGATTTTTTATCGGATTTGTTAGTGAGGTTACCTTTCAACACCAGAACACTTTTGTTTTTCGGTGAGTTTTTTAATACCAGCCAGTTACATTCAATATTTATGTTATGTGGTGCTGTGATAATGATACCTAATCTGAAGGAACGTCGTTGCGGCACGCGTAAGATTGCATGCATGCTGTTTGTTTGTATACAATAGCAGCAGTAGCCTGACTTGAACGTTATTGTGGAATAAAGTGTGTTCGGAAAATGAGCAGGATTATAAATATCTCGTAAAATGGTTTAAAAAAATGAATTCGCCGCTACTTCTGCAAGAGCCTGACCAAGCGAAGTTGAGAGCGAAATTATCGATGAAGCTTAACTTAATGATGTTGATTGTTTGCTACATCTAAAACGTCTCGTTCTTTTGTTCGAAATTTAAACGAATTAGAGCCTGCATCTCCGAGATAATAATCTAATTTTGTTGAAACAAAGTGCTACCGGCCCGACCTTAAATACATTATTTGCAAATTTCTCCGATATCTAGAGAACAGTGTTCGCTTGATTTCGCCTCTAACGAACTGAGAGTCAAGGGTGGTTCATTGATGGGTAAGCTTTACGGAACGCATTATATTAATAATCAAGTATGATTAGTATCATTTAATTGTTGGTTTCACTTATGTTATGGCCTCTCGGAGCTTTTTGGTGAAGCAAAAATGAGCAAGTCTCTACATATACCCGCGAATTTGTGTGTCAAGTTCCCAATCCGCACTTCACGTGGGAACTACAGACCAAGCCGTCTCATTCTGAGGGGAGGCCTATATGCCTAACAGTTGGGCTTATAATGGTCTACGTACCTACCTACTCACTTATTTCGTAAGTTCTCTAATCGATTTATAGGTTCTAGTAGCATATATATAAGTACGTACTTGAAAGCAAGTCTAGATGACCCCGTTAGGTAAAAAAGTCGAGACGTCTTACCTAGGTAAGCGGGTCATCTAGCATTGAACTAATCGGTTGTCAAAAGGGGGATTAGATTCCGTATTTGGTAGAGGTAGAGTAGGTCTGTAAATGCCAGCAACCTAAATAGGCTTTTAAGCCCAGAAATAAAATGGGCGCAAAGCAGTCCGTAGTATAAAAGGGCACCACTTCAGATTAAACAAAGGGCTGTGAAAGTCAACTAAACCTTTTTCCTGACTACACACATAAAGGGTTATATAGCGGTGAATGAAAAAGCAACGCTTCTTCCGATTTCCACAGGAAAATGAGCCTTTAAGATCTCTGAGCCGAGCCCGCGCCGCGGCCGTCTAGCGGGCCATCGAAAAATCAACTCGTCGTTTTATCGAGAGCCACCTTTCATTAAATTATTGAGTTGTATTAAAATTTTCTTTAGATGCTTCGCTGGATCCGCTTTAATTAAGACTTCGGCAGATTTAACAGTGATTGAGACCGGCAACTTTATTTGAAAATGTTTGCCGCTTCTAAGGGCTCTGTCAATAATGTGGGCAGGGATTTTGGGTAGCGGTTCTACTGCCCTTGTGGGACGAAAACAAATTAGAAGTAATTGCTTCTAATAAATTATTAACGGAGTCGTAAATATATTCCGAAAGGGGTTTTAGTGCTACGTAACCATAGCCTTCTTGAAACCATTGCTCAGTGACAATATTTGCTTGCGGTATAAAATTTATGATCGTTTGTACGTTATCGAAATACAAAAAGGTATATAAGTGAAAGATTTTATATGAGTTTAATTAGATAAGGTAAACGCGAGTGGGTGAATGACTTTCATGTTTCAAGATTTTTACTAAACATTGACCTGCAAAGTTAAAATTAATAGTGCCACTTGATGATTAGATTAGTTTTTGTGTTTCAATTTTTAAGTGGACTCCGATAGTTTCCAAAATAATTCCAAATAACATAAACCTAAACCGAATTAGCCAAATTCTGCGCTTTTACGGCTTTCTTTCGAAGTGCTGTAAAGTTTAATTTAACTGACCAGTGAGAACCCTGCCTGTGTGCTGGCAGACAAAGCCGTGCCAAGTCCCGTGTGCGCGAGCATCCACGAACTTCCTGGTTACCACTACATGTGCCTGTGCTAAACGCACTTTAGTACTGTCAACCGCTCAGCGGCTGAAACACATCACAGAAAGTGTCCTAAAAAGTGTTTGGCTATACTGTCTTGGCTAATATTAGAGTTATCGGGAATATAATGATCTAAATTAATCCCCAGCTGTGGCCCCAGGATCGATTGCTTAGCAAAAACACCGCGGCAGGAAGCCCACCCGAGTTTAATCTGATTGTTCGCCCGAATGATATTTTGTAAATGGTATCACTTTACAAATTACACTGAAATTATGGTGAGTGTTTTTGTATCTTAAAACAATCTCGGATCGTGTTGAAATTATTGATATCGCTAAATGTAAACGTAACTCGCTATAAACGTAAAGTTCGGATTAAAGTATGCGATTCGTGACACAGAAACAGACGAGTTAATAATAACGACTTTTATGTTGCACCAATACACACACCACTTTAGTGACTTCAATAGGAATAACAAAATAAATTCACTAACATATAATAATTAAATGATATATATCCGTCAAGCAAATTGTTTGAATTATTTACCAATATTGAAACTTTCGGAGGTAAATATCCTAAGCAACCTACGTCTTTCATAAAATCACCTGTCGTGAATCACCCGGGAGCGAAACAAGAAATGTAGGTAATAGTGAAAACGCTCTGACGAGTTATAAACAAAGCGAGACATGAGCTCGAACACCCGGCCTTCCTATAATTTATTGTTTACAAAGAGCGACTTCATATTTGTTTTGCGTCTTTGTCGCTCTCGATGTTATTAGGACGTAGTGAACTAAGTCCTTTGTGAGACATGCCGTTTACGGAAATACTTTGTGCAACTTCAGTCAACCGTCTTTGTCTACGAAACTCAGCGCCAACGAAAAATTTTACAATTATTTTTCGGAAAATTCTGTTATAGGTAGCAACTTTTCTGTTTGAAGCGTTAAAATAATAGCATCGATCTATCACAGAAATTGGTGCTGCTCCACAAAATCAGAAAAAGGAAATCAAGAAATACAGAAAGGGATAAAGAGTGACTGATGAAGTTAAATTCCCACGTGAACAATTGTATTATAATTAAGTAGGTATGTTGTACACACTGTAATTTTTGTGAGTTAACGGAGCAATTATTAGCAATCGATTATATTCTGATTTAACGCAATTTTAAGCGTCATTCAGTCTTCAATTTGAAGCTAAGTAAGTTATGTTAGAATAGTTAGTTAGATCAAAGCTAAGTCGAAGGTTTTCTTTTTTAATTATAGACCAAAATACCAAAAAATATAGACTAATAAAATACATAATTTTAAATTTGCAAGCACATTCCCGAGGCAGTGACACCGCTCCCGAATAATAGTGTCACAATCTTATTATCGTTAAAATCGTAACAAATTTCGCTACATTTTACAACAAAAGCCGCATTTAGAGGATAAGCTTCAATACATTTCCATCTGCCAAATTGAGCTGAAAATAAAAAAGAGTTCGATCATTATCCAAATTGCCAGCCTCAACTTTCGGCAACATTGACGCAATAGCGCTCGACGGAATGGTTTCGGTCAACGTAATTAATCCCTCCCGCTCTAATCCTTGTGCTTGGTAAATGTTTGACTTTGTTTAAAAGAATTTTAAAGAGCATGCTAGATTCAATAGTGGCTTTGATAAAAAATATCTCAAAGAGACTGTGCTTGTATGAAAGCGCTTCCATAATGAACAACATTCGTGGAAATACGCTTTGGATGTTTAATTATAACAATGTGGAAGTCACATCATTAGGGTAATTATAGTACACGTATAAATATTCAATCTGAGATTTGGCCTGCGTTAATAGTCACCTTTTATCACGCTTCTTGTCGTGACCTTGACCCCTATAATGTTTTTTTTACTAAAAACCTACATTATATCTCTTGGAATTATATCTAAAATGCAGACCCTAAGACGCACATTATGCGTTTCACAGCTTGAAATAAGTTTCAAGCTTCTTAGCTGGAAACAGATTAGTTAAAAAACAACTTTGACTAAAAGCAAAGCATTTTTATGTCACATCGCTTCTCGTCCACTCAAAGGTTGACTGGTAGAGGGAAAAAGTTCGTTTTTATACATGGTACCAATTTTTGACAGTGTGTTGCTTCTTTTTCTATGTAGGTTTGCGGGTGGTAGGGCCTTGTGCAAGGTCCGTCCGGATACCTACCACCATCTTACTAGCTAATCCTGCCGCTAAGCAGCAGTGCTTGCACTGCTGTGTTCCGGTGTGGAGAGAAAGACAGCCGGGGAAATTACGGGCACAAGAGGCATTTCATCTTAGACCTCTAGGTTGGCAACGCATCTGCAATCTCTCCGGGGTTGCGGGTGTCTATGGACAGTGGTGATCGCTTACCATCAGGTGACCCACTTGCTTGTTTGCCTTCCTATTCTCATAAAAAAAAAAAGGTACAATACAAGTACATAATAGTATGTACTATATGTGAGAGAAGCTCTGAAGGAGCCTAAATTTCTTTACATTACACAAATTATTAGAAATTGTTATCTTAGACTTTTTTTTTGTAGCCGAGGCATCAAATGACGTGGTGACAGCCAAGCCGCCCGCGACTCCGACTGCGTCCGCACCGGTACTAAGCCCCACCGCGAAACGTGAGTCTCAATTGTTTTATTCATTTATCCTCGTGTTACGTTTTTGACCCACACCCTTTGTTCGATGTAGTAACCTGTTTTGGTGAACTCAAGAATTGTAAATAGACTGCTTTGTGCCGGCGGCATGTATAGGTGCAAAGTTAGGTTTATGCATCTAAAATTGAAATAGGCAAAATATTTCTTATTGTGCGACAAAAGGTGCTGCTTAGAAGTGAAACACTATCGGTTGTTTTGTAAAAATGTTTGACAAAGAAAAACATACTGTATTTCAGTACTAAACATAGATATACAGTTGTGCTTGCCATTTCTAGTCCCGATAAATACTTATGATATAATCGAGGTCAGTAAATAAACTCCACGTAACGGCAACCCATCCTATATTTCTCCAACGTTCTTTATTTAATTTCAAAACTGTTTAAAATGCAGCACATCGCATATAAACATACATTACACACACAAGGAACAAGGTACGGGGATGTATTATGCCCGGGCGATATTAGCAAGTGAAATGCCCGATTGTGATACGACGACCTACCGCCTGCCTTTCCGAATTTCTGAAAATCATATGCCGGTTTGTTCTGCTTAAGTTAACGCCGGCAAAAGCAAATATAGAGAAATCTAGATACTCTCCGCATCGCATTGTACATCTGTGCTGCTGATTTGTTTTACGTAGTATTGTTGAACGTTTGAACGACCAAATAGAGTATGGCTACAAAAAGTGATAGGCAAACCTTGGCTTATCGATGATATGAAGTAATTCGGTGATAGTAACTTTTTGGTCTAATAGCGGAATTACTCGATATCTTTACGGCTTGCAACAATTTCCAGTAGGTGGCGGCACTGTCATTCAACATGCTATCGTGCAGCAAGTATCCGAACGCATCCGTCAAAATTAAGAAAAAAAAACTTTTGTCATATTGGCAAAAAACCACCGATTAACCAAGGTTTGCCCTAGGTTGGTGTAATGTAGGTACCTAACTCACGTCATAAAAAAGTGTCTCCGTAGTGCTCTTTTTAAATGCGACTCGAGTCAATACCGTAAAAGTAAAGGAAGCCGAGTCTTGTACGATTGTTGCTTACAAATATTTACTCTGCCAGTTTTTAACTTGTCGCCCAGTCTATAATATTCTCTTTGTAAAATACAGACCAGAAAAACTATTAAAATGAAAGTTTTCCGGAACTGTAGGCATGTAGATTTTACTTTTAAAATTCTTCTGAAATTAATTTCAAGTTATTGTTTTCTGTACTAGTTAAACTGTTGTGTGCATTTCAGTATGTTTCAGTATTTTTAGCGAACAGCTTTTTTTAGCATATAACTCGCGCTCGCAAAAATGTTTACAGTAAATTTAAGAATTTATTTACTCGACGAGAAAGAGTTGTCGCGTAAAAGTGACCGCGTCGACCGCAATTTAAAATAGAATGACCCTTTCAATTCACCAGACTGGTAGATCTAGTTCCCACGGTGGACTTGTACTTTGATATTTACCTACCTGATTTAATGCCATTCTTTCATATTTTTAGTGGTAAGTAGTCAGGTAACTTTGTCTTGTTGCGAATTCTTATTTCTCAACACAAGAAAAACCGAATGTAATAATCTCAACCCTCTCGTAGCTTTTTTTTTTTCATGATTATTTCCGACGGAAAAAAGGTGGCATAAATAATTTCTCAATATTAAGTAAGTAAGTAAGTAAGTAAGTAAGTAATGCTTTATTGTACAAATATAAAGAAACAGATACAATAACTAACAACAAAATAAGTAAATTAACCCAAAATTAATTATTAATTAATTATTTTTATCATTATAAATTAACTCTCCGACAGGTAGAGACGATCATATCCACAATCCTTATCTTGTCCCAGTCAAAGTAACCAAGACGTTTAATTTGATCACTCGTTTCAAATAAAACGGAAGCTTTTAAATTTATCATACTTCAATGCTGCAACTCTTAAGCGTATTGTCTCATCTAGATATTTCTACGGTACATGAGCAATGTCTCGCACACACAACACATTCACCTTATAACCCCTTGAATGCGTGCCAAAAAAGAGCGCCACTGTGTCCGATTTGGCACGGTGGCCCGGATTCGTGGGGCGATTATGTCATGGACTATTCGAATGTCCGTTTGTTTTTCCACAGTCAACGCTAAATAATTCCACTTTTTATTGCAATCGGTTTCGTGTGCAGCTATTTTTGGTTAAAGTGGAAGGTCACGTGCGTCCGATACACTTGCATCGGCAATGTGTTTTTATCGGTTAGTTATTGGTCGGACGCCGTTTGTTCGTAACACGATTAGGATAGAATATCCTATTTGAATATCTATTGGAATACTGAGCTATTTTTTGAATTTCTATTGAGTCGATAACACTTGCAAACACTTTAAAAATAGAGCAAGCTGTTTTGCCATTTGGGATGGTGTATTGGTACTAGTCGCGGTTAGACGAAGATCTCATCTGGGTTCTGTTCGGAGCGTCAATTTTTATTTTTCGGGTGTTTTTTGTTCGACCGACTAACTAAAAATCCATCACGCTGATAAAGGCTTCCGAAGAGACCAAAACCAGTCAGACCAGTCTTGACTTGCAATTGGGAGTTGATTGACTAGTGGTTAACCCGTGGCTTCTCAAGCGGAAGGTCGGAGGTTCATACTAGACTCGCATCTTTCGAGTTTTATCTAGTCCTATACCTAGTATTATAGTCCAAGCCCTTTCGTTCTCAGAAGAGGCCTGTGCCCAGCACGGTGATTTTACCTAAGTGCGAGTATATAGTTACCTATAGCCCTTGGTATCCGGTTTTTTTAAGATGAAATCTCCAGAATTTAGAAAACAGCCGACGAGCAAATGAGTTTAACTGTCGGTCTCATTCATAATTTATTCTTCGCAATAAACCTAAAGACTTGACCTGATTTTCTTTGAAAGTACGGGAGGATGGGGTGAATTGGAGCATTTTAATGCAATGTCAGTTAAGTTTTTACTACATTTTCTGAATTTGTTTCGTAATAATTATGTATTAAATGGACCGTATCTCAGTATCCCATGTATCAGTATTCAAGTGAAAGCCCCATCATTTTCTCTTTAGTATTTTTTTTTCACAAAATAGACACTTTTTTTTATTAATCCATTAAATTCTTTTACCATTATCCTAATTTGTCTAAGTCAGGTATACTTTTATGGGAACAGTGCAATATCGGCCCAGTCGCCCCTCGTTTATTTATATTTATGACGCCTCCGGCAACTCTTGCAAACAAAGCAGATTCAAATCATCGCTTCTTTTATTGAGAAAGTTGGGAATCGAAGTACAACAAAAATTGCGACAGTTATTGCAATTTAACCTGTTCGATTCGGGATTAATAATAGTGAAGACTGGTTATTTTAACCACCGACAGCTTTTACCGCTGCACACGTTCATTTACGCAAGAGTGGATCGGAAATTACGCACTTTGCATCTTGTGCCGTCAAAACTTATACATTTGAAGTTGGAAAGACGGAAGTAAGACGGATTGACAAGTAATAATGAGACGGAGTTCCAACACGCGTATTAAAACATAAATTGTTCAATTAAATAAAATATTGTTGGGAACTTTTACCTTAACATTACTTTCTCGCAAATAGGCGTGTAATCTACCAAATTTGTTGATTTATGCGTTGCCAGTAACAACGTCAAACGTGAAATCTACTAGATTTAATTTCGTAGAAATCCCACAAATGCATTGTCGGAATTACGCTCAAATTAGATTTCATTTGATGGCCATATTACACGGAACCCACTGGTAACACAATATGCTCAATGTAATTGCTACAAATTAGAACCACGATTATAAATACCAAGATGGACTTTGGAAAACTGGACAAACGCAAGTTAGCTGGCACAATGATTTTCGTATCACCCGTAAAGCCAATTTGGTATGGAGCGAAAAACATTCAAGAAAGGAAAGTAGACGAACTTAGATCTTGTAGTAAATTTGTCAACAATTATTAAATAACTTTCTTTAATTATTATAAAAATAACCCTAATATCCCTTAGGCTGGATTCCAAAGTTTTTATTCCAGGAATAACACTTAAACTCGGATACTAATGTCAAAACGCCATACTATTTTGACATTAGTATTCGAGAGTAAGTGTTATTCCTGGAATAAAAACTTTGGTCGAATCCAAATCTTATTTATATAAATTGTTAAAAGAAAAGCGTTTTTCTTTTAAAAGTGCTATAAATACCGGTTATGTCAGTGACCATTGCACCGATAGTGGATGTGGGCAATCAGTCTAGATAGCCCGGTCCATTACAGGGGCTAGTTAGACCACTTTTAGTCAGCCATCCAACTACGTAACTCCATTTCCTGAGCCCCG
This sequence comes from Pandemis heparana, assembly GCA_963854515.1. NCBI lineage: Eukaryota > Metazoa > Arthropoda > Insecta > Lepidoptera > Tortricidae > Pandemis > Pandemis heparana. The sequence continues at coordinate 8,643,690 of OY978011.1, read as the reverse complement.
GCACACCTACATGTGCAACGTTCTTTAAAAATAACTATTGCCAGTACATTTCGAAGTCTCGCAATTTGCCCTAGCCGTATGGAGCTTTTTATAAATAAACAGGGCTAAGTTTCACCTGTTTTGGATGGTCTATTTGGGTATCTCACCTGCTGCTTGTTTTAATTAACTGATAAAACTATACCTAAACTATCGTAACTTTATAATAATGTTGAAAGGTACTTAATATGTCCAAATTTTTGTATAATGGTTTAGGATGGAAGGTAACGTTTTATCATGTGTCGTGTTGTATTACGTAATGACTGCAACAAAAAATACAGCAGCTAGAATCACTGATATGCAAGCTTATCAAATCACTAACGAACGTTTATCGTATCTTATCAGAAAAATGTCGAGAGCCATTGAAAACGGCTGTTTAAATGCGTGAAAACTGATTACTACAAAGGACTTCTTACCCTAGTAATGACTCGTTCGTCGGAAGGAGAAAATGGGCATAGAGTGGTTTTCACGTAATTGCGGAAGCGAGGTAGAGAGGGGAAATAAAGTTTTGAAGACTCGCTTGCAATCCTTCAACGTCGGCTCTAGAAATTCCTACGCTAAAGCGAAGAAAAGGCCCAAGAAACTAGAATATTACTCTTAAATTTATAATAATAACAAACTCACTTTCAATTGGAATGCCAATTTAAATTTTCTGCTTAACTTTGCTGCCTTTGTGTTTCACGTTAGGAGTGTTAACCTTCACACAAATTAAACGTTGAAAATTTTGAAGCGTCCCAACCTAACCCTTATAAGTCATCCTATTCCAAGCCATTGTTTTTAATGTTATGCCCCGTTAGCGTCCCTAAATAGTGGAAGTGTGTGCGTGCAATATTAATTAGCAAACGATTTACATAGTGCACGATAAACCCGGCGTGCGCGCCGCTGGCGCTCACTCCCCTCGCTCGGGCAGCGTCGGCCGCCGCGCGCGCACCTCTCGCACGTCCGCGTAAAAATAAAGTCGCTCTCGTACTTCAACGCATTTATAATTATCAGTAAATCGCCGCACGAGCACACGACTGCCGCGGACAGTGACCGCTCGCTGAAAAGAAAAATCGCGAACCCTCCCGACCCGCACGCCGGGCCCTTAAACACGAAGTCCCTAACGTCGCGACGAAACTATCCCGTCTAAATCACTACTCCTACGCAGTAGATACCGGTGCCGCGGGACGCGCAAAGCCGCGTTTGATTGGACGCCGCGTGTGATTGTGATAACGTTGTGTTAGTGATAACGATTACGATTCGTATTTAAATATGCCTGATAAATCCAAACGACGTAAGAATAATAAAAATAAACGAAATAAACATAAAAACAAACAAGATTCTAGTAAGATCAGTAATGTAGAAACATCGGATATGGAAGCATGCGGTGCGTCAGTTGATGGAGACCAAAAAGAATATGTAGTGAATAAAGAAATTGAAGATGGAACCACCTTGCCTTTATCCGGTGATTCATTAATTAAAAATGAAGATATAAATAAAAAAGAATCTGATAAATCTCAAAAATCCAATCAAGATTTAAATTTCAATAGTGCTGATTTGCCTGATTTAAATACTGCTGTGATAAATAACAAAAAGTGTGAAGAAGTTTTACCTGACTCAATATCTATTAATCTTCAATGTACTCAACCGTATGTCGTAGAATCTCCCGATCAGTCAATCAAAACCAAAACTAAACTAAACTCAAGCATTAAAAGTAAAAGTCTGGATAATGATGATGCTACAAAAATTGTTGAAATAACGGATGACTGCAGTATACAGTCAGATGAAGAAAACTCACTGACTCAAGCCAATGTCAATAGCGCTTTAGTATCTGATGTTGAATCTGATATTGAATGGGAAAAAACGGATGAGTTTCAAGATGATCAAACAATTATAAAGGAATACATAGCAGACCCTTCAACTACTTGTGATATTCCTATTGCGATTACACATAATGATCCAAGCAGAACTCCTTTAACACCAGAAGAAGAAGAATCTTTACGTAATTGTTTACAAAAGATGCCATTGACATCCCCATCAAGTGATTCATCAGAAATTATAATTCAAACTGTGCAAGTTATAAATCAAGGAGTCAAGCACCGACTTCGAAAGAAAGCTTCGGCAGACGACTTTATCTTCCAAAGACTTGGCCCTCCAAGAACTTTAGATGTCATTGATGAAGAAGGAAGTGGTGACTCATCGAAAAGTTCTCGGCGACAATCCTACCTAAATGAAAAGAAAAATGATACTGAAGATTTAGATGACGATGTATTTGAGTCGGCTGTTAAAAAAGAAAAATATGTCACAAAGATGCAAAAAAGTGGATTTGGTAAGCAAATACAACAACAATGTATGCTTGTTGATGCAAAAATAAAAGATCCGGAAGTTACCGAAGCACGTGGTGACTGGTCAGTAACAAATACGGAAAAAATGTTTGGCGCGGAGGTAGTATATTTAACAGACACTTCAAGCAGTACAAGTTCCATCTATGATAATAGTGAAGAATGTGACGAAGGTGATGAAACCGATGTCTCAGTGAGAATGATAACCCCAACTATTGAAGTTACAGACACGGAGACCTTATTTAAAGAAACGTTTGTCCCAAGTAGCGAAGTTACTAATGATAAAGAGGAAACACCAGTTATAGAACTGTCAAATCAAGTCCTACATGAAACCAACGACGGAAATGTCCCTAGTTCTCACGAGATTGTGGTTCTATCTACTGATAATTTAAAAACCAATTTAACTGTCAAAGATATTATATCCGAGGATGAAAACAGTAAATGTACTTATGATGAAAGTAATGTACAGACAACTACAAATAGTGAAAAACCAATCGTTCAAAAAACTGGTAATGAATATGATTTAGAAATGAAAGTCTTAAAATGCGAATTAAATGATGCAATAAATAATTTGATAAAAGAAGTTTCTTCCGATTCGGAATCGTCAGAGAAAAATTGCAAGGAAATTTTAAATCGGCAGGATTCTTCAAGTAGTGTTGGTTCCTCTCAATGTACGGCTAAATATAATCCCACTTATTCCTCTCTTAATGATGTTGCTAACATTGTGCATGATGATTTGTGCGATACCTCAACAAACAGCCAAAACACATCTCAACTAAATAATACAAGCCATGTTAAAGACGTGTTTGAATGTGTTACAGGAACCACTGCACTATCTAAAAATGAAGCTAATATTGAGCCACCTTCATTAAAGGATTTATGCGTGAGAAAAGTAGCCACATTTCCTTATGGTGATAAAATATTAGAAGAATTAGCTTCTGTGTCGAAGCAACTTCAAAACATAACCATTTATGGTCAGCACTCTAATGGTCAAGAAAAAGTAAGTGAGTCACATTCAGAAAAAGCGAAAAAATTACAGCAAACTGAGACGATGCCTTACTATCCATTACCAGATGTCTCATCTATAGAGAAAGTTTCTTTACCGGCAAAGGATCATGTACCACCACCGGTTCAACCGCGTAATTCATCACTGAAAATATCCCAGGACGAAAACCACTGGGTAGGAATGCCGACAGAATCCACTCCGGTGTATGTTTGCTTTTCTCCTTCACAAAAAATGTTAATGGAAAAGACAAACACAGTGATAACAAAAGAAGACGCCAGTCAATTAGTTGATATGCACAAAAAGTATGTTGATAGAAGAGGTTATAATGAAAACAATGAGAAAGAGCAAAGGAAAGAAAATCGCCGAACAGATAACGATCCCGTCATACCATTTAAATCCCAAACGGGGTCTCGTTTACTGGCACTGATAAGAGATCCAGCAGTTACCGACAACATTAGTTCCATGAAAACCAGGAATCAACTCAAAATTATAGATGAAGTACAACACATTGACAAAACATCACAAAAAAGATACAATAACACGCATTTCAGTTCAGCGCAGGAATTTCCCAGTAATTTTAGACCAATTCCCCCTCCAAGGACACGAAAATTTTCCTCTTCAGTTTATGAAAGCGACGAAAGTTCCGATTTCACTGATAGTTCATTTCGATCCATGAGAAACGAGAGGAAAATATTTCATTTTTCCACTGGAAATCTGAGCAAAGAAATTGAAAATGATATTTCTTCTATACAGAACATGCATCGCTATTACACAGACGTGCGAGATAATTTGAAGGACCAAAAAACCCCTAGAAGGCCCTCACTTCCTAAAGATTTGTGTGATCAGCAAATGGAATACATTCGAAAAAAAGAAAAAGAAGTAGAGGCGGAGATTCGTCGACTAGAAAACGAGAAATTGAATTTCCCTGAACCACAAAAGCAAGGGCCAAGAGCTCCATTGTATTCGGAAACTAAAGTATGGGATGAAAAAATCACACGCACAAGTCACCACAGCATGCTACTCCAAAAGGATTTGGACTTGAAAATGTGTGCTCCAAAATCACCAAAAACCTCGGAGGATAAAGGAAAACTATCAGTATTTAGTCGAAGCCAAGAAGAACTACTTCGTGATAAGATGTACTCAGAATACGTCAATCAAATGGCTGAACGTGAAGAAAGAAGACAACAAAAAGTTATTAAAATTACAAATAACACTAATAGTAAACCTATCACTATTCCTGACGATATCTCAAAAAGCATGCCAAGTTTAGACTTCCTAGACTCTAAAGTAAATAACAGAATTGAGAAAGAATTCATTTGGAAAGCTAGACAAAGGTGGAATAAATTGGGTATAAAAGATCCTGAGACTGAAGACGAAAGGGAAGACACGAATAAAGATGTGTACAAGGAGCCAAAAGTAATAGAACATAAAATAAAAGTGATTGAAGGTGGCGAGGAAAGGGATGTGAAAAAACTGCCTAGCCATTTGCAGGAATTCGTGCGTTTCACAGTAAAGGACACCGATAAGGGGAAAAGCAGTCCTGGTGAGTCCAGTACTGGACCAGCATCCCCGCACGTTATGGTATTGTGTGCAGTGATTATTTTAGTGTTAGCTGTTGGCAAGTTTTTTTTACGAATGTTGCAAAATAAGTGATAAACTAACACAGTACTCTCTATTGACTATATTAACTTTTATAAATAGCCTAGTATGTGTTTACTCGCTGTGTGTGTCGTTGCATGAGTGTTAGACATTTTATGAATGCATTTTTGTATCCTCTGTAAAAAGTTATAAGTAGAACCATGGACTGATCGTATCAAAAAGGTGAGTAACTATCCTGTACCTGCATTTTCCAAACCTCGATGTAGAAAAGTACACGTGTCTGATACCCATATGCATGAGTCAGTATTTTACGTCAGGACATATATCAACTCAGAATTGGATTGAAATAGATTTATTACAGACATGGATTGAGATATCTAATGCTCAACATCCACAATAAGCTTGATATTATCAATTTTATATGAACATGCACCGTACTAGTGCTATGCTATTATGGGTAGGTGCCAAAGAATGTAAAATTGTACTGATTTAATAATAAAGATATTTCTTACAGTTTACTTTTCAAATTCATCCAAAAGTGCTAAAATAGTTTAACGTAGATTATTCGCAGACAAGCAGCAAGTGAATCAACCCACGACCATTTGCTAGAGTCAAAAAGTAGAGCAGCTAGATTATACGCACCGTACATTCATAATACAACCGTTTAACTACAGTCAGACATACTCGTATACGTAGCGTAGACATTTTGTATTCATTATCTGGACATAAATTACGAAATCTATGAAAAAATATTAAATCATTGTTATTCAACACCAAACCCAGTAACCTAGAATACAAATTCATTTTATACAAATTGCTACAAGTAATGTCGGCCAGGAAATGCTTCAGTCTAACTTGGGAGGCGGATCAGATTCTCTCTCATATTTTCCTCGAAGATTTTGCCGGTTATTAATTTCTTACATGCTGCAACATGTGCGGGTATCGATTGCTGTGTGACTGGAATTGGAACACGAATTATCAATGTGTACCTACTGGAAGTTTGTTGCGGAGCTGGTTCTTCTGACCTCTGCTCCGCCAGATATTTTCAAGGAGCGGCGTTTCAACTATGACGCAGCATCGTTTAAAATCGTAAAATGCGTGTTATATTTAAAATCTATGAATTTCAACATTTTCAGCCCACTTCTTCAAGATAAGATATGCATATTTTAAATTCCGATCACACCCATTAGAAAACGAACTACTATTGACTTATGAAAAAACATTTAAGCACCTGAAATTACTATCTATTATTATAAGTAGGTATCTATGAAAATATTTACGATGTAATAATTTTTAATTAGCTACTACTGTAAATGTTGTGGAGCAGGTGACAGATAGACAGCTTGCAGCCCTACGGCAAGAAGATAAATGTGTTATCACGTGAACACACATTGATAAACACGATAATTGGATTAAACCATATCATGCACAGAACCAAGTTAATTAAGTGATTAAAGGAACATTTTAGCCGATAATAATGCGGTCTTGATTACGAATGACATAATTAAGATCAGTGTTGTTATCATCTTATTTACTAAAAGTAAGCTCGAATTATAAAGAGAATGTGATTGACCGTTGAAACCGTATTTTGCTCAGGAATGTAACCGAACCATAACTTTTTAAAGCATTGAGAAATACAGTTTAACCGCGAGATTTTTGAGTTTTGAGCAACGGTAGTTACAAATTTGGTAATTAGTAGCTGTCTACTATATAGTCGCGTCTCGTTGAGAAAAGTATAGTTGTTCGTCTGAAAATGAATCTGCAGTTTAAGTTCAACTAATCAAAATCTCAGCGTATTCAGTGTACATGAAAAATATGGAAGAATTCATCTCGAGGAGTCAAGTGCATCGTCCGTGAAAACATTTAGCCCGTCTAATTCCGTACAGCATGGCCTTTGGTGACGTGCGTACATACTTAGCGTATGACCACCGCCTCGATCTTTACCACCGGCTATTCTTACCCCATACTGGCCAAACATTGACACTTTTACCTACATGTTAATACGAGTACCGTACCTAAATTAAACACGTGTCTTTAAAATGGTGGAAACAACCTTAACAACACAGCACAATTAACGTAAGTTAAACAATTAATCAAATAAAAATGCAAATATAACCTGCTATGGGTGGTGTAGGGGTATAGCACGCGTCACGGAATGACGAGGACCCGGGTTCGATTCCCGGCCATAGCTTTACTTTTCGGATTTTTCTATGTGTTCTAATTTTCAGTGTCGTTTAGAAATCAAATAAAAATGTTCATCATAGTAATACAAGTAGGAGTAGGGTAGTAATCTAAAACTTATCCCACATAGTACCTGGCTCAAAAGTCCCCATAATACCAGCAGCATTACCCCCCCTATTTGGCTCTTTTAAATGTCTTTTTTTAAACTATCAGTGTTTTTGGAAATACCACCATCACCATAGCTAAGAAGAACGCGCCGCAAGAAACTTGGCAGAAAGTCTATTTCTCAAAATAGGTACTTAAATACATTTACAATAATTAAATTCTACTTAATTACTAATTGTCTGTAAGAAAATTGTATATATTAAATCTAATCATAAAAACGCATAAAACAACTACATACATTCCTGACACGACATCGACACGTAGGAAAAAGACCAATATTATACACACTCCGATTATGAAATCAGCATTTGCAAGGAGACAACAATCAGCTCAATCTGCGAATCTGTATAATCTAATAAATAGACTCATTGGTATTTACCCCCTCTCCACATATAAGTGTAAATGTGAGCTAACAAAATGGTTAAAATGTAAAAGCTATTTTGAGATTGAAAATCTTATTCAAAGACCTGTATGATGACACACACACACACACACACACACACATACACACACACACACACACACACACACACACACACACACACACACACACACACACACACACACACACACACACACACACACACACACACACACACATACCTATATGTTTTCATTTTGTTTTTGTTTCATTTCATTTTCTATTTTTGAAAATTGTTTTTAGCCTTTAGTTTTCTTTTAAAGTTAGTGAAATAAATTCATGCACCTTTTTAAATCTTAAGATACAATACGTGGAGGAGCGGTGTTCTCTTAGCACGAGTATCTCGTATACTCAAAAAGAGGCACCAGCACAGATACTGTTGTTGTAATTTAAGTTACTGAATAAATATTTTTTCATTTTTTCATTTTTTCATATAATACTACTATTTCCGAAGAATTTATAAGTTCACGTCTAAGTAAGTTCAATTGTTTGCGAAAGGCAAAATAAAACAAGCTCCTACTTTCGACTCCGACCAATGAATAGAGAACTAGTGATAGTGAAATAGATAGTGGCGGGGACGACCTAAGGTTTATTTAATAGTAATTTTATTGGTAATGCGTTTGAACTCCGACACAATGACGGACCGAGGGGTCCGTAGTGGCACTATCTAAATTTATCAATCGCCGTAAATTAAATTGTTCAATCTGGACCCCTGACCCGGCGGGCAATAAGGCTGGCATTTCAATTAACTTCGTCGGCGACTTTAGTTTATAATGTACACAAACTGAGTATCGAACAATTTAAAATTAATTATGCATTTTAAATAGTAGAGCATTTTATCCGATAAATGTTTACTGCGCCGAAATAATTGCGCTCAAATTAAGTGTTGGAAAGTATGAAATAATAAATACTCGTATGCTTAATTTCATTACGATCATTCACAACAAATTAATTTAGTATTTATTGGATTCAAACGTTTCGTAAAAAGTGCCGAAGAATTGTCTTCGTAATCTACATTGTCTTTGACCTCCTCCTTTGCGGTACAACTTACCACCCCCTTTGTTCCACGACAATTTGTCTCAGATTGTTCATTTTAATCAATTAGGTAAGTATGTTTATGAATAAGTCTGTAATTATAGTAGTTTATGTGACTGTATCATAGTTTGGGTTTATGAAATGAACGAAGTGAGTATCACAAAAAGATCAAACGAGTGTTTTGTATAAATAATAAAGTATACCTACTCAGAAGAAAATTTGAACTTTTAGCCTTATCAGTGTTGTTGATAATGGTAAGTTTGGGTCTGTATGGACTATACACATATTATATTACTTATACATAGGTACATTGTTTTTTCACAAAATATCACAAGCATTTGGACATTTTGAAGACTATTTAGCGGAAAGGCTGTAAATTTGCATGTGGATTATAATATGTATGTATGTATGTATAACTCTTTATTGTACATAAAACACATTAATTTTACAGATAATGAGACAAATAGATGTACAAAGGCGAACTTATCCCTTAAAGGGATCTCTTCCAGTTAACCTTCGAACGATTGACAGGACAACAGAAATCAGAGTATAGAGAGTAGACATACTAGAAAGCTAGAAGAGCAATGACCCTAATTTAAACCTAAACTAATAAAGCACTAACCTAATAATAATACACCTACACAACAATACAGGTACACCCTAATACATATAAAAATAAATAAATATACGATAAACTAATATATGTCAGAAATACACTACATAGTAATATAACCTACATATTAAGCTATATAAATATATACACACACACGAAACATACAAAGTCCACTCAAGAAGACTCATCGAGCCAATACTTCCTTAGGCGATTTCGTAGGGCGGCAACCGACTGCGACTGCCTGATCTCAACTGATTATAATATGTAATGACGATTAAAATCTAAAAATGCATGCCATCCATTGTATTGGCTATTTGTATGCCGCATGGCGAAACATAGTGGTCCTAAATATACGCATAAGATCTCTGTATATGTATGTATTTACCTATGTTTTGACAAATAAATTAATTTTGAATTTTTATTAAAAGTTCATTATCTTTTTGCAGTTCAATTCAAACGACTGACTTTCCGTTTGACAATTTATGTTATTTTCAAACCGTAAACTGTGCATGAAAAGCCAGGTGACGGGCATAAATTAGCGATAAAACGTCAACTTTGTGATTTTCATGCCTTATATAAAAATAAAAAATCATGAAAAAGCAGATAAATCAACCCAGATATAAATTGTGAACATTATGTAAACTAACTGAAAGATTGATAATGTAAATTATTAGGTAATTACATAAAGTTTAGTGACAATTACCTACTACTTAATTCAGATATTAGGTACGATTTGCGTATGAAAGTTCTGAGTTAAACTCTAAATTCAATAATTCGAATTACCAATTCTAACCTTGAAGAAACCTATAACATTTAATGACATGCCAGAAACTCGCACATTAGCATACATTTGTAATCTCTACTTCATTCTATTACGTAATACGATGATTTCGTTCTGGCAAACGTATTCTTGATGGTGTAAATAGCTTCCTTCCGTTCACGTCATTGCGAACGTCATCAGTAAATGATAGTCAGTTTTCGACGTACCTACCCTCTTCCATTTAAGGAACAACACGGCAAGTGCCAGTACCTAGTACTCGCAAAAAGGAATTTGCGTATAGTAGCGATATTTTTACATCATGCTCCATCAAACTCTTTGAAGGTTACAATCACTTTCAGCGATGGTAATAGCGAATTACTGTTACGCTATTTGTATAAGTATATTTTTTGTAAAATACCTCTAGTTATCTAAACCAATGAGACAATTTATTTATTTATCTGCTGTTTTATGTGTTTTTTATTTATTTGATGTGTTGTGATTTTCATAAGTAAACTTTTTTCTTTCTTTCTTTCAATGTAGCAACAGAACTCATAATGCACATGTAATTTAAGGTACGAACTTAACTTAGGGACCTTTTATATCCCTTTTATAAAATGTATTAATTGTATTATAGGTAAAGTAAGTAGAATTTAAGTGCTATTGTAAATCTATTTTATTTTGAAAAAATGACTTTCTGCCAAGTTAATTGCGGCGCATTCTTCTTGGCAATGATGGTCTTTCCGAATGCGACCGAGAACAACTTGGTCATCCGAGTACAGAAGCATTGAAGACAGATATTTGAGTAGGCTATCTGCATAGAGAAAATTTCAAAGTAAAATGTAAAAATGCATTTTTTTCTGCGTTTCCAAGAGCATTGTGAAATATGAATCGTAATCTAGAAATAAAATGTATTATCATGTTGTAAAATCAACATAATTACAGTTTCAAAGTCTCAAAAAAGTAATATTGACTAGGAAAGGTCAAAATTATTTGCATAATTAAATCAATATCGTACATACTTGCACTAAAGGTCAGACCACTTCTGTTTTTCAATCCACATGTTAAACGCTTTTTGTTTCCGTCTATATTGACATCAGACGAGCTTTGCTTTGAAACTACGAGTATGTGTGCAAATTTAATTTAATTGTGTAGGTAGGTTTTTATTTAGCTTAATCGTAATTATCGTAATAGTAGTTAAGTTTTTACAAATAATGTTTATGAGAGTCAAATCTTGAATGTCAAATTCGACCCACTTTTATTGCTTGAATTGATTTGAAATTTGGTATGTTTATGTAGGATGGATGCATGTTATCATCAACGGCGACAAAAAGTACAGTCAGATAAAAACCGGCCAAGTGCGAGTCGGACTCGCGCACTGAGGGTTCCGTACAAATTCACCAAGTTATTGTAAATCCAGTCTTAGCACAGCCCTGCTTTTAAGCAAAATGTAGGCAGTGTGAGGTCATTTTATATTATAAATAAATAAATATCTTGGGACAATTTACACCAATCGACCTAGCCCCAAACTAAGCAAAGCTTGTAATATGGGCACTAGACAACGGATAAACATACTTATATAGATAAATACATACTTAAATACATATTAAACATCCAAGACTCGAGAACAAACATTCGTATTTTCATACAAATATCTGCCCCGACCGGGGATCGAACCCGGGACCTCAAGCTTCATAATCAGGTTCTCTATAACCACTAGGCCATTCGGTCGTCGATTGGTTATTATATAGACAAACAAATATTAAATAAAAAAAAACTACTAATTAGATCTCGTCCAAATTAATGTGGGTGGAAGTTTGTATAGTAATGTACATCATATATTTTTTTTAGTTTTATTATTCTCTTATTTTAGAAGTTACAGGGGGGGGGGACACGAATTTTGTCACTTTGGAAGTGTCTCTCGCGCAAACTATTCATTTTAGAAAAAACTGATATGAAAAACCTCAATATCATTTTTGAAAACCTATCCATAGATACCAGACACGTATAGGTTTGATAAAAAAAAAAACAGTTTCAGTTCTAAGCTTCAGTTCTAATTCCAAAGCAATATTAATTTATACAAACATTTGAAAAGACAAACGATATCACTGCACGTAAATGACACAAGCACCGATTCGTGTATATTTTTTCACATGGTTAATCGCACGTGTCATCCAGGACATAATTTGACGTGTCAGGGATCCGACAAAGAGTTTTGGAGCCCGCGGGTGCGCCGGATGCGATTTAGCCACGGCTGTGACGTCACCGTGGGGGCGCTTATTGTACCTCGATCATTGTCAAACAAGCCCACAGGCATTGAAGTACCTATTATATAGCGTTTGTTGGAAGCCTTTAAATTGCCCTATATTGGAATTTTAAACGGTTGTACTTTATTTGAAGCGCTGTGTTTATCACAATAAAAAATTATGTCGTCTCCTACGATTAGTTTTGGCTAACCCAAACAAATAGATGCGGAAAGACGGACAATAATTTGAGTTTTACGCCTTTTACCCACTGGCAGGCGGCTTTGGTAGTAGGCAGTCAAGTTAAAATACGGTCTTTTTAAGCTTATGATCATAAAAGCGGGTAGCATAATTATAATTAATGCTGTTTGTTTCCTGTCACCTCTCACCGTGGTGTCGATGTTGTGACTAGTTTTGGGTTTATCACACTAAAACAAATCATTCATAAAGTGTCACTTTGTGAATTGTCCGAAATGCTTAATCAGTTTCTTCTTTTCAATCAAATCTATTCAAAAAATTGTTAAATGCAACCTTATTGTCCAATGTTAGAAATTTTGTTATAGCATAATTTGCATATTATATTGATGATCTTTTGATTTTATTTTAAATTCATAAACTTCCAAAGTTTGGGCCTTCTCCCGATTTTGTTTTTTTTTGCTAGATAAATATTACACATTTATTACACCGGTATTTCTTAGCTTTCAGTCCTAATAGTCGCCTGTCTACCTACGCAAAGATTTTTCCCAGGAGACTGCCAATATTTTACACTAGGCAACAGGATTGACGCTTACAGTGCCATCTGTTTTAAAAGGTGCGAAACTTGCAACAGTAAATCGCGCCACCGCCGCTAGATGTCTAGTGACCTAAATTTTGAAGGAAGTTTATTTTCTCGCCTACTGACAGTGATAATTTTAGTTTCTGAGAAGAAAACTTGCCAATATTATTTTGTATTACAAATGACAGTCTCTTTGGCAGGGGCACGTATTGTATAAGCGTTGTGATAACTGGCCATGACGTCTGGAAGTTTTTCGTATCAAATTAATGTATTTTAGGATAACAGTTCGTATTGTGTGGTAAATAACGTACTAAAATAAAAGCGAGGTATTAATAATAGTACCTATTAGATTTTAGGCGGCAGAGAGATAAGTGTAAAATAAAATAATAATCATCTTCATTAATACGTAAAAAGAAAAATCTTGATCGATTGTCTCATTAACGCTCAGCCCGAATCTTTGGATCTAGAAAAATGAAACCTTGCATTGAGTTTCCTTGTTTAATTTAGACAAGGATAAAGGATTTTAACTAGGTAATTCTTTCGGAATTAGTAGGTACTTTTACAACAGAAACGTAGCCACTGGGGTAAGCTAGCCTCTACTATGATTATTTACTCTGTAAGCTAAACATTAATGGTTCAAGCCTACAGAGAATTCAGTGGACTCAAACTTTTGATTAGGTGCGTAATACAAAGCAAATCCCAGCCCTGTTTGAATTCTGTCCGAACCCTGCGCAGAATACCTACTCACACAATAATAATATTACTCACGAAACAATTTCAACCTGTTCAAATAACTGTTCAGGAAATACAATTAAATACATACATGAGAGACGTTTCCAATATGAAATTTAACATGAGCTATTTGTTAAAGCAGTGTTTTTCAAAGTGTGGGTCGCGAGGCTCAGCTGAAAGTATTGTGACTAGATGGAATGATTTTGTTTTCAAGGATGTACATTTTAATCAATCAATCTTAGAAAAATAACACATTGTGGTTTGTCGTCCGTAACAGAAAAACCGGATTTTAAATAGTCTTAAGTCATATTTTCTATTCTTCTTCTTTTTAGGCTCACTTCCAGATGTTGATGTTAATCCAGACGTTGTATAGGCATCGATTATCTTTTTAGATACTTTTCCATTTCGTCGCAACATAATCTCCAAAATAACAGCTGCCTTTTAATATTTAAAAAGGGGTAGGTACTAGGTAGGTTGCGAAACAATAAGTACCTTCTGAATACTTGTGATAAATATAGGTTGCGTTCCAAAACGCATGAATGATTGAATATTAGAAGGGTGCGTTCCAAATCTGTTAAAATAAGAGTTGGGTTCTAAGGTTAATCGTATAAATAGGGTTTTGGGGGGTCGCGAAGGAATTTTGATGGTCATTAAGGGCCGTGACGCCAAAAAGTTTGAAAAACACTGTGTTAAAGGAAACGTGGAGAGTGTGTGAAGTTTCTAAACGATAACGGCATTTAATCTGATAGAGCTTTTTTGAAATGAAAACTTTTTTAGCGGCGTTGGGCACTTTTTGGGACGGGTAAAAAATTGTAAAATCGCGTCAGGCGTTAGACGGAGGAAGAGTTTAAGTACCAGGATATCAGATCCTCTAAGAGCTTATTTTGAAATACGAATGAAGCTAGAGCCGCGTTCGATTTTTGAAGTGTACGTTGATTTCATCGCTTTTACGTATGTACGTGTGGCCTAGTGGTATAAGTTGTGGAATAACAGCGTGTTCTCTTAGGTGACCGCAGTTTTCTTTTTGCGCGAGTGTGCGGTATAGTTTTCGCTTCTGCCGGCACTCCCGGAGTGCTACCCGGTGTTTTTTTTAACACAACAAGGAAGGCAACAAGGCCCGTAGACTGCAAACTGCAAAACAGGAGCATTGCAGAGCCTAGAGGGCTCTAAGATGAAATACCTCACCTCACTCCACGCCGAAACACAACAACGCTTGGTGGGTCGCTTGGTAAGGATTAGCAAGTGAGAAGGTGATAGTGATCCCTGCACAAGGTCCTACCAACAATAAGTTTGATGACATTTTCAAATTAAGCAATATGAAATTCATTTCAAACATATGAACTATGAAAAAAAACCGGACTGCGTCAATTTTTATAATTTTGATGTAAGTACCCAGCATCACTTTCACGATTAAGACGAATCTAATGACTGATGATACCTCTCAAGCTCAAATGCGACCATCAGGGGCACTATTTTTGAAAGCACATTTGTGTTTAAATACCACTCGAAAGTGATGAAAAATTGTGCTGAATTTGGAATTCCAGTAGCTTAGAAGATACGGCTCTCATTAAACATGTGGACTAGTCAAAAATTTGATTAGAGCCGTAATTTTAATGATATAAACAGATTTATACCACTATCGAGTGACGTGCTTTCAAAAATTTTAGGCTCTAGAGCGTGCCAAAGATATATACATACATACGTAGGTACACTCGAGAAAAATAACCCTCCTGACGCAGTCGGGTAAAAAGAATGTAATTTCAAACTCCGGAATTAATAACTCTACGCCATTTGCCGGTCGCCTTTCATTTCTAACAATGACCATTTTAAGCACAAACAAACGAAAGGGTCTCCAATCGTTACAGTTGTAGTAACCACGCCGATCATAATTGTCGGTTCTTTGTCGACACCAAATTAGAACGGAAAGGTTCTACGCCAAAGTTCATGTTTGTCCAAAATTGAGTCTTTACGTGACGGGAAAGGGTTAAGTTTGGAATTTTCTAAAATCGAAAACTGTACCTTGTAATGAACCAGCGAAATGTCAGTAGAATTATATAGCGAGAACCTGTTTGATGTTGCGTCTAGGGAATAAACGGCGATGATTGGACGCGAATGCTTCCCAAACCAAGCGGGACATGTGACAGAAAAATGATATTTACACTAGAAAAGTAGTAATTTTATATTGCTCTCCTGCGGTTACTTTATATTCACAAAGAAAGAGACTCAATGACGGGACGAGCAGTCTTATTCACGAATCAAACCCAGATACTGAGCAAATTTAGCCTCAGTCTGCATGAATACATAACTAGGTACACATTATATGGTTTGACTTGCGTAAGTAACAGATAGGTACGCCTATATGTACTATACCATGATTCCTAAGATTTTCGCCCATTCTCTCGCTAGGATTTTACCATCTGCGCGGGAAGAGAAGCAATTGGTACATTCTATGTTTTCATGGAGGCTTGGAGGCACACAGGTACACAGATCTAAATTGTTTTAATTTCACGTCTTAGGCAATTCCGGTATCCCGGAAATTAAAACACATTTATATTATGTGACGTAAGATTTTCCACATAGGTACATTATAATCTATTAAAATATAAAGCCATCCCTAAGGACTTAAAGAGTTAACGGCACGGAAACCTTACCGGGCACTGCGGTGTCGTGTCCACAGACAGATTATTGGGATATAGAAAATGCAAGTGTATCTTCTATACGTACAATACACATGTTGAAAAGTAGAAAAATAAACCTCTGCACGCCGCATCAGTCAGAATGTTCAGTCTTTGTCAATTTCAGTCGGCATCAAGGTGAATTATAAACCTCTTTTTTTACATTCTGTAATCTTCATTGTCATGTATGCCCTATATAATTAATTGGAGGATTCTGCTGAGGCTCTAGCGTTTCTTGGTATAATTGCGTTCTCGGTTCCTGCTGAATCTTTGGAAGCCTAATTCCTGCTAAAACTGCCAATATTTTTAGTTTAAAGTTCTCCGTGGCTGGGCAAAGGGCCGTCATACTTCCAAATTTCCTCCATCTGCAGCCGTACACTTATCTCTGGCAAGTTATTTAAGAACGCACCTAGGTTATCCCGTTTTATCGTGCTAAATAACTCTATTTAAATTATAATCTGTGGACGTGCCTTATATTTCACACTGTATTCTGGTTAAACAAAGGGTATTCCGATGAAGAGATATAAGTGCATCGGTAGGTTTGCAGTTTAAGCCGAATGCTGGCTAACTAGGGAGGCTAAACGCACGAATATACACTCTGTGCACGTACCAGGGCTTTAGGTCGGGGAAGAAAATTAACAAGTATCCCTCGTATAATACCTATTCAAATAACGTATAAGAATAAGTAATGTTTTCGTGGTTTACATTTTATACTGCACATTGTGTAGGTAACTTAATTTTGCACACGCGTATTTTATTACGCATTTGGTATTCTCCATGACATTTGCGCGGCGTTTACGGGTTTCATAATCAGAAAATAAAACTCCTTTAAATAGAATCACAAAAGGGGAAAATAAAAACTTCCAACGCACAGTAAGAAGTACTTTCTCAACTCGAATACAAGATGGTTTAATTTAATCGAATGTATCATTTCAATAAGAAGTGGCGCTCTTGTTCATTTTTAGGACCCGTCAGTATTAAGTTTTTTAAGTAAACCCAAGTCATCAACTACATACTATTTATACAAATAAAACGACACTAGCTTCGCTCGCTTGCATCATGAGTATTAAAAAAGCAAAAAGCCGGAATTATTCACCTTTGTAATGCTTGAAAAAACAAATAATAATTTGAAGCTTGTTCCCACCAAAGTATCTAACTATAATAATATTATAAATGCGAAAGTATGGATGGATGGATGGATGGATGGATGGATGGATGTTTGTTTGTTACTCAATCACGCCAGAACGGCCCAACGGATCTGGATGAAATTCGGCACATAGACAGAGAAAAGTCTGGAATAGCGCATAGGCTACTTTTTATCCCGGAAAATTGCGTAGTTCCCGCGGGATAGCGATAAACGAATTCTTTGCAGACGAAGTCGCTGGCAACATTTTGCTTATAAACTCCTATCAAATAATCGGCACAACCTAAATACTCTAACCGTACAGCTGTATATTTCGTAACCGGCCGTGGGAGACTCCGCATCGGGCAAGATTAATTAGAAGTGTGGTTAAATTAATAACGTACCCAACACGCACCCTGGACCCTGTCGAATTAAGTTGCCTATCTAGTAAATACAACGCCTAACCAATTGTTCTATCAGTGTATCTGACTCTTTCTAACATTTAGTGTGTACGTGAGATGCCATTATGTCTGAGGAACGCTGTTTCCTATTTCTACCCGGGGCTAGCATGCGTGTTGTTCTCGCTTGTCGCTGGATGCGTCCTTTTCTGACTGAGCCGTAGGAAAGAAACGTATTATGCAACAAGTGAGTAACGGCGCCCGTGCTAGCTGTGCGATAGTTAATCTATCGAAAGTTAAAAAAACCTCGATTTCGCATAAACCCATTACATACCCACGTATCCAAAATAAAATTTACCAAAAACAGAACAAACTAAATATTTGACTTGATACCAAAAAAAAATAGTATTTTCATTGAATAATAATGTAATACAAACATGTAGGTACCTCTAATTAGATAATTATTCAGAATAAGGCAACTAATAAAGCTAAATCAAAATAGAATATCCTACAATACAATGTTTTCTAGAATATTTCAATTGATAACTTCAACGCTGGGGATCTTCGCCATTCGATTTATTAAGTTAATGAAATGAAGCCAAGTGGAAATTCGGGTAATGAAATTTAGTGATGGGGAAATAATTAACAAAGTTTTGTCGTCTGTTAGATCTTAGAATTTGAAGAAAGCATATTATTTATCATCGTTTAATCTCATCTTAATTTATTATCAGTTTGTAAAAACAATTGCAATTCGCCTAAAAACACACTTTTTCGTTTTACAGAAAAATACGAGTATCCTGCATTTTTTGGTTCTCTCCCTGCTCTGAAGCGTTAAATTTCTTTGTTCTTACAACAGAAAAGGAGAAAAAAACAATCATAATAATAAGCCTTTGCATTTCTAATACTCTGACGAGCAAATATATTGGCTCGATTTTTGTACAACTTTGTGTGGAAAAAAGCCGCTATTTTTGTGTTAGTATATTAATATACATACAAATTTGTATGAAAAGTGATACGTTATTTTTGCTCGTCAGTGTATTGTGCAGGTCAAAGCTAACCACACTACCAAATACTGAACTCACTCCTAACTAGGCCAGGAAACATCACTATCACTACATAGAATAAAACAAAGTCGCTTTCCGCAGCGTCTGTCTCTATGTATGTAATTCTACGCAGCCGAAGGCGCGGGCAGAAGCTAGTCTAAATATATAAAATAAACGCACTTTATTGACTAACTCTTCTAATGTCCGTCTCGAACTTTTGGACCTAAATAGACAAGGAAGGACAAATTTTGAATATTCCCTAGGGATAAGAGCCGCGGACGCAAGACAGGTTTATGTGCTTGTATTGGGACCTAGAACTGAATTTTTAAGCATACCTATCTACCCATCAGAACTAATTACAATTAGGTCATTCATTAAAATGATTTAACATACAGTTATAGTATAATTATTTAATAATTCAAAGTTAATTAAATTCAGTTCAAAAAGCTGGCTGAAATTTATTTATTTTTAATAAATGCTTGTCATGATTTCGAGAGAGGGTTAGTGCATCTGACATATTCGATTACAGAGGATTCGTGGACTAATAGGTGGGTGTTGTTTAGCAAAAAATATGCACTCTACGGTTCATTTCTGTTTTCAACTTTTTCCATCGTTGGGATACAATACCTACAATAGTAAGTAAAAAAATATATGAGATGCGTAGTATTTAAAACCATCTGTATTTCTTTGGTTCCCACGTACTACTCATAAATTAAGAACACTGAGGAAATAGTGCTGCAAGAATTTTCATATTACAGTTACCTACTTTATATTATATCTCTTAGTGTGGACATGACATTAATTTATTTATTTTTGTCTTTACCATCATCTGAGCAGATAGAGCAGAATATGTATATTCTTGTGCTTACCGAAAAACTCACAAAATAATAAAATTAACTTATCATGATATTAATCTAATTCCTTGTTTGGTACAAATTGCAGCAGACACATCGAATACTTCCATCACTCTCCAACATACAACTGCGTCTCTGTCGCGTTTATCAACCGAACATGTCTGTGTAAATGGTTCTAATTAGCTAGCTGAACGACACGTGACGTGATCTCATGTCGGCGTGTGTCATTCGGATGCAAAACGCATTACCTCTCAATTACAGGTAATGAGTTGATGGTGTTGATGTTGGTACCGCAACACAGTTATGATGTGTTACCGAGAAAGGATGTCGTCATTTGGAGTATCAACCTTACATTTTTTAGGTCTTGTTACATCAGGCTCTGTCCACCCCGTAAAGGATAAAGACGTAATTTATGTATGTATGGATGTATTTTTTACAAGTAAAATATAAAACTGAGGATCATTTAACTTACAGTCAAATATTTCGTGTGAGTTGCACCAAGTTACTAAGTATAACATTGGCAATAACTGTCGATTTTTAGTGTATTTGACGGAAAACCTATGAAACCTACTTATTACTGTTAAACTGAATAAAAGCACTGGTCACCGGTATTCAAGAATATATTATTTCCAAGATATTAATACAACGCCATTTCTAATACGACCATCGCGGGAAGAGGCCACGCAGGGAGCTCTGTCTGTCAAAACCACAGACTATAGCATTAGGCTACAAGGCAACGTTCAGGAATCAGTCTAACATTACCTATGTCAAAATCTTTGGTTATTGTTAAAATAACTTGGTAGGACTCACGCTAAACCATGATAATCGTCATTTTGATTAATGAACCTGATAGATATTGTCTAAACGATACGGTTGTGTATTTTTAGTAGGTCCAAACTGTAATTAAAAGGTTATTTGCATGTATGTATGACTCTTTATTGTAGGTATATAAAACATTATGAAAATGATGATTATTTGGTTAGTAAATTAAAAATAAAACACCTACCTATCATTTTCTGTAATGAAAGCTAATGAAGACAGCAAATAAAAATTAATATTCGCCATCTTTTCGCTATATAAGATATTCTTTAATAACTTCAAAATGAATAACGCTTTAGAAAATATTTTAGCAGAGAAAATCTGATAGGCCGTACGTTTGAACAAAAAAATATTACACTTATTTTAGAGAATGCTGGAGTATTCTAATAAGGTAGGTACTCATCTAAATTTACAAAACTTATACTTCTATACTCACTGTAAAGAATAAACATTGGTAACGAATAAACTCAAAACTTACTGGACTTTAAAAAGTAAAGCTAGGTACTTCAAAAGAAACTAAAAACAAAAACAAAAGGCGTACTTTATTAAAAAAACTACCCAAATCTACAAGATTTAAGCTAGGTATATCGCTTTACCACCTTTACCATCTTTTAAGTAAGAAGATTTTTACTTTGAATTACAGAAATCGAAACAGAAAACAGTTTTGTATGCAAACATCGATATGATAACAGAAAGAAAGAAAGAAAAAAGTTTATTTATGACAATCACAACACATCAATTAAAAAAAACACATAAAACAGCAGATAAACAAATAAATACACATAACACGAGCGTATTGTCTTTTATGAGTACCGTCTGCGGCTACTGGAGCGTCCTTGCCTTGCCGATGCTTAGCTGATGGCAGTGCGCTTCGATGAATATCTGGCAAAGCTTACTTCGGCAGCTTCATCCGCTTCCATTCTACGAACAAGAAATTGAATAAGTGCAGAAATAGGAGTTGAATTCACGCACATGCATCGAAACGAGCTTTAAATTTCATTTGTACAAAAACGATCATTTGTTAGCTGAGATGTATTAGGTATACATTTTTCTGTCCTTTTCACAAGTTTACTGTAACCTTTGCTCATCAAACCGTTTGATAAACGAGTTCCAGAATTTATTTATTTTTTTTCAAATATAATTCCAATCAAAATTTTTACTGACCACTAACTTTGAATAGCTTTGTTGAGTCCGTTTGTTACTTTCTAAACGTTCTCAGCAGTATTTGGAACCATTGAATTGTTTAGTCCTAATATAACAAATCAAAATAAACATTTAGTTGCGTAAACGTTTAATTGATACAGTAAATTTGAATTCAATATTATTGTGAATTGCCCATTGTCTACAAGCTCGTATTCGCACTATAATGTCAAATTAGCAATCGATGGAATATTGTGTCGGTTGGCTTTGATTATCTCTGTTAGGATCATCGCATTTATGTCACCAGTTTATTTTAAACTAGTTTTTACTCACGGGTTCGCTCGAGTGTCCCATTGGCAGTAGAATGAAATTTGACAGAACGCCTATGGGAGTTGACATATTTTTTACCGTGATTTTAATTAGGAACCCTCACAAAAAATGACTATCATGTCTGTCTGTGCGTAAATTCTGATACCGTCAGCTGTTTTAGCGCAAAAGATACTAACAACAAAAACACACGTAGGCCACCGTTACACTTAAAAATTTCGCAATTTATAATTTTAGCACGATGTAGTATTGTCTGTTTTCATGTACCTATCTCCAAAAAAATAGGATATTATTTATTTCAATTTATTTAATTTCGACGCTACATTTTTGTTATGACTTAAATTTTTGAAGTTTGAAGAAAAAAGCTTTTTTTTCATAAAATTCATGAATACCTTATATATGTATATCTGAAATGTAAGTTTATAATTAAAAAAAATGTAATTTCCATTAGTTTTCTTTTCTATGGCGTAGGTATAATAAACATTTTGTTATATTTCCATTTGAGGAGTTTTTCAGGAGGGCTTATTTTTCTATGGTGTTCATAAAAAATAATCTCTTTTGAAAAGGCACTTCTCATTTGGAAAGTAACCACTCGATCATACCAGACTGAGTAAACGTGAATCACACCTCTTACTATTTTGCGAACTATTATTTGTAGTAGGTAAAGCGTAGGAACGCGTAGGAACGGATGTTGGAGATCGAGTTACGAATTCTCCGGTACCGTTATCGGTATTGATACCGAATTTGCCGACTACTTCAAGTTTACTGTTTGTTTTCACTATATTTCAACTTAGAAATTGTTTTTATAAAGTAAAGTGCAAGGTAAAGCTTCTGTACGAGTAAAGGTTATACGTAAAGTTACTAGTAGTTAACACTACTGTAAGTTTTATAAATTTTTAACGTTGTAGTACCTATATTTCAAGAATTCGCATTAGAGATGTTGAAGTACCAATTTCAATTACCCCTCACGGGAGAAATTTGCCTCTTCAATATTCAATAAATTTTCTTTATTTACATAATATATGGTACAATAGGTGATAAAATAACAATTCCAGTGCAGAAACATATTTTGCTACATAATAGCATGCAAAGTAACCTTAAAACTAGACTTATAATTACCCAGACTAGACACATAGGCATCACAGAATATAGAATCAATTAGTAATATCAATAATTACAATATACATAATTATGCAATGTATTCATGTTAAAAAGGGCATTTATTGAATAAATCATTTTTAAACAAGACACAACAATAACAAGAACAAGGATCTAAATTCGCAAAGAAGTACCAACCATTAACGAATTTAACGTTATCTTTCTGAGTTTTTTGTTACTATTAAATGTTTTTTTTTTAGGTCAAATCATAAGTTTCTATTAATATTGCCTAAGACGGTAGGCAATTAGTGGACCTGAATGCATTACTGTTTATAAGTACTATGAGTTTTCGCCTACACGGTTACGCTATTTGGCCTGGGCCCCGATTTTTGAAAGCACATCACTCGAAAGTACCACTTGAAAGTGGTATAAATTTAATTACAACAAACCGGATAACTCACGTATAAAACGTACGTTACCCGGTTTGTTGTAATTATGTTTGAGTCTCACGGTAGTTTCATGTTGAAAGTGGTATAAATCTGTTTACATCTTCAAAACTACGGCTTCAATCAAATTTTTGACTAGTCCACATGATTAATGAAAGCCGTAAGTATCTTCTAAGCTACTCGTATTTCAAATTCAGCACAATTTTTCACCACTTCCGAGTGGTATTTTCACACATGTTCTTTCAAAAATCGGGCCCCTGCTGGAAAAATTGGATACGGGGTCCTTCTGAATTATGCTGCTACCACTTTCACTATTCATGCATAGAAAATGAACGACCGAATTATGTAGGTGCTAAATTCTAAGTAAGAATATGCGCCATCTAGTCTAGCACAAAATGTTAAGCTGAAATGGATCCTATTCCATGTTGGTTTGGCAGCAAAGAAAAAACATAGAATGGGCGATTTTGATTCCCCTTTCCATCTATACGCCCACAAATTATGCTAAACGTGGCCTTTATGTCTTTTTACCTAAGGCTCTGTCTACTGTCAGTATCATCGGTGATGGTTATCGTTAAAGAACTAGAGATGGTGCGTATTTACGTTACCAGGTTTTGATACCAAGTATTTCCTTGCAAGTATACTAACCAGGTACTGACCCGATAAACTTGCAAGACTTGAATAGTAGATTGATAAACTAGGGTTGAAATATACCCATTTCACCTGAGATATTTCTGGCACCCGAACGAAGTGAGGGTGCCAATAGTTCGAGGGTGAAATGGGTAATTTCATCCGAGTTGAACACTCTACTTTTCATTTCGAATATGAGGAAATTAAAATTTCACTAACGTCGCATGGTCGCATTTAATATTTGTTACGTTTGTCATTCTCTTCCCGCTCTTTTTTCTATTGTGCGATTTGCGCGCATTGCGCATTTCTTCTGCGCACCAATGGCGGCCGGCTAGTTTTTTTTTAAACTTGCAGACACGGAGGTCGGTATCAATTAATTGTCGACTTAAATATTTCAAGCTTAAAAAATTACCGAACGTAATAATTTCTACTAATTCTCGTTGTATACGCTTGCATAAGCTTATATATAGCGGGATTGTTATTTTAAGATTATTTTGCCTTTTACAATTAAAAAGGAACTATTTGTATAGATTATTATTTTAAACATAGATTACATGGCTGTATACGTATTTCCATTGCTATGTACCTCATCTGGATTAGCTAGAAAAAAAAATTACTTTCAACCCAAGGGTCGCGATGAGTCACTTTCAACCCTATATCCAGATAATCAATGACCTACTTTCAGAGTATGAGAGATGAAAAGTATTTTTCCATTTAAGTATACTATCCCTTCAAAGTAAATACTACTTCATACTCATGAGGTTCAGATTGCGCTTATACGTGAAATAAAATACTTTCAAAGTATTTTACGTCTCGATTGAAATATTTTGAATCTTATCTGCATAACAACAAGGTTTAGACTTGCAAGGAAACAAGTATTCGACTTTTTACGTTAGACAGAAAATACTTTGAAAGTATTTTGATACCTGATTTCTGCACCTGGTATGAGAAGGTGGACGTTCTTTTAAGCCCTGGTACGCGATTTAGCAAGTATAACCCATCCCTATAAAGAACTCACTGTTAGTATAGGACTTCTGTCTTTACGAGTATGTCAAGTGAGTGTCCCGCGAATCTGATTCGAGACGCGAACTCCTAGTTCTTCCCTACAGCCCAGTAGGTGCCATAGTGGACTCCGCCAGAGTTTATTTCGAGATATTTTGTTTCGTTCTATTCTCGGCCCTTCCTGTCCCGACGAACGACGTGCGAATTTAAGGGCGACTTTAATGTGAGTTTGAGACTATTATTTGTTCGACTGCTATTCTCTGTTCGTCATTACGCTGGCCCCCATCGATGTCATTTTCTTGTCAAGAGGACACTTTATAAAGTAGATATTTTTCGAGCAGTTTTACAACGAAGTACAATCATGTTTTTGAGAACACCGAATTATATAAACTCTATGTATTATTTTGTTATTTTGGATTTTACTAGACGATTCTGAAAATTATTATTATAGCCTTTTTTTTTATTCCGAATTCGCTACAATTTCAGTAAATACATTGTTGTTGTTGTTGTTAATTGTCGCGTAATTCGGCGTGCCTCATGGCATAGGCCTCCTCCGTGTATTGGAGGGTTTGGGCTATAGTTCCCACGCGCGCCCAGTGCGGATTGGGAACTTGAACACCATTGAATTTCTTCGCAGATGTGTGCAGGTTTCCTCACGATGTTTTCCTTCACCGAAAAGCTCATGGCAAATTACAAATGTAATTTTCGCACATAAATTCCGAAAAACTCAGAGGTGCGAGCCCGGGATTTGAACCCACGACGCTCTGCTTGAGAGGCCACAGGTCAAACCACTAGGCTACCACGGCTTTTTTTCTGAAAATATACGACGCTTTTATAATATCACACTGTGTGACTAGGTATTCAGAAATATTCATTCATTGATGTTTTTTTCTAAATGATTTCATAGAGCTGGTGCCTTTGGGACCGTGTATTGCTTTAATAATTTCGACATTCCCGTGATTCTAAAGACTTCAAATAAGCAATATTCATAGAAATATATGTTAAGGCTGTTGTTTTGAGAGTTGGCCGTATATGTACCTACCGATATCGACGTCGAAGGATTACTCGAAACCGCAAAAATATAATAAGTATCCCGGAATTGAGGACCAAATATCAATAGATAGGGTAAAGCCGTTTTAGCGGAATCAGTGTACTGTAGCAGTCAAAATGGGACTCGAGGAAGTGACACGGTATTACGAGCGAATAGGCAATCGGAATAAAATAAAATAACAGAAAGAGACGGTTGTTCTGTAAACCAATATCCGCAGGAACGTTTCATCCCTAATACACAATATGTCGGAGCGAGGGGCGCGACGACAACATTCAGAGGGTAATCGCTGATAAATATCATGACCCCATTTTTAAAACAGCTGTTAAATGGATGGGGTGTAAGAAATCATTACACCGAAATCAGTTTATAGCCTGTTATTAAATTTATTGATCTAGTCTTATTTTCAAAAGATATTAAGCGCACGAAGACGCTCTAAAACTGTTTAAATTGATAGACAAAGTAGACTTATTTATCAATTGACTCCGGCTAACGCTATAAATTAAACGCACCGCTCATTTGCAACTGCTATCCGGGCGACATCAAACAAAATTAGTCAGTACACGGCCACGCACCGTTCACTGCTCATCCCAGCGGATAGTGAGCATGCCAGCAACAAAATGACCATATGCCGGTTTTCCATTGTTTTCCATTTTCCGCGTCATGAGTCGTTATCACTGGCGCGTCAGTACGCTCGCGGCCGTCCGTCTCGACGCACGCGCTCGGTGTTGCCATTTCCCGCACGTTTCCCAACATTTCCTCGCACGCTCCCGACAAACTCCCCGCTCACGAGCCGCGACGCGACGCTGCGGGAAATGTCACCGTGATATCTAACCTATCCAACGGTGTGTATAAACAAATATTTCAGTGCTTTAGTGGCTGTTAGAGTTAATGTGAATCGAGGCGACCCCCAAGTGTCCCATACGTCTCACAGTCACAGTTGATCGGATTACGGAACCGAAGGGATTATTGTTTAGCCAAAGTAAGTAGGCGATAAGTTAGGGATTTTGTTTGTTTGGTTATTTAATGAAGTCATTTGGCGAGAGAGATCACGGTGTTTGAGCAAGAGATTAGCTGCGATAGCGGAGACGGAATGTCGGAAGGTCGCTGCGATTGTATTGTTTATCTTTTATCGTTTATTTTGAATGGCTCTATCTCTCGTTTTATATAAAATGGTTTATTAAATAATAACATGCATTTATCTCTAATTATTATTAACTTATTATTATTTATTTTTATTTCGAATTTACTGTATTTACTCTCAATCTTCACACACCTGCGAAGGAATTCAATGAAATGTGTAAAGATCCTATTAGGATCATCCTAATGTGGTTCCTGGTTTGCAATGAGCTTGCGTGGGAACTAGAGCCCAAACCCTCTCATTCTGAAAGAGGGCTTGTGCCAAGCAGTGGGTCGCAGGTATACGCCAGAGATGATGATAATATGTAATAATTATACATTTTTAATGTAAAGCATCAATGTATGTAATGGTTAGTTCCTATCTGATCTATTCGTTAATAAATTAGATGTCTTCTCGGAAGCCAGTTGATTAAACGTAGTATTAACATTAACGTAGATCCATTCGTGAAAATTTGCATAAATCTGAATGTTTTGAGCGTATACGTCGTTATTAGAATATCTTTAATACACGAATCGAGCGGATTTCATATCCGAGTAACACAATATGTGTTGGTAATAATTTACCGCACGTCGTGTAGATAGGTATTCGTTTGAAATTCTTTGTATTATATTAACATTTGAATGCATATTGACATGCCGTTGAAAATATTATAGTCCATATATTAAGTTTACGTAAGCGCGTGTATGTTCTATGTATTAGTAAACTAGGTAAACAGAATGCTCTACTCATTAGTGAGGCTAAGTCATAATCATAAACTGTAATACCTATCGACGTGACATTCGCGTACATTATCCTGCCTCAAGGCGCACAGCGGTTAATTTATTATTGAGATCCGGCTAGGAGTAGATTAACACCATTGTCGTCTACATAATTCATATTCATTGCGATAACTCTAAACCCTATTCCTTCCTGCTTCCTATCTCGAGTTGTAGGTGCCTACGCAAAGCGACAATAGCTGAGTAATATTTTCGAAAGTTGCAAAAGTCAATACTTATAATTCACCACAGCGTCATGCATGATGTTAAGAATTGCTACGGTTTTGTTTAAAAAGAAATCCTCGTGGATTACAAAAACTTCTTTTTTCTATTCAGACCTGAAAAACGAGGGACTAGAGAAATAAAAAATCCATGTTAGATAGTTTTTTTTTTTAATTTTAACGAACGCTTTTGTAAGTAAAGAAACTTAACTATAAATGTCTATGATCACATGCAAATTTAAAACGGCCTGGTACGTTGAAGAGATACGGGGAATTAGTTCATGAATTGATAATGTGGGCGAAATGACCATTTGCAATAAAGACAAAAGAGGAACCAGACTGCAGCCGGGTCAGGGTCGAAGTACTTAGCAATAGGAACACTCTATTATCTGCAGAGCTGTAAGAGGTAAAAGATAGGCGCCTTTGTGGACATTCTCTTCATCCCCTTAATCCAAAGAGCAGTTCTTTTGTTACCTTAAAATTACCTATAGGTAAGATTAAGACGGTAATCCCGAAAAGGTTTCCGACAATTTGTATCCTCTTATCTATCTGAGACTTAATGAGAGATTAATTATTTATAGCTGACTGAAAATTAGATCGATTAATTAACTTTAAAATTTCCATTGCCTTGTGATTTGCAGCATATTTGACTTCGAAACAAACTCGTGCAGACTCAGTAGGATGTAATGTGAATGCATTACTGTTTTCATTAAAGCGATCAATGTTAATTAGCAGTGGTAACAAAGGTGCTTTCATTAGTGGGATGGTATTAAATATTTACATCAGACATACCTACAGTATCGGTAGATTTTTATTGAATATTATTTGGAAACAATCATTATTTTAATTACAGCTTAGGTGTGCGTTACATGAACGCAAAACTTTTCGTAATTACAGAAATTTTAAACGTGATAAGAAGTTATGAAACTGAAAATCTTAAGTACCTATAATTAAGCTCGTAGGTAATTATAGGTACTCGGCCCCTTTTAGAATTCAATGGGATTAATAAACCATCAAAAATTAGTTCAGTTGCGATAAGTTCGAGTGGAGATAGTATTTATTTTGTTATTATTGTAACCGAATGTGCTTTACGGGCATATGCTTAGGTAAAATGGTTAGTACCTACCAGTAGCGTGGCGTCCATAGAACTCGATTCCCACCGGCTTGCCTATTTTAAGGCAGTTGGGCAATTTATTGTGCAGAATTAGAGGAAAAGGCTAGTTAAGTTCCCTTCGGCTTGCCTTCTGATATACTTGACGCCACGCCACTGGTACCTACCTAATTAGTCCAGGCGTCGCATTACTGCTAATTTATTTTCTATACATACATACGTACATAAATCACGTCTCTTACGGAGTAGACAGGGCCTCAGGTAACGTTTAGCGTGATTGTGGGCGTATAATATGTGGAAAGAGGAATCAAAATAATAATGGGTTGCCAGCCGCATTCCTAAGATTTTCACCCATTCCCTCGATGGGTTTTTCTATAAGTAGGTACTGATAAAATTGTTATTAATTAACCTTACTATATTACCGAGAGCTTTTCAAGGCTAGATTACTTACTGAACCAGTGCATGAGTTAGCACCTTTGGTTTCATTTGTAGGACTCTTTCCGTCTAATTAAATAGGGGTCAATCGCTGTTCAATTTAGAAAAACCGGCCAAGAGTGTGTCGGGCCACGCGCAGTTTAGGATTCCGCAGTTGCCTGTCACAACCGCTTTTACCGCTAAGCAGCAGTGCTTGCACTGCTGTGTTCCGGTGTGGAGAGTAAGACAGCCGGGGAAATTACGGGCACAAGAGGCATTTCATCTTAGCCCTCTAGGTTGGCAACGCATCTGCGATCCCTCCGGGGTTGCGGGTGTCTATGGGCAGTGGTGATCGCTTACCATCAGGTCTTGCCTTGCTCGTTTGCCTTCCTATTCAAATAAAAAAAAAATGTGGATATTATGATCATAATTATTATTTTTAATTTTTATTCGATACTAATATAAACATAATTCACGGTTTCAAGTACATTTTATAAGTTGATCGACTATAACTACACCCACAATATTACACCCACACTGAGGAAAAGCGAGAAAAAAAAATCATCCCCACTTTATGTGTAGGGGAGGGTACCCTAAAAATAAAAGTAAACTATATAACATATATGTATATATTATATACTCATACGTAATATCATCTATGATGAGAGGAGAAACATGACTAAGATTGGATCCCGAGACCTTAACCCTGTTACTGACTATGACGCTAACCACTACGCTACCCAGTACCCGATCATCGATGACTCACGACTTAGCTTTTAATTAGTATAAGAGCATTTTCCCTTAACATATTCCCATAGAGCAAGACATTACCAACAAAGCAAATAGGCGATGCGGCGGCGATATTTAGGTCAGGGCTCGGACAACGCCTTGCCGCGGACATTAGACTGATGTCTGATAATCTCTTATTACACAATTAGTCTCCGGCTTCTGATAGTATGTGATAAATTTTGGGACCGAAAGGAGGCCCCGGTCAATGTCACTATAACATAGATACATAATACGTTTCATTTGACGCAGCAAGCGTAGGCAGAGGCTCTTCAGATAATAAGAATTTGGATGTCACAAACCAAAGATAGAGTAAAACGGCGCGTTTTCAGACCACCTTATGTTATGTCTAGTGGACTGCCAGAGGCTGATGACGATGATAATGATCTGACTATTAATTTTGCCTTAGTTTGGAGATATTCTTTTGTTCCACAACTGTAGTATATACGGCGCATCTTGCCACTACTTGGGAAAAATTACACCTTTGCACACTAGTTCATTGA
This sequence comes from Pandemis heparana, assembly GCA_963854515.1. Taxonomy (NCBI): domain Eukaryota; kingdom Metazoa; phylum Arthropoda; class Insecta; order Lepidoptera; family Tortricidae; genus Pandemis; species Pandemis heparana. The sequence continues at coordinate 8,612,275 of OY978011.1, read as the reverse complement.
ATCAGGAACACTGAAAGATAGACAGACAGACGTAGACCACTATTACTACATATAAAATAATCTCCTCAGATTTATTTTATATAGTAAATTTTAATTCATATTAAAATCTCAAGTTTATTAAACCTTTGTTGATTTCGATTAGCTAATAAGTTTAAAAGATATTACGCGGAATATACTGAAGATCAAAGAGCGTGGGACTAATTAAAATATTGGTTCTATACTATGAAGAAACATCAAACGGCCTCATGAGACAAAAATGAAATAAACGTAGGTTTATTGAAATTTCATTAAAATATGACATAAAGTAGGTGTATGATGAAAATAGTAGCGACTTGCATAACAGACGAGAGACCAAGTAGGCGCTAATTTAGAAGAGATCTTTCACGGTAACAATGCAGTAGATAGATACTCGAGACCTTTGCTTTATTGATTGGGTACCGTGAAATCGTGAAATCAATTTCCACGGCTGCATCTTGCAATGAATTAACGTAATTGACCCTTTACGGCACCTTTTAAGGCGTATACGATGTCCTAGTCTTTAAGCCCACACATGGTGCCGGCTCTTTAGATACTTGTTCTTGGGCATATTGTGTAATACCTACCAGTAATTCCTTATTAGATACAGCTAGTGACTAATCTTGAAAGTACTCACGTCCAAATACTTTGTTTGTTAACTCTTGACTTCGTAAATAGCATAAGTAAACATCGAGTTTGACTTTCCTCCCCTAATTAAGGCAGCTTTGCGACTATTTGTTTCCATAACAATGAAGCTATTGTCGAAATCTTATCCTTTAGAACTGACTTGAATTTTTGTTTTGTATAAACAATCCTAACGAGTATTCTGAAGAGTTCGTAGTGGAGCTTAGTATTGGACTTGGAAACATGCTGCATTATGTAGACGAGGATACAATTTTTTTTTGTGTCGGTCACCAGACCTACGCGTACCTACTTAAATATACAGCCGCTCGTGCAAGTTGCAGGCAAACATTTTCAAATAGACATAAAGGCAAACTAACTGCAACACTGCATCTGCAAACAGAGGAACAAAGCCAACAAGAGTAGTCAACTCTGCCGTCACGCGGTAATTCCGCTAATTCCGCAAATTCGACACTACACTGCCGTACTTTTAGTTTGCTGCTATGCAAAAAGTTTTGTACCGCTGGAAATTAGATGAGGACTGAAAATCGTGATGAAATGAAATGTGACAAAAGGATTTTTGTAGCAAATTTATAATATATCAAAACAAAAATCCCTACAAAGGATTGGTTCAAGTTCTACATTACTTATTTTGTTATGAACGCATTTAACACAGTTCAAAGAAGTTCTGCGAAGTCGATATTTATTCATTAGAGCTTTTCTAAATGCGCAAACTAACATTGTGTCACTGCTGCATTGGTCCAGTTATAATGACTTGATTAGTCTATGATCGCAATAAATTACAGAGCAATGTTATTATATTACAGGGTCATACTGATTTTTCTAGCAATAAATTTATGCCTAGCTGAGTAATCAGTGTCAAAGCCTATTCATTAAAGAGTGAACGAATGAATAGGTTCGAATTGGAGTGAAAGTTAATTGACTAAGACGCCATATAAATGCCATAAAATTGGTAATCTATCCGCGTAATACTCTCTTGTAGGGATTGCTTACTAAATTGCTATTGGCTATTAGCAATTCAGACTTTCCTCTTACACAATAATAGCGCTGAAAATATAACCAATATTGTGATGTTGGTAGACCCAAATTTATTAAACTGAAAGCCTCGTCCATTAGACCGCTTTCAGAAAAGTTTTGTTTTTCCACCTTTTATCGTTATTTATTTTTAGTTTCAAATGTTTTTATTTATTTACGGTCTTCTAATGGATTCACAGAAATCGGTGTTTTGCTCTCCGTACTGTTATATATAAATAGATATTCCATTGTATTTTTGTTCAATTTTAAGAAGGATATAAACTGAGTCGAGACTCTGTTGCTATCAGCAGATAGACTTTCTATTGAACTAGTAAGTACCTATTGTGTGGGTAACAAAATAAATAGTTTTTGTTCGCGTGGGCGCGGGCGGCGCGGCACACTGCACAGGATCTGAGCTCTATTGATGCAACTTGCACTCATGTGAAACGACACGCCTAGCTCTACCAGCGCGTGGGGATCCGTTGGGTTTCTTTTGACATTTTAGTTCATGTATTATAACAGTTTCCGATCGCTTATTTTTAAATATGAAAGCGAGAAGAGATGGTGAACACTAATAATCCCTGATGTTTTCCCGCTTTAGTTGCGAAACAAAGAACTAAATTATGAATTTTTCAGTTTTGTATTTTCTAAAATTTTATAGTCAAATGTAAAAAAACCGTACTGGTTTTTGATGCTTTTAAATATTTTATTAGAAGTATTAGTACCTACCTGCAATTATGCATTAACATTAGTTAATCCTCAATCCACATCAGTTAAAAGCATTCCGGACTCAAAAAATGTTTCCGCATGAAATGTGCATTGAAAAAGCTCAGAATATTTTTTTCAGTTTGAAACCTCTGCGTTACGTATGTATAAAACGTAGGTATACGAGTACCTATCCCTAGTTTAGCAACGGCAGTTAAGTCACCGAGGATGTTTTTCCGATACTTAATCTTTAAGGTTTAAATTCTCGTTTAGTCAGCTAGCTTCAATAGTAATTCATCCTATTAAGTAATTAAAGCCTAGCCTAAGAATGCGGTCAGACTCCGTTAATGCAAATGATGAGTAAATAATTCTACGATACCACCTAGCTAAGTCCTTGGAAGAAGCCGCGTCATAGTTCGAATACGCTAATAACAACGCAAACAAGGTGGCAGGCAGATATATTAATGGCGTTTAACACTGAAACGTGAACTTTAATCGATAAACGCATTAGATTAAATCCTTCTCAATGGAGAAGTCATTAAAAATAACAGGTTCTTAAATGATAAAACAGATATTCACTTAGCAACAGACAATCTTGAGTTAGGTACTTAAAATGTTTAGATTTTGTACGGCACTTACTAGAACGAAATGTCCTTAAAACTCCATCATCACCATACTCTGTATCCCTTTCGCATAAAAAATTCATTTGTGGTAGAATAGTTAATCATACTTGTTTAACTAGCAGCAGTCGCTCGTCAATTGTTCTGAGCTGTTCATTAAAATTAAATGCCGTCAGCTTCCAACCCGCAGAGTCTTGTTACCAATATGATATTACCACTATTTTCGTCTCTGACTGAGGGCCAATTCGATTTCATGGACTAACCACTGCCAACGCCAACTGGCAAGCTTACCTGTGCCTCTCCGCTCGTATTTTGCTCTAGTCCACCGCGGTAAATTCCAGGTGTTTGCTTGTTTAGAGAGCCCTTTACCCTTCCTAACGAATGGTGGGTCACTGCCGTGAATACGACGGGATCCTAGATAATGGAACGCTCGCCTTAATCCCTGCAATAGTTTCAGCATCACGATTTCGCCGACGTGGAAAAATAAATTTCATTTCGATCCTCCATCACAATGAAACCAACATTTATGTTGATTGTTTTTAACCTTCCACGATATGAAATGTTGAAATGGTTTCGCGGAATGCAGATTTCATGCCGCTGTAAAATCATATGAATTAGTTATTGATAAATGTCCTCGAAACTATATTGGAGGCTAAAATATGCAACAATACGGTTTTGATTGGTTGCCACAGTTTTTTCCGACTGCACACAATATTTACATATAAATGAACTGCCGATATTGGACTCTGCCGAAGCTGCTTTATTTAGTCATGGTGTGAAGCTGACTTTTATGATGGAAATTATATTTTGTAAACTTCGGCTGTCACTCCGAATAACTAGAAAATAGAGCTGGTAATTACCGAGAGATCCTTCCGTTGACCATTGAAATTTATTTTAAGAATTAAATTAAGAGGTATAACTTATAAGAGAAAATGCGAGCCGTTCCATTGCATCCATGTGGCCCCCATTCTAGTTGACAAATGTCGAAGCCATGACATGACCGTGACCTCAGTTGGGCACATATTTTAATTGTGTATGCGTAATGCAGAAGAGGGACGGACATGTCAAGTTGATCATCAGTTCCGATCATCTCTACCTACTGTTTTGTATTCAGCACGATACTCCCAATGGCCTTGGACTAGCTCGGCCACTTAATTAGTTCACATAGACATTAAGTAACACCATTCCACTCACGAATCGCACGTCAGCATTTATAGTCTTGTTGACATTGCCCGTAGAACGGAATAGCTGAGCTTTCTCCCCAATTATTCTGTACACGTTAATTCAATATTTACCTAGCACCGTTCACGAGACGGACGAGTCGAAATGACCCACATCCTTCACCGTAACCCAGACAGATTGCGTTTTGTTACTTACTGTACTCGTAATAACTTATTTACTGGCCAACGTAGTTTAAATACAAGGTACTGTTGCACAGGACTATTGCGGCAGTCAGGATGTTCGAAGGATAATTAAAATTGAATAAAATTGTCTATGTCGATCAGCAGATATTGCTGGCTAATTCAAACGATGCAGATAATAGAAAAGTGTAAATTCACAATGATTATCCTTCGTTTAATATGTGTACTAGACAACCATACCTAAGTCACATCTTTGTAAAAATTAATTTGGCTGAAATGGTTTTAGTGACTCATATCAGTTAGCAAATCAAATCATAAAATCATTGATATGACGAAGCATGTAGCGGATTTCACTATGGGAAATTATGACGAAGCTTGTGGCAGATTTCACTTGTTTATTTTGATGAAGCCTAGTGCGGATATTTTATTTTTTATTGTATTATTTTTCTCTACCAATTAATTTGTAACGGTTGATTAAACGTATAAGTCTTCTGTAATCAAATCATTCAACACGATATTGCCTGATATTACCATCTGAACTTCACAATGAACTTGCACTTCGCTATGTAATACTAGTTTACAATAATCTATTGTTGCTTCAGTTGCGTCTGAGACAACACAGCTCCCTTATTTACTGCACGGAGCAAGAATTCCAATATGTGGGTCTGCGTACATTACGTTAGTGAAGTTTTGCAAATGTCAATAAAACTAGTTATGTGATACTCACTTAAAGTATTAGATTATATTGTATACTCAAAGATTACGCATGTTTCATGTTTTCCCGTGTTTTTTAGAGTTACGAATGCACCAGCATTTTAGCATACTCAGAGGCGATTGAATTTTCTTTCCTTCTGTCATTTGTTTTTAGCAGTAAGTTACAAAAGTTACTTAATAGTACCACTTAATAGTAGATACTAGTGTAAATACGAAAAGAAAGGGTTTGAGTAGAAAAAAATGTAAAATTCCCACCGCAGTGTCGCTCGGCTTTTGTTCCGACTGTTAGCCGAATATACATGTGTTGTTAGAAGGCATTTATCAATCAATCATATTTATCCATTTAAGCGCTAGACTGAGTAACCAGTATTCTTAGTTGTTCAGAAACTACATAAATAAGTCATTCGGAATCGACAACTTAGCCTTAGAGGTTTGTTTGAGTTAGAAATACGAAAAATCTCACATCCAGCCTGTGACTATACGGCATTAACATCCAGTTACGTAGTTTCTTGATTTTAATTAATTTATCGAAACTATCTGAGAATACTATTTATATTTTTGTTCCTTTCATTGGTTTCAAAGTTTTGATTGTGATTTCCAGAGACCGTCATGATCGCACCTCGGTTCAAAGCGCGCTCTACTTCGCCAGGTACCAACGTGTTTGCATATCTGTCTGTTTGTACCTTACCCTGGCCTACCTTAGTCGTCAGGAACTTTTGACGTTCCACGAAAAGCCGACGCACGAAGCACGACGTTCAACGATGTGTATTGACGATGGGGATGACGCCTAGCTCCGATGGATATTTAGATTTAGGCTATGTTTTATGTAGATGCTACTAATAATTAAATAAGATATTTTTTGAAGGAAGGTATTGATACTGATATTGTTACTTGCCCTGCAATTTTCCGGGATAAAAAGTAGCTTATAGCTATTCCAAGCCATAAGCATCTATCTGTGTGCCAAATTTCGTCCAGATCTGTTTTGCCGTTCTTGCGTAAAGTTAGTATGTGCTAGTTGTCATCCTATTCGTCAATACATGGTAAATTCTAAAGGCGATCACTACAGTCCCGGGGCCTTACCATGCCGTCCTAATTCTGACTCAGTTCAAGTTTTAGCTGTCACTTTTAGTATGAATCTGACAGCAAGCGAACCTAAACTGAATAGCATTAAGACGTCATGGTAAGGCCCCCGCTCCAAAAATGGACATTCATGTGCAAAGAAATATTGAAAACAAAACACCTAATAAATACGCTTTCAGGGCCAAATTTATAGCATTTGTACGAACAAAACCTATTTCCAAAAGTAATAAACGTTGAGCATAAAATATATTTGCATACAAATAAGGGGAAGGAATGGACTCGGTAATATGTAGCATATGAATGTTCAGTAAAATTAAAATATCAAGCTACGAGTTGGTAGATGACAAAGTGCCTTTTATAAATGATGCAGTTAGCATAAGAATGGAAATAATTTCACTCGAAGGTATTTATAATTCTGCTTCCCTATGTTGATTATTTAAACGACAAGTGATGACATTTTGATTAATTGTTTCAAGCGTGTTGATGTTCTAGTGTATTGAACTAATATTAACATGGTTTGTAAACGTTTGTTTTGCAGTGTGAGTTCTTGATATTTGACCTACTAATTACTGACTAATTAACCTTGATATGTTGTATCTGCTAGAACGGCTTTTGCCTTCTATGTATAAATAGTCATAAGCCATAATTGAAAGAGTCTTGTATTTTTTCGTTTGACCATAAATTACTCCAGCGTAACAGATGTGAAATAAAGTATGCAAGAAGTAAGCAACTAAAGTCGGTCGCTAGAGACTTTACGCAAAATCTGCTATAAAAACTAAGGGAAACGTTGTTTTAAAATTGTCACGTAGAACGAGATGATGGCAAGCAAATTTTTGAGATTAACATCTGTTATTTACGAAATAATGAAGATAATTTAAAGATAATAATGTTTTTTTTTAAACCGTCTTCCGACATTCAAAAAACCACTCTGAACAATGTCTATAAAACAAATTTATATAGCGAGACGTGCGTAAACGTTTATAAGGCAACTTCTTTTACGAGTTGCTCGACAATCATATCCGAAATAGCCATCAAAAGGCGCCATAAAGCGAGCATTAGTCCCCACCAGCGCTGATGTGCCACTTTTTGTCAACGATATCTGGCAATGATGGAAAATTAACGAACACCCTTTGTTTTACCCTTTCTCAATACCATAGGAGGCTAGCCGCCGGCGTCGTTTTTATGTTTTCCTTTTCATGTTTACTGGGCATGTTCAAATTTTGTAAAAAATGTTTATTTTTCATCGAAAATTCGTTAAAGGGGGTTACTATAGATACTGCGAAATTCTGCTCTACCAGGCGAACCCCTCATTCTTTTACCAAGTGATATACCTAATTGTTTATTCTTTAGGCTTGACTGTGAATCAGGCTTTACTTTGCGGAGGTTCATATCAATGAACAAAAACCATGTAGCGTGCGTAATACCTACTGTAGGTAGAGTAGGAAGGTAGAACTTCTTATTTTTTACACAGTTTAAAAAGCATTAATTAATATAATCAAGTCGGTTTGTCCATAGTATTTTTTTATTGTCAGTGAAGAATAATGTCTTACTTTTTTTCTTAATTTGGTCCAAAAATATATAATAAATATTGGATCTACATAATGTATAGAAAACCGAAGGGATTCCTTTGGAATTTTGACGAGGGATAAGGACGGATATTGCGATACTGGGTGAAATCGTGGCCCTAAACTAGTTAAAGATGTTAAAAGTCTATACATTTTCTGTACAATATCATATTCCTGTCGAGTTTTTCTTCACGTAGCAACTTTAACACCCAAGTATGTACTGTAGGTAGGTCATCTCTAGTATAGAACAACCTGCCAGCATTTTTCTTAAACAAAGCGCTATCCGGCTGAAGACAGCACTCTGCGTAGCGGGATACATTCCCCATTGTCATACTCAGACTTGATTTAAAACCGGAGTGTAAATTACGTTCATAGCTTAAGCAGCCACGGATCTACCCTCGTAATTCTAGCAATGCAAGGCTATTTTCTCCGGGCAGAATATTCGGATTCCTGTCATTGTCTTAAAGGAAATGTTTAGATATATTTACTCGTAACTGTATTATGTTTTTAATTCAGAACACTAAAGTGTGCTTAAACTCTAAGTTGACTTTTAAACTGCGCTCGCTTTCTTTCAATAAAATTGTCATGAAATCTTATAATAATCAATGTCCAGTGCTTTATTATGGTCTCTAATATGAATTCAACAGCTTGAAAGTTACATCTACGTAACTAACCCTGACTAAGGTCCGTCCGTCTTACTCGGTAATCCTGCCGCGAAGCAGCAGTGTTTGCGCGTCTGTGTAAGACAGTCGATGAAATAACTGGCACATGAGCTATTCCATCGTTGCATTTAGGCTGGCAACGCATTGTTGCAGATGTCCACAGGTGATGGTGGTCACTCGTTTGCCATCCTTATCCTATAAAAAAAAACTTAATTTTAATTATATTTACTGCAATGCTGTACCAAACTTTTGAACAGTTTTTCTTTATATTCTATGAATAACCGTGAGTTCGTGGAAAAAGCTGGTTAACGTTATGAATACGTGTTACGTAACCTCCGTCCCATAATTTTATTAAACTAACTGTTACATTTATTATAACGCAATTTTCTCGGAACAGCCCGGGTGGCTCTAACAGCGACAGAGACATTTCATTACCATCTAAAATAACACACGATGTTTATCATTCTCAAAATAAGCAAAATTACATAAAATTAAATACCCAAACATAATTAATTGTTCGAAATGAAGAAAAGTTTTTATTTGGTTCAGAAATCTACTGATGACGACGCATATACATTACATTAGGTTCTCATTAGGCCTCTGTCAATGTTTTTGTTCTTACGTATATTGTTAATAGCTTTCGTTTTAAAATTTTCCAAGACACTCTAAATCCTTTTTTTTTTTCTATTTTGTAACATTACGAGTGAGAGTAATATTTGTAACTATTTTTTTTAATTTCTTGTCCACTAGCTATTGCCAGCGACTTCGTCTGCAAAGAATTCGTTTATCGCTATCCCGCGGGAACTACGCAATTTTCCGGGATAAAAAGTATCCTATGTGCTATTCCAGACTTTTCTCTATCAATGTGCCGAATTTCATCCAGATCCGTTGGGCCGTTCTGGCGTGATTGAGTAACAAACAAACATCCATCCATCCATCCATCCATACTTTCGCATTTATAATATTAGTTAGATTAGATTAGATATACTTAGATTAGATTAGGGAACCCCAAAAATTTATTGTTTTTTTTTCTATTTTTGTGTGATAATCTTAATGCGGTTCACAAAATACATCTACTTACCAAGTTTCAACAGTATAGGTTCTATAGTTTCGGAAAAAAGTGGCTGTGACATACGGACGGACAGACAGACAGACAGCATGACGAATCCATAAGGGTTCCGTTTTTAGCCATTTGGCTACGGAACCCTAAAAATGGTATACATAATGTATTACAAATCCAAAAAGAAATATTAACCTGCCTACCCAATTTAACACCTACAAGTATCGGGCGTTTCGCAATCGTCAATTTAATGTCCCTGTAAAATAAAACGCGACATCCATTCTACGTTGAACCGCCATAATTTAACGTTTTCACTTACTAATTCTCCATCTTCGTATGTTGTTAGCAGATATCAGGGTCATGTTACTTTGGTCTTGTACAACGTAGTAGGTTGTCAACGCTCGAATGTCGTACGAGTCGTAAAACTAGAATCAGGGTTAGGAAGTCGCTTCAAGGCAGTCGAAGCTATCATTTTTTACGATAAACACGCATTAATAACTTCATAAAAGATGTAAAGAGACACAAGTTACAAGAAAACATATAATTTTGGATAATAAATTGTAAAAAAAAACAACTGACATTAATGCACTTTCTTATTCCATAAATAACAGGGTTACTTATAGTCTCAGTTTTAGGTTTTGTTTTATTCACTTGTAATTTATTTTAAGTTTTTATCAAATAAATAAGCCAGAGGGTTGTTAAAATATTTTCATTTGGCAAACAAGTGAATTAAAAATAATAATAATTATTTCTTTGATATTTTATCTTTTAGATTATCTACATCTACTTAGAACAATAATGGTACACTGAGTTAGTACAGCACTTATTTCCTTAAATGGCCAAGTACTACCTTAAAAATGGATTTTCTGAACAGTTTTCATTCAATGGCATTATAGTATCCTTTTATTTATGTTCACATTATAGATTTAAATTTACCACAAATTGCGCAAGGGTACCGCTGCATTAATTTTATTAGGGTTTCCCGCTCTGCTGCGGATTTTCCACTACTGGAACCTTTTTAAGCCTCTTATACAAGGTACTTGATTATAAGTCCATTCTTGTGGCGTTTAGTGTGTGTTGGTGATTATTTTATATAGTTTTACGAGTCTAATTGTTATTAATTAAACTTTTTGTCGTGTTGACCTTGTTTGAAAGCGGGGTTTATGTTTGATTTGCACGACAGGGTAGAGAGCCATGCGTCGCTTTAAATTCGTCTTTTGATACCTGTGTGCGTTTTGCTTAAGAAATTGTTGGTTAATTCTGATCTACCTGTAGGAACATTACTGTGACTTGCGGAGGTTTAGGATAGAATGAACCCATCTCTTCCTGTGGGTGTCGCAAAAGGTGACTGGGACTTATAATGGGAGAGTGGGCAGCGGCGTTCTCAATTGCCAACTCTACATTCGTTTGGCCATGACAACAAAAACTAACAAAAAGTACAAGTTCGTGTTTACAATTTGTAACTCTTTGATTCATTTGTACCAAATTCAAAGTTGACACCCTGTATATTGTAAAATGAAATTCAAAAAAACAAAAAGCTTGATTAATCTTAAGTACTCATAATATAGTTCGAGTAGTGAAATATTTTTAAGGACGTTAGTAATAAAAGTTAGGCCGCTACGCCGTGAACGAGTGCTTAACATTACAGGTAGGTATTTATTATTAAACTTTTTAGAGTTACTTGTGTCGAGCGTCCCGTCGGAATATTAATGGCGCATAATAGGTTCTGAATACTTGTTACAACTTTTCCCATTACGTCGTTCAGATTTAGGTGTACCGAGAAAAAATGTCTTTGACGTAGAAAGGCGCCCGCGCTTAACTCAATGAAAGTTTCCACAGTGATGTGAGCATATCACAGACTTATTATTTGAACGTCACGGCTTTTTTATACTTATTACACTGAGTTCTGAAAATGTTATAAGACCATTAACGAAATTGTTACCAACATGTTATCGGTCAAAGTTAGGAAACAATAGCGTTGTCATGTATTTAATAAATTTTTGGTCACTGCGAACTTTATATAGTACAGTTTTTGTAACAGTTGGGTCCCCGCCTCTTGCTTTCCTCAAAGTCGTGAGCAGCCAACACCCTGGATGTAATAGACGTCTATGCTAACAAGGCGCGTACCGCTGTCACTCTGCGTTAGAAAACGGTAGTACCTAATAAACAATGCATCCAAGTCGGTAATTTAATTTGCGGCTAGAGCGTTCTCGTACAACATTCATGAGGCAGGACGGTGGAGTTAAACGGAATCAACCTGTGTTAATACACAATTTTTTGTATTTGAAGCCTTTGAAAGACTCAGCAGGTACCGTACGTACGTGAAAAATTATCAAAGACCGTAGAAGTTTATCGTATCTTATTTAGTTTATCCAAAACCATACCGAAACGCTTTTTAAATTTGTTTCGGTAGGTAGGTAATTGTTTAAATTTAACATGAAAATAAAATGAAAATTTGCAAATTGTACGAACAAATACCGAAATGCACATTTTTCAAAAACACTTTTAACCCAATCCGTTTTACAAGTTCGTATCTCGTTGAAACAGCAATCAGTCTAAATAATGTAAATCCCTCTGCTAAGCGCAGATGTCCTCTTGTGATGCTCTCGTGGATTGAGTACATCATGCATCATTTTAAATATTTCCAATTTTCGTGTATAAATGTTCCACGCGCTATCACAGAGATAGCCTGTGTTTACACCACATTCACACATTAGTACCCATAATGCCTATCTGTACGTTTTAGAATATTTAAATTTTTTACATAAAAATAGGTTTGGTTGAATCTATCAACGACACTGATTATCTAGACTCTATCTACGACTGTAATCTGAGCTTCTAGTGTTGACACAATAAAATATGTCAAACGCATTCGCGTAAACTTCTCAATTTCTTATCAAATTGGCAGCATATAGTGGTGCGTATCAATAACAAACTATTCTCATGGTATATGATATTTTGACGCAAGGCACAAGACGATTTTTGTGGCCGTAAACTTAAACCAATCACACTTGTTGAAGTGACAGATGCACTTGGTTTACTTACAGTTAATAAAAGATACAGCTGTAGTTTGGTCTCTTTAACGCACTTCCAGTACAAGAAGGCAAGCCCGCCCAGCGAGAGGACAAAAGAATCAGTCTGCCTGAAAGCCCCATTGTACCTGTTATTGTTTGCGCGAGACTAAAAGCGAGGCAATTGAGAGCTTTGGCCTTTTCGTATGTAAAAGCAACTGTCAAAATATTTGTTTTTTTTTTGTACAAATAATAAGCATGCTATTTTTGCCTTTTAGGCGCAATGTGTCTGTAAGATATAAGGAGAGTCGAAATAGCTACTGAATTATTCTGTTGCTTAAAATTGTTACGACATTCTTCCTACTGATTCAATTTTTTCCTTGTGCTGCCGAGATTTTTTGCTTTAAATGTTAATTCTCATTTCTTCACGCACAATACACAAAATAGGTACTGATTTCATATATTTGTACAAAACAGGCAGTCATATTAAATAAATTTTCACTCTTAATAATCTGTCGCTATCAAAATATTGGATAATAAAACAATACCTAAGTAGGTATACTCCGTTTTATTATCAGATTGGGTAATTTATCATACATTTTAAAGCGCGCGCGTACAGCGTACGTAATTAGTGATATCAGTTCTGTGAATGGTGAAGATAAAAATAGCAAACACATGCTTGTTCACCGCCAGATGCCCTGCGACCTTACGCGCTGCTCCGTTTTATAACATTACACATTTTACACGAACACGCCTTTAAATATCGCCGGTGTTTCACACAACATTAACGTTTATTGCGGAGTAAACGATCATTGTCTCGTGCTGGCTGTACAACCTTGGGGCGAAACACAGATACTGTTTATCGATACATTGTAATTTTCATTTTATTTACCTACATTGCGTAACAACATAGCTTGTTTATGACTAACCCATACACACATAAGCCACAGCGTGCATATTGTACGAACAGTTGCCTGTGAGTTTCTGGAATCAGGCTCGGTTCAGATCCAAGCACTGAACATCTGGTTTGCGTTGTGATTAATGGAACGTTATTAAACCCTCAGTTAGCAGCGAATACCTAGCATTGCGGGATGCTGAGTTGACCAAATATCATGAAATGCTGATCACGTCTAATGACATACTCGATGAATGATCAACAGTATCGGCGTGGTTATCCACGAATGCGGCATCGATTCCTCTCTGTCTGAACCGCGGATTGTCGCTAATTATATTCACCGAAATGTTTGTATCGACAAATGAATTCAATTTACTGCGGCTTTTGTCCGCGCGAAAAGTTTTTCATCGGGCTTAATTAAGAAAGCTACTCAATCGACTGAAAGAATCGGAGCAGCGCCGCTATCTATAATTACTTTTATTAATTTGCTCAACCCTTTTTCATCCGAAGCTTTTTTACACGGTGCCGTTGAACAATTCAATATATTTATTAATACTTGGTTATGATGATGAAACGAGTGTGAGAACCATAACTTTTGCCATTATGATGATTTAAAGTTGTCGCATCTGGTCGCCCAATTATTTATTCGTTCATTCATTAGGTACGTTATTCCTTGCGATCTCCGGCGGCAACGATAACTACACAGAAGCCAATGTCCGACTAAAATCTCTATTATTTTTATCTACGTACTGTTTTCAAAGTGGAATAAAATGTTGAGACGTTTTTATTCTTTTAGTTTTCAAACAAAATAGATTGAACGCGTTTTCTTTTATGATTTTCAGACGTAGAGTGCCATGATTTCGTTCAAAAATTTTAGAATACTTAAGTGGAATTGGCGTTATATCTGTAGGTTTAATTGGTACCCTTAAATCACATCTAAATTCTACCTTTGACAATGTTTAGTTAGGTACTAGATACCTAACTAAACATACGTCTATCCATAAACATATGTCTACGTCTGTCGTTTGAAGCTGACATTCCTCTGAACTCCGTCGAGGTAACTAAATCCAAATCCAACATTACTTCTAGCATCAAACAAATTGAAGCGGACGGCGTAACATCTTATTCGCGACTGAAACATTAGAATCTAGATCGTAACTGATTGCCATAGTAAAAAGATCTCTTCTATTTGTATGAATAAATTATTTATAAACATACCTATCTAATATACTAACACAACAGTAGGTAAAATGAATTTGATGTGTGAAGATTGTCTAGTCATTAGGAGCGTCGAACGACAGAAATAGCAGTATCTATTCGAGACAGTCAGATGTGTGTCAACGCCGTGGCTATTTTAACCGTATTTCATTCAGAATATACCATACATAAAAAATAACAACCACTTTGTGCCGTAAGCTTAAATAAAATCTTTAATTTTGTTACAGTGAGCTTGTACCTCTAAAATAGAAGTAAGTAAATAATCGTAACTTTACATTTTGTATCGTAACATCACCGGTGGCGTGGAGAGGTCTCTTCGTAACTCTCGGATTAATAATTGCGTCTCAATCATAATTTATACGTTAATTGTCTTAAGCTTAAGATTAGATAACAAAGTAGAGCACATGATTCACAAGGTGGTGACACAACCACGACGCCGTCTCAGAGGTCAGAACACCTGAACACTTGGCGCGGTGACAAGTTGCATAATCCTCGGACACGTTTACCGCGAAAACAGGAAACGTGAATATAGAATTAGTTTAAATAAATTTCAAATCGATAGCTATTCCGACCATATTTTAATTCATGGTTACAATAGCAACACACCCGGAAGCGAACTGCTGCGTTAGAAGTATTTGGATTGTGCACTTTCACGTTATATTTGTTCTGTAAATGTGTGATAAGATAATGGATATTAGTTTAAATGATAGTTGCTTTTAAACTAATACTGTTTGCTTTCACCGGACTTCAAGCTGAAGGTCAAAGACCTTTGATTAATACACTTAATTTTCCTGCCCTGCACATGTTTAGTGCGGAGATACAATAACTTCGATTTATCTTTCTCATTCCAATCTGCTAATGCGTGAATAATGATCAAAGTATTTTGATTCACATCAAGAGTTTAATTGAGCTATAATATGGCTGAATATACGTGCTTAAGTACCTACTATGGCAACGAAAATTTCGTTTAAATCGCTAGGTAGATACATGAACTCATATTTATGCAGCAGCCGCCATTTTTATGTTGGTACGACGGTAACGGATAAAAATGCACTATCAACATTGACAGGCTTTTCCGACGGGAGCCGGTTTCAACAATATTTCTCGCCCGGAATTTTCGCGAAAAATCGAGCTGTGAAAATCATAGCCTGCGTACCGCACACATTGCGAAAACAAAAGCGGTGTAAAATATTTCTGATAAAGTATTCGATCCCGTTCTTCGCAATACTTCTCACTAGATTAAGATTTATGATTCATTTGCCCCGGTATACGTATTACCTAATGATTCTGGTGAGGTAGTATTCAATAGGTTTAACGATTTCTCGTGTCTGCCATTAGCTTTGAACGTACTCAAGGTAAGACGGCATTCGTCAATGTTAGTTTGAAATTGAATTATTCTTGATTAAATTGTATATTTTTTCATGACAGTTTAAGGTTTACTACGGGTCTTTAACTTTGATAGTAGGTACATAAATAGGTCTCAAATACTTACGTTACATTTCAATGTTATCAATAAGTTACGGAAAACCGAAAGGATAAAATAACAAAAACGTTGTTAGTGCTTAAAGAAATATATTCTTTTTAAAACCAATATAATTAATTGATTCTTTAAAACAGTGCTTATCGCTATCGCAGGGAGCCGTTTTACCTAAGTTTGTTTCTGTTGGTAAGTTGATTAGGTTTTTTGTGTGACTCTTAAAAAAAACCCAAAATTAGTTAAAGAAATGTCGCCGGCAATGCGCCGCATCGTGAAGATTTCCAGGCTAAGTGCAAATTAAATACTCTGCCCTGTTTAAATACTTGAAGAGTTTTAATAAAGGCAGAATGACTGAGAGCTGTTTGCGCATATTTCTACTCAGATATACAAATGTACGACGAATTTTTCGCCTCACTTTTTTCGTGATATTTTCCGCGCGTCGTCACGCCCCTCTGGAAAAAGTGTGTTGTGGTGTGATATTTTATAGGTGCTAGGGATTGCAGTGAAATGTAACGGCACATTGTGACCCATTTCTTGGTGTGCACTTATCTGCTACACCTTTTACTTGGCTTTTAAAACTGACTTCCACGTTACGTCACGTTTTCTTTGTATATTAAAAGACGATTGGAATTTTCTTTTAAGGACACTTTATAATAACTAGGTATTCAGGTGATGGAAACAAGGTGCGGAGCTCGCGTTTTGCGCATAATGAGGCATCAGCCTCGTCGCAATTTTTTGCCAGTCCTCCTAACTAATGGCCCTATTAGCATCTTCAAGACAATAATTTAATTTCACTCTAAATCTTTCAGAAAAATAAACTGCCGGCAGTTTTGTCATTTTATTCTTTGTTTTGGGACCTTTTCGCTGGGTCAGTCTTAGATTCGCTCGTTAGTAAAAATGCTTTAGGTATTTGAGAGCTAGCTGTGGCTTGCAACTTCGTCTGCATTCCACTTATGTAAACAATAGTACAGTCTAGGGCAGAAATTCAATGTATGTTACCAAGACGTCAAAAACATCTATGCACTTTAATAAAAATGCTTTAGGAGTTTGAGAGCTAGCTGTGGCTTGCAACTTCGTCTGCGTTCCACTTATGTAAACAATAGTACAGTCTAGGGCATAAATACAATGTATGTTACCAAGACGTCAAAAACATCTATGCACTTTAATAAAAATGCTTTAGGAGTTTGAGAGCTAGCTGTGGCTTGCAACTTCGTCTGCGTTCCACTTATGTAAACAATAGTACAGTCTAGGGCATAAATACAATGTATGTTACCAAGACGTCAAAAACATCTATGCACTTTAATAAAAATGCTTTAGGAGTTTGAGAGCTAGCTGTGGCTTGCAACTTCGTCTGCGTTCCACTTATGTAAACAATAGTACAGTCTAGGGCATAAATACAATGTATGTTACCAAGACGTCAAAAACATCTATGCACTTTAATAAAAATGCTTTAGGAGTTTGAGAGCTAGCTGTGGCTTGCAACTTCGTTTGCGTTCCACTTATGTAAACAATAGTACAGTCTAGGGCATAAATACAATGTATGTTACCAAGACGTCAAAAACATCTATGCACTTTAAGCCACAAACAATAAGGTCGGTGATACATATATTTCACGTATTTGGCTGTATCGATATTTTTACCGTCGATTGTACCTACCCGATGTTAATCAGATACTATAGTTTTCTTTTAGTAAAGATTTTTTAATCGCTTTAAACACAAACGGAGAAGTTATCCGCTTTATAATACCTACTACTCGGTCACTTTTCATTAGTTACAGGAACCAATTTATCTTACTATCTGGGCAAAATTAAATCTAACTATGCGTGTGTTAAGTTATTGATTAACTCCTGAATTATTTACATAAAAATAAGTATTGATAAAACATTATGTAGGTAGGCTAATTTTATGGTCGCCCTACATTTCTTGAGGTGCATACGTCAGTTACTGTCAGTTATAATACGGAACGTACTAACCAGCAATAGGTTGACAATAATTTCGGTTTCAAATTAAATCCTAAATAAAAAAGGATTTATAACATCATGTACAATGAACATCATCATGATGATGATTTATGATGTCATAAATCTCTAATTAAAATATAATTGCCATCGATTACTAAGTTAGAAAAAATGGATTCTGTATACCAATTCAGTCACTATAGTGCAGGTTTAATTTACATATTCTAGATTCGTTAAATTTTATGCAGATTGCAATTGTTATTTATTATTAAGCTCATTTCCGATAAGAGATTTGCATAATACATAAATTAACTTTTAAGTAAGTATAGATTATATTTATGTAGGTACCTATGAAGCAGTTTAATTTTACCCACTTGACGCGAATAACGTACCTAAAGTCGGTTCTGATACGGAAGCTATAATAAACACCGTGAAGTGCTTGATAATTCAATTGGTTCCTGAGCCAGCACGAGGGACGTCGGTTAAAAACATGCCGGCTGACTGCACGGTATTGAACCAAACATCAAATTATGATTTAAATTGTATATTGTAATTGTAATTGTGTATTGTTGTGTGTTGCTATGAAATTTGCAGCAGGTTTTTGATAGTTGCGGTTCACCACTTACAAACGTTACCTACTTAAAAATTTGAAGAATACATATAGATGCAACAGTTACTATTTAGAAAGGATCCTAGCCAGCACTAATAAGAGATTAATGCATCAAAATCAGTAGTGACACGCATAATAATTGCATCACTAGTGGTAATTTAGACATAATATCACGACACTGCAATTATGCATGATAAGATAAGAAATCGATTTGCTTATCAAGATTAGATACGGTCGAGTTTATGCATAAATCAAAACAACAATACCTGCGCGCTCGAGTAAGAGTAGGATCTAAAGTACAGCAAGGCTTCTTAATGTGAGTTTTTGACTTATTACCATACTAATTAAATACGTCTCAATCATTATGGGAGAACTAATCTCATAGCTAAGTTCGTCAACGGGTATAAAAGTATTAAGTTTCCTTACACAAGTGTTAACACTTAATACACTTCGACTGTAACCTAAGGGATAACTGTCCGGCACAAACAAAATGAAAATATTATTTGGCTTGTAGGTATCTCACGGACAATTATCTAATTTTATCTAATCATTGGGTGCTCGCTGAATGCTGGTCGAGGCAACAATGATAATTAAGAACGGATTAATGGATAACTCATTATGATAGGATAGACACGAAATAATTGGTTTCAATGGTTAATTCTAATTAAAATTTATACTAGCCTTTGCCTGCGGTCTCGACTGTGTATAATTCTGTTAATGCTGTATTGCTGTCCCGTAAGAACTATGCAATTCTCTAGGGTTAAACATACACAATAATATACATGTCCTAGTTATTAGTAGTAGTAGTCCATGTTAGTGGGAAAAGAGCATATTATAATCACAGCAAAGAACAATCACGGTCATAGTGCCATAATAGAACTTGTAACACGAAGACAAATCTATTTAAGTACCAAGAATACGTATTTATTATTCATTAAAAAATTCTTTACACTGTTATTAGAAACGATCCCTAGCGACTAACTCAGTAAGCCGGAAAATTATCGCGTAAACTTTATATTTCTTTGTTAAAATTCCTTTGCTTCAAGTTTGAAAACATTTCTAACTATTTAATCAAATGAAAAAATCTTGTTTACTTAACTTACGGAGACGTTTCACAACATTTCTGCTGAGCTATTAAGTACTATACTTAGCTGAAGTTCTTATAACAATTTGGCGAAGGTAAAAGAAGTTATTCACTATTGCTTTCAAGAGTTAGGTACTTTTCAAATCTTATTGTCAAACATGAGCACAGAAAGAAGCTGAGAGGAAAACAAGTTGTTTTGGGAGTCTCTAGCACCGTTGCCTAAATGCTAACATTGGAAGGAGTTTCATAATTAAATTAGGGGTGCCGTAAGTTAGCGAGGCGGCGCGTGCGACGACGGTATGCGGCCAGAATTCGTAATGCTATGCTTGAGAAAAATACCGCCTGTGTACGGTTTGTAATGCTACGTGATCTATTTCGCTAATGATTATTATGCATTAGTGTCCCTGGAGATCCCTTGATAAGCTGAGTGGGTTAAAAAGCGATTCAAGTTTGAGCGCTGCTAATTTGTAAATCAAACTTCGGAAGTTTTGGTTTCTCTGGCGGAATATTAAAAGAGGAACTTGGTATTTTGAGCACGTAAATATCATGTTATAATTTATCATCTTGTTGACATTATAATTCTCAGTCTTCAAGTATTAAATAAAGTATGTATGTAGGTAGGTATAGTTATTCGGACATCAACCATTTCTTTTGTTTTCGTTATTTACGCGCTTACCCGTAGAGCGCACAAATTTCTGCTGCCCAATCGAAGTTTTGGTATTTTTGCAGAACTGGTTTATAAAGCTTTTTAATTTTAAATGCACTCAATAGAATTAACTCGGTTTAAATTAAATTCATAACATTACTTTGCTACTGCGCAAAATAGTGAGGTGAAGTCTTATATTTTTTATTTATAACTATTTATTTTGCATGGCTTGACCTTACTATTTTGGGGAGAGTTAAAATAAAGTTAGCCATTTACTTTATTTTGGACCTCCGCAAAGTAATTGCTGAATCAGTACTCTAATTCGATTAAAACTTATTTTAAAATTATTTGCGACCGCTTGCCCACTTTGATGTTGGCCGGCACACACTCCCAGGCTTTTAGATAAATAACCAATTACCTCGATTCGATTCGATCCCGGTGCCTGCTATGTGATCTGGAATTTGTTACATATCAACAATTATTACAAAATCTTAGGTACCTGGTTTACATATTATAATGTTGTAAGAAATGGCACATAGAGTTTGAAAATCATCGGTGTACCTACTCGTAAAAGAAATATAGAGGTTTTAAAACTTTTTAAAACTCTGTGGGAATGCTGATAACGAGATCGGAACGCGCTTTTCCGCCGGCAGGCGAGACTAGTCTAGTGTTTCCGCTAACAAAATAGCTGCGAGCGTGGTGCGCAAACTAACGAAAAATCTGAATCCATAGGCGTTTTGATTAAAGGATTCCACGAAGAGGTTTATACCGCCGTACAGTAAATACAAATATTTATGCGAGGATTCACGCTGGGGTGTGAACTGTGATCACATCACGGCCTAAATAGGCTTTGCGATTACGTCGCCAACAGGGAGTGCCAACCACTAACCCAATTTGTGCAAAACGACCGGCTAAACATACGTCGATTCTACGGTTCGCTGAGATTTATTGCGGGATCGTAAAATGCAGCACTATGTAAAGCGCCCAAATTGATTGGAATTGACGTATCAATGAGCCTTCAAATTTCAATTCGTTGATGAAATTTATATTCGAAATGATTTTCGGGTTCCGATTTTCTTATTTTATCACGCGGAACGGATGCAAAGCAAATATAGCGGTGGATGAATTTGATATCATGGTATCCAAAAATAATATTTTCAAACATTAATAATTTTATCAAACAAGTAGGTTGGTACTAATTCTTCCTAAATACATGGAATATCCATACCAAATAGGCTGGCCAACATCGAACAATAAATACTCAATTCCGATTCAATTTTATGTTTTAGCGGTCATTTTTGACACTTCAAATATGGATCTGGGGTTTTACAGTTCAGGTTTTAACTATAATTTTTAGTATGGATCTGATAGCGAGCGAACCTAAACTGAATCGGAATTGAATCGTATTAAGACGTCATGGTAAGGCCCGTTGGAAAGTTTGTATCATTGTGATTTGATTGTGTGATAACCGATGTGTAAAATACTGACTCATATCTGGCTAGTTTTTTTTTGTGATTTTAAAGTATTCACAGGAAGAATATTTGGCAACATTGTTAAGCCTGTCGCTACATCCTAACCATAATTTCTCACCATAGTTTAAATAATATTGATAGACTTTATTTTTATACCGATGGTTTGTTTCGTAGCTGTGTGGAGGCCCGGGGCGCCGACGCCGCCGCCTGCGCCCGCGGCCGCCGCGCGGAGCCCGGGCGCGCCGCCGCCGCCACCGCCGCCCCCCGTGTGGACGCCCGGCAGCGCGGGTGCTTCGCCGAAGACCCCCAGGAAGACCTTCCGGCCGGTACACTTCGAGGAGACTCCGCCTAGCCGCCGTAAATTTGGGGCAAGTTGATTAAGAAGACAACCATCTTTATATTTTGTACTTTTAACATTTTGTGCTGAATCCCTACTAATATTATAAATGTGAAGTAACTCTGTCTGTTACGTTTTCACGCCTAAGCCATTGAACCAATTTTAATGAAATTTGGTTCTGAGATAGTTTCAGTCGCGCTAAAGGACATCGGGTAGATTTTATCCTGTAAATTCGCATAGTTCAATATCAATAGCAATAAGGGAATTCTGCGCAGCGGGCAACAGCTAGTATAGGTACTTATACTTAGGTAAAGCAACAAGCTACATAATTATAATTACATATTAAAATACATATAATACAATGGTAACGTCACTCACGTATTTGTAGGGTTCGATGTGGGTATATACGGCGCAGTTCTTGATTAACTTTCCTTACGAGCTCACCTTGAGGGAGTTCTGACGGTTTGTATCAAAACCTGGGGCCTTACCATGACGTCCTAATTCCGACTCAGTTCAAATTTTAGCTGTCACTTTTAGTATGAATCTGACAGCGAGCGAACCTAAACTGAATCGCATTAAGACGACATGGTAAGCCCCCTGTAGAGCACACCTCCACTTTGTATGAGTATTATTACCTACAATAGAACAGGGCTGAGCCTGTATCTTGACATCCTTCTGCTGGAATTTAAAACCGGCGCCTGCAGCAGAGCGAGTGCTTGCAACATTTGTCTATAGATAGGGGCGCGGGGTAGGTTGAGAAAGGGGACTATAGTGAGCCTACCGTCCTTACCTCTCTTGCCCCCCGTGGTTGTCCCACCCCGCGCCCCTGCACTGCGCGCGAGGACTCATTTAAGCGATCGGTCTATAAACTATTGCTTTCTGTACCAGAATACAGGGAATCCTTATGTATACCATTGCACACTTGGTTACCCACTTTCTCTTACTAACAGCAATGCCTAATACTTGCAGAGTTCGGATCAAAACGGTTGCACGAGCGGTTCTGAAAGCGAGGGTCGTCTGCGCACAAGCCATAGCGCGCCGGCCACTGGACTGAACTCTCTGGGGAGCTCCAGTAGACTGCCCCGAGCGCAGAACCCCACTGTTACACTGCTGCAGAAGGCCCGAGGTAACTGACGAATACCTTAAACTACATTTTATATAATTGGAATCACCAATTTGTTTACATCGCACGGAGGAGAGTAATAAGAGATGGTCACATGTAAAAATACAGTTAGAAATTTATACTCAAGTTCACATTAGCTACTCGAATCGATAGAGAGCTGGTCAAATAGCTCCCAAATTACCAGCGCAGATATAAACGATTTCTCAAAATGTGTAATAGGTACAATTTAATGTAGGAAATGTTACGATAGCTAAGTATGCCAAGTTCCAGACACATCCATCACAAAGTTGTGATGTAGGAGCAAGGTAATTGGTTTCATATAGACTCTGACCCACTAGTACGCTTTCTAGGTCTTGCGAATAAATTTTCTTGTATGAAAATGTATATAAAGGGTGTATCAGACACCCCCTAACAATAATCCACTGGGGTATATAACCATAGCTATAGAAGCTAAAAAAATATAAAAAAAGATTGGAGTGAATTTTTTTTTCTATAGGAATGATTACAGTTAAAACTACCATTCCTATAGAAATACCTATAAAAAAAAATTACTCCAATTTTTTTTTTATATATTTTCTAGCTTCTATAGCTATCAGTGGCGTGGCGTCCATAGAACTCGATTCCCACTGGGTTGCCTATTTTAAGGCAGTTGGGCAATTTATTGTGCAGAATTAGAGGAAAAGGCTAGTTAAGTTCCCTTCGGCTTGCCTTCTGATATACTTGACGCCACGCCACTGATAGCTATGGTTATATACCCCAGTGGATTATTGTTAGGGGGTGTCTAATACACCCTGTATAACTACCCATGTTAATGCGACGTTTATAAAACCGCGTTTAAGATGAAACTTTCTGCGTTTAGCAGGACATAGGTAGCATTAAATAAAAAATGAAAACCCCATACGCATTGATCAAGTTATCATTTAACGTAAATAAAACAGATGCTGGGCAGATTTTTACCAAACATGGCTAAGAACCACCGGCTTTCGAATGAAAAAAAAAACAAATCTGTCCAGCCGTTTGAGAGCTACGATGCCAAAGACACACATACATCGACGTCAAACTTATAACACCCCTCTTTTTGCGTCGGGGGTTAAAAATGTGCGCAGCCCTAACACTAGTCAAATTCTACTCTTTTTTTTATGCGAATAGGAAGGCAAACGAGCAAGTGGGTCACCTGATGGTAAGCGATCACCACTGCCCATAGACACCCGCTACCCCGGAGGGATTCAGATGCGTTGCCAACCTAGAGGGCTAAGATGAAATGCCTCTTGTGCCCGTAATTTCCCCGGCTGTCTTACTCTCCACACCGGAACACAGCAGTGCAAGCACTGCTGCTTAGCGGCAGGATTAGCGAGTAAGATGGTGCTGGGCTCTTCTAATATAATACGCGCATGGCTCTTATTGCATGTAGCGATTACGCTAGAACCTACCTAGAGATATTGGTACGTGTCTTCTCTAGGGCCTCTCTGCTCTGATAGCTCTAGTGAACTGGCTTGAAACATCCTCTCCTTAATTTATTCCACGGGTACACAGCCGTAATGACGACTAATTGCCTCCAAACTTGGAGTAATTGGCTTACGCACTGACGAGTCGCACCCCGTAATTACAGATTACTGAAAACCCGATAATTTCCTGTATTATTCGCGGGAACAGCAACAAGAGATCAATCAGATTATCGCTCTACATAGTTGTTCAAATTAATTGTTATCAGTTTTATCGCTAATTTCAAAGGGTTTCGGAGAAATATTTGTTTTAGGTAGAGACAACATTTTCCCTTCCTTGAATCTCTTAGTTTTATGAGGGTCCTTAATGACACAATTAAGTGGGATTTGATGAAGTAGTAGGTATCGTTAAGTTTCATTATTAAAGTAGCACAAATATGCGAGTATAGGTAACCTTATAATAACAAACTCCCGTGGAACATGTACTGTATGTTATTAATAATAATAAATAATAATAAAAGATATTTATTCAACAGTTGTGCCGTACAGACACATCATTCAAACAGATGACACTTAGCGACAAAATATTCGCATAGTAACAAGGTCACGTGACAGTTGGTAACAGATAGAAAAATTCGGAGACTTACTCACCTGCTATGGGTGGTGTAGGGGTATAGCACGCGTCACGGAATGACGAGGACCCGGGTTCGATTCCCGGCCATAGCTTTACTTTTCGGATTTTTCTATGTGTTCTAATTTTCAGTGTCGTTTAGAAATTACACAATACTTAATTTATTGGCCTCACGTAAGTTAGCCGTAAGCCGAAATTAGCCGAGAAGACCGATTTGCACCTAATTATCTTAGAAAATGGGAAAATGTAGATAAATTTTCCCGACTTTTCCATTTTCTTGATCAACCGTTGATCGCCTTTCATGGACATATGTCACTTAATATTCGACTTAACTGTAACCCATATCTACGAACTTGTTCAGGTATAGCCCAGAACCTGTAGCATAAAAGCGAAAAAAATATGTGACAAGTTGTTATAGACGGGCCGACGAGGGTCAGAAAGCATTTAATACTTAAAGATATGACAGGTTGTGGGCACGCATCCTCCAGAAATTGTTATTTATCTAATAAGTAAGTACAAATAATATCTTTAATATTATGCTGTGGGGTTCAATAGGTTCGTACTTCTTTTGCTTTATAAGAAGGAAGATCGTATGTCATAAATTATGTAGTATAAAAAGAAAAACAATTTAAGTAATCCCCCAAAGATTAAAACCTTAAGAGTAAAACAAACCATCTTGGTATTTTCTTTCGTTTTTAGATATTGTTGTTTTAAATTTTCCAGAAAACCAGCTTTCTCGCGGTCCCAACTATCTGCAGCAAGAAAGAGACAGCGCGCGTCTGCCACGAGACAGGGCTTCGCCACCTAAAGGAGATCCCGGTATGAAGCATCATTTATTTTTACCTACTTACGTACAGTAGGCGGCAAATAAGTAAAACGTGGAGGGGATAGGGGAAAGTAGTCACCATTCGTACACATACCTTATCGTTGAAAAAGGGCTATAACCCTTTAACATTTTGAAATAACAGTTTCGGAATTTTTTGTAACAAACTACAATATATTTGTTACACTTTACACTTAGGAACATAAACGAGATTTTGACAATTAAATAGAAAATAAAAAATGAAATCTAAAAAGTGTACGAATGGTGACCACTTTCGCCTAACTAACCTATAAAAATGATGTTGTTTTTCATACTGCGCATATCCCCTCCACGTTTTACTTATTTGCCGCCTACTGTATAAGTGAACAATGACGAAAATCCATTGAGGCGGAGAGGAGTGGTGAATAGTAGTAGTGGTATTAGTAGGTATCGTCAATTTTTTTTTTATTAACATTAATTGAAATTTGAAGTCCACGAATTCACCCCTACACTGGTTTATCCTCAAAATGAGTTAATTTTATTAAACTCATATTCCATCTGCGATCACAGTGAAATGTTACATTATTTTTATGGCGAAGTTCCTATACATAAGTAGGACCCTCAGTTTTTTAATTCCTTTTAAAATTAAGTTTATTTGAATCACAATTTAACTTGCTAAATCTCAAGAGGAGTAGGAAGTTGATTGTAATTTTTGAAATGTTTGTCTTCCAGTGCATGCTCTGCGTAGAGAATACGCAAGCGAGGGCGAAGCTGACAGGAGCGAATACGACCGCACCGGGCCGCGTAAAATGGCACATGCCCACGAAAAAGTTGAAGGAATCGGACCCACGACAAAAGACGGCATGCCGGTTGCCCTAAGATCTGTGAGTAACTTCTTTAAATTTAAGTACCCACATTTGTTGATTATTTCATCAGTCAGAAAAATTCTTGGCGTACATTACAATAGTAGTACATGGATTCAAACCTAGTTTAATGGTAATGATAAGCAAAAATATCATCAACTTTTATTATTTAATCCAAGATTCTGTAGATAATTTAAAATTTTTTTGTTTGCTCTAGTGGTTGAGCGCGGGAAATAGATTAAAACTTTTGTTTGACGTTTAAAGTATGTCTATTTCTACGCCTAGTAAAGCTTTTTACATGAAACCTAATCGGTAAAAAAAGTTTTGTACTAAAAAAAAATTATTCGTGTATTAGGCTGACACAAGAGCCTTAAACTTTTGAAACCATACAAAAAGTTATTTGTAATTGTAGAACTATTGCAAGTTTCGTCGTGTGTACTTATTTTACTTTACAATACAAAAGGTAATGTCTATAAGCTTTATAATTTCTGTACGTTCCGTTCCATGTATGTCTTGACATGTGAAGTTCTTTTATTATAATAATCTGGAAGAATACTTCTCATAGCTGGTTAATACCTATTTAACGCATATTTTTTTATGAAATTATTAGAATAAATATTCAGTTTTGAACCATGAGCAAATGAAATTAATTTATTCGTATAAAGAAATGATGTAGGGAGAGGTCTTTGTAGAAATAGCAGACTGACATTGACAGTTTGACAGTTGATAAAATAAACAATGTTTTTTATTGTTGTTTCACGCTGATCAAAAATTTTAAATTTAATGCATCGTAAATAGACGTATAATTTTTATATAATGAAGTATTCTTTAATATTTGCAGGAAGTGAAAGATCAGTCAAAATGGTACAAGAAAATGTACGACACCATCCACAAAAACAAATACGACGGTGAGTGTTCGATTATTTTGTCAACAAAATATCAGTGTTTTAATCCCTCCCTTCAAGCTTAAGTCTGTTGTATATAACTAATAAAAAAGACGCAGAAAACCATCATGAACAAGTCAGTTTTGTTAACATTGCCTACCTAATTTTATTTTGTTTCAATGAATCCAGGCGTTCCTCTGTTTATTTTCAACGTCTCCCCAATTTTATACATTTTCTTTTTCAGACGATTATGTGACTATTCGATACAAAAGCCGCCGAGGTGATTATTGCAGATTTTTCCAAATTTTTCACACAACATCGGTGGCTGTATAACTCCACACAGAACACATATCTCATCAAAACTGCTTTATAATTAACATTGTTTCTTTTTGTAAATACTAGATTCAGCGCATCAATTAAACATTTTCGTATCATACACTTAAATCTAAATAATTAAAATAGGAAATTCACTAATACAGTAGACGGTGTATTATTAGTGCAGTGCAACATAACAACATTACTGCCAGAACAAAAAAATTACTAAAGGTTTAACATTCTAGTTTTAGTTCAAATTCATATTTGAACTAAAACCTTAACCTTAACCTTATGTTAAGCCTCATGGCTGATCAGACACTATTATATTTACAAAATTAAATTATATCTATTGATAATTGTTTTATAAAATAAAAATTAAAAATCTTATTTTAATATCTCATACAAGATAATAATTTACTAATAATAGTGTCTGTCTTAATATTAACGCAAATTAATGCCACATGTATTTAATTAGTAGCTTAATTAATATTTGGATATTTTCTATAGGCCAACAACCTCAAAGGGTGATGACCAACAAATCCCAGTATGCTTACTTCGACCCTCGCTCAGGGTACTTAAGTGAGCCGGAAGGAGGCCTCAGTAGACTGGGATCAAGCACATGGAGTGATACGTACGACAGCGACATTAACTCCAGTCCTCGGAGAAGAACCACCTCAGTTCAGGAAGAGAGACGACTTGATGACGCTACTTCGCCATACATGCCTAGTAATAAGTAAGTACAATCTGTATTTCTGAGTGGTCTTAGAGACATAAAGTAACCTACCTATTCAGTGCAAGGGAGCGTTCAAGTATTACGTAAGCGCTTGAGGGCGGGGGGTCTTTGCTTTGCTTATTTTTGATGACATGGTGGGTGGGGGGGTCGATATCATGATTACGTCAGCGGTTATTATTTAATTGTTTACACAAATGGCAACCCACAAATTTATAAAAAAAAACCGGCCAAGTGCGAGTCGGACTCGCGCACCGAGGATTCCGTATCATTATCTATAAATATCTATAAACCAGTGTAAGCAGAGCCCTGCTCCAAAGCAAAATGTATGCAGTGTGGCGTCACTTTATATTGGTCACTGTTATATACAGACATACATACATATTTACGGTTTTCGCAATTATTCCTTAATCTGTGCTATAAGACCTACCTTCATACCAAATTTCAAGATTCTGCGTTCACGGGAAGTACCCTGTAGGTTTTGATTCCCTTGAGAGTTGCGGAAATTTGCGGCGTAAACGGCTGTATCTTTTGATTGCGTTGGCTTAGAAGTTTGATTTTTTCACAGCTCCAAGGGGCAGTGGACCTGAGTATTTGATATAAATTTCAGCTTGATACCTCCACGCGTTCCTGAGAAAAAGGGTCTTGACAGATGGTTGGACGGACGGACGGATGGATGGACAACAAAGTGATCCTATGAGGGTTCCGTTTTTCCTTTTGAAGTACGGAAACCTAAAAATGCATATAGGTATCAATGATTACGTAAGCATGGGGGGGGAAGAGGTTTGCTTACTTTTGCTGACAAGGGGAAGGGGGGTAAATAATTGTTAAAAAAATCTGCTTACATAATACTTGAATGGCCCCCAATGGATATATAAAATATATATATATATAAAAAAAGTATTAGGTACTTAATTGTCACTAAAATAAGTACCTAAGGTATGGCAGTTCAAGTAGTAGTAGTAGTGACAAAAATCAAAACTTTTCTATCTTATTATTAAACTGGTAAAAACTAGCCAAGAGTATTCACTATATGAAACAAAATAGTCATGGCATGGCACTGACGTTATCACAGCACTATTTTTGTAAAACAAATACAGCAACTGAGTGGCTAAACAGATTGAAAATTGACCAAAGCTTAAACATCTGGTTTGTTCTCTTAAAAAGTCTTCAACATCATTTTTTTTCTATATTTACAGATACAGCACTTTAGCGTCGGCAAGAGCTAGTCACGAGGTTTACAAGAATCAACCTGGGAGAATAGAAAACTATATGCCTGGCAGGTCTTCAGTTGTTGATAAGGAAGCTAAACAAGTAAATGTTTCAAGTTTTTATTTTGAAATGCACATCAAAGGCATCATTTGGGGAATAAGCTTCATTATATTTTAGCACTCATATACTCAGGAACATATTTAGTAGAACACAAAAAAAGTGTAGGTAACTATTTTTTTTTCTCTGGTTCTGGTTCTGGTTCATTAAGTATGCGTTTTGCTAACTTTTTTTTTGTGTTCCGCTAAATATGTCCCTGAGTGTATATTACATTGATTAAAAGAACATTCCTCAATTGGCCTGATATGTCTAAATACGAATATGTCTGACACTGCAGTCCTATGCTTCTCAACTGGTCCAACCTCGCTATGCTTATTAGATGACTACGTAGCGACTGACATTGTTCTACTATGCAGCAATTGTCTTGTCATATACGACGTTGTTAGGGCTTATCAGGCGAACTGAGCCACCACATTTTTTTTCTGGGGTAAAAAATCATATATCATAATGGTCCACAAATGGTTTGAAGTTATTTTAGAAACATACATTTAGAATTTATGAAATAGTCATACTTGCTATAAAAAAATAATATCACCATTTCCGTTACTAACCCTTCACACCTTAGTAATTCACTATGAAAGCAAAACAATATTTTTCTTTTCTAGTGGTGGGACGAGGTCATGGACATTTTTGATGGGGTACGAATACCTTTATATAATATGTTTGTTTGTGGTAACCCTTTGTTTGTCACTTGATTAATATTGTACATTAAACCCTGTGGTGTCTGCTGTTGGATTTTGAATATGTCTTAATACTTACCTAATGTTGATACTGCCAACAACAAGCTAAACCAGACTCAATGTACAGGAAATTATTGCTGCAATAGTTAAATGATATGTATTTTCGAACCAAATTTCTAAGCTTACGCAAAGAAATGAAAACTGATTTTAACAGTTATTCTATGTTGTAGACTTTTGAACTTATTGAAAACTATTTAAAATCAAAAATATTACGCTGATGTTATGTTCCCACTTCATTGGTTACTCACCAAATTGCTATCAAAAACGAAATTGGTTAACATTTCTTTGAAACTTTCAAAACCTTGAAAATCGATTAATACTACTTAAATTTGTACTATCACTAGACCCAAGAAATTTAAAAAAGTCTGAATAATAAAATCGGAAATAAATACAACACTAGAAATTTTTATATCATATTTTATGATTTTTGTTATCTACCCTGAATATGCACTAACGTGTTTCACATTGCTGTCATGGGTGGCGCACTAACAGTGGTTAGACGACAACTCACCCCTGCCTCCTTACACCACATTGCTCGCTCGCGCGATTCAGAAGAGCGTAAGATACCTTAACATGTCAGCCTGTACAATGCATTTGATGTTTGAGTGTGAATAGCATGAACATTTACGTATTATTTATTGGAAATTATCTCAGTGGTGCTTTTGAAATGAAAAGGTGCGACGCTTTAGAAATGTTCTTTCAAAAATATAAATCTTAAAGCTCGCATACATCAAAGATGGACAAAGAAATGAAGAAAAAAGAGGAAGTTTTCCTCGACTCGCTCACTGATGCTTCCCTATTAGTGGTTTTTTCTTCGCACACCGCTCTGCTCTCACATCTTTGGTGGATCGCAGTCTAAAGGCACTCCCGCAAATTATATAAACGTTATGAGATAGTATTCAATAGTAATACTGATATTTGTATTTCTATTGTGTTTTTTACTTGATAAACGTTTCCTGGTTCAAATAACTTCCAGTGATTTCATTCTTAAGACTGTGTCTGGTGAAAATTGTTTGATTTGAAAACTCATTCATTAAACACTGGCCATTAAGAGGATTGATGCCAGCGACTCCTTATTTCGGCATGTTTTATTATATCAAGCGTGTTTTTTCGAAATAACATTATTATCTCTGTTAAATTAATTTGGCAGTGTTTCTTATTCATTCAATATTTTAATTTGTTTTGAATTTCTGATTTTTCAGTTTATTTTACCCAGATAACTACAGTTTGAAGTTAGGTAGGATCTAAATTGTTTTCGAAATTGGACAAAGTCATTTTGCGAAATCACTTATTTTTTATTTTTCATTCATAAACATTTGTCCAGATTTATTCCTAGCTCTTGATCTTTTAAGAATAATTTGTACCTACAATTACCTCAAACATTTTTCAGCATGATTGATTAGTTGCCCGCAGCTTCTACTTTACATGTTACGCTTCATAATGTGTAAATGTGTTAAGACTACATACACTTAATTATTTTTAGCGGCATAGTTTTTGCCCATTCAGCTTTCAATTCGGCGAATGTCAATGTTTTGATTGAAACCTACAACAAATTATTTTCGTATCTTCCGAATTGACTTAATGAATGGACAAGAATTTGCAAGCATGTGTATAAGTCAGTTTCCGTGATGATGTTAAGCCTGAGATCTTCGATTTCTTGTATTAGACATGGGCGCAGTCATGTTAAAATTGTCCACGACATATTCAGGATATTTATTTTTATATTAATTGATAAAAGTGTCAAAATGAGGATCGTAATTTTTCATCACTGCGTCCTTCATGTTGTGTGAAGTAACCTCACTTATTATTCTAATTTTTGCAGCAAATATCTAGCACAACATCATTGCCGCAAGCATCACCCAAAGAGAAAAAGGACATCACTCCAGCAATTTTATCAAAGTCTAATATGGCAAGGTAAGACTATAACGGATCAATCGATCTATAATTAAAGTGTTGTTTTGTCTCTTTATTCTGTAACGTTTACTTACGTACATTTTATCCTCATTATAAGCATTAGCAATTGCCAGAGATGTGTGAGGAAGCGGAGCGGTGAGCAAAGAAAAATCCACCAATAGGAGAGCAGCTCTGACCGAGGGTAGAAACATTCAGGTGAATTAATATACCAGAAAAATAAAATAGGTACTTAATCTTAATGGGATATTTATTTCCTCAAGCCGTTCTGTTTCCTCGTTAATCTCTTTCCCTTTAATCTGTCTTCAGCGGGAAACAAATTTCTCGCACAATTTTTATGTCATAATTTTCTCCCTCAGGGCTCTAAAGGAATCTGGTTACGAGTCGGACTCGACCCTAGTGTTCCGTCGCAGGGATGACACGGAAGCTCCTTTGTCGCCAGCAGAGAGACGAGCCGCGTATAGAGACCTGCAAGCAGGCGGCGAACCTCCTCTAAGGGGTTTCCGGTCGCCCGCACCACCTAGAACAGGTAAATTATAGGCATTTATTGGGTATATATTGTGCTAAACTTAAGAATACTGTTATTTAAGCCAGCGCCAGCACTGTGATGACTTAATGACTACGAGACTGCAAAATTTTGTAGTCATGGTTCATGGCGTTGGTTAAACCCAAGAGATTCAGTTTCTAAAATGCAACAAAGATTATGAATTGCGTTATAGAATTATGCGGTATGATGTTGTCTTGTGTTAAACTTTAAAATAATCTTTGCTGCACGTAAATTCATTAAGAATTCGGGAACCTCTGGTGTTTACCGTTTAAAAGTATTTTTTTACGAAAAAATGGACAAGCTTTATTTTGATGTCAATAAGGTGCATATGGAATGACGGCAATTAATGTATTTAGACACTTATATACCTACGCTGTTGGGCGGAAAAATGCTACATTCGGATCATCTAACAGTTTTACTGCATGGCAAACTTAGAATAGACTAATTTAACCGGTGGCGGTAATAACATGAAATATTCAAAGGCCCAAGACCTCTCTGATCCTCTCTGATTCAGAGTGGAGACTCGTGCCCAGTATTGGGACGTATATAGGCTAGATATGCTGTTGATTTAAAGGCATTTTGTCAAAAATATTCGCGAAATTTATAATACAAAATAGTTACATGCGACAAAAAAACATCTCTGAGCGGATGTTCTTATGTGGGACTTCCCAGAAGTAGAAACGTTTTGGCATAAAAATGCATTCGTTTTAAATTATTAACTTTTCTATAACTCGGTTAAGGTCGGCGCATCTATGTGACTCAGACATGGTCTAGTCCACATGTGAACTATTGTTGGATTTGCTCGCTCAAGGTCGAACCATAATCACAACGATTCTGTCCGCGTAACACGCTAGTCCATAACGGAATATATAAAAGAGGTGAGTCTATATTTCAATTCAAATATCGCATGTATATTAGTTATCTAAGATAACATGGTGCTGGGTCTACAGTTGACTTCGTTATGAGGTAATGCATGATTTAGTTCCTATATTAGAAAACTCCAAAATTAAACAAGCACTATTAATTTCCACGTATTTTGTTTGACCACTTTTGTAGCATCACATTAGTCGCAAGAAATGCTTTAAAAAGTCACGAAAATGGCGAAGCACAACCACGTTTTACCCACGTTTAACTAGCACAATTAAAATGATGAATGTGCTACTGAACAGTGGTTAAAATTCCACAGACGAATCGGAAATAGAATACATTCCGATTTCACCAACTCTGACGAAGATAAGGGTCCACAAGAAGTCGCCACAAATTCACGAAGTTATCTGCTATCCTGTTACCGGCATTGAACACGAAGACACAAAATTTAAGAAAAAACGGCCATCGTTCATAAGTGTTGATGTGCCAACTAGAATTGCCAATTATCCACCCGCTCCTCCCCGAAGAGTTTCTTCCAGAAATAGTAGGACTTTGAAACTGGTTACTTCTACAGCGCCTGTGACGTCATCAACACCAGTTCAGTCTCAGTCCAATGTTGACTATCTCAAAAACAAAATAAGCCATAAATTAACTAGACAAAATACGCAAATTTTAAGTAAACGTGAGTCAGATAAACCTACCGATAAGACAACAAAGAGCCGAGTTATGTCTATGTCAGCACCACCAGCTCTCAATAGAAAGAACAATGCAGTAAATGTTTCAAAAAGTTTGCCTAAGAATTTAGCAAGCGATATAAAGGCAATAGGGACGAGTAGTTTTGGATCGCCTAGAAAAACTCTACTGCCAACTGAGTACGCAAAACCCTTGGACAGCAGATATAGCGACTCCAGAGCGTCAGTTGTTATTGAAGGTGGTG
This sequence comes from Pandemis heparana, assembly GCA_963854515.1. Lineage (NCBI taxonomy): Eukaryota > Metazoa > Arthropoda > Insecta > Lepidoptera > Tortricidae > Pandemis > Pandemis heparana. The sequence continues at coordinate 8,577,008 of OY978011.1, read as the reverse complement.
CCGGAAGAAGGACACCAATATCAAATATTTTAGACAAAGTCACTCCTATAGACAAACTATGGAGCTCAGAAAAACGAAATGAACGCATCGAAATATCGAAAGTAAAACCTAAAGCATTCAATAAAACCAGTATAAGTTTGTCAAGATTGAGCCCAGGAAAATCAACATCAACTGTATATTACCCCAAGTCTACTGTAAATATGAATTCACATAAGAGCAGAGACATGACTCGCACTGCTGAAAAAGTTCAGAAATATAAATTATCAAACCAAGCAAAGTCCAGTCCATGTTTAAATTCAAAGATCGAAACTGCTAGGCCTTCAAAACCGCTTCAAGTTAGTACTATTTCAAAGTCATCTACAGGTTTAAATAATCAAATTAAAACAGCTTCGGTCACTAACTTGAAAAAAAAGAAATCGCTCGAAAGTGTTGTTACAAGACCCCGCAGTGTCCCGTGCCATGAATCGTGTAGTAAAAAGTCGAAAGACGTGAGTAAACCAGCGAAAAAACTAACGAAAACAAAAGCTACTAAGAAAGTAACCACGAAGTTTTCTGATGATTGTGACTCTGCAAGTCAATTTGGGGATACTTCAAACGATTTGTCTAATTTTGGATCTTTTGAAGATCTAAGGAAGACAAAAATAAGTTCTAAAGATATAAGACAAGCCCGTGACGCGATACAACAATCAGATTCTTTCTTTCAACATCTTTTCTTAGGAACCAGTCATGTGCCAACAATAACTCAAACATCTGCGGATGAAAAATCTTCTGTGTTGCAGAAAGCTAAAATGTTTCAGTCTTTTCCACAAGACAGTTACTCGACAAAGTCACTTAACTCATATTTGATACATAGAAAACCTGTTTCTCTGTCACGTTTTAAAATGTGGGATAGATATCCAAGCCCCGTGCGAATTCAAGCCCCGCGGTCGATATCATGGCCCGGAAGAATGTACCAGGAAGTGCGTAAATTTGATAGTTTATCGAAATGTGACGAGTTTGGTTCAAATTCTTCTTTAGCCACCGTCAGGAGTAAAAGTGAGCCTCCAACAAATAAATTGTTTTTCTCGCAAACTTCTCGTCCTAAATCTCCTACTGTTATATTCCACAAAGTTGACAAGCCTGCTAAGCTACAGCCCAGTCAGAAAACCCTTTCTCCTTCGAGATTAGTATTTTCTGAAACATCTCGACCGGTTTCTCCAATCATCACACGAAAAGTAACTAGAGTTGAAAGTGATCGAGGCCCTGAAATTAAAAGACAATCACTTTCACCAACCAAAATGGTATTTACTGAAACAGTTCGGCCCATTTCACCAGTTATAAAACATCATAGCTCTAAATTAATTACAACAAACCCAAAAGTTGACGACAAATTGCAGCCCTCTACAATATTCTTTTCTCAGACTTCACGTCCTGTATCACCTAAAGTGCAGAAAAAAAAGACAGCAGCTGCAGGTTCAAGAAGCCAGTCTACATCACCAGTTTCGTTTCGATCTCCGTCTTACCGCCGCATACATAATGCCAGAATTCAAAGTGGAAGAATTTCTGAAGAATTTGAAACCAAAAAAGTAATTCGCACGAGAAGTGCAGACGACGCTAAATTAAGAAAACCTACTGCAAGTCAAATAGTAAAAACCAAAAGCAGCCCAAATATTCCAGTAGAAGATCCTGATTATGACGAATACATTTGTGATATGGAAAACTCAAAAGCTAGATCTGAGAGATTTCGCGAACTAAATAGATATTACACATACTTAGAAAGAGTTGGTGAGCTAGAAAAGGCAACATCAACGTCAGATTTACGCCACAGAAGAAAGGATGAAGAAATTATTGATTTTGATCGGTGGAAGAAAATACGGGCAATAGAACGAGCTGAAGAAGAACTAAACAACCTTTACTATAAATTAAAAACGGCTCAAGCTGAGAGTGATGTTCTGTTTTATCCGAGAGATTTAAAGGATTTTAGATGGAACTATGACAGTGACAGAGGTTTGAGAATAAAGGAAAAGTCTGTTGAAGATCTCAAGGAGCAATTCCAACAAGAAAACGAATTTGACTCTCTTGAATTAGAACAAACAAAGGATATGTATAAACCTCTTTGGAGAGGAACAAGCGTCGCAGAGACTGCTTTTAATATAAATAAAAAAGATGAGATTAAAAAAAAGAATGACATTTCTCCTCATGTAAGACGAACAATTATGCTACAAGATACTTCTATTACAGAACTGCGTAAAAAAATTGGACTTGGTAACCGTTTATGGAGCAGTTTGTCAATGGAACAAGTAAATGCGTTGAAAAACCAACTTAATGCCATATACAGCAAAGAACTAGAATCTAAGTCGGCCAAGGAAAATGATAAGTATTATGTTGAAGTAAAAGACACAAATGAAATTAAAAACTCTACCTTACATGTACGAAGTAGTTCTCTCAATTCAACGTCTTGTTCCCCAATTAAAGAACATGAATTAAATAAATCTGAGTCAATTGCGGCAATTGCCTGTTCAGTACCGTCTGTCAAAGACCTTAAAAACAATGTTAACAAAATTCAAATGAGTCTCAGTGAAAATGAGAAAAGGAAAATGTCCCAAACACTAAGCAAAGAAATAATGAACAGAATAAATAAGTTAGATACTGACCCGGTACTTAATCCTGAGGAAACTTCAATTATAATTCCACCGCCATTGACCGTTGAAACAAAAGATAATCAATTGGTCGTTTCAAATTTATCGTCTGACGTAAATGAGGAAAGTGAAAAAAATTCAAGCGTTAACAGTAAAACAACCCTTCAGCCAGAAAGCATTGAAGCGATGCATCAATCTTCCGCAAGTGAAACAGAAACGGGTAGTTCTGATGTTTCAAATAGAACTGTTATTTATCGGGGACCCAGTAAAGATGTTAAGAAAAAAGTTGAATATTTTGAATCCGTTAAAAATGTCCTGGATCAAACGAACACCGTTTACCACGCCAGAGAGAGTTCAGATGAAAAATTAAACGCAGAAAAAAATAAATCTCACATACAGACTCCTGAAAAACAACAGGACGAAGTTAAAAAATCGCAAATATTTCAATCGCAATCGTGCACAAATTTTAAGGAACTTTTCGGCGAAAGCGAAAAAAACAAATTTTTGTCGCTCCCTCCTAAATCTGAACTATGTTCGAGGTCGCCTTCACCCCAATCGGAAGTGCACGTGATGGGCCGACGTACACCAGACACGCTACCGTTCTCGAGCGACGAGACAATCTGGCGCAGTCGGAGTCCGTCGCCCGACCCGGAGCGGTACTGGCGCGCGTACCTCAACCTGGCGCGGGCGGGGGAAGTGCGCCGCCTGGCGCGACGCTTCGACTCGCCCTCTGCGGCTGGCGCCGTGCTACGCCGCCACCGCAGTGACCCAGAACTATCCAGAAACATCCTCCACCAAAACTACGACCACCCCCGACGAGACAAACATAGAGGCTTGCCTGTGGCCCGCGTACCTCTACGACCCGCCAATCGATATATGCCTCATATTGATATTATATCAAAATTAGCAGCCCTTCGAAGGCGCGCTTCACCTCGCTCTAGATCCGCCGAAGAAGCATTAGAATGCCGACCTGGCGAAGTAACTCGCATTCGACGTCGATTCGAAACAATGTCGTTGCTAGGTCAAATTTATGCTTCCGCGCCCGATATGAGCGAACTACGCGATATAGCGCCTTATCTGGCCGGTCCATGGGTCGCGCATCGTTATCCAAAGCGCAGTGATAACAACAGGTCCCTTAAAGAGACGTCTGGTCTAGTTGAGGGTCGAAAGTCACCCGTTAAGAAAGTAGTCAAGAACGTTCCTAAGGATCCGGTCAAATTGAGTTCTATCCTGAAGAGCGATCTCTTCGCGAAGCAGGAGTTCAATGCGTCAGCTCACAGGCCAGCAAGCCGCTACGAGCCGCCTCGCACGCCGCCGCGGCCGCCGCCGGCTTCCTGGTCGCACCGGCTCGCTCCCTATGTCACGCCATCGCGACACACGGTTACTTTTCAAGGTTAAACTTTATTTTATTTCATTCATTGATATTCTTTTAAAGTTGCTCATAGTGTGTGCTTAATTTTGGAGATAAACATGCTCAGATGCCATTTTTCGGTCAAATAATTTATTGATAGGCACATTGCTCGCGTGTTCATCTATCATTATGATTGGTGCTTTAAGGAGGTAGGGAACGCATAAGAATTGTTGGCACGCAAAAATAATTTGGGGGATTAATGTTTTTTTAGAATTTTATTGGAATCACATGGTAAATTTATTCCTATATAATTTTATTCCTTTTATTTATAGATTCTAAATGTTATGTTTACCTGAAATAAATCTTGGTTTGTAAAATTTGCGCTTGACAGCACTCGCTTTTTTTGGGAGATAAAGAATTACTCATATAAATTCCATTACATAACACGCGTACGAATTGTATTCATTTTAAAAAAAAGCATACTTCTTATCACTTAAAAGCACATTTTGACTTCGATAATCAAACAAGACATAATTACATAAAACGGGTATGTGAAATCAATAATTATTTGACTGTTTACTACCGTGTTCATTTTTGTGTTCCTTAACATAGTTTTCCTTATCACCCTGTTTTGCTCTGGTAGAGACCGACGTTCCTGAACCACCAAGAAGAGCAACATTTGCAAGCAACTCTGACCCAGGTTAGTAATCTAATAAATACAACTTAAACAACCTCTAGATTTCCATATAATAAAAATAGACATAGATAAGTTAACCTACATTAGATAACATAAACAATCCGTAACCGTACTTTCATTCCGGAAAATTTGTGGGAGTTAACGTGAATTGCACTTATTATTTAACTTTGCGAATAAAAAACAATAGCCTTTGTTCAAAACAATCGGGCTCTCAAGTTTTGCGTCTGACCGCCGACGTCAACATACGTGTCGACTCGCGATTAAGACCTCTCATTATAAAATCAGGATCTGATGATAGTGTAAACCAAATGACATTTACTCGGTCGTCAAAGGCAAAAGTGTAATTATTTTATCAATTAGTACACTAGGCGGTTGCTAATAACACAAATACTTCTAAGACTTCTGTTAATCGTCGCGAGATGCGGTAGTACTTCTGACCCTGACGCGCAAAAAACTTGTTCGTTCGGTTTTCGATTGTAAACAGTGTGGCCTCCTGCTCAAGTTTAATAGTGATCTGCGATCCAGCCGATGATACATATTTTTTGTGAAGATGAAGTGCTTTGTGTTTGTTATAACATATCGGCAAGTGTTATCATCAATTGTTCGCCGATAAAATATTCATATCTCTATTATCTTGCCTTCAGTTTTGTGCGAGCCACCGCAGTGTTCAGTGTTAACAGTGAATGACTAATCTGAATTGTGCAAAAATGGATCAAGGCGAGTTGAGAAAATCGCCTTTGCCGAATATTCCTAATCACCGCGATATCACCTACGAAGATGACGGATTTTTCAGTGATGTTCCCGCTTCTGGATCTCTATCCAAGTCAGTTATCGCTATGAACAAGTATCTGAAAACGAATTTGCTTTATGACTATAGTGAACCAGACGCTGCCGATGCTGCTTACTTTTCTAAAGAAAGTAGCCCAAAAGATTCAATTGCCAAATATGACACGGACAGCACGAAAAGTAATGATTCAGTCGACAACCCACAACCGCCTCCAGTTGTCCCTGAAAATGAGTTAAACAACATATCTGAATTAGTGAATCATACAGCTACACTTACGGATGATTATAAATCAATGCAATTAATAGAAAAAAACAAAAGCGAGGCCTGTAGCAGTAGCCCGCCTATTGAAACTATTTATAAAGACGACCAGTTTCAAATTAGAAAACTTTCAACATCTATACATAATTTACCAAGCGATCACGAGATAGAAAGTGAAAATCATCAGGAAAAACCAGTTCCACTCAGAGGGAAAACAGGTGATGTTAAAAACGCACAAAATCGTCACACGGTGCATGAAGCCAGTGATTGGGCTAATAGGACCAAAACATATCCTGATGTCTACGCTCCGTTGCCATACAGTGAGTATTTGATCATAACAATACGCAGTTGCACTTTTTATTCAACAGGTTTCAATAGCCGCAGCGATTGAAATTACCTGCATTGTATGATTATCGTGATTATTTTTTGTGTCAGTCAATGAATTGTACAATACCTTCGTGTAGCCTAAGGCTTAATTAGCCTAACTCGATTCATACATACTGCTATGTCGTATGAGAATAAATTGGATAGGAAAAATGTTTTTTTTCTTTCTCTCTATTCTCTACCGGTAATTATAATTTCGTACGAAAAACAATAGGAAATACACTAAAGGTAAATTTTTGACCATTCCATACTCCCCGCGTCCTGCACTATCAAAGCCGCCATGTGATTTTGGCGGGAGACTAGCCCGCGATGTTATGTTATGGCCGAGTGGAAGAAACAAGAAAGCATCTGATCTATCGTGGTTGTCGGCTCACGACAGTCGTCGCGTTCGCGCTGACAGACCGACAACTAGACAAGACTAATAGTAACTGTGCGAGCTATTGTGCTAAGTGGAGTGCCGTGCTCTCTGAGATGGGAATTCTGAAGCAAATTAAGAAGATGACGGCTCATGGTGCGTGTTTTGTTTTGGTTTTGTGATTGCGTTATTTTTTTTTAATAATCTTGTTATTATCTTGATTGACCAATTAAAAAAGAGATTTTTTATTCAAAATAATAATATAATAAGTATATAATTAACATACCAAAATGATTAAAAATAAAGTTTCTGTAGTTTGATGGTATATTATTTTGGTTTAGAACTTAAAGAGTCATTCAAAATTGGCTCTTCAGAGGAAGAAACTAATAATGTATTACAAGGTGTTTTAATAAATTGAGTCTTAACTGAACAATATGCACTGCATAGGAGTGCTACTTAGTTCTAAAAATTAACTCTATTAATTTAATGTTGAACTGTCATCATTTTGATAAAATTAAACATAACATTTACAAGATGACAAACTGCTGTGCGCGTAATCAATGTTAATTGTAAAATTAATGTTATACAATGTAAATTTGCTTTTTGTTTTTAATTTTTATTCATAGAAAAAGCGTGATTGAGATCGTCATGGTAGATTAGCCGTGCTATGGTTGAGTGACAGATTATGAAATATGCAAGAGGTCGTGCTGCGACGAAATTGTTGCTCACTTTTCTATTATTTTTTTAAGAAATTCAAAGTGATTTCGTAAATTTATTTGGCGATGATGATGAAGTTATTTTATTTACAGCGTTGCATTAACTCCTCATTTAAGTGACTTTGAATAATTTTGAAATTATATATTTCTTAAAACTGTTTTTGTGTTTCGATCATACTTAAAGTATACATACAAGATCATCATAATGATAATCACGAACTATGTAGTACTTATCTTGGTATCTATGTTACCTCTGTGTTGTCAGATCTGAGTCAACTTTGGATATACAAAGTTTATCTTCAAACATTCCTAGCATATCTTAGATTAGGTAGCTCTAGTCTCATATTAATGACTTTACAGATGATTGGCCGGTAAATGGAATGCGAAATAATTAATGTCAGTCAACTTCTACCGATCATTACGAATCAAGTCAATGTCTGCTGTGCCTTGACTTTAATTTCATTACAACGTTTTAATGCGTTTTTTTAACTAAGAAGCCTGATAAATAAGTTATGAGGTAAAAAAAACTTTATTTCTGTTTAATCTATTTCGTCCACTTAGCGAAAGTTACTATCTTTTATTTACTCTTTTCCGCAATTACGTGATGAAAGCGGTAGAAAGTACGTTTCGTAGATTTACTTCAGTGTACAAAGTTAATTCCTTGCTAATTTGGTGTAACTTCACCTAACCCTGCACAACATTCTTTTTTTTATATTGAAAAGAGTCAATCAAGTGTAACATGTTACATGTTGCATAGCAAGAATTATTGGATTGTTTTCCATTCTTTCTTCTCCCTGCACTTTATCGCGTAATATTGTAATCCTTCATTAAATGCCCTCTCGTGACTCGTAACTGTGGCACTGATAAAACGAGAAGTTTAATTTCCGTTTTCTTTATTGATTTTATGATTGTATGAAAACTATTTTCCAAAATCACTTGAACGTGACAAATCAAAAACCATACCACGTAGATACTTGTTAATGCGCAAGTAACATTCCCATACGTAGCAAAGAAACAACTATAACGCGATCATAGTGAGTGAAATCTTGTTTTTGCCAAGGCATAAGGCTCCTACTCCCACTCGCGACAGTTATGCGAGTTATGCCTTATCTTTGTGTGGAAATGACCGTATGTCGCAAGCACGTGCCGGGAATTGACAAGATCGTGAAAGTTGGCTTACGTATTCGTGTTCCGAAGGGCTTTCGATTCGTACACGTATAAGTGACTGCACAACTTGACAAATATTTACTTATTCTTCGTGGTCTTGCTTTATGCGTCAAATGATATTTCAAGTGTGGTAATACTCTGCACATGGCGCTAAGTAAAGATTAGATAGTAGTAGTTGGTGTCAGTTCGAGCAGCATAAAATACAATAGACAACGGATAGAAGAGACGTTTTCAATAAATGTGTACGTAGTTAAGGAGAGAATTTAAAAAACCTTTTGAGTTACGCAAGTAGACCATACAAAATATTATAGGTAACAATCGTAACACAAAGGAAGCACATTTTGTTAAATAAACTCCTTGAATACGTTTTTTTTTTAAAACGACTCCGAGTCATAATATTCATAATTTCAATGTGATTTTCTAAACGAATCTCGTCCGTGAACTGATTCGACGGTCGGGACCCATTCATAATTTTACCTGTTCACTAGCAGACATTATGCGGAGTCAGTTGTCTTGACGTAGTTATCGTGCATTGATGTTGACAACGAGACACCCGATACCGTGTAATGCCTGCGAGCAAAAGGTTCAAGTTATGATTGTCTCCCGCGCGTAGCGATCACTTTACGGATGAGGTAGGGGAAAGTGGTCACCATTCGTACACATACCTTATCGTTGAAAAATGGCTATAACCCTTTAACATTTTGACAAAATAGGTTCGGACTTTTTTGTAACAAACTACAATATATTTGTTACACTTTACACTTAGGTACATAAACTAGCTAAATTGGACAATTAAATAAAAAATAAAAAATTAAATCTAAAAAGTGTTCGAATGGTGACCACTTTCCCCTACGTTTAGAGCATCTAACAGCTGAGACCCACTTATTTTGTCTAAGATTATATTGCCACTATCGGACCACGTAACGAGCATTATGTCGTTTCAATTTTAATTGAATTAATACTCCTTTCAATAAAAAATTTGGTCATACATTGGTTGGCATTAGCTTCTCGTAACACCAAGATTGTGTAATTCTCATACCGTCTAATCATTGCGCCTTTCGTTAAATTTTAATTACTTCCGTTTAACAGCCAATACGTCTTCGGTTAGGGTCTTTACACACGACGTTACTATGTAGGTAACAGAACGCGCGTTTATGGTGATCTAATGAGCCAAAAAAAAGTTTCCATACAAAAGCGTGTAATTGTTGTACCACAGAAGCTTGTGTATCTATATCTAGTTAAATGTATCGTATAAAACTTTTTATCTACGCGTTTATAATTATCGATACGAACAAGACTTCGTTATTGGTTGAAATACGCGTCGTTTGCACGTGGGCTACTTCGGAATTCAATGTTCGTATCTTTCCTCTCATTGCACTCTCACATTAATAACAGTTAATTAGCACGAGTGGTTAAAGTCGCGGGTTCACGGTGGATGAAAGCCGCTTCCAACCAACGGGAGGTCTATGGGGGAGGCTTATGTCAAACAGTGGACGTCCTATGGCTGATGATGAGTATCTGTGGAAAACATGATGTGAACTTCGAATTTCGAAGTATAAGGCCAGCTGCGACTAAAATGTGCAAAAGCTCGTAGTGTGTAATGCTCCTATAGACACCGTGGTCTTACATCAGCGTTAAATCGGACGGAAGGTAACCTAATGTGTTTGACCGTACTGGATTATTTTAGTCGCAGTCGTAAACTGGTTCCGCCCGCGGCGTATAAAGTTACATCTCATCACATAATCGTAATCGGCACAAATCATCAATAGTCATGTTCTCGTGTTACGGCATAGGCCGCCATAATATTACATTCGGAACTTTCACTTTTGAATTTCCGCCTAACATTTTTATTTATACTTACTCTAAAATGTTTACTTAATTATGAAACAAATATAATTTCGCGTGAAAGTTTTAATGAAGTAACTACTTACTTTACTTGCGTTCCATGCGCTTCGTGTGAAATTATTACAAAAATGTTGTACGATACAGAATTGCTTGCAATTAATTGTTCTTGATAGCGTGTTGTCATTGTTTACAAATGTGTATTGGTAGTTAGCGTTAACTTAACAACATTACTAGCATTTGTACCTAGTATACAATGTTTAAACGATTAAATAAATCGTGCATATGTGCTGCTGTCCTATTGCTTGGGCAATTCCGAATAGAGGACCGGTATTTTTTATCTAAGCATACTATGTAATCATAATCAGAGATAATCAATCGTCACCCCTTGTTCCGAGTCATGTTCGTGCGTGACTCATAATAGATAATTAAGACAATGTTCCACTGATGCCACTATTTATAATACCGGTAATACAAAAGAAACACTGTGTCACCTATTAGCATCATATCATAATCTATAGTTTGATAAACAAACAAAATGAAAATAAATGAGTTCGTGTCGTTTAAACTATTACCACGTTTGTAGGTTCTGCTATATCTTAATTAATATCTATTAATTACTTGCCTGGTATTAGAATTGCTTACATTCCATAGACTTTTAACGTTTCGTCCGGCATTTGCCCGGCTTTTTACTTAATTGATTAAAAAAACTTCATTTTTAGAGTACCTACATATTTACCAAATTGCAACCAACCAAATAATTGCGCTAGTACTTATTGTCAGGACTTTTTCTAATTTATATATGTATAGTAAACCTTATACCTTACATGAATAAGTCGTGTGCCGTACTAAAATAATGCCAACACTATCTCGAGTACCATTATAAAAGTGATTAAATTTTATCGCGATGCAATATACGTCGCAAATACCTCTATACATCTTGAACGGCTATAATCCTACTGTAAAAATAAGTAAATTAGTTACAAAACAGGTAATACCAAAAACAAATGTGTTCATGAGCCAATTGTCCGACAGAATCGCCGCGTCGCTACGTGGAGAGTGACGTAAACATCCACTACAGATGTCCGGTCCGGCACGATCCGTTGCCGCTGGTGCCGGAACGCGAGCTGGCGAGGCAACAGGCCGAGCACATGAAGAGGCTGTATCGGGAACAGAGGCGGCACAAGTACTTGCAGGTGAGGTAGCGTCGAAGCTGATATGCTTAGCAATTTTCTCTAGCTGGCGTTATAGTCAAAATTCGAAGTTCGTTTCGTGCGTACTATCAATTTGAGAGTGAGAGGGACGCTGTGATACATACATTATGTACATAAATCACGTCTTTATCCCTTACGGGGTAGACAGAGCCTAAGGTAATAAGACCTAAAGGCCACGTTTAGCATGAATGTGGGCGCAGGTGGAAAGGGGAATCAAAATAGTGATGGATTGCTAGCCGCATCGCCTATAATATGATTCTTAAGATTTTCGCCTATGCCCTCGATGGGCTTTTACCATGTGCGCGGGAAAGGAGGCAACTGGTATATTCTTTGTTTTTTCTTTACTCTCAGACCAGCAGAATCGGTGTGATACGAACTTCTAAAATCAAATTTTGGAATAGCCCCCTTTATCCTTAAAACATTGTAAGATTTGTAAGTAGTAAGTTCACCTTTCTACAGATGTAGACTTCTGTATACCTAGGTAATACATTGCATAGGTAGTCAGGCAAAGTAAATTTTTCGTCGAGCGTACCTTTTTTATGGTGTCCATAGTAACAGCCTTTTCTTTTGAGTTAGGTCCGTAAATCCGTATGTGATGTAACTTTGTGTCTAGACAAGAGCAATGAGCGCAAACCGCAAGAATTTCCCTGATGACTTTGACATTACTGCGCCCGAACAAACTTTAACTTTTTCATGTTTATTTTGTTAATCATACTTTAAAACTACAGCGTACACTACTGTAAAAATACCTAATGCAGATGTTCTGTTTAAAACTAAGTACTTGAAAGGTTCTTTTGGCGTTACATTTTATCGAATTTTTTTTTAGTTCGACGGAATAAACTAAAGCAAACTTAATCAAACAGCATTCAATTTTTGAACAGATATCGAATCGAATGTCTGCTAGACGTGACAAAACGGCCTACAAAGAAAGTCCAGACTTTTTACTAGACTGAACTAACAACTTTTACTTTAATTTGATAGAATCATGCGTATCTAACACGTTTAGCGTGTGTCAGGCTAAAAGGTCGAACCGTTTTGGTAAACAGAATAATGATGGTGAATGATTCGTCTCGGTCACGCGATTTCACTGTGCAAGTCGGCCAAACCTCAAACTCGGTTTGTTATGATAGGCCAAAAACAATCGCGAAAAACTTTAGCCGTGATGATACTTGACTGGAAAAAAAAAGGAAAAATCTTTGACTACAAGGCTGAACGGTATTTTTTGTGAATTATTTTTGTAATCCAAGTTATGTAATCGAACCATGGATTGGCAGTCGGTAAAGATCGTGATGCATTATTTGATTACATTGTTTGTTACTTAATTCGTTTGACAGTGAAGCTATTACAAGGGCGTTAACAAGTAACATGCAGTAAAACATTCAATAATGAATATGAAAGGCCGATAAGAATTCACATTTTAGTTTTTGAACGTCCCATACGTCGGTATAGAGAGAGTCGCAATAGAGACTGGTCGTAACATTGATCCGTCAAAACCTAGCTATTAGAATGGAGGCCCATTTTTAAACTCCTACCAATAAATCAAGCATCAAAGAAGCTATTTTTCTGCACAAACCTTGAATCAAAGTATCGGTAACATCGTCAGCGGTATCAGAATGCTATTAGCGTGTCAGTCAACGTTCGCTCCGCGATATATTTAATCCAGTTAAGCCTCACGCGACTGCAGTTTGATCGATAACCATCGGTGAAGTGAGGGTTGATATTGGAATATCTGTACTTGTGACCCAAGATTTTTTTTTTCGATTTAAGAAGTCATCGAGTTTTTCAATGGGACGGAAGTGTGTCATTAAACTCGTAGTGTTATCATTGCTTTAACATTCGATAACAATGTCGGACTAAAATTAGGAACGTTTAATAGTTATAATCTGCAGATAAGCGTGACTTACTTTAGGTGATTATAAGTAAATAACATTTTAGCATTACTTTCGGTCCAACTCGAAATCACAGACTAAATTGGGTCACTTAACTCATTCACTGCACGCTCTATAGGCTTCTGCTAACTTAGTAATCGTTTGTCCTTATCTGTGAAAGGTAAATGTCAAAGTGACAGATAAGGACAAACGATTGCTAAGTTAACAGAGGCATACAGAGCGCCTTATGAATAAGGGGGCTAGTATCCATTAGAACACACATGTGCGTTTGTGGCACTTGACAAAGTCTCGAGTCTGAGAGCTGGCTGCAAATGTGTTAAGGATTTAATCTGACTTCAACAGACTACAAGCTCCAACCTAGAAAACAACACACGCTATTTGTCGAGATAATATGTATGCAGATACACGTTTTCTACACAAGAACGGCTAGTAACATTACCCAGTTGCGGTTTCTCCCGCGCTTTGACGACAGTCTTTTTCATTCGCGTTTCCACTACGAAACGTGCTCATAGTATTTACATACAACTCGAAACGTGTCGAGTCAAACCGTTACGATTTACAACCGGCGCGTGCGCGAGTAAGTCACGTTATCACAGATTGTAAGATAATAAATTACAATTACAGTCATTTGTGTAGGCCGGAGATGTTGATGTTGAATTAAGTCATTTTATCTCGTGTTGGAAGTCGCGGAGGAGTTATCACGGCAGTTTTTTTTTATGTGAGTAACTAAAATTTGCTTAAGTTAAGGTAAGGAATGCAGGATGGGTTGGGTCATATTCTTTCCAATATTATCCAAATTATGTCCAAATCTTCTTTTCCTTTTCCCACTTTAGGTGGGGTCGGCTCTCTTAATTAATTTGCGCCAGGCAGTTCTGTCCTGTAGGCGTACTGTCTAACTCGCTCGCAATCGTTATCGTGTTCCTTTTGACAGTTCATGTATGGGCTGACAATTGGCATCGGAATCAGCTAGCTGTCGCATTCATACAAGAACTGTCAAAATGAACACGATGGCGATTGCGAGCGAGTTAGACAATAAGCCTACTGGATTGTCTCTATATCTAGATTGGCAGGCAGACGAACCTCTTCCGCATTTATAACGTTAAACATTCAACATGAAACTACCGTGAGACTCAATCATAATTACACAAACGGATAAATCACGTATAAAAGTCGAGCTATCCAAGAGGAAGGACCACGAAATGGTTCATCAAAAGTGCTGCCGTCTCAATACGGAAACTTTCTCAGAAACTTCATCAAACTTTCTTTCAAAACTATAGGAAACAAGTTACTTATGTCATGTAATATGTAATGACATGTTTTCTATAGTTCGCACTGAAAAATCAGTTGTTTTCCCACTGAGAAATTAGCAAAGATTTCTTGTTCATTTTTCAATAATTCCAATAAATGTAGCCAATAGCCATACATGATATTTATTTTCTCTCGTTAAACCCAAACAAGCAGACGTGACAACACCGGACGTGTTACATTGCATTGCCGCGCAGAGGCTTTTCACCACGTTTCACAACGATTATTGCTACTGGAGAAATTATCTACAAATTGACTGCGGTTCGAATTGCCGTGTTCTTAGACATCGGGAGAAATCTGCTAGTACTACGATTTCGATTTAATGTTCGAACTGTGGTGTAGGTGGTGGAGTAATGTGACATTTTGTTGACCTGATAGCCTAGCTTGTGGTTAGCAATCTTTAATCCAGGACTTATTCTATGAGTAGCATATACATTGTGCGATGTATATTAATATTTGTTTTGGAATTTTCAAGTAGTGCGCAAAATATTGTCTTGTTTCTTAATTATGGGTCTTTCCGGTTGTGTCAAAATGCACCTAAGATATTTATATTTATTTCCTTACCTACTTTAATGTCTTTCTCGTATCTTAATAGTGGATCTTTTCTAGTTGCGCCTTAAAACTCTTAATGATTAACTTCAACTTTGTTTGCTGAATTACTTAAATTATTCGTAATTAATGTACCCCAAAATGTATTTGTTTGAGATAATAAGATGCGGCGAGCGTGACGTCGAGAAAGCCATGAGTCTGATTTGTGAATAGAAATGTAATTTCATTCGTGTAGTTACGCTTGCCGTAACAATGCATTGTACGGGTACAATTTGCTTTTTAATGTACCATTTCATTGATAATTTACTAGAAGTTTCGATTGCCAGTTCGTTCATTGAGAATTGGTTATTTTCATTCAAAACTTTAAAACCTTAAAAAATAGTCGCATTATTAGAACAACACGTTTGTATTAATAAATATGCGACGATCTTACGAATCCGGTATTAAAGCGACCTTGAATAATAAAATCCGTTGACCAACTGACCGGAGAATATTTTGTTCACATTTTCGCTCCATTGGAATTTAGCTCGTGCTTATTGAATAATAGAGGTTATCAGTTACAGTTATGTTTAATGAGATGTACAGTGAGCCTTAGTGTGAAGCGCTAAACAAATCTAACTTCCACAAACCACACTCCAGTGTAAGCGCGGCGTGCGCGAGTAACGTTCATTACTGGTACGACCATTTTTATCCGAGTTACGTGTAAATAATGTTAAGTGTACAGAAAATATAGTAACAGTGTTGATTGGTGTATTACAAATATTAGTATTATGATAAACTAGCATTAATTTAGCGGTATTGGTAATGGTCAGTTTGTGTCGAAGCTTACGTTTTTGAAGATTAGTTTCGATGTAGTTGTAAGTTTGATATCCTTTAGAACAACCTGTGTTAAGTGCATGTTAAAATTTTCAGGAGAGTGAAATACACCCCTACGACATAGAAATGTTTGATGCCTCCATAAAGGTGATGTTTGAGAGAATTGAATCTGACGAGTGTTTAATTTAACTCTACAGTTTTAACAATTGATTTTTTATTATTAATTTTTCATGCTATGGTTTTGCTCTCATCAATACCATCATAATGAATTACTTTTACCAAAACATTTCACATTCAACTATGCTTCAGTTTTTTACGAAAATCCATACTTTATCAATTTATTTAATGGATTTATCTTGAAACTAAGTTGTTATGCTTCGCATGGTGTTAAGCCAAATTAAAAATACAGCTGTTCAAATTAAATACCTATATCCATGTTCCAAAGTACGAGTGGAAATACTGTCTTAAAACTACTATCTAGATACTTTACACTTATCAAGTAATTCTGGATCTTATAGAGCTCGAAATCGTGTTGACTCATAAGTCGATAATCGACAGCATTGTGCCATTATCTCAGACCTAATAAAAAATAAAAACGACTCTACGAAGGGCAAGTGAGGCCGGTAAAACTACGCCTTGCCGTGCGCATACAGAACGCACACAAGTGCAAGCATACTTTGCCTAGCTAAGTTCGTTTACACCCACGCGCACGATTCTTGGTGTAGTTTTACACTATCTTGTTGTTCGCAGTATTCTGTATTTTCTTTTTATTTCTGAGACTTAAGTATCTACATATTCTATAATTTTCAATTTTTACATTATAGGAGCTGCAAGACATGCAGAATAGACGTCATCAAGACAACTTTACCCCCTCGCAGAAGACCATTGTCCCTCTGAACAGATATGACGAAGCGGAACGAATCGCAGCGAGAGCCCTATACGCGTTCAACGGTCAGACGCCAAGGGAGTTGAGCTTTAGAAAAGGGGACTTGATTCAAGTGAGGCGACAGATTGACTCTAATTGGTACGAGGGCGAGCTCCACGGGAGGATAGGATTGTTCCCCTATAATTATGTCGAGGTAAGATGTTATTTTTTTTTAAAGTATCACTTGGGATATTTGAATAAGTTGTTTTAGCCGTTTAGATGTACTATCAGCCAAATATGTGGTCTACCACCCTAAGGTTGAAATTCCTTTGCACGTCACAATATATAATTTCGATACCTAAAACAGGCTGTTAACTTGAAAGTTCGATTTTAGCGACATTTTCATTTGATAAGAAGTTGGATGAAAAGTGGTAGACCACTTATTTGGGCGGCCGTACCGGTCGTAAATTTAAGAAAAACTTGTTTTGTTTGCATTAATTAACCATGATGAGAGAGAGCTTATTTAGAGAGAGAAATTCTGTGCTTTATTGCTCTTCAGAAATGAAAAGTTAGTTAGTTTTACAAATGTGTAAATGCAGGATTTTATAGCTCAGAAAAACAAAAACTATTCGTTGTTTGCATATTTTTCTCAACTTACGGAATAGCTGCTGGTATTGTTGCTAATTGATACCATAAACTCATTTCAGATCCTAAAAGGCGACGTAGCCCAATCCCCAAAGAAGCCAGCAGTACAAGACGGTAGAGCGCGAGCCAAGTTCGATTTCACAGCCCAGACCAACCTCGAGCTGCCTTTGAAGAAAGGGGAAGTCGTTGTGTTGACGAGACGCATCGACCAGAACTGGTGGGAGGGCAGGAACGGGACCAAAACTGGCATCTTCCCTGACAGCTATGTGACCATTCTACAAGAACCTAGTCAGAGTAAACCTGGTGAGTTCACCAATAATTCGGCAATGTATATTTTGTGTAGCATTTTTGATTAACTTTTCGCTTTTCTTTTTATAGAGGCTTGAATGTGTTATTTTTCAACTTTACGAATTAAAACGCTTTTTTGAACTAGATAATAACCCCCTTATTCATAAACGTTCTATAGGCTTCTGCTAACTTAGCACTTGTTTGTCCTTATCTGTGAAACGTAATTGTCAAAGTGACAGATAAGGTCACACATTTTCATCTTGGGCGTTAACACTTGAATCCCTCATTACGTTCTGGATTCTACTATAGAATCCCTCGCTATGCTAAGGATTCTATTGTAGAATCGTTCGCTACATTCTACATTCTTACATTCTGAGCGTAGCGAGGGATTTTAAAGTAGAATCCAGAGCGTAATGACGGATTCAAGTGTTAACGCTCATAGTGGCTCATACAACTTTTCAACCGAACATTGAACCAAAAAAATTGAAAAAATAATTCAAAATAAAACTAAAGAGCTACCAGCACAGAAAATGGCGTGGTTTTACAATTATCAACTTCAAAAAATTGTAATTGCAAAAAACCACATAGAAAAGCCTTGAACAGAAAAGTTGCACTATGATCCCTCTCGACAGGGAGCAAAACTTACTTTTCTGAATGAGAGGTGTGAAAATAACTACTGGTTTAATCTGGTTATTTCTCGTATGTTTTCAGAAGTGCAGCCGAGCCAGAGCGAGAAGCCGGCGGCTTCGCCCGCGGCGCACGGGCTGCTGAACGGCGCGGCAGTGCGCGGCCTGGGCGCGCACAGCTACCTGCCGCAGCCCAACAGCCCCGCGCTCGCCAACGCGCCGCCCGCCACGCAGCCGCTGCCCGGTAACTGTACAACATACATACATACCGTCACGCCCGCGGCGCACGGGCTGCTGAACGGCGCGGCAGTGCGCGGCCTGGGCAATTGCCTACTTCCTGGCCTAGACAGTAATGTACTATTTCTCAAACATGATACGTAAAGTCGCCATTACATCATTAAAAAGTCACCAGTAAGTTAAGAATACCGGAAAATGATCAAAGTCTCCGGTAAGTAGTGGAATAAGTATGTTAAAATTTTAATTAATTAATTAAAAACAGAGCCTAAGGTAACAAGACCTAAAGGCCACGTTTAACAAGATTGTAAGCGTAGGTATAGGTGGAAAGGGGCATCAAAATAGTGATGGGTTGTTAAATATATACCCATAAACGCTCTATAGGCTTCTGCTAACTTAGCAATCGTTTGTCCTTATCTGTCACTTTGACAATTACCTTACACAGATAAGGTCAAACGATTGCTAAGTTAGCAGAAGCCTATAGAGCGGTTATGAATAAGGAGGATAGTGATTATTTGTTTGTTTTGTCGCAGGCTACACGACTAAGCCTGCGCAAGCGGCTATGACGCCTTCGGAGCGCGGCTACGGGCCCCCGACCGGGAAAGGCGTGGACCTCAACAACTCCGAGCCCCTCTATGTTGACACCAACGCGGAAGCTGTACCGTAAGTTGGCATTACATTTTATCGTGATACCAACATTTGACCAAGTTACTTTTGGCAAATGTTGTGTTTGGCAAACAGTTCACTCAACACTTTATTATTATGGTAATCAGTTGACTTCATTCATCTAAAACCTAGTCTTACTTCTTGTCCGTTGATATTATTAGCAATAAAGTGTTGTCGAATGAAATGTTTGGCAAACTATGTGTTTGATCAAATTTTATCTTGTGGAACGGTAGTGAACCGCTTTTATTACTATGTAGTACCCAAACGACCGATGGAAACAAAAGAAAAAAAACTAATTTAAAACTAAGACCGGTCTTATTCAAAACTTGTATTCAAAATTTTATTTTAGCCTAGCTCCACAAAAGTTAGCACCACTTTTATCCATCTCATTCTAGCTTATAACCGCGTTCCCTTTTCATCCTTTATAAGGCAGAGGCGATTTAGCGACCATTGTGTTGGAATTTCAACCTTATAGATTTCAATACACGTCACAATTTCCATTGTAATTATTGAAAATACGACTAGCTTTGAAAATATCCTTTGTCAGGGGCCTTACCATGACGTCCTAATTCCGACTCAGTCCAAGTTTTAGCTGTCACTTTTAGTGTGAATCTGACAGCGAGCGTACCTAAACTGGTCTTATACTCCGAAATTCGATTTACGAAGTTCGTTTCGTGCCGTTCCGCTCACACTAATAGACATTAATTTTAGAGCGCGAGGGACGGCATGACACGAACTTCGAAAATCGAATTTCGGAGTAGCCCCCCTGAATCGCATTAAGACGTCATGGTAAGGCGGTGTGCATTCGATAGCTGCTTTTGAATCTGTGGTAGCATGCTCCAGTAAATGGGGCTTTATAAAGGGTTGAATTATGCAATTGAACATTTTCCGCAGGTACCGAGCTATGTACAAGTACCGTCCTCAGAACCCCGATGAGTTGGAACTCAACGAAGGTGACACTGTGTATGTGCTAGAAAAATGTGACGACGGCTGGTACGTCGGCTCCTCGCAGCGCACCGGCCGGTTCGGGACCTTCCCAGGTAATTCAGATGCTGTTTTATGGTAGTTTTTTCATTTTTGAAGTGAAAAGTTCTTTAGCGGCGCTGAGCGCTTTTTGGGATGGGTAAAA
Source organism: Pandemis heparana (assembly GCA_963854515.1). Taxonomy (NCBI): domain Eukaryota; kingdom Metazoa; phylum Arthropoda; class Insecta; order Lepidoptera; family Tortricidae; genus Pandemis; species Pandemis heparana. Next base: position 8,556,607 of record OY978011.1, on the reverse strand, counting down.
AATATTAAACTCGCGTCAGGCGTAAGACGAAGGGAGAGTTTAAGTACCAGGATATCAGGAGGAGCTTATTTTGTAATACGAATGAAGCTAGAGTCGCGTTCGATTTTTGAAGTGTACGTTGATTTCGTCGCTTTAACGTATGTGCGTTTGGCCTAGTGGTATTAGGTGTGGAATAACAGTGCGTTTTCTCAAGTGACCAGCTCAAATCTCGTGTAGAAAAAGTTTATTTTTCTTTTTTTTTTTGCGCGCGTTTCACTTCTGCCGGCACTCCCGGAATGCTACCCGGTGTTTTTTTATGCACTTTATGTTATTTTCGGGTCAAATCTTGTGTTTGAATTGATGTGAAATTTGGTATACCTATGTACAGGTGGCGGCAAATGAGTAAAACGAGGAGGGGATATGCGCAGTATGAAAAACAACATCATTTTCATACTGCGCATATCCCCTCCACGTTTTACTTATTTGCCGCCACCTGTAAGTCCGGTGACAAATAATCTGGTAGTCCGGCCAGATTCTTTTGGTCCTGTCAGGACCGTTTCCGGTTGGTCCGATCGATTTCGAGCAGAAAGGGCGTATGTTACAAACGTCAAGTATTAACGAAATGACGTCACTGCTTTGTTTCGTACGCTTAAAAAAAAAGTTGAAATGGTTTTATATTTACGGAAATTAAAAATTTTGAAAAATTGACAATTCTGACAACGCGTTTTTTTTTTTTTTTGTTCTCATTACGATCTCTATTCTGCATTCGCAGGTAACTACGTGGAGCGTATCTGATAGCGCGAGACGTCGCTCCTGCGACGCCTGCGCCGCGCGACCCTCTGCGCGCGCCGCCGCCGCTGACGCACACACACCCACCCTGTACATGTACATATAGACAGCTTGACAGGCTGCAGGTAACAACCAATACTATTCAAACAGACCTTACGAGATGGTGAACTAAAATTGTACTTAGTAAATATAGCGTATTAATAATTTCTAATAGTGGGCGCACTTCCTTGTCTATGCTGTTTACAAATTACTCTAGAAGGTAAGGTTGCCTCACTAGTGGTTATTATTACGCTAAGTGTAAAACTATTGCTGTTATACAATAAAATCAAAACGATCATAGGCAACAAATTAAAAATGTATTTAATTTGCAGTTGTTTCGTTTTATTTTCAAGCAACTTAAACAACTGTTGAATATGTTTAACACGTGTCACTTCATAGGAAACTAAAGGGAGCATCCATAAAGTTCGCCACACGTTTAGGAGGTAGTGGAGTCAATAAACTGTGTGACAAGGGGGGGGGGCTCCAAAAATGATGAATTTGGTGTGACGTACTGATCGGCTTCTGAGCATATTTAACACGTGTGTAAGTTGTTTGTGGTAAGGTCATGAAGGTTTAGGTTTCAATTTAATTTTAAAAAATTAATTGCTCTCAAAACTGGCGAGTAAACTACTATTGAATATGACAATAATTAACTTCGCGCAAATATCTAATATTAAAATATGCGGAGTATATGCAGCCTGTCAATATAAAGCTCGGCATAGATCGTCAAGGGTAGACTTAAAACGAACTTCATGTAAAGTTAGTGTTATACCAAAGTTGTATTTTTAACAATATTTCAATCTGCCCTAGACCGATAGGTGTGTAAGGTCGTATCGACGCATTGAAAACGCTTTAATGAGGACCTGTCAGAGAGGGCAACGCCAACTTGAAATATCCGCAATTCCTGAAGCTACATGTATCGAGATGTATCTTAAAATTGTTAGGGCCACTTGCACGGGCCAGGGTTAACGACTTAACCCCGTGTTAGAAGCTAACTCGGGGCTAAGTAGTGTCAAAATGTATGGAACTGTCAAACGTAACCCCGAGTTAGCGATTTTTTTTTTTAACTCTGGACTGTGCAAGTGGGCCTCATTGTAATGATACCAAAATTTTACCATGACTTTTTATAACGTTTTTGTATTAATCTTTACAACGCTGCCTCAGTCCGTAGTCTTCAATAATCTTATAATTATAAAAGTTAAACAGCATTGTCGTCTAACTTATTCATGATAAATTTATAACAAATGTATGTTGGTCGTAATGCAGTAAAATAATCGACGGGTTATTTTTAATGCGTAGTTTAGAATCTCAGTTCTAACAGTTATTGTGCTAACAATACGAATCCCCGGAATATAATCGCTTCTGTCATCGTCTATTAAATTGACTAAGGTCTCCATGTAACACATCCGCCAGTGCAAAACTACCCTAAGTTGTGCGTCCCAAAGAGTATTGATAAATGATACGGTGTTGTATAATTGTGTAAAGAAAATAATAAAAATACTTATATACCAACTTGTATAATTGTTTAGCATAGTTATTTATTTATATGTAGGAGTGTATTGAGCTCGTCTTTTAAAATTGACCTTTTAAAAGATTGCAGCTGGGCGTTCGGATTACTAATACTTATTACTAACAAGTTTTATACGTACATATCGACAAAAGTCAAACTTTGAAATTATGACAGTAACATGCTAACAGTATCAAAGTTTAGACATTTTGTAAGCTACAGTTTTATCAATATAATGTGAGTTACACCGAATATCTATAGAAAGGAAATGTAAGAAATTACCAAATATTAGTTACCGCGTAATTTACCTTTGGTGGTTATAAATACTCAAACATATAACAGACCAGTGGTAATGTATATAGGGCGAGTATGTTTGGAAACGGTTGACAATACAATGTTAATGCTTAATTTTAAATTAGATATATACTTATGTAAAGGAACTTAAGCTTCTATGCTCTGATAATTGCTGCCGAGTTATGCGGTTTAGTTTTCCTGATGGAGATTATTGTCTACTGAGTCTAGTCATAAAACAAATTTGTATGTATTTTTACAATGTGGCCTAAAATTCAATTTGTGTTGTGTAATGAATACAATGATTATGTCTATCGTGTAGCCGTTGTAGCATGACTTTGTCTATTTCGTATGTCGTGCCCGTTTGTATACCAAAATCAACTCCCTCGCCCTATGTTATGCGTTTATTGTAGTACATACCAAAAGCTTACATTTATTTTTAACCTATTTGTTGTATTTACTCTTGTTAATTTATTTTATAAAGCACAAATGGTTTATTTTGTTGTTGACACCACGACATAATGGTAACAGTAATTGATTGTTCGAAATCATCACCTTTAATAAAATAATCCTTCTATTTAAATGTTGTATTTCTTGTCCCATATCCCAAGCTCGATAAAGTCTTTATTCATGTAAGATTTTTACAATTTCGTAAGATGTTTAACGCATTTGAATTAAATAGACGAGTCAATAATTAGATAACTAATTTAGGTTGTTTTTTTAAAACAAATGTTGGCGATTAGAGTAACAGATATAACAATAAATAGACCAACCAATTTAATAATTTTATTAAAGCATTCTCAGACGAGAACGCACATGTCCAAAACTTCACTGCACAACGTACCTACAAGTGGCCTGCAATAACGCAACCTACAGTCAAGGAAAGAAACATCCAAGGTACTTAAGCAAAAAGTTCGGCCCGCCTGGGTCCGCCTTGGATGCTTCAAACTAAATAGCGCTGACTGAACAATGTCATCGAGTAGGCAACCTTTTTGGTCTGTGGGTTACTTGGAAACGGTTGCTAGGCAACCCCGTCATACTTCACAACACCGCAGACATGTGGATTGGCGCACTGCGTGCGTCACTGGAATAAACGACTTACAGATTTACATTATTATCAACACTAATAAAAGATGAATTAAATTATTCTACTAAAATGGTTGAAACGGATTGGAGAGAATTATTGAGTTTCTCTCAAAGAGAACTCAAGCAAGCTGACAAAGAAAAACTTTGCGAGAATTTATCATGGATGGAAGCTGATGATATCGAACTCAATTTTACAGATCTCAAAACGTTGTTTCGACTTTCACAAGATATTTTGAAGTACAAAAGTGAACAGGTAAGACATTCAAATTATTTACTTCTTACGCCGAAGTATCTTTATTTTGAGATTAGAGATCGATCCAGTTTGACACTGAAACAAAGTTGCTTTATTGTGGTTCACCTACGATAGTAACACATAATATCATTGGGTTCACCTAGATCGTTAGATTATAACATCAGCCACTCGAAAATGTGCTGCTATAAAAATTCCCAGGTTCGCTTAGGAGAGTTGTTTCTTACACAGTCACGCGAGAACCATCGATGCGAAACGATATCTCAAAACATTTGACAATGGGAAAATATTAATGTACCTACGGTCAAGTGCAAAAATAAGTATCGATACGAACTTCTCAAAAATGTCCCACGACCTTATTACGCCGGTGTATAATAGGCGGCAAATAAGTAAATCATGGAGGGGATAAGCGCAGTATGAAAATGATGTTGTTTTTCATACTGCGCTTATCCCCTCCATGATTTACTTATTTGCCGCCTACTGTAGGTAAAGCTAGACTTCCGGGCAAAGCGGCTCTGGGGGGCTACTCCGAAATTCGATTTTCGAAGTTCGTATCGCACCGTCTCTCTCACTCTCAAGTTAATACCTATTAGTGAGAGCAGAACGGCACGAAACACACTTCGAAAATCGAATTTCGGAGCATAAGGCCTGGCGTCACTGTCGCTGCAACAGTGCGTTATGCAGTATGAAAATACTGAAGGAACTTCCGAGCGCAGCGTCACTTGCCGCTGCGACAGTGACGAACCATTAAGGTAACTATATACACATACATGTACACAGGTTACATATACTGAAAAACCCATCAATGGAGTGACTTTAATTTTGACTCGAAAATTACGATGAAAAATCTAAACATAACTTACCTTAGTTAATCTCCAATTGAACTATTCCAACCACGTGCTGAATCTTATCTTATCTTATCTTACTTCTTACTAATATAATTATATAGGCGAAAGTTTGTAAGTTTGCATGTTTGGATGTTTGTTGCTCTGTCATGGCAAAACAGCTAAACCAGTTTTACTGACATTTGGTAAAACAATAGTTACAGTCCTGGGAAAGAACATAGTAGGATAGCTTTTATCCCGTAATCCTGTAATATCGCATAGTTCCCGCGAATATAAGCGAATTCATCGCAGACGGAGTCGCGGGCAACAGCTAGTTGTAAAATAATTCTAGGATACTTTGTATAAAGATACAGACAAACATACACCTATTAATAATTAATATCCTACTTAATAATTTCCTGTATAGACAGGTACATTAAAGTAAGAATTTTCTCCACATTCGAAAGTTGTGCAGTAGGTTAAAACCACTAACAGAAACTTGTTTGATTAGGTTAACAATTTACTCGGTCAGTTGGAAACTCAAAGAAAAGCCGAAAAAGGAAAAGGCAAAGGAACGTACGTGGGTAAGTTCTTATTTAAGTTAATTACTCGTCAATTAAGTTCAGGCAATTCCGTAGCTCTGCCTTAAAGTTAAGTTAAATGTTTGTCTTGCTCACTGTAGTGTTGTTGATTCGCTATTTCAAATACAAATGGTTTGTTTGAGGAGTCGCCCCGTACGAAGATATACAGCTGTCTCGTTCCAACGCCGACATTGGATAGAGACGGCTGCATCTATACCTATACCATTAGGAACAATGCTTCTATTGTCGTCATCTCAAATAGCAATATCGATTTTGAAAATAAATGTTGTTAATTGAAATGAGCCATCATGCATGGCAATCGTAATCGTAATATGGTATGGCATTATGCTTCTATTTTGCGGGTTAATAGCAAACTCGAAAACAACAGACTGCTACTACAGCGATTAGTGACTTTTTCCAATGTTTTAATGTTAGAAAAAACCTATTGTTTTATACTTAAATTTTATGTAGCCTCACCAACTAGAAGTAATGACAGCGTACTAGATACAATAGCAGATCAGGAAGATGTTATCAAAGCAAATAAAGAAATATTAGAGCAACTCTACGCAGATATTGCTGAATTAGAAGGCAAGAAGGCTACACTTGAAGAAAATAAAGATCTAGGAAATGATACTGACTCTAGCAGGGACGTATTATCGGAAATGGACGCCGTAGCCCAGCTTGAAAATGAGGTTACATTGAAGAATAGGCATATCAGGAAATTACTTAGTGATGTCAAGGTAACGTTTAAATTCAATTAGCCACCATCAAAATGAACAAGATCAATGTTTCAGTGGTCGATTGTTATGGTTCAAAATCATTTTATTCATATTGTTTTGGTTATTATTTTAAGGCATTAGAAAAAGACAACAACAATCTTAAGGAAAAGCTTTCAATGTTAAAAGACAAACTTACAGAAGCCACACGCATTATTGAAAATCTAACTGATCAAATTTTCACTATGAATGGTGAAAGTACGAAATTGAAAGGTTGGTTTTAAAACATTTTTATTATTTTATCACAGTAAAGTTAAGAAATTTTGTAGATTACAATTTAAATTACATTAACTAACTACCCGCCACCCATGAAACAAACTTAACTGAATACTAATAAAATTACAGAAAACTTGGGCCAGAGTTTACAAAAAAAAGCACATTTAGCTATCGAAATTGAATCATTGCAAAAAGAACTACTTGAAAGCGAAAACAAAAAGGAGAGCTTTTTAGCAGATATCAAAGCAAAAGCCCAACACTGGAAGGTATAACGCTATTACTTAAACTACATACAGGATTCACGTACTTATTTTATTTTTACGCGGTGATTACGGTAGTGGTTAATCTAACATATTTCTATGTTTTTCAGAATGTAGCAAGATCAAAAAGAGTAGAAATAGAGGCACTTGAAAATGAAAATACTAAACTGAAAAAAGTATTGATACAAACTCCAAAAGTTTCGTCACCAAAAGTACGTAGTTACATGCGTAATTTCAGCATCACTTTTTTTTTTACTTTTATTGATATAATTAATGTTTTATGTATATAGCCAAAGTCGCACGTAGAAGAAGAGAAAATGAGAGAACTACAAGCGAAATTATCAGAAGCTTCGCTAGAATTGTTACAATCGGCAAAATTAATAGAACATCTAAAAACAGAAAATCAATGTCTAAAATTGAGTACAGAAGACATAACTGAATATTCTGCAACTGAAGTCAGAAATGAAAGTGATGAGGGCAAAGAGAGGATGATTATTAATAAACTTAAGAAAAAAGTAAAATCACTAACTGAAGCCCTTGCTGAATCTGAAGAAAGGATTACTGCGAGGGAGCAAGAGGTACCTATACACATCTCCTTCGTTTCATATAACCCCCCTGCCCTGGCCTGCCTGGGTGCCCTGTGGGCGGGCTGTACGCAACGCTCCCTCAGCTCCCTGCGCGTCCAATACAACAACGCCTTCAGGGCGCTGTTAGGGCTGCCGCGGTTCTGCAGTGCGTCTACCATGTTTGCCGAAGCCCGCGTGGACAGTTTCAATGCTGTAACTGCGCAAAAAAATGGCATCGCTTTTGACAAGAATTCGTGGCAGCAATAACAGCCTTCTTAAGACGATAGCCGTAAGAAATGAGTGCTCCATGATACAACATTTAATTAAAAATACAATGTCTCTTGTCCAATATGAATACTAACATAGTCATATGTGATTACTAATAATAATTGGATCTTTGTTGTCTGAATAAATAACTTTATTATTATTATTATTATTATAACTTCAAATTTTTGGGATGTGTTAATCTTAACATCATTAACTTAATTTTTTTGAAATTTAGTTAGTTGAAATATCGTCACAGTTAAAATTGGTTAATGACGACGAAGGTGTCAAAGAAATGATCGGTGGTTTAAAACTAAAGAAACACCAACTGAAAACTAAAAATGGGGAAATCAAGTCTTTAATCAAAGAAATTAATAAGCTGAATGAAATGGTGGACAATTTGCAATTAGAAAATGAAAGTATGAGGTAAGTAATTTAATTTTCTATTATTCATTTTGGTAGACAATTCGTGCTCTAATTAATGATATATTTTTTTTATTAAAGACAAAAACTTGACATCCCGTCAAGTTGTACAGTTGATACGACAGGAGTAATGAGTAAATATCACGAAATTGATAAGCAAAATCATAAACTAGTTAGAGAACTAAGAGAAATGGAAAATAAACTAGTTTCTGTAGAACTAGAGAATCGTAGTTTAATTTCAAACGTGAAAAACCTTATAAAAGTGTTAACAGAGATTGGGTATGAAGAGGAACAGATTGAAAAGATTTGTAAAGATGATACGCTACAAGATGACTCAACCACGTAAGTTTTTATCACTTTGGGAAATTTCCTTTTACTTAGATTTTTTATTATTCTACTAGGAAATAAAAACAATACAATCGTATACAGTCAATTACAAAAACTTCACAAATTGTAGCCATTTAACACCGAAAACAAGAACAAATGGACCAGATACAAAAGAGAAGGAAGTTCAAGATGCAGAAATGGTCGCTATTGTCGAAGAAAATGAAGGTTTACGTAAAGGCCTCCAAGAAATTTTAAACTTTTTAAAGGATAACAGTAAGTTTTAGTTTAGACCGCTTTTCTTCTAGAAAAGAGCATTTAGTGAAATCATTTTATGTTCGTCATTTTAAGGTACGACGTCATCAGGAGTACTGGCATTGCAGTGCCCTAGTTTGGAAGCAGTGTTACAATCTATGGAAGCAAGGCATGCAGCCGGTTGGTTTGCCCCACATATGGCCGCTGTTATGGAGCTTAAAGCTGCTTTAGGCGGAAGAGATGCTCTACTGACCGCCTTACATGACGCTAGGTAATAATTTTGTTGGTGTACAGTGCCTCAACAATTTTTCTTTCCACTGACATATTTTCTTCGTGTCACGAGTTTAATTTATAAATGCTTATTTTTAATTAGGAAAGAAACTTTTGAAATAATGGAAAAACTTACAAGAGAATCAAAGAAAACGGTTGAGCTGGAGCAAAAGTTGACTGCAATGGAATCTAAATTTCCAACAGAAAAAAATGATGACACTGTTGAACCAACAGATGCTGATATTAATATTGGTGAATTTGGATCATGGATAGCTGATAAGGAACATGAAATACTTGATTTTAATGACAGAAACGAAATTAAAAGTTATGTTGCAAGTCGTGACTTACGTTATGAAAATCAATTAAAATCTGGACTATCTTATTTTCATAACAAACTCGACGTTTTATTTAATAAAATGACGTCACTGGCGATTCACGCAGCCGATGATAGGAACAATTGGCGAATAGAAGAAGAACAATACAAAGCGCAAATCGAAAATTTGAAGACTCAAATTATTGAAAATGTAGATGATAGTATCAGTGATAACTCACCCGGTTTGGTCAGCATTCCAAATGTCTCTGTATTACAGAGAAGATGTTCCTATTTGGAAGAGAGTTATAAATACATAAGAACTTTAAACGAAAATATTCAGAACGAACATTTGGATTGTCAAAGAGAAGCAATGCTAGCAGCATCGCAGTATGAAACTCAAATTAATAGGATGGTTCTAACGATGGTCGCCATTACGGATAAACTGAGGAAATCAATATCAATTGACTTATTTTGGAAGCAAAACAATGCGTTAATGGAGATAGTTTCTAAATATAGAGCATTAATGAACGAAACAAGCAAAAAGGTCACAACACCTTTTAATTTAATAAAACGACTTGAAAAAGACAAATTAGAAATAATTAATGAAGTCAAAAACCATCTCAAAGGTAGAAGTTTTCTAATTGCATTTGATTTCGTTTCAAAATATATTTTACTTTCATTTCACAATGTTACTGATATTTTTTTATGCCAAATATTTTAGACGATCAAGCAGCAAAGGAAAATGCCAAACATTTGAGTTCAGTTGAAGTTTCAGTACTACAAAAACAACTTCAAGAAGTCTGCAATGAATTAAATGAAAAAGAAAAAGAAATTGATCAATTACAAGTTAAAAATATGGAATTACACAATTTTCAAGCAAATTTAATGTGAGTAAGATATTAACAAAGCTCGGTGTTTACTGATTTAGGATTAAACCCTGCTACACATAAAGTTTTTAAAATTTCAGCCATCAAAATTTATCATCTGTTACTAATGAAGAAATAGAAAGTTTGAACAACCAGTTACAAAAAAATATTCAAGACAACAAACTGTTAAAAGAGCAAGTTCAACACATTTCGAAACAACTAGATATTGCATTATTACAGGTAAGGTCTTAAATATAAAAATAGAAGATTTACAAGCACCATTGTTTTGAATGAAAATATTTTAGTTACAGGATTGTCAACATAAGCAACTAAATACCGACGTAGAAATTAATATGCTAAGGCATCAAATATTAGATCTACAATCCACTGGCGATAATAAAGCGATTGTTGCAAGGTACTAATTCAGTGGTTACCAACATGGTCTGTTATTTTTCTAATATAACTAACAAATATTTTGTTTGGAAATACAACTTTTTCATTTCTAGACTAAGTGGAGAAGTATTAGTTGCTCATCTACAAGCATCTGAGAGTCATAAAAAAATGGAGAGACTTAATATTCTGCTAAACAAAGAAAGACAGTCACGGGTAGAAGCTGAAGAAATGTTAAAAGCGCGACAAAATATTTTCGATGTTTATGCAGCTAGATATGAAACTAAATTCAGGTAAAATTTTACCTTTATTACTGTTATTTGAAAACAATATACCATTTGTTAACATTCATATAACGTTTTAAGGTACCTTTATGAAGTAATGCAAGCATTACGCCAACAGTATCATGGATGCTTACCGCTGTCATCTATTGAGAATTATCAAAATACTTTGGAAGAACTGACACGGAAAACTCAATCAGTCAATGCTAAACTAAATGAAATCGAAGATTTACAAGCAAGTCTTATTACAAAACATAACATTTTTGAGCAAATACTTGATATTTCCAAAAACAAGTGCCTGGAAGATGATGATGCCTGTCAACACAAATTAAAACTACTTGTGACGGTAATTATTTTATATAAAACTAATAATCCGGTTTAGTTCTAGCCGCTCATTTACTTAATTTCAACCAAGGGGTTGAAATTAAGTAAATGAGCGGCTCGATAAGTTATAGTCAATAATCAGTAATCAAAAGTCAGTTAAACTAAAAATTTAAATTAATCCGTAGTGGGCATGTACGCACTTATATACTAGATCCACTCGCAGAGTATGCAATACTCGGAGGATTAAGATGCAATATGAGAACGTCACATATCTGCCGCTACATTACTTTCATCAAACGTTGTAGCTTCTTAACAAATTTTAGTGCTCAATATTTTATTTTAGCAAAGTCAACTGTCACGAGAATCTGAATATTTGAACAAGAAAATTCAAACCCTGGAACAATCACGAGATGAAATTATAAAACATTGTAATCATTTGGAGAAAACGTTACTACTTGTCAACCAGGGCTTTGAAAAGTCAACCATTGATGACATCATTGCCATTAAAAAGTTTAATGGAAACATAGGAGTCGGTAGCATGGAAGTCGAAGACCTTGTATCAGATGATGACTCAAATTCTCGTCGTAAGATATATTTATTTCTAAATATAACGTTTGTTCTACTTATAAATTATTCAAACAACATTTAACGTCGTTGGTTAAAAATAGATCAAAACATTTGGTTGTGCGACATATAATTGAATTAGTATAAAAAGATAAACAAATACAGTTAACTATTGTTTAACATGGTTCAATTTTGTGAAGACCATTCATTAATACTTGTATTTCAGGGAGTCAAACGATTACTTTGCCAAAGCCAAAAGTTCTTAAGCCTCCTACCGATATTACAAATAAAATACCAGTTTATACTGATAACGCTTTCGATGCTTTGCCCGGATCTCCCGTGAAATTAGCAGATAAAGCCGCAGATTTAAAAACAGTTAATGTATTGGTTCAAACAAATGGTCAAGAAAAGGAAACAATCGGTAGAATCATTCAAACAGATGATGATCCCGAAATCCAACGCCTGAAAAATGAAATCAATAAGCTTAATTTTGAAAATGAACAAAATAAGAAGGAATTAATTAAAGCTGTTGGCATACAAAAGCAACAAACTGTAGACATATTAAATTTAAATACTGCGAAAATCAGCCAGGACGTAAATATCAAAGACCTACAGAAAATCAACGAACAAAAAGACAAACTCATCAACAGTCTTAATATATCTATTGATGATTTGCGTAGGCAACTCGATAGCAAAAACCTAAAAATATCTGAAAGAGATGAAGTTGATGATTCAGCTCAACAAGAAAATAAAGCACTTCTTTTATCCATAAAGAAGATAGAAAACGAGAAAAATGAGATCGTGAAAGAATATCAAACATTAATTAACGTTGAAAGAGATGAATATGCTAAGTCTACAAAAGATTTACAAACAAAAATGTTAGAACTTCAAGTACAATTAGAAAGGTAAAGTGCATTCGTTTTTTTTAAACCCCGCCTCCTTCATACCAACGTCATATTTTCCTAAAACTACGTGCAATGATCAATCATTCTCATGTGATAACACCATCATATTGTAAACATAGATGGTAATTTCGATATGCGAGTCATTAACAAATTTATTACAGGAGGGATAGTGATTCTGAGGCTTCATATTCTGAAAAACTACAAAGTGTTGTCGCAAAATATTCACACAAAATTGTGGAACTTGAAGACGAGTGCTTTAATTTAAGAAGTAAACTAGATGGAAGCAAGACAGATTTGTAAGTTATTTTTCCTTTTGGTGGTTAAAACTAAAAATTGACCAGCAGTTCATAAGAATAAAAGCTGGTCTAATATTAAAAAAAAACAACGAACACGACGTAATCTCCTTACACCATAAAATACCTTCTGTTTTGAACTGTTACAAATAGGTAATGTACCTATAACATTTTGATTTGTAGAATATCTTATCAAAGTGAAGTTGACCGCTGGAAGAACTTGGCTTCTGAAAGGCTGAGCAAAATGGAACAGCTAAGTGTTCAACTGGAGGAACGACATTCGCAAGAAGTTAGTAAATATTGTTGATTACCCACCAGTTGACATTATTATAAACGTATGTGCCCACAAATTATACACTAACCCCCTTATTCATAAACGCACTATAGGCCTCTGTTAACTTAGTAATCGTTTGTCCTTATCTGTCACTTTGACATTTACCTTTCACAGATAAGGACAAACGATAACTAACTTAACAGAGGCCTATAGTGCGTTTATGAATAAGGGGGGTAGTGTTTGGCTAGAGCGTTTGTCAAAAATATTAGAGTCACCTTCGTTATCGTCGACATCTTCATCATGATTATTATACTCGTAGGCTCGATTATGAAATAAGATTCACTTTTTTAAAGGTGGAGTCATACAAGGCTGAGAATCAGCACTGGTTATCGCAATTGAGTGAAACACAGCGTGAACAATTTGAATTACGGTCCAAGCTCTCCGAACAGAAAGCTTTGAATATCAAACAGTCAGCCGATAAGGATGTCCAAATCGAGCAACTACGCTCAGCTATACACACATTAAAAGTGAGTCGATATTCTCATGGTATTATGATAATAAATAATTTAGTCACGCATTAGAATTGGTCATTGATTTGGTTATGATACTACACTAATTTGGAAAAAGCGTTCCATTCCATTGCGTTATTTCACTAGACGTTTTGTAAATTGATGTACCTACTATAGAGTTTCAATTGTTATTACAGTGTCAAATAATGAACATGCAAACAATAATGGCAGTGAATGATCCCAGCTTCGACTTATCTGCAATAGTGGAGGTGGAAGAAGTTAGCGACGTCATATCGCAACACGGCTCGGAGCGGTTAGAGCTCAAATTTGACTCTGCGCTTGATCTGCAGGACATCCAAGATGATATGAGAATGCCGGCCACTTCTACGGCTATCTGGTAGGTACAGCAGAAGAAAATCAAGTTGATGCGTTTTTAGATGACTCTAATGAAGTCAGTTCTTGTTTGTTCTATAGAAGCGCCGAAGGTAACGCTCACGGTCGTGAACAATTTCTTCCTCAAAACGTTTTCTAGTTAACATTGTACATGAATGATAGTTAATTTTTATTTCAGGCAAGAACCTATAATAGAGCGTCTTCGTCGAGAGAAACAGTTGGTGAGCAAGCAAAACACGATGCTGCGAAGGCAGATCAAGGCGCTGGCGTCTCGGGAACGGCGGGCCAGGCTGGACGCGCACAACCTAAAGAACCAAGTGTTCCGCATGTAATTAATTAATCACATGTGGTTGGTGTATAGTTCTCATTTTTGTATTGTTGCACCAATACAGAAATGAGAACTACAACTGAATAGAGACACTCCTTTTGTTTTAAAATTGTTGATTAAAAACGAGGCCGCACACATTTTCGTCGCCCTCAACTCTCCGAATAGTGTGCAAAAGGATTCTTTTATAATGCATTTTGGAAAGCCTTTATAATGCATCCAAAGTCTAACTGCAATTTTTTTAAATTGAGCATTTTGCGAATCTCACCATTAATACAATATACATATAGGTATAATACATATACATATACTAAGACATACCAACTTACTTTAATATACAATTCATTTTCAATGATAGTTCCACATCAGGAAGTAAGGTAGCAACAGCAGAAACAGCTGCCCTCCATAACAAGATCGCTTCACTGCAGGCACAACTCTCTAGTGCCAGACGTGACACAAACTCCAGTGTGGCGCTATGGGATAAGTGGAAAAGGTAACTTTTTGTTCCATTCATTTTAAAGAGAATCTATCATTAATATTCCAATATAATTGACCTCATTCTGTAGAGCACAGCAGTCGTCAGACCGATGGCAGACCAGATATGAAGACAAATGTCAAGAAGTTAAGAAACTGGAGGTCAGTTTGAACCTTGCCAAGTCAGCATTGTCCAGACTGGAGAAAGAAAAACGCGTACTTTTGTTAAGACTGAACGACGTTAAAAGTAAGCTCCAATTAAATAGCTGCACCATTGCTGTACCTTGTTATGTAAGCTTGCAAGAATTTACAATATTACTTACTTATGTTTTATAGGTGAAAGCAGGATCCTCATAGAGAAGCAAGAGGGCGAGCACTCTGAGAAATCTCTTCGTGAGCAAGAGAGTTCGCGGTTCGAATCTCCGTCTCCGCCGCCAGTATCCTCCCGGGCTCTGCTGGATAGAGTGCAGGCGCAGCAGAGGAGAATCGCTGCTTTAGAAGTCGCAGAGAAGGTCAGATTAGGTCTTTTTTCAAGTGAAATAAAACATCTTGAAGAATGAATGCTATTCGGGTTTATCTTGCTGTCTCCCTTACTCGACCCATTCAGGTATTAAACCCATAAGAGTGAGCAAGTGAGCAGAATGGCATTCTAAGAGCTCACATACGGCATACTTAATAATTCCCTCAAATTTTAACGATATGTTATTCTTCAGAAAAAAGTGTTATTTATTTGATATTTTAATTTTTAATTTTTAGTCGTAGGACCTGTAGGCCTGGGGCACCCATTGGGCCAGCTATTGAGTTTTAGATAAATTTATAGTTATCTTTAAAATAAAATAAAAAAATATATTTTTCAGGGAAACGAAGTCCTTGTATTGGAATACGAGAAATGTTTGGCAGAAATCACCGCACTAAAGGGTCAAGTGCTGAAACTGGAGTCATCTCTCCTTGAGTCGCAGATTCGGTCGCCCCTCAAACCCTCAGAGGACACTCAGCCAGAGCTGAAATACTGGAAGAGGTTAGCAATCCTCGATCAATAATGATTTTATTTCTCGGTCTGTTCACTAATTAAACTTCTAGTTTCATCTCGGAAAAGTTTGTAAGCCATGGTTATAGGTCATTGGTCATAACAAAATGTGTGAGTACCTACTTATACACAAACATTGATGAGCAAAAACTGCAAGTCTCTTTCCATACTAAAGTTGTAATAATGACCCGTTATTTTTGCTCATCTCTTATTCTTGTTTTGATAGATTACTTCTGTTAAGATGGGCACCGTATTCTTTGTGATGATATTTGACTTGTTTTTTTTTTCTTTCTAGTTATTGTGAGATGTTGAAAGAGGAGAACGTTCAGCTGACATTAAGAATCAACACCATCGAGACAACTCCCACTAATGCTCATCAGCATCGAATAAACGATCTCGAACAAACTATTCTCACGTTACGAGGTGTGTACATTGTCTTCTTTAACCTTCAACATTAGAGATATCTTTGGCAATATCAACTTCAATCATTTATTATACAAAATGTTTTAAGACTTTTGTTTCGGTGATTCACTTTGGGAATTGCTTTGCCGACATATTTTCGAGCGGCTGAAGTAAGCTAGATGTATCTTGAGTATAAATAATCGCTGAAGGTACCAAACTGAGTTTACTAGATGACTTCTTTGTCATAATCATAAGTCATAAGAGTCTATTACTGCAGGTCTGGTGAGCAAGTTCCAAGCGGAGCAGAAGTCATCTGTAGTGCACAGGCGAGTCGACTCTGGTTCCAGGCCCGGCAGCGCGCATAGCGGAACGGAAAGGGTAAGAATTCTTTAAAGACTCTCTGTGCATGTAGATTAGCAGCTCGACTCACCACCGTCCGTCCGATCGCTACGTCCACACTAGAGTTTTTGGTTACTGTAACGTGCAACAGTTACGGTTACAGCTCGCAGATAAGTACCCGGCTTAGGTACATTTATGGTTAGCTGAATTTAATGTACCTACATTATATTTCAAAAGCCATGGTAGCCTAGTGGTTTGACCTGTGGCCTCTCAAGCAGAGCGTCGTGGGTTCAAATCCCGGGCTCGCACCTCTGAGTTTTTCGGAATTTATGTGCGAAAATTACATTTGTAATTGGCCATGAGCTTTTCGGTGAAGGAAAACATCGTGAGGAAACCTGCACACATCTGCGAAGAAATTCAATGGTGTGTGTTAAGTTCCCAATCCGCACTGGGCGCGAGTGGGAACTATAGCCCAAACCCTCCAATACACGGAGGAGGCCTATGCCATGAGGCACGCCGAATTACGCGACAATTTAATAAATAAACGACAATAACAACAACAACAACAACAAAATATACCTACTGAAATTGTAGCGAATTCGGAATAAAAAAGGCTTATAAATAAATAAATCAATAAACATTATAATTTCAGGGGCGCAATCAGTTGGAGTCGCTACGAGTTGAAATAGCTAATCTAAAGCGGACTATTCAGGACAAAGACTTGTTGTTGGAAAAATCTAAGGAAATGCTCAAAATTGCTGCGGAAAGAGAAGAACATTTACTCAGAGAGGTAATTCTGTAAGCTATATAATAATTAACAGAACGTGTAGCGTGAAACATAATTCATTATTGATGCTTGGGATTGTTAACATATTAATTGGTTATTAAATTTAATTCAATTCAAATGTTTTATTGTGTATCCTGTCAGTTGTGTTATGATAATAGCGAACGCTCTATTTCAGAATACGTTTTTGCGTCGCCGTTTGGACGATCTCAACAAGCCTTCTGGGGGATTCTTGTCAGCCTAATACCTAGTAGGTACTCCATTAACAAATGTGTACCTACTTCGTCTTTTCGTACTTTTAGCACGTAAGCGTAATGAATACACATTTTGTAATAAAATTGCCGTTTATTTTGTTTTTCTTTTTTGTAGGTGTAAAAAAGGTACTTACAAAATATTTAACATGGTAAAAATGCTAAAAAACTACTGCTTAATACCTATTTGCTTTAATTTATTAAGTACTATTATAAGCAATACTTTAATTAATGCATACTTCTACGTTAAATGCCGCGTTGTTTTTGTAAGTTCGCACTGAAAAGAAAAGGTAATAAAATTAGTAGATACCTAGGATACTAATACAAGTAGGTATTAGTCATTCTAATACAATTTATATTTTTAATGAAGTTAATACTAAGTCATATCTAATACAGTCACAAAATAGCCAATTTAGGGTGCGACCAAACCGCCGCGTATACGCAGTGACGTGTCGTAGGCGTCACGTTTTCTCACCTTTCTTCATACATTTTGTTGCGATTCCGTAACGTCACCGTTTTTTAAGCGGAAGCTTTTGAAGAAACGGTGAGAAAACGTGACGCATACGGCTGTCACTGCGTAAACGCGGCGGTTTGGTCGCACCCTTATTCACAAACGCTTAACGCATTAACTGGAAGGAACGAATATTATGCGATTTCAAACTCAAGAAGCCTATTGTAATAGGTTTTAAACTTTTATGAATAAGGGGGTTAGTCGATGCAATGTAATGAATTACTGAAATAATAATTATACCACGAATACAAATACCACACAGATAGAAGTTGTGAACAATGTGTGCTTTTAGCCGTTCTTCATTAATCTGACTCTTAAGACCCTGGATAAATAGGTACGAGTAAATAGTAATAATACGGTATAATCTTAAACCACACTATACTACGAAATATTACCAAAACTTGTATACTTTAACTAGAGCTTAATATAGTTCGCAATTTCTATCTTTAGGTAGACTATAGGCAGTAGGTTAGGTAGTCTTAAGAATCCAGTAAGTATTACTAACCATCCACATGCAAAAATTGTTAATCCCCAAGCACCAACTGGCAGCTTCAATGTACAGATGAAGCGTCCACCTAAAAAAATACTAACCACTCAAATAGTGCATTTTTCACCTTTGACAAAAACATAGAAGCACCTACATACAACGGTGCTCTAATGCGGGCAAATTGCTTTTGGACTGACCTGATCTTCAGTCTTCTTTTCCTGGTACCGCCTTCTTAGCCGTCTCGCGAGGGGTGGTGTGAAGAGTGCAGGGTCGGGGTGGTCGCGGCCGGCGCGCTGCCACGGCTGCTGCTGCCGCCAAAGCAGTGACACCACCGAACCCACCACCAGGACCCAAACAAGACCAATCTGGAATTTGTGATAGCAAACGTTTACTTCATATTCCATCATGGCAACGTTAAACACTATTAGAAACAAATGAATCATTTAAATTGCGTTATGATATGTTTTTAACAATGTATATCTACCTACTCAAACAAACATAGACCTACTTTCCATTAAAGCTTGCTTCTATAAATCGTAATACCTATACTATTGCAAACTTATCAAAACAGCAAGGTCAAGATCGGCTAAAGATAACTGAATTAAACTTGACCTTTTCGACATAATAACGTATTTGGGGCTATCTATAAATGAAGTTTCACTTGGAAGAACTTAGATAATTTTTAGACAAAAAAAATAGTATAATGTATTTTGTTAATTGTGTATACGATAAATAATAGTATTTTGTTAATTGTGTATACGACACAATGCGGCGTAATAAAAAAAAGTGGGAAACAGACAAATGAAGCATACTTTTATTTATACACCAAGCGAAACAGTTTGAAGAAAGTGGCTTCCTCATTTAAATTTCTACTCTTTACTATAGTATTACATCCTATATTCGTGTACAGTATATGGACTGTAATTGGTACAGTAATAAGAATAAGTGGTAATAGAGACAGACGATGTATGAATATGGTTGGGTCGCACGTTAATAAAAAAACCCTTAAATCATTTGGCTAAGCAATGTAGTTAGCTTGGTCATGCATATTACATCACACGTACAACGGTAATTACTCACAGGACTTGTCCATAAATACGACACTCTGTAGAGATAGAAGTAGTCACTGGGATTGACTGGTGGAATCTCGGGGAGGGTAATGTTGGCCGCACAGCCTTCCACGCTGACGGGCAGTCTCACCAACGGCGGGCGTGGAGTGCCGAAGTTCATCCACATGGTCACTGCTAAGCCACTGAGCAAGCCTATGCTAACACCCTGGAAATGTATTTAATTTTGACATAAAATGATAGATTGAATTCATGTGTTATTGCTTTCAATAAAGATAATTTAATGTTACAAAACCAGTCCAAGGCCTTATTGCATAATATTAAGTGATATGAAGTAGCGTTCTCTTATTCATTTTTGAAGGGCATTCTTAAAGGACAAGATATCACTAAGATAAAACTCCACGCAGATTCATAATAACGTCAATACTTACGGCCTCATTAGCGAATGTAGTAAACATTCCGAGAGTAAACACGCCTAGTACTGGTCCTCCTACAGCTGCGAAGATGGTAAGGGAAGCCTGGAGGACCCCGCCTAATTGTTCCGCGATGAAGGCAATTCCGAGGAATACCAGACCATACACGGCGCAAGTCACCTTTGTCAACCACGGCACGTACGCCTTACGAACGTTGCACCACCTTGCAAAAAGAAATTGTATCACTGTATGTACATTTCGGAAGATTAAAATGTGAACGTATGTATGGACTGTTAAAAAGTTTATGGCCTGAATGTCACAAGATCACAATGACGTTCTAAAGATGATCTTCATTTCAAACTGCCTAAGATTAATCGCAATAAAGTCTTACTTGCCAATGTAGTCCATTATAGTGACAGCGGCGAGGGAGTTGCATGCGGATGAGACAGTTGAGAGAGAGGCACTGAATATACCAGCCACGAAGAGTCCTGCCAGACCGGGAATTGATCTCATTGCTTCCACCACATAGTAGGGCATGATTTGGTCCGTCTGATATCAGAAATAAGTAATCATGATAACATGTTGTTCCGGTAATACTTGAGCCTTTTGCTTCCTCTGATTATTCTATTTAAATTTTACGAGATAATACATAGACTAATCACAGAACTCGATCAGGCAACGAAAAGATTAATTCCAGTTCGATTCGGTTAATTACCTTTTGAGAGTATTTCTAATGAAAACGATAACAATATACATATTTCTTCGTTCACCGAAGATTTTATCTTGCAATCAATACATGTATAAATATGATTATTGGATTATGTTGTTTCATTTTCAATCGCAATGATCTACGCTTTGGTAGCAGAGCGTCGTGAAAACATAGGTAACATTAGATTAGCGTAAACTGTAGACGATAGATCTATTAAATGGAGATAGACTAAATGGATCGACAATGTAACTTACGGCGGTAATACTGTTTGAGGCAAGCGGGTCACAATCTTTGTAGACAGCATAAATGGCAATGCCACTTATGCAGCAACAAGCACTCATGAGCAAGAGTACTGGCCAACTCCACCAGAGGCAGGCTTGGGATCGTTTTAAAGTTCTCACTGTTAGCAGACGTTGAACCTGGACAAAACAATTTAATGTACAATTTCTAGGTACCTAGATGCAATTTTTTTATAAATACAGCAAAATCGACAAACAGGCATGCTGTTCACCTGTTGTCAAGTGTTTACCGTCGCCCAATGACGCCTACTGCTGGTACACATGTTGTAGAAAGTTAGAAAACCTCAGCCGCCAGTAATTCCAATTTTTGCACTTATATATACGGGCAAGGTACGGGGCAAGAAACACCCATCGAGGTCCTGTTGGTGGAAACTACTTTTTTATCGAGTAAGTAATTCGATCATAGAATTAGAGTACCGGAACCCTTAGTTAATGGAATTTTCGAAAACATATTATATAAAGTAAGTAATTATTTACTTGCGTGTGGTTAACTGCATAGAGTGACAAATAGTTTATCAGGCCGCCAATGTTCAATGACCACCAAGTCGATCTTTCCGTTGGATCCACACTGAAACTAAATAAAATGGGTTCAGATATTTAATACATTAACAATCGCGAATGCACCTAACTCGATTAATAAAGACAAAAGTACTTACTTCGAAAAATCTACGCGTCCACCCTCGCTTGCTATTATAAAGATCTTGTCAAAGCCACCGAGTTGTATAGAACTAAATATTAGTACGCTCAATACAGTTGCGAACATCAATGCTGTTTGCAGGACGTCTGTGAATAGTACAGCTTTCATCCCACCTAATGTTGAATACAGGGTACATACTAGGCCAACTACCAGAATAGATATGAGTTTATCGAGCCCTG
The DNA here is from genome assembly GCA_963854515.1 of Pandemis heparana. Classification (NCBI taxonomy): domain Eukaryota; kingdom Metazoa; phylum Arthropoda; class Insecta; order Lepidoptera; family Tortricidae; genus Pandemis; species Pandemis heparana. The sequence continues at coordinate 8,534,831 of OY978011.1, read as the reverse complement.
TGACTGATTCTAACACCAACGCTGGTGCGTATAGCACGATGCCATTATAAAGCACCATTTGTAAGGTGTATGTCATGGATGTCAGCAGTCGGATGGTGGGCCCAAATCGAAGTTCCAAGTACTCGTAAGTACTAGTTTTTTGTAAGCCGAAGAATACTGGTAGGTATAGGGAACCAGCAATAGGAGTCCCGTAGCCATATGGTAGATTAATGAGGACAAACATCATGCCAAAGTAATAGGTTTCCGATGATCCGCCCAATAAGGAGATAGCCGACATAAAAGATGTCATGAGGGACACCGCTACTGGCAGTATAGACATGTTGCGATCAGCCAGAAGATATTCCTGTAAACACGATCAACAAATTAGCATGACAACGATTTGAAATCAGGCGATGAGTAAATAATTTTGCATGCTGATAGTAAATGAATTGATTATTTTTTTTTGATCGAAATCTCCATTAGATAAGTAAAAAATAGAATAGGTGACCTCATTCGTCTTTTGTTTTCCTCCTGTGAATCGGAAATAGACCCCGATGCCGATGGAGGCAATCATTGTCGCCGCCATAATAATGTAGTCCAATGGTCCGAAAATTTGCGCCATTTTTCTGCACAAAATTTAATTATGATAGACATTAAGTAAGTTTTTTAGTGCATTATATGGCAGTAGAAATGACAGTGTCATGTTGTTAGCTTTATTACCGATACATTGCGTGCTGAATTATTTTGTATGGTTAATTACTTTACTTAATTTTTGAACAAGAGTCATCTAAATATACTTATTAGGTCCTATACTAACCACTGTTAAAGTAAATGCGCCTTTACACCCTGTATATATTGATTAGTATCCATACTCTGTGTATACCTGACTAACTCATCAATGCCCAGCCCGAACCCTTGGCATTAGAAACCTGGCATTATGTCTTAGGATTGCCTGATAGTAGACATTGAGTGGATCATGCAGGTGCACAAAGAAGGGATCTTTTGAATTTAGTAGCAAATACAAGGCAGGTATTTTTCTATTTTCACTTTCAAGAGGTTTATAATTATTAAGGGTTTCAAATTTGGCACGCAAGTAGGTAAATATAACGACTATTATTAAGACTCGAGTTCTCGAGTGGAGACCGCAGATTAGCAAGCACAGCGTAGGAGTAGGACGTCCACCAACGAAGTGGATGGATGATTTTCGGGTTCACGGTGAATGCAAGCCGCTTCCAACCGAGACAACTGGAGGTCTATGGGGGAGGTCTATATCCAACATAGTAGGTAGACGTCCTATGGCTGATGATGATGATGACTAGGTAAGAAGTCATGAGTAAAATAATATTTTACAATTTATTTTTTATTATCCCTGAAATGAGCGTCACGTGGTGAACTCGAGTGAAGAGGAATAAAGACGAGTCTGATTGCATGAATGAATGTACCTTACCTACAATGGCGCTTAATGGTACGAAAGTGGAGAAAAATTGTGCTACATTGGAGTAGAAGAAAATTCCAGCTGTTATTAATCTTGCCAACCAGTAAATAGTTATTTGAATTACCTATTGAATTATTTGAATTACTGAATACTTTGAATGAATTAGCAGTAAGCACATAATACAGATTTTTACCACATTTCATAAATACCCTGACCCGCATACACTCTCGAGTATGTTTTTAACAGTGGTTGTATTTATAGACGCGACCTTAATTATCAGAGTCGAATCGATCGCAGCAACAAATCAGTCAACAATCAACAAGAAAGTAGCAGCGCATAATTATGTATACATGTTGTGTTGACACAGTTCAGATGACGATCGGGATCGGTTAACAATGTCTCCCATGTTTAACCAGTTCCAAATAAGAACTCCTAGATTTTTCGAAAATTATAGCTCAAGCAAATTAGAATCCATTGTATGGGAAATTTGGCAAAATATATGGAGAACATTTATCTATTGGGATGGATACCTTATGGGGTGAAGTCAAAATTTATCAACTCTCCCCCCTCCTCCGGGGGGCGCGTCCCCCCACCACGCCCCCCAAAGTGTCCCGAAACACGGTTTTTTGAAGTTTTTGAGAAAACTGTTCGCGATACAGAAAAAATGTGTAGGAATGAAATAATATACAATAAATTTACTATAAATCTACCATACACATAAAAGCGGTATCTCTTATGGTTTTGACGCAAGAAGACGCAGAAAATCATAATTTTTTGTTTTTTTACAATAAATTTTATTAAAACTTCAGTTTTCTCAGAAAATACTCATTTTACACCTAAAAAATGTATCACTTAAATAAACAATGGAATATTCCCTTTAAAAAGAGGTATCACTTATTTATATATTAGTTAAGTTGACCATTTTAAAATAGTTTAAATATTTAATTTGTCATGAACAATTTTTTTTACTTGAAGATTAGGTATGTTTAAAATGTTTTTTATATAGTTTAGAGTTAATTATAAACCATGCTAGTGTAATTTCGTTTATTTATTCTCAGTTATCCGCAAATAATTAGTGTGAATAAATTCATTCATTTCCAAAAAGGTACTAAGATGTTTATTTAATATAATCAACTATTTATTTAAGTATACCCTTTTATTTAAGTACTTAAATTAAAATAAACAATGTTAACACTTATTATCTGGGGGCACGGTAGTGCCCCAGCTAAGATAGCCAAGTGAAGCGCAAGAAGTGCACTAGTTACCTTTCCTCGAACCGCTTTGTCGTTATTTTGTACTCTCATAACTTGGTTTTGGACTGTACCAGATAACTAAAATTCTCGGGATATGATGTGAATAGCCGCGTATTCACTGAGCGAGCCGCCGCGCGAGGCAGCCTCGGACGTTTGCCGCGCAACGATTGCCGCGCGAGGCAGCCTCATGCAAGAAATCGTACTGATCGAGGCGGCCTCGCGCGGCAAAGCCGAGCCGCGGTGAGGCTGAGGCAGCATTGCGCGCTAATATTTCTCCACGCATCTTTTCTTAGTCCTCTATTTGTATAATCGGGACATTGCGCATCCCATAATCGTCTATATTCACCATATAGTTGTATTAATTTAAGACACTGCTCTTTATCCATGACGCTAACACGCGACGAACAAGCGAGGCAAAACACAACCGTCCTGAGTGAGCGCGGCAAACGTGCTGAGGCGCCTTTGAGCATAGACAAAAACGCTCGCCCGAGGCGAGACGTGCGTTCGCCTCGGGCGAGGCACGTCCTGACAGGTCGAGGATTTGCCTCACGAAGTTGCCGCGCGAGGCGGCTCGCCCAGTGAATACGCGGCTAATAGTGGATTTATTACAAGCTCTTATATTTTAAATTTTATAGATATCTAAAAAACGCTGATTTCGTCACTGATACTCACTGGTGGTCAACAAATTTACGTCCTAGAAAGTTGAAATTCGTAACTATAAGAACTATTGTACCTAATGATAATTATAATCACACAAACGAATAACTCACGTATAAAAGTCGAGTGATGCTCGACATATTCCAGACTAGTTCGTAGTCCTTATTCCTGGACCACTTGCCCCGGCGGCAGCGAAACGATCACATATTACAAATAAAGTAAATAAAGTATTATTATTATTGTTATTTTATTATTATTATTTGTTGTCACATATTATTGATTGAGTCTCACGGTAATTTCATGTTTAAAAAACTATTGTAATTAACAGGAAAGTAATGAACAGTGATTTTTTTACCTTTCGCCTATATGACGGTAGCAAAACGGCCAACGACATTATTTTTACTAAATTGTAGACTTCACAAACTCTTAAACACTTGTAGAGTTAGAACGTAAAAAGTTTGTAAGTTGTTGCTTATGACAAGTGCCTTCAGAAAACACCACATTTGCACGCGCTTAATTTCATCCACTAATTCAGTTTAATTTACTGAAAATTCTGAAATATACAGTTTATTATTTTTAACAACACCCTTTATCAATTTTCAGACCGCTGGCATCAAAATTTGCGAAGTTTCGTACAAAATATCCATTCGCTAGTTTGTTTGACCGATTGAAGGAAGAGTTAAAGTTCCAAATTTTAGATTTTTGCTGTTGATTGTATACTAATCTAGATTACAAACCAAATTAGAGCATTCTAGGAATTTAATATGATGATCACTAGTGACGACCACTAGTTTTTTAGATATCAATAAAATTTTAAATATAAGAGCTATGCAATTGAAACTTTACACTTGTAATAAGTCCACTATTCACATCATATCCCGAGAATTTTAGTTATCTCGTACAATCCAAAACCAAGTTATGAGGGTACAAAATAACGACAAAGCGGTTCGAGAAAAGGTAACTAGTGCCCTTCTTGCGCTTCACTTGGCTATCTTAGCTGGGGCACTACCGTGCCCCCAGATAATAAGAGTGTTAACAATTGTTTATTTCAATGTCTCTCTTCAAATTCAATGTAAGTTACTTAAATAAAAGTGTATACTTAAATAAATAGTTGATTATATTAAATAAACATCTTAGTACCTTTTTGGAAATGAATGAATATACTTATTATTTGCGGATAACTGAAAAAAAAATAAACAAAATTACACTAGCGTGGTTTATAATTAACTCTAAACTATATAAAAAACATTTTAAACATACCTAATCTTCAAGTAAAAAAAATTGTTCATGACAAATTAAATATTTAAATTATCATAAAATGGTCAATTTAACTAATATATAAATAAATTATACCTCTTTTTAAAGGAAATATTCCATTGTTTATTTAAGTCATACATTTTTTAGTTGTAAAATGAGTATTTTCTGAGAAAACTGAAGTTTTAATAAAATTTATTGTAAAAAAAACAAAAAAATATGATTTTCTGCGTCTTCTTGCGTCAAAACCATAAGAGATACCGCTTTCATGTGTATGGTAGATTTATAGTAAATTTATTGTACATTATTTCATTCCTACACACTTTTTCTGTATCGCGAACAGTTTTCTCAAAAAGTTCAAAGAACCGCGTTTCGGGACATTTCGGGGGGCCTGGGGGGGGGACGCGCACCCCGGAGGAGGGGGGAGAGTTGATAAATTTTGACTTCACCCCATAAGGTATCCATCCCAATAGATAAATGTTCTCCATATATTTTGCCACGTTTTGAGCTATTTTTACTGAATTATTAAGCATGTACGTTTTAGTAACTTAGGTACTTCTAGAAGCATATTTAACGCAGAGTATGTTCTTAGCTGTGTCTGTTTCGCTTTAATTTCGTAAATTAAAAATATAAATACTTTTTACTCCATAAATCATCGAGATAAATACTGATATTTACATTCGTACATTTATAGCATGACAAAATGAAAAAAAAAACTTTGTTTTTCTCTCGTTTTCGTCAACCAGTACACCTAACGTAACTGCATCATCTATTTGTTTTCACTGGCCACCTGTGGCGTAGGCCGTTTGGTTATAGGTACTTATTCATTATGTAGATATGGGTTTGACCTCCCTGTGCCACTTCATAATAGAGACGTTCTAGCCCAAAGTAAACAAATCAAAAAAATATGTTGTCTGTTTTATTCTGTTACATCCGTAGATCCCAATTAAAACTGTTTTTGTTTTTCGTTGATTTTTTTTAATTATACAGTCATAATGAATTACACTTATAAGTACGTACTATAAAAATCCTTGCTCTTTCTTTCTTGTTTAATCGGAGAAGTAAGTTATAAAAACAATAAAACTATGGACAAAATTAACTTCAAATACTTCTGTTAAAATGTACTTACAAGATTTTGTGACGCTCTTCGTCTGCCAGACTAATTCACCATAAAACTTTTAAATATCTAACAATGAGGCGTGTTAAAATATTCACTTCAACTCAAAACACTAAACTTGTACATTTTTCGTCTTAATCCGTTCATGTCTATTCTCAAACTTCCACCAATATGTTTTAACAACGTAAAATGCTACTAACTATATTTTAAATGTTGGATCTTTATCACTGATAATTTTACGGGAAAATGCAAAACTCTGCGACACTGACACATTCGATTGGTGCCGGAGGCAAACGAAAAGTGGGGATTCGCCTTTACGTCTTTATGATAAGTCCACAAATACTATCATTGAAAAAGCAACCTCATGTTTATACAATAAAGCTATATTTAGAGCTCCTTGATGTGATAAGCTATTGTAAAGCAGTGTGTCGATTGCAAAGATTCTCGTGAGTTGATCATAATTTCATTGGCAGTTTACGTTACTGTTTCATTTCAATGACATTGTTTATGAGCGTCAGCTAAAAGAGTTTTTGTAAGTTAAGCGCTTTAAAATAACTAGAGCATGTTGCATTATTTTAACATATTGGCTTTTCATTAACTTTTTTCATCATTAGATTACTTCTTTTTTTCACATTCTTTGCGATTTTCCAAAGTTAAAAACGTGGATATACTCTGCCGTGTATTTTTTTACTAATATAGCTCAAAACTAGCCAAGGCTTATTGGATGCAGTGCCTAATTATTATGACAAATCCTTTCCTTGATTGATGAATGTGGATGAAGCGAAAGAGGTATGTATGTCAGAATCGTAGCAAGTGGAACAAAGTAGTCTCTGCCTACCCCTACGGGAAAGAGGCGTGACTGTATGTATGTATGTGTACAGGGTTGGGGGTAACGTTCAAGACACCAACATCAAAATCTTAAGAAAACGGTTATGAAGCGCTCCAACGCTGAATTTCTAAGGTTAAATGTTTATCAATGCTGACAAGAGATATAACTAAGTACGGTGTTGTAAAGATAACATTATATTATAGCAATCGTTTCGATTTAGCATCATACTGATGGGGCACGAGATGACAACGTGTCAATACGGTAACCTTTAAAAATGACGAAAATTAAAGTGTTAACCATTTAACACGTACTAGTAGGTTAGGTAGAGTTAATACTCTTGATGTTAATACATCAAATGATGAAATATCCCGTACTTAATTATAAGCAGTTTTGATGCACTCTCAAGAACTCATCCAAGCTCGATTACATTATCATTCAAAAGTGGTCTGAATAAATCAGTGTATAGCAATGCAACTAAGGCTCAAATTCAATTATCGACTTGAGTGGTACCATCCGTTTGCTCTTAGATTGCCTCTCTCTACTCTTTTATGGGTCGCTTGGATCGGCCGAGTGAGGGAGACAGCAAGACAAGCCCGAATGGCATTCTAAGACCTCACCGACTGTATTTTTCTTTAATCTACTCGTAACTGTAGACGACCGAATGGCCTAGTGGTTAGAGAACCTGACTATGAAGCTCGAGGTCCCGGGTTCGATCCCCGGTCGGGGCAGATATTTGTATGAAAAATACGAATGTTTGTTCTCGAGTCTTGGATGTTTAATATGTATTTAAGTATGTATGTATTTATCTACTATATACGTATTGTTTATCCGTTGTCTAGTGCCCATATCACAAGCTTTGCTTAGTTTGGGACTAGATCAATTGGTGTCAATTGTCCCAAGATTTATTATTACTATTATTATTATTATTATTAACTGTATCTACACAAATTTTAATCACTTTCGAATGATACCTTCGAGTTATGAGCTTTCATAATAGGACCCATCCTGTAGACAGTAACTCAATGGTGGCGCCCCCGTGGCTGTGACTATGGCTAGCAGCCTGCGCTTGTTTTCCACCGACGCTGTTTATTTCAAAGGTAAAACCAATAAAACAATCACATTTGTACATAAAACATATATTTTTCTAACGTTAACGTGTATATCAGTGTCCAAAAAAAACAGCTCTACCTATTCAAGACTTGAACATTTTGTGAAGTACACAAATCTATCCTGTGGCTTTGCACTATCTTTACCTGCAGAACGTCGTTTAGAACGCTCTCATATCCGCTCTGACATTATATGATTTGATTTTATGCCTTTTATTTTTTTATAAATGAGAACTAAGCCTAATGTCAAAATAATAGTACGTAAATTATCGCTAAAAATGCACGGATGTCATAAAAGGCAACTAAACAGGGAAATTAGTGAGAAAAAGGACAGCACTGTTTGATGACTACAGGGTGTTTACTCCCAAATTTGAAATTCAAAGTTTGTGCCACACCGTCCGACTACGCTAACACTATTTAGCGTAAGCGGAACAGTTTGATACGAAATTCTAATTTCTACGATGTGGAAGGCAAAGGTATACAAAACAACACTGTTTTCCCGAGCAAGTCATCACAACAGGGGCTGTCAAGAGTGCAGCGAGTGAAGTGATTAGCTCTACTGATACTTAAGATAATTAAAACTTAATAGAGAGTGGTAAAACAAGCCTAAGCTATGCTTTTAAAACTTTATTATAAATTACTATATCTTAATATCAATGGAAGATCATATTTCTTACAAAACTATCACAGGCCGCAGCTATGTCTAACAAGCCGTCTAAACTATAAAATTATAATTTATTGTCTCACACGGTTATTTAACTAAAACACATGTATTTCATCATACGCAAGAGGGAGGCCTCAGCAAGAGTGTGCTTTTAATCAAGTTTAGTTCGCTTATAATACATAATATTTCTAAATAATACGATTACAACATTGAACATAAATTGCTAATAATGGTTACAATTGAAATAAACGAACCATAAAAAAGAATGACAATATCATTTCACATTATAACAATTTACAAGTCGGTTATAATAAGTACGCATTATGTAAGAAATAAGTACCTACCTAAGGTTGCATAAGAAATTATACTCACGCAGCTAGTACACACAAAAGAGTCTCAACTCAAAATTAAACCTTTTAAAAAATAAAACTCTATTCAATGTGTGTATGATAAAAATTTCGAGTTGAGACTCTTTTGCTCTAGGTGCGCGTCTTGTAGAGACTCGTCTTTCGAATCCGATCTGCTGTTTGTAAATTAGAACATTTTATATACGTGAAAATACGTCGTCACACATGGTTAAGTACTTTAATCAAGAGTAACGAAATCGGTTCAGTATTTCATCTTTAGTCGGGTCTGTTTTATTGTCCTGTTGTTGTTGTGTTTTTAAATCCGTATTTATTTAAAGGCTTTTTAAAGGTGATTTTCTATCACCATGGTGCATTCATTCATATGTTTACAATAAGTACTTAGTCTAGTTCGTCAATACTGTACAAAATTAAGATCATAATATTAGGAACACAAAATTAGTTGCATGTAAGTACGTCTCATACCGCCTACTACGCAGTGACAACTGCCAACTTTCTTATTTATCGTTGTAAGAATAACTTGATTTTCTAGACTGCGTCAAATTTTTACAGCGTCAAAATGACCCTCTTACTATTACACTTTCAAAGACTTTTTAGACACAAATCGTTAATTAGTGACGTTTAGTATTTGTGTACGGCAATTAGCGAAAAGTGTTCCGATAGACTGCTGATGTTTGTCTTTGAGAAGCGTTTCGCTTTCGATGTGGCCAGTACTTACTTATTTAGGTTTTAGTATAAGTTATTTGTTACAGAAAACGTCTCGATCACGTTCGCGTTGAATATCATTCTACTATGGGAATATTATGTTGCCGTTGAGTGCCGCTTTTGTCGCTACCAGTTTGTTTCAATAATTAGGACGAGAACCCGAACTTGTTCAAGACGTTGTTTTGTTTCAAGTTTTGGGTGTGAAGGGATTCAGATATACGTGGTAAGGTTCAAAAGTTTCCGGCCTAATAATGAAAATTAACGTTTAGGTTAAAAAAAATATTTTTATTTTTCAATGTAGTCTCCTCCTATTGTTATACATTTTTCAGATCGTTTGATTAACATTTCTATGCCTTTAAAATAATATTCGGAAGTTTTGTCTTCGAAATGCTCGAAAACTGCAGCAGCGACCTCATCATCGGACGAAAATTTTCTCCCCCTTAAGTCCGATTTAAGTTTAGAAAATAAAAAATAGTCGCTTGGGGCTAGATCAGGGCTGTAAGGTGGGTGACGGATTGTTTTAAATCCACATTTAGATATAGCCGCCTTTACAACTGCAGCCGTGTGGACAGGCGCATTGTCATGAAGAAGACGGACACCCCTGCTGAGTTTTCCTCGACGTTTAAGCTTTATTGCTTCTCGCAACTGGTCTATAAGGCAAGCATAGTAACTGCCGTTTACTGTCTGATTGCGTTCTTTGATATCTATAAGCAATATCCCTTCGCAATCCCAAAATATTGTGGCCATTATCTTTTTGGTAGATTGGCACACCTTTGCCTTTCGAGGGGGTGCTTCCCCAGAACGACGCCACTCCATCGACTCTCTTTTCGAAAGAGGATCATAGTATAAGACCATAGTTTCGTCTCCGGTAACAATGGACTGGATAAATTCACTCTCACATGACTTGAACTCCTCTAAAAGTTCCTTGGAGCACGCCACTCGTTCAGCTCGCTGAGCACTCGAGAGAAGTTTCGGGACCCATCTTGTACTAACCTTATTCATGTTTAGATGGTCGTATAGAATCCTAACGACTGTTATTTTCGTAAGTTCCGTTCTTGACGCTATTTCCTTCGTCTTTAGTCTTCTGTCCTTCAGTACCTCTTGTTCGACTAAATCGACGTTATCTTGCGTAAGAACCTCAACAGGGCGGCCTGGTCGGGGTTCGTCATCGATGGACTCACGTCCTAAACGAAACTGCTTACACCAATCCTTAACAGTCGAAAACGAAGGGGAGGAATTCCCGTACACGTTATCTAACCTTTCTTTGATTATAGTTGGACTTATGCCTTCCTTTGTCAGAAATTTTATCACTGATCGATACTCCAATTTGAACATTGTACAAATTACACCGCTTTTTATATTTAAATCAAAGAAAATTTTATGAAAACGAAAGTTACAAACCACGAAATTATCCACACAATAGCTGAATAAATGACAAATAAAATGACATTCATTTGTTTCTTGTTTTCTTCTTTTAAATATATACGGCCAGGAACTTTTGAACCTTACTGGTAAGCTGTTCTGACTATATCAAGGTTTTTAAATATTAAAAAAACTTAATCTAACCCGACCACCTAAAGTAAGCCACTTCATTAAGTTTGCAAATCGGCAGTTAAGAAAGGTTAGCCAAATGATAACTCTATGAATCATCATAATTCAACCCCCCTTCCATACCGCAATTTTACTAGGCACAGTAGGTTAGGTACAGATTTCTCCAATATCTATGCAGCCGACTATTCAAAAATATCTTAACCAGCTTCTTATGTACCTAGCCGAAAATATTAAGAGATCTATGTGTAGATATTTTTGAACAGTCGGCTGTGTAGATATTGGAGAACTCGACTCTACCGCAAGAACCTATAATATACTGCATTTCTATAGTAACACAAAACCTATATTTATACATAAACTAAAACTGATTCTCTCTCACAATTCTGAGTATTTACACACGTTTCAAAATCATCTTTCCATTGTCATCCAGGAATTTCACCGCCTACCCACTACACAACGAACAACAATTTTATTTTGCTACTAACGAAATCACAACATTAATAAATACTTGAATAAATATTCGATTATTGCATTTAGCTATTTTGCTTGGAATTATTAATAATTAAACTAGTAGGTACCTACTAGGTCATTGAACTTGTTTCAACGTAATAAATATAAAATGAAAATGCCCGTTGATTTTGAAGGCCGCTCAATGTTTTAACAGCTCACACTGAAATAAAGTAAAAATGAATTGCTTATTAATTTGCAAAATAACAATGATAATATTATAATAATTACTAATAATAAAAAAAACGCATGTAGTTCGTAAAATGGTCACTTTGTAGATAAAAATTAATATTTTTACAAAATTCATTCTTACTAACGAACTAATAAAAATTAGGTAAGTGCCTTATTATTATTATTTTGACGGATCAATTTAAGGGAAATGTATGCGTACCACCGACCGTAGAACCCTATCGCCATAAGGTGACATATACACAATACACATATCGTATTTACGGTTGCTTGTATTAAAGTAGAGACACATTTAAACATTTTCTTGAGACTACCGACTAACAATGTACATGATTGCAATTATGTAATGAATAGGTATGAACCCAAATTTATTTCATATTAATGGGAAAATAAGGTCGTTAGTGTACATAGTACTGATAAAAGTTACATCAGAACTCTACCAATTCCTTTATCAGTCAAAGTCTTTGAGGTCGATGCAGTGGCCGAAATTCTCAGGAGATAACGACTTCGCACATTACGTAAATAATGACACGATATTTGGTGATCCAATTTTGTCAACACGACCATAGTAAGGTCAGCAACAAAATTAAATAGACAAACGAAGAGCTCAAAAACACCTACTCATCCTCTTAATACAGGCCCAATTGTAATTTTATTGCATTCCTATTTTATTTTGTGATATTCAGTATTTTATTTTTATATTTGATTGACTCGTTTCTTTCTTTGTCACTTTTTTTCATAAAAACTCAGATAACATTTAAATGCAGTTTTTCTGACGTATTATGCGAATTAATGCTATTTTTATATTGATTAAATATATGAACTAGAAACTGCGCCATAGAGTCACTTTACTTAGAGTTTTGCAAGTGTTTATTTACCGTTGCTGCTGACTGTAGGTGAGAAGAAACTATTTATATAATAGTGGCGCCACTGTCTTTGCTAAAGTGATAAGCTTGTAGTAGTGGTCATACCATTAAAATTCTACGCATAGGCATGCTCTTATATTTTAATTTAGAGAAAATAAAGTACAAACCTTGTTAGAATCCACATATATCAAATGGCCCGAAGCATAAAGAAGTCAAAAAGCATAGGAGGCATCCATCTAGAAACAGACTAATTGCTAAACAACCATCATGCATAAGTTAGAATTAGCGTTTTGCCAAATATAGGTAGGTACGAAAGCGAGACCAGCGAAATATTTAAGTATCATTCAAAGCACCACAGTGCGAGATGGCTAAAAGTTAAATTCAAGGTTTTATAGCAAATCGTTCATAAGAATTAATTCTACTGGGTATTTGATGACATTAGCACGGCACCCCTCGAAGAGGCTATAGGTGAACAGTGTTGGAGAAAAGCCTGCGCTTTTGCTTCAATAACATTACATCAAGGTACAAAGGCAAATGAAAGACCATGCAGTGCAATATAAACAAGTGGCGGCTTCAATGCCATAACAGCCGCAATAATAATGAACTGAAACCAAATAAAGCAGCGTAGATTCAAAGATTAATGAAGAGATCTATTTGCATTAAATAAAACGTTAAATGGGTGACGACCAAAAAGTTACATACCATTAAAGTTGCGTTAAAATTTCCACTAACTTTTTCCGTTGTGACATTTGTTACACGAAAGTTATCAATAAAAATGTATGACTAATTTTCGTGTCACAATGGAAAAAGTTAGTGGAAATTTTAACTACCTACTGACGCAACTTTAACGGTGTATAACTTTTTGGTCCTCGCCCAAATAACGTTTTTGAGTACGCTGTACTCTAGTTTAATTTATTAACACCGCCTTAAAATTACTATTCTAAATCTAAGAATCATCTGAAGTCTCACAAGCGTGCATAGTTTGAAGCATTAAGTAAGTTCCCAAAGGTTTACCTGGACATCGGCTTTGTTCTTTTGAGTCCGTCTCAACCGTCTCGCGAGGGGCGGTGTGAAGAGTGCAGGGTCGGGGTGGTCGCGGCCGGCGCGCTGCCACGGCTGCTGCCGCCGCCACAGCGCGGACACCGCCGTGCCCACCACCAGGACCCACACGAAACCTATCTGGAATTGTAATACTTGGTGTCAGCAGACGAGAATTATTGTCTCATCATGCTATATGCTTTCCATGCTGGTCTGGAGCGAAGGAAAAACAGAATGTACCGGTTGCTTCTCTTCCCACGCAGAGGGGAGAGAGGGTAGAAGTCCGTCGAGGGAATGGGCGAAAATGTTAGGAATCATATTATAGGTTTACTTTTTATTCCCCTTTCCACCTATACGCCCACAAATTATGCTAAACGTGGCCTACAGGTCTTGTTACCTTAGCCTCTGTCACTTTGTAAAGGATAAAGACGTAATGTATGTATATGTATGTATGAATCATGTCATTATCAAATATCTTTGAGATATAAATAAAACATTATGATATGTTTTCAACCATGTATGTATGTATAAATATGCTCAATTAAACATAGAACTTCTTTTCATTTCAACGTATCAGTATTGCGACACAGCAAGGAAATGATTACCAGCGTCTCTGGTTCTATGCCGCGGGGAGCTCCTTTTATAGATTTGTTTTAGTTCTGGTTTAATCATTTTTCTTGTATATTATTCGCAGCTGCCTTTCCATTTAAGCTTCTATAAATAAACTTTGCAATGTTATCAAAACACCAGCTTCAGGATTTAACAAATAATAATCTGAATAAAGCAGGTTTAGAAATAAAATACACACAATGTTACGTTCGAGTCACACCGTTCGCGGCACCTTTTCTGCAAAAAATTGCTAAAGAAAGCTAGAACAACAATGATATTGTATGAGATTGATCTGTTCCAACATGTCACGTGGTGGCATGGATCAGAGTTATTCAGAATTATCTTTTAATCCATTAACTCACGGGACTAGTCCACAGGTAGGAGATTCTGTAGAGGTAGAAGTAGTCACTGGAGTCGCTCGGTGCAGGCAGGGTGACGTTGCCCTCGCAGCCAGCGACACTGACGGGGAGTTTGACTGTGGGCGGCCGAGGACCGCCGAAGTTGATCCACATCGTCATCGCCATTCCGCTCACCAATGCTGCGCAGACACCCTGGAAACAAAATGGATATTCTAAAGCATTGTTTCCTAATTTTTTCGTTAAAGATATGAACGAACCCTTATTGGTCATACTTTCATGAAGAAAATAATGTGGTGAAGTTACCCTCTTGCTTTCCACACCGCACTGTTGGAGTCTAGAGTTCTTAATTAGCAAAAGAGAGCGCTGTTCCCACTTTAACATCAGGGGCCTCACCATGACTTCCGATTCATTTCAGTTTTTAGCTGTAATTTTTAGTATGGATCTAACAATCGCATTAAGACATCAGGTAACCCCCTCAGGTCCTTTATTCGCCTTTTTTAACACCCACGGAATGAGATGGGTCTGTCCTATTGAACAGGTATGGCACGGTCACCGTGCACGACACAATCTTACAAACACGGCGGGACAATCAATGAAACTATCAGTGGCCTTACCATGACGTCTTATGCGATTCAGTTTATAGGTTTGCTCGATGACAGATTCATACTAAAAGTGACAGCTAAATGGCATCAGAACTGTAAGTTACTCACGTTTTCGTTAGCAAATGTGGTGAACATGCCCAAAGTGAAGACGCCGAGTAATGGTCCGCCTACAGCACCAAATATGGTAAGAGCTGCTTGAAGCAGCCCCCCCAAGTGTTCAGCTACAAAGGCTAGTGCAAGGAACACCAAGCCGTAAGCACATGCTGCAAGCTTCGTCAACCACGGGATATACGACTGGCGGACATGGCACCACCTGGAAAAGAAATAATAACAATTCTTAGGTAGAGAAAAGAATATCGTTAAAGGAACTTGTTTTGAATAGGGTGTTTTTGCACGTGTTGGCGAGGGCCCTCAATTCAAGTTTGGTTGGAACTCTGTCCAAAAAGAATGCGATAGCTTAAAGTCCCAAAAATAACCTTGCGTGTTGGGTTCCACTGACAACGGCCGGTTTTAAACAACGCAGCAGATGCGATCTTTGTTTAAATGATAGAGTAGGTATGGCATTATTTTGCGAGGGTCCATATTAGCGAACAAAAAACATTTATTTTGCTACGCTGCATACGTGCAAGAGAGCCAAGCCTATGCGAAATATATGTATGTATATGTACGAGTATATGTTTACAATGCAAACCCACAAAAAATTATCTGTGTTGACAAGGACGACATAAAATGCAAAGTCACTTTTTATCTCTTGACTACATTTTATCGATTGTTTAAGAACTTGCAATAAATCTTAGTTTACCAACAATAAAACTATTTTTTAGTGTCTCAAGATTAAGATTATTATAAAACTAATCCTTTGCTGTCTACCAACTCTGACTGATTTGGCATGTCTCGCGATATATCCTGAGACTGATTTATAAGAGTACTTACGATAAAATTCCTCTTCGGTTTGCAAAAACAAAAAACAGACTTTAAGAATAACGTTTTGTTTTTTATTTTGGGGTGATGGCGTTAGTCGTGTTCAAATTCAATTAGCCATATCAAATAATGACAGGATGCATAGCAGAAGGCAAAAGTTTTGAGAAATATGACCATTTCTTCTTATTTTCGCCCAAGACATCCCTTTAAATACTTGACTATTATTCAAGGTATATTAACTATTTTATAAGGAACATATGTAACTACCGCAGTAAATGCAAATAAGCAGTTCTTACTTGCCAACATAGTCAGTAAGGGTTACAGCAGCGAGAGCGTTGCAGCTGGCAGAGACGGTGGACAGAGAGGCACTGAAGATACCAGCCACAAACAACCCCGCAAGACCAGGCATTGACGACATTGCGTCCACCACGTAGTAAGGCATCAATTGGTCCATCTGATATAAAACAAGTTTGAAAAGAAAGAGTCAGCAGTGGATTCTCATTATAAATATTAGAATTCGGCTCATTCTAAAAGCAAATTACGTTTCAAACATCACCAAATTTTATCCACGGTCTATTTCTGGTAGATGGCAAAAACAAAAATCCCTACTAATATAATAAATGAACTCTGTCTATCTGTCTGTCTGTCTGCTACGCTTTCACGCCTACACCAACGAACCGGTTTTAATGAAATTTGGCACAGAGATAGCTTTAGTCCTGGTGAAGTTTTTACCTCGAACAATTTCATTTTATACCTAGTATAGGCATAATAGTCTCGGGCAACAGCTAGTACTATAAAAATATTTAGTGAATGAAGTATAAGTTGTTTACCGCAGTGATACTTCGAGCTGCCAGAGGATCACAGTCTTTGTAAACAGCGAATATTCCAATGCCACAGATGCAGGTGCAGATGCTGAGGACAGAGAGCACCGGCCAGCTCCACCAGAGGCAAGCTTGCGAACGCTCTAGGGTACTCACTGTCAGGAGGCGCTGAACCTGTGAAACAGATTCCATAGACCATTCATAGACCAGTTCAATAATACAGGGTTTCGGGGAGTGTTTCCCATTCGTCCGATCGGTTGACCGACGATTCGGTCCAACGGCATTTATTTTTCCCGATGGTCATATAAACGTACCTATGGGAAATCGTTGTCCCATAATAAAAACATGTGCAGGTGTACCTAGTGCAAAATAATTTTCCATGGCATTTCGTTGAATCCCATACGTGGTTTTCAACATTTAATCTGACAGCTGCATTGTATACTTGTACCTACACGACTTTAAGAACATGTCACTAAAGTTGAAAACCGGATACAAACCAGAATGGCATTCTGAGAGCTCAACACGGACAGGGGCCTTACCATGACGTCTTCTTCTTCTTTTAATAATATGGCCCCATCGATCGATGCGATGATTTCGCCAATGTCAAAGTAAAAAACGACCATGACGTCATAATTCCAACTCAATTCAGGTTTCAGCTGTCACTTTTAGTATGGATCTGACAGCGAGTGAACCTAAACTGAATCGCACTAAGACGTCATGATAACCCCCCAGTACGCCGTGGCCATGAGCAACATCATATATTTTAATGAGGTTTAATATTAGTACCTACAAAGTAAAAATATTTTCATTTCATTATTCAGCACAATATTTTTTTTAAATAGCAATATGTGTGGACTGCTGTTACGCTCTATGTTATGCCAAACCAACATTTTATTTGGACAATCAGCGACTTTTGTTTGAAATTCGATAGGTAACCAAACAAAATTGGCACTCATTCAAAAATATCGTCTTAATTGCACAATTTTGTCTAGTATTATCCGAAACTTACTACATTAAACTGACCTGCGTATGATTCACTGCATACAAAGACAAATATGTAATCAATCCGCTAATGTTCAGTGACCACCAAGTATTTCTAACCGTGGGATCTATGCTGAAACTAAATAACAATGATTATTTATAGCTTGTTTAAAATCTAACAGGTAAATAAAATTCACTGTAACCTTACTTTTTGGACACTTACTTGGAAAAATCCAACCGTCCTCTCTCCTTCGCAATGATAAATATTTTATCAAAACCTCCTAATTGTACAGAACTAAATACAACGATGCTAAATACAGCGCCAAACATCAACAAGGATTGTAGAAGGTCGGTGAACAGTACAGCTTTCATCCCACCTAATGTGGAGTAGAACGTACAGACCAACCCAACAACTAGTATAGATATCAGTCTATCGAGTCCTGTAACTGCTTCCAATACTATAGCAGGTGCGTAAAGCACGATCCCATTATAAAGCACCATTTGTAAAGTGTACGTCAGGGAAGCTAGCATTCGTATATGTGGCCCAAATCGCAGTTCTAAATATTCGTAAGTGCTGGTCTTTTGTAATCCAAAGAACACTGGTAGATAAAATCGGCTTGCGATCGGTGTGGCGAGGCCATATGATATGTTCATGACTACAAATTGCATGCCATAATAATAGTTCTCGGCTGACACTCCGAGGAGAGTGATGGCTGACATAAACGAAGCCATGAGAGACACTGCCACTGGCAGTATTGACATATTCCGATCTGCGAGAAGATACTCCTGTAAACAAGCATTGTGTTAACATAACAATCATTTTAAACTATCTTAAGTGCAATCTTAAGTTTAAAGGTGATACACCATAAATTATTATAATTGATAACAACCTCATTTGTCTTTTGCTTTCCGCCGCTGAACCGGAAATAAAGTCCAATGGCTATAGAAGCAATCATTGTTAACGCCATAATGGCGTAGTCCCATGCTCCGAATACCGATTGCACCATTTTGCTCTGCAAATAATGCTCATATTAGGCGTTTCAGGAAATGATTTTGCCAAAACTATTTTCCTGGAGATTCGATACAAGATCTGATGAACCTCGAACGTGAGGCTTTGATAAACGCAGACGATAAAGAAGCACATTTTTAATTTGACAATAGATCGTGCAAATACTGCAGGATGCCTGCTTTTCTTTGGAAAAAAACCACTTGACCGTTTTATCTATTTTAAAACGGTCCATTAATTATGAGTGTATCGCAAGTGGCTAACAGACGTCTGCCATGCGGCAATATTGATTTGGTTCTAATGAAACGCTTGACAATTTGAAAAGGCCATAGGCATCAAATTTAAAACTTGGCATTTCGTAAAGAATAAGTGGCTACTACTGAACAAATTGAACTTGATGGTGCTAAAGTTCAAGATCATGATCCTATCTTATCTTGTATTTCTTTTGTAATGGGTCCCATTGCTTTATATCTTGAACAGCAATCGATCAATGGGTCTGTGTTAACAATATTCTACAACCCCCAAAGCATTAGGGTCGTTGCAATTACTTAATATTCTAGGAAAGTCTGCACTGTTTAAACCTTAGTCACAAAAAAGGCCTTTATTAGGTACGCTTCGAGATTTTAATTTTCTGAACAATGACCTGTAGTCATCCTGCAGTGAAAATTTTGTGATCTGGCTATGGATTCCTATACAGTATCCCCAGGCAGTATATTTAAGCCCATTATATTAATGATGTTCAATTAATTCATGCGCTGACAATGAGACTAAGACCTGCGATAGGTACTGTCCATTACTATATAACTGTATAAACGTTCAGGAATTTACGAATAAAAACTGTTATTATAAAGAGGTTCGTTACAGTGATTAACGAAAATTAAATATTGTGTTATCTCAAAGTGCTCAGACAGTGGTTTTATAGTGATCAGATCATACTGTTAAGTGCACATAATAAGAAATCTGAATTTCGTTATTTCGTAAAAACAACATTTGAACATAAATTGGGTCATTATTTTTAAATTTAAAACAAAAGCTTATTAAACTTTGAACTTGAAACAGGACATTATGACAGGCATTATTATTCCAAGCAAAGCCTAATTAAAAGTGACGGGTGCCTTTTCAAGACGAGTTACTTCCATTTTGCGTTTTTTAAACTGTGAATTGTATTCTAGTTAAAGTAGTGATATGATATATGTGGTAATCACTTACCATAATTTACTCTAGTCCAAAGTTCTTAAAAGTACATCGTCAACCTGGTCTTAGCCTTTGGAAAAGACATCCCTCACTCGGATCACTTAATGCGTCTTCAAAAAATATGTTAGTTTCAAAAAATTAAACATTTTTCCGAGACACGTAGGTATTTGAAGTCTCTTTTTTAAGTTATCCAAATAAAAATTTCATCAGCGATCTTTTCAAATAGCCACTCGCGTGTGGTTGCAAATAGTGGTCCAAACTAGAGTTCAAAACACTTTAACCCATTAATATTCGAAGGTAAGGAGTGCAGTGACTTTACACGCCGCTCCCTCATGATACCTGCCTAACGGAACAATTAAATATAAAAGCTTTTTATCTGCGGTATACTTAACTAGTTTGTTCTGGTCCACACTTTTTTTCTTAACTAGCAGTTTGTGAAGTAAGGCTATTGTGTGACCTGTGAAGTCATAATTTAACTTCTGCGCTCGCTACTAAAATTAAGTACCTAACTCCGCGTCGTGTGCAAACGTAACATGTGCACATTTCAGGAAAATGATAAATAAAACAAGTATTTAAATACATCAGTCTGTAGCTACAATGTAATAAAAAGTAAAAAAAATAACGCCTATTGAGTAAATAAAAACATGTTTTTGGTACAAAATCACAAATACTGACGCACAATTTGTACATTGTAAATACGTTAGACAGCCAAACTTTAAAACAGTTCAAAAGTTTTAACATGACGTTACTATTTATAAGTTGACTTCTATGAAAATGAAAATAAAATATGCAGTTTCCCCCATTTTCTACGCTACAAAAAGTTCTAATAATAGGTGTCATTAAGTCAGTAAAGTTAGCTGTGATGTGTTAACTGCGAAACAAAAACTGCTTTAGAAAAGTGCAACTTATAGTTTATAAATAAAACTATTTTAACCATTTCGCCTATTACGCAAAAAAATAATCCATACCTAAGCCATTTTTTGTGGCAAATTACATTCCCGCGCTTTCATATAAATATTTGTTTCACTATTACTTAGAAAAGCGGCAGTGATTCAAATTATTTAGTAGCGCGATAGCCGGTCCACGGCGGTCGATTTAATAATACGAATACAAACAACACTCTTCCTACTTTTACAGTTTTCTTTACTAGAATTAAAATAGCAATAACCATGAAAATACTTACAAGGCTAACTGACGGCTGCCGAAAAGAATTACGAAACTTTTCACGTTAATTTCACGTGTTTACATTCCCGCTTTCTCGCGTACGAACGTTTAATTTTGTGTCATGTTCAACAACGTCGTTTCTTGAGTTAACCTTAAAATACTGAAATGTTTTATTCTATTTTCAAAATTGTTTTTTTTTGTAATACTGTGTCACGTCCGTCTTGTTCTAAGAACACTTACGGAGTGGCATCAGTGGCATGGGGGACGAGCATTTGTTGATGGTAGAGCACTCATTGGTTGGCGTGTAGGTTATGTTTTAGGGCGAAATCGTACGATGTCTGCCAAAATATGGCGTCAGTAAATCAAGCATTTAAAGCGCTTTGTGTCGAGTTTGCCAGATATGCATTCATTTCTTGTCGTCACGCGCCATATTTTTAACGAAGTGACACTTCACATAAATAATATGATTTATATTTTATTTAACAATTATTTATATTTACAACGTCTTATTTTAGGTTAAAATATACCTACCATTAGCATACTGACCAAGAAATTATAAATGTTATCTTATCTATCTATACTCTCAACGGCTTCCATTTTCCAATAGTAGAAATGAAAATAATTTAAATGAATTCGTCAGAGGCACTTACTTGATTTCTCCGCAGATAAAAATAATCAGCTAGAAAACTACGATCCACTGCATAATTTCATAAACATAATAGATGGTTGGATATAGGTAGTCAAAGCGGACCCCAGGCTCACAGAGCCGTGGAAACTACGAAACAACAATATATTCTACGAATTTCTGTTAATAGAGAAATTTCAGCTCAGAGTTAAATTAAAGTTTCGCATAATTGAGGCACGGGAAACGGTATCATGTATGTGTCGGTCCTTAAGTTTTTTTGTATGAAATCTTTTTTTTTAGCAAAACTAAAGTGCCCTCTTACAAAATCTACTTTAACATGACATTATTTAAAAAACGGATATTTATAATGTTTATATTACTTATATGTTTTTAAATTTACCTTAATAAAATAAAATTAAGCATTCCATCCGCTGCTAAGCGCTAAAGCGCTGGATTTGCGTGCGCGCGCATGTAGTACTTGTAGTAGCCGTGAAAACGTTATCGAACTATTAAATTGATGAATGTTGCTTAACAAGTAATATTGGGTTTACTTAATTGAGTGAAACATTTATTAAACTAGAAAGACGTTTTCAATTTTTGTAATATTTTTTTAAAACTGCGGTTGATCTTTGGATGTTTTTTTTTTTAATTTAAGCGAGAGTGACGCCATCTAGAGTGAATGCGTCAAAGTGCAAAGTCCACCGACTGGCACTCTGTGCATGTGATTTCTAATGATTTCACCGAACTCAAAGAAACGGCCCAAAACGAAATGGAAAAAGGAATTTTTACTGTTTCTGTAAATGATTAAAACTAGAAACAGGCACTCTGCGTATTTCAGATTACATATTGCCTTATCCCTATTTATGTATCCTTACCGCTGTCTCTCAAGCAACGTATACCTAATTCGTGTAGGTAATGTAAAGAAACAATTGAAATTGTATATATTGAACAAAAATTACATTATATCTGTACAATAAATAATTAAAAAATAACTAAATAGTACAAAATTGACCTAAACCTAGGCTAACTTAAACTACAAATAAAACACCCCTCCCAGGTCAACTGAGTAGCTAACAAGGAAAGGAGAAAGTAGAAGAGCTAAGTGCCATCAATTATGTACAGGCACAAAGTATCATAAACTTTACCTACATATTTATTTAGATACCTCCATTTTTGCGCCTAAATAATTGGTACAATATAATAACTAGCATTTAAGAAGCATGTCTCTGACAAAAATAGTAGGCGTTACATAATAAACAAATGAAATTAACACCCTTCCCTTATTCATAAAAAGTTACAAATCTGAATTACAGCACAATGTATTTCTGTCTGCGTTTGACAAAAGCCAAAATGACAAAAGAAGAACGAATGTTAAGTTCACATGTCATCTTCATGTCATAATCGTAAGCTTATCATTTTTTTTGTGCATAAAGGCGTGATTCCCGTAGATTTGAACTCAACTTTATGACTCGTCTGTTAATAATTAACATCAAGTTATTCAAACACTTAATAATATTATTAACTGCGATGATGCGAAACCCTAAGGGTAATGTAATTCGTGCTCTAATTGAGTGTTTACCACTCCACAAATATAACCTATCCAAAATACTAATTCCACGCAGACGAAGTTACGTGCAAAATCTAGTTATTGATAATAATGCATTATAATAAAGGTAATAATAGCACAAATTATTTCGAAAACGCAATAAGTCCCTAAGTATAAGTAGGCATAGATATAGCTACTTAATTTAAGTTAGTCACGACCACGTCTCTTAATTATTCGCGTTTTAAAACCTCATCTTAGTAATTAATCGAAAGTGATGCCTCAAAGAGCACTTCCGTGAAAACCCTCTCCGAAAACATCAGCTAAAGAACTCATCTCAAATTCTCCAGTTATGTATGCCACGTCTTTTACCTTCTGCCTGCGCCTAAATGAGGTCAGGGAAGGAGCCCAGTTTGTCTCTACAGTTTACATGAATAAAATACTTGTAGCTGTAAAGCCTGTTTATCTTTATCTGTCTTAAGTTTCTAACCTAAAATGTTGCTTTCTGTCGCCATAACTGTGTTTTTTAGGCATTTAGAATTATTTTAGGTTTCGATTAGTTCTTTTACTTTTTCTGTGTCTACTCTATCTTGCTTAATACCTATGTCCTGTCAATCGTTCTAAGGTTAACTGGAAGAAATCCCTTTTAGAGATAAGTTCGCCTTTGTGCATTTGTGTTGTTCTGTATTCATCTTTTTCATGTATTTTATGTACAATAATGAGTTATACATACATACATAGGTACAACAGTTTACGAGTAGGTATCATAAGTTTCGTATACAGCTGCTGACATCATAAATTTTTACTTTCAAAAATTCGCTTTAATTTAACTAAATACAAAAAAATATGATTTGTTAATTATTCAATAAAGAGTTATTGTATTGTATTTTAAATGAGCATACGACATGCAGGAAGGTATTCTCATACTAAGCGCTTCGTATTTCTAAATACTTAAAAGTGTCATTTTACGTTAGAATTTTGTTAACTCCTTAAGGCAACTGCGAATGTATCCTGTTTAAATATACTCAGTATTTCGAGTTGAGTAATGGCCTTTGTAGCGAGGCCTACAATCGTCTCGCGTTCAGGAGCCGACGAGCATGAAATAATGATCAACCACTTGATTTTTGAAGCGTGTTCTAAACAACGGAGTGCTGAATTCTTCATACAGAATGTTGCTTTGTTGTTTCAGTAAAACGTGGAAGGCGATCCTATGTTAATTCGGTGAGAGTTGTAGACTTTGAAACCTTAAAACTCTGTAGATATGCAAATGTAAGGCGCGTTTTGATCGTGTTTTTGTTTAGACTCTCTCATGAACTTCAGTTTGTGGTTTTACCATTAGATATTTCACTGTAATTAAATTTATGACGTAAAGCTATGAATTTCCATCAATTTGAACCTAATAAACATTAACGCTTTACAATTAATGTATTTTTTTTATCTGTTTATAAATAAAGTATCACAGCACTTACTAGTATTTATTAGGTACTTGGCAAGTCAAGTTAAAACATTATTAATTAGGGGTGATACGTAAAAAAGATAGAGATCATAAGAGCGTCACTTTTATAACTCAGCATACTTACCTAACTCTGTTGTGTGGGTACCTAGATATTACATATTTTATATTTACAAAAGAATGTTTAATTGCCAGTCCGATTTTAATATTCGATCTCTTATCTGCTCTGACAATATTTTAACTATAAAATACCAACACCTCTTTTTGTCACTCTAATATTACACCGCCGCGTATACGCAGTCACGTGTCGTAGGCGTCAAGTTTTGACATTTGGTAAATATGCAATAATCGAGACTCTTAGGTACTCAAAAAGAGTTGTACTTATGGTATATCTTTTCTTATACTAGCTTCTACCCGCGAATTCATTCACGTAGAATTACTCTCGAATCACTCTATCTATTAAAAAAGCCGCATCAAAATCCGTTGCGTAGTTTTAAAGACATAGGCATACATATAGGGACAGACAGCGGAAAACGACTTTGTTTCATACTATATCTTTACTACAATCTTATCATTTATTTAGTGCTACAGTCATGCATAATAGCTACATTAAATCCAGTATGGAAGAGGCAATTATTTTAAATTAAATAACACCCCAGCCATGTCAATCGCACCTGCTTATTATGCCACTTCAATTACGCTGTCGAAATATAAGTAATAATTTTTGAAAATTAACTTGTTAAATAATGACTTGTATTAAGATTGTCAGAGAATGGTGTAGCACATGAGCGTTAGCGATGAAGACATATTGGGAATTGCTTAACAGAGATTTAGAGATGATTATTTACTTACAGTGTACCTACATTTAAAATTTGCCATGAGCTTTTCGGTGAAGGAAAACATCGTGAGGAAACCTGCACATATCTGCGAATCAATGCAATGGTGTGTGTGAAGTTTCCAATCCGCACTGAGCCCGCGTGGGACCTATATAGCCCAAACCTTCCAATAAATGGAGGAGGCATATAACATGAGGCACGCCGAATTACGCGATAATTAATTCATATCGTTGTGAAATAAATGGATCGCTCACGTGTTAAAGGGGACCCTGTTCGACATGTTTCGGACCAATTGGTTCGCCTGGGTGGCAGAGAAACAACATTTATACCCTTAACGGGGTCCCTTTTTGTCCCATAATTTTTTTACTCCGAATTTCGCAAGTCAGAATTTGATGGTCATAATATTTATACACATAAGTATCAATAGTCATAAAAGTTGAAGTTCATACCGCTCATTAATTCTAATAATTGTGGTGTATAATTTGGAATACCATACACGACAATAGTCATAAAATTGACATCTATAATATTAAAATACATATCGATACATATTCAGAAATGCTTAAGGGCATATATCTTAAAGTCATAACTGTTATTAGTAATATTTATTCATTGAATAACGTTTACTGGGTACTTTAAATTAATATTCATAACATCTGAAGGCATATCGATACATACTCAGAAATATTTTTAGACATATATTGTGACGTAATAATCTTAGATGTTCATAATTTGTAACAGCATAACTAATTTCATTTTCTTAGTATTTTAGTGAGCGAGCGAAGCGAGTGAGCAAGATGGACTAGAGAAAAAGCGAGTCGGATAGGTTAGGTTCAGAAGGCTAAGGCGCCTTAGCCTTCGATGTTAGGTTTTTTTATCATTCCTATGCATATTTTTTCACTAAATAAATAAAGACAACTACCCTTCTACTACTCCTTGAAGTACCCACTCGGGTTTTTAACTCGGGTACCTACCCTCTTTAAGAAATTTAAAATGGTAAATATGTTAGTGTTACGATAGCATGACGAACTAATTTTATGACTAACAAAAATATCAAATGAATTAAGAAATTTTTATTTCTTAATTTTTATGTTTACTTTTTACGGTTTTACCGTTAGAAATTTTATGACTAACAATAATTTAAGACGTTCAATAATTATAATATGCGATTTTATTACCAGTAACATTATGACATATCATACAATCATGTCATTGAATGTTATTAGGTACCAACAAATGTTGTGACTAACAATAAATATACACTGCGATAAAAGCCTTACCAAAAATTATTATAAGTGATTATATGACATTATTTATTATGAAATGTGATCCAAGTAATACATTAATTGTTATGTTAATAAACATTATGACTCAGAATAATTATGACCAATGATAATAGTAACTTCACTTTATGACGTAATATTTTATGACTATCAAAATTATGACCAACAAAATTTATGTCAAAAAACGTTATGGAATTCAAAATTATGACCAAAAATTTTATGGGACAAATTATGGACCCACTCTTAACACGTTAGTGATTCGTTTATTTCACAATTTTTGAATCTCACGATAGTTTTAAATTAAAAACCAGGTTATATTTTAAACTCAATCAGGTTTCGACACTCCCATGTACAAAATTTAAAAAAAAATGTCCATTAGCGCTACTGGATATGTCATGTTATTTAAAACAGTAAATTTCGTCACTATACATAGTATAAAACAAAGTCGCTTTCCGCTGTCTGTCTGTCCCTATGTATGCTTATATCTTTAAAACTACGCAACGGATTTTAATACAGTTTTTTTATTAGATAGAGAGATTCAAGAGGAAGGTTCATAATGTACGAGTATAATTGTCGCAGACAGAAGTTAGCAGTCTATAAAATGTGATAAAACTAAAGTAAAATAGAAAATATGATTATCTCGGTTTTATCGCTAATTTTTCAATTCCTACTGCTTTAAATTACTGACATATTCCGCTACTGCTTGTGATTGCACCTCAGTCCAGTTAAACCAACCCCTTCGCCGGAGCTATAAATTCAGCACTTTGACCAACAGAACTTTGGTAAATCAAAACCTGTCGGCGATTCGCTTAGTTACTTCATGTTCGTTCACAATGCCTAAAATGGAGGCTATAGATCGACCCAAACGCTACTTTGCAATACACTTTTACCTCCTGAGGTTTTTAGGACTGGGATGGTGGCATCACCCTGACGAAGATAACTGCAGTAACTTCCCTGGCTTGTATATCTACTACACAATCATTACTGAAATAGTTTGGGTTGCTGGCTTCGTTGGCCTAGAGTCCATTGACCCTTTTATTGGTGAAAAAGACATGGACCGATTCATGTTCAGCCTTTCTTTCGTTATTACTCATGATCTAACTATCATCAAACTCTACATTTTCCTGTTCAAAAATCGTGCCATCCAAAATATTGTGCGCACTCTTGAAATTGACGTTTACAATTTTTACCAAAATAACGAGAGGAATCGCGCCACGATCAGACTTACAAAAATAATGACGTCATCGTTTGTTTTCTTCGGATGGATTACTATTGGGAATACAAACGTTTATGGCACAATTCAAGACATTAGGTGGAAGGCGGAAGTAGCGCAACTAAACGACACATCACTTAGGCCTCTCAGAACCCTTCCTCAACCAATCTACATACCATGGAAGTATCAAACAGACGCGTCCTACATCTCGACGTTCGTGCTGGAGACAGTAGGCCTACTGTGGACTGGTCACATCGTTATGACAATCGACACATTTATCGGGTCAGTCATCCTCCATATGAGCTCTCAGTTTGTTATATTACAAGAAGCATTCATAACTTCATATGACCGAGCTTTGTCACAGTTAGTCACTGATATACCTCGAAGTATGGATACGGCCGAGAATATAATGCTTATTGAAGATGACGATAACGCTGTGAAAGATAATTTAGATAAAATTGAAGCAAAAGTGAAATCATTTTATACTGAAGAACAGATTGAATCAGCAACTGAAAAATCTGTTCGTAGTTGTATTCTTCAACACCAACTATTAATCGAGTAAGTATGTGGATATTTTTTGATAAATTTGCATAACTATGATTTTTATAATTTAATAATTATATAACATTGCATCCCAAACTGTTCTGACCTACACTATCTTATGTAGTTCTTGGCAATATTGTGTAAGCGTAGGTAGACCGTCGAACTTTTTGGCAAGCAATCGTAGCGTAGGGCCAACCAACTCCGTTAAATTGCCATAAAGTGCACTGTGAATTAACTGGGAGACCAGGCAGCGCCAAAACTAGAGCCAAGGATTGGAAACCCCGCATAAATAGTCCGTTGGAAAGGAAACTGAATGACATTGTAAGCAAGGATTTATCGAAAAAGTATATCGCAGTGTAATATTTATGGTAGACTTTTTTAATAAATAATTCCCTGCGCATTGTTTACAGTCAATACGCAGATATACTGCCATGTCGGTATGAAATCACGGAGAGGGAAGCGCGTGAATGCGACGACCTGCAATATCTCAGGATTACGGTCCTAATATTGTCACTTCAGCTTTTTTTACGCCTATATCAACATAATACGCTTCTTTGTACACCTCTAGTTCTTTAGTAAACATCGAAATGAAGTTTCATGATATTCTGTCTGCTCTTTAGGTCTTTATGAAGGTTTTTCTTTCTAGTTGCGTGGAAAAGTTTCGAGTGACTTACTCCTATGGGTTCATGACGCAGCTTCTGTCTAGCATGGCCGCCATTTGCGTCGTAATGGTCCAAGTTTCGGTAAAACTGTTGATGTCGTATTTTTTACGTAATAAATTTGGCAATTTGCTTTTCGCTTGAATAAGTCCGAAAAGCGAAATTATAATGACTTAAAGTTAGATTTGAATTGAATTTGTATTTTTTACAGTACAATTCATGAACTTAGGTATGTTAATGTAGTGTTACAAATTATTTGCCCTTTCAGCAAGATGCATCGAGTTTCAAATCAATACGCTTAGTCACATCACTGGCGTTCTTTGTAGCAATGATCATACAATTGGCCCTACAATGTTTTACTGGAAACGAGCTCACACTTCAGGTTAGTTTAAAATACAATTAATACAATTTAAAACTCATTTTATGTCAGCCACAAAACTATAGCTACGATACTTAATCATCGTGGAAAAGTAGTTTTGAACGTTTATAACTTGATTTACCATTGGCACAGAGCACTGTTCCAGAGATATGGAAATTCAATTGAGCAGAGATATCGCTGACTCGCTGACAATTGGAAAGCTTTGTCAATTTGAGTGCAAGGTAAATTGATTTCACCCGCGAAACTGGACAGCAATGAGGCGCTTCCGTGTTTTGTGATGTGACGGAAAGTTCTAAATAGACAAACAGCCTTAGATGGTTGCTTTATTCTTTCATTTAACTTTGATTGCGTATTACAGTTCTGATAGGAGTTACAATACAGTCACCACACGGGAACATGTGTTTAACCGAAGGTATAATGCAATTCGTAATAAGCTGTGTGCCTGGAGTAGGTTGTACACCCGTTTTTCATTATTACATACGGCGACATTATGACAAGTGGCAAGGGGCTAAATATACGCGTGTGTACAGAGTTTAGCACATATCATTACACTGAAAAAAAAAACATGCTGACGAAAGTTCGGTTAATTTTAGCAATTTTTTTTTTCAGTGTATGAAATTAAATTTTGAAACAATTCTCAGCCGTTCAACATTCACTTTCGAGACTTTACTCTTCAAAGTCTACATCCAAACCGTTTCCTTTTGTATTTTAGATTTTTCTTTTCCTTGCACACACACACACAACATCCTTCTCGAGGACGTTCGGAGAATCATTAGTGTTTTATTTATTACGTTAGCAACTTGACTCTTTCCTGGCGAAAATTGGGCAGATTAAAGCAATTCTTATTGTGTTGCTAAGGGTTACGTTACCCATTTTCCTGGTGGCGTTTTCCTACCTTTATATTGGTGCGTATTTTCGCAAACTTAAAAACAAGGGATATTAAGCGACCCGTAATAAAGGCGTAGTGCACCTTCGGGTTACATTTACTTTGAGCTTGGTTGTTGTTCCGACAGTACAGCATACAATGTCCATTTGGTATTCTCGAAGCGCGAATCCTGACACGGATAGACATAACGGAATTGCAGCAATAATACTACATTGTATCATTGCTCGAATTCATATAACTTATTTACAGTTTTCCTATTTCGAATATTGACGTTACACCTGCCATGTCGTCACGTTTATTCCAAAGGGAGTTGTTTCATTGCAGTTGGAGATGTTCGTAATAGATTTAGTGAGGGAAGAGCATTTTGCTAAGAAAATTGAAAATAATTTATGGGGTTTATAATTAAGGTAGGAATCGATTTTTTAAATGACATCTGTAAAAACACAAAGTACGTGAGTTAATTTATGAGAATTCAGCGAATTTATATCACTTTTGAACTTTTGGTACTTGCGAGTAACGTGCTTTCAAAAATTGGGCCCACTCTTGTTTTGTTCATAAGGACAAGGCTCAGTGAACAAGCAGATAGATCTTTATAATGTTTCCAATTGGTACTTTTCTTGGTCATTAGTTTATGATCCGCAGCTTATTAAAAGGAGACTAATTAGACGTGCAATAATTCTTCGTCTTCCTGGCATTAGATAATTATTATGAGTTCTGACTATACGCACAATGGCAATACAAAATCGTAAAAGTATTAAGGGTTGGGTTCAGGTAGTTGAATGTATAATATTTTTTTCTCCCTTTACCTTTAATGAATTTTCATTACAACAATATCCAAAGTGATGAGAGGGCAAAATTGTTTCGGAAGTACAAGTCTTTACCCTCGAGATTTTATAAGAAAGGGACTTTGATGTTTGAGTTGAGGTAAACAAAAACTTTCGAATATAAAATAAGATACGGATACTGGCCGCAATTCTGGGCTCCGAGGCAAATCATCGGCACAAAATACAGAAAATATACGAAAATTACGCACAATTGCTTCATTTTAGTACAGCCGCTTTGTCTATGCATTAGAAATATGACATGACATGCAAAATATTATTATTATACGATCATACTACTTAATAATAATTTTTTTGATAGTGCTGTTTTTTGAAAAGTCCTTTATCATAACTTAAGTACTTTTTCTTCAATACACAGAACCGAATTTAAGATCTGATGTTAACTGTGCCTACATACTTACATACATACCTACATACATACGGTCACCTTTTTCCCATAGGGGTAGGCAGAGACTACTTTGTTCCACTTGCTACGATTCTGACATACCTCTTTCGCTTCATCCACATTCATTAATCTCTTCATACATGCTCGTCGGTTTCGGGTACTCCTGACCTGCCCTTTATTCATAACGTCTGCTATATTACTTACCTACATACTTATATCCCTTAGATGCATGATTTAATATTTTTATTTAGAAAAAATAAATGTAATGGGATAATACAGTTTAAATACGGGAAAAATATTTTAAAAAATCATAGTCCGTTTGTTGACATATATTTTTGGAAAAAAAAGATGGTATCAAATTTGATACTCCATGCAGTAAGTGTAGAAAAAAAACAATTTTGTTCCAGATATCAGAAGTGAAAAAATACGTAAAAATTGAAATGGTGAAATCTAGACTCATTATATCCGGTTGGTAATTAGTATCACTATTGAACCGTACTTGATTTTCGCAAAATGGCAAAGACTGGTCTTTCTATCGAAGATTTTGGGTATTTATAAGCACGAACGAACTATGAGTAGGTACTGGTTGATGGCCCTTCCTCATTTATCACAGGCGGATCTGGAGAGACCTCAGTGATTACAGGACCTAGTAATATATTTTGTTCATCTAGAACGCCTGGATTTTCTTCTACCTCGTCCTCCTCGAGTGCTGCTTGCAGTACTTTAGGTGTCGGAAAAAAACCAGATCATCACCATCGGACTCTACTCCTCACCTTCTGATATTTCTCCGCCTCCTAATTGTGCCAGCAGGTCTTCTATATCCCTATCTTTTAAAACTTTATGATAAACCATCCTGTAGAAACATTATATCAAAGAACATGTAAAACTTGTATATAAAATGTTTTTCTTTTAAAACAAAGCTTCATGCATGGAGTATCGTTTATGATACCAACTAATAAGACGTTATTGCATGGAGTATCATTTTCGATACCGACAAAAAACCTAAGATTTTAGCGAAACAAGGCAAATATCGCAAAAACGCACATATTGTCCATCAAATATAGACACTTACCTTCCTTATACAGATTTTTCCAGGTAAAAATAGCACTACACTTATCAGATATTCAGAGATCAAAACTTTGAATTTCACTTGACGCAAAAAATTGCCGCCTTACTGGGTGTTTTGACGTTTAGTGAAAAAAAATATGGCGATCTATGGTAGCCTGTTTTTTTTGTGCAAGTATTCAAGCAAAAGTAACGTTATTCAGCCAAAAATCAAGTGATAGAAAAAACAAACAGATTTTAGAACGAAGCAAAGACATGGTATCGTTTTTGATACCGTATGCATCTAAGGGATATTAGTAAATTAGGCTGAAACTGCATTGATTTCGTGCCCCAACCCAAATACGGTATCACCCTAGAGAAGGGAAATTGACGCTAACATCAATTTGATACGTTACTACGTACAGTTTAGCTGTCGAAATGATTATTCCAGGTGGGACGGGTTTCAAATGCGGTGATGCAATCTGCATGACACTTACATATTAGTTACTGTTTCTTTAATACCTATGACTATGACTGATAAGATAACTGTCTGTGCTGTACGGTTTTACTGTTTTCTTCGTTGTTGCACTTAGTCAATATTGGAAGCGCTGATGTCGTCTAAATGGTAATTAGGCGTATATATGCCGTTTGTGCGATACGTTCCCATAGCTGTGAGACCTACTGGGGCCTTACCATGACGTCCTAATTCCGACTCAGTTCAAGTTTTAGCTGTCGCTTTTAGTATGAATCTGGCAGCGAGCGAACCTAAACTGAATCGCATTAAAACGTCATGGTAAGGCCCAGGACAGCATTTGTTTATAATTTTGCGGTCTTCTTTGGTGTTTACGGGCTTCGGATGTCTTGATGCAGTCGAAGTGGGAGCGTAGATTCCGCGTGTGTGTTGCTACTTTCTTTATGTGCACATGTCCAGATCTGCGCTCTACTATTTTGTTATTTACTGTCTTTCTAAACGCTGTGAAAATCAGACGCAGTGATGTCAAAATCTCATGGCTATCTGTGTCTAGTCTAGTCTATATAGAACTAGCTGAGTTGGGAGCATAATGACGCCTTGTGTGCGTCGCTACATTCCCTTGGCTATCTGTGTCTACAGCACTATACTTATAGCCGTTTGTGTCTAACTTAATCAGCTGAGCTGTCATAATTTGTTTTTCAGTCGATATGAAGTGTCGGACTTGTTGTTATATCCAAAAGCTAAATAACACAACTACAGCTATTATAAATACAAGTACATCTGTGTTTAACTTGTATATAACCAACTTAGTTGTCATATTTATTGTGAATCTTCCAGGTGCAAGTGTCGGACGCAATGATGCCGTCTAAATATGAGCGTACGACGCTGTGTGTGCGTCGCTATTACCTTCCCATGGCTATATGTCTACAGCTGTATACTTATAGCCGTCTATGTCTAACATTTGTATAATCAGCTGAGCTGTAAATATGCATATTCCAGGCGGCGCGTGTCTTGGACGCGGGATGCAATCTAAATGGGAGCATATTGAAGCCGTGTATGCGTCGCTACGTTCCCATGGCTAACTGTGTCTTTGCTTGTACCTGTACTTATAGCCGTCTGTATCTAACATGTATAAATTGTGTATAGCAGTGTTTCTTAACCTGTGGTCCGCGGACCCCTGGGGGTCCGTGAGTATCGGAGCCCCTCTTTTGCCCGAATTTCAAATGCCATAATGTAATGTTTGCCATAATGATCATTTGCCATAACCCTTGTTTTCTCTGAAACCGTAACTTTTTCAGGAGCATTGTAATGGCAATCCTGTAGAACTCCATAGGTTAGGTTAGGTTTGTTTCATAACAATCCTGAATAATTAACAAATAAAGAGAAAAAAGAGTTATGGCAAATGATCATTATGGCAAACAATACATGGCATATGAAATTCGGGCAAACGATAGAGACCCCGTGAGTAGACGTATGGATGTCTGCAGTCTCATATTTGCACTTGACAACTATAAACAAATACCACCAAAAGTTTCAAAACAGCAAAGCTTCGATTTTTGTTTAGGGGTCCATTAAAATTGTGATACTTTTCCTAGAGGTCCGTGGCTGAAAAAGGTTGAGAATAAGAAACACTGGTGTATAGCCAGCTTAGCTGTCATATTGTGTAGTCAACTGGGGTGACTTTGGTAATTTTGGGGCTACATTGATCGTTTTAAAATTGCTATAAAATCGATATTATCCATATCCGGTGAATGTTTGGCGTGTAGACGCAAAGGCGATCGTCGAAGACATTGATTGGAAGCAGTAAACGCAAATTAAAAATACTGGTTTTGTCATTAAAACTACTTTTTAAAGTCACCCCGTAAATCAATGTCACCCCAGTTGACTGTATCTTCCAGGCGGCGCGAGTGTCGGACGCGGTGATGCAGTCTAAATGGGAGCGTATGACGCCACGTGTTCGCCGC
Organism: Pandemis heparana; assembly: GCA_963854515.1. Taxonomy (NCBI): domain Eukaryota; kingdom Metazoa; phylum Arthropoda; class Insecta; order Lepidoptera; family Tortricidae; genus Pandemis; species Pandemis heparana. The sequence goes on along the minus strand of OY978011.1, from coordinate 8,499,532 downwards.
TACCTTCTCATGGCTATGATGAGAGCTCAACGCCCTCTTCGACTAACCGCAGCAGGGTTCGCATATATGGACAACGGTTGCTTTCTAGCGGTGAGCTGGTTGCAATATGGTTTATACCATGTTAGGTGTTGAATTTTATTGTAGTTTTCTCTTCACCCATAGCAGGTAAACCAGGTTGATGTAGGGGAAAAGCACGTATCACGGAATGATGTGGATCCGGGTTCGATTCCCGGCCATAGCTTTACTTTTCGGATTTTTCTATGTATTCTAGGTTTAAAAATATGTATAATTTCTAACGGGTAAACCGTAAAAATAGTATTAGGTACTCCTGATTGACCCATGAATCCCGGTAAAGGCAGGCACTTGTGTGATAAATATGAATGTTTGTACCCGATACATCTAACTAATATTATAAATGCGAAAGTATGGATGGATGGATGGATAGATGGATGGATGTTTGTTTGTTTGTTACTCAATCACGCCAGAACGGCCCAACGGATCTGGATGAAATTCGGCACATAGATAGAGAAAAGTCTGAAATAGCACATAGGCTACTTTTAATCCCGGAATCTAACTAATATTATAAATGCGAAAGTATGGATGGATGGATGGATGTTTGTTTGTTTGTTACTCAATCACGCCAGAACGGCCCAACGGATCTGGATGAAATTCGGCACACAGATAGAGAAAAGTCTGGAATAGCACATAGGCTACTTTTTATCCCGGAAAATTGCGCAGTTCCCGCGGGATAGCGATAAACGAATTCATTGCAGACGAAGTCGCTGGCAACAGCTAGTAGGTACATATTTTCTAGTTAAAACCTTGACTTAGACTTAGATTTTCTTTCTTTTGTTTTCTACTTTTACGCTAAATATGGCATACTCCTAATATAAAGAACCAAACCAATTACTGTCGGTACTAAGATTTTTACTAAGGTAAGTTGCCCTCTAAATTTGTTGGCCTTATATATGTAAACTTTTGTTTTAAAACAAAGCAGCATCAATATGTTGAAAATGTGATAACTTTACACTCACGCCGTGAGATAAGAGCTTCTCAACATACTTACCTAACTATCATCCTAGTCATCCATCAACTTCAACTCTGCAAGTAGGTAACAATTAAGGTGGAAATACATTATTAACACGCGACGCGACCCGATGCAACGAATGTATGCGCATGGCGTCGCGTCGGATGTTCATAGTGTGGTTCTGGTCATAGAAAATAATACAATTTGATTCGACTCAACACGCGTCGCGTTGCATCGGGTCGCGTCGCGTGTTAACAATGTGTTTCCACCTTTATTTTTTTAAGATGGCATAGAAAATGTGTAACCGAGCCATTTTAATAGAGGTTCGGTTAAAACTAAACAGTTAAAACTAAGCAGTTAATTAGGTCACCAACATCTCAAAGCAGAAAGCAAAGAGAAAAATATGCAAGCTTAGTTTCGAAACTACTCACCTCCGATTTAGGTCGGTTTCCTCGCTTTCCAAACAAAGCCTGCGACTTTAATCGCCAAGATGACAGAAAATGAACAAACGCCTCGTTCCAAAATTAAAATGCGACAGATACAGAAGTGCTAACTACAGACTGCGGTAGAATTTTATCTAAGGCAGCATCTAGAAACGTACTTACCTATGTAATGTAATGTACTTTCATAAGACTCGTTTTATCATTTAATCGTTTTAAGGATAATGTGGGCATATAGACGCATGTTGGCCATAAGATGGACGGATCGGGTGTCCTGCGTGATCGGGTGTCCGGCGTGTCGGGGGTCCTGCGTTGAGTTGGGAAGGGAAGTGAACTGATGCAGACCATCAAAAAAAGGAAGGTTGCCTATCTAGGTAATTTTTTTTATGTGAATAGGAAGGCAAACGAGCAAGTGGGTCACCTGATTGTAAGCGATCACCACTGCCCATAGACACCCGCAACCCCGGAGGGATTGCAGATGCGTTGCCAACCTAGAGGACTTAGATGAAATGCCTCTTGTGCCCGTAATTTCCCCGGCTTCCGGGTCACGTGCTTAGACACGCAAGATACGAGCTTATACAGCTTATAATCATGGGCAAAGTGGCTGGAAGAAGAACTGTTGGGCGCAGGAAGAATTCCTGGCTGCGAAATATCCGGGAACTGGTCCGGGGAATGGACTGGAATCACAAGTGCAGCGGAGCTTTTCAACCTGGCCAGAGACCGTGTGAAGTATGCGGAGTTGACTGCCTTAAATAATTTAGAAATGGGATTGCTTTACTATCTAGGTTTAAACGCAATTAGGTATAGACTAATGAATGCGACCATAAATCTGAAAATCTTGTTTGCTTACATTGCTAGAAGTTAATTGCACGTGTTAAGCACAATAACTAAGACGGTTATCGATTATGACTTACGTTGTATAGATCTCTTATTTGCGATGTAGAAGCATTCAAGTAAAACCGAAATCAAATTACAGTGAAACAAAATGAAGGATTTTTTCTAGGAGAACTCCTCGACTCTTTATGCCGGAAAAAAATAAAAAGCATTTCAGCCGTCAACTGTCCAAAAGGTAATGATTAGATCAACAAATGTCAGGGGATGATCCAAATAAAGGAAATGAATTTCAATACTTCCCAGTATACGGGGATTTACTTATATGGGGCACAAAAACTGCTGAAAACGTTACTGCTTGAAACCGCTGTCAAACATCAATTCTGCGACAGGTTTCGTTATCGTAACCGTTCACGCCAAAGGAAGTTTAATAAAATCATAACCATTCCGATCGGGAACAAATTGAATATGTTCAGTTATGTGTTATGTCGAATAATGTTAGACGCGGGCCCCGACTTTATCCCAAGACGTGACTCAAATAATAATAAAGCATTTTTCATTTTCAGATAATGAAGGCAGCCTACTCATACTACGCGGTTTTGAGCCAGAAAGAAGTGTAGCCCATCAAATATCATTAGGACACCTACGTAGTATGAATCTTGAAATGAAAACACAGATCATTTTCATAATTTTATAAACTTAGTACAAAAGATTTATTACTAATACTTACCTAAAATATTACGCCACTCCCAACGCACATTTTAACTGATATCTATTAGTTCAACATTATTTCTAGGCTATCACAGTTGCACGGTAAGTGTAGATTAATGAATAAATACTAATGTCTAATGTTCTTATTGCTTCCTTATTACCTAGTTAGGCATTAGCTAATCAATTTTGTTTTCTATTGTTTCTTTCGACACGCAATTATCCCAAATCAATGTACTTAGGTAGATAAGAAACAAACGTTCGCATGCTTGTGACAATTAAAAAAAACAATACGAAATCGTAAGAAATATTGAGCAGAATTGAGTCATAGCTCTAAAAGGGGAGGTTTCGGCGAAGCTGAACGGGGTCTCTCGGGGACTTTTAAATCCAGGACCGTCATTTCCTCGCATCTGCAAATAAAATAAAACAAATAATATGATGACGAAAATATTGTATAGAAGGTAAGTATCCATGATATCACCAAAATAACTACCTATGTAGGTTGTTACGTCAGAAAGGTGTAGATAAACTTCATTACAAATTACGAAGCAACCAAAACCCTAAACAAAGTACTTAATGCTTTCGTTGCGATAAGAAGTTATTGGGATAGTTTTGCGAATTACAAAATGGTCAACTTCTTCAATTATAATAACTCTAACTCCGCATTACAGAGAAGGAAAAGGGTTGAATAGTTCCCGAAGGAATGAAAAAGTCTGCGTTCCAACCATCTCAATGTGACCGGAAGCTGGGACATATTTGTGTATTATGCACGATGTTGTCTTACGAATAATCCATAAAATCTACATTCGGCAATGTGTTGAAAAAGCCTGAAATAAGGAGTCTAGCTTTGAGTGTGAACTTTACGAATATAATTATCACAATGGAATGTAATGGTTTGCGTACTGCGTCTGTGATTTATCCGTAATCAAATTTAATAACATGACTATTAGCGTGAAAATACTTTAGACTGATAACTTAATACTTGTTAACAATATTTACACAATATTACACCACAGTAAGTGCTTTATCCTATCCTATCCTGCTAATATTATAATTGCGAAAGTTTATGAGGATGTATGGATGTTTGTTCTCTTTCACTCCAGAGCAGCTGAACAAATCTGGATGAAATTTGGAACAGAAATAGATTAAGTATAAGTAGTCTGGAGTAACACATACGCTACTGTTTATACCGGAAAATTGCGTATTTCCCGCGGGAATTATTCCGATCAATCGATAAACGAATTCTTTCCAGTAGAAGTATTTTCGCATTTGCTTAATCTTGTTTTTCTAGTTAAAGTGCAGTCTAAAAGTTATTTCACAGAGCAAATCGTGCACCATTTTCACGGCATAATAGTTCCATTAGTCTGGAATGATATCAAAAGGCTAGATTTCAAATTAACTAGACTCTATCAGCGGTCGTAAAACACCGGAGTTTCAAGTTATCTAGAAGGAATATTGAAAAAACGGATCCAAACAAAGAATCCAAGATTATTAAACTGGATTATATTTTCTGCTTGAAATAATGACTATGCCAATAACTACAAACCAAATACACTCTACCATTCGAAAGCGGAAAAAATTGTGTATTCTAGTACTATTAACGACAGCTAAAATTAAATATTCGACCAATCAATAGTCGACCAGTCAACAAGACCAAATTTTATGCCGTTGGGTTGCTGCCGTTCTACTAACCTGTCTTTGGCAGCCTGGGAGTAGAACACATCAGGCAGTGGGGAGTCCAGCTGACTAAGCAACGAGCTGCCCGCGCGGGGTGAGTGCGGACCGTGGGTCGCAAAGGGAGAGAACGGGACCGCGGCCCGTAGCGTTGCCAGCACTAACAACATGCCACCTAGAGACAGATTTGAATCAGAAGTGGGATCGAGAGTTGAAAGTGTACTTAGTTGACCTGTATTATGCTCAATACCTGGCTAATACTTAGTAAGTAGATTGTAGAATTTTGACCAGAATCAAAACATCAACAAGAATAGGTACACGTAATAGGCACAGTACATAGGTACCTACGAAGTACACACTTCACATATCTGCGTAATCTTTACTGGCAAAAATCATACAACAATTTTCATTTTAGCACCAAATATGATAGAGTGTCTATCCCAATGTTTTATTTATATCCCCAGAGACTTAACTTCCCCGGCTTCCCCCAATTTTGGACGACCAGTCTCCACGGTGAGTCAGTTCCGAAAATGTTTAATGCTTTCAAACTTTGTTAAATTTACAAACTTTTTACCTTCAAGAGTACCAAGTAAGTCTACCAAGTATTTATCACATTGATTTACAGGTGAAAATGGTATTTAATATTTTTAACTGCACAATTACATTAAAATTAAATGTGCTAAAATAATTTCTTGGTGCGTTAATAATGAAATTTAAAAAATAATCTTTATTCTTGACTAATTGATGTTAAATTAAATTATTCTAATTCATAATGTTCAATTATTACTGAGTTTCATAAAAGAAATGTATTCAACTTCATAACTTCAATAGATAAAGCAGTGGCATGCAAGCAAGATTAATTTCTCACTGTCAATGTAAAATACGAATATTTAAGTAGTGATTCAAAACAACAACAGAACTGTCACGGCAATAGAGCGACGATGAATAAATGGCCCTGGATAAATTTGCCTATAGCACTATCACTTCATACATACCTGATACAGTAGCGAATAGTGTGATATCAGCGAATAGCAGCGCTGTGGCCGCGCAGGCGTATAAAGGCGCGCGCGCACGGCCGCATGACCAACGCGCGAAATCCCAGCACCGTAGCGGTAGTGTGTACTCGCCCCTACGGCATAGCACGTCCACGAACAATGCTGCCACCCACATAGTCTCAAGTATCAGTACACACGCTGACCCCACCCTAGGAAAAAATAAGTTTCACAATAAGTTTAATTGCGCTCCTACGCTATTTCATGTGTCATGGTGATGAGGAAGATGAGGTGAGGCAGATGGAGGTGGCTTTTTGAAATTGATAGAGTAGGAGCACCATAAGAATTTTAGTCGACAAAATACTTATAAGCCTCGGCGCACATTAACAGAAAATTCTAATAGACACTGAACAATCCCGCCATACAACCATATTCTCCTTCAGTTATTGGACTTGCCGATTCGACTGGTAAGTTTGCTCGAAAATCTGACAGAAACGTTTTGTTAGAATGCTGGAGCCACAAAGCTGAAGAAATTTCTGCCAATAACCTGACCCTGTGGCTTATAGAGTAAGTGTAGGTATATTTGAGATGCGAATGCGACACAATATGCGTACAGCGCAGCAGATTAGCCAGGCAAGTAAACACTTGAAATATCGTCATCTCGTTGGTTACGTAGATAGGTACCCCCCCCCCCCCCCCCCCCTAGTAGGTACCTCACCTAGTGCCTACTTTACGGTGCATAAAGTATGAATAATTTTGATGACAAATATAGACCGGCCAGTCCTTTCAGAGGAGTGTTTGCTTTGAATCCGGAATGGAACTATAAAAGGGTGCGAGAAAGTGCTTTCGTACGAAGATCCATATTTGCCACTGTCGTGATGCCGATGTCGTCCGTCGCTCACTATAAAAGTATACCTAGGTACTTTTATAGTGAGCGACGGATGACATATACATAGATACATGTACGAGATATTCCTTCTTGGTACTACTATTTTTCAACGCGCAACGTAACCACACGGACACGCAGAACGGGGTAGGGTAGGTACCCTACCCTGTTCTGCGTGTCCGTGTGGTTGCGTTGCGGATGGTTTTTAATTTTCGCTAAAACTTACTTACTTACTTTGCAGATTGGAATTATGAACCAGGGCCCAATTTAACTGTATAATAAAGTATAAAAAAATAGTAGTGGTGAATCAAAATACAAAGTTGTTAATAGGTATTAACATTCTAATTCCACGCAGACGAAGTCGCGGGCAAAAGCTAGTTGTTTATAGGTACTTATGTAAGTATGTACTGGCATTTTAGTGCAACTGGATTCTGCTTGATAAAAGTTGGATGAAACGGACATTAAGCAAAGTAATTTATTTAAACAAAACTGATATCGACAAGTAACAAAAATTTATATAAAACCTAAAAAAAGCAAATTAGTTTCTGTCCGCTATCTTTAGGTATTTTATGTTGAAGCCGCAAAATTTAACGTAAAAGATCAGATTGAATAAATAATAGTGTGAATCGCGTAACATGATTAGAATATTTTTGCCGTCACAGTTCTTCCGTACGACGACCTTCCACAAATACTTTTAGTTTATTTAGATTGGTCGCAATAACGTCTCTGAGATAACGAAAACATTAGGGGGCCACCGTTTTACAAAAAAATGTTGCCTCAGCGTATTGTTTATATAATCATTTGTATAACTTTTTTCTTGAGGATCAAGAACCTACAAAAAAGCGTGATTTTTTTAACAAAATAACTGCCAAGAGTGTAAAATAATCTAATAAAAAATACTACATCGCTTCATCAGTCCACCTAGTAGGAGGCTTGCTAACACCGCGTTGTCCGGTTCCTGGTGGTCAGCCGAGAACCAACCCCCAACGTTTGTATGTTCTACGAGCGTTGTGGCCTGACCATTGCCACTTCAACTTAAATATACACGTTCTTCAAGCTATGTCATGTCGGTGACTCTAATTCTTCGGCGAATTTCCTTATAACATCGGATTCTAAAGCGCAAAGAAATTCCGAATAATAATGAATTCGTTGCGTGTCTCTGAGCCTCTTTAAAAGGCTAACGAATAGAGGGAACGTTATGTAATTTATATGGTACTAGCTGTTGCCAGCGACTTCGTCCGCAAAGAATTCGTTTATCGCTATCCCGCGTCACTTTTCCGGAATAAAAAGAAGCCTATGTGCTATTCCAGACTTTTCTCTATCTATGTGCAGAATTTCATCCAGATTCGTTGGGCCGTTTTGGCGTGATTGAGTAACAAACAAACATCCATCCATCCAAACTTTCGCATTTATAATTAAAAGTAATGAAACAGTTATTTAGTAATATAATAAACTAGTGTAATATCTCAAGGAAGATCGGTGACAAGAGAAAAACAAGACACAATATGACAGTTCAATTTGAATGGGTTATGGTTATGTTCCAATATCCTCCCTTGGCCATAAACCCATCTTCGAGGAGCAGTAGTCCAGTATAGGTTGAGGAGTGCCCTTAGTCAGAGCGTCAGCAACCATCTCGCTCAATTGGACGTACTTAACGACGAGCTTGTTCGACAGCACCTTATCTCAATTTGAATGGTTTATGGTTATATTCAAATAATAATGTTAGTTAGATAGTAGTTAGATGATCATCAAGAGAGATAGACGTACTCACAGCAAGCCAACCGCTCCCCTGCGACCTTGCACCAGTAGGTAAGACCCAGCACCGCTCATTACTGTAAAAGAATATGTACCGTCAAGCTTGGCAGCGTTTACCTCCAGGTGGTCTACTTCCAAAACCGATATTCGATGTTCGTATCATATCGTCCCTTTCACTCTGATAAATATCACTTTAACTGTGAGCTAAACGGCATGATTCGGACATTAAATTTCGAATTTGCGAGTATGGTATAAGCATGGTATAAGTGATTAAATGTGTCATACTAAATAGATAAATAGATAGTGAAATCGACTTTAAGAAACGTTCGATAAGTAAACCTTTTTTCTTTTTTGTATTAGAGAATCTCATTCAGTACTTAATAATTATTATAATTAAACCTTAGAATATTATTGTCTCTAAAGGTAGACTTTGGTAAGGTTACCTAATTACGGATAGTTGCCACATTAAGTGGCTTTATTTAAATAAAGGATAAATGCAATTTTATCCTAGATTAAAAAATCTACATCCTCGGCATTAGTGCTCTCGTTTCTCCAATTGAAGAACAAACTATAATAATCAATTCGTGTCGACTACGTCAATAATGCCTCAAAACCTAAAACTATAAATAAAATACCATAACAATAATATTCAAGCAGACAACACAGATTTTTCTTTTCATTTCGAGGAAAAAAGTCTAAAACAGGGCCGCGGGCCACCAAGTATCAGACTTCCTTCAGACACTTCAAGATAAGATGAGGTGAGGATGACCCTTAATTGGACAGAAACTTATGGTCCGCCCTCTTGAATAACAAAGAACAGGATTTCTTAACATAATAAAATACCGTGTGTACCCTTTCTAAAAATAGTAAGTTTGTAAGTACCTACGCAATATTACCGGAAAATAAAACCTAACGACATATAGTTCTGTAAGACAGCGAAACTTGAGTAGAAAACAAAACAAACACCAACTAACTTTTTGTTAGGAGTTCTAAGTTTATAACCCTCTAGTTATCCTTAATTAGATAATGAATTCTTCTAAGAACTTTTGAATTATTTAACGTGTACGATGTTTTTCTGTTTACGCATCATTTGACTTCGTTGATTGTATTAATTGCGGCGGTCAACTGGTCATTGATTCAACGTGAACGTATTTGCAACAACAGCATGACTCTATCGTTGAGACCATGAGATATTCAATGCAAAAAAAACTGTTATTCAATAGCTCTTGCACTATACTATACTGTGACAATTTTATGATCGTAGTATTCGATTGCCCAAAGAAAAAAGTTATAGGCTAGTTTATAAGGATATCCCGAAGGGATTCTGAAAAATCCTTTCGTAATGTACTTAACTTCTGTGATAATCAAGTAGGTATTAGTTTGCCAAATTTTAAGTTTCTTGTTCCAGTAGTTGAGCCTGTCTCAGTCAGTCAAAGCACTGTTTTATATGTATGTATAAGTATATATCCATCAAGTTATGATAGTTTAACCATAGTTGTATCATAATTTGAAAACGTTTTTGTAACAAATCCAACGGCAAAAGCTTTTATTTTTTCTGAAAAACTTTACTTTTGGTAAGTCAGATAATTAACGATTTACTTGACTTTTAAGTCAGATGGTAGTGAATGAGATCTGGGGGTTACCATGCCGTCTTACTTAATGCGATTCAATTCCAATTCAGTTTAGGTTCGCTCGATGTCAAATCCATACTAAAAATTACAGCTAAAACCGAGTCGCAATTTACAATTCATCATCTACTGTGAACTAAGGCTACGGCATAAAATAATTCATTAGGTGTGTTCTTAGCTTCTATAACTACGGGTTATAATTACAACCATATTTTTATTCTCTTTGGCTACAACGCATTGGCGGGAGCAAGCTAATAATATTATTTGGCGTTATAATTTAACATATTTCCACTAAGTGTTATAATTTTCAAAGATCAAGTTCCTCATCGGTTATGCCAATACGGAATCTCGTCATGAAATGGAGATGGAAATGTGTCATCACTAATCATAGCACTCGATTTTATTTAAGCCTGTATCTTGACGACTTTAAAAATGTTGAGATGGCTAAAGATAACTGAAAAAAAAGTAGGACGAATTAAAAAATAAAATAAAAAAGAGAAAGTACTCATGACCAAGCAATAAATATATTTATATTTGTAGTAATTAAAATCTGTCTGTTACAGTAAACAGTAAATATGTGTATGTGAAACAAACTACCTAATAGAGGTGTATAGTTGAAAAACTTAAGTAAGTAAATTACCTATTGTATGTGAGTAATGTGCGCAAAATTGCGAATAAACAAATTGACATTCCAAGTTATAAAAATGACTTAAGTCCCATATCAGTTCTGGGGCCGTACCATGACGTCTTAATGCGTTTCAGTTTAGGTCCGCTCGCTGTCAGATTCATACTAAAAGTGACAGCTAAAACTTGAACTGCGTCGGAATTAGGACGACATGGTAAGGCCCCTGTACACTACTGCAGACAACAGGGGCCTTACCATGACGTCCTAATTCCGACGCAGTTCAAGTTTTAGCTGTCACTTTTAGTATGGATCTGACAGCTTGCGAACCTAAACTGAAACGCATTAAGACGTCATGGTAAGGCCCCAGGGGCCGTACCATGACGTCTTAATGCGTTTCAGTTTAGGTCCGCTCGCTGTCAGATTCATACTAAAAGTGACAGCTAAAACTTGAACTGCGTCGGAATTAGGACGTCATGGTAAGGCCCCTGGTCATTTACTTAAGTTTTTCACCTATATACACCACCTACTGAAAACGTCAGGCATCCCAATAGATTTTATCAGACCATATTATTCTGGTGTTTTTTAATCCGTGTTTTATTTGACAATAGAGATTATAAAGATTAAGTTGATTAGTAACTCTACCATAACTCTACATTCGTCGAATACCAAAACTTTGTCAATTGTGATAACTTTGTTCAGCGAAAAAATAAAACTGTCAAAAGAATCAGCTGGCTTATTGTCTAACTCGCTCGCAATCGCCATCGTGTTCATTTTGACAGTTCTTGTATGAATGTGACAGCTAGCTGATTCCGATGCCAATTGTCAGCCCATACATGAACTGTCAAAATGAACACGAAGGCGATTGCGAGCGAGTTAGACAATAAGCCTACAGATATTATTAAAATATTGTACCTAAGTAGTATGCAACCCTGTGAGTAGTAACTGTTGCATTTGTAACTTTTAGACGAGACACACAAACGGAAATAAAAAAAACACAGCCTACATTAAAATATTCTTTCTGACAGACAGACGGATGGACAACACTTTACAATTGTAAACCATTTTTATCATTTTGGTGCTACAGCCCTAAAGACCGAGCGAGGTTTGAGTTGCTTTTGGAACGGAAAAAACATGAAAAATAATTTACTCACTGAAATATTAATCTGGTCCTTTTAAAGTTTTCAACATTTTAATTACATACTTGGCTATTATCGAAATACCTACTGTTTGATAAATACCTATGTTTACGTGGTGCATTCTTTGTGTCTTTCGAACAAAGCCGTGCTTTCGATAAAGCTTTCACTAACTAAATTATAAAGCTCTTAGCAAATTAGGTATGTTTGAGCTCGCAATTTATTTAGTGCACCTAAAGAGGACATATTTTCGTTCCGTTTTTATCATTTTTCTCGTAAATAAAGCAGAAAAAGTATTGTAGGTACTGGCATTACTGGGACTGAAATCGTTTCTCGTTCCCCTTTCTTTTAAATGTTTTCTCACCATTTAACTCTTCCCTGGACATGCACAAAATATTTTAAAAACCAAAATTATTCAAATCGGTAAGTACAGCCATTCTCTAGTTTTTTAGCGAGACAAACAAACAATGAATTTACTCTGAGTCGTGACTAGAATAATAGACAGTTGATATTGATGGTGTCGAGTTTGAGGTACCCAAAGAGATTAAACATTTTATTGGAGGTACCCTATGAGTTTGAGAACACGCAATTCGAAATTCAAGGGTGTTATATTAGGGTTATAATAGATAGGTAAGCAATACATAATGTCGATAAGACGTGGCTGTTAACTTGAAAGTTCCACTTTAGCGACGTTTTCATTTGATAGGAAGTTGGATAAAAGTGATAGACCACTTATTTTTGGCCGAGTGTACCCATAATAATGTAGCGCAGATATATAGATTAAAAAATGCACGCCGTGTATTATACTCGCTGTTTATATGTCTCATGGCATGGCGTACCATTGTGGTACTAATCTAATAATGTACGCATCCTCATAAGATCTCTGTACTTGTATTTACCATTTTTTTACAAATGAACTGATTTCATCTCATTTGATTCTTCTGTAACATAACGTATCTACGAGTATTATTATGTTTACTTTACCTACGTCTATTATTTCATGTATGTTTAGGACAGAATCGCGTACCACGCTGGCACCTTTTCCAATGATGTCATAATAAAATTAGGCACTTAAGTATTCTAATTGTAAATCTAAAGGGTCATGTCCATGTCATGTACCCATATTTATTTTTTTACTTACCAGCTCGACCTAATATACTTAATGATCTAATACTGTACTGTGAGAAGTAATTAAAATTATTCGAAATCAATTAAATAAAGGATACCTACCCTTTGTGTTTTTGTATTATACGAGGTACTATAGGCTAATTTACGCTAATTTTACTATGGAAAAATGAAATGTTCTCGGAGGAATAAAGAAAGTTGCGGGCAACAGCTAGTTACCAATATCTGCCAAGGAAGTGATAACAAAATGAACAGTGAAAAGGTTCCATAAAGGTTCGCAATTTGGATCTATGCTATATCTTATAGAAAATGTAGAACACATACATTGTTGTACGTTTATTTATTTGATTGACAAGAAATATCGCTATCATGCAGGCACTACGACGCGAATGAGCAATAAAAACGAACAATTAGTGTTTGCAAGGAAGATAAGATAACACCAGACAAAATGCTATAAGGCATTAGGTAAATGGTGACCTGAAAGTTGATGCGACATTGGATATTTTACACGATGGTGATGTCGATACATCATCTAAGTAGATGTCTGCTGCTATTGTACATTTTATCGGTACGTTTAATTACGGACCTGGTAAACTCATAACAAAATGTTCATCGTCTTACCAACAGCTGTTATAAGGCCCCATAGTCTCGCGAGTGGTTGCAACAAGCCCCATAACCTTAAGGCCAATGGCTGCTTAGGCGGTACAGATCGTCTGATTGGGCTCCGAACGGTGCTGCGTTGACCAGCCTCCTCCAAAGAACCAGTCTCCATTTTAAGAATAGCCACCGATCACTTGTATTATTTCAAACTTATTTAAGCGCACATTGATTGTTTCAATAACTTTGAGATCATCTCTATTTTAAAGTAATATTTCTAATTGTATTTCTAATATTTTGTAGTTTAGTCAAACACTGTCCACAATATCTTTTTGTTGTTTACAGACCGTATAAATGAAATGCATCATGCTGTTGATGGTAAAGTCAATCTGGCATTTTGCCCGCGTACCAAAATATCGCACCGCCTTGAAAATATGTTTAAAATCAATTTAAAACATTGTATTTGTCAGTTAATTTAAATTCACTTGATACTTTTCCAGGTGCCTAATACAACCGCACGTTCAGTGACCTCCAAAATTCTTTGAGACGAATTTTTACGTCGGCCGACGGAAAATATATCGGAAAACGTTTTCCGCGCGGGACGAGTGTATACTCTATGGGAGTGAGAGGACTACTGACTGAGGTTGTGGCATGTGGCATGCTTGATACTGGCAGGTTCATGATAGTTAAATATGCACATAAAGATGACAAGAAATCTGTGAGAGTTTTCATCTCGAATGCTGCGGAAATACCTGCGCCGTAAGTCATAAGTAATTGACAAGTGAATTAGCAGTAATAATTAAAAATTTTGCCTGTATACAACAATTGTATTGTATTACGCGAACAAAAATTAAAAGCGTAATTCAATTACGACTAGTGGATATTTAGTTAATGTTCTATTACCTAAGAATAGGTACCTAGAGTACCTACCTGCCTCCCGCACCGCTCTCGGTCCCTTTGTCGCCTACCCCAAGGACTCAGTTAAGAGGTCAGTCTATAGCGACTAGCAACTGTCGGCAACAGGCGGACCGCGAAAGGTCGCACCTCGGACCACCAAATATTGTAATGTATTGTATCCCAAGTATTAATTAATACGTAAATCAGGTAAATTAAGTACCTACCTATAGATTATTTGTTTTATTCTGGATCTTCTGGAAAATTTATATACCTACGTGCCGGCACGTAAGTCTAGCGATGACGAGTCACGTGGAGGGGATCTGCGCACCCACGGATACCGTATTTTATACTTCTGCGCATACAAGGTCACCGCTAGACTTACGTGCCGGCACTTATACTTGCCGAGCCCTCTAGTCCCTATTTCTCTACTAACTTAGGTAAGTACCTACTATTATTGTAAATGCGGAAGTGCTTCTGTCTGTCTGTCTGTCAGTCACGACTTCACGCTTTTAATAAAACCGATTTTAATAATATTTGATACAGTACAGATAGTACTAAACTAGACCTTCAGAAACAATTATAGCTGCGCTAGGTACCTAAGTACTTTATAACGCAGAAAAAAAGTGTGAAAGGGTTGAAATTGGGGTAGAAAATTCGTAAAGAAGTTGGGTTCTCTATGTACCTACCTATGTATTTTTCTATGTGAGTAACCAATATAAAATGACCTCACACTACATACATTTTGCTTAGGATCAGAACTCTGCTTTCACTGACATTTACCTATATTCACTCGCCGAATTGTGCGGAACCCTCGGTGCGCGAGTCCGGCTTGCACTCGGCTGGTTTTTTAGTGTTTAATATAGCTTTATGGTAAAGAAAAGCGTATGGTTTTCAAAAAGTAGTTTTTGATAAATACTTATGTTTATTTCAGTTAACTTGGCATGGATTAGACGGTCAAAATTATCGTGATACCTACTTGTCAATAGGATCATGGATTTCGAAACAACCAGATTCGCTGCGATGAGTACTCATCAATATTTTGTGATAATGGATCGCGATATGCGTGGATCACACGATAATGTTGGTTGACCGTCTTGTCTAATCCCGCCATTATTGGCGGCCGAAAACCGGAAGTAAGGAGCTACGTCAACTGTAACAAACAATACAAAACACCTAACAATTACACAATTCATTTACTAACACCAGTAACCTGTTCCGAAATGGACGAAAGTAAAAGAGTATAAAATAATGCTATTACAGATATTTTCATTTTCTCAATGTTTTAGTTTAGAGTAATAAAAAAACACGACAGAAACCACAAAAACATATCTGCGTTTTACGCGACATCTAGTTCGGATCTCATTAAACATTGTTGTTAGAATGCTATAATGTCTGTGGTTATTCTAAAAAAATACAATTGATTAGTGCTGCCAGGATACTTTAGCTAATTTTAACTTGAATTTTATGACTAATATTAAATTCAAAAAGTGAAATTATTCTCTACTCGCAAACAGGCTACAGCTGGACAAAATATTTTACCTTTTTAATAAAACAAATGGTTTTTACGCCGTGTCTTAATTCCATATTAGTTGAAAAAGTTGAAACTACTAAACTTGGCAAAATTTGTTATAAACGCTCTTGCGAGTGGCTTAAAGGTCTATGCAACCAGGCCATAAAAAAAAACGCTGTTGCAATTAATTACCCAAGACGATTACCCATAACCATAAACAACAAACGGAACGGACGCCATTTCGACGTAGACATGGGGAAAAGCGTTACATTTTGATATCAGTGACTGACGATCCCGTTCCAAAAAAGTCACCGTGAAAAGTCACCGTGACTTTGTCACGCCTGTTACTCGTGTCACTGCATGATATTTGTGTCAACGTTATTTTTGTCACACTGTTATTTCATCGTGATTTTGTCACGCCGGTTACTCATATCACCATATGATATTGTCGCAGTGCTATTATGACGTGATTTTGTCACACCGTTATCACACAAGTAGTTGATCCAGAATAACCTTTACACTTTTACAGGCTTAGAACTGTCGCACATTATAAGTAAAAAATAAATACATTTGGGAAATTAGTTTATAGTCATCATAATCATCACAATCATCATCATGTCATCATCATCATCATCATCATAATCATCATCATAGCCATCATCATCATCATAATCATCATCACAATCATCATCATGTCATCATCATCATCATCATCATCATCATAGCCATCATCATCATCACAATCATCATCATATCATCATCGTCACAATCATCATCATCATCATCAACATAGCCATTTTCATCATCATAATCATCATCATAATCATCATCGTCATAATCATCATCACCATCGTCATAACCATCATCATCATCATTATGGATGGTGTTCATCTTTTTCATGTGTTTTATGTAGGTACAATAAAGAGTTATACATACATAACATACATCCTTTTCTACGAGAATGCTTCATTAAAACAACTCTTTGACACGGATGAGTGTGCAAGCATTCATAATTTTATCGCTGTCTCACTCGCTCTCAGCCAGCAGGCATCATCCGATGTTCGCCACGAAGTTCCGAATCCGAACACTCCCGACTAAGCCCGATTAGAGCCGAGTCACGTCACAGTCAGTCACTGTCACTGCATCGCGTCTCGTCACTGCTTGCGCTAGGCGCTAGGAAGGAACAGTAAGGAACGTATGTGATTTTGTAACGTTGTTATTTTGTGAAAAGTCACAGTGACACGTTTTGAAGGCGAGTCACGGTGACTTTGTCACCGTGACGTTATTTAACCCCCATGTCTATTTCGACGTCGAGTCGAGTAATCGTGTTGTTTAGGATTGTGACCGCTGGTGTTTTATCAAGAACAATTTAATTACAAGCAAATGTGTTAGTGGTTTTCGTCAATTGTGTGATACTAAAATGCAGACTGGGAGCGGCGCTAAAAACCCACCATGGGCTCGTTCAAACGTAAACGCGAATATGACCGGCATGAATTCGCAAATCATGGACCCGAATTCGATGATGACACAACAAGGTATGATGCCATTTCAGCAAACTCAAGCTGTTTTTAACCCGAGTTTGATGCAAGCACAGAGCGGAATGACCATGCCAATGGCTGGGCAGATGCAAATGAACCAAATGGCTCAAGGTCAAATGTATCCGGGCAATGTTGTAGCGTATCCAACTCCACGTGCTATGAATCCCGGCATGTACCAGAACAGTTCTTCGGGCCAGACCCAGCCTAGTACTGAGCAGCGTGTCTTCACGGGTACCGTGACCAAGACCCACAATGACTTTGGATTCGTTGATCACGATGTTTTTTACCAAACATCCGTGTGTGCTAAAGGTATTATACCCAAAGTGAATGATAGAGTTCTCGTTGAAGCAACATACAACCCAAATATGCCGTTCAAGTGGAATGCAACTAGAGTGCAAGTACTGCCTAAAAATGGTCCAAATACTCAAAAACCAAACAACCCTAAGAGCAATTCATACAATGCTGTGCCTCCGCCTGCGAACAAGAAATCCAGTTCAAACTCAAACCGTCGAGAAGACCGCCTACCTAGGAGAGATGACCGGGTGAGTGCTTAAGTAAATAATTTTGCTATCACAGTGAATCACCCTTGACTTTCAAAAGTCAAGGGTGATTTGACTTTTGACTTTTGATTGACTAAGCTTATTGTATTATGATTCATTCTAAATTTTAATCCAATTGTAAGCTAAACTTGTTTGAAAGAAATTAGTTTCCTAATACTAGTGTTACAAACACCAAAATTGCACACACATACACCAAAGCTTTTTTATTCAGACACACAAGTCATTTTTAGCAACTAGGAACACTGAATGTTTTCCATTGACTGTTCTGTATAATTGATTATAAATAATAATGTATGATTTATTGATTACCTGTTATATTTTCAGAAACGCTCGAGGACCAGGAGTCGTTCACGTTCACGGAATCGTCACGACAGCCGCAACAGGAGGGATAGTCCTCCTCGCAAACGCCCCGTGATCCATCAACCTTCCCCTGTCAAATATGTTGTTCGAGTGCCTCGAATGCCATTGGACATGTAAGATTAAAAAATTTTTTTTGCATCACTACATGTATAAAACAGTTGCTTTCTCTGTCCCTATTGTCCCTATGTATGCTTAAATCTTTAAAACTACGCAACGGATTTTGATGAGGTTTTTTTTAATAGATAGTGTGAATCAAGAGGAAGGTTTATATATGTACCTATAATCAGGTTGTTAGTATTGCATAATATTGTGTAACAGAATTTCATTGGTAAAAGATTTATTGTGTTGTGTTTAGGTGAAAAGAAAAATAATTTTCTTGTTTTAATTTTAATTTTGCTGATGAAACTCAAGTGGCTTTTCAATCTCATGATAACTTTATTTGTTATTTGGGATATACCTAGTATAGTATATTATGTCCTGTTCTGTGTTAGATTGAATAAAAGTATTTGCGCCAGGAGTCGAAAGCAGGTGTTCCATAATCTTCTTTCTTTTCAGTGTGAAATTAGATGTTCCAGCCCTGTCACAAAGGTACACCAACCTTTATGTGCCTTCTGATTTCTTCAACGCTCAGGTGAAGTGGGGTGAAACATTCCCCCCGCAATCCCCTCTGTCTCTGAACAACCCTTGCCAATATCATGTCATGAGCAAGGATGTGGAGAACCCATTCGGCAATGATGCCGTTCTGGAACCGCCAGATGCTGATTACAGATTTTCAGCAAAGGTAATTTCCTCCAATTATTTTATCCATAACCCTTTTGTTTCTTCTAAAAAAAATCAGTTCTTTAAGGCCAGTTCCATAGTCTCTTTATGACATGACTCTAACTCTTTGACTCTATCCAAGTTTAATTTTATCTTATTTCTCATGGTTTTTTTAGGTAATGCTCATCAGTATGCCTACTCTGGAAACCCTATACCAGAAATGTGGGCTAACAAAAGTAGATGACAAAGACAAACGGTCTTCCAGTAAGACACCGCTGCACCCTACTCGCCTGATCAAGTTTCTTGTTGGGCAGAAAGGAAAAGGCGGTGAAAACTTTGCTATAGGTGGACCTTGGAGCCCGTCCCAAGATGGTGAAAATCCACAGTCTGATCCTAGTGTCTTGGTGAAGACTGCTATACGCACATGCAAGGCCCTCACAGGAATTGACCTGTCAAATTGCACACAGTGGTAAGTGTCAATTTTAACATCCCCCTGTTTGGTCTTCAGCCTGATGCCGTATTTAAGGATGG
Organism: Pandemis heparana; assembly: GCA_963854515.1. Lineage (NCBI taxonomy): Eukaryota > Metazoa > Arthropoda > Insecta > Lepidoptera > Tortricidae > Pandemis > Pandemis heparana. The sequence continues at coordinate 8,479,956 of OY978011.1, read as the reverse complement.
TTAATTAACAATCAAAGTTTCCTCTTTTGTTAATGTCATACAAAATTTGATAACTGTGAGTAAATGATCTTAAACAAAAGAAGCAGCATTGAAACACCATTCCATTAACTAGTCATGGTATTAGCACACATTCTTTATGTGAGAGTATGGAGGCGTTAGTACATCACGAATGGCGACAGTTTGGATGCGGAGATGTACCGTCATAACAATACAGCAGTGTTGTCTCTCGTACCGGATGTGTCCTGTCCATGTTCGCAGTGATCGCAGTGAGTATTGTACTATAACTGTGTTACCCGCGCAGGTACCGAATGGTGGAGTTTTACTACTGGCGCGAGGGCAGCGGCGGCAAGTCGCGGCTCGAGTGTGTGGTGTTGTTCCTGCCCGACGTGTGGTCCGCCCAGCCGTCGCGTATCGAGTGGGCCAACGTACAGGAGACCTATAAGACGGCCTGCGACTCCGCGCTGAGGAAACTCGACGGCGACGCGGGCGGCGCGGCGGAGCCCCCGGCGGCCGCGCAGCAGGCGGCTAAGGCGCCGGCGGTCGCTGATGCTGACTCCACCGCAGCGGACAAATCGATAATTGTTTGTTCCCAGTATTGTTTGGTTAAGTTTCCGGCTGTTCTACCGTGTAGCGTCACGTCTCCGCGCCAGAGCTGCTCCAAATATCCCGTTGGCCCGGGGATGCGCCAGACGTCAAAAGAAATTGCAATCTATTACACACCTCTTTATACTCATCACTTCACATAAAATCTTAACATTCTCATAGTTTTTTAAAAAAGAAATTGACCATTTTGAGAACTCTTGATCATACCATTATAATAAAAGACCTTCTAGCCTGTGCTGATGTTTCCTTGCACGGCAGTGAATGACTGGTGTATATATTTTTTAGGAGCCTGCCATTCATGACGACAGTACCATAACCATAGACGAGAATGATGAAGATGAGGACAAGCCGGAACCCACACATTACTCCAAAATAGATCTGAGGACCATCAAAGTGGATCAACTGCGTCAGGAGCTACGAGCGCGCAATGTCAGTTGCAAAGGTAAAAATATAACGCATTGAAGTTAATTTCATTAATTTCTCTTTAAATTGTGTTCTAATGTGTATAAAACTTGTACTTAGGTCTTCGAGCTCAACTGGTATCGCGCCTGTCGAAATTAATCAAGCAGGAGGAAGAAAAGGACACCAAGAACGATGATGTTATGGAACTTGAAGATGATGAACAGGAAAATGAAAATAAAGAGACTGAAGAGCCGCCAAAGAAAGTGGAGGAGCATATTGACATTTCCGATGACAAAGACGACCCTAAAGAGGAGAAGAAAGAAGAACCCGCTAAGGAAGAGAGTGCACCTGAGAAAAAGGAGGAAGAGATAAAACCTACACCTCCGCCTAAAACTGAAAAAGAAATTGAGCAGGAGAAGAAAAAGGTAATCATTTAATTTCTTGAATATTTTGTCATTAAAACTAACTTAATATTATAAATGCGAAAGTATGGATGGATGGATGGATGGATGGATGTTTGTTTGTTTGTTACTCAATCACGCCAGAACGGCCCAACGGATCTGGATGAAATTCGGCACATAGATAGAGGAAAGTCTGGAATAGCAAATAGGCTACTTTTTATCCCGGAAAATTGCGTAGTTCCCGCGGGATAGCGATAAACGAATTCTTAGCAGACGAAGTCGCTGGCAACAGCTAGTTAATAATAAGTAAGTTATTATTTTATTGGTTTGTTATTGTTTTTGGTGCCTTAAAGTTTAACAAGGCGGCTGGCAAAGAGGCAAAGCTATATTGAGCTTCATTTACCTTATCAATTACCCATTAGTTGCCCACAGCTTTGTTTGTGTCCTGCGGTGACTGTGCTGTTACCTTGGATAAAAGGTGGTCTATGTTAATAAGGGTTAGCATAGCGGACTATTAATTGTAGCATTTTTAGAATCTGTTACACCCAACAATTTATAGACCGACCGCTTAACTGAGTCCCCGCCCGCGTGGGTACAGGGGCGCGGGGTAGGACGACAAAGGGGACCGAGAGCGGTGCGGGCGGGGAGTGCGCCAAACGCCCTCTCTCGCCCCCCTTTGTCGCCTACCCCGCGCCCCTGTGCCACGCGTGCTAGGATAGTTTACTTCTTCAATATTTTAGTGAACATAAATGGTGTTTCTTTTTTAACACAAACAGCTAGAGAAGGAGAAACAGAGTCTCAAGTCTCACTATGAAGTGCCGACCACTCCCCACATCATCGTGCACCCGTCGTCCGCGGCCAAAGGCGGCAAGTTCACCTGCAATGTCGCCACGCTGTCTTTCCTGCTCGATTATCGCATGACGGATAATAAAGAACATAGTTTTGAGGTATGATTGTTTACCTTTCTAACGTGAAAAAAAAACGTAGTACCTATTATATAAGTAATATTGCGATTTCGGACGTTGGTAAAGTTGGCATTGCTGTTCAAGTAGCCATCTGAACTGACGGAAATTAGCTCTAGAGCTTGCCAAAGAAATATACAAAACATACACTCGAAAAAGATGACCCTCCTTCTGGCGCAGTCGGGTGAAGAGCCGAAAATCGCAGTACTTTGAAGTAAAAAGATGAGAGAAACCAAATATTTAATTGTAGTAAGCACCAATGGTAGTTTTGGAGCTCTAAACCAGGGGTTCCCGGATATTTAATAAAAGTCATCAATTACTTAATAAAGTGCAAGCACAATGTTCTCACTGATCATTAATAGTACAAATGCCGGCACGTAAGTCTAGCGATGACCGTTGATGCGCAGTAGACGAAAATAATGTATCGCGGGGGAGTGCAGCGGACGCAGGCGGGCGTACTCCACGTTAGACTTACGTGCTGCCACCTGTAAGTACTTCAGTTATTTGATTGTTTTATTTCCATCGTTGTTGAGTTTGGACAAGGGGGGCGTAGTATTTTAGCGCAAATTTGAGGGAGGCGCAAAGGGTAATGGTGGGGAACCTGAAACCTGAATATGAAGCAATTTCTTTTTTTTAATTAATTTTGCCGCTATAGAATTGACCTTGAACCCGTTATTTACTTCACAGTTGTTTGTATTCGCGGAGCTCCTGAACGAGATGCTGATGCGAGACTTTGGCTTTTACATCTACAAGACACTTTACACTCTTCCCGAGAAGGTAGACGAAGTCAAGGAAGTCAAAGAGGTCAAAGATGATAAGAATGCTGACAAAACTAAGAAGGATGAGGATAAATCAAAGAAAGACGACGAGAAGAAAGAAGATGACAAGGTTGATAAGAAAGACGAGAAAGACAAGAAAGATGATCGTCGTGACGACAGGCGTGAGTCAAGGCGGCGTGACAGACGGGTAAGGGTAACAGTTTATACCCATAACAACCTTTACATTAAATCAAGTTTCAATTCTTTCAGATACTCAGAAATTATAAAAAGAAAGAAGAACGTGAACGCAACGCATGTGTGTTATCGCAGACACAATTGGGATTGTTCATTTTTTTTAACCCCCCCTTTTTATATTTTTTTTAGAAAATATGGAGCACTTTAAGAAACCAATTTCAATATTTTGTCATTTCATGGCTTAATTTAATTAATATAATTGCTTAAAAAAATCAGATACGACTTTTCGTAAATTATATACGGCCGGCTGAAATAGGCAATTTTCCCACAATCCTCAGGAAATTAAAAAACAAATTGTCATAACTGTTGTGACTGTCATCTCAATGTCAAATATACTGTTTACCTTTGGTTTACCTACAAATTTATTGTATGTTGCGTTAAATCCTGATCATGGTTATAATGAGTTGAAAATTTATGAATGTGGAAGTTTGTGGCATTGTGTTTTGGTACCTACTTACATCGAAATGATCCTCGCAACAATATTGTGTACTTATAAACTTTGAAGTATTCAACATTTACTTCGCGACAACACTTTTCTCTTAAATCTTCTCGGATCCGTGCGAACTATTGTTTTAGAGCTGTTTTTGAGTCATTATTTCAGGTTGGAACGAAGCATTTTCTGTAATTTCCATTATTTTGTTTTAAATCGACCGACAATTTTAAGTTTTCAACAAAACAATATTTACTTTACTGACATTGGGTGACACTGATAACTGGTTGACATATAAATTTAATAGACAAACTAGATATTTGCCGATTTATTTTTTGGAACTACCAACAGCCGCTCGGTAAGGTCGAATAATGGTCAAATAATTTTTTTGCAAAATATCCGTAATCCTTGAGTATTTTTGAACGCCAGTAAGATAAAACAGTTCGCAAGCCCCATACTTCGAAACGGTTTTCAAATCAGGGTATGTTGTAAAAAAATTAACAATCCCAATTGACAATATTTCAAAATTTTTAATTTCCATAAATATCAAAAACCATTTCGAGAGAAGCGCTTGTAGAACACAAAAAAATGTACATATTTTTTGGAAAAAATAGCAAAATATGTTAAAAGGGAAATAATGTCCAATGGCCGGTCCAATACTGCTATTATAAAAAATCGTTTACGTTTCACATTTACAAGTTTCACAACTCAACACTACTGACAGGTGACGGTTAATTCATTCGCACACCGCTCGGCTTTGTTGCCATCGGGAACACTAGATAACTGTTTGCCGGGCAATAATGATGTGTTTTTCAAGTTTTCATTTAAAACTTGAAACTAGACTACCAATCACGCTCAAAAACTTTCAGAAGGCAAAGTTTGTACGACACGTATAGACGACACAAAACAATGTGCAGAGTTTTGGTTCAGTCGTGTTCCGACCGCGCATTGATAAAAAGAGAGCGCACTACCCGCCCGCACCGTTCTCGGTCCCCTTTGTCGTCCTACCCTGCACTGTTGTACCCGCGCGGGCGAGGATCCAGTTACGGCGCTGTCAACAGCAAATGACCTTGAGCAGCGCCACTCTTCACACATACGGATCGCATGCCTGTTAGTGAAAGAGAAGAAACTATTTCGGCAGCTTGGCGCGCGTCTAAAATCTTGCAAATAAGACACAAATAATAAGAAATAACAAAAAAGTATAGATTATTTGTGAAATATGACTCGTTAGCCGTGTAGGTATGAATATGTTGACTTCATGTTTTTAATTGCAGAGCCATACGTCGAAAAAATAAAGATATAGAACCGTTTAATGATGACTTTAAGACCAATCTTTGCAATTATTTTCTATCGAGCCGATTTTGTTCAATTATGTATCGAGTCCGTCCAGCGTGTTTGAAATATGATGAAAATTGACATACATATTTTTTTGGATTTTTATTGTGTTTAATTTTTCTTAAAAAAGTGCTTAAATAACATCAATTTCAACAAAATTTGGTGTTGTCAGCCTCTTAAGCGATCGGTCTATAGCTTAGTTAGGCCCTGTCTGCCCCTGTGTATAAAGATGTGATTTACTCGTGTATGCTTAAATGTTTCCTATTCAAACTTTACAGGAGTCCAACAGCGACGATGAGCGCAGCAACTCTCCCCGGCGTCGCAGCCGGGGCGTCGACCTGCCCCCAGACCCGTACCTGCTGCTGTCCCTGGTGTACTTCGACACGTCCCGCGGGGGGAACGTCACCAAAAAGGATCTGCAGAACCTGTTCATGAGCCTCGGCCTGCAGCTGTCCAGGTCCCAGATACGGTCGATACTCGAGAAAGTTTGCGTCAAGGATAACTTCAGTTACAAGTATGTGAAGTTTTATCACTACATCTGTCTATACATACACCCCCTGTTTTTGTATTTTATGTGCACAAAAGCTTACTAAGCTTTAATGCCTAAAAATCTGAAAAATGTCACGTTCCCGATTTTTTTGCGAGAGGGTGTATGTATAAAAAGAATCCTTATTTCTCTTAATTACGGCATCACGCGTGAATAGGGTTTGTAAAAACCGCCCGAAATGGGAAACCGGTTTTTAACCGAACTATTTGGGTCAAAACCGGTTAACCGGTTTTTAACCGGTTTTTGAATGATTTTATTTTGTCACGTAACGTGGCAGTTGTAATCTTGGTAACCTTAGTTCTCTTGCGGATATCATCGTTTCTGATTCCATCCCGCAGAGAAACCTCGAGCATAGCCTTCTGTCTGAGTAACTTAGAGCTTCCTCATTCATGAGGCGCATCGTTAACATACACTGGTCAAAGACTTTTGAGTTCAAACACTGCGGTAATTTGGATGAAAAGACACTCCGAACTGCTTTCCGAACGCTGCCCAGCCGAGTCGGCTTCGACGAGTGATCTCTTTCTCGAAGTTGGATCAACCTAACTAAACCGTTTGTATGGGACTTTCATACATAATACATAGTCGTAAACAACTTCGAGCGCAGTGCGTCCGGCTATTACGGGAGCTGGCACAACATGGACATTAGACATGACTTTCGTCTTGTCTTGTCCATGTTCATTTTCAGATCAACTTGGTCGGAAACTCTGCTGAGATCAGCGAGCATAGCACTGAGGTCCTCCATGGTCTCAGTCTCAGCCATGACTACAATGTCGTCGGCGAATCAAAGGTGGGTGAGGTCTATCTATCTATCTACAGTCATTATCCGTCCACTGCTGGACGTAGGCCTCCTTCATATTATATTGCGCCAACTTTCGCGATCCTGGGCTTCCCTCATCCAGCCACTGCCAGCTGTCCTCCTAAGGTCATCCGTCCAACGCGTCGCAGGGCGTCCCACACTACGCTTTCCCAAACGTGGTCTTCACTCTGGGATACGTTTGCTCCAACGGTTGTCAGTTCTACGGCAAACGTGACAAGCCCATTGCCATTTCAACGTACTAATCCTTCGGGCTATGTCGACGACTTTCATCTTTTGTCTGATATGCTCGTTACGGAGGGCTTGCACTCCGAGATTCCGGAATCTCGTAATTCCGGAATTTCGGACGATTTTGAACGATATTTCAATTCCGGAATTGATCAGCTCAATATCGATAATTCCGATATTGATAAATTTGGGACATTTGACAAAGAAACTAGGTATTGGCATTGTTAATTTTTTAAACTGTGCTTTTAACACCTTCATTTGATAAAATGGACTATTTCAAGCACCTAATTTTAATATTACCTATGCATTTACGTAGCTTTGTTTATTAATTATATTTTTTCGCTGTTTGATAATTTGTTAATTTTGGCACGATCCCAATCGCCTTTTCAGCAATAAAAAAACAGTTTTGTCTAAGATTTTCTCTATAGATCAATACATCACATTTTTCCCGACTCCTACTTACATTATAGTGGTCTTCTCAACAATATATTGTGTAAACATTGGTGTAAACTTTGAATTATTCCATATTAGCTTGCGTACACTATTCCTTCCGCAAATCTTCTCTGATTTTCACAATGATTTTGTTGGGGCTATTGTTCGAGTCATTGTTGCATCACTTTCATCCCGGCACAACAGTTTTATACTGTGAATTTGTTTTTATTTCTAACATTTGTAGATTAAGTAGGTAGGCATTTAAGTTACTTATGATGTAGGTGTGACAATGACAGCTGACAGTTACCGTAGCTAAACTTTTTTATTTCGTTTTTGTCGCAAACATTTAAGGCCCGATTCTGCCAAAAAACGGGGTCGTTCGGTCAAACAAGGGGCAAAAGTGCTTTTACAAAAATATCTGCAATCATAAAGTATTTTTGAAATAGGACAAGACAAATCGGATAGTTGATTGTTTTCCTCCAAATGGTTTTCGAATTATAGCATACCAAAAAAATGAACAATGCCAATTCGTAAAATTAGCAACGCCGCGCAATATGATGTATTCGTTGCCACGCGACGCTAGGTCTCATTCGAGTCTTACCTGCTCACCACGATTCATGTATATTTTTTTAACAGAAGTCCAAAGGCTAATTATTAATTAGTAATTAAGCAAACATTATTAAAAGACTGATTTTAAAACGAAAACGGCGTGTTATTAAAAAAAAAAACTGCACCTTAATTGAAAGAAAACAAAAAAGACCAATTCCGGTACCAGTTCCGGAATTCCGATATTGGGTAAAATTTCCGATATTCAGTTCCGGAACTGAAAACCTTCCGATATTGCAAGCCCTATTACGGACCCTATCTCTCAACGAGATACCGAGCATAGCCCTCTCCATAGCACGCTGGCCGACTCTGAACTTATGGACTAGTCCTCCTGTGAGTGTCCGCATCTCTGCCGCGTAAGTCATTACTGGTAGAACACTGGTTGAACACTTTAGTTTTAAGGCATTGTGGCAGGGATGACGTCAAGATATGGCGAAGTTTCCCAAACGCTGCCCAGCCCAATCAAATCCTCCTATCGGCTTCTTTCTTGAAGTTGTTTCTATCAAGCTGGATGATTTGTCCTAGGTAGACATACTCCTGGGAGAGAGCCCCACATAACCCCTGGGCCCCCCGGGCCTTGGGGTACTCGTAAATGAGTTTTCACTACGTTAAAAAAAAAGATAAACATACTCCTGAATAACTTCAAGGGCCGAATTTCCAACGAACAGGGGCTCCGGAATGACGTGATCGTTGAACACGACTTTTGTCTTGTCCAAGTTCATCCCAAGCCCCACTCGTCGCGAAGCATCATTTAACTGTTCAGCATTTCCGCCAAATCCTGCAATGATTCCGCCATTATGACTATGTCATCGGCAAACCTGAGGTGGGTGAAGTACTCGCCATTAATGTTGATGCCTCTTTCTTTCCAGTCCAGAACTATTAAAGGATCCTCCAATGCAGCGGAGAACAGTTTCGGAGAAATCACATCTCCTTGTCTGACTCCCTGCTGCAGAGGAATAGGCTTTGTGCTCTGGTCCTGTAGTCGGACGGACATAGTGGCGTTTTCGTACAGACACTTCAACACTTTGATATACCGGTAGTCAACTTGGCACGGCTAGAGAGCCTGCAGCGCAGCCCAAGTCTCGATCGAATCGAAGGCTTTCTCGTGGTCTACAAATGCAAGGCAAAGGGGGCGGTTATACTCTTCGGTCTTCTGTTTAATCTGCCGCAACGCATGTATGTGGTCTACAGTACTATATTGCCTTTTCGGGAGGCTAGGCTGGAAGTCGTCAAACCTGCGTGCGAGACGATTTGTGCACCACCACACTTCTGTTTCATGCTTTCTGCGGTCTCCCTTGGTGGATGATGGAACTAAACAGCGTCTGAATGCCTTTAAGGACTGGTTTACCACCCGCCTTCAGAAGTTCGGCTGTAATTCCGTCGTCACCCCGGGCTTTGCCATTCTTAGTTGTTTGAGGGCCATACTAATCTTGTACAAGCTGACGTCCGGGATGTCTTCGGTAATCTAGCCCTCAGGTCATTAGTTAGATTTTCGACGGGTATTCGGGTTGTCGTGTATAGCTGTCCATAAAATTTCTCAACTTCCTCCAACAGCTCAACGAGTATCACTCCGTTTCAATTCTTTAATATAAGTACCTGGATGACCGAGCTATGAAACCTAGCTAGATCAATTTATCGCCCCCGAACCGAAACCCACTGCATACCAAATGTCATGAAAATCGTTGGAACTGTTTGCGAGATTCATACAAGAATTACTCGTTTAAAGGTAATTATTTAAAGGTAATAGATAGATTGCGTGACAATCGTGGAAAAATATTAAGTAATTAAAGTAGTTCAATAAAATATAATGTTTCGGTTTTTAACCGGTTTTTGTGGGTCAAAACCGGTTTTTAACCGAGCTAAAATAGTAGCGGTTAACCGGTTTTTCGGTTAACCGGTTAACCGGTTTTCATTCCCTACGCGTGAACGGCTGGGTCCATTTCGCTAATTCTTTTTTTTTCGCTAATTTATTGTCAGGAGAAGGTTCGCCTTTGTGCATATATTTATTTATTTATAATATTTTGTGAATTGTATCTGTTTCTTTATATTTGTACAATAAAGCATTACTTACTTATATAACAATATTTAAAAGAAAAAATAACGGTTCGGGAGCGAAGCCAGGGGTAACGGCTAGTAATGTGTTTGTTCTATAATATTTCTATTTGTTGCCAGGAGCCTCGTCCAAGCAATCAAAGATCTCGCGGCAGGTTCCCATGAGGTAATGCAAGATTTGCCCCTCGATACCACAGTTGTTGCCACGGAAGTGCCCTCGCATGTAAGTAACAAGACTTTATCACTAATATGTGGCCTCTTGCTGCCAACATCTGTATTCCTGAACGCTAGACTGCTACAATGAATAGAAGAAATTAAATTAGGACACACTGCGCGTAGCAACCATATGTTTAACGAAAAAGGCTTGACTATAGCAACCATTTTGTATGGAAATGTTGATGATGATGATGGGTGGGGACGCCTGGCTGGGTCAGGCGGGCTGTCGATCCTCTTCAGCGATCATTCAGCCCAGTTCCTCTTGGCTGGAGCCGCCGGTTACTGTCCCAGCGGCGCTCCCACACAGCAACTCTCCTCAAATCTGAAGTATGGAAATGTTAGTTGCTCTGTCATCCGTTATCTACTTTTTGTTGTGGGACGCCAACACTACAATCGGACAGTCTTCAAATTATGCTTTGACAAGTTGCTTGTATAATACAGTTTGTATCAAATAATAAGCCATAGCGACATCTTGTAATATTGTTGCACATGTACATTATTGGCAGAGACCAATTCTAATTTACTTTTTTTTTGTTTTATCAGATTTCTGAACTTGAGGCTACCATTGCAGCGGGCAATCGTGAACTGTTGCCGATCTTTAACAGGCCTGTTAGTGGTGACTCCCCATCTGATGAAAATAAGGAAGTCAGTGAATCTGGTAATTATTTTTTGACTAATTTGTTTATGATAATTTAGTGGCCTAGAAATCTTTTGCCACACAATGCGCTCTATACACAAAAGTATATGCTGTCATTATGACGCTGTTATTGGCCGTCGGTTTACGCTTTACCAAAATCGCCAGCCGCGTTAGCAGGTATAATTAGAGCTTAAGAGCGGTTTTGCACTACGTCCGATCCGAATCCGATTCGAATCCGTAAAAATATGGTCGTCAAACTATTTCTATAGTAATTCGTGCACTAGATCCGATCTCCGTCATCCGATTTCTTTCTTTCCGTCATCGGATCTAGTGCGTAAATTACCATAGAAATAGTTCTACGGCTACGACGGACCATATTTTCACGGGTTCGGATCGGATTAGGATCGGACGTAGTGCGAAACCGCTCTAAGCCTGTCGTACTACTCTATTTTCAACTACATACATTGCAAAAACGACAGTCTGACTTATAAAAGAAGGCCTCCCTCGTGCTCGGCCTTTTAATGCATACTCGTCTGTCACTTGGCTACGTGCTGGCCTCTGCAATAGGGAATATGCTTTAAAGAAAAATATCACATTTCTTAATAAAATATAAAAATATCATTAAAAAGATGTCAAAAAGCGAAATTAAAAGTAATATCGGTCAAGAAATACGGAAACTATAATAGTTCTAAGCTACTAATTATTCAGCGATTAGAAAGAGAGATCTGATATGACATGTGACGTCATTTTTCACAACGCCCTATAAACTCCATATTAAAAATCCCGTTTATCTAGAAAGAGATAGAAACGAATCTTTGATAGCTAACAATCTGGGTTGTTTTTATTCTCTATAATGTATTATCAATTAGTGTTGTAACGAATATACGCATTCGCGAATATTCGTTTATTTTCTGCATAATCGCATTCGCAAAATTCCTGCGAATGTTTTGCGAATATCAAAAAACAAATTGAGGGTACCTAATAGTACGTACGTGTAAAACTCTTTATTGTACATAAAACACATGAAAAAGATGAATACAGGAAAACACAAGGGCGAACTTATCCCTAAAAGGGAAATAGTTGTTTAATTATATAATTATCGCCGCCCGGTAAGGTAGATAGCCCCTAGATTGGCTAGGTGCTAAATTAAATAGCCCCATCTGGCAGCACTGAGCGGAATGACACTTCAATCGGATGCGTTCGTATCAACTCCGCTATTGTCGGAACAAAAAACAAACTGAACGCACTTCGTTCGAACGGGATTGCCACCAAGGTCATCAAGCCATAGAGAAATGGCGCCAAATTTTAACAAGAACTGAATAATCGCATTCGCATTCGTATTCGCGAATGTTGGCAGTAGATATTCGCATTCGCGTTCGCGAATGTCCAAAATATGACATTCGTTACATCACTATTACCAATCATCCCCAGGCATAGTGATGTACAAGTCGCGCGTGGTGGACGTGGGCGCGCTAGTGGCCGCTACACAGCGCGGCGCGGCTGTGCGCGCGCGGCTCGAGGCGGCGCTGGACGCGGCGCGGGCGGCGCTGAGGACCGCGCGCGCGGCCGCCGCCTCCACGCAGCAGGCCGAGCGCGGCGCGCAGACGCAGCTCGGGGAGCTCAGCGCGCAGCTCGCCGCCGCCAGGGCGCGCGTCACCTCGCTCACGGTAACTACACGCTCAAATATGCAGAGATAGTACAGGAATTAAAATAAAGTTTATTAATAATAACGATAGCAAGAGAGAGTACAAAGACGAGACGAGACGAATAATGACATTAGGAACACAATAAAGCGTATTCAAAATATAAACCAGTAGTATCAAAAATAGCCAGGGTGTTTACTATAAGAAAATAGAAACGAGAAGGTTTAACAAATTCATTAGTGCCAGATATATTTTGACAGTTCTTGACGAGCTGCAACCGTTGCGGGCTAACTAGGCTAATGATGAAATGAAATCTTAAGATTATAGACAAGAAAAATATACTACTCAAAAGAATATAGGAGCATTTTATTAGTAAAATGAAAATATTAATAAAGATGTGTATTTCTACTATTTTTATTAAAAATAGGATTTCATTATTAAGGTAAAAATACAAACCACTTTAATTTCATTTCACCTATGAAATTTAAACGACCCCTTTTTTTCTTCTGAGCAGCTTGCGTTATTATTATTATTATAAAACCAGGCATCATATCCAGAAATTATCTAATATGCGGTTGATTTTAATGTTTTAAGAAATTGTAATACTCGCCGAGATTTAACGACTTCATGTCCGTGATAACGTGGTGTTGATGTTACATCCCTTTTTTGTCTCTTACAGGCCAGTTCGAAGATTTTCCATTCCGCTTTGAAGAGTATACAGACGAAGGTCGAAGCAGTTGTCAACATCAAATACGAAGACGACGATGTTGTGGAGATTGTCAATGGACCAACCAAGTTAGTAAAATAATACTTCACGTGCTTGACGTAACAGTCAGCGTCAAATAGTTAGCGACACCCAAAGTGCCCAAATAGTTCGCAACACGTCATAGTTACAGTTGAAATAAGGTCGTGTTGCAAACTTTTTGGCCACTTTGGGTGCCACGAACTATTTGACGCTGACTACAAAACTCATGGAACTTCCAAATTCTGAACATATTTTTCATTACAGGGTTGAAAAAGCGCCTAAGAAAGAGGAAGTTAAAGATGTTAAACCTGAAGAGGACAAAACCGAGGAAAAACAGACCGAAGAGACTGATACCCCAACGAGCACTGACACCTTGACTAAAGTGGAAGACGATAGCAAAGATAAGAACACCGACATAATTTCTTCGGAGAATATGGATATTGACGATAAGGAATAATTTAGTATTATAGGATATTATCGTGCATACGGCTAAGCTTAATATTATAAGAAGTTTTCTTCTAGTTTTGATAGCAACATAGCGTTGGTCCTTATAACTCTTTTAAGAGATAGATGTTTGTTAGTTTCAAAGTAAATTTCAATGCAGGATAACTATTTGTAATACTTAAAAATAATTTACAGTGTAAATCTTGCTGTAAACTTACGAGACTGTGTAATATTATTCTTAAAAAGGGGCAATGCTTTGTTCTTTGACTTTAAGGGAGCGCTTCCATTGAGACAGCGGAGAAAAGACGTGTAGCTTCAACCAGTGGCGTTGTAGCATATAACAAAAGTCGGGTAATTGGGATTGTGATGTGATGTTTATTTCCATTGATATGATGGTTGACGCCTCAATCGAAGCGCACCCAAGTAACATGATAGATGTCTTGATTTTGTGATAAAAAATGAAGTTTTTTCGGCACTAGCCGATTCCATATTACTTGAGCGTTCTTTGTGAATTCGATGTGTGAAGATGAGATTAAATGGAATCAAGTAGATCCAAATGAAATCGTTTTATTTTAACCAAACCTTATTTATCCAGATTAAAATGTAATATCAAATTTAATCGAGCTTTTCGGTGAATTAAAACATCGTGAGAAAACCGGTATACACCTACAAAACAATTCAACGATGTGTAGGCATGTAAACATTTTGAGGGTGTACCTTAACCCTTAAATGCATGGTGTAAGATGCATCGTACATAACCAAAATATGGTTAGTGTTTGAAAACTAGACACATTTATTATGTTCTTAAGAGTGATTTTGCAAGGAAAACGTAACGTATTTTCACATATATTACTGATTGGTTAGCAAAATTGTGTTAAAAAAAGTTATAAGCGTTTATAAGCAAGATGGCGGCAATTTAGAAAAAGTTAAATATTGAAGGTTTTCGTTGAGCCTGTTTGTCGGCTTTTAAGGTAGTAAGTAATTATTTTTTATTCTAATCTTGTAACTCATACCATAACGACGTTATGTTTACTAAATGTAATAAAGTTCTCAGTCTAAAAGTAAACAATATTTGCATATTTGATCATGTACGATCTAGCTTACATTATGCACTCCCAGCACTTTTACTTTTACAATACTTGAGCAGTATTGAAATTATTCTTGGTAAATAATTTAACTCGTACATGGTTTTGATTTTATTAGTTGTTATTTTATTTCATATTTCTTATTAATTAGATAAAGAAATAAAGGAAGGAATTGTGAGTACGGCTTTATCTTCGATTTATTATTAATTGAATTTCCATAAAGTTCAAATTTTATTTACTAAATTTTCTGTGGCTGATGGCATTTTTCAGTGCTCAAATTAAAAGTTACTGAAAAAAAACCGGCCAAGTGCGAGTCGGACTCGCGCACGAAGGGTTCCGTACCAGAAATAACCTTAATAATTTGTTATTATTTCTAGCGTCTATGTGTAGCCATTATTAATACCTATCGAGCAAAAAATGGTTAAAAAATATTTTTGTCGTATGGAAGCCCCCCTTAAATATTATTTTTATTTTATTTTAGCAGGTATTTGTTATTATTGTGGCAATAAAAATACAACATCTGTAAAAATTTTAACCTCGTTGCTATTACGGTTTATGAGATACAGCAAAAAAAGCCAACAAATACTCTGTTGTATGGGAGCCCCCCTTAATTATTAATATTATTTTGATTTTAGTATTTGTTGTTGTAGCCACAGTAAAAATACATAATCTGTGCAAATTCCAACTGTCTAGCTATTACGGTTCTTGAGATCTAGCTCGGCGAGTGGTAGCCATGAAAAAGGGCTAAAATATCACGTTTTTTGTATGGGAGCCCCCTTAATTATTGTTATTATTATGTTTTTAGTATTTGTTGTTATAGCGGCAACAGAAATACACAATCTGTGAAAATTTCAACTGTCTAGCTATTACGGTTCTTGAGATACAGTCTGGTGACAGACGGACGGACAGCGAAGTCTTAGTAATAGGGTCCCGTTTTTACCCTTTGGGTACGGAACCCTAATTAGCTAGCTAAGCGAACGGACAAAACGGCGGGAAAAAGACAAAACTGAATTTAGGTAAGTACGTAAAAATGAATTTATTTAAACGAAATCCAAGAAAATTAACAAGATGAAAGATGGACATGTGTTTCTTTACTAGTGTGTGGTATCTTTACCAGGGTTTTACCCTTTTCCTAAGGGAAACGGCGTGATATTATCTTATACCACATAATTGCAATAAACTATATGACTGTACAAGCATTATATTTCCGAAAATGTTTAATTCATACCTACAAACATTTTAGATTTCAGATCTGCCATAGGTCGTGTATAGGGGTATTTTATTTTGCGGGGAATGCATAATGTAAGATGTATCGACATTTTGTTTAGTAGGACAAATTTCACCCAAAAAAGGTTCATAGATTTTTTTTTATATTTTTCTCGTGTTTATTACGCCATTAGGTATCCACATTTTATTTCAGGAACGAAAAAAAAAATCATGCATTTAAGGGTTAACACTAAAGCCGAATTTACATTATGCAACTGATTTCGTGCAACTAGCATTACATTGGTCTGCCATGGCTCGGCTGATAACCTAACGCTTCAAACGCCGCAGTGCAATGCTAAACCTATAGACCACTGAACGTGACTGAACTTAACTAAAACAAACTATTGTTAAAATGACGAAAAGTACTTTTCACGTCTCATGCTCAAAAAGTTCGACTTTATGCTGGATGTAGGCTGCATAAAATGGAATTTTATGCTCTTGTGCATAAAGTAAAATCTTCGTCTAAGACCAAGACAATCGGGTGCCAACAGCCACAAACAATCACTAAAACTTTACGACAGCATATTTTGTTTATTTTATTAAGTTTTTTTTTTTATTATAATCTGCGGTCTATTAAACTGTTTAATTAGTACCTAAAACTAGGTAACAATAATTTGACAAGTTATTATTGAAACAAATAAGTACATGTAAAATAAAACTTTTTAAAATATAAATCAACACCTGCCTACTCGAACCTTACCGCAGTATCAAGTTTAAAAAAAAGAAAAAAAAAGTTAATTGGCGGGAACTCAGACGGAAACGTCCTATTTTCTAGTAGTAGGATTTGTGTTGCAATTTGTTACTGTTTTACGATTAATATTCAATAATTTCGTCAAGTGAAGAGGAAATAACACTGACTCCTAACACAGTCAATTTGCCAGGAGAAACCATTAAATACCTATACTATATCGAATTGTTACAAAGTTACAATGTCACATTTAATTTTAATATTTTTTTTGCAATGTTTTTGTTTTGTTTTTTTCGCAATCTAAGTGAAAAGCAGTGTATAACTCGTTCATAAAACCCATTTTCCGTCTCGGGTAAAATGGCTTGTTTTATGCTCTTGTTGTACAATCTACTATTTAATTGTTATCTTCAAGTGGGGTTGTAAAACTATTATTCAGGTGTACCGGTAGGCCCAAAGTATACCGTGAACAAACAATCTCGATAGTTTTGATGTTGTTGGTCGGTATTACACTAGACGACGTGCGTTTCTAAAATAATTAGATATACAGGGTGTTTGGTAGCCAGGTGCAAAGCTTTAAGGGGGTGATAGCTGAGGTATTTTTGAACATTTTGAGCCATACATGTCTTAGCCGAAATTTGTTTTTTTTTTTTTAAATTGAAAATTTAGAAATTTTATGAAAATACCCAGAATTTGATAGAAACGAGTCAATATTGCACCAATGAACGTTCATTTGTAAACAAAATATTTTATTTCGGATAGTTTAATGTGTATTGGAGCAAATGAAATAATTTTTAAGTGTCTGTCTTGCCACAGAAACAAAATGGAGGCATTCGAAATTACTAAAAATGACTTTTTTTGGAACAGACTCATTTTTCAGTGCCATAATTTTTTTTTTTTAAAAATCCTGGAAATTTTCAAACATTTTTAAAAACATGCCTGTTTATTGCTCTTTCTTTTAAGGTATCACTCATTCACATTGCTTGCTAAATCTGAGATAAAAAGTAAAAACCAAACTCGGGGAGCACTCGCTTAGAATGCACTAGTATTTAATTTTTTTTTAAATTTTTTTTATGGCACTGAAAAATGAGTCTGTTCCAAAAAAATACATTTTTAGTAATTTCGAATGCCTCCATTTTGTTTCTGTGGCAAGACAGACTCTTAAAAATTATTTCATTTGGTCCAATACACATTAAACTATCCGAAATAAAAGATTTTGTTTAGTAATTAACGCCCATTGGTGCAATATTGACACGTTTCTAACAAATTCTGGGTATTTTCATAATTTTTTAAATTTTCAATTTAAAAAAAAATATATCAATTTTCGGGTAAGACATGTATGGCTCAAAATGCTCAAAAATACCTCGGCTATCACCCCCTTAAGGCTTTGCACCTGGCTACCAAACACCCTGTATACTGTGTTAATGTCACATTTTTTTAATAGTAGGCACAAGACATTTTTACCTGAGTATTAGCAGCACTGTAATTGTATTTGGAAAACAATACAACTATTATACTTAAAAGTGTCCATTTCAAGTAATAAACAATAATCAATAGGAGGGGATACTTATTAAATTATATTGAATGTTAGCCGTAAGAATATGTAATATGTATAAGTGTTGATTTTTTGTGTATTTATTTATAATCATATTTTAAATAAATTTTAAAATCTTTCATTTCAAAGATCAAGAAGGGTTCAGCTACTCCAGTACACGTGCCATACTTCGGTCAGTTTTTTTACGTCTCTGTTATCTTTTCCTTTCATATTCAGCAACAAAAGAAGTAAAATCGCACGTTAAGTGCATTTTCGTCATTTTAACTGAAACAAACTATATAAAACAAAATCGCTTCCCGCTGTCTGTCTGTCCCTCGTGAACTCTTTAATTATGTATAATGAAGCCTTAAAATAAAACATGCGTCAGTGTTTAACTGTTTATTAGTCAGATAAAACATTACAGGTGGCTTTTATATCTTTAATTAAACCATGATTTATTCATTACCTACAATAATTAAACACTACCGATATAATATAAAAGTTTCTTAATCGTCAGTGACCTGCATTAAGACATCTGTATTACAGTTAGCGTCATAGAGTATGAGACAACTAAGGTGACCAAAAGTTCGACTCACCATACTATTTCTATGGTGCATCGAACTATTTGGCCGACTTGGATGCTTCAAACTATATGACGCTGACTGTACGAAGCTAATGTGTAAATAATAACATACTTCATAATTATATTACTTACAAATCTTACAAGTTATAGATCGTTAAGATGCGTAGAAAACTATTAAACGGTTATTACAAAACAACCAGTATTTTTAACTTAACGGCTCTTATAATAATAGCCAGGAACGATTCGACTAAGGTAATAATCGCGAGATGAAATTAAATTTTGTCTTAATGAGAAGTGAAATAAACCATACTAACCAATCAATAGATCGAACTTTAACACAATTTTGTAAATAAAATATATCTAACTTATTGTTACTTGTCTTTTTCCCATAGATTTCAAAAAGAAATTTAGGACAATATTCGCATCACCTTACTTTACATACATTCGTTACAATAAAATAATATAAAATATTCAGCCATTACCGTAATAAATAATATGGCATAATTCATACACTCTTAAATCAAGGCCTTGAGTATTGGAATGATAACAAATAATAAATATCAAATGCTTGTAAAAAGGTATTAGAATGCATATCTGATATCAAGCTTAAATTTTTCTTTACTATCTGTAATTTATTGTGCTAATAGGACATCTAACGCCGGTGTTCATACATTCTATTACATTAATCATTTCAATGTGTATGACGACACTTAGAATTCACTTTGCAGTGGTGCTAAAGAAGGTAAAATATGGAGTTATCTTGATTTACAAACACTGTCGTTCCAAACGCAATGCAAAAGGGGTAGTGATTTTTTATCAGCTATCAAAAAAATGCGTCAATAATTTATCACAAAACTAGTGCTAGTACAGTATTAGTAAATAATCCCAGAGGAGTTTCCACTGGCCCTTATTTATTACCTCTCTTATTACTTGATTCCTCTATGACTGCTGTCAAAAGTACAGTAAGGGAAATGTATACACGTACCGCCGTAGAACCCTATCGCAATAACGTGGCATATCACCCGAGTTTGAGTGACGGCGTCCTGTCAATTGCGACAGGGTTCTGCGGTAGTAAGGTTGTACAGGGGCCTTACCATGACGTCCTAATTCCGACTCGGTTCAAGTTTTAGCTGTCACTTTTAGTATGAATCTGTCAGCGAGCGAACCTAAACTGAATTGCATTAAGACGTCATGGTAAGGTCCCAGGCCACTAGCAGCCTCGATTGCAGCAGCTTCTAAACGCAAGGCTCGACATAGTTCCCGGGGAAGAGGCCGGTGACCCCGTCCATCACGCCCTCCCACCAACCGTCGTCATTCTTCTTCAGCACGTAGATGACGGCACTCTCTTGGAACGACAGCTCGTCTTCTTTGTCCGCGTAGTAATCGTAGATCGCTACGACTGAAAAGAAAAAAACTTCAAATTAAGCCTAAGTAATCTCCTTTGCAAAAAATACGCGCATTTTCTTCAATTGGCTTTCTCCTTTATTTAGAAAAAGTTACAAACAATAAAATAAAATAATACATACACGTCATTTCATTCTTAAGTTCTTAACTGTCCTATTTGGTAAACAAAATTCTAACCTCAAAACGTCTCATATTTGCTTAACTATTTCATCGTAAATAAAGGAACTGGAGATAAAATATCAGCAAAATTTTGTACAAAATATTGCCTCAGGTTTATTTGATAACATAATACACCTCATTATTTACAAAAATTTGTACATTGAGGTTAGAATTTTGTTTACTACATGAAAAGATTCTTACATACACACATGAAACACGTCTTTATCCTAAGCAAGATCTACAGGCCACGTTTAGCAAGATTATGGGCGTATAGATGGAAAATGGAATCAAAATTATAAAATTATTCCTGATTTTCGCCCATTCCCTCGATGGGCTTTGACCATCTGCGCGGGAAGAGAAGCAACTAGTACATTCTATGTTTTTTAGGTCGATTAAGTCTTCATCTGGCTAAAATAACTGCTGCACTGCAATTCTTAGTGCCATGAAAAGGTTTGGGTTCCCTTCTTTGTAAATGGGTTTATGAAATGTTTTTACTATTTTTTCTAACGAACGATATATTATGATACTCCACTTGGCGTTGCGTGTCCGCGTTACTAACAACATAGTGCATCCCCTTCACTCACGCAAATATTTGGATAAATACGCCAAATGGAGTGCCAGTATTACTTTCGATCCTTGAACAGTCAGTGTTGCGTGACGCGTGCCATACCGCTACACCATCCATAGCAGGCGAATTATAAGCAAGATCCGGGTTCGATTCCCGGCCATAGCTTTACTTTGGATTTTTCTGTGTTCTAATTTTCAGTGTCGTTTAGAAATTTACGTGCAACTCAACATACAGTCAGTGACCGGCTTGTTATTTGTGTCTGTCAGTATCATAGTTTTCTGACGTTGACTGTGAAAAGGTTCTACAGTGGCTGACTGTACAAAAAATAACTTATGCCAGTAATTTACCTTTTTCGATATAATTCTTAGGCACCCATCCCGGCAAATCTTCCTCATCAGGCACGATGGCTGGGACAGCGCTCGTGTACTGTGAACCGACCTTATTCTGGAAAGAAAAATCATTATACACCGACCGCTTAAATGAGTTCTCGCCCTTGCGGTGCAGACGCGCGGGGTGGGCGACCGCGCTGCCGTGTCACGCACAACTCTTCTATCTTCAAAAAGGAAGTTTTGAGAAAAACGCAGATAATACTTTTTTCAAGCAATCGGTCATAAAATCGTTATTTAAACGCATCAGCGTATTATTTCTGGCTAGTTTACTTCTTAATAAGTTCAAGAATAAGGAACTTTCCTTTTTATTTTAATTTTTTCTTTAATTCACTTTTGAAATTCAGTTAAAAGAGTTTGCCGTAACCACTGCTCCATACAACGGCTGGTCACGCGTCATGCAATAACTTATGTTAGAAGAGTTTCGCGTGACCAAACGTAAGTCAAATCATGAATGGTTGGCTACGTTGAGTACTACGAAATCGACGGCGGGCCATACACAATTATCATAACTTAAGATAGATGAGATGTGCATAATATTGATATTAAAAAAAGTAGTTGAACGAATTTGTCACATCAAATATTTCAAAAACCAATGATATTTTTTACGTAATTGTTTGTGGACCATGTAAAGCATTGTAAATAAAACCATTTTACGGTGGTTAGGCGTAACTCGCCTAACTTAAGATAGCAGAGTTGTGCGTGACACGGCAGCGCGGGGGCCGAGAGGTGCGGGCGGGAAGACCGAGAGAGCTCCCCGCCGTCGCCTACCCCGCGCGTCTGCACCGCGCGGCCGAGTTCTCATTGAAGCGGTCGGTCTATAACCATTGACTTACGATAAACAACTCGACTCCCAATCCCAAACAAAAGTGCCTCAAGAAACGTCCGAGCGGCGTTGTCTATGTATTGTGTGTGTCAACACATCAACTTACACAGATAACATTAACATATTCGTTCAAATTAACACCTTATTTCGTGGCAGTAATGTTTAATGTCAATTGCATACGATCGTGAGAAGTAATAACACGACGCCACGCGCTGGAAACCTGTCTGTCTCTTGTTATCAAGCGTTTGAGATTACGGTGCGAAAGAGACATATAATACATTGTTATCGAAGCGCGGTCGAAACACGACTGAACCAAAACTCTGCACAATAGACGCGTCGTGCAGACTTTTGCTTCCGACAGTTTTTGAGCGTGATTGGGAGTCTAGTTGTTTATCGTATCGTAAGTCAATTGTCTATAAGGTATCTTATGCTTTGTCTATGTATGAGTGATATTTGCAGTGTTACTTACATTAGTATCATTTTGGTGCAGTTGCAAGTGCTGATGTGTTCCAGATCTCTTAAAACAGGTAATATGTTAAGTGTGTGTTAACAAAAACATTTCAATAAGGTATTTGACACCACCAATCAGCGGATATAATTTTTCAGCTGTTAAAAGACTATATTCGCCATAGATTTAGTATAATCAAGCTGCGACCTGCGACTTCTAATATTTGCTAACTTAAACTACTCAACTAGGTACTTATTTATAACTCAACTATTTATTTATTTCAAAGCAAATAAAATAAAAATCTAATTTTAATTAAAAGTTGATTTGGTTTTTAGGTGTTTTTTTTTTACAAGAGTTGAGTTCTGGAATTATTGTTTAATGGTGCCAACTACCCTATTGAAGACAGTGCCGATGATTTATTTTACAATCAGTGCTAACAGTGTTCAATCTAGTATAAGGTCGGTTGGGGACTTTTCAATCGCAGATAAACATGCTTTTTTTACGTTAGCTGTCATATTAATATGAAGATGATACAAACTGTGTTGATAGACGAAGAGGCAGAAAGACAACAGATGGACAACGATTTTAACCTATCTTCTTCAAGTGCTATTACTGTAGGTCTCGCCTTAATGTATGAATGTATGTATGTATGTATGTTTATCACCACATATTTAATACTAGCTACTGCCCGCGACTTCGTCCGCGTAGAATTAGACTTAAGGACTGATGTTGATAGTATATTCTGCAATAAATATTTACGTCGGGATTTTAGACAGCTACGACCTTACACATGTTTATCGCTATACCGCGGGAACTATGCTATTTTCCGGATTAAAAGGTAGCCTACGTTTTAATTTTTAATCAAGGGTTCCAACTATCTTCGTTCCAAATTTTATCCAAATCCATCCAGTCGTTTTAGCGTGAACAAGGAACAAACATACACACTCACTCACTCACTAACATCGTCACAAACTTTCGCATTTACAATATTAGTAGGAGATTAAGTTTCATCGTAAGTTTTTATTGTAAGGTAGGACTATTGGAATCAATAAAAATATTTTTGACGTGAAAACGTCTTATAAATCGATGAATACCGGCTGCACGCACGAAAAAGTGTCACGTTCCGCGTGACATCAGAGCGTGCAATCGAGAGCGCGGAACAAGCGATAGAGGCACGATCGGCCCAAGCGTCGGCTTGTGACACATTTATCGTTAAAACTATCGTCCGTAAACCGACTTTACAGACAACCAATTTGTTTTTCTTTCTTGATTTCTTTCTGAAGCAAAAGGTACGTAAGGTAAGGTAAAGGTAGGAGCTAGAGTAACGTACGTTGAGATGGTGCGTGCGTCCGAAGGCGTCGTGCGCGAGCTCGTCGTCCAGCGGCGGCGGCGGCAGCGGCGGCGACACCGAGCCGCCGCGCGCTGACATGCCGCCCGCCGAAGACGAAGACGCGCGCTGCACACACACACACACACAATTTAGGCACCAAATTACGTCTCAAGACACCATACACTATGTAAGGCCCCAAGTTACGTCTCAAGACACATCTTCGTTCACAAACGAACCAGGTCAGCATGGAACTCGAGCCAGCAACAGTTCTATTCAGCGTAAGAGACAGAGCTATATGGCTGCATAACTGTGTCCTTTAGGCCCACTTGCACAGTTTAGAGTTAAAAAATTAAATCGCTAACCGGGTTAGGTTTGACAGTTCCATATATTTTGACACTGCTTAGCCCCGGGTTAGCATTTAACACGGGGTTAAGCCCTGGGCTTATATTGTCTAACTCGCTCGCAATCGCCATCGTGTTCATTTTGACAGTTCATGTATGGGCTGACAATTGGCATCGGAATCAGCTAGCTGTCACATTCATACAAGAACTGTCAAAATGAACACGATGGCGATTGCGAGCGAGTTAGACAATAAGCCTACTGGTCCGTGCAAGAAGCCTTTAGAGCGGTTTCGCATTACGTCCGATCCGAATCCGATCCGAACCCGTGAAAATATGGTACTTAGTAGCCGTAGAACTATTTCTATGGTAATTTACGCACCTTGACGGAAAGAAATCGGATCTAGTGCGTAATCTATCATAGAAATAGTTCTACGGCTACGACGGACCATATTTTCACGGGTTCGGATCGGACGTAGTACGAAACCGCTCTAAGGGACACTTTTTTGCAGCTATATAGCTCTGTCCCTTACACTGAATAGAACTGTTGCTGGCTCGAGTTCCATGCTCAGAGGCGTCTTTACCTATGGTGCAAGGTGTGCGGCGCACACGGGCGCCGGGTCTAAGGGGGCGCCGAGCGCCCTCTAATGCGACACCTCCAAAGATGCGTCGCTCGCGGCGCCGGCGCTCTCAAAGACCCTGCGCCCGTGTTATGGCGCCAGGGTACTGGTTGCACACGGGCGCCACAAGGGCTAGAGACGCCTCTGTCCATGCTGACCCTGCAAGCTTATTACATAACTCGCTCGCAATCGCCATCGTGTTCATTTCTTGTATGAATGTGACAGCTAGCTGATTCCGATGCCAATTGTCAGCCCATACATGAACTGTCAAAATGAAGACGATGGTAATCGCGGGCGATTTACGTAGTAAACTTGCTGGTTTTACATTGACTACGAAGACTTTTATATTGAAACGTCAGTATCAAATCTCTCGCGTGTCACGTTTATATACGAAATACATGAACATTGTATAAAAGTAGTTTTCGTTTCTTTAGAATGTGAAGCGAAGCAAGACAATCATGTAAATACAGAGGGAAACCGATCAATACTATAAACTGTAATATTGGTGTAAGTAGAAACGTAAAACTTACTTGTCCCGGGAGACTCATAGAATGCTGGCTATGTTCGCCGTCAGATCCAATCAGCGGAGAGGGCGGCGCTGCAATAAAAATAAAAAACGACATTTATTTCAGACCATAATACAGATCCATATAATGTTAGTGCAATCTTACATACTATCTGTTAGTTTAATTTTAGTACATACATTGATTACTTATTGTTATTGCAGATTGGAAATTAAATTGCTATATTAAATTAAATCCAGTCAAAATTAAATTAAATTATTTTCACAAATTAATATGCCTGCCCTGTACAGATAGCAACCCAATGTCTCTGTATAGGGCAGTCTGGTCTGGTTTGTTTCGTTGGTTTGGTCAATGAATAGCGGCACAGTCATACCACAAAAACATCAATAGTTACAGCAGAAAATTATACTAATATTTAGTTTATTAACGAAATTGATAAAGGATAGAACAAGTCACTTAAAAATATCTAACGTTCTCTTTAATGTATAGCCGCTCGGATATGGGATTTCTGAATGATACAAATTTGAAATGAAACTCAAAGAACTAATATTATTAAACTAAACGCAAAGACGCGCAGCAGTCGGTGTCACTATCGTCGTCGCCGATATTTATTATAAATAAAAAATATATATATGGAACAAATTACACCAATTGACCCAGTCCCAAACTAAGCAAAGCTTGTATTATGGGTACCACGCAACGGATAAACATACTTAAATATGTAATTTAAAATACATACAACATCCATGACTCGGGCACAACCATTCGTATTCATTATACAAATTTCTGCCCCTACCGGGATTCGAACCCGGGACGTCTAGCTTCATAGTCAGGGTCACTAACCACTAGGCTATCCGGTCGTCATTTATTATTAGACACAGTTTAATAACATTACTTGTACAACGATGTGTGCAACGATGACTCACGCGCATTTTAACGACGGTGCACACCACTATTATACACCAATTGCTTAACTGAGTCCCCGCCCGCGCGTGTACAGGGGCGCGGGGTAGGACGACAAAGGGGACCGAGAGCGGTGCGGGCGGGGAGTGCGCCTCCCGCCCTCTCTCGGCCCCCTTTGTCGCCTACCCCGCGTCGCGCAGGCGAGGACGTCTATCCGGCGTCACAACAATGATTTACGACCCGGACTGTCGCGAGTCTTTGCTTTTAGTATATTGTCACTTACGCGGCATACTGGAATGCAAGTCCTGTTGCGAGTAGCTTGTAGGCGATTGATGCTGATTCGGATGCACCATACCAACCTACAAATATGTTTTGTGATAAAAAAACCGAGATCGTTTCTTATGAAGATCAGTACCTAAGCCAATACTAAATAACTATTTACTGCGGCATATACTTTATGTTACCAACAGTTCAAATCGTGTCTGGAGAGTTCAAAAACAAAGAATAGTTTTTTTATCACATTTTGGAAATTTTGTGTTAATTCTACTCAGAATCTACACTATTATTTCTACACTACTGCTTTTTATACGAGAAAAAAAATTGTCCCCAGGTCAGTTTTGATACTTTGGTGAAACTGAGGACACTTTTGTTCTGTTTCTGATAGTATCCTTATCCTGACCAGAAATAAGAAATAACCCAAAATGGCCAAAATCTAAGAAAAAAAAGTATCATTCGAAATATTATAAATAGGATGTGAACCGAGATTAGGTACCTTTATTGAGCACTCGATAATTTGACGCAGTTGCATGCAACTACATTCACCCGCAATTTCTTCAGTCTACCCGTGTTCATGATGCATGCAACTGCGTCGAAATATCGGGTGCTCAATAAAGGTAATCGGGGTTCACACCCCGTTTATAATGTTTCGAATGAACTTAACCGTGAATCACTGAAAACTCTTATTAAAAAAAAGTATCAACTCATTTCTGTATCGAAAATATCTGTTGTCATTTTTTCTCTTCAGTTTTCAACTTTATTGCCATTATATTAAAGCCGTGTATACAATGTAGCTGTCATCAATTGTTTTATAAATAAGAACCTTATTCAAATGTCGTTGAAGTTAAAAACCGCATGGGATTCAACGAAATGTCATGGAAAATCATTTCTCACTACATGTGTACTACATACAATGTGCTTGTGTATTTTAGCGAATGAAATGCAGAATGCAGACCATCTGTAATGGGCCATGCCATGTACCTGTGGCTGCGCGACGGGCAGCGTGGAGTACCCGGGCGGGCGCCGCGGGTAGTTGGGCGCGTAGTGGGACGGCACCTGCGGGGGCGCCACCGCCGGCGGCGTGCGGTACTCGCGGGACGACTTGCCTGCACACACCGCACTCACATTACTACATTATATTGGATCTCGACGGTGGTGGAATAAAGAATGTCTCAAGATCGCAGAAATTTGTCTCATCGCTAATAGTACAGGTTATGGTTAGATACCTAGCGTGCCGCGGCCCAGCGTGCCGGTGTTGTTGTTGTTGTTGGCGCGCACGGCGGCGGGCGGCGTGGGCGGCTTGGTGGTGGGCGCGGGCAGCGGCGCGGCCGCTAATAGTACAGGTTATGGTTAGATACCTAGCGTGCCGCAGCCCAGCGTGCCGGTGTTGTTGTTGTTGTTGGCGCGCACGGCGGCGGGCGGCGTGGGCGGCTTGGTGGTGGGCGCGGGCAGCGGCGCGGCCGCTAATAGTACAGGTTATGGTTAGATACCTAGCGTGCCGCGGCCCAGCGTGCCGGTGTTGTTGTTGTTGTTGGCGCGCACGGCGGCGGGCGGCGTGGGCGGCTTGGTGGTGGGCGCGGGCAGCGGCGCGGCCGCTAATAGTACAGGTTATGGTTAGATACCTAGCGTGCCGCGGCCCAGCGTGCCGGTGTTGTTGTTGTTGTTGGCGCGCACGGCGGCGGGCGGCGTGGGCGGCTTGGTGGTGGGCGCGGGCAGCGGCGCGGCCGCTAATAGTACAGGTTATGGTTAGATACCTAGCGTGCCGCGGCCCAGCGTGCCGGTGTTGTTGTTGTTGTTGGCGCGCACGGCGGCGGGCGGCGTGGGCGGCTTGGTGGTGGGCGCGGGCAGCGGCGCGGCCGCTAATAGTACAGGTTATGGTTAGATACCTAGCGTGCCGCGGCCCAGCGTGCCGGTGTTGTTGTTGTTGTTGGCGCGCACGGCGGCGGGCGGCGTGGGCGGCTTGGTGGTGGGCGCGGGCAGCGGCGCGGCCGCTAATAGTACAGGTTATGGTTAGATACCTAGCGTGCCGCGGCCCAGCGTGCCGGTGTTGTTGTTGTTGTTGGCGCGCACGGCGGCGGGCGGCGTGGGCGGCTTGGTGGTGGGCGCGGGCAGCGGCGCGGCCGCTAATAGTACAGGTTATGGTTAGATACCTAGCGTGCCGCGGCCCAGCGTGCCGGTGTTGTTGTTGTTGTTGGCGCGCACGGCGGCGGGCGGCGTGGGCGGCTTGGTGGTGGGCGCGGGCAGCGGCGCGGCCGCTAATAGTACAGGTTATGGTTAGATACCTAGCGTGCCGCGGCCCAGCGTGCCGGTGTTGTTGTTGTTGTTGGCGCGCACGGCGGCGGGCGGCGTGGGCGGCTTGGTGGTGGGCGCGGGCAGCGGCGCGGCCGCTAATAGTACAGGTTATGGTTAGATACCTAGCGTGCCGCGGCCCAGCGTGCCGGTGTTGTTGTTGTTGTTGGCGCGCACGGCGGCGGGCGGCGTGGGCGGCTTGGTGGTGGGCGCGGGCAGCGGCGCGGCCGCTAATAGTACAGGTTATGGTTAGATACCTAGCGTGCCGCGGCCCAGCGTGCCGGTGTTGTTGTTGTTGTTGGCGCGCACGGCGGCGGGCGGCGTGGGCGGCTTGGTGGTGGGCGCGGGCAGCGGCGCGGCCGCTAATAGTACAGGTTATGGTTAGATACCTAGCGTGCCGCGGCCCAGCGTGCCGGTGTTGTTGTTGTTGTTGGCGCGCACGGCGGCGGGCGGCGTGGGCGGCTTGGTGGTGGGCGCGGGCAGCGGCGCGGCCGCTAATAGTACAGGTTATGGTTAGATACCTAGCGTGCCGCGGCCCAGCGTGCCGGTGTTGTTGTTGTTGTTGGCGCGCACGGCGGCGGGCGGCGTGGGCGGCTTGGTGGTGGGCGCGGGCAGCGGCGCGGCCGCTAATAGTACAGGTTATGGTTAGATACCTAGCGTGCCGCGGCCCAGCGTGCCGGTGTTGTTGTTGTTGTTGGCGCGCACGGCGGCGGGCGGCGTGGGCGGCTTGGTGGTGGGCGCGGGCAGCGGCGCGGCCGCTAATAGTACAGGTTATGGTTAGATACCTAGCGTGCCGCGGCCCAGCGTGCCGGTGTTGTTGTTGTTGTTGGCGCGCACGGCGGCGGGCGGCGTGGGCGGCTTGGTGGTGGGCGCGGGCAGCGGCGCGGCCGCTAATAGTACAGGTTATGGTTAGATACCTAGCGTGCCGCGGCCCAGCGTGCCGGTGTTGTTGTTGTTGTTGGCGCGCACGGCGGCGGGCGGCGTGGGCGGCTTGGTGGTGGGCGCGGGCAGCGGCGCGGCCGCTAATAGTACAGGTTATGGTTAGATACCTAGCGTGCCGCGGCCCAGCGTGCCGGTGTTGTTGTTGTTGTTGGCGCGCACGGCGGCGGGCGGCGTGGGCGGCTTGGTGGTGGGCGCGGGCAGCGGCGCGGCGGGCGTGCTGCCGGCGCGGCGCCCGCGCGGCGTGCCTCCGCCGCTGTTCCAACGCGCCCCGTGACCGATGTCGTCCAGGGCTAACAAGTAATAATGTAAAACACGCATTTACGCGATAGATATCAACATTGTTGTGTTTAGATATTTTTGAGCACTCAAACGGCAAACGAATATGCAAACCCAAACTAGACTCGTTTAAAATGATAGAAACATTATCTAAATCAATGTTGACATTTCATCAACATAATGATATAATAATATTCTGATTAAGTATACAACCATGTCAGATAGAGAAAGCTTCGAGGTCATATTACCCACATAACCACAAGAATGTGGTGTAAACATGGATTACATAATTTGAACCCTTCGTAATCTAAGTCACCTAAATCCATGCAAATTTATCACCTAATAAAATAAAAAAATCACATTTTTCATACTCTAGCCACTATAAGAAGTAATTTTAACTGTTAACTTTACTGACTACCTGGAATTAATCCCAGTTTATATGTTTTTCACATCATAACATAAAGTAAACTAAATTAGTTTTAGTAGTCAAGTACCTACTTTGATACAAACCTGTGTAATCAATGCTCTTCCTCACATATTTAATGGGTTTCTCCGGGTTGGCTGGCGCAATGATCTTATACTGCCTATTGGTGACTTTATTAGCAGTTAAAACCCCAATCTCCCTTCGCGCCACCTTTTCTTTGTGAATAGCCACGGTTTGAGCTATGTGATTCATCTGCCCTTCCATTTCTGCCAACTGCATAGTCTGAAGCTCCAATAGTTGAAGGAAATTGTATGCCAGTGTGTTAATCTGGTAAGCCACACTAGCCAAGGACTGTGTTGTGTAGTTCTTCGTACTCTCCAACGCCAAACGCTTATTTTCTGACTGGAAATAGTTCGCCTCGCAGTATTCGGCCACACGTTCAAGGTTCGTGTGACTGTCGGTCAAGTGATTCCGACCTTCGGGGATCTCCGTTTGAAGTAATGCTGCTAACTCAGCCATGGTGCTGCTAAAGCAAAGGATTTATTAATTTCTTATTTTCAATATTATCAATTCTGTGACAAACCACTTCCCCGCAAAGTAGGCGTTGGCCTAACTATTCGATTATGCTATCAGACTTACCAGTAGCGAACTTAATACTATTTAATAATGAGCACCAAATGTTCACGAGCGATTACGCTTCTTTTAAGGGAAGCGCACGATCAAAACCGTGTCGATTTCATTTATTTTTGATAACATTCATTAACTTAGATCTTTGCAGTGTACTATCTGACAGCAGCAAGCAAGCAAAGCAAAGGCAAAGTAAAGCTAATACAACAAACCACAGACTAGCATAAAGAAAAGAGATGGCAATAGGAGTATTGGGATTGACATCGAGATGAAAATACAAGCATTTCTTTTGCCGGCAGGGTGCATGCACTGCAAGTTCAAGTGTTTTAAACTGAAACTAAATAAAGCTAATCGCATCTGAAATAAAATATAATATTAATAAAATCTGCAAACGCGGCAAGAACGCGGCACTCAATTCTAACGATGTCTCGCGCGATAAAGTAGAACCAATTTCTGTGTAACAATCTTTTCTCATGTGTTGTTTGTACACGGCTAACAGCCTCCTCTGGATTCTAGTTTGGAAAAACCCCAAAATTCCCTTACCCCGGCCTCTCATGTTACGGCCACATTAGCGGGATTCGGCGAAGGTTCGCCCTATCGCGGCATGTGTGGACAGACAGTTCACTTTTATCACGAATATTTCGGGCGAACTCGAACTGTCTTCAGGCTCCTGTCGGTATCTAGCGCAGATGAAAGGATTTTATCGCGACAGAGTTCGTGTTCGTGCAACTGTCTACACTTCGTACCTACTTTGAAATTTCTATAATGGAAGTCAATTTTGACAAGTGACATTTCAATAATTATTTACAGACATACAATACAAAGCAATCGCTTCCTCTATTTTTTTGTGTTTTTGCGCTCTTGGTTCATTTTCCCGCCAAATTCAGAGTTGCGCGACATAGTTTGCCCGAAGTTTTTATCGCGATAATTTGGTCTAGTGTGGCCACGTAGTTCGTGGTTACACGAACTCGAACTTTTTATCGCGAAATCGCGACACGAACCTTCGCCCGCTAATGTGGCCCGGGGGTCACAGGTGCACATACCTAATTATATTCGCACATTGTACAAAGTTCGTACACATCTGCACAGATATGTGCGAAATTCTATACAATGTGCGAATATATGTGCACGTGTGAGTGGCCGGGGTGATATTATGTTTAATTAAAATAAATATGTACTATCAAATTAATCGAGACTTTTTACCTCTTGATTTTATATGTTTACTTTAGCAACAAATATTCGCAAAGTAACAAGGTCACGTGACAGTTGGTAACGGATAGAAAAATTCGAAGGCTTACAGGTGGCGGCAAATAAGTAAAACGTGGAGGATATGCGCAGTATGAAAATTATGTTGTTTTTCGTACTGCGCATATCCCCTCCACGTTTTACTCATTTGCCGCCACCTGTACTCACCTGCTATGGGTGGTGTAGGGGTATAGCACGCGTCACGGAATGACGAGGATCCGGGTTCGATTCCCGGCCATAGCTTTACTTTTCGGATTTTTCTGTTCTAATTTTCAGTGTCGTTTAGAAATAAAAAATATATACTTACTCACGTATTGTTTCTTTCCATTATTATCGAACAAGAGGAGTGAGGGTCAGTAGGCAAGGTAGGTAGAAAAGTAGGGCTTAGAGCTATAAGCCATCCACGCTATAAGCATCCAGAGCTATAAGCTATCCATATCACTACTAATTTAATTCATTTATTTTATCGAGCGCCCGCGGTAAATATAAAAAATTCCGGGTTGAAAACTATTCTGTTCCAGGTTCCCAATCTATCTCCATAGGTACCAAATTATCGTGATTGGTCCAGCAGTTTACGCGTGAAAGTATAACAAACACACAAACTCACACTCGCAATGAAAATATTAGTTAGGTAGGATGTTCAAACTTTTAGTTTAGAGGATCAAAGCCTAACATGCGACTCTCCAAAGTAATAAATCACGTTCTTTTTAACTGTATTTATTACAAGAGGCTTGTTCAAAAATGTTATATATGAAGGTAGAAAATAATTATGTTTAAAACATAATAAAATACAAACTGGTTCTTATCACTTGGAATTTCATTACCACTGGAAAGAGGGACGACCAACTATTCAACCATTCGTACACGTTTCATTTTATTTGATAGGTGCTACATGATTACAAGATTTTACAATTCATTATTAAATATACTAGTCTCTAATTTTAAACAAAAAACCGACTTCAAGCAAAAACTGAGAAAATGTAATACTTTTCTTATGAAACCTCTCCCATCGTCAGATCTTAACCAAGTATACATAAGACCACCTCTGAGGCGTATTCTTAAAACATACGACTATATATATGTTGTTAGTAAGCAAAAAAAAATATATACAGAAAACATGAGCTCTTCATTCGTGTGAAGTCGGTAAAAAAAAATTATATAAAATAATAGTTTGAATGTTTCTAAGCATAAACATCTTTTAAAATTAATATAAAATTCACACAGCTAAATAACAAAAATTTAGTGATGATATTATTGTTCTAAATGTTTTGTCTGACTGTCATGATATTAATAACTTACAACTTATACATTTGGGGGCGTTCAAGTATTACGTAAGCGCTTGAGGGGGGCGGGGGGGTCTTTGCTTTGCTTATTTTTGATGACATGGTGGGTAGGGGGGTTGATATCGTGATTACGTCAGCAGTTATTATTTACTTTTTTACACAAATGGCAACCCACAAATATTTAAAAAACCGAATAAATTAAAAGAAAAATGCCTATAGGTACCAACGATTACGTAAGCATGGGGGGGGGGGAAGAGGTTTGCTTACTTTTGCTGACAAGGGGAAGGAGGGGGTAAATAATTGTAAAAAATGTGCTTACGTAATACTTGAATGGCCCCTTTCATCAATTCATCTATGTGGGTGTTGTTACAGTCATAGCAAGACTTGCATGTGCAGATAGCCAGCCGGTTGTTACCGGGGATGTTGAGGTCTGTTATTTCATCATCCATGTCTGAAAGATAACTAGTAAATAATTTCATATGTGTAACATAACTGGTACTAGTATATCGTCTCCGTAGAGCAAAAAGTCACCAAATCGCAAAATTGACAAAATTAAAATTAAATTAAAAATAATTATTACATTTTGCCAATTTTGCGATTTGGTACTTTTCGCTCTACGGAGACGATATAATAATATGATTTGTACAACATAGGTTACAGATTTCCCTATCCAGATCCGAAATATTCAACATCTGTAGTTGTAAATTTTCTTCATTACAATGGAGTTAATAGCCAGTAATACAAGTAAAAATGGATTTCGCTATTGTGTACAATTATTATGAGATGACCACATAAGAACTGACATGCAGCTAAAATATATTTGATACACACTACGGCTGATATCAGCTGATTCATCTACTACAGCTGATGTCTGCTGATTCACTAAATTTCTAGGATGCTTCTGTGGTCAGCCACTGTCCTTTCATTTAAAGAATGAAAAACATATTTATAAGAAAATTACCTATTAAAGTACATAAAACAAATTTTATGACAAAATAAACTGCACTAAATACATAATTTCATGCAAATGTTAATGGTTGACATAGTCATAATACTTCTATTGTGAACTCTGAATGTCATATTGCGTTGGCGAGATTTCATGCGGTGAGTAAGATATCCCAATTTATTTCATTATTGTACACTTCTTGATCCAGCCACAATTCATAGTTGTCTTTAAAGTCCTCATCCAGCTCTAAGTTAGACTCCAATACACTATTGATATCGGTATCAACGGGAGTCAGATCCATTTCAATTTCACCACCGCTACCATATCTTCTTTGATTAAAGCGGTCAACACTGACCCTTAGAGCACACTCCTCATCTTGGAAATCCCACGGCCGAACATCAACATCGTTACCAAACGCCCAATCATCATTCAAGCGATGTCTCACTTTAGAGTAAATGGCACTGATTGTTTTCATATTTGTTTTCCTCCATTGCCGTCCCAAATATTTAGTTTGCATCTTCAACAACTTTAGTACATAAAACTGCATCAAAGCATGTCTCACTTTAAGCGTGCGTTTCAATATAGGCGCACTTTTGAAAACCACAAGCATCATGATCCTTGCATTCTTCCACTTTGTCAACTTGTTCAGAATTCTCAATAAATTGATGCAAGAGAATACATTTCTCCAAGAATATGGAACTGCTGAATCTCCAATGTCCAAACATTCCTTTGTCAACTCTGGTTGTTCCCCAATGACACAAGCAGGGAAGTCAAATATGGGTATTGAGTTCTTAGCTCCAACATATGACAAGATGTTTTGATTAAAGAATTTCAGTACTAGTGGCATACAGTTTGCATAGACTAGATGTTGTGACATAAATTCAAATTGATATATGTGATTTAATTTAAAATGTTTAAGTAGAAGAAGTAATATTGCTGTGATTGCCTTCACAATTATTTCTTTGTGCCTATTGACATCAATGCCCAGCTTCAGAGATTGTAGAACGGTCATGGGCATCTCTTCAGGCAGAAGATCGGACATAATGTTGAATGTGTAAGCTTTTGCAGTTGAAGTTGGGGCAGCTGCTAAGAGAATTTTCAAAAGTGCAATCATGTATTGTGGTAAATTTGGCAACATGGCTCGGTATAATATTTCTGTTTCTGTTTCTTCAACATCCTTCTCTCCCCTTGTAAGAGGACTGCGTGCTATTTCAATCTCCCTTTCTATTTGGAGCTCAGACAGACTTGTGTACATGTGCTTTCTCAGTATCTCAATACCTTCATGGATCGGTTGTGGGAGACCGTCAATAGTCTGTCTGTCTCCTGGAAGAGAATACCCTACAAATTTGATCCGGACATTGTCCAGAAACATGTCAATATCCTTCTGTCGAACTTTGGATTGCCAGGGCAGGCTTCTAGGCAGCGGAGGCGGTGGAGGAGGACTCTCAAACTGTTTGAAGTACATGTAATATGGGCAGTTTTGGTTTTGATTAGGATTTTGTGTGCTATCTGTGGGCATAGTTTGGAATTCCATGGAATAATCCTCTGACCCGTTACCAGTTTCTTCTTTGTCCACAAATATTTGTTCATCAGATTCATCCAAAGAGGTTTGTTTCATGAAAGTTTGCCTTCGTAGAGCTCTATCATAGTCCTTTAACTTTTTCTGTACTACATTTTGATTTTCTAGCATATCAGCAGCACTAGGAGGTGGTGAGCTGGCACGCATTTGTCTTATTATTTCGAGTGCATCTTCTGTTATAGGTTCTAACCCATGTTTTTCTCTGAGCCTTGCCTTTCTCTCTTTCAGCTCTTTTGTGCCCCCTAAATATACCAAAAGTATTTTCCATAGCAGCAACAAAACTTTCTTCATAGGGAAATGTGGAGTAGTACCTGCACAGAGATGTGTCACCATACTCAGCAATTTAACTGGTAACAGTTCGTCTCCAAATGGCATCCCAAGTTCTTCTTTAAAGTTCTTAACTAAGTAAGCATATTCCGACTCAGGGTTCTCTTTTTCAGTTCTCATGTATTCTGTGATCAAATACAGAACTGACAAAATTACTCTCAGGTTGGTGGAATCTGCTAGTGATTCTGCAAGTTTCCTTGAAGCTATAGCAGAACTGCTTTTTACTATTTCGAGGTTTAGTAGTTCGACGAAAGCAACAAAAACTCCCATGTCATATAATGTCATCACGTTGATCCGCGCCCAATGCGATTGCTCCGCATCGGACTGCATCTCGGCCCAGCAGCCCTGCGCCAGGTACAGTATACAGCGAGTCGCCCGCATGCGCATTTCATTGACCGCAACCTCCAAATGCTCCAAAAGCTTCATCACAACCGTTCTTTGTTGCTTATTAGACAACCTCTGCCAACTGGGCGGAAGATTGAACTCTTCCATTATGTCTTCGAATGCCTTGACATTCAGCTGAAATTCAGGGTGTTCTGTGTAGCTGTACAACTCCGCTATCTCATTGGCTTGGGAGTCGCAGTCGTCATAAATGAAATCCAACTCGGGGCTCTCCATATCGTTGACACAGTCTCCTTCCTCCATCGGCCTGCGTACGTCTGGCATTTTGATACGTCCACGGCGACCGTTGTCATTTGTGCCCATCATATGGAATGCCGGAGCGACGAATGAAACGTTTTTTATTTACATTTCTCGCTTAGAACTACGTATTTGTCATTGGTTTTCATATGATTATAAAACTCGATTGATTGATTACCAAACCAATTTCACTCACATTCAGTTCAGTACAGGCACACATCACAGACTAAAAAAAAGATTTTGACAGATAACCGAATAACAAAATTGCGTCGTTGCGAAAAATTGTCTATGGTCGTGAGTATTGTTGTGTTGGTGTTTTTGGAAACACTCATGAAATACTAATAATTAATTACACAATATTCGTTTACAAATAATTTGAACCTATTATTTCGTATTGCTCTCAAATAAGTATAACAAATCGTATACTCTATTTATTTTAGCTTGATACTATATTGACAATTGCAAATGTCAAATTGTGAAATAATGATACCAGCTTTTATTGTTTAGTGGTGTATTCGAAACCATCGACAATATTTGTGGTCTGAATACAAGAGGTTTGGTCATGTTATATTTTAAGAAAAAAATACGATTGTATCATAATCAAGCAAATTTAAAGGTTTATAAGTTTATTACACTAGCTTATACATACAAAAATCTATACAAAATTTAATTTATCGTTAACTTTCGATAGTGGTGGCACATTACTATTTTTGAATTGCAAAAAACAGGCAACACGGGTAATGTCATTTTAGTATCTAGCTAAAAAAATACAGTATAGAGGTTGCTTTTCTCATTAATACTTGTTTCAAAAGTTCTTTCGTCAAAAGCGGCATCTATCGAAAATTCAAAGCTATTTTAAAACTGAAGGTAAGGTATTTGTTTGCTATGGAACGGCAGATGGCGCCATCAAAAATCGTATCACTTAAAAGGTTTCCTCCAGAAAGTTTCGAGATTCCTATTTTATATTAGAAAAATTTGGTCTAGTCTCGAAGACACTGAGCGTTTTCACATTATCAGGTCCGATAATTATCGGAGGGAGTTAAGGCGACACCTGCCGCGAAACTAGCGCCACTTCGGAAATATTCTTAACGTTCTTATTGTGGACCACTATTGTTCTTGAATAAAATATTATTATTATTATATCTCCTATAAATTTATTAATATTATAAATTTTCAATAATTACTAGGGAGATACTAGGGAAACACCTATAATATTATAGGTATGCAATTTGTCCGTTATGGTTGCATGGTAGAGATCGCTCTGTAGCGATAAAGCCGCCTAATGTTACCTTATTACTTCTGTATAATTAAGTAGGTACCTTTTATCTGTTTTGTTTTGATTGTTATATGTAGTGTTCAATAAAGAGTTATTGTATTGTCGTTCTAGTTGTCCTAAAAAACTTGCACAAAACTAAAACGGTCGTTTTTTGTTGTTCTCTTATTGTTGGGTTTCGTCCCTTTCATTTTTAACTAAATTTTATTTTCATTTTTTGCTAAGTGAGTAGTTAGGTACCTACTCTGTAATTTTTTTAATGTCTACTCAAGGAAGTAGGTACAGTCCTATGGCAGACGGACGGATATACAGACTGGCAAACAGATAGAAATATAGTAGGTAAGAAACGCATATATTTTTCGTTGCTTTTCTGGTTTTAACAAAATATGATTGCCTAAATGTTATAATAAAACCGAGGTAGTTAACCGCCGGTTTTAATTAATGAGGTCGATTGAGAAAATCCGAAGATGTTTGTTATAGTTCGAGGCTTCGTCCTGAAGCGGAAATTATCATAATCATATCTACCTAATAATTAATTATCATAGTCTTGGCTGTTTTCGTTTACCTGCTCTCGTTACGTGATATACCTACCTATTGACGTATAATGTACTAAGCACTCCTAGAGCATGAGAAGTGATTAAATCGTTTTAATAATTATTAATTGTCACATCTTTTAGGCACTTAAATAGGTATATATTACTTCAAACAAATGCACGAATTAGTTCAAACTAGTCACGAACAGTGTTCCCAAAATGACCAGATAATAATATTTTTTGAGCACAATAATTAAAAGGTGTCTTCAATGTCATGCACTACTTAGTTACATACTGGTATGGATGGATTCAACTTACAAAACCAGCAATTTTTTTTAAGAGGATGCTAATGGGTCTAGCAGACTGGTTTGTTCTCACGTCAAACGTCGCGGGGGTGACATCCGCACATTTGTAATACAACAATGGATCTTTTCAACCCACGGGCACTAAACGAATGGGGGAAAGGGAATGTTTTTCAACTTAATTCTTTTAATAACTCTTAATAAGTGTGGTTAATTCATTAATGATGCCTTTAAGACATTGGTCATCTTATGATAGGATTAAACGAACTTACCTGAAGTGAAGTTCGATCCTGATTATATGAAGTACTTAGTCCGAGATAACTATGTAGTTCCGTCCTTTCTTGCTACTTGAACGCAACGTATAAAGACACCATAAAACAAAAAACAGCACCTGGCAACACTAATAACATATGTCATTACGTTTAGAGTCATCATAATAAGGCCTAGGGGGATAGTAAGAAAGTGACTATCCGTGAGGAGGGCGGGAGGCTCCCTTATCTCGGACTAAGTACTTCATATAATCAGGATCGAACTTCACTTCAGGTAAGTTCGTTTAATCCTATCATTATATTCGTACTTAGTCCGAGATAACTATGTAGATGTTTAGAGCCAAAATAAACATATAAACATCCAAACTAAATTTCAAAATTTATCTTCTTAATAATAAACCAAAATGAACATAATTATTTAAAACTACAAAAATCAGTAACATTACTTCTTATAATTTTAAAACCACAGGAAATCCTAAGAAAATCAGCCTTTGGTAATTTACATTCTACATTTAAATTTAAAATGTTAACGTTATTTTAATTAATAATTAGGCAATGCCACAGATTGGGCAAATACATTTTGTGTATTACACTCAATGTTCAGAGGTCTGTTATAATGTCTCGCAAAGGTAGATCACCTGCTAGACCACCCAACAGCTTTTAAAATACTGTCTGTTGTGAGACCTGTACGGTATGCTGGCGACGATGCTGCGTGCCTAGTTGAATGTGAAGAAAACTTATTGACATCTATACTACTTTATCACTAATTTGAGCCATCTACTTATTGTTTATGTTAAAACTGGTTTTTGACGTCCTTTACAGTCAGAAATAATTTAATGCAGTCACTATATGTCTTAAGTCATTAGTTCTTTTTCAAATATTCTAACAGGGTCAATACAGGCCAAATGTCTGGATTATTACTGAAACATGGTAGAGATAATTTATTCATGAACCGTCTTGAAGCTGAGGCTTTTTGGATATCTGATAAAAATATGTCGACGACTTCTTCATTATGTTTAATCTACTGTAATTAATTAGCGACCGCATTTGGACCCTCTGTCCTGTAGTTAAAACTAATAACATTAGACTTTAAAGTGAGCTCTTTTAAACTTAAAGTTTCTAAAGGATACCAGTATTTGAGGTAAGACAGAACAGTGGCTGGGTCCCAGGTACTTGATTATGATTACTTGAGTATTAGGTATACCTGGGAGTAGTTTATAAACTCCCCTACATCAGCGTTTTATTCTATCGTTATCAGATCTATATGGCTATCTAAAATTAAAGACCAAGTTAACCGTTAGCAATTCAAAGTTTGGCTTCTATTTGAAATACTAACCTTAAATATGATATAATCTTGGGTACAACAGCGCTTACTACATCTTCATTATGGGTTTTACAGAATTGCCACCACTGTCGTAAACGTGAATCATACTGCTTAAAGCTATTCTTGGCTAGAGATGCTACCATAACATCAATTGCATCATAAGGTAGCATTCTTCTCTTCATTGATTCCCTGATAATATACAGGCCCCCAGGGTAAGTTGAAGATGTAAGGGATGTGGTGACCATACTTCTAAGACTATGAGAGATTTTAACAATGGATACCAGGCTTGGTTGGGCCATACTGGAAATACTAATATTCCTGGTGTTCTAACGGTCTTAATTTTACGCAATACTTTTAAGATTAACGAGAATGGAGGGAATGTATAAAATAACCCCCTCCATTCGATTGTAAAGGCGTCAATGTTCCATGCCAATGGATCCCTGTGCTAGGGGCAATGTATTTAACACATTTTGCATTAAAACGAGAAGCAAACAGATCAATAGATAGATACCCTATTGAGTCAACTATTGTTTGAAAGACTTCTTGTGATAATTCCCATTCTGTATCCTGATTTGAACTCTGAGATTCATAATCTGTCACAGAAAGTTATCTTTAGAATTAATATATTATGATGCAAGAATCCATAGATGTCTTGCTTCGCAACATTTCCAAATTTGACTTGCAAGGTTATTTAACAGTGGAAATTGAATATAACCCATCCTATTTATATAGGAAATGGCAGTAGTATTGTCAATTCGTAATAAAATCTCATCTGCAAAGCATCGTAAAGCAAAATATAACGCTAATAATTCCAGATAATTAATGAAATCTTTATTTTCTTCTATTGGCCAACTTCCCTTAGCACTCTTCCCATTACATTCTGTACCCCAACGAATAATGCATCTGAGAAAATCTCTAAAGCAAAATTATACTGCTTTATGTGGCCTAGTCCTAATATTATTCTTCCACCATGTGAGATCTTCTTTGGCCTTCTGGCCAATGGTAATAATGTTATCATAATTACCCCCAACCATTCCAAAGTCCTAAATTTTGTTGCTTCAAAATTTATTGTAACACTACACAAAACCATTACATATTATTGGGTGCCGTTCAATCATCATACTAGTTTCGTTTCATTAGCATAATTTCATTTTACTATTTTCTAAAATCATAATATTTTTACCGAGCATAAGCTTCAAGCAATATAACATTCATTAGTCATAACAACGATTGCAATAAATTCATTTGAATATTCGATTATTCAATATAATGATTAAAATCCATAACGACATTTAGAACAA
Organism: Pandemis heparana; assembly: GCA_963854515.1. Lineage (NCBI taxonomy): Eukaryota > Metazoa > Arthropoda > Insecta > Lepidoptera > Tortricidae > Pandemis > Pandemis heparana. The sequence continues at coordinate 8,437,932 of OY978011.1, read as the reverse complement.
TGATTAGAGGGTATAACATCATGCAAAATATGTTTAATAAGTAAGCGAACTATCTCTTGTCGCATATTTAAATTTGGCTGGTGCCGAATGCATAAAACAATTGCATTGTGCGAGCGAGCGAAGCGAGCGAGCAAGACGGTTCGGAGCAGAAGCGACTCGAATAGGTTAGGTTCAGAAGGCTAAGGCGGGAGCGAAGCGTAGCGTAGCTTCCGCCTTAGCCTTCAATGTTAGTTTTTTTTTTTTTTTTTTTTTTTTTTTTTTTTTTTTTTTATTATTATTATTATTATTTTTATTATTATTATTTAATTATGTAAGTTGATATTATGATTTGAGAAATTCGACAATTTGTTTAAATGCATATTGTTTTTATATGATCTCAATATTTTGACAGATTTAAATTCTGACATTTGTGTTATGAATAATTAAAAATCGCAAAAATCGTTGTTATAACGAACATTACACACTCTAAGATATTGTCATACATACTAAAACTAAACTACCTAACATCCTTGCTAAGTCCCTAATTGAGCAGTAATCTAAATTTAAATAATTCTAAATTATCCTCCGCAGTCTTTCCCATTTTATATTTGTGTGGGCTAATGTCACCTTTATAATCTATTTGGAAACCAAACAATTCTGATATTAAGTGGAGTAAAATTTCTCTTTTCCCCATTTATGACAAAATCTAGACATAGTAAATGTCTTTTTTAAAATTTTTTCATTACTGACACATTCATCATAAGTTGAGCCCAGACAAATCAGATCATTGAGATAAACCCCTAAACGAATGCTCTTTTATCTCAAGATATCCTATCACCGGCTTTAACAATTTTGTGAAATGGAATGGTGCGGTGCTTATGCCGAATGGTAAGCAATTGTATTAATATAACTCGAATTAAATTGGAACCTTAAATATTTCTTATAAGTGTTATCTATGCATTAGGCATAGGTATATGCATTGATATTCAGACTGTCAAAGTCCTCCTTCGATAAGTTGTGAATAACTTCATACAGACCCAAGATTGCCAAGCCCGTTTCTAACTGTCTTTCTTATAATACCCATGTACCTGTGTACACGTTTTCATGCAATAAATGAATTATGAATTATAATAAGTTATCACGTGTCTTAGAGGGATCGTTTAATACTCCCTGGAGTTCTATTTAGTGACATCAAATAATTTACAGTTGATAGGGACCAGCAATGACTCGAGAAGTTTCTCTTTGACAAAGACTACTTGGGCTTTTGACTTTTACTTGGGCAGGCCTTCTACAATAATATTCTTTATTGTGTTATAAATCTGATCATGCACCTTGTCTCCATACTGTTTCTCACCAGTATTCGACTCACCTAGTGCCGACAAAATATCAGTCACTTCTTCTGAGTCACTTTGATCAGAGTTATTTATTTGCTTATTATTTAAGTAATCTGAGTTTCTAATTCTGATGCTTCAGGTTCCGTTTCTGGGTCAAGCTCTGGTATTCGAGCTGAATTATATGCAGGCAAAAAGTAAATTCCTAGTCTGAACAGAAAACATAAATTTGTTTATCCCAAACAAATTAGGTTAGGATTGTGACAAACATGTCAAGATTTGACCCAATTCTATCCAACGGATAGATAGCAAAATCGTCACACGATAATGCTTTTAAACAGAGTTAATTTTACTCAAGTCTCCATACAGTGAGACGTGTAGGTACATAGTTTTCCCACGGAAAATACGTACGTTCTCATATCGTCGTAACTATTTTTTGGGAAAAACTTTCCCGTGTTGTAAAGAACTTATAATTATAACGAAGAGAGATGGTTATTTCTTTGCCTAAACCCCCTGTATTATATTACTCCTAATCACTTACCCTTTGAAGAAGCCGAAATTGCGTCACATTTTTTCGCTATCTCTATCCAGCCTTTTCTCTAATTGCAGTATTTTCGTTCTGCTTTCCTCGACATCTCTCTTTCTTTTTGGCATGGTGCCGTATGATATTTTCGATAACTGATACAGTAAAATGTAATTTTTCCCGAAAGAAAAGTACATTTCGTGACTATCGCGTCCAGCGCAAAATGACAGATGACATATGTTATTAGTGTTGCCAGGTGCTGTTTTTTGTTTTATGGTGTCTTTATACGTTGCGTTCAAGTAGCAAGAAAGGACGGAACTACATAGTTATCTCGGACTAAGTACGAATATAATTGAAAATCTGAAATCGTAATTTATTGGACCCAATTCGGTGGTGTATAAACGTAATAGAATTTATTTATGTAGGTATAAGACAGCGAAAAAAAAATATTTAAATCATACCACCAGACCTCAAATACTTATTAGGTATTATGTGTTTACTAACGTTACTAATACCTTGATAAGTCAGGATTATGTTAATATTAACCTCTAATTATTGCGTTAACTGGGGCATGATAAAAATTTGATTAAGTAACATCAACAATGCAGTACCTTTACAAAAAACACTTTATAATGATGACTAGCTGTTGCCTGCGGCTTTGCCCGTTACAGTTTTTTTGAAGTTATATAAATCAGGTACCTAACTAAAGCAACAGAGATGTCGATATCGCTATTTTCTAATTCTAATTAGGTGCTCATTAAACACAAAGCGTTCATTTGCAGGCATACTTTTATTTCCACTTCAAGCTCAACATGCTTTAATGCACTCTTTACAAACAGTTAGACCATTTAGACGTGATGCGATTGCTCTTGCTTCGCGGGCAGATTTTCCGGTCCATACCCCGGATAATATCTTCACAGCATCAGCATTTGTGACAGTTACGTTCTATCCCCGAGACAGTCAACATCATGAGACAAATGACGATCGTTGAATTGTTTAAAGTAGTTAGTCTTTTGTTTTCGAGGTCTGTTTTCTCCCTCCAAAGTGATTTGAACGTCAACGATTTCCTACGCACTGACCTGATGCCCACTTATTTCATGGTGGAGCAGGCGGACGGGAATTCTAGTGTGGCTAGTAATGCCGCCGGCTCTGTCAATGGTTCTATTGACGCTGCGCTTTCTACGTTGGACTATCATCGGTAAGTGGTGGTATTTAAGGACATAAAACTACGACAGGTACCTATCAACAACCAGAGGCCATAATATCGTCTAACGAATTCGAAATGACATTCGCATTCACCATTTCTTCCGAGCATGGTTGAAATAGATGGTGAACGCAATTGCAAGCGCCCGTGCTGGGGCCTTACCGTGACGTCTTAATGCGATTTAGTTTAGGTTCGCTCGCTGTCAGATTCATACTAAAAGTGACAGCTAACACTTGAACTGAGTCGGAATTAGGACGTCATAGTAAGGCCCCTGTACATACACAAAATGGCATTACTTTTGATTTATGAGGAAGCGGCGAGGGTTGGTTTGGTTATAATCATCTGTGTCACACAAACAAAACTGACTTGCACGTGTGGTATAAGTGCCGGCACGTAAGTCTAGCGATGACTTTGTATGCGCAGAAGTATAAAATACGGTATCCGTGGGTGCGCAGATCCCCTCCACGTGACTCGTCATCGCTAGACTTAGGTACGTGCCGGCACGTATAGCGGAGTAGCAAAGCAACTGTTTCTGTTCATTATGTTGCCCTTTTGTCACAACCTCTAGAAAAATGATGAACGAATATCGCTGCCGCAACTTTCTCGCCGAGCAGATATTGGAAGAGATGGGCAAACCCGTGCTGCAGAGTCGGCTCGGGATGGCGGTCAACGCAGAAGGCACTAGCCTTGCCCGTCGCTCGCAGGACCCCCGCGCCAACGGCTTGTTCGATATCGGCTCTGCTAATTACCAGGATTGGCTGGCTAAGTATACTTACATCATTTGTTACCTTGGTCAATCAACAGAACAGTCTCTCAGAATTTTTTTTAAATAAAGATTTTTCTATTTTCAATAAATAAATTTTCGTTTTAAAATTAAGTCCCGCCCTTAACGCGGTTTACCTTTAATTTTACAAATAAATATACTACAGCGTTGCCTTCAATGACACTTTTTTTTAATAAATTGTTCTTAGATTTCATAACACTCACTCTTTCGCTGTACCTCATCAACTCATCACCACAGGGTAGCAGCCCTTAATGACGTGTACCGTCATTATAACGCCGCGGCGGGCCCCGCCGTCCCCGTTCCCGGAAACTCCTCGGTCCAGCTCCAGACCAGGGACGGCTACGAATTCTACGAGGGTGGAGACGTCACCGCGTACGCAGAGCCTGAGCAGCCGGCACATGACGTCTCTAAATACAGTAAGGATTACCTTAATAGGACAAAATATTAGCCGAGTACCTATTGATACGCTAGGCCTGACATCTTAATTCCGACTCAGTACAGGTTTTAGGTTCAGGTTTAAAATGACAGCATTTTTAGTATGGATCTGACAGCGAGCAAACCTAAACTGAATCGCATTAAGACGTCATGGTAAGGCCCCAGTAAGTTCCCCGCAAAGTACCTACTCGTGGATCCGATGTTCGAAAATAGGTGCATCACTCGAAAAACTTTGAAAATGATGAAAGATTCCGCTAAATTTGAAATAAGAGGTATTTTTGTAACGACACACAGATTTTTAGCACTTTCAATTGGTATTTTCGAGTGATGTGATTTAAAATAATGTCACGTAAGTAATAAATAGTGCAGAAAAAAATCAATAGAAGGTAAACCATTATATCGAAATTTCTTTTAGGACATACAATAAAATAGTAGATGGATAAACAAGGATTGAAATTGACCCATTTCACCTGAGATATTTCTGGCGCTCATTATGACAAATTTTCTTCTGCATACCTACACGACACGGAAGTCGCTAATGTCGCTATCAAGCTAAAAACAAAATAACCGAACGTAATAATAATAATTAATGACTAGAGTAAGACATTGTAACATCACGACCTCATCTCATTTACCTGCACACAACTGCGAAGCAATTCAATGGTGTGTGTGAAGTTCCCAATCCGCACTGGGCCCGCGTGGGAACTATAGCCCAAGCCCTCTCATTCTGAGAGGAGGCCTGTGCCCAGCAGTGGTATGGTGTATAGGCTGGTGATCAATCAATCAATCAAGACTTACCTTCTTCCATTAGCCAACTTGAATCCATAAGATAAAAGGTAGATAAAATCCTAGTAGACTATAATAATAATATAATATAATAATATAATAGTACATTACTGCAGAGGCCGTGAAGTAAGGGATTGCAGGACGAGATTGGGGTACACGGCCGAGTCGTAGACGAGGCCGGATAAAGCGAGTCCTGCAATCCCTGTTTCCGGCCGAGGATTGTATAGTGCTTTTCTCAAGCAATGCGAGGAAATCAAGTAAAAATTGTTTAATTAGCCGCATTTTTAATTTTTGAAACATACCGTTTGAACAAACTATTGCTCGCGCCATGTTCCCCGCGCCCCGCCCCGCGCCGCCGCGCCGCGCCGAGCGCACCCGACGACCGCGCCACATTACTTCTTGGCCTAGGCCGTAAATGTGAAACTTCTTGGCTTCATTTCGCGACATTAACACGTACATTTCCGAGCATGCTTGAGAAAAATTCATTTATTTCGGATAACTAAAGATCCATACATAAATAAATTACACTACAGTCAAAAATTACTATGAGGCGAGTTTCCAATTCTACTTTAATATCCTACCAAACACTATTCTATAGGTCCACACATTGCAGGCGGAGGCTACGAGTACTCGATGCCCCCTCCCCCTCCCCCGCTCTACCACCCGCCTGTGCACGCGCATGAGGAATACGTGCATGTCGAAAAGGACAGCCACGGCCTTGGACTGTCAGAACTATTTGACATCTCGCTCACTGGGATCGCCTTTCTCTCTTTCGGGATGTTTGTACTGCAGGTGCTGATGTGTATCACTATGGTAAGTTTGACCGAGTAACGATGGGATTATATGAGCGTTCCTAGAAAGCGCTACCTTGTCTAGGAAAACTGCTAGAAGAGTATGCTTCCAAGCTACAAAAAGGCATTGGTATCATAATACTTAGTATATGGTACTCATTATAACTTATACACTCTTACCATTCCTAAGAAAATAATCTTTGTGTACCTCAAACTGAATACAAAGTGAACATAGAGATTTGCGTAAAGCACATGAGGTATTCTCTGAGCTGTCTAGGCTGGCAACGCATCTGCTATCTTGTGCTGCGGATGACCGTGGTGTGTTCACTTACCGTCAGGTGACCCACCTGCTCGTTTGCCTTCCTTGTCGTGTACATAAAAAAAGCGATGAGTAGCACTCCGGGAGTGCCGGCAGAAGTGAAAACAGCAGCATAGATTAGATTTAATGTTGTAACCTCCATGACTCTCAAGACGCGTACCGTACTGGCAGCTTACAAAAAAAACGTACGTAATATATATATTGACAGATCTCTAACAATGTGCTGATGCCCTAGTACTTTTGCTCCACGACTAAAAAAAACACTTCAAAAACCAAACGCGATTCATTCGTATTTCAAAGCTCTTAGAGGATCTGATATCCTGGTACTTAAACTCTCCCTCCGTCTTACGCCTGACGCGAGTTTAACATTCTACCCATCCCAAAAAATGCTCAGCGCCGCTAAAGAAGTATTCACATCAAAAAGTAAAGTATAAAGTAGTATAGTGTAATGTTAAAGCTACATTTAATGTAAACATTCCAGCATCCTCAAGAAACCCAAGTGATGCAGATGGTTGACAACAGTGGGGACACCGTCAACGTGGACGAGGTCTTCCGCTTCAAGCGTGACGTGGAACGTTCGAGAGTGTCAACCGTCAATATGTTGGCTAGATACGCTCTGATAGCGCTGAAGCCGCGGTCTACACCCTGCTTGTACAGGGTGCTGTGCTTGGGGAATAAAAGGGCAAGGAATATACAGGATGGGAACAAGTATTGGCTACCAATTTGGCAGTAAGATTTCTTAAGTATTTGCTTCTGAAAATTGAAATAAGTTACAATTTCGAGTTTTACGTTGATAAGATCCAATAATTGAATGAGGGTACGACCACACCGCCGCTTAAAAAACGGTGACGGTACGGAATCGCAACAAAATGTATGAAGAAACGGTGAGAAAACGTGACGCATACGACACGTCACTGCGTAAACGCGGCGGTTTGGTCGCACCCTGAATGTGTTTTGTTCTTCTTTATAGTCGCTAAGTATGACTACAAACATTGAAAATATGGGAACTATTGTATGTAATTTTCGTGTCTTAATATATAGCTAGATTACAAAATTTCTGTTTGCCACAATGCCACATCAAACATCTAGCCGTTTTAGCGCGAAAGAGAAACATACGTACTACATACGTGATATTTTTAGGATAAAGGTAGGTGCCAAAAATGCCTTACATCATTTTGGAACAGAGCTGATACTCTCCAAACAGCTGTACCAATTTTTACCGAACATAGCAGCTGTACCAATTTTTAAAAACCACCGCAAGGAAACTGGCTTTGGTACTAAAAAAACCACATTGAAATCGGCCCATCCGTTTGAGAGCTACGATGCCACAGACAGACACACACACAGACATCAACGTCAAACTTAACACCCCTCTTTTTGCGTCAGGTGTTAAAAATGTGCGCAGGCACGACTCTAGTCAAATTATACCCTTCTAATAGGTACCTAATAATATAATACGCGCATGGCTTTTATTGCATGTAGCGATTACGCTAGAACCTAGAGATTGGTACGCGTCTTATCTAAGGCGTCTGGGCCCCAATTTTGAAAGCACATAACTCGAAAGTACATACCACTCAAAAGTGGTATAAATCTGTATATATCTTAAAAACTAAAGTCGTCGCAATTTAAAAGGCCCGTTTTGACAGTTCACGCCCATGAAGTTCTAAATTTTTTACCGATCGAAATGTTCTGAAGGTAGGTAATTGCATTTTTCATTGATGGGTATCGCTCACTCAGCGAAGTGCTGTGCATAACGATTTTTTCATATTGTCCACAGACTATTAATAATCGGTTAAGGAAAAAAATAAATCGATCAAGATAATTTTTTTTAAGGCCGACTCGCACTTGGCCCGTTTTATTTATTTTATTTAGACCAATTAATTACTGAATTTCACCAGCTGTGTAGTGTATTTACTGAAAATTATGACCTTGGAGCTCAAAGCCGTAAACAATGGCAGCACTGATTTCTATAGAATGGCTCGTCTTCATCATCTGAAGAAAATGATTGACTGATTCACTTTTTCTCGTTTTTTTTTGTGATTGAGTCAAAATATTAAATGAAAGAAAATTTACTTTTCGTAACATTGTATCATTTCAAGATACCTATAATATCAATTTAAGTTAAATTTTCTAATCAGAACTTTAATCCAATGCACTTTACAATACATATTCAAATCGATCAAATACTCATGCAAACTTGAATCGATTTATCGTGAGTATCGAGTACAGAGTTATATGGTTACATCACTTGTTACGTCGGGAAGACAAATGTCAAAACGGGCCTTTTATTTTGCGACGACTTTACAGCTCTTATCAAATTTTTGACTAGTTCACACGGTTAATGAGAGCTGTAAGTATCTTTTATGCTCGAATTTCAAATTCAGCACAATTTTTCACCACTTTTGAGTGGTATTTTCACATATGTGCTTTCAAAAATCGGTCCCCAGGATTGTCATTTGCTCTGATTGCTCATGGTTTGACTGTTTTCAGTGCAGGAGTAGCTTGGACGCACGGCAAGACGCTGGGGGCGCTGAGGGCGGCGGCGCTGGGGCTGGGCGGCGCAGACTGCGACGGCCTCTACCCGCCCGCCCACTGCTCTTAACTGGACTGTCACTGATTTGTTTTCCCGACATCGCTTATCATCGGTTCACCATAGTCTAGACTACAGTTTGTATTTCGTACAGAAATCCCGATTGATACCTAATAATATTAGCAATCAAACTGATTTTTCACTATTTCGTTACTTGTTGACAACTGTAACGGAAAATTCACGATTTTGTGTAGGTTTGGGCAAAGATGGAAAAGCGAATATAAACTAGAGTGAATAAGGAGGATAATAGTTAATTTTCCAAAGTTAAAGTGTGAATAGTTCATTTTGTTATTTTTGACAAATAAAACAAAAGAAAATAAGTACTTGTGATATTTTTATTTTTGTCTTGCACTTAAATACTGTGACAAACTGAATGTAAGAGTTCATCTAAAGTACAGTTTTTTGCTAACATTATTATTTCTAGACTGAACTTTTTACATGTTAAACTTATATTTCAATAATTAAAATTATTATGACAATTGAACTTATTCTTCTATACCTAATATTAATACTAATATTTCAAGGCGGATAAATAATTTAATACTTATAATTCAGTTTGCTTATTTATTAAACCTACCAAGTTTATTTTACATTAAGTCTTGACTTAGATTATACACTCTATGTTTAGGATTGCGAGCAAGATACAAATGATGTTGTACAGTATAATATCTCTTAGTTATTGCCTATCCAATATCAACAAGGCGAAAAAATACTTCATCAATTAATCGGAAAGTTGCAAACAATTTGTAGAAGACAAAATGGTAGCTAGCAAACGTCAAGCAGTATATTGTTTGCCCACACGTTATATTTACTCTAACGCCAGTTAATCTGACCACTTCGATCTAGGCCACGAAATGTGACAAAAGTAGCGAGTCGATCATTGTATACTCTTCACACCGCAATTAAAATGGTTAACAGAGTATGATCATTACGAAAATGGAACAGCTAACTTGTGAATGGCTAAAACGATGTTTACTTGGATGTAATAATACACGTTAAAACGTAGGTAGTGTCAAAGTGCGTTGGAGCCTTGGTGGCCAATGAAACGTAAAAAAGAAATATTGATCACTTTTTTATTCGTATATCACTTTCACAATGAGAGAGTTAAACCATCTCTACAACTTTTGTGATGGCTCTACTTTATTCTATTAAAACGAGCCCGCAAGTTATGAAAACGAATATTTCCACCAGAAACGTGACGTAATTTCCGTTACCATCTTTTTCAGTCTTCAATTTAAGTTTTTTTTCATTCAAAAAATTCCAAAACTAGGTTTTTATAAATCTATGGCGGACTAGAAGGTAAAGTAACAGGCGTAAAGACGCAACTAAGCGGCGCGTACGCATAAGGATTCAAAAGGGAATACGCCTGAGATGTGTGTCCGAAAATTTGGCCCGGAAATAGTCCTTGCCTTTGGGCGATCTTGAGTCGGGACGTCAACTGTTTTTTCCATTTCGTCCTTCGATTTTGGAACCAAGTCTTGATCTGCACTTCTGTGAGTCCGAGTGCTTTGGAAAGTTCCATTCTCTTGGATACGCTAAGATATTTGTCTAGTTTGAATTCGGCTTCGAGGCGTTCTAGCTGCTTTGCGCTGTACGCTTGACGAGGTTTTCTTTCAGGCCCGGCTCGCCGCGGTCGTCGGTTGTTTTTGTCATCTGATAAAAAAATATTACAGTCAGAAATGTATTAATTATATAGAATATGATAGGTAATTATGAAGAATGATAGAGTAGGGAAAGTACAAAATTAATATTCAGATTCAGATTCATTTATTCGCAATAAGTGTGGATTACAATGGTCTTAGTTTAAATTTAAATTAGTACACATACTTAGCTAGTTTTAGCATGCAAATATTATTATTATTATAATTCTAAAATTTCAATTATGTGTCCCAATGTCTATAATATGTCCAATATACATTATTTAATTCAATGGTAAATTCTAGGTACAATAATCATTTATTATTTATAATTATTATTCTAAAATTTCAATTAAATGTCCCAATGTCTATAATATGTCCAATATACAATATTTAATGCCATGTAAAGTTCTAAAAGCCGTGGTAGCCTAGTGGTTTGACCTGTGGCCTCTCAAGCAGAGCGTCGTGGGTTCAAATCCCGGGCTCGCACCTCTGAGTTTTTCGGAATTTATGTGCGAAAATTACATTTGTAATTTGCCATGAGCTTTTCGGTGAAGGAAAACATCGTGAGGAAACCTGCACACATCTGCGAAGAAATTCAATGGTGTGTGTTAAGTTCCCAATCCGCACTGGGCGCGCGTGGGAACTATAGCCCAAACCCTCCAATACACGGAGGAGGCCTATGCCATGAGGCACGCCGAATTACGCGACAATTTAATAAATAAACGACAATAACAACAACATGTACTTACTGAAATTATAGCGAATTCGGAATAAAAAGGCTTAAATAAAAAAAAAAAAGTTCTAAGTACAATACTCATTTATTATTTATTAAGTCAATATTTTGGTGTTATAGTTCAAATAATCCTTAACAGAGTAAAATGACATTTCTTTCAGCAAAGTTCGCAATTTGTTTTTAAATTTGACTATGTCTTCGATACGTCTTATACGTTCAGGTAGATGGTTGAACATCTTCACAGACATCACATAACAATTTTTTGCATACAGCGCACTTCTACAGCCCGGAACCAGCAACTTTGTAGGATCCCTGGGCCTTAGGTTTTCATTAGTTCTTGGCTTGCTATAGAAGAACTGATGGCTGGCAACAAAGGCACAAGTTTCCAAAATGTACATGCTAGGCAACGTAAGCAGATTTAGTTTTTTAAATAGGGGCATATACATGATTCAATAGGACCAACATCACAAAGAGCCCTTATACATTTTTTTTGTGAGAGGAACGCTGTCTGTATATCCGTGGAGTTATTGGACCCCTAGTAGGTAAAACAAGATACTATAGCAGTCAGTACCGAATTAAGTCATGGAAATGTAATTATAAAGTTTGTTAACCTGAAAAAATGTGTTATTATTGGTAGTATTTTATAATATTATGTCTAAATGTAACGTACTTACGTACGTAATGCAATAGCATACTGTAAATTTAAACTTCATGTTCTCGTCTAAAATTTTAATTACTTCTAGTACCCTTTTCGTAAACTACTGGTATCACATTGAAAGTATATGATCGTGTTACAAGGCTCAACAAAGCCTTTAATTTTTCTTCACCTAAAATTCACCTACGGTGCATGTTGTGAATTATTTGTACACGCTAAGAAGTAGCGTCACAGTCGTATAATATTACCTAAGTAAATACAGTTTCGGATGTTCTCCGATAAGTAACGATCTAATTGCACATGTAAATACGTTACATATCTTCGGAGAAAGCAAGCAATCGAAGACAACAATCGATCACTACGCCCTACATATAAGACATGTAGCGTCTCTCCACCTCGTTAGCAAAAGCCCGCCATTTACAAAGTAGCTCTCACTAAAGACCAATACACGGTAAAGTTTTTGTCGACTAATCGGAATTGTCGCAGGCTCTCGTTAAGTGGCTATAAACACAATCAGGCTGTTTGCCTGCGCCCGCGCTGACGGCGAACGCAAACAACGCGCTGTATGGCGAATGACGCGCTAAACCATACGCTAAACATTTACGTAAGTTGGTCCACTATTTAAAAATACATCTTCAAAACTTTTTCAACAATATAATACGCATTTTCTCTTCCTTTTGGCGTTGAAATCATCGATTTTTTTCAATAAACTCCTATTTTTTTTACTACCGACGCGTTCTTAACTAACGTCCGTGCTTATTTTTTAATCACGTCGTACAGTGTTAAGGCGGTGGGTAAATACAGAGCTTTGTTGGCAATTATCAGTTGGCAGCTGTTGACAGACACCTCGGTGCGAAGTCTCGACCACCGAGCGACGGCTAACGACGATTCGCCGAACGACGAGGGCCGAAGACGAAGTGTTGGTTTTACAAATTAGTGCCGGTGGACATTTTTCACGTGTTACATTACAGTGCGTTGTGAGATAATTGTGTGCACTGAATTTGTATGTCAATAAAGTAAAAGGTTTATATTTATTTCAAGTCAAATTACGTAACTCTCTAGAGAGTTGTGGAAGGAGTTGGGGGAGGCCTTTGCCTATAAAAGTCAAACAGACGCTACATAGTTTTATTTCAAATGTTTGTAAAATATATTATGTGATGTCTGAGTAAAGGTTATATTATTATTAAATTACGTAAGATTGATCAGCATAGTTTTAACTCTACTAAAAGATATATCATTTAAAAGTACTTAGAACAATTTAATGCCAAACTCTCCCTTTATTTTCTTTGACGGACGGATTTTGTATTTGAAAGTCATTATTCTATCGTCTTTGTTAAATTAAGTTACATTTTTCTTGTAAAGTCCACAACCGTCACAAAAACCCATTTTATTAGTTACTTTTTGTCACTTCCGTTACATACAACACAAATACAATAAGTACAAATATTCGTTACTGAATATGTAGGTATTCATGTAAAAAAAAACTCAAGTCACTAAACGGATTGCGCTGAAATTTGGCACGCAGATATAACTATGGTATAAGCAATTCCACTACAAATGTGACTTCTGCACGGACGCAGTCGCGGGCAATAGGTAACTAGTTATAAATTAATAAAAAAGACCGCAAAATTAACACGAATTAACAGATAGGTATACAAATGAAATTGCCTGTACAAATAAACAAATGCAAACGTATACTAAAGTTAATAGGGATAGGCACAATTTGGTAAGTACATAGGTATATATGAAGAATTTTTATCTCAAAGACAACTTCAGGTAATTGTTTAAACACTTCGTACTAATGTGTAGAAAGTTCAAGCTGGTACCTTTTCCCGGAGGTACCACATTCACACTAAATTTTATAGCCACTGCGTCCGTAAGTGAGAAGACCGTGGTCAAACAACGAGTTTGTGTTTGTCACCAATAAATGAACCAAAAATGTTGTAAATCAAACTACCTGGTCATGCTTAAAGGTCTCGGTAAGTGCGTGGGTGATCCTTTACAGTCGGCTTTTAAAGTTTTGAAACATTTATATACTCGTCATCGTCATCATCATAATCATATCAGCTATAGGACGTCCAAAAGGTTCTCGGGTGGAGACGGTGGATCGGCAAGCGCAGCGTAGGACGTCCACTAACGAGGTGGACGGATGACCAGGGGCCTTACCATGACGTCCTAATTCCGACTCAGTTCAAGTTTTAGCTGTCACTTTTAGTATGAATCTGACAGCGAGCGAACCTGAACTGAATCGCATTAAGACGTCATGGTAAGGCCTCTGGGGCCTTACCATGACGTCCTAATTCCGGCTCAGTTTAAGTTTTAGCTGTTACTTTTAGTATGAATCTGACAGCGAGCGAACCTAAACTGAATCGCATTAAGACGTCATGGTAAGGCCCCTGTTTGTTGCCGTTTGGATCCGCAAGTGGCGCTGCCAATTTTTCCATAGTAATTGAGACGTTTATGTGAACGCGTTCGAGACGTTTTTAATTGCGAAAACTTACACTAGAGGCTCTGGTTAAAGTCGCGGGTTTACGGTGGATGCAAGCCGCTTCCAACCGAAGCAACTGGAGCTCTATAGGGGAGGCCTTTGTCCAACATAAGGAGAGACATGTAGCATATAGTAATAGGCTAGCTTATAAATACGAGACTTGTACCCACTTCTAAAATTATTAAACAGTGTTCATCAAGCAAGCTGTGTTTCACTACAAAGCGCACCCATAACCCAAGCTAAACCGAAATCACACTAAACATTAGATCTCATCCCTAATAAAACGAGAGCAACAAATAATGAAGTGTTGCGTGCAGGCGGCGTGTGAAATGCCACACCGGGGCTCGGCACGCGATACAAACGACGTGTGGTGAATCGTTACCGAGTATCTTCCTGGATTTGGGCTGATCGTTGATTAATGTAGTATTTCTACGTTCGTCGACTTACTCTTGCTTATTGCTTATGCTTATATCAAAAAAGCAGATTTCAACATTAGGTAGGTACCTCTACTTATCAGACCAAGCAATCTACGCATAGTGCCAGAGGCTTAAAGTAGGTACCTGATGCATTTATTTACTGCCAATTTCTAGACACAGAAACATAGTTAGGTTTGGTTGGGTTTGGGTGTCAGCGGAGCTCCTATTTCTGCGTGCTTTTGGCCCTTCGGGCCGATGAAAACTTAACATAGCCCAAACCTACCAATGTTTCTGGTACACAAATATGGAATAAAATATTTTAATTTAGGTATTTGAATTTAATTAGGTTAAAAAAATAGTAGAGCAAATTGGAGAGAAAAAGTTAGATTGGCTCTACTTTCCCAATGAACAGGGTAAATCGAGCTGTTTTCCTCCAATTTGTTCTATCGTTAGAACTAGTATAGCAAATTGAAAAAAAAAAAACAGTTCAATTTGCGCTATCGGTATTGGTTTGCTCTAACTGGACGAAAATGTCAAATTTGCTCTATTAGTAGATACAAAAAGTAGAGCATAGTGGAAAACTTCGGATCAAATTAAATTTTCTGGTAATTCACTAGATTAATTTTAGTGTTGGTCGCACCAACTTACGTTTACAATAACATTAACCATAACCGACGATTTTATACGACAAAATTAAATGTAAGGTTGGAAAAACAAGCGATCCACTTGCTGCAGCTGCAAGTTTTTTAGTCCCCTGTAACAAGTATTTAAGGTCGATAGAACCTATGGACCAAAGGTTTGGAACACCGAATCAAACAAATCTAACGTGGACTTCTGAGCACTATTGTATCAGTATACCTAGACCTTAAAACACAATTTTAAGGTACGAAATGAAACATAAACTACTTTTATTACATTGCATTGGCGGCAATTACCTATATGTTTTACACATGTAGAAATAATATAATTCTAAAAAATTTGAATAGGAATTGAACTTTCCATTTCCGATACAAATTTTCTCTGCTTTTCTAAAAGTTTCTACAAATTTTCGAGAACTTTTCAGACGTTTTGAAAACTTTTCGCAACTTGCACATCTATAAATAGCGAGCAGCCTCTTGGTCAGCGCACTTAGCTTCGGGCAGGATGTTGATGATACTAGACAAAATGAGATAGAATATACATACCGAAGAATGTGTGGTGGATGGTTGGTGTCCTGCAAGCAGCCCCTCGCTTAGCGCGCTTAGCTCTGGACAAGACGTTGATGATACTAGACATGATGAGATAGAATATATACATACCAAAGAATGTGGTGCACGGCTGATGCGCCGTAAACCAGTGCGCGTACGCGTGTCCCGCGAGCAGCCCCTCGCTTAGCGCGCTTAGCTCTGGGCAAGACGTTGATGATACTAGGTAAGATGAGATAGAATATACATACCAAAGAACGTGGTGGACGGTTGATGCGCCGCAAGCCAGTGCGCGTACGCGTGTCCCGCGAGCAGCCCCTCGCTTAGCGCGCTTAGCTCTGGGCAAGACGTTGATGATACTAGGTAAGATGAGATAGAATATACATACCAAAGAACGTGGTGGACGGTTGATGCGCCGCAAGCCAGTGCGCGTACGCGTGTCCCGCGAGCAGCCCCTCGCTTAGCGCGCTTAGCTCTGGGCAAGACGTTCATGATACTAGACAAGATGAGATAGAATATACATACCAAAGAACGTGGTGGACGGTTGAGGCGCCACAACACAAGCCAGTGCGCGTACGCGTGTCCCGCGAGCAGCCCCTTCGCTTAGCGCGCTTAACTCTGGGCAAGACGTTGATGATACTAGACAAGATGAGATAGAATATACATACCAAAGAACGTGGTGGACGGTTGATGCGCCACAACACAAGCCAGTGCGCGTACGCGTGTCCCGCGAGCAGCCCCTTCGCTTAGCGCGCTTAGATCTGGGCAAGACGTTGATGATACTAGACAAGATGAGATAGAATATACATACCAAAGAACGTGGTGGACGGTTGATGCGCCACAACACAAGCCAGTGCGCGTACGCGTGTCCCGCGAGCAGCCCCTCGCTTAGCGCGCTTAGCTCTGGGCAAGACGTTGATGATACTAGACAAGATGAAATAGAATATACATACCAAAGAACGTGGTGGACGGTTGATGCGCCACAACACAAGCCAGTGCGCGTACGCGTGTCCCGCGAGCAGCCCCTCGCTTAGCGCGCTTAGCTCTGGGCAAGACGTTGATGATACTAGACAAGATGAAATAGAATATACATACCAAAGAACGTGGTGGACGGTTGATGCGCCACAACACAAGCCAGTGCGCGTACGCGTGTCCCGCGAGCAGCCCCTCGCTTAGCGCGCTTAGCTCTGGGCAAGACGTTGATGATACTAGACAAGATGAGATAGAATATACATACCAAAGAACGTGGTGGACGGTTGATGTGCCGCAAGCCAGTGCGCATACGCGTGTCCCGCGAGCAGCCCCTCGCTTAGCGCGCTTAGCTCTGGGCAAGACGTTGATGATACTAGACAAGACAAAATAGTTATTGAATCAGGCGTTCATTTGCGACTTTGCTGGGTCATAACTTTGCATGGTAGGTCCATTTCAAGGAATACAAATAAGGTATGTTTCACTTTACTGTCAAGATAATAGATTTTTTTTCCTAATTATTATTGGTTTCAGACGCCATGAAACGATATCCTTCCCTGTTATTAATTGCTTAAATGCAACGCACAAACTAGAATGGCTAACTTTGACTTATTCTTTACTACTTAAGAGCTAGTACTGAATTAACACAAAAATTGGAATGTCTCATAAACTAAGCCGAATCAAGCCTGCCTCATACGACATTTTAGTCTTAAAATATATGTTCTAGAACTTAGTGTTAAAAGCTTAGAGCATTCAGACGTTAAAAGTCTTCGGGTTAATCTCAGGTTACCTGTTTTTATTTAAATAGTAAGTGGTCAATTTTGAAAAATGTCTAGGAGTTACGGCGAGAACATTATGTAGCATCTTTTTATGTACCTACAAAATACCTACCATTGATGGCTCTGTTCAGTTGTAGGTACATACATAATACCACCCATTGTAGGTATTCATTATAGGTATAAATTGTCGGACTACGTTCTAATAGTAAAATTATATAGCAAGAGCAATATTTTATGTTGCGTATCGCTTTAAACTAAATGCACAACAAAAATAATTTTATAGTGATCAAAATGTACGTCTATAGATGACGGATAAAGAATAAACTATTCTAAAACTGTTACAATTTATATGATTGATATTATTGATATTCACCATTATGTTCATCAGTAGTTTCTTCAAATTGTTCACTTTCTATTGGCGATTGATCACCACTGTTCTTATTATTCCCTAAAATACTGTCAATGAGGAAAGTTTTACTCTTCGCATTGATCACACTATCACTTCTTATTTTGGTAGGCATTATCACACGAGTTTGTTCGTACATCCGTCCTCTGTTTCCATTAATAAACGGAATTGGAACTAGATTTTGTATTTTTTCATTGCACCGCCCGCGGTCACTGTTTTCACAAATAACGTCTATTGTCTCGTTTTCACTATCATCTGTCACCGATTCGCATTCATCGATAGACATTTCACGCGGATCACACACATTATTATAGTTTTGATTTAATTTCGAACTGGCTTCTGTCTCACAAGTGCTTGAAATATGGTTAAGTTCCATAGTCACAAGTCAACAAATTCTAGTAGGTATGTCGTATTGTTACTGTTACGTTTTTAATGTCACTTCACTTTTCGTTATAAATCGTCGACTCAACGTGAAACTAGGTCCTCTTGACCAAAGCAAAGTATACCAACTAAGATTCTGTTGTCGCTTCTGCCTCAGGAGCTGATAATTGCTTTCGAAAATAGGTGGCGCCAAGTAAGCAGCCGTAGGTACTAATATCACGGAACGCTGCTCCGCTACTGGTCGTTTGGTAAGTAGGGGGGATAACGCCATCTTAAGTAGGAGGGGCTTAAGTAACCGCCTGCGAAAATTCACACCTTTCTTTTATTTGATAACACGTTATGTCAGAGCTCTTTGGCGCACAAAGGGTCTCTAAAAGCTCATGATGGGCATCGGATCGAATATCTCTCCGTTATTGTTTGATTTATGTCGGCAATTTGCGTGATTTATTGTAAACGATCTTGGGTTTTAATGTAAGTGGTTAAGAGGGAATGTTTGAATAGACAAAGTACTTAAATGTTTTTAGGGGTAGTACGGGGTTGGTTTTTTTGGACTTGTTTATGATTTTTTTACCTTTTGATATTTGAAAAAGAAGTTTTTATCGTGGACATAGGGTGTGGTCAACCACACGTTATCAGTGGTTGACAATGTATGTAGTAAGTACGCCTTGATGCGTTTCTTATAGTTTCCTTGGAAAAGGTTGGTTGCGCTTGTGTATACGCACACTCTAAGATGTAGGTTGGTATATCAAAATCAAAATCAAATCAAATCTTTTTTTTGCAATTAGGCCGCCAATGGCTCTTTTACATGTCGTTTTTTGAAACTACCAACGCATTCGGAAAGATCATCATTGCCAAGAAGAATGCGCCGAAAGAAACTTGGCAGAAAATAGGTAGTATTTACAAAATAAATCGATAGATAATAGTTATTGTAAATTCCTCGTACCTACTTATAAATGTATTAGTAGTTGAGTAGAATTGAATTATTGTATATACCTAAGTACGAATTTATTTTGTAAATACTACCTACTTTCTGCCAAGTTTCTTTCGGCGCAGTCTTTTTGCCAATGATGATCTTTCCGAATGCGTTGGTAGTTTCAAGAAATGACATGTAAAAGAGCCATTGGCAGTCTAGTTGCAAAAAATAATAATTTTATTTTGATTTTGATATAATACGGCTTGGTATTTAGTAGGTAAATACCTAAATTCCTTCATCATAATATCCCACGGAATACAAAATTGAAAGGGATTTATATTTTTGCTTTTAAATGGCTCTATCTCTCTGTAATTTAATTAATGAAATGACTTAAGAGACTTTATATTTGACATGCGAGTAGATAATGATAGCAGCTAAAAAACGTTTGCAGGATTTTCCAAAATTTCTATGGAATTCAAGAACAAACTGGATTGTTTAGATCAGGGGCCTTACCATGACGTCTTACTGCGTTTCAGTTTAGGTTCGCTCGCTGTCAGATTCATACTAAAAGTCACAGCTAAAACTTGAACTGCGTCGGAATTAGGACGTCATTGGCAAGGCCCCAGATCTCAGTAGACTTAAAATTTGACAGACGCAGGTATACCTTGGGGATCAATGAGGTGAACCAAAAAAGTATTTTCGAAATTTCCACGGGATACGGAGAAAGACTTATTTATGTTTTCACTTCTGTGTTCCGGTGTGGAGAGTAAGACAGCCGGGGAAATTACGGGCACAAGAGGCATTTCATCTAAGTCCTCTAGGTTGGCAACGCATCTGCAATCCCTCCGGGGTTGCGGGTGTCTATGGGCAGTGGTGATCGCTTACAATCAGGTGACCCACTTGCTTGTTTGCTTTCCTATTCACATAAAAAAAAAACTTTAAAACGGCTCTATCCCCGCATATTTTTAAGTCACCATTATCTCTCTATACTGACCAATACACATCTTTGATTCCTATCCTTTAACCCCCTTATTCATAAACGCTCTATAGGCCTCTGCTAACTTAGCAATCGTTTGTCCTTATCTGTCACTTTGACATTTACCTTTCACAGATAAGGACAAACGATTACTAAGTTAACAGAAGCCTGTAGAGCGATTATGAATAAGGGGGTAAGAATTTAGGAAAGTCCTGAAAGCAGTTTTTAGCTGGCAGGTAAAAACTGTATTCAGGATTTTCCGAAATTTCTCGCTGAACTTTTTACCACGCACCACGGTTAAACTCTGGAACCAGTTGGCGGCACCAGTTTTTCCGGACGGCAACATTTTGGGATCGTTAAAAAACGTGTCTACTGTTTTCTTAAAGGCCGGCAACGTTACCGTAACAGCTCTATGTTATAGGTGTCCACCATAGGCCATCAGGCGGCCCGCATGCTCGTTTGCCATCTACCGCATAAAAAATATCACGAGATAAGATTTAAAGAGACTTATTCAGACTTTGGAGTTTGAAGGTAAATGTCAAAGTGACAGATAAGGACAAACGATTACTAAGTTAGTAGAGGCCTATAGAGCGTTTATGAATAAGGTTAAAATTTAACAGACATACTCGTAAACCTTTAGAATCATTGAGATTAACTAATTAGGGAATAAACGGAATTCTTTATTTCATTTTATAGTGGCCCTATCTTTGGAATTGGTAATTAATTAAAGTTTTTTTTGAACTAAAAGGTATATAACCTAATTAATAATTAATAACCATGTTCGTTCAGAGTAGGTACCATCTATTTAAGCGTTAAATTTCTAAACGACACTGAAAAGTAGAACACATAGAAAAATCCGAAAAGTAAAACTATGGCAGGGACTTGAACCCGGATCCTCATTTGATTCGAAGGCTTACTCACCTGCTATTCTGCTATTGGGTGGTGTAGCGGTATAGCACGCATCACGGAATGATGAGGACTTTTCGGATTTTTCTATGTGCTCTAATTTTCAGTGTCGTTAAGAAATTTAATTTCTAACGGGTAAAAATCAGAAGATAAATTTCTTGGTTCATTTGATAGTACCTATGTATATAAGCGTTGTATATACCTACAAAAAAAGTCGTAGTAGCTAGTGGTTTGACCTGTGGCCTCTCAAGCAGAGCGTCGTGGGTTCAAATCCCGGGCTCGCACCTCTGAGTTTTTCGGAATTTATGTGCGAAAATTGCATTTGTAATTTGCCATGAGCTTTTCGGTGAAGGAAAACATCGTGAGGAAACCTGCACACATCTGCAAAGAAATTCAATGGTGTGTGTTAAGTTCCCAATCCGCACTGGGCGCGCGTGGGAACTATAGCCCAAACCCTCCAATACACGGAGGAGGCCTATGCCATGAGGCACGCCGAATTACGCGACAATTTAATAAAAAAAAAAAACGACAATAACAACAACAACAACATGTAGGTACTTACTGAAATTGTAGCGCATTCGGATATAAAAAGGCTTATAAATAAATATACCTACAAAATACTCTATTAAGTACTACTAACCATAAACTTTCCATGACCCCCACACTGCAATATCGAGCACTGGGGGGCAACTCCGAAATCCGATTTTCGAAGTTCGTATCACACCGTCCCTCTCACTCTCAAATTAATAACTATTATTGAGAGCGGAACGGCACGAAACGAACTTCGAAAATCGGATTTCGGAGTATAAGGCCTGAGCTGTTCCTAACAATTTTGCCCCCCCGCCGCAAAAAGAAGGGTGTTATAAGTTTGACGTCAATATCTCTATGTGTATGTGTCTGTCTGTGGCATCATAGCTCTCAAACAAAATTTCAATGTGGTTTTTTAATTCGAAAGCATGTTTCCTTCCGGTGGTTCTTAGCCATTTTTGGTAAAAATCGGTTCAGCGTTTTGAACATTATCAGCTCTTTTCCAAAATGATGTAAGGCGTTTTGCCATAAAGTTTATTACATGTTCTTCAATACAAAATCATCGATAACAATACATAATAGGGTAAAAATGAGACCCTACTACTAAGACTTAAATGTTTGTCTGTTTGTCTGTCACCAAGTTGTACCTAATGAACCGTGATAGCTAGACAGTAGGAATTTTCACAGATGATGTATTTTTATTGCCTTAACGATACAATAAAAACAGAATAAAATAAATATTGAAGTGGAGCTCACGTACACATTAAAAGTGTTTTTTTGCCCTTATTTTTTCTATATTAATAACAGCAAAAGGTAGACGCATAAATAATCACAAATTTACCCCCTTATTCATAAACTCTCTATATTCTTCTGCTAACTCAGCAATCGTTTGTCCTTATCTGTGAAATGTAAATGTCAAAGTGATAGATAAGGACAAACGGTTACTAAGCTAGCAGAGGTTTATAGAGTGTTTATGAATAAGGGAGTTAGTATTCAGAATTATAAATATTTAAGGGGGGCTCCCATACAATAGACGTGATTTTTTTGTGATACCGGGACAGGTGAAACTAAGAGAAAGGTTATAATATAGTGTCTTAATTGATAATATTGTATAGATAATGTTACGGAACCCTTTGCGCGCGAGTCCGCCTCGCGCTTGACTGGTTTTTTTAAGCGATCAAAAAGGAAAACGAGCTAGTGGGTCACTAGAGGGTAAGTGTGCACCAACACCCATGGACACCTGCAACACTAGTGGATCGCAGATGCGTTGCCAGCCTAGAGGGCTAAGATAGAATACCTCATTTGTCAGTAATTTTACCGGCTGGCTTACCCTCTACACCGGAGCACAACAGTGTAACCACTGCTGCTTGGCGGCAGGATTACCGAGTAAGACGGTGGAAGCCATTCGAACGGACCTTACACTTGGTCTGAATTACAAATTATGGTAAATTTTTGAAACCATGTCACTCTAAAACACCATTCGAAAGTGGAAACATTTTTGTGCACCTATTGCTACAAAACTGCGACTCAAATAGAGGCGCAATTTTCTTCTAATCTATTTCAAATTCAACCCTACTTTTCACCACTTTTGTGTACTTATCACTTTTGCGGGTGGTAGGGCCTTGTGCAAGGTCCGTGCGGATAGCTACCACCATCTTACTCGCTAATCCTGCCGCTAAGCAGCAGTGCTCGCACTGCTGTGTTCCGGTGTGGAGAGTAAGACAACCGGGGAAATTACGGGCACAAGAGGCATTTCATCTTAGCCCTCTAGTTTGGCAACGCATCTGCAATCCCTCCGGGGTTGCGGGTGTCTATGGGCAGTGGTGATCGCTTACCATCAGGTGACCCACTTGCTCGTTTGCCTTCCTATTCGCATAAAAAAAAAAAAACATTTTCGCGTACAATATGCTATCAAAATCGGTCAAAATAGTCTGTAGGTACCTATTACAGTACAGTCCCACTAGTCCCACTAAGTAATACTACGTTTTACTGATGTAGAAGTGATAAAGCGTTAGCAGCGGTCTCTATGGTAAGTACAAGTGAAACTATTTCAAACAACTTCCTGCTACGTTCGCCACCCTAATGCGTCTCACAACCCACTGGCATCTTTCCACACCTAATTCATTATATCAACGGCTGATAGATGTCGCTATAGTCGGTGAAAAGCAGCGACGCTTTCTCCATTCAGTTTGTGACCTTTTCCCGTTAGATGGCGTTACTACACTTGAAGTTCTTCTGCTCACGCCAACACTTGTTGAATAGTTTTCTTGTTAAACTTTTTATGGTTAAAATTCAATTATCAATTTGTTACTATTGATTTAGCCAATCCGCTTCTTTAAGACATACTAGGTATGTTATATACCTTGGGTGTAGAAAATTATCCGAAATTATAAAGACCTAGGAAAATAACAACTTTCTGTAGGCACGACCATGCTGATGAATGATATTTCATAAGGATAAAGACAAAATAGCAAACAATCTAATCATTAAATTACTTAAGATACCTATTTAGTCAAAAACATCGCAAAGGCAATCGATCTGTATGTACCTACTTTTTCGTATCGTTGCGATTTTAATAAAACGCTTCTCTCCATCCAAATAGTTGAATCGAATTCAACTAAGTAGGTACCTACTTAAATTCTTCATAAAGGTCTGTTTCCATTATTTCAATGTGTTAATATCGTGAATGTTTAAGGCAACTTTGCCGGTTTGAACAGTTTAATAGTATAATTTTGGGGTAGAGCGTCTTTGTGGTTTGATTACATTAAGCCGTTTATCTGTTACAGCGAACGTATTAATCTCGAGAAGTGTTGAAATCGCATTGAGAAAACAAAGCTGTCAATAGTTTAATTAGTTTTTTTAGGAACCTTTAAGGAGCCAGGACTTTGTGCTTTCAATATTCGGGCCCCAGATCTGACAATCGAAATGGTGTTGATATTCATTTATCTATGAGACGTTTACTCGAACATGTTCAAGACGTATATTCGTTAAAACTTATGCTAGAGACTCAGAACAATGTAAACGCCCCATTATACATATTATACACAGAGTCTATTCGGTTATGCGTGTGGATAAGTTTCCTTGTATGAATATACCTTTGTTGTAACTTCGACACGAGGCTTTTCAATTAGTTAAAGTGACATTAATGGTATACCTACGCACCTCTGCTTGTGCGTACTCGAATCACATTATTATAATTAGAACACAAGATATCAAGCGGCAGTAACTTCGTCGAATTTCGATATTAGGAGAGCGCGGATTTTTTAATCATTTTTAGTTTAGTTTAGTTTATTCTCTCAGTATAAAACGCGTTGCGTGTTGTTTAATTAGAAATTACTAAATATGTCTCAAATTTCGAAAACAATTCTGAAAACTAAGCAAGGTAACCTGCTATGGTCGGTGTGGGGGTAATAGTACGCATCACGGAATGATGGGTATCCGGGGTCCGACTCCCGGCCATAGCTTTACTTTTCTAATTTTTCTGTGTTCTAGATTTAGTATCGTTCAAAAATGTAATTTCTGAAGGGTAAAACCGTTAAAATAAATATAAAAAATCAAGAAGTTATTTGTTGCTCTAGGCTAAACTTTATTCACCTGCGAAAAGGAGTGCCGCGGAAATGCATACTCCATACGTTTTTAAGATTAAAGTGAACAAGCCGACAGCCTAACGAGAATCATTTTATTTAAACATTTTATTTTATTCATTATATTGCGTATGGTAGTACATATACCTCGTGCAGTCTGTTCAGCATCAGAGCTTGCGCTGTTGTGTTCTGGCGTGGAGAGTAAGATAGCCGATGGAATTAGGGAACATGGCAGTTTTATGAAAAAACTGTAAGTTCCTACCTACATACCTAAGTGCTCCTAATAGCAATGAAGCGTTTATTTTCCCGTTGTATTAACGAGTCTATCGGACTAAGGAAATGGCTGTCGGCGCCCCTCGGGAACTCAATAAAAGCCTTTTTCAGCAAAAAATATGGAAAGGATGAAGACTTAATAAGGTCACCGTTGAATCGTAATATTAATTCAAAATCAATCGTTTTTAATGTCAGCAGAGAAGCAATTAAAAATCTGATCTACAATGTTTCCGAGTTCCAATTCTGCAATTTTTACATGTTTTTAGTCCCTAAATTTGGTAGGTACGGATATGGTTATCGTTCCGGGGAAGGGCATCGAATAGTTTTTTTTATTACGGAAATCATCCTTTAAGTAGGTGTAGGTGGAAAGGGACTCCTGAAATTGACCACGAAGAATACACTTTGAGTAACATAATATAAAGTCTAATTGAAAGTTTGCCGTTATTTATTTGTAGGCGTTAAAAATAAGAGGTAATAATACCAAAAATACTAATTCCACACAGAGGAAGTCGCAGAAAAAAACTACTTTTAATTAAAGAGACATTTCATTGTTAAAAACATCATAATTAAAGATATAAATAGAGCTTTTCTCTAAAGCGAAGGCGTTGGCAATTCATGAAATCGCATTCACTATTTTTTCTGTAAAACTGCTGAAAGTTGGTCATAGAAAAATATTAATAACAAAAGAGCATGCATGTATTTAGCTTAGGTATTTTGTGTTACAGATTTCCCACTTAATTGTGATGCTAATTCTTGTTAAATTTTAAAATAAGTGGGTATATATAATATTGCAGTGTTGTGCAGGGTTTACAGCTAAACAAATTAAACTATAAGTATTTAGTCCATTCGAATCCATTTTAAGGCTTCAGTAAACAAGCAAGTCCCCCGAAGTTCATATAATATAATTTAAATATACCTAATACACTGAAAAAAAAGGGATTGAAACAATCAAGATCTTGTTAATGGTTATGATGTAACTTGTTTCCATCTGAGCCTATCAATGTGCAATGGTTGCATCGACAATTTACCTACACTTGATTACTGCATCGTTATCAAAGTTATCACGAAACTTATATGTCGCTAACAAGTTTAATGTTGATTGTTTCAAACAAGATGTTTGCATGCGATAGGCAAATTTCAAATTTCAAATTTCGTGAGATATCAAGTAATATGGTCCTTCAACATTGAGGTGTATGTGATGTTAATCGCATACAGCGAGTAATTGTGTGGGAATTTAGATGAAATTGGTTTGTTTACAGAGACTTTGAAATGGATTGGAACGAAAAAGTGTTAATTTTGAAATCTGTGAAAAGCAATAAATAAATTAAATAACAAGAAGGTGCATTAACCCTTCGTTGCTAAGCAAATTACATACCTGCTTATTAAGGGACCGTTCGTTGTCAAAGCGGCGAGCCTAATCTACTGTTTAGTAATTTAATTACCTTGACATAACTTTCTGTTGGTTTACGCTTAAATTACAATAGGTAATGTCTGCTTAAGGTTACTATAGGTAGGTTCTGCAAAATTCACTTTGTTGATTACCTATATGAATAACTGCGATTGTATACAAGGTCTTTTAAAATTATTCCGGGATGTTTCAGCAAGTTGTTGGATTAGTTACACTTAATAGCCCTGTAAATGTTTTTCAGAATTTTTGAATCATAAGCCTCAATTTTTTTTTTACTTAATAAGTACATTGTTCCAAGTGAACCGCGTCAAAGGCGGTTTTTTTTTACATAAAATAGGCTTACGTTTGACACCTCAATCTCGCTTGATGGAAGGCGAAGAAATACACTAAATTTACACGAAATAGACTAAATTTTGAATCAAAATTTTCAATGAAGTCTTTGTTGGGGTGTTCAGTTAAGCTAATATTAATTCCATAAAACAGTAAAGTTAATATTTTGATAATACTAACTTTTGCCCGCGACTTCGCACGCACGCAATTA
Source organism: Pandemis heparana (assembly GCA_963854515.1). Taxonomy (NCBI): domain Eukaryota; kingdom Metazoa; phylum Arthropoda; class Insecta; order Lepidoptera; family Tortricidae; genus Pandemis; species Pandemis heparana. The sequence goes on along the minus strand of OY978011.1, from coordinate 8,410,410 downwards.
TGTATCCCAGGCAGCATGACTTTTCCCGACACTTCAGATACCTAATTATATTATACTCTAAAACTTGATAATTTGTGTATTTAAATTCGTGAATCACTGTATTTATTGGTGAAAACTGCACGAAAATCTGATCAGTAGTTTTCGAGTTTTATGAACAGTCAGCTAGAAGTCTGTCTAAATACAACAAAGACACTAAAAAGCAAAGTCTTTGCTTTTTAATGTCTAATGGTATCCAAATATTGTTATATTTCCTACTTAAAGAGTATGTGAGATAATTCATGGATATCAGCTAAGTTTCAGTATCAGCATCAGCAATCTCCATGTTTGTAGACTTTACTAAATATTCGTTTCATACTTCTGAAAGAAATGGAGGTTCTAGCTCGTCGTTTTATTGTTTGTCGCTCGAATCACCAAGTTTTTTTGCTGACGGATCTGCTAGTAATCTGCCGCTTGAAGGGGGTGCAAAATTAAGCTGAAATAACAGATAAGAGTAGGTACTCTCTTTTTTAGTGTATGTACCTACACTAAAAGAAAGTTATGGCTCTTAATAATATCGTCAACAAATTGATTTTTTTTTTAATCATGCTAAACGTGGCATTTAGGCCTTCCTTAGGCTCTGTCTACCCCGTAAGGATAAAGACTATATTTATGTGTGTGTTTTTTTCTAAATACACAGTTTTTTTACCACTTTTGAATTGTACTTTCGAATGATTTGCTATCAAAAATCAGTCCCCTGACTGTAGTCAGGCCTACAGGCAACTGTAGTTTATCACTCATAATCTTTATGATCTCGCTATCAATAAAAAATCACACAAACATGACACGTTTCCGTGAAAATGCAATGATCCCTTGGGATAATGATAACCTTATCCCTCGTGTGACGGGAAAAAGCTTTTAAACCGAGCGTTGTACTACATTATTCCTGGAAATAGCAAGGGAATAGAATCCCTGGCTGTTATAAATATTTATCCCCAAGAATCGGTTAAAGTGGTGAAAACTACGGAAGATCTTTAAAAATTTTGTTGACTTGCAAAAGTTCAATTTGTTGCAGTTAGTACCTATTATAACCGACTTCGTAAAAAAAGATGAGGTTCTTAATTCCTTGGTATTTTAATACTCAGGTTCACTCGTGTAAACTCAGTGATTTTTTAGCTTAAAATTTGTATCTGTGAATATACCACTTTCCTTTTACAAATACTTAAGTATTGCTACAAAATTACCACTCCAATAATAAATTAGGCAAGTTAATAAAATTATTTAGAGCTTTAATTTTTGAAACTACTCGTGTTTCGAATTACATTACATCCTTACAAGTTTGCGCTATTTTCGACTGATAGTTTCACGGGGGGTGATTACAAAAAGCGGCTTAATGATCCATTATATAGTACATTACTGCAGAGGCCGTGAAGTAAGGGATTGCAGGACGAGATTGGGGTACACGGCCGAGTCGTAGACGAGGCCGGATAAAGCGAGTCCTGCAATCCCTGTTTCCGGCCGAGGATTGTATAGTGCTTTTCTCAAGCAATGCGAGGAAATCAAGTAAAAATTGTTTAATTAGCCGCATTTTTAATTTTTGAAACATGCCATTTGAACAAACTATTGCTCGCGCCATGTTTCCCGCGCCCCGCCCCGCGCCGCCGCGCCGCGCCGACCGCACCCGCCGACTGCGCCACATTACTTCTTGGCCTAGGCCGTAAATGTGAAACTTCTTGGCTTCATTTCGCGACATTAACGCGTACATTTCCGAGCATGCTTGAGAAAATTAAATAACATCTTCGGCAAACTAAAAATTATAGACCTCTCCATAACGCAAAAACAAAAGCCTCGCGCGATAAATCAATAAGGTGTCGGCGGTGAAAAATGCGAGTGAACAAATTCGGTAACAAAGGTCGAGTATCGTGTTAGCACATCTCTCAGGCCGTAATATATCAATCAGATGGTAGCAAGACTACGTGGCAGGATCCTCTTTCGCCTTTGTCATTGATAACCTGTCAGATTGCGTTACATCGGCGGAAGAATGTGACGCCTCACACCTACGCTTATTGGAATTCCGTGTAAAAGAAAAACTCCGCGTTCTTGTACTGTAATCCAGTGAGCTGCAATATTAGATGCAGTCGAAGGGAAAATTGGGATGGATTTTTTGTAAGGCTTTGAACTTGGCTTGTTAATGAAGGCATGTCAGGTGTGTCAGGGATTTCATTAGGTTTTTACGGTATATGTTGTATTTTATTGTCAATCGAATGCGGAAAAAATTGTGTATTGCCACGAAACGACAGCTCTAATTAAATTTACGACTAGTATACTAGATTAATTAGAGCTGTAATGTCTACTAATCTCCTCATATTTCAAATTAAGTACAATTTTTCACCACTTTCGAGTGGCACCACTATACGTACTTTAACATTTTCAACGCAAATGACACACACAACATAATATCAGCATCGCAGGTTCAGCGCCAACTATAATTATGGAATAAGTTATTGCTTACTAATAACCATCATTAGCGAAATTGACGACTCACGGATAATTAAGTAAAATTCCATAAAATAGTCATTATAATGATGGACAAAAGGCTAAATGAATAACAGTTACATTAATTAATTTGGGCGGTCAATTACGAATCGCTTGATGTCATTTACAAAATTACGTCTTCATTTCAACCATAATACATAGTTAATTATTCGTAAGTCGTCAATTTCGCTAATGATGGTTATTAGTAAACAACCACTTATTCCATAATTATAGTCATTATATGATGGACAAAAGGCAATTACTCACTAAATCACAAAATCAAACATACACTGACTCACTAAATCATCGAATAACAGTTACATTAATTAATTTGGTCGCTCAATTACGAATCGCTTGATGTTATTAACTCCAACCATATTAATTATACTTAACAATCCGTGAGTCGTCAATTTCGTCTCCATTTCACGTCTTCATTTCAACCAGGCATATTAATTATACTTAATAATCCGTTAGTCACCAATTTCGCTAATGATTGTTATTAGTAAACAATAACTTATTCCATAATTATAGTCATTATATAATGTACAAAAGGCAACTACTCACTAATCAATTAATAACAGTTACATTAATTAATTTAGTCGTTCGATTACGAATCGCTTGATGACATTTACAAAATTACGTCTTCATTTCAACCACATTAATTATATTTAATTATCCGTGAGTCGTCTATTTCGCTAATGATTGTTATTAGTATAATAATATAATTATAGTCATTATATGATGGACAAAAGGCAATTACTCGCTAAGCAATTAATAACAGTTACAGTAATTAATTTGGACGTTTAATTACAAATCGCTTGATTTCATTTACAAAATTACGTCTTCATTTCAACCACATTAATTATACTTAATTTTCATTTGATCGACATTAGTAAACAATAACTTTTTACATAATTATAGTCATTATATGATGGACAAAAGGCAAGTACTCACTAATCAATTAATAACAGTTACATTAATTAATTTGGACGTTCAATTACAAATCGCTTGATATCATTCACAAATGACGTCTTCATTTTTCTTATTAATTATATACTTAATTATCTGTGACTCGTCAATTTCGCTAATGATCGTTATTAGTAAACAATAACTTATTCCAAAATTATAGTCATTACATAACGGACAAAAGGAAACTACTCTCTAATCAATTAATTACAGTTACATTAATTAATTCGGTCGATCTATTACGAATCGCTTGATGTCATTTACAAAATAACGTCTTCATTTCAACCAGGCATATTAATTACACTTAATAATCTGTTAGTCACCAATTTCGCAAATGATTGTTATTAGTAAACAATATCTTATTCCATAATTATAGTCATTATATAATGGACAAAAGGCAACTACTCACTAATCAATTAATAACAGTAAGGTACATTAATTAAATTTGGTCGTTCAATTACGAATCGCTTGATGTCATTCTTAAATTACGACTTCATTTCATCCATATTAATTATAATTAATTATCCGTGAGTCGTCAATTTCACCAATGATCGTTATTATGTAGTAAACAATTACTTATTCCATAATTATAGTAATTGTATGATGGACAAAAGGCAATTACTCACTAGTCAATTAATAACAGTTACTTTAATTAATTTGGACGTTCAATTACAAATCGCTTGATATCATTCACAAATTACGTCTTCATTTCATCCTTATTTATTACTAGCTTCTGCCCGCGACTTCGTCCGCGTAGAATTAGCAATTGGTACATTTACCACTATCCCGTGGGAACTATACAATTTTTTGGGATAAAAAGTAGCCTATATTTTAATATAGGGTACCAGTTATCTTCGTTCCAAATTTTATCTAAATCCGTCTAGTCGTTTTAGCGTGAAGAAGGAACAAACATACACACTCACATCGTCACATCGTCACTCACAAACTTTCGCATTTATAATATTAGTGGGATATACTTAATTAGCCGTGACTCGTCAATTTCGCTAACGATCATTTTTAGTAAACAATAACTTATTCTTAACGACGCGGTTGGCCTAGTTGGTAGTGACCCTGCTTACGAAGCAAGCGTCCGGGTTCGAATCCTGGTAAGGGCATATATTTGTGTGATGAGCACGAATATTTTCTCCTGAGTTATGGATGTTTTCTATCTATGTACGTATGTATTTCTGTATATAAGTATGTATATCGTTGTCTAGTACCAATAACACAAGCCTTACTAGCGCTTACTTTGGGACTAGGTCAATTTGTGTGAATTGTTCCGTAATATTTATTTATTTATTTATTTATTCTATAATTATAGTCATTATGTGATGGGCAATTACTCACTAATCATCGAATTAGTTACAATATTTAATTTGGTCGTTCAATTACGAATGATGTCATTTACCAATTACGTCATTACGCCACTCCGTCATATAATTATGAAATAAGTTATTGTTTACTAATAATGATCATTAGCGAAATTGACTACTCACGGATTCTTAAGTATAATTAATATGGTTGGAATGAAGACTTAATTTGTGAATTATATTAAGCGATTTGTAATTGAATGTCCAAATTAATTAATGTGACTGTTATTAATTGATTAGTGAGTAAATGCCTTTTGTCCACCACACAATGACTATAATTATGGAATAAGTTATTGTTTACTATTAACGATCATTAGCGAAATTGATGACTCACGGATTATTAAGTATAATTAATAAGGTTGGAATGAAGACTTAATTTGTGAATGACGTCAAGCGATTCGTAATTGAACGTCCAAATTAATTAATGTAACTGTTATTAATTGATTAGTGAGTAATTGCCTTTTGTCCATCATAAACTAAGCATCAAAACTTAAAATTTCACACCAATGTAGTCGCTACCAATCAATTACAGGCCTTAAATCGATTGCCGATTGATCTTAAGAGCACAAAATATTTTTAAAAATAAGTTAAAGGCTTTCTTGCTGAAGAAGTGTTTCTACAGCATTAATGAAATATTTCCAGGGTACAATTAAAAAAGTAGATAATATATTTCAATGATTTATTGTTTTTGACATTGTTTAGTAATTAATTTATGTCGTTCTGCCTCTTGCATTTTATGATATGTTTTGCTATTTGGATTGTTTTTTAAATTCCTTAATTTTAATGATTCTAATATAATGATTATTAATATATTGTAATTCAAACACAATAATTATATTGTTTATGAATAAATAAATGAATGATTCGTAATTGAGCGACCAAATTAATTAATGTAACTGTTATTAATTGATTAGTGAGTAATTGCCTTTTGTCCATCTTATAATGACTATAATTATGGAATAAGTTATTGTTTACTATTAGCGATCATCAGCGAAATCGACGACTCACGGATTATTAAGTATAATTAATATGGATGAAATGAAGACTTAATTTGTGAGTGACATCAAGCGTTTCGTAATTGAACGTAAAAATAATTAATGTTACTGTAATTAGATGATTAGTGAGTAAATTGCCTTTTTGTATGCGTCCATTACTTCAATGCAAAAGCAACCTTCGTTCAATTGGGTTTAGGTTCAATTTAAAGGCATTGCAATATAATAAAAAAAGTCTGGCGGACGGGTGAAGTCTCTTGTATTTGACGTAGCAGAGAAAAGGTTAAGAAATCAAGCCCCTGATTTTTGAAACCGTATCACTCGAAAATACCTCTGTCTCCAACCTATATACGTCCCACTGCCGGGCACAGGCCTCCTCTCAGAATGAGAGGGCTTTGGCTATAGTTCCCATGCGGGCCCAGTGCGGATTGGGAACTTCACACACACCATTGAATTGCTTCGCAGTCGTGTGCAGGTTTCCTCACGATGTTTTCCTTCACCGAAAAGCTCATGCTAAATTTCAAATGAGATATCGCTCATAAATTCCGAAAAACTCACAGATGCGAGCCCGGGATTCGAACCTAAAATACCTCGAAAGCGGTATTTACATAGATCTGTTTCTTGCTAAAAAATTACAGCTCAAATAAAATTTTTGATCAGTTGACTACCTACATATACATTAATTAGGGCTGTTATTTTCACGTACTCTACACGTAAGTATGTCAAATTCAGCAGAATTTTCATCACTTTCGAATGGCATTTTCACGTACTTATGTGCTTTCAATCGGGCCCCAGTAATGTGAATATGCGGGCATACAAAAACGTTGAAAGAGACGTAGTCAGACTTGCATACTGGAAGCAACGCATTAGGTAATCCAAAATTATACACACACCCACACACACACATAAAATATTAAGTCTCCAACCCCCACGGGGTAGACAGAGTCCAAGGCAACAAGACCTAAAGGCCACGTTAAGCATGATTGTGGGCGTATTGGTGGAAAGGGGAATCAAAATAGTGATGGGTTGCTAGCCGCATCGTCTATAACACGATTCATAAGATTTTCGCCCATTCCCTCGATGGGCTTTTACCATCTGCGCGGGAAGAGAAGCAACTGGTCCATTCTATGTTTTTCTTTATTCCCAGAGCAGCATGGAAGGAATAATATACATAATATAAATACGCACAAATATAATATTCTTAATTTTAACAGAATTAGCGTACGTTGCAACTTACTTTACTTATTTAAAGATAACCGACGATTTTGATATATTTTTACAGGTTTTCTGACAAAAATCGTTGCTTATGGTTAACGTTATTGTCAAAGTAACTTAGTGCAACTTACGCTATTTATTATCCGACTACGGTTTGCCGTAGTCGGGTAATAAAAGCCAAAGGAGTGTAAGTCGTATATGTCGACGTTGTAAAGGTATAAAGCATCCTGTTTCCTAACTGGAAGCAACTTTTGCATTACCGATAAAGACATAACTTCAAAACAGGTAGACGATTCTTTAGAATATTGCGAAAGTTGGAAATGTTTCCTGTAGAACATTATAAATTTTCAACGGAATTCATCACTTTTAAATATTTAAACAATTATCAAAGTCTGTGTCGAGTTATATTACCGTTTTTTGTGAGTGCCGGGGTTAAAAAATTTGAACCTGTTTGCAAAGGTAAGTATAGGTGAAAAACCTAAGTACCTAAATGACTTGTTGTTTGTAGTACTGTACAGAACTGATATGGGACTTCAGTTATTTTTCTGATTTGGAACGTCAATTTGTCTATTCGCTCACATTACTCTCATTAAATTATATACTACTTAAATTTTTGACCTAATATTTATTAGTATGCTTGGGCTTCGTACAATTTGTCAAATTAGCCCATAGGGCAAAACAGTTATTTGTTATACAAGGGGGGAAAGTTGTATTTTACCTGCGAGTGTTCATTTGAAACACGAGCTAGCGAAAGGATCCTATGATTGACCACGAGCGAAGCGAGTGGTTCAAAAATAGAATCCTGAGCGTAGCGAGTGTTTCAACACACGAGGCGTAAAATAACTTTTCATCCGTGTATAACACAAAACTTTTCACCTCATTACAGCGAGGCAAATAAGAAAAAAGGCTTGTACTATCACTCATTTATAATAACAAAATAACTAGAAAAACATGCGAATATTTAACGTTGACGGCTTAATTGAATAGTTTTGACTTAATGTTTTTTTAATTATTTGAACGAAAGAAAACATTTAATCGTGATATAAATTACAGGAAAAAAAAGAAGTAACAGCATATACAATCACGATATGGTTCCACCTCAGCATTGCTGACCTTACAGCCAGCGCTGGTACAATCTTTAATATGGCTGAATGGACAATAATTCCTTAACCTCTCCTACAAGGGATGAATTTTATAAAAAAATATATTTCGGATGCGTTTTGTTCGCATATTGACTTACTTGGACTGTCAGAACAAATTATCCGTTTTTACAACAAAGATGAAGGTGTTGAATGCTGATTTTTATGAATTAAAATAAAGTTGTAAGACTGTATTTAGTGTTTTTTACTCGATGCAATTCATTAATTGTGATATTAAAAATTCAGCACTTTTAACGTTTCACGTTTTATTAGCTGTCAAAAATCACTTAAGCTTCCTTCAAATGTCTAAACCCTGTACTATATCTTTCTAATCTGTGGTCAAAACTCTTTCTCCACACGTGGATAAAAAGCGATTTTCTCAATAGCTGTCAAACAAACAAAAAGTGCTTTCCGAGCTAGTGAGGTGAAAAAATAGTAAAACAAATGAATCATTGCACTACGAGTTACGTCGGTTACATTTTGGTTACATTACATTAGTGAACCTGTAGGTCTAAATATTGGTCTAAATTCTAAATACTCCGAAGTTAAAAATTTCAAGTTCGTTTCGTGCCACTGATATTCAGTATAGTAGGCGGCAAATAAGTAAAACGTGGAGGGAATATGCGCAGTATGAAAATGAAGTTGTTTTTCATACTGCGCATATCCCCTCCACGTTTTACTTATTTGCCGCCTACTATAATAGAAGAGAGAGGGGGACACAGAACAGCATCAACGCCCTGGGCTGACTGGATTAAGATTTCTTGAAACATCTCCATGCCGTGTTTGTTTCCGCTACAACCGCACTTTTATTAACAAACTAAATAGCTGTTGCCCGCGATTTCGTCTGCAAATAATTCGTCACTGTCCCGCAAATTTCTGAGATAAAAAATAACCTTTATGTTATTCCAGGCTATAGTCTATCCTCGTGCTAAATTTCAGCCTTTATAATATAAGTAGGATAAAATTAAAATGACAAATATATACCTACTAGAGGTATTACCCGATTTTCACCAAGTTAAATCAAAAACCAGTGACTGGACTAGAATATATTTCAATGACGAATCGTGTTCCTCAGTTGTCACAACTCTCGGGGCAATACGTTACATTACAATCGTTAACGACGTCTATTTTCAGAGCTTTTCCGACGTCCAACCATTTTCACTTCATATTGCCGTCCATAAAATAGCAGGAACAGGTGACAACATGTTCGGGAAACGGTAGTTATTTTGTATTTGATATTTTTAAAGCTAACTTAGCTTTGGGTCAAATGGTCACATGTTGACTAAGAAATTTATAAAAAAAATACATTCCTGTGACTAGCTTTAAGTTTTATTACATACTTACATACATTACCATCTGCCAGATGATATCAGGAATGCTTCCACCACAATTTTTATAGGCCGACTGAAAAAGTGGCTCCTTGCTACCTGATGTTTTTTATAATTACCTATACTGTGTGTTCGTTGATTTGCCACTGTAACGCCTGTTACCAAGAATAAATTTCATTTCATTACATAAATAATACATTAATCACTATTTTCTATTTTTGTAAGCGGCAATGGAATGCACTAATTTTCTTTATCATCAGTGACATGTTTTTTTTCACTAATATTGAATAAGCAAAATCTTCCACCAGATCGCATGTTTGACCGATTATCGAAGCTAGCCGATCTTTAGAGCTACTTGAACCTTTAATAAGCCCCTGAGAAGGATGGCGGCGATCGCGTGCCTTGACCGCACCATGCACAAGTTCGGGATCTAAACTCATTCATTCACCTTTGTTCCAAGGTCCTCTTGTTTTGTGATGATAATATAAGCCACTCATAACATTCTTCTGATTTTGCGAGGTAGTTATTAAGTATGCCAGTAAGAAAAAAGTAAGCATGCCGATGCATTTAGAAACATTTTCTTACAGTTTACATATGTAGGTTCTCACCTACCAAATGTGTATTTTTTGCAGGCATCTTACTGTCTTCATAGTGGAAGAGTCTTTGAAACAAACAACTTACTCTCTTGACAAGGGAATTGTGTTGTGTGGAAACCTTTTTCAGCACTTTGTGTAGGTAGGTACACACGGCAAAATAATTCGGTAAGCATAGGCACGCACACAAACGTCGTCTATGTGTTGAGTACCGACATGAACATTACGTAGAATCCACATGTGAATGTGTGAGTGAGTTCGATCGTATATCTACCCTCTCAGTACAGTTTTTTTTAGTAATAAGATAAATAAGTAATGTCGCTGTAATTTACCTATTTATTATATAAACAACAACAATAACTATAAAATAACAATGAAGAAAGTTGCAACTATTTTAGTTAGTTTATAATAAACTAAGTTAAAAATAATTACAAATTAAACTAAAAAATCCCCTTGGTAGTGCCTGGCTCAAAGGTTTAAAAATTCAATATCTCCGGTTTAAGTTAATTCTACAGAAATAATGTAAAAGTATTGTTTTATTTTTGCATTTTCCTAAAAACATTTTACATTATTATCTTACATTGGATATTGTCATCGCAAGTGTAAGGCAAGAGAAGGCACCCCGGATCGAGTCTTACTTTGACCTTGAATCTGTAAATTTATACAATCTGACGCATTGAACTATTATTACCAGCGTAGTAGCTACCATCTCACTGTTTCAACGTGTTATATTTTTATTTCTCATCAAGTCTGGTCTGAGATTCAATTCCAACATTTCCAACCAATATTCCTTACAATCAGCATCGCCATTTAAATAACATCCAAAAATGTCATTTCTTCTAGGATACGAACTCGGTTCACTAGAGAGCGAGTGCACAAATCAAGTATTCGACTTGCCTTTGTGACCGCTGAGCCACCGAGACATTTAATATAGATGGTGAATTTATGAATTAGGACTACGTCCAAACTGTGACTACTGCATTTGCAATGTGTAAATAGTTGTTTAACGAGCTTTGAAATAAGGTTGAAATTAGAAGGTTGAAATTTGCTAGACGATGCACATTTTATTCATTGTCGTCTAACAATATAAAGTATATTCTACCCTCAAATTATTAGTAATATGAATTTGTCAACGCTAGCCGCCATTCGTTACGCCTTGTTTTACAACAACGAACTGTTTAATTTTGCCTTTGAAATACCTTGTGATTTGCAAAATATGGATAGTCATCATCTTTTTTGAAAAGAGGCGAAATTACTGTTCTTTACGAACAAAATATTTCTATAAGGAATTAATATATCGGTAAGTAGACAGTGTCTGATAAAATAATTACTTCTTATTTTACATCAAATTTCTTCATGGTGTTAAAACAATGATTTATTATTGTATCCGTAATGTGTCCAAATAACTTTCATTGACGAAGAATGTTTTTTATTAAACTTCATTTATTTTGCAGCGGAAGACTTCAATTATGGATTCACCGTTATGCAGACTTCGGGCACGATAAGAATATTCCTTCTGTGTCAAAACAAGAAGTCTCATCTTCACGCCATTTGGACATAAGTAGTTGCCGCACACGCTAAAGGGACCTATTTCATATCAACGAGAGACAATGTTACCTACGTTGTAAACTGTGCGACTTCATCTGCATGTTGCAGGATAGCATTGTCGTAACTCGTAAACCAGCAAAAAAAAATGCTTCAACGGATCAGCCAGCATAGAAGAAACAGAATGAACTTTGATCGTGAATATTTATAATTTTGATTCGAATTGGTAATAATGTAGTGATTTTTAGTGATGAAAAACCATTTACGTCTGAAAAAGATGGACGAAAAATTTTTTGGCGAAAAGTGCTTGGATGTTATCCATGGGATTTGTGAGTTAGTGGGTTGGGGGTCGTAATAACAGTGCTAAAAAAAAGTGATGTGTGACCTATTTCGTGCATAACAATATTATTGTGTCATAGTCAAAGACTGGCTGAGCACCCAACAAGATTCCTTAACTGTTATTAACCGGGATCCATCTGATATAAAATCCAAAGCAAATTTAGGTAGCTTAGTCACTTGAAAGTGGAGATTTAATCCAGTGTGCAATGATGTTATTGTTAATGGCTGTCATTTAACATGTCGATTCATTTCACCACTGACTTTATTTCTCAACAAATAAAACGTTTCGTTCATCTTTCTCAGACTTAAGTAAACTTAATAAATCGGAAATTCTTATAAATTATACTCTTTTCAAAACCCTTGTTAATTCGAATAAATTACATCTTAAAAATAGCCTTTTTGTGGTGTGCATTCGATTTACCATTTGTATTGTAATTTTAAATTATGTTTGTAACAGAAAATTTTAATTAACCTAAAATCATACTGGTCACTATAGTGTGTGTTGTTTTACGAATAAATGTTGTTCTTCTTCTGTTATAATTATAAGGAACAGCATGCAATTTTATTTTGCTAATTTAATTAGTTATAGTCTTATGGTAATAATAATTACTTAAATGTTGTAATAAACAATTTGAAACAATGATTTTATTTTCTTATTTTGTTCTTTTACTTTCTTTTTTTCGTGTTTGAAGTAGTCATGATTTGGTTTTGAGATAGTTATAAATTGAAAAAAAAAATACAAAATAGACACATTTGTGCAAGATTCGAACCGAGGTCTTTAACATTCATAGTCCTAATCAGTACGACTGAGCCACCGCGCTCATATTATTCATGACGAAATTATTCTTCCATTGAGCAAAATCGTTTGAATAACAATAACCTATACAATAAGAGATATGTGAAGGTAGTCAGAGAACACAATCAGCACACATAGGCCATATTAGTGTGAATACTCGTGTGGATACAAAACCATTTTGTTGTGTGTGTAATTAAGGCAGCGGATAGGTGCGGATGTGTGTATAGAATGACACACATGGACAACTAGGGTGCATACCGAATAGTTTTGCTGTGTGTACTTACATACATCTGCTAGCTACGCTTGTATTGTCAAAAAAACTATCATAAAGTAACTTTATCAAGATATATTTCATAACAGGATACCCATGTCCCAAGAAATACCATGTCGAGTTCGACGTCGAAACTAGATACGGTACCGATTTCACATAAAGATTTTTCATATTTCAGTTGTCAGCTTGTGATTGGTGAACAGTGCTCGGTATAGATGGCAGCACCCTCGTCACCTGATGCCATGTCATCGAAGTGGCCTGCCTTTGTACCCGAGGCCATTATCGATACAAACGGTTTTATAGAAATTTGGTGAGAATTTGTTGAGCTCAAGTATACTACTTGATGTACCTAAGTATCTTTACGTTCAGTCGTCTGTAAGTATGTAGATAAAATATTAATGTAAACTGAATAAATACTTTTACTATACATTAAAGCGTCATCTAACTAATCTAACTAATATTATAAATGCGAAAGCATGGATGGATAGATAGATGGATGGATGGATGGATGGATGGATGGATGGATGGATGTTTGTTTGTTACTCAATCACGCCAGAACGGCCCAACGGATCCGGATGAAATTCGGCACATAGACAGAGAAAAGTCTGGAATAGCACATAGGCTACTTTTTATCCCGGAAAATTGCGTAGTTCCCGCGAGATAGCGATAAACGAATTCTTTGCAGACGAAGTCGCTGGTAACAGCTAGTATTTTATAACACGACATCACAGACATGGCAAGCGCGTTGCTCTTTCTTACTTACAATTACAACACATACGGAACCATTATTTTGTATACTCGTACAATCTTTGGTACCTAAAAATCAATATAGGTACATAAGTTTATAAACTTTCTAGTTAAGTAGGTACCTACGTTACGCGTGGTCACGGAAAAACTTGCGCACTGAAAAGTAGGCGTAATGTACAATCTTGACAATTTTATTATTTTAGACTTCTCAAGTTTTCACTATAACCAAAGTTACGTTAAGTTTAAAGACTTCACTTCAGATTGTGCATCACACACATTTCTGACTTTGTAACTTGAATAATATAAAATATACCATAATTATTTAATATAGGTACATAAATGTACACAATGAAATTATCTTTGCTTGACATTTTATGTAAACCAATAATTTAGTACTTTAAAATAAACCCCCACATTAGTCTTTGACTGCTTTTAATTATTTTAAAATGCAAACGCAAAATTACATTTTAAGTTTGTATTTTAAGCTATCCGCCATCATTATCGAATCCCCTCTCCCCGCTACTCCCAAAGACTAAGAAGTACCAAAAACATTTTTTTTATTATAATCCTACATTGATCGAATAATAAACTAAACTATACTATCATAACCCTCTCCTTTTCTTCTTGCCGTAGTCTGATAAAAAAATTCGTCAACGAAAAGTTTGTGTAAAAAAAGTATTTTACAAATAATTATATGAGTACCTATGTATCATTGATTTTTATTACAAGAAAACTTAGTTTTGATCACTTATTGCTTCAGCTTATGTACTGGGTAATTTCACTTATTTTATCGTATTGAAGCAACATTACCAAACAGTAAGCATACATCAGACAGACGAGCAACATTTAATTCATTACCGCGGCTCACAGTTTTGTGACTTAGACATCTCGCTTATTGCTTTCGAGTTTCCCAAGTGGGGAGAGCAAGCGATTATTTATTCACAGTGCATCAACTATAATATTGTTTATACATGTATTTATAATTGTACGGTCAGCCTACAAAAGCTGATCGTTTTCACATTGTCGTATTAATTTTCCGTATTTTAGGATTTTTAGGTTATTACGACAAAATACCAAAGACTCCGAATACATCTGAGGCCGACTGTAAAATTAAAAAAGTTTTGGTCGGGACTCCAATTGAATTTAGATTGAAAGGAGGGAAAACATTGTAAAATTCAATTTGTCAGAATTTTTTACGCTTAGACTGATATGCATAAAATGCTGTGTAAATAAAAGTACCCGTAATTTTTATGGGCATACTATAATACTACATATTAAAAATCAATGAATATTTACTTAGCAACTATTTACAGAATCAGTTTACTGTCGTACTCGATCGGATCTTTTGACTATAGATGGACTACTTACAAACATAAATCATGTCTTTATACATGTATGTAGTTATGTAGACAGAGCTTAAGGTTGTTTAGCATAGGTTGGGCGTATATAGATGGAAAGGGGAATCAAAATAGTGATGGGTGTGGGGTTGGACTACAGTATTTTTTTTAGAGATAAGTTCGCCTTCTGCTACGTTATGTTTATAGTGTTATTTTAAAATTTCAGTGCAATAAAGAGTTCACATACATAGACACATTTATATAGTAACTAGCGACCCGCTCCGGCTTTGCACGGTATATTATGCATGTATTATACATATAAACCTTCCTCTTGATTCACTCTATCTATTAAAAAAAACCGCATCAAAATCCGTTGGGTAGTTTTAAAGATTTAAGCATACATAGGGACATAGGGACATAAGGACAGAGAAAGCGACTTTGTTTTATACTATGTAGTGATATTTACATCAAGTTCAAAATACTGGATCAAAAATTAATACATTAGCGAATATATGGCAGTCATTTTTGCTTAGTCTGTTGAGCCTTTGCTGTTCTCACGGCTACCGGAAAACGGAGGTGATAGACTGATAGCATTTTGTTTTCTTCGAAATCTCTCTCTCTCTCTTGTGCCTTAAAGACTCGTTTGATTCGCATATACCAGATGTCCCCGGAGAGGCGGCACGTAAATATTCCTGTCGCAAGCCGCTCCCGTATGAGAACCATCGAACAATTTTATGTGATACTATTTTAAATTTATGCCCTTCCTAACTGCGACATTTATTATGAGTAAAACGTTTACAAATGCCCGGTGATATTCTGTGAAGTTACGGTGACTCGGACGACGGTTGAGTTCAATTTGTTAATGTTAAATGTCTGTCTGGTTGTACAATAACGAAGTAACCACAGGGCGCCGACAATCTCACTCTACTCTGATCAAGGACTATACTTCATTTAATTTAGAATGAGAAACCACAATAATATTATATTGCGTCTGGTCAACTATTTCTTACCTAGCAAATAGTACAGGGCAATAGTTTGGCAGCCGCAAAATAAAATTGTTTTAGTGTCACTTTATTTGCGTGTCGTCAATTGTTACTCTAGTACAAATTGTAAAGAGATTACAGTTGACGAGCCGCAATATAATGTTGTTGTGGTTTCTCATTCTAAATTAAATGAAGTATAGGCAAGGCGTTGGTTCTATTAGCTTTAAATCCGTGAGTAGGTACCTAAGATTCCACTATAGCTTTAACCTCGTAAGGCCCAAGATATTTTTTAAGACGTTATTATAACGACCCAGTGTACTTATCCCTTCTTAGGGATAAGTTCGCCTTTGTACTATTTTCTGAGTAATTCTGTATTTTTAAATTTTTATGTGCAATAAAGAGTACATACTTATTAACGGCACATGAGCGGCCCAGGGCCCCGATTTTTGAAAGCACAACACTCGAAAGTGGTATAAATCTGTTTATATCTTCAAAACTACCTACGGCTTTAATCAAATTTTTGACTAGTCCACATGATTAATGAGAGTCGTAAGTAATTTCTAAGCTACTTGTATTTCAAATTCAGCACAATTTTTCACCACTTTCGCGTGGTATTTTCACACATGTGCTTTCAAAAATCGGGCCCCAGACCTTGCAGCTGCTATAAAATCTGTATAATGGGTGAAGACCTAAAAGTTGTACACTGTTAAAGCTGCGTCAGTAGGTAGTTAAAATTACCATTAACTTTTTCCATTGTTAAAGTTATCCATACAAATGAATGACTAATTTTCGTGTCACACAATGGAAAAAAGTTAGCGGTAATTTTAACTATCTACTAACGCAACTTTGACGATGTGTAACTTTTTGGTCTTCACCCAAAATGGCATATTAAGAATGGTAAGTATCTATAGATAAGATGCTTTCGGGTGGTTTGCTTTCAAAAATCGGTCCGTAGCTCAATAAGTCTGGTTGTACTAGTTGAATGAACGAAACATCCCTAAATCATACGCTTTTTATTGAATCTCCGTCCTAGCTGACAAGCTTCGGTAAATTACGACTCCGGGAGCTGACTTGATTCGAAAAGTATTTGACCGCAGGAAATAAAACTTACCTCAACTTTTCAACGCAGCAAAATTGTCATTTCCGAGGCCTCCGACGGAATCATTAATCTGGCTTCAGGCTCTGTGTTTGTACAGTCACCAAAACTGACATTGAGCATTCGTGACCCTTCCTACCTTGTGATAAGGTTTATGAATGGTGAGTTGCGGGTTGGAGACTGTACTGGCCGGTGTGATGAGGATTATAGGACCTATTTGTTGAGCTCCAAATTTGAAATATTATTTGAGAATGACGCCGTGTAACTGTGGATTTAAAAGATTTGAGTTAGGTATGACTTTTGAAATTTGGACCTTAGCTTACCTACTTGACTTAGCCGAACTTCAATATTTTTTATTTTGTAGTAACATCACTAATTACCTACCAAAAATAGTTTGTTACTGCCCGAGGCATTTGGATAGTAATCTAAATCTTTCGTCGAAGACAGGACAATTTATGATCGAACATCACTTCAGGTAAGTTCGTTTGATGACCTAATAAATCAACACAAGCCGTGTATTTAAAAACAACTATGTGTATTCAAAAAGATGCTTTCAATTGTTTCTAAAAAAAAATATTAACCGAAAGGCAGACAGTCTGTCTGCCGATCCGTGAGCAATCAAAAAGAATGGTAGCCCAGTTTCATCAACTTCCTGCCAAACAATAGTAATATAAATAAACCACATTTACCATGTTTTACCGTCCGTAGGACTCAATCCATCATTCTAACTCGACGTTTACATTTGTAGGAAAAATCTCACAACATTACGACCTTCATTCACTACTGTCCTAGTTTCAGAGACTTTATTGTTCAGCTGTAGGTAGGGTTACCATTTGGGATTTTTTCAAAGTCGTGTCAAAATCATTTTTTGATTTGTGTTAAGGAAAAAATAAACAAAGAGATTCACACCTACAAATTCTAAAAACGCATTATATTTTCTCACATATCTACCATAAATGTGCGGAATTTTTCCCCTCTATTCCGTACTTAATCTGTTTTATGTAGATAGGATTAGCAGCAAGTCTATTTTTAGTTTTATTTTTACCGTCGGTGAGTCACTGAAAAACACCACTATTGCTTGCAGTAGCATTATGCTGACTCTTAGTGCCGAATTTTCTGTTTTGCTTGCTACATAGTATGTATGTATGTAGCAAGCAAATCGTCCAGCTGAGCAAATTGAGCAAATAATAAAATGTCAGGGGATGCATCCGCATTCTACACAAGTCGCATTAAGTTCATAACTAGAATTGCAATTATTATGTAGCATATTTATTATGTCCAAAGAGTTAGGTGGCTGAAAATAACATTTATTATGAAATCGGTACCTCGGTAATATTGGTCATTATTCATATTCGGACATAATTGTTATCTAATCATGTATCGCTTCTTAGACTACATACTAAGTTTTCGGTGAATTTTACAAAATTAGCTATCTTCAGTCCATTTTCATTTAGGACTCACTGACCATTAATGTTTGGGTTATTATAATACATAATTTATAGTCCATTATAATCCATTTTAACGCTTTAATAAACAAACAAGTCTTCCCAAGTTCATATAACATTTAAATACTTATAATAATAATAGTATATGTAATTGAAGTTTTCAATGATTCACGGTTAAGCTCATTCGAAATATTATAAACGGGATGTGAACCGCGATTACCTTTATTGAGCAACCGATATTTCGACGCATGATCCTTAAAAATTTCGGTGGATGTGATGGAAATTGCATATAATTAAGTGGTTGTGTGGGAATTTAGTTTACAAGAAATTGGTTTGTTTCCAGAGATACACAGATACAGAGGGTATAGATGATTCAGTAGCGTCTATATATGCCAAGTAGCGGTGGTATTAATTTTGTGAATGGTTTGTGCTGTACCTGCATTTTCTCTTATCTTTATCTCGAGAATCTGGGCAATTTTGGGTCCGGAAAGCTAAAAGTCCAGTCATGTCCGGACAAAATTCAGACCCATAGTCTTCCGACTCATAAGCACGTTAAAGGGTATTTTGACTGACATATCTAATGGGACGAATAAATTACCCGGACGTGGATCACTTGGCGCTAACCATTTTTCGCGTCACGACTGATGCAAATCTAAGGGACGAGTGTGACACGAGAAAATCCATTTCAGCGACCGATTTTCTGACTTTTTCCTCAAAGCGAGTGTATGATCTAAGAGACTATGAACGTCGTTCATGCTGATACTAAACTTACTATATTACACGGCTATTTTTAAACCCCCGACGCAAAAAGAGGGGTGTTATAAATTTGACGTCGATATCTCTCTCTCTCTCTCTCTCTGTGTGTGTGTGTGTGTGTGTGTGTGTATCTGTCTGTAGCATCGTAGCTCTCCTAGGGATGGACCGATTTTAAAGCGGTTTTTTTGGTTTGGCAAATTAGCTTCCATGTTAATTTTCGACAAAGTACAGAATGAAACGGTTGAATAATTTATATCGAATACTGTCGTTTACCTACTCTTAACTGTGTACTTTTTGCATATGCAGGATTTATTGTAAATGTGAACAACATACACTTCCGAGTAACAAAACGACAAATTCAAGAACTATTTATCGAGAATCTTTACACTCGTCGCTTTTTACGGATTTAGAGTTAGAGTAGCTTTAATTCTAATGGCGTTTACTTAAAGCTAAGCCTTATTGTGTCTGCAGCTTGCAATGGAATGATATTATGAGCCAGTAAAGGCATCCGGGGAAGCCGCGCTCCCCGGTGTTCGTACTTTATGGAATTTTCCGGATTTTCCGTGTATACCGCGAGTTAATCTTCGCTTTTCATGCAGGTAGGAAGCCGATGCTAATGTGAGCTCGTTATCGCGTATCAGGTTGTCGTGAAATCCATCTAATAACGTAGCGTGACGTCCCCAACGAGGTAAAGTCGCGGGATCACGGTGGATGCAAGCCGCTTCCAATCTTTGGCTTTGGCCTTTGTCCAATAGTGGACGTCCTATAGCTGATATGATGATGGCATCTAATAAAATAGTTCTGTGATAAAAAGTTTTGATATCCACCCCGCATATACTGTAAGGATAACTGAGTAAATTACATCTATTTCGCATATCGAAAAGCAACCTGTTACTTACGAAGCTCGTATCTACAATTAGCAGTGAGATTACAGTCCGCTGCCCTGTCATAAAGGGCACAATGCACGTGCCGGGAATTTGTTTATTTTTCCTTGCTGCGGGTAGCTTTTATACAACAAAGCCTTACCCGCCATTGTTTTGTTCAGATTTGCAAGCTTGGTTTTTTCAACTCTTAATGTACAGTGTGTACCTTTAGCGGGTTTAATGCTTTTCGTTGGAAATGATAGCGCCCTGAAAGTTTTTGTGTTTAATGATTTAATTATGTTCAAAATGTAGGTGTGGTTTTGTAGTGAAAAATAGCATTATTTTTTAATCAAGCCCTCTCATTCCGATAAGAGGCCTGTGCCCAGCAGTGGGACGTATATAAGCGGGAATATGTTATGTTATGCTATATGTGGTAATGAGTCTTGAGTTACTTTGCGGAATCAGAAAGGGTTGCAGTGGAGCAGTTGCGAGGTACGAGCCCACTCTCTCGTCCTCAGTGGCTCAGAGTCAACGACCTACAGAAAACAGAAGTTGTACAAGATTAGCCAGACACTGCTACTACATGAATTCAGACTTGTGGCTTTTAAGACACTTCCCCTTGCGCTCTGGCTTTCTTCTGTAGAGACTAATAGCGTGTGAGTTCGAAGTATATAGCTTCTATCAGCAGAGAAAGCTTGTTTGTATGCTGGTGGTTAAAACCTGGACCGATTGCACCACTGAGCGATAGGATTCGTTAGTTCCCTACGACTAAATTTAAATACCCCCTTATTCATAAAAACGCTTTATAGGCCTCTACTAACTTAATTCAATTCAATTTTTGGAAATATGGCTCCATCAAATTTTTGATGATTCTGCCAATGTCGAGGTTGGATAAGACACGGCCAATAGACTTTAGTCCTGTTGTACGGTAGCGCTGCCAGTTTTCGGTAGGGTATCAGCCAGAATCCATCTACAACAAACACAAACAACTGCCTTCACCACAACTATACAACAACCACTACTATCTTACAATTTAACCATAACTATTTTAATTAGACTAAAGACTACAGGGAGGGATGGGAAGGGGAAGAGCAGGGACCTCTACTAACTTAACAATCGTTTCCTTATCTGTCACTTTGACATTTAACTTTCACAGATAAGCATAAACGATTGTTAAGTTAGCAGAAGCCTATATGAATAAGGGGATTAGAATCTACTCCTAGCCTACCTCGCAAGTAATATTATTTTTTTGTAAATACCTTTTTACTTGGTAGGTACTGCTTATTCCTTTAAGACTTTACCCGCCCTACACAATTTTCATGATTCTAAGCAACGAAACGTTGGTAGCCCTTTAGAAAATAATTAAATTTTTCAGTATGATTCAGGAAGCGTTCTCTTGTTCTAAAGAAAGGATTGCCCCCAATTAGGCGCATTCCAATAAAACAAGAAATTACAGGCAGAAGTAAATGGAACTAATTACATATTGATTGCCTCGGTCGGCTGCCCTTCTAATTCCAATAAAACTATTATTAATACAAATTAATGTATGCACAGTGAGTTAACGACGTATTAGATATCGTAGTGGGGGTGACACACTAGAGGATTCAATCACAGGAACAGAAAACAGCACTCCTGCTAACCCGAATATTAATAGGTACATTGTTTTAACCTGTTGACCAAAACGAATTGAGGTTTTCGACAGAAAAATGTCTCAAATCCGTTCAAAATGACTGTGGTCCCGCGTACATTACGAAAACAAAGTCAAGGTAATAAACTTATACTTTATTATAGTAGGAACCTAGCCTTTGGTGTGACGTAGGAACCTAAAGCAGGTCTCTAAAGAAGCGGATCGTGCGTTGGAGCTCTGGATTTTTCATAATTTAGAAGTAAAATTTCGTTTGATTGGTTAATCAGCATTATTTCGTCGATCAGGAGCAGTTTTGCAAATTACCTATGTCCTCTAAAACGAGTTAGTGGAAATGAATGCTCCTGTAAATATTTTTCGCCGTATTATTGGTATCCCTCCGGGGTTGCGGGTGTCTATGGGCAGTGGTGATCGCTTACCATCAGGTGACCCACTTGCTCGTTTTCCTTCCTATTCGCATAAAAAAAATATTAAAATGAAATCCCCCCTTTGATGTCGGATACTTTGAACGTCAATCGTATGGAAATATTTTGTCAATCACATTAAAATAAACAGAAAAAGATTTACAGGGGGGTTCTATTGAACTAATTAGACTAAACTAACCACCTGCTGAAATATTCTGGATTAATTTTAAGACACATTCGATTGTTACTGACACTATATGTTGGCAGGGTACGTTTAAAATCTACTTAGAAAATTGCAAATTAACAGAATTGTTTGAAACCAAACCTAACCTAACCTAAACCATTCCATTCCATTCATTCATTGCATTGTATTTGTCTTGTTTATTTTGCACAATAAAGAGTTTAATACATGTATACATACCATTCTATACATTACGCTACTTATCAAAAAAGTTCATCTAGCTAATAGGTAGATAGAAAATACCATTATATATTTTGAACCATTATACATTTCCCATTTTTCTTCATGTATTCTGTTCCGCACCCGCTGTAGCATACATTGGGTAGGTATGTTATTGTCATGTTCATGTTCACGTCTTAATGTTCGGCGAATGTTCGTTCTTCGATGCTCCTGGTCTATCGTCACCTTAAACGATTGAAGCGGGCATAATCTCAGCGCGACGTAGGAAGATAAATTTTAATTATTATTCAAATTCACGTGTTATTTGCATGTGATAATAAAGAAAGTTAAATTGCTCGCGCGTCAAAGCCACCGTTCCGGATAGCTTTATAATAAACAAAGGACCTAAATAAGCGACAGTTGGAGCAAAAACAATATTTTTGTACTAAAATTTGAAAATGAATAAATGATTTAGGTACGATAAAGAAACAATCAAACCGAGATACCTAATTTATCAAATTAGGCGCTAGTATTACGGCGGTCCATTTCAATGAACTGGCGTATGAAAAAAAACCAGATTGACGACATTTAAGTCCTATCTTTACTGTCTTTCCTCCACCAGTTCTTTTCTTTCATAGGTCGTTTTTGTTCATCCGTTATTACCCGAACAGCATAAGAGTGAAATTCCCTGCCTGTGTTTTTGTTTCACGAACGCTACAGTCTGAGGCTTTATTGTCTAACGCGTGGACTCTCGCGATTGCATTCAGCATCTCTTTCTACCCTCATCCTATATCGTTTAACAGAAAGGAACGGTGAATGCGATTGTGACTCAAAATGCGTTGGACAATATAGCCTCTGGTCGCCTATAAATCAAGGTGGTAAACGAGTATTCACTAGCATGTTCGGTCTTTGAACACATCGTCGCTTACCATCAGGCGTGGTAGTAGTTAAATAAAGACTACAATGAATAATTAAATTGTAGCTTTTTGGGAGCGTCACTACAAAATTCATTTGTTTTATTAAAGGTGATTCTGGCTCGACGATTTCAAACCCAGCCCCTTTTTGGCCTTTGCGGCTTTTAGAAATGTGTTAATCCCGTTCTGAGGTCTACCGGGGTAAGAGGCGTTTGTCAAAAAATGAGACCCGCCGGAGCGGAAATAAAGGGCCTTTAATAAAAGATCCCTAAACAAGCCGCATTGATGCGTTATCTTTTTTAAATATTAACTGGCATCTAGTCGTGTACGAATAAAACAAAAGAGCAATCAACTGATCCATTTGTATGGAAATTGCGTCCGCGTACGAGCCGCGCGCTAACCGCGTCAGCCCTAATCGAATATATTAGCCCTCAGTTAAACTCGCGTTACACGCTCTTCCACAGTTAATTCGGTAAATTATGATAAAATTTAATCCTTAGCGCCGACTCTAGTCCTTTATCATTATCAGGGCAGATCGAGGTTTTTTCGGCTCTCGCAATGTGAGTTGCGACAAGTCAACCAGAGATTTTTGACAGAAAGTCTATGAAGTATTATGTCAAAATGGACGGTTAAGGTGGAAACACATTATTAACACGCGACGCGACCCGATGCAACGAATGTATGCGCATGGCGTCGCTTCGGATGTTCATAGTGTGGTTCTGGTCATAGAAAGTAATACAATTTGATTCGACTCAACACGCGTCGCGTTGCATCGGGTCACGTCGCGTGTTAATAATTTGTTTCCACCTTTATAAATTTTGCACATGTCAGAAGAAATTTTAGGTACATGTCCTGTATACTTTGCCACGATTTGGCTTGCTAACTCTTAACCTAATCTATTATTAACAAGTATCCATTTGCGTAATTAATTCAAGTACCTATTAATTGTTAACTAAATTTAGAACAATGTAAGTAGTTAATTTGTACAAAACTCGAGTTTCGATTCAAGCCACACAGGCTCTTCTTATGGTTTATTTCCATAAAAAAAAAACAAATCAGAGCAGAAAAATTATAAAACATTTAATATCTCGATACCTAAGCAGTAAATATCTAAAATGTTTAAATTGCTCCTTCCTAGCCCTAAAAGTAGCTCCAAATGGCTATTAATAATAATAATAATAATAATAATAATAATAATAATATATTACAACCACTACTTACTATTAAACAACCTGTATAATAACTTCCAGTTGCTTACTAACCCGCGGTTAAGTACCTACTGTCAAAATGTCTGTAACTGTCAACCCTAACCGAGGTTTAACGATTTACCTACCTCCTATTAATTAAAGCGTTTTAAACCGTTATACAAAGTTCTAAAACTTGTACCTTAAATACTATAAGGCTAACTAAACGTTGCTGCCACACTGGCGTTAAAAAGTGGTGTATAACGTTACAAAACAACTTAAATTTGTAACCATAAAACATAAGTACCAGCAATAGAAAAAATATAATACTTCTAACATTTTTTATCCCAAATTGCTTAGTAACCATACAAATTGTAACAAAATCTCGCGAAGTGTTATTGAATTTATCGTGTTTTACAACGTTATGCAACACTTTATAACACCAGTGTGGGAGCAGCATAAGACGACATGCCTCTTTTGTCGGTAGCCGTATTACGTACACGTGTTACTACTATGATTGTTTTGTTATTAAACTTTCAACATTGTGTTTACACGTTGACTTTCAAACAATAGTTGTAACAGACACGATTCGGGTAAGCTAAATGGGTAATAAAGGGGTACGGCCGATGGGCTCATTAGCGAGCGACAATGGGTGGCCGGCGGAGCGGAATTTATCTATCACTGGACTGTGAACTACCCTCGATATCAACATACGTCGGCACGGTGTGAGGGTTCGCGTACAACTCTTCAAGGCAAACTTGACAATGTTTGGGATTGGATGTCTTACTTATTCATATACATAATATTCCTTCAATTAGTAGCAGGATAGGTTTTGTTTTATTTCAAGGTGTCTTGAACTCTGGTAAACATGTGTAAGGATCAGTATCAAGTTTTATATTAACTTGCGATATATATGTAAGTAAGTAAGGTATTTTCATTCTTACCTGTCTTATTTGGTAAACAGAATTCTAACCTCAATGTGCAGTTTTGTAAAGAATAAGGTGCATTATGTTATCAAATAAACCTGAGGCAATGTTTTGTACATAATTTTGCTGATAATTTATCTCCAGTTCCTTTATTTACGATGAAATAGTTAAAAAATAACAAAAATGAGACGTTTTGAGGTTAGAATTTTGTTTACCAAATAGGATAGGTAGCAATGAAAATATCTTAAGTAGGTATGTTTGTCCGGGTGGAATCTTGCGACTCAATTTTGAAGCAGATATCTTCATTCGATTGAGCTGAAATTTGGTATACTTATGTAAGTCTGATGACAATATAATAATCTGGTAGTAGAATTCTGATGGTCTAGCCAGGACCGTCTTCGCAGGAGGGAACTATTCAACGGTTGGTTCGATTGACTTGAAATTTAGTATACACATGCAGGATAGACAACAAAAAGTACAGTTAGCAAAAATAGCTTCTGCGGAGACCGTCCTGGCTGGGTCACTAGAATATCACTACTTTATATTCATAAATATTCCAGATTCACTCCAATTCGACCACTAGAAGATGTTAAAATTCACTTACAACATTTCATACCGCGTTTTCTGTAACGCGGGACAGTTGAAACTAAATATAAGCTTGTAAAAAAAGTAGTGGTTAAGAGGCTGACAACACCTAATTTTGTTGAAATTGATGTTATTTACACACTTTTTTAAGAAAAACTTTACACAAAAAAAAATACAAAAAAAATAGGTATAATGTTAATTTTCATCATATTTCAAACCCGCTAGACGGGCTCCATACATAATTGAACAAAATCGGCTCGATAGAAAATAATTGCAAAGATTGGTCTTAAAATCACCATTAAACGGTTCTATGTCTTTATTTTTTCGACGTATGGGTCTGCAATTAAAAACATAAAGTCAAAATATTCATACCTAAACGGCTAACGAGTCATATTTCACAAATAATCCATACTTTTGTTTATTTCTTATCATCATCATCAGCCTTACACGTCCCACTGCTGGGCACAGGCCTCCTCTCAGAATGAGAGGGCTTGGGCTATAGTTCCCACGCGGGCCCAGTGCGGATTGGGAACTTCACACACACCATTGAATTGCTTCGCAGTTGTGTGCAGGTTTCCTCACGATGTTTTCCTTCACCGAAAAGCTCATGGTAAATTTCAAATGAGATATCGCACATAAATTCCGAAAAACTCAGAGGTGCGAGCCCGGGATTCGAACCCGCGACCCTCTGCTTTATTATTTCTTATGATTTGTGTCTTATTTGCAAGATTTTAGACGCGCGCCAAGCTGCCGGAATAGTTTCTTTTCTTTCACTAACAGGCACGTGAACCGGATGTGTGAAGAGTGGCGCTGCTCCAGGTCATTTGCTGTTGACAGCGCCTTAAGAAAAACTGGAGTTCGCAGTTGCGAAGATTGAATATTTCGTTCAAACTCGGCACCTTTAAAATGAGATTACCAATCGATAAGGGTCTATAACGAGGAGCCTCAATTTCCTGTTAATTATCAGAGGTGTAGTGGACAGGTGCTTAATTGGATTATTACGCCGTCAAATTATTGCGGCTAATTTGAACTAAATTTCTGGTAACATTAATGTTGACATGGTAAAAATAAATCACAACGGCCTTTGTTTGTCCGCAGCGTTTGTTTGTTTGTTTGTTTGTTTCTCTGTCTGTAATTACGAAAGGTATTTAATGTTTACTCCTGCACCGAAAAAACCAGTGCGATATAAAATACAAAATATGTGTCTAAAAGTAAGGTCATAGTCTCAAGTGTAAGTTTCAGAGCCTCTAGTATAAGTTTTCACACGAACAAACGTCTCGAACGCGTTTACTTAAACGTTTCAATTGCCATGGAAAAATTGGCAGCGCCACTTGCGGATCGAAACGGCAACAAACTGTTCCCATAGTATTTGACATTTTAACGCAAACGCGATCGAGACGTGTTCTGTGACCAAAAACTTACACTAAGCATACTGAGATAAAAAACTTCACAAACGCGTTTGCATAAACGTCTCCAACGTCTCCATAACATACCAATGGCGGTAGGTTACGGCAACAAAGTAAGTAAATGCTTTATTTTACAAATATAAAGAAACAAACACAATTCACAAAAAGATCAGATAAGGGATCTCTACCACTTAACCTTTGAGTAGATGAGAGGAGCATAAAACAATGGATCGACAAAGAGTCAAAGTAATCTCGTGTTTTCCGATATTTTGACATGAACGTCTGAGACTTTCGTTGTGCCAGAACACTTAACTAACAAGCAAGCAGTAGGAGAAATTGTGCAGCAGGTGGATGGTGCCTTGCACACCTGTTGGATAACAATATTCAACTCATGAGTGTGCTACGACGTCGGGCATAATAAAAGTACCATAGTACCTACCTGTTCATCCACTCTGATCACCTAGTTAGTAACACGCACACACACACACACACACACACACACACACACACACATCCCAAACATTATACTTACCCCATACTTGTAGTTGGGGTGTTAGCTTGCTTTACTATAGGATTAGAATAAGTTGAATTCAGTTAATTAATGCTAAATAGACTTTTAGACTTTAAGTCAAATATGTTTTGTTTTGGAAGAGCGAGGTCTCCTGACACAGGTACCTTAAAGTACCTACTGGGAGGTCTCAACCTTATCCATTGTAACAATATGTTTAAATCAATAAAGCATTATTATTATTATTATAGAATGAAACTCCATCCAGTAGCTACTTATACGTATCGTAGCTATCGTACCAACTGTTTGAATAGATAAATATTTTGTAAAAAAAATATTAACAAAGAGACAATGACCTGCTATGGGTGGTGTAGCACGCGTCACAGAATGATGAGGAATCGGGTTCGATTCCCGGCCATAGCTTTTCACTTTTCGGATTTTTTCTATGTGCTCTAATTTTCAGTGTCGTTTAGAAATTTAACGAGAAGTACTAGCTATCGTTTTTAACCAAGATGACTGAGTTCGCTGAAACTGCGGCGTGCTTACGACGACTCGACGCAATGTCTACCAGGGGCCTTACCATGACGTCCTAATTCCGACTATTAGTATGAATCTGACAGCGAGCGAACCTAAACTGAATCGCATTAAGACATCATGGTAAGGCCCCAGGTTTGTTGAGATGGTTCGAAAATCAAACCCGTATTTTAAAAATATTGGCGGGTGGTAGTAGTGAAAGTACATCCGGATCGCTGCAACTATCTTGCTTGCTATTCTGCCATCAAGCAGTAGTGGCACCTAGGAGAGTAATTGTTACAACTGGTGAAATTGCTGCCACATGGGATATTCTATCTCAGCCGTCTAGGCCGACCACGCATCTGCTATCCTTTGGTTTTACGTGGTGTTTGTGGGTGGTGGTGGTACTCATTTGCCAGGGGCCGTCCATTTAGCATCTACACATTACACCAATTTCATCATTTTTAGACCCCCCCCCCCTTTGTCACACGGTTTACAATGAAGACTGCGGTTTTGTTCGTGTCTCACAAATTGCCAGCCCCAAACGTGTAACGTACTTTGATGGCCCACCATCAGGTGGCCCAATTGCTCGATTTCATCCTATTAAAACAAAACAAACTCAAACGTCCATGTAAACACGTGGCGAATTAAATTCACGTCTTTCGTACCCCACATCTGTACACGTACCTACCACGTACGTATCTAAATCTACTGGTAGTCTTTAATCTTTACCTTTGCTCACCTTGTTCCTTCGAATCCGTTTTGAAGTACGGCGACAACAGAAACGGAATGCCGAGGGATTTAATTGTTATTAATTACACGCTCTAACACAAAGTAATAAAGATTTAGCCGAACCGTTTTATTAATCCCTTATTCATTGGGTCGGCTTAACGTTTACTTTTTACGCTCAGTGGCCCATTTGATGAAGATACGAGTTACAATTATGCCAGAGTTAAGTACTTAAATGAGATAGTATTTACAATTTTGTAATACGCTTATAATTAAGGTTTGGTATAGCTAGTTGTCTGATACCACCCCGATCATTTAAATTGAACAAAACGACATCATCTCATCACGAAGAAGAAGACGTCCACTGCTGGACATAGGCCCCCAATGCTCACCGCGACAGACGATTATGTACCGGTGTACTGCCGTTTGGCAAATTATTTTTCCCAAATATGACTTCCCAAACAACTTATCGCAATAGTTACATTTTCCAAGTGAACCTTAAGCAAAGTTACATTTAGCATTTAGTTCATTTGGTCAAACTATCATTTGGCAAAGTTTCACTTCGTCAAGATTTTATTAAGCAAATGCTTCTTAAGCAAATGTTTTGTTTTGTCATAAGTTATATTCCAAAAATAAAATTCCCAAATGTGACACTTTGCATGGTATACTTATAGCAAAAATCTGGCAAATGATAATTATTTTTTACTGTTACAGTAATACAATAGTAGGTTCATTGCAGGAATTTTAAGTATAAAATGGAAAAATGGTTTGCTAACTATAAAATTGCGATAAGTAGTTTTGACAATTTAATTTTTGCCAAATAAAAATTTGGGAAACAAAATTTGCGATGTGATGCTTTGGGGAACATTCTTTGCCAAACATTAGTAATCCTTATGTACCATTTACAGTCAACGGCTAGGCACGATCTTCCACCTCTTGCGGTCACCAACATGCAAATACCTACTCATATTTTCAATAATATCCGGTAGATTAAATACCTACGTATGTTATAGGATCTTAACTTAAGTAGTAAGTAGGTCTAATTTGTTTGTACGAAGATTTAACATGAAGATAACGGAGTACCTAATTGTAATATTTTGTCACGACTCAAAAAAAAAAAACCTGCTTCTTACCTCTTCTTAGAATCTCGTACCGCAATATTGGCACACATTTTTAAAATGTATACTTGAAACCTTCTCGAAACATCAAAAGTGGCGAGAGGTCAACCACGTATGAATTACGATTATTTATGATACTCGCTTGTTTCCTAGAAACTTTGGAACACAGAAGGTAAATGTTATGTAAGAGTATCTCTCTTTGTAGTATTTCAATATACCTATTGTAGCGAAACCCGCTACATTAATTATATTTCTTCCTTTTTTTTTTGCAAACCTTTTTACTTTAATAGTACAAACTGGCACGAACGCGTAATAGGCTAAAAAAATATTTTTAATTTGAGAATTTGGGTTTCGCCTGACATGAGACGGCGAAACAACAGAGGGAGATTCCTGGCTGGTCTTTGGTGATAGACGGACCTGTGAAATTTGCTTTATATTTTTTTCCTCCAAAATTCTATGCATGTGGTTTAATTTATAAGTTTTTAACGGCTGTATTGAAGACCGAACGAAGGGAGTTGAGTCGGATGCCGTGCTGTTTGTGACACACACTACCAATTCTCCGTGTTGCTGACGCTGCGGAAGTCTCCGTGTGGCCTGGAGCTGCTTCGCGCCCAGGTCCTCCACATCCCCAGGAGCCCGTAATTGAGTGAGAAACGTCAGTTCCACATAATCTCCAAGAGCCGCGGCTGTAAGCACAGATTGCTGTGTATCCCAAGAGTGGGTGTTCATCTTATTTTTTTTACGGACATTTATTTTGATTTTTAGTTTTTCTCTTCTTCTCGTTTCCTTTTATATGCGCGCTGTGAACTTTTTCTACTTTCATGTATGTTAATATTGTGTTTTATTTTTAGTTTTATTTGCAGATTGTAAACCAGTAGGATTTACCCTCATGCCATTTCTTTTCGTGTCTTACTTTCTCCCTCATCGTCCAGTTTGTACTATTTTAATATATGTCTTAAATTCGTTTGTTTTCGTTTCCTTTCTTAGTTTACTTAAATAAGTGTAGGCGAGAACCCTCAGTGCAATAAAAACTCCGGTGGATGGTGTTTTCGCTACATAGTGGCGCCCGAACTAAGGTATGTTAGCTATTTCTTGTATTTCTGTGCATTTTAAATGATTTTATAAATTTTCTTTATTTTTCTTTTCTTGGGGGAGAGTGCTCGGGGAGCAAATTTTTATTTATTTTATTTTGCAGTCTTCATATCACCCAGCTCTATTCCAGCACTATCACAGAATGATTATTGTATCAGCGTATGTGTTGGAATTCGAACATGGTTGGCTGAGAAAAGAACTATTTCGTCACGGATTCCTGTTCTTTTAATAAATTTTATTTCTCTGCGAATATTTCATATAAAATAAGCACTGTACTACTATTGCCTAATAACTGTGTTTTATTTCTCACCTGATTTCAAATTTATCCTATGTTGTTTTATTTGTAATTAAGTAGTATAGTTTTTTTTTGCTAATAGGGGACTGTAGGGAAGTTGAAAGGTAAGTGAGTGAAGCTGCTTTCTTTAATGTTGTTTTTTTTTTTCTCTCCGTGTAGTATTTGTGTGTTTTAGGGATTTTCTTGTTCGCGATATCTTGTTCCTTGTCGTTCCTTTACATCTAGGTTTATTATTTAGCGATGGCTGACGAGGAAGTCGCTTCGATTCACGAAACCCCTAGGCCCTTGTCGCCGGTACTTAATTTTCCTCGAGTTATTCGTCAAGAGATGTCGGATACCACTTTTAGAGATCAGACTGAAACTATGCGAAGTCATGTGGATATTCCAGATGTTCCCATGTCACCTTGTCATCATATCTCCTCTGGTTTTAAAGAGGAATCTCTCACGAAGTGGAATCTTACATTCTCAGGAAAGTCTTGTGTCCGAGAGTTCTTCTTTAGGATCGAAGAAGAACAGCTTGCCCGTAATGTTGACTCAAAATACATCGTCCGACGCTTTCATGAGTTGTTGTCTGATACAGCGTTGAAATATTTTCGCTCTATCCGATATCCTTCACTGAGTTACTGTGACCTTAAATTGGCTTTTTATAAGACTTTTGACGTAGTCGACTTCGACTTTAAAACTGAACGTCAGTTGCGAGGCTTGAAACAACAGGCAACTCAATCTGTTCGAGACTTCGTGATTGATATACGAGACCTCAATTCTAAACTGAAAGTTCCTATTAGTGAGTTGACGTTGTTTAATATCGTCAAATATAACTTGCACCCGCGATTCTATCCGTGCTTAGCAACAAACTTGGTTTCTAATTTAGACATGCTATTGGAGGTCGCGTCTAACTTTGAAACGTTTCAATCGCCTCTTGATTCATCCCCATCGGTAGCTGCTACTTTTCAGGTTGATGCTCCAACTGAGATGCCGTGCCCTAAGTGCAATTCTTTTGGTCACTCTTACCGACTGTGCCCAAATTTCCCTGGCACTATTTGCTTTAAATGTCGTAAACCGGGAGTTGTGACACCCAAGTGTCCAATTTGTAATCCTGTGCCTCCTCCTCAAAAAAACTTGTAGATACCAGCGGTCCGCCTAGTCCTGTGGTATCGCCGGTTGTCATATCGGACTCTGCCGATAATCGGCTGTATATAGAAATTGCCATTGTAGGTAATCGTGTTAAGGCTTTATTAGACTCTGGTGCGCAAATGTCATTGGTGAGTTCTTTCTTTCTTTCGAAGCTGGGTTTTCCTTTTTGTACCAAGTTTCGACCTTCCGTTGTGTCAGCGGATAATTCACCAATCAATATTTTAGGCACTGTGGAGTTGTCTGTTTTCTTTAATGGCTCTTTGGTTCCACATAGTTTTTTAGTCGTGAACAAGAGTTCTTCTGATATGATTTTAGGTATTGATTTCTGGAACAAATTTGGATTGACTTCGGTCCTTAGCCGTGCTTTTAATGGCGATATTAAAGGCAGTATTTTTGTTCCCAAATCTTGCATTCCCGGTAGTTCATTGAAAGTTGGTGAGGCACTTTTTGTACAATCTCGTCCTTTCCTTTCGGCACAAGAAGAACTTCGTTTACAAGAAGTTATTAAGGAATTTGAGGAGATTTCCTCTGATAGAATCGGTCTTGGAAAAACTTCGTGGCTATCACACAAAATTGAAACCATTGGCCCTCCGATTCGCCAAAGGTACTATCCGCTCTCTCCTGTGAAGTTAAAGGTTTTGAATGAAGAGATAGATAAAATGCTAGAAGCTGGGGTCATTCGTCCATCACGATCTCCGTGGGCTAGTCCTGTGGTGATGATTACTAAGAAGGATGGTTCTATTCGCTTCTGCGTTGATAGTCGGAAATTAAATAATGTAACGGTTAGAGATTCATATCCTTTACCTCGTATTCAAGATATTCTTGACAATCTTCGTGGTGCTAGATATTTATCAACTATTGATTTTCGTAGTGCTTTCTGGCAGATTCCGTTGCGTGATAATGAGTCATGCGAGAAAACGGCTTTTATTGTGCCGCAGCGAGGCTTATTTGAGTTTGTACGTATGCCTTTCGGATTGACTAACGCTGCTTCGGAAATGCAGAGACTGACTGATATGATCGTAAACTATGAGTTTACTAATCTGACTGATGACTGTGTTTTCGGGTACGTTGATGACCTGGTGTTAGTGTCTCGCGATTTTGAGAGTCATCTTTGTCTTATTCGCAAAGTTCTTGGCCGCCTTAAGGAGGCTGGAATGTCTGTTAACCTGGAAAAATGCGAGTTTTGCAAACCAGAACTCAAATACTTGGGCTACATAATAAATGAAAAAGGCCTACAGACAGATCCAAAGAAACTTGAAGCTATTAAAGATTACCCCGTTCCTACTTCAGCCAAGTCGTTACGTGCTTTTATCGGAGTTTGTTCTTACTATAGACGTTTTGTCGAAGGGTTTTCTTCTATTATTGCTCCTTTGACAGCGCTTATTGGCAAGAAGAAAGGGCGTGATCCAATAGATTGGAATTCCGATGCACAGGATGCTTTTCTTAAGCTTAAAAATGCTTTATTAAATTCGACAGTAATGTCTTGCCCTGACTTTTCTCGCCCTTTTATCTTGCAATGTGATGCCTCTTCTGTTGGTTTAGGTTCTGTTCTGTCACAAAAGATAGATGGCGTTGAACGTCCTATCGCTTTTTATTCTCGTTTGTTTTCGAAACCGGAGCAAAACTACAGTACGACGGAACGCGAGTTACTTGCAGTTCTTGAATCCATTAAACACTTCCGTGGGTATTTGGATGGTATGAAGTTTACTATCATAACCGATCATATGGCACTAAAGTGGCTTTTGACATTGGATAATCCATCAGGTCGTTTGGCTCGTTGGGCTACCATCATTTCACAATATGATTTTGTGATAGAACATCGTAAAGGTGCTCTTAATGTCGTCCCTGACGCATTATCTAGAATCCAAGTCAACTTAATTTCCTACGACCAAGGAGCTGACTCTACCAATGATCGTTGGTATAAAAGAGTTTTTTTAGGCGCACGCAATAATCCTCAGATGTTTCCTGCCTATTCTATTCAACAGGGTGCTCTTTTTCGTCGTATGCCTCTTGACAATCCATTGGATGGTGATCCTTGGCGTATTGTCCTTCCTATTGAAAAGACTCATGATGCTATTTTGGAGGCTCATAATAATTTGCAATCTATTCATTCTG
This sequence comes from Pandemis heparana, assembly GCA_963854515.1. NCBI lineage: Eukaryota > Metazoa > Arthropoda > Insecta > Lepidoptera > Tortricidae > Pandemis > Pandemis heparana. The sequence continues at coordinate 8,375,150 of OY978011.1, read as the reverse complement.
GCGTGATGAAAACTTACTTGCAGTTAAGAAAATCCTATTATTGGCCGAATATGTATCAAGATGTGAGCAGTATTGTTCGTGAGTGTTCTGTATGTAAAGCACATAAGATTTCAAATACTCAACCTCGGGGTCAAATGCTTTATCCTAGAGAAGTTACTGCTCCTCTTCAGACAATTTCCATAGATATCATCGGTCCCTTACCTATTGCTTATTACGGTTTTAAATACATCCTGTCTATGGTAGACATTTTTACTAAGTACGTCTGGTTAGTCCCTCTCAGGAAAGTTTGCGCTAAGGCCATTTGTGACGCGTTGGAAGGAGAGATTTTTCTAGTATTCGGCGTTCCTTCGACAATTCTCTGCGATAATGCAACAGTTTTCCATAGTAACGTTTTTAACGGGTTCTTACGCTCTTATAATATAAGCGAACCGTTATATTCGCCCTATTATTCTGCTCACTGTAACGTTGTCGAACGTTTTAACCAAAGCGTAAATACCTGTCTGGCGATTTTGGTGCAAAATGATCAGCGCTCTTGGGCACGAATGCTACCCAAAGTTAAGTTGTATCTCAATTCGTGTATAAATTTGGCAACTTCATTTTCGCCGAATTTTTTGATGTTCGGCAGAGACGTGGTAATCGATACTACGCGACGTACCCGCGATCAGTCTTTAGGCAACAATTTAGCGGACAGACGGGTTGAACTTGCGTCGCGTCTTTCGTCATTAAACGAAGTCTATGCAAAAGTCGCTGATAATTTGTCATCCGCTTTTTTGGTCAATTCCAGAACTTATAACAGGAACAGAGTTACGGTAGTTTTACGGGTTGGAGACGTGGTCTGGAGAAGGAATTTCTCTCGCTCCAACAGCAGTGATCATTTTTCAGGCAAATTAGCACCTCGTTTTATTCGTTGTATTGTACATAAGGTCATTTCGAGACAAGTTTATGAGTTACATGATTGTGACTCTAACCATTCCGGCACCTATCATATAAAAGATATTCTGAAGTAGTTAGATAACGAATTCTAGTTGCACTACTTGTTGCTTTCTGTGTTTTGGGTATGTTTTCTATGATTGAAATCGCCTCCAAAATATTGTTTGGCTCGTTTTTGTATCTGTTAGAATTTGCACTTCGGGTTGATTATACGCCGAAATGCAATAAAAACTTTATTAGCCTGCAAATTAAACGAAGTCCACGTCATAATTTACGCGCGAAAATTGAAGTTTGATATGCCAAGTTTTTGACGTCTATTATTGTCGTGGTTGGTCTGCTTGTCATTTGTTCGAACGTGTGAATTAATTTTTTCGAATTACGTCGAACACTTGTACGAAATTTACCACTGAGTTTTGTTTTAGCCGAATAGTACCCAATATAATCGTGTGATTTTCTTTTCAAATTCATTTTAACTGTGTTCTTGTTAGGTACTGAACGTGTATATATTTTAGTTTTAGGATTCAAGTTTTAAGGTACTGAGGTTTCTCGAATACATAACTTCTTTTTTTTTGTTTGCTTACGGGATGATGTAGCGAAACCCGCTACATTAATTATATTTCTTCCTTTTTTTTTTGCAAACCTTTTTACTTTAATAGTACAAACTGGCACGAACGCGTAATAGGCTAAAAAAATATTTTTAATTTGAGAATTTGGGTTTCGCCTGACATGAGACGGCGAAACAACAGAGGGAGATTCCTGGCTGGTCTTTGGTGATAGACGGACCTGTGAAATTTGCTTTATATTTTTTTCCTCCAAAATTCTATGCATGTGGTTTAATTTATAAGTTTTTAACGGCTGTATTGAAGACCGAACGAAGGGAGTTGAGTCGGATGCCGTGCTGTTTGTGATACACACTACCAATTCTCCGTGTTGCTGACGCTGCGGAAGTCTCCGTGTGGCCTGGAGCTGCTTCGCGCCCAGGTCCTCCACATCCCCAGGAGCCCGTAATTGAGTGAGAAACGTCAGTTCCACATAATCTCCAAGAGCCGCGGCTGTAAGCACAGATTGCTGTGTATCCCAAGAGTGGGTGTTCATCTTATTTTTTTTACGGACATTTATTTTGATTTTTAGTTTTTCTCTTCTTCTCGTTTCCTTTTATATGCGCGCTGTGAACTTTTTCTACTTTCATGTATGTTAATATTGTGTTTTATTTTTAGTTTTATTTGCAGATTGTAAACCAGTAGGATTTACCCTCATGCCATTTCTTTTCGTGTCTTACTTTCTCCCTCATCGTCCAGTTTGTACTATTTTAATATATGTCTTAAATTCGTTTGTTTTCGTTTCCTTTCTTAGTTTACTTAAATAAGTGTAGGCGAGAACCCTCAGTGCAATAAAAACTCCGGTGGATGGTGTTTTCGCTACACTATGTATTAAGGCTCTTTGTTGGTAATAATTCTAAAAGACATTATTTAAAATTTAATAAGCGATAAGTACGGTTCCAACCATTACGTACAGTATAACATACGCCCAATATTCAAGCAAAATAATAACAGTTTCTCAAGTTACAGGCAGCGCTACAGCGGGTGGCGAAACTACTTGTAATTACGCAGCTAGTTCCGATGATAAATGCCTCCCAACCAATGGGACACTAATTTACAGCCAAGTTGTTTCAACGTAAATTGTAAATGTGAACCGTGGCTGAGTCGGCTGGGGCGCATCGCAACCCGCATAGCATAGTTGCGAGCGCGCCTTGCGAGGAATGCGACTGAGGCTCAGCCCACCTTTTCAAAGGCCCAGCCTTTTCTCCACTCGGCTAGCACCGCACGGGCCTTTGTGCCCCCACTTCCACGCCTTCGCAGACTAACCCACCAAAACCCTACAATCGGTCCACAATAAAACACACAAAATATTTAGAAAGATATTTTATTAAACATTTTTTGTAAAATTAATTAATTAAAACTGACATTTACAACAAACAACTATAAAATTCTTTGTATTCTCCCTCTAACACTAATTACATTAATAGGTCCTGTTTAATATAATTATTTGGAATTGATCGCTAGTTTGAAATTAAGTTACAAGCTAAAACACAAAAATATACAGCTCTGTGTGTCTCAAGAACGCGGAGGCGACGCAGGTATTATATCGTAGGGTATCATTCGAATAACATCGACTAGCTACGACCAGCGTATTCCTGCGACTCACAGACCTCAATGGTAGACAGTTCGCGTAAAGGCGATTTTTCTCATTCCTCAAACAACATGAACACGAACTTATTGTATCACACGAGGATGGGAGGGGATGCGAATCGCATTTCGACTATATTTTACACATACCTACTTTCCCTCACATTTAACATAGCTACTACTTACCTACTCAAACACGAGCCACGCTTGATTATTAAGGTGTGTTTCCACCGACTACGTTATAAAAACTATATCCATAACGTGAACGAGCGGAAAATTTTACAAGCAAGATTTTACAAGAAAATCTTAGCGAGAACAAAAGCTCGCGATCCGTCTTTCGATGAAAAACACACACTTAACTACAATCTTAGCTCCACGTACCACGGTAGCAGTAAAAGTGCAGGTGTTGCAACGATATTGAATTTTATAATTAAAGGTTAACAATTACAATAATTCAACGACTTAACGGCATTGATAGAATTATAAGTGACACGGAAACAATATTTTCGTGGAATATATTCAGGGGTCGTCACTTGGCACTTGAGGCTTAGCATAAGGTCATGGTTCAGGGAACAACAGGTAGTAAATTTATGTTGTCTGAGATTTATCTATTTATGTTGTCTGACACCGAGGTGACGATAATTTCCATTTCGATAGTTTGTAGCATTTGCAAAAGTTGTTGTTTGTATTATTGTTATACCGAAACTGTAAACACGCTATTGAATAAATCTCGATTCGAATCAAGGTTCAGATTCAGCTCACGCTATTTGAGTGTTGGAATATCAATTTCAAGTCTCACGTTCTAGGAAAAGCGGTAACTTGAATAGTTGGCATGCATTTCAATACCAAATTCCTTTGTCTCCTCTTCCTCTATATTATTACTTCAAATCATCGACCCTTTGTAATTTTATTAACTCCAATTATTAAACGAGTCCACACAGATAAAAAACTACCATGTTTTAATAATGCGAAGACGTGTATAAGTTTTACCTGGCAAAGTTTTAATAAAAACTAGTAATACTCTTCATACTTCTTGAAACATTGAACTTCAGATATCAGAATCCGTATCGATACTATACTTTGATAAAAGTGGTAAGAAAGGCCTTTCATGAAATTTATGATTGGGCTTGAGTACATGCAGTGCTCGAGATTTAGGAGGGGATGAACTTGTGCTGAGAATGTAGGGAGTGAGGCTGCCTCGTAAACATAACTTTACCTACCCTGTACACTACTTCCTTGTGTTTCATTTTGTCTAAAGGAATTTGCAAAAGAGAAGCATCCTGATTTAAAAAAATATTGACTAGCTACTTCAGTAAGAGTAATAATGGATTAACAGGTACATGTCATTTTAATCTTCTACTTCAATCTTGTACAGGAATATATTAAAAATAATTTTTCTTACCCATTCAATATCGTTGCAATTTTCCTCCGAAAAATCTGTTCACGGCCCAGTGATAAAATTGACGATTGTTAAAAAAAAATATGATACGTATTTAAACATAGCGCCTCAAAAAAAACATTGTATTATTACCATATGGTCAAGACTATCACTAAACTAAGTTTATTACTAAATCCAGTTTAAAAAATACGAGTACAGCATGGCCATAACACGTTCTTAAATTTTTGTGCGGTTTATAGTACTTAATTTTGTCCCTCCCGATGTTCGAAATATTATAAACGGGATGTGAACCGCGATTACCTTTATTGGCTTTATGGAGCTCAATAAAGGTAATCGCGGTTCACATCCCGTTTATAATATTTCGAATGAACTTAACCGTGAATCATTAAAAACTCCTCCCGATGTTATTCCACAAAGTCTAAGGTTATGAGTTATCATCAATTTAATAGATCACGACAAGCACAAAATACGTACTGTGTGTTGCGGCCATTATTATTCAAAGTTGAAACACAGTGTCTAGTTGGAAACGTAAAGTTCACAAGTGGCCGCGGTGAGTGCCTCACCACGCTCATTATGAAAGCGGCCACAGAGTTGAAACATTATGCCCCTACCTACGACACTCTATAAAGGCGCAATATGGAGTACCTTATTAAATTGCATTGATAATTTAGCACCGCGGTTCCGAAGCAATTTCTGCTGCTCCGTACAAGCCGCAAATAATTTATCAAATGATTGATTTACTTTAATTAACGTTGACAGCTTTGGGTCTAACGTCAGGAGACCACCGTAGAAGCAAAATCAATTACGCTTGCTGACTATTTCGAAACGTAAATCACGTTGAGATAGCATTAAACGCTCTTAGTACAAAAATAACTTCAAACAGTTAGGATCGTGACAAAGTGAATTACATGGAATGCAAAAAAAACTGTTCAAATTGAAATAGTTTAGTATATCGCTATTGTAAATATTAAAGCAACATCGACGACAAATATGACATTCGAATAGATTCGTGAGATGTCAAGATTGTATACAATAACGAAATCGACATAATAATACAGCATTGGGTTTCGCATCGAGTGCATTCAAGCTACGTTCAATTCCGATGGAATCACTGGGCCGTGCACGAAGATTCTGCTACATTCGAAAATGACGAACGCTGCTTCCATATTGATTTTTTAATTCACTTTAGCGATTAATTTTCGAAATATTACGGTAAAGTGAAAATTATCAAAGACTATTGGCTAAAAACAGTAACATTCATGCCTCGTACAGTGCAGCTAAACATTTCGACATTTTCTCTTTACTGTAATAGAATCTCGAAAATCCTCGTTGCATTAATTAATTATCTACAACATCTACATCATAGTATCCTTACAAAAAGCTCTTATGTTTAACAGCTTAAGCGCAGTGTTGAAAGCTCGTTCCGACTAGATCCGATAGGGCAATCTGATTATTACAGTAAGTTACTTATTCGTACCAAAATATATACTTTAGTCAAAATTTACAATTAACGGGGAATTGGTTTTAGAGACATTACATAATGTTTAAGAAGGTTCATATCAAAATTTGAGGCGAGGAATTTTGGTTTCAAGTATCTTATGAAGGAGCGTAGTACTAAAAGTACAATTTATATCAAATTCAAGTTTAGAATTTCTTATTTTCGATATAGAAATTGGTCATAAGTCATTTTTAAATCTTGGTTTTAAGTAATTTTATGGCAAGAGTTGCCCTTTAGCTTACACTACACGGAAAAATCTACCATTTGTCGTGGGAGGTGAGGTATTCGTACACTACATCATGTCAAGAGTTTGTTACGTTCCTACAAACTCATACCTCAAAAAACAATCAAATAGGTAGAGGAAATAACCAAAAAGAGTGGCAATAAAGGTTATCCAATTATGGCAACCCATCACACAGCACAATTTTTTTCCTTTGTCCCCTACATGGAACAAAGCCATTTTTACTTTTTGGTTTAAAAATTAATAGAGTTTAATTCACTATCCCACACAATGACTAAAATTAACTATCCATAATCTATATAATAGCTCCTTGCTCAACTCTAGTGCAGTAACGCGAATTTCAGCTTGGCATTTCCACTCTATTAGATTATTTGCTATAAATATGTCTGAATAGGTTAAACACGCACTCAACATTTCTAATGGCAAATTGGCTGTGTCTGTGCTTTATATTTCAACAAATATTTCGATGAAAATCATCGTCTGATTTCCACGATGCTATAAACATTTAAACTAAAATTTACCTCAAAATACGAGCTTCCTAGGGTGCATTAACCTAAAGATTCTGTTCTTTGACTCGTAAAGTATTGCTGGGAGCATTTGCGTACAAATAACTCCCTGAGGAAGGATGTTGAAGGTAGGTACAAACCGGAGCGGACGGATGGGAGACGTTCGCGTAAGCCGCTTACACAATGGAGCCAGCCGGCGCAGCCGATGTAAACGAAGAAAGCACCTTCAAAAATCTACGTCAAATCCCCGTTAACTGTTGTCATTATGTAACTCAAATTAATGTAATTAATAGTAGCTACGGAATACAATGTAATATTTATCTAAAATAAATATTTGGTTTCAAATATGCAATCGAATAAACGAACTTTGAGCTGGTGCTGCGACAATGAATTAAAAAATCTTAATTATTTGCATAATTTAGTAACAATTTTTTTACAATAAGTATAGTCTTACCCTCTGTTAATAACAGGGTAAAAATTTATGCAGTATTCAATAAATTTTTTATGTATAAATATATATGGGAATCGTGTTTTTTATATTTTTGGCGCCTGTAAGGGATTTTATTATAATCTTCACCAGTCAACTAGGTTTTAGCCTAAGAAAGAAATTCAATTCGCTGTAAAGTTTTTAACTATAGTAATTGATCCCATTGATCCTCACCTTTGTTAATGTTCTTCCCTGCAGACAAACGACGACAGCCTACAAAGTCCTCTAAAATCAATATTGTAACAAAACCTTCATTCCAAAAACAACGCGCAGCAAAGTTAAAACATTTGACGAGGGTTAAATTGTTCACTTAACCGATCGTCTCTCTCCCAAAAGTATAAGTACCTATTTGTTTTTGTTTAATTTTCAGATACATCATAAATAGATGTATGATAATATGGTATTAGGTCTAAATTAAATTTCTTTCTGCGGCTCACTCTGGTCTAAGTTCTAGATATTAGACGATCATCATTTTATACTATCGTAGATTATTGACATTGTCTTTTTTATCCTATCCTGATACAATTCAACAAACAACATTTCATTCTTTACTAATTATTCACAATTTCACATTATCTACCTACGTCTTCCACCACTTTCAATTCACGAACGAGTAACTAACGAGTATGTCTATTTCGAGTAACTTATAATTCTCTCTGTTCACATACGTGTCACAGCTCGGTGCATTTGATATTCACTGGCAGTTTTGTGCGTTCACAATTCGTTATTCCGACACTGAAACAGACTGGAGCAGGCTGGAGTCCCGCGACTGGACTCACGTGAGGCCCGCTAGGCCTTGGCTCACCGAAGCGTTGGCGTGTCTCGCGTGGGGGCTAAGGCTGGCTCCGGTGAGGGGTTCCGCGTGGGCCTCGGTGTCGGGGTCGGGGTCATCGTCGGGGTCGACGGGGTCCTCCGGGGGCGCGGCGGCGGGGCGCATGGTGTCGAGCCGCGGGCGCGGCGAGTAGCGCGGCGTCAGCGCAATCCCGCCGACGACTGGGTGCGATTTAAGACTCCCGCCTGGAGCACGTCGTGCATCATGCGTTCGTTCTCCTGCCGTACTGCGAACAAACAGACAAAGGCTTAACCGTTGCACATTAACGACAGGTGGGGCTGGATTTTGCTGGGAGCCACACTCTAGGGGCTAGGTGGGCATTAGACTTCTAGAGGTATTCGCTATTACGTAACTCGCTCGTAATTGCCATCGTGTTCATTTTGACAGTTCTTGTATGAATGTGACAGCTAGCTGATTCCGATGCTAATTGTCAGCCCATACATGAACTGTCAAAATGAAGACGATGGTGATCGTGAGCGAGTTATACGTAATAAGCTAGCTAGGTCTTCTGCGGGCGTCTACGAAGGCAAGACTGCTCGGTTGGGGTATGGGTACCTATGGTTTGGAATGGGCCGAACTTACCTTTGAGCATGTAAGGAGGGATTCGACTACTACCTAATAACGTTGGACGGTAGGTAATTAATTTCGTCAATAATTAATTTTAGGGTTAGTACAGTTAATTACATTCCAGCGATAAAATTAGTGTAGGACTGATTAGTCGTCAATATACACATAGTTAATTTTGTCAGTAGGTACAATAATTATTTAATTAATGTCGTAAAATGTTATGGTATCTGTACTAAAATAAGTAATTTTCAAAATGTATAAAGTATAGCAAATTTGCTATTCCCCTATTTATAATAATAGTTTCCCATGACCCCACGTGATGTCCGTAACTTACTTCAAATTATGAAATATAATCATAAAGCATATAATTTCAAAATAAATACATAACACACATACATAAATCACATCTTTTTCCCTTACGGGGTAGACAGAGCCTAAGGTAACAAGACCTAAAGGCCGCGTTTAGCGTTTAGATTGTAGGCGTATAGGTAGAAAGGGAGAAACAAAATAGCGGTGGGTTGCTAGCCGCATCGTCTATAACATGATTCCCAAGATTCTCGCCCATTCCCTCGATGGGAAAATAAATATTCATTCATAGGTACCTACTCAGATGACTAATATTAGAATTTAGTCATCGGCATCATTCAACGTCTTTAAATTCACGCCAGGTGTTATATTTGATTCGATGTTCCGACCACGAACTCAATTAAATTTCATCTGCACAGAATGTTATTCCATCGAATCAACGGTTTAGTGGTTCCAGATGTCGATTATAAACAGCCGATTATAGTGGCTTCACGTGGTGTAATTACTGAGAGGCGACGTCCGTAGCCGAAGCGGTGGCTTGCTAAAGCGACATTAATTGTCCTAAACAAATAAAGTGAAATAAGCGGGAGAGGCCAGCAGTCTGTACCTATTCAACACCTCCAAAGTGATATCAAAACGGAGCAAACACCAGCTAGCTTATTACGTAACTCGCTCGCGATCGCCATCGTGTTCAATTTGACAGTTCTTGTATGAATGTGACAGCTAGCTGATTCCGATGCCAATTGACAATATTTAAATTTTTTAAGAGCTACTTTTTACTGTCTGGCTGGAAAGAGCGCACAAATTTAAGACACCCATATTTTTTTATATTCGTGAAAATCTTGTATTTTCGTGGAAAAATCCATTTAAATCGTTGCTCAAGCAGAAAGGACGTAAGTAACAAACGTCAAGTATTAGCGAAATGACGTCACTGCTTTGTTTCGTACACTTAAAAAAAACGTTGAAATAATTACATTAATTGACCGCCAAAACCTGTGCTTAAATACTTTGACAGTGAATGCAGTTGTCACTGTCGATGAACGTCAAAACGAGCTGACAAACTCAAACAGAATACTTCACAAAAAATATGATTTTAAATGAAAACTTGCAAAAATATTATCATTATTGCCCGGCAAACAGTTATCTAGTGTTCCCGATGGCAACAAAGCCGAGTGGTGTGCGAATGAATTAACCGTCAGCTGTCAGTAGTATTTGTGTTGTGAAAGTTGTAAATGTCAAAGGGAAACCCGGAAGACAAGGTTTTTTATAATGGCAGTATTGGACCAGCCGCTGGACGTCATTTCCTGTTTTACATATTTTGCTCATTTTTCCAAAAAATACTGTACGAAAAAATCCAAAAATATTTTTTTTGTGTTCTACAAGTGTTTCTCTCGAAATGGTTTTTGATTTATGAATATAAAGAAATTTGAAATATTGTCAATTGTCAGCCCATACATGTACTGTCAAAATGAACACGGTTACGATCGCGAGCGAGTTACGTAATAAGCCTACAGATCCTGTGAATGAGGCGTTCGAATGAGATACAGCGTCCGTTTTTCCCTGCCATTCTGTTTATCACGATAGCGGAATAGGGACCCAGGGATAACGTAGTTAGAACTCCGCGACAGTTGCCGGTTAACCGAATTAAAGATTCTTTGGTTGCTATTTTAGCAGCTTTAACCGAATCAGCATAGAGAATGGTCCTGTTATCTAAAAGAAAACACGGAAGAATCCTTTATATACCATTGTTGCGTCGAAGGAAGAGTCTTTATTTACTGTCAGAATTTATTGAATTGTCGTTGGTACGAGTATAACTGAACTGTGTATATGGTATAACGTAGAGTGCAAGTGTTGTACGAAAGAACGATTCTGAATTCATCGTCACGGATGCTTTGTGTGCTCAACAAATGGCACTGAGCTCCTGATTGCAGTTGTGGTCATGATACCGATAGCGATTGATAAAATATGAGCTAAAAGTATTTATGGATAAAAAAAATTGGCATAATGTTCACATTGTATTTTTCACGTAGTATTACGAATAGGCTCCATACCTACTTATTGTAATAAGTACACGTAAAACAATTTTCTGAACATTTTACACTTCAGGTTTCAGCTGACGAAAATGATGCCTAAAATATTTCGTCAAAATTATGTGTTGCATTATTTTAACACTAACCAAGTTAAAAGCCTAAACATATTAGTTTAAGTAAAGTTGCCTAGCACAATTTAAGTTTGAAACTGACTGAATATAAATATTATGCGCCCTTGTCGCAATGTTGTCAAAGAGGATTTCGTAGAAAAATAAATTGGTAACCTAAAGCTAGTAACGTTTCGCAAAGATAAAAGGAGTCGTACGAGTGTGTAGACCGAGAACATAATAATCAGTTTCAGTAAGAAGAAGCATCATTAAAATTATTAAGATGTTGCTTGACTGTCTCGGCTACACGCTTTAAAAAAGTGCATGGTATAAATGTAACAATTCCTAATAAAAAAAAAATAGAATAAGGATCTTGATTTCCAAAGCAAGGCTTAGTTCATTGCGATTTATTAATTATTTTTGGCTTTTTGACGTGACTGTGTTCGAACGGATAAAATCGTAAAATCGTCCATTTAATAATTTAACATCAAGTCCAGCTAAATCCTCAAATAGTAGTAGTAGTAATAGTAGTACTTGCTTTTCTACGTTTAGAGTGAACAGAAAAACATTAGTTACGGCTCAATATAACGTTTTTTTTTTTTTAATTTGAAATACATTAATATTTCGTGTTCAAATATTTTCGCTTGGTAAATATAAGCAATCAATTTCCCAATCGTATTTTGTTTTTACACCGGAATGGGTTTAATATTTGGTAATGAGAATGAGAAGAACACAATTTCATGGCTGGTGGATTCCATTTAATATAATCCGATGAATAAAAATTAAATAAAACCTTTTGTGGCGCCAAAAACCTCTCCGGGGATAATGAAAGCCTTTATTTACTCTGCGGATTGTCAGAGATTTGAATCAAAACTAGCAGCCGGTGATGACTTTCCTCAGAAGATACAAAAAGTGTTCTCAACCCACTTCACCTGGTTGAGAAAAAACACCAGAATCGGTTTTAATATTCTCTAAGACTTTGAGTATGATTCGAATCGAAACGCATTTGCGTTACGTTTATAATGCGTACGTATAAGCATTACCTATAAGGTTTATAAGTAGCGTATTTTTGAATATACATACGGTCTAACATCATTTAATTTTTAGGGTTCCGTACCTCAAAAGGAAAAAACGGAACCCTTATAGGATCACTTTGTTGTCCGTCCGTCAGTCTGTCTGTCAAGACCCTTTTTCTCAGGAAAGCGTGTGGAGGTATCAAGCTGAAATTTATATCAAATACTCAGGTCTACTGCCCCTTGGAGCTGTGAAAAAAATCAAACTTCTAAGCCAACGCAATCAAAAAATACAGCCGTTTATGCCGCAATTTCGAAACTCGCAAGGGAATCAAAACCTGTAGGTACTTCCCGTGGACGCAGAATCTTGAAATTTGATATGAAAGTAGGTCTTACAGCACAGATTAAGGAATAATTGCGAAAACCGTAAATATGTATGTATGTCTGTATATATCAGTGACCAATATACATCACACTGCGTACATTTTGCTTTGGAGCAGGGCTCTGCTTACACTGGTTAATAGGTTTTTATAGATAATGGTACGGAACCCTCGGTGCGCGAGTCCGACTCGCACTTGGCCGGCTTTTTTGAATGAATAATTTTAGTTGTTGTGACGTTGCAATGTTTTGTAGCACTAAGTAGGTACTTAGTAGTAGTAGTAAATACGATACTATAATAATAGCAAAATAAAGATCCTCAATTGAACGAAATCAAATTGTTTTTCAGTTTTCTGCTAAATATCAAAATATCAAATCTAGACATGGGATTTGGAAACTACAATAATGGCAATTGAAAATGTTTAACACAATATCTCAATTAGACTCTTTAGTCAAGCTTTAGTCAGCATTATCCGTGTTCGAAACTCGATCCACGAAATACGATAGCGTTGCGATGAAAAATTATCGAAATTCCTATTTTTTCCCTTTCGATTGGTTGAATTTAATAAGAATATTTAGCATTATTGAGTTCTCTTTCCCCGCCGTTTTTCATATCACAGGTGATAAATTGATCTGCTGTAGGTAAAAAAGGTACAGTGTCACGTAATTTATTGAAATGTATTTCCATAATACCGATACACGATTGCGTATTGAAAATTTGATTCAGTTTAGGCCATCAGCCGGCCGTATGTATACATATTTCTGTATTATGATACGAAATACACATTCTCCTACCTTAACCACATTTACGGAACAACGTTTCCCAAATAGGTTTGGTCGGAAAGCTTTTAGCGTAAACGGTTCCACGGGAGCAACAAATATTCAATGCTGGCCGATAAAAAAACAATGTTCAACGGTTTTGCGAGATACGCAACCCTTGAGCCCCGGTTCCGGGCCAATACTTAGCCGATCGGCGATAGTGTTGTCGAAACTTGTTAACGACCCCAAGGCTAACGGCGATCGACACCCAGCTCGGGTTATCGAGCACTAATCGACTAAGCCGATCTCGGTTTCTAAATTAGTGGTTAGAAATTTATACTTATGAAGAAGCCATGTTGTCTCGGCTAAGGATTTATAGGACGCGTCAATAGCACGTTCGGTTTGGGTCAAACACGTCGTCGCTGTAATTTATCACTCGCTACTCGCAAAAGGTTGTAGCCACTCTAACGTGTCACGCTCCATAAGAGACAGTTAACGAACTAGAACGGACCGTGTTGGCCCCACGGAATCGCAGATTAGATTGTCGAACGTATATTTACGATCTGCACATGCAGTCTTTAATATTCTGTGAGCTTCTGGAACGACATCCGGGCTTTGCGTACGATCGGCCGATTCAAGTATCATATTCATATCTTAAGACAATGAGACTGCAAGATAGACTCAAAGGTCGTTTTAAATACTATCGCGCTGTACGTTACGTTATCTGGGCCCTCTTGAGAAGCGTATCGACGAACGTTTATTTATATCGTGTAGGGACGAGCGCTGTCAGTAAGCTAATTTCACCAACGCGACAATAAAATTATTATTGTCGTTGACAAGTCACAATTATGTTTACACTAGCTGTTGCCAGCGACTTCGTCAGCAAAGAATTCGTTTATCGCTATCCCGCGGGAACTACGCAATTTTCCGGGATAAAAAGTAGCCTATGTGCTATTCCAGACTTTTCTCTATCGATGTGCCGAATTTCATCCAGATTCGTTGGGCCGTTCTGGCGTGATTGAGTAACAAACATCCATCCATCCATCCATCCATACTTTCGCATTTATAATACTAGCTGTTGCCAGCGACTTCGTCTGCAAAGAATTCGTTTATCGCTATCCCGCAGGAACTACGCAATTTTCCGGGATAAAAAGTAGCCTATGTGCTATTCCAGACTTTTCTCTATCGATGTGCCGAATTTCATCCAGATCCGTTGGGCCGTTCTGGCGTGATTGAGTAACAAACAAACATCCATCCATCCTTCCATTCATCCATCCATACTTTCGCATTTATAATACTAGCTGTTGCCAGCGACTTCGTCTGCAAAGAATTCGTTTATCGCTATCCCGCGGGAACTACGCAATTTTCTGGGATAAAAAGTAGCCTATGTGCTATTCCAGATTTTTCTCTATCTATGTGCCGAATTTCATCCAGATCCGTCGTGCCGTTCTGGCGTGATTGAGTAACAAACAAACATCCATCCATCCATCCATCCATCCATAATTTCGCATTTATAATATTAGTTAGATTAGTTAGATTACAAAATCATCGAGAATCTATGACGTTTGGCTTCATATTGAACACGCATTGCAGTTCGAATTGTCAATGGTCACCGACAAATTGTAGAGTTGGTGAAATAGGAGCCTGTAAGTAAGTAGTGTCCTAAAGCATTACATCACGGCCATTTTCAACGAGATAGAGTGCACTGCATGTGGGGGCGCGAATTTCGCTTTCTAAGCTGCCCTGGCGGCCCTCCAAACTGTTTTCGATAAGCTGCTGCAGTGCACAAAATAGTGTACTTACACAATTTATAGTTTTCATAGAAATCTATAGTTAGGTACTATCATAATAATAAAAGTGAAATGTGTTTAAGCGCAGAATATGGATTTGAAAAATCTTTTGCATTTGATACCAAAATTTTTAAGAAACGATAAAGGCTACTTTTTTCACCGTTTAATACTTCTTTGGAATTAACTCGAGAGAAATCGCAGGCTAGCCTATTGAATTTATTACATAAGTAATTTCAATAGTATATATAGTCCTCCTGGCCGAATCCGGCTACGGCGACTACTTCACCTCCGCTCGTGCGCCCTCGTGTGGCTCACGTAGCCAATCTTCTTCGAGAAGGTACGCGGGCACAGCGGGCACGTAAGGACTCCGTTTTGGTAGTTGTATGCAATTGCCGCAGATGGTCGGGCTTTTAATTCGTCACGCTTGGTATCGAGCTCAACCCGACGCCGCGTTTCAAAACTCTCAACTTTGCGCCTCACGAGCGACCTCCACTCGCCACGATGTGCTGCACGTTTTTCCCACTGAGATGGCTCCACGTCACACTTTTTCATGTGACGTTTCAGCACATCTTTGTACCTAAGGAGTTGACCGCCATGCTTACGCTTGCCCTCCTTAAGTTCCGAGTAAAAGATGCGCTTAGCCACTCGATCCTCCGCCATCCGTGAGACATGTCCACACCACCGAAGTTGACGCCGCATGAGATAAGACTCAATGCCACCCACATTAGCTCGTCGCAGCACTTCAGTGTTTCTCACACGATCGGACCATTGGATCTTAAGGATTTTTCGAAGACATTTCAGGTGGAACCGGTCCAATGTGCGAATGTGTCGACGATATACCGTCCACGTTTCCGCGGAATACAGAATATTAGGCAGCACATCTGCCATGTACACTGATATTTTTGTTGCAAGCTTTATGTCGTGTGAACGGAAGACCTTGCTGTCAAGTTTACCAAAAGCCGCAGCTGCAGCAGCAATCCTACTGTTAATTTCGGCATCAAGATCACACTTAGCAGATACAGTGCTCCCCAAGTAGCGAAACTTGTCAACCTGCCTCAGCACGTCTGAACCGAGTTCGATGGCTAGTGTTTCAATAGTAATAATACATTTATTTGTCTATTCTGCAACGCAAGTGGTAGGTACCTAAATCTTTGTTCGTCACCAAAATTCAGTAGCTTCGTTTTAGATAGGTCGGTATACGAAATGAGCGGAATATTACTGCTCTATATAAACTAACTATAGGTAACAAAGGATAAGGTTAATTGGTAGAGATCCCTTATAGGGATAAGTTACTGTACTAATATTTTTTTTGTGAATTATACATATCTGTTTCTTTACATTTGTACAACAAAGCATTTACTATGTAACTTAACAAATTAAAAAAATATATATTTTGATACTAAAATCAAAATAAGTTGACAACATAACAAAGGTACATAAATCATAATTATACTCCTAATATATAGATTTTATCATTGTTAGGTATCCATTCAATACTATATAATTTTACTACGATTACAATACTTGAACTCAAACAGTATAATAGCTTTAGCCCTAACCCATGGACAAACGGGAGCTGGCGCGCACTCATTACTTTTATGTCGAAATTGGTCGCCGGTTAGAAAAATACGACCTCCTCCTAAAACCGCCTTAATCGCCCCGAGCGTTTGTTTTACGTATAGCCCAAAACACATCTACCCACACTATGTACCACACTAGAAACAAAGGCAGATGAAATTGCAAGGGTCACAAACGAAGTGAATGAGAAAAAACAAACTGCCGCCGGGCTTATAGACGTTGATTAGTTATATTGAGACTCTGTTGTGTTGACATGGAGGTCAATTGTTGCTTCGGTACACTTAAAAATTGATAGCTATGACTCAAACCTTAATCTCTAATAAAAACAGCGGAATTAAAACTTTATTGAATTATTTCGCATTTTATAAACTGACATCAATGACTGACATAGTCTATTTTTTGAGAGTCACAGTAATATCTACTAAATGTGCTGAGGCAAAGGAAATCTGAAGAAATAATTATAACCGAGATCATTAAACGTGACTATGAACCTAAGTCATCTATTTATTATTTTAACGCAAATTAAAGACCATCGACTAAAAAAAAGGATGAAAGCAGTAACGTAGGTAGGTAGTGTTTAGTGTGTCGAAACGGCTAAGGGTCGAATTAGCACTAAAACCGCCATTACGAATCCATTATCAGATTATCACTTCGAAACCTTCCTTTCCATTTAATAATCTCTCAGCAAAATTTATGAAGAAATCACATAAAGCAAAATGTGAAAAAAGTTCAAGCCGCAGTACGTTCGCACGGTTCTATGAATAGCACGCAAATTGGAACATGTTGCAACGGGCGAGTTTCCCGCTAACGTGGAAACTGATACTTTCCAACAATGACCCATCAGCCCTTGACGGACCCACCCTAGGGTAGGAAGTAGCTTTGTAAATAATATATTATTGAGACTTTGTTTCTCTTTTGTTGTACATGTAGCTACCTCCAATTACAAAGTTCGTGCGCATATTCCGATGAAATTTTAATTGCTGACCCCTAAGTCAAAAGAATAAAGACATACCATAGAATATAGAACCGTTTAACGTTTAATAATGATTTTAAGATAAATCTTTGCAATTATTTTTTATGAAGCCGATTTCGTCCTCCAATCAGAGAGAACGACCACGCGGTCTTTGACATTATGATGAATTTTAACATATAATATATTTTGCTGAAATAAAACAAATAGTTTTTCTTAAAAACTGCTTAAGGAACATTGATTTCAACGATTTAGGTGTTGTCAGCATCTTAAAAGCAAACCAATAAGATGAGACCATCTTTTTTTTTTCTCAAGCGAAAAATAATTCAGTATTATGTAGGTACGATGATTAGTGGTTGGAGGATATTATAGGATGAGGATTTTTTACGAACGCAGGTTGTAGGTAAGTAAACCTTTGTTTTCAAATGACTATGTATGATGATAACCGATAACATTCCAAACTAACCCTTTAATAAGTTTTTTATTTTAACGGCGTAGTCGGATTACTAACCCGAAGTTCGATCGAAACTAATCTAATATACGGGATGATCAAAACTTTTCCGTATCCGGGCCAGTTAATTATACGTGTAGAGTTGGAAATTTCAAGTAGAATCTGTAAAAATTTAGTCAAAAGTTTCAAGCGTAGCAATCCTAGTTCATGTGATTGTTTGGCCGCAGTCCAAGTGGACTTGCAACTTACAGAGGCAAGACTTTCAATTATGCCTACCGTACCTTTTGATCATCTTCTTTTCATAGCGGTTTTGTAACACCTGGTGCAAAGGATGTTTAATGTATAGCGCTCGGCTGTTTACTCGTTGCGGTTGGTGTTTTCCTTACGTTAACATTTTAATGAAGATTTTGATGTTTAAAGTTAATGAGAAATAATTGCTGTCTTCTATCCAAGGTTCTACGTATGTTATTTACACAGAAACAACAAATTTAAACATACATTCAACAATATATTTAAATAACATTATTTTAAGATGTCAATATTATAGCATTACGAACTCAATTATGAACTTACAGGTTGGCGCCAACCGAATTATCATATTAAATATCACATAATAGGCTTCTACCGATAGCGAAATATAATTACGCGTAACGTTAAACGTAGCTATTATATTAGGAGACGTTAGAAGCCATATAGAATACCCTCAGCAAAGGGTTGCCAAGGACATTATACCTTGACGACGGAGTAGTTTCCCGAAACACATCGAGTACCGTTCGCAGAGCACCGAGAATCCAAATTAAGTTTTAAGAGAACAATGTAGTGATTGTAAGGCTGCGGATCACCCCTTATATCGTAGGTACAAGTTGGTTAGACAAGAGCGTTCATCTAGTCAGCGGGTAGACCGTGTTCTAAATTTGACTCAGCCAATCAGGTTTGTGTCTGTTCGGTTCTGAATTTAGTGAATGCCAGTGCTTTACGATATTGAGATATTTTTAACATGGGAATTCTTCCGAGTCATAAAGAGACAGGACAAAGAGGATATAATATTTATCAACGTTTTGTTCGTCAAAATATTCGTAATAAAGACGCAAAGAGTTTCTCGAACCCTTTTGGTAAGTACTACAAAGGGTTGGTACCTAAAACGTGGCAGCAAATTTTATTCGCACTTCAAAGAACTTGGTTTCTCATGTTTCGTCTATCTTGATATCGCTGCAACGCGAGCTTTTTAGCGCTATCGCTTCTAGTACTATTAATGGAATTTTAAATTTACCTTGTAGCTCGTTTACGTTTTCAAGACTTTTCAGAATGTATTGATTTTGGATGCATCTTAAGAATCGGAATATTTTGCCAAGTATTATTAAACAAGAAAGATTAATACTATTATATAGTAAAAAGAAAATAAGATTAACTCTTGCTACTGTAATATCAAAAAATATTCCAGGAGCATGATATCCGACATTATCCGCTTTATATCGATATATGTAAATTTAATTTATGGTAATGTTCAACTTCCTTCTCTTTATTTTGGTAAGTTCTTTTCCTCCCTCCTCGAGGATTTACGCTGACACCATAATAGTTATTAACTTTTATTTCGCAGAGTTCACCAAATAAAATAAATTGACACGTTGAGCCGCCCTATCGAACAGTCAACGCCGTTAGGTAGACTTCATAGTTTCTGTTTATCTTGGTGGCCCTCGTGGATTTGTAACAAAGAGCTAGGATAACTCTTGGAAGTGTTTTGTTTGTTTAATCTATTGGGACGTAAGAACTACGGCTTTATAAAGTGCTTTCGTTTTTGTTAGCGATATGAAGTTGTTTTCTATTACTATTTTATTATATTCCTCACATTTCCACGATTACGCTGGCTTATTTATACCAGTCGTAACCATACAAAATGTACATTATGTCACTCTTAGGCCCTTTAACTACATTAGCTCTCCTAGGAAGCGCGGTGATATTTTAGTTTAATTATAATTAAAAATGAAAGAGCATCAAACAAAAAGATGTATAAATCTTAGCTAGGGTAGCAATAGCAAAACAGAGCGATCAAAATATTGAGCGAAACGAAGATGCAACAAAGTTACGAGTTGATACAACGGCGCCAATTATCCTCAGAACACACCTAATTCTCCAGTTAATAATGCGAGCGTGTGCAATACGCGATAAACAGCTCCGCCTTTGAACAAGCTTATCGTCCATTCAGCCGGAATAGTTGTAACAATCTTTATATTTAAATGATGTGAAACAGTTTCAGATCATGGTAATAGTGAGGCTAACGATCTGACGAAAATATTCCACGGATCAATCACTGCAAACAAAATGTTGGTGGCGTGCTTCGGTGTATCGGCAAACAAACTGTTTGTTGGCTCGAACTCATGCCAACACAATATCGATGGATGAGTACTTGTTATTGTTGAAAATAAACAATTCTTACTAAATAAATATTAATCTACGTTGTTTAAGCATCGGTAGATAACTCAATAGGATACATACAGTCACGCCTTTTCCCATAGGGGTAGGCAGAGACTACTTTGTTCCTGAGAGGCAGAGACTACTTGCTACGATTCTGACATACCTCTTTCGCTTCATCCACATTCATCTATCGATCAATCAATAGGATATCGGCCGTTAAGTGTATTTTTCTACATGCCCAACGAGAAAATTAAGCGTGGTCCTACTTAGGGTACTCATCAAACTATAATAGATTAGGAAATGTAATAAAAAAACCGGTCAAGTGTGAGTCGGACTCGCGTACCGTTAGTATAAAATCCAGTCCAGTATTAGCAGAGCCCTTCTATTAAGCAAAATGTAGCCAATGTGAGTTAATTTTATATTGTTGTTTACATAGTCGAGAGATTAAAAACTCAGATTTTTAGATTTATTTGATGATGACTATGTGCTACTTTTATACCAAATCTCAAAAATACAAAAAAATCACTACAAAATTAGATAAGTATTATACAGTATTTTTTTAATATATATTGATCCTGCATAATTTAATGTTAGAAGCCATAAGGGGTCAAATATAACAACCCCACGAGACATGCGTTTATTTCTGCATCATACTGTGAGACTTCAAAAATTCTAAGTATCTGTTTTTAAAAACAGCAGAGAAGTCTGCACATTACCAACAGTATCGCGTTGGAACTTGCAAGCATAGGAAGTACTCCCGGAAATTGCGCTCTCGGCACCAAACAACAAAACCTGATTCACGGAACAACTTTTATAAAATTCCAACGTTAACGGTAGATGAATTTGAATTACACGAGCGTATGAGACTTGATAGATACACGGAGAATGTATTAAACGCACGTTTCCTTCAAATTCTTACCTCAATAACGTACGGAAGCTGTCATTCTGGTTTTAAAAAACAACCGTCCACAGTCGTTTGCTGAGATATGGCAAGTGCTGGATTTTAGGAAACTCGCAATTTCGGGTATCATACTCATCCTATCTAGGTCTTATCTCTATCAGCTGCGACGTATAAAACGGGCTTAGGTGTTTCCCATTACCGCTACCCCGACCCATGACCTCAATACCATCACTATTTTAGAAATTCTTGCCACTTTATTCACAGCTTCCAATAGAATGGAAATGTGAAACCGCTCACAAAAGGGACCCGTTAGCGATGGTTAAAATCACCGCACCAAGTTTGCCCTACTTGAATTCAGTTCATTTGGATGTACACGTCTATTTGAACAAAGATTGAAACAAGAATCAAACAAGCTCCAAACAAATCCATCCGACCGAGTAGGGGTTTGTGTTACACTTCGAGTTCTGATGACGAGCCGAGTTCACTACATGCCTCTTTGCTGTAATAGTTTTACTGTGTGTTTGATGGAAATAAAACAAGTGTAATAAACTTTTAGTAGGTGTCGGCGGTCGTTTAATGCGCGCCGCGTACGAAAAAACAGCAAACGATGTATACAAATGATTAGTGTCCGACCAAACTTTCGGTCCCGGTCTCGGTTTCAACAAGGTTCGGCTTGTATTGTAGTTTCGGTTGTTTCCGTTTCTACCTAAATTAACATCAAAACTACAACTGGGTTTATCTGTTTCCGTGCAGCGTTTTATGACGAATATTATCCATATTTGGAGCTACTACCTACCCTATAAATTTGTCAAATTGGTAATCGCTTCTATGAGAACAAACACATGTAGATTGAACGAGAGTTCCATTAGAAGTGTTGTTTAAATAAGTTTCCGTTTCGGTCAAAATTGGCTGGAATTCGTTTTCAGTTTTGATTGTAGATAGGTACAAAGGTGAAAGCAAAATGTTTACCTATCCTTGGCTCAGATGATAATTGCAACCGGTAAATACTTGAATAAAAACACACAAATAACAACCTAATAAAACCGAAACTATAGTCCCTGAATATTTTATTAGATGAGATTTATATGATTTCCCTAATTGCGAAGAGCTTTAATGAAATATTTATTTTATCATTATGTGTTTTCAAAGTTTGTAACTCTTCTCTGTTTTACTAGTGCTCCATGAAACAGTGGGCAATTAGTTACCTCGCCTGTTGGCAAGTAACAAGTGAACTTAGCAAAGCATAAATCATGAGTAAAATAGAGTAAATTGCGTTTGAAATTACTTAGTTCGGTCTTTCTTAAAGTATCTGCTTAAATATTGACATCTTTTGTAACAACAAGTCAGTCAATTTTATTTTTTTGTTAAAACAATCAAAAACAACATATAGATGATTTAAAGTATTTAAACAATCTTGTTTAACACAATTGCCCTACCGATCAACGAGTGAGTGAATATTTAAAGTTATTTTTTCATAAACACAAACTCCGAACCGGGCAAAATTGTTTAGAAATTCTTGACCACTTAGCCGACAGTTTTGGAGCAAAAGTATACGTTCAAGTTCGTAAACAAGTTTATAAGTTCCTTCAGACGAGTCCCTTTAAATTACTAGCGACAAGATTTTTGCTTAATTATTGAGTTTAGGAAGACCTTCTAAGTCACGGAGTATCAACGTGAAAAATGATACCGCAGACGACGTAGTATTAGCAAACACGAGAAAATAACGTAAGCAGATCTGTTGTAAAATACAGCGGCTGGGAAAATCGCAGCTATTTTCAAATGACTAACTTGTATTTGTAAAATGCGGCTGAGAACATGACGATATTTAGTCGGTTGGACGTGTTGCAAACGCGTTTTAAATAAGTATGCATGTGATCATATTCTATTTACTGCCTATTAAAAACCAATATAACTATGGCGTCAAGGGTAAACATTGTTTATTATGATGCGCTACTGCAATCATGAAGTTTAATCGAAAACGTTCGTAACTTTGGAAGCACAGTTCAGACTATCATCTTGCTCTATTGCCAGATTCAAAACACAATCAGTACCTACTCTCTGAGTTTAGAAAAAAGTTAATTGATCATTATTTCCTATACAATAAACTAGCATTGAAAGCGTTATTACTAAGACAAGTTCAAGAAAAACTATGGGACCAAAGATGAAATTAAAATAAATAAGTAGATATCCACGTTTTGCTTTAACTTTATTAAACAGAGTAGATAATTAATAACTTAGAGACTACGTTATATAAGCGTGTGAAACAGTTCATGAAGCTACTAATGAGAATTAGTGATCCTATATTAAGGAGCGTAATTTCGTGGCAATTTGATTAAAATTGAGTTCTTGCTCGAAAGACGCCTCAACGCCCCTGTAGGCTCCCTACACAATGTGGCTTAAATTGTTCTACAATATTTCAGCAGGTGAGTGCGTTTTTTATTTTTTGAAAATATTTATCAACCGTAATTAAAAATCCTGTAAAATAATTCTGTGAATAAATCAAAAAATCAAAAATCTAAATTTATTAAATAAGCCGCCAAGGGCTCTTTTGCATGTCTTTTTTTGAAGCTACCAGCGCATTCAGAAAGACCATCATTGCCAAGAAGAATGCGCCGCAAGAAACTTGTTCATGTTTTATCAAACTATTTCAACCACCTGCTAAAACACTCCTGATTCGTTTTAAGACATAGAGTATAAATATTTATTTAAAAAGACCAAGTATACGTATTCTTCTACTATACACTTACTTTATGACTGACTCGGATACAGTTTGTCAAATATTGTCAAAGTACTCGTACAAAAATTGGAATACGTTTTTTAAAGCTGTTATATTACATTTTTAGTAGACCGCGTTAGGTTACTCACAGAAAATAAAGCCTTTTAGGCTAAAAAAGGTGACAACAAAAAACTTTTAAAGAGTATCTAACACGAATCAGAATAATTCAAAGCAAAACCAGACCTGACAACCTCGTTATAAACGGGGCGGAGGTAGGTATTCTAAAAATCACCGTTTTTTATTCAATAAGCATAAATTTAAGTTATCACTAAGCAAACGGTGTCTAGTGATAGTAAAACAACTACAAAAAAGTGACAATATGACTGAGTATCTTTCTACTAAGATAACGCGAGTATTTCGATAATAAACTCATCAAAAATGTTTATGGACATTTTTTATCCCTAGACAGTTTTGAAGATTTCAATATTGGGCATTATTACCTACTACCAAGTCAAAACATCAAATATGTATAGGGATAATGATTATCCCAAGGCTTATGAAAATTAGACGTCTCGAGAAACGAAAATATAATGTTTTGGGTGTCTGGTAGACCGCACATAAATATAAAGGGGATAGAGTTGCAGCAATGAGGAAGTTGGCGATATGATTATTTACTTACCCAAAAACTCTGGAAAAACTTTGTAGTTATTTATGTATTGGATTGTATTTGTTTCAATTACTTTCATAGGCAGGTAGGTACTACATGTCCTGGAAAGGCTGTTTAAAATAAAACACGATTTTTTTCTAACATGGTAGAAAACTTATAGTAACTACAAATAGCAGTACAAAACGAATATAAGATATACTAACACCAACCCAAAAGGTAAAGCAAAATATCGACGGTTAACGTAGGCGATCTAATCATAATCCAACGCGTATGACTTCAGTCTCACGCTTCACGCAGTATTTCATAAAGGAATAATAAGTCAGAAGTGCCGCAGATTGCTCCTTTGAAGAGACAAAATTACATGTCCGTCATTTATTCGCTTTTTCGTGAAGAAAAGGTGAACACCACGAAATGTAACGTCAAATTTCTCTCATTACATAAAAAAGTCGAAGTCTACCGGAGGTATCGAAATAAGAAAATTTGGGATAAAAAAAAATACCAGCGATGATTTAGGTGTTACCTATTTCACTACAATTTTTATTGACACAGAATAATGAATGACAGAAATGGCGGATGATAATAAGGACTACGTGTCCAAAAAAAATAAACTGAGGATAGTTAGACAATAGTAGTTAAAGTGTGCTAAGTCTAACAGGCACCTACTATTACATAAATGGAGGGCATAGATAGAAGAAAATTATATGATCTCCTAAAATCTAGTTACTCAAAAGGTTTCTGCATAAGTCAAATTTACCCGTGGATAAATGACTAACTTAATTGTTTGCGGTTTTGAAGCAGAAGATGCAAAGTTGGGAAATGTAACTACGAATACTCACGACAAAATTACGCTGAGTATCGCGAACTAACGTGCGGCAGGGATGAGATAACGAGAGAATGTCTTGTCTCCATTAGTATAATTGGTTAATGTGCGGAAAATTTGGTAAAATAAGCGTTCTTCTAGTAACGTTTTAGGTAAAAGGAAAAAAACGTAATATTAGACATCGGATTAAACAAACGCCTAGTTAAGTAATAATGTGACGCAATACTTTGCATTTATCTTTATTATAAGAACCTTACAAGCGCTTGACTTTTTGGCCTAATGGCTTCCAAAATATGATCAGATTTCAGAGAATTAAGTTTGATGAAAGCAAAGTAAAAAGGGATAGGTAATGCGAAACCTTTTACGGGAAGCTATTTTTAGGAGACATCCGTCGCTTCTCTGATCAGACCACGTGTAAGGTAAATTTAATAATTGGGTACCTTAAAAGTTTTATGAAGTGGTCCATATTAAAACAGACCATGGCACAAAACGTAAAAATCTAGTCAAACGTGTGGTATGCCAAAATATATATTTTTTTTTTCAAAAGAACGGCAATTGCAAAAAAATATCTATCTATAGCAGTGAGCTACATTATAAGTCTACTATCGATAAAAAATATAATATGGACCACTTCATAAAACTTAAGGTACCTACCCAATTGGACAGGAATGTAAAAGCTGTGGACATTTTTAGTGGCTAAAAGTAGGACTACGGAGCAGATAAAGGACAAGAAAAGCCGCGGTAGGTATGGGTTTATATTTGCTTTACCGACGTTTTTAACGTTTTTAACTAGCTGTCATAGAGTGTCGGGGAGGATAACGAGTTTTTAATTGTTTTAAGCTTCTTACAATATCTTTCTTTCCCGTATTTAACCTTGAACTAGGAACACATTTTTATCCATACTGGTTCATTAAGCATGATTATTAAACTCCTATGCATTGTCCCTTAGTATATTTAGGTAGTAAGTACGTATAATTATATGAATCTACTGGACAGTTTCCAGAAAAAAATAGCAATATCACAAATGACAATACATTTTATGAAGCATAATTAAAACTGATGTCGCGTAGAAAAAAACTACGAGCGTTATGGTACGGTACATAAAACATCAATTTTATGATCATAAGGATGTTTTACGAGTGATATATTAAACTCGCTGCTATATTTATTATGGGGCTGCCTGCGGATGTCATGTCATGTCACCGCATGGAGTGTCACCACCGCAAGTGACTGAGAGGTGCTGAGTAGTTCGGATAGTAATTAGTTGAGTATGGCACCCCATTATAACGAACTTGCTGAATATAGGTACACAGGAGACCACCGTGTAGTATACGTAGGTATAGGTGTGTAATACTGTGCCAAATTAACGGAATATTATTACGGTCACTGAAATATGGATATTTGAAGTTTAGTAAGCCGATTTGATAGTTACTCGAATTTATTGTTGTAAGAATCAGGTATGAGGTATTTTGATAACCTTTTGTGAAATGAAAATTAGGTTAGTAATATAAAACGCGTACCCATGTAAATTGTGGAAATTTACGCCAATTGACTTAGATCCAAACTAAGCAAAACTCGTTTATGTATTCCTAAGTAAGTAAATTAATGTTTCAAAATGTATTAACAACCTATCAGAATTTAAAATCAAGACATCTAGCTTCAAGCATGACTATGAAGTCAGTGCCACCAACCACTAGGCCCAGGCTATCCGGTCGTCAAAATATTTGTCTTCAACCAATAAAAATTACACTCCATCTCTGTATTTGTACTAATATTTTGCCTTTACCATGAAAAAAACATAACTCTCCTTCTGGCGCAGTCGGGTAAAAAGCTTCAGATAAAATTACGATTCAAATGGTTGGACTGTACCATAGAATATAATATTCACACAGTAACTTTACCGCAGAAAAATCGTTTCATTTCCTGCTCTAGACGACTATATTAATGTCTAAAAACACTGAAGACATAGTATTAGTCATGGCTGCTAATGGATATAAGTTAGTATAGTTACCTAAGTCTATATGAATAAATGTAAGACACGGTAACGTAATATAGGCCCGTAGTCCCCGTAGTGACGCTTTCCCAAGCTAACAAATATAATTATTTCTCGGTTCGGAAAGCTTTTTGTTATCTGGGTCATTTGTGTCATATACCTTAACGGTATAAATCATTGCCTTATACTCATAGAGATGCGATTGAAAAAGTCAGATTTTTATTCATAGAATTACCTTTGGTTAAATTTATTAACTCTGGTTTGTCGTTTGTTCAAAGATAAGTTCTTAAGTATAATTCGGCTGAAGTTAAATCGTAGCTTTAGAAAAATGTTGCCAGTTTATACTGTGGGTATACCTATGATCTGTGTGGCAGATTCGAAATAATAAAACACAAAACAAAGACAAAATACAATTATTTCTGTAGACCCAGGGTTCTTAGAGCGGTAAATGCACGGAAAATTAAATTATAACGGTATAAACGGACATACTTAATTATGTTTTCTGCCTTCAACACTCGACCTGTTTTGCGAGCATGCTTCGTTTTAGATTTTCGCGAAATTTTTCTCAAGTAAAAGATATCACGTTATTTTTTTATTTTCTACATCGCACGCAAGGAACAAAACGTTTAATACGTAGGAATATATTTGAGTATCTACTAAATTAAATATACCACAAAAAATACTTTACCTAATTTTTAAATGAGAACTAAGCATGTAGGTACCGTAAAACTAGCCAACTAATAGTCCACAGTACCATAACTATGGTTCATTAACTTCAAGACGACTTAATTATTTTCTTTTAGGTGTGACTTTTATTAGAACTATATTATTTCTAACGGTAAAAACGTAAAATGTAAACATTAAAAATCAAGAAATAAAATTTCTTGATTCATTTGATATTTCCTATCATTTGAAAAACAGCGTCTTCTCTCGTCCCTGGTGAGCAGTACATGTTCCACGGGAGTTTGTAATTGTGTCGTACAGACACATCATTCAAACAGAGGACGCTTAGCGACAAATATTCGCATAGTAACAAGTTCACGTGACAGTTGGTAACAGATAGAAAAATTCGAAGGCTTACTCACCTGCTATGGGTGGTGTAGGGATATAGCACGCGTCACGGAATGACGTGGACCCGGGTTCGATTCCCGGCCATAGCTTTACTTTTCGGATTTTTCTATGTGTTCTAATTTTCAGTGTCGTTTAGAAATTAGAACTATATTAGTTCAATGGTTTAATTATGTTTATTAACGGAAGGACAAACTTGGACAAAACAAAAAAAAATTGCTTATTGCTATGGATACTAAAGTCTTAAGTTAACAGTTTAACCATTGGATTAATATAGTTCTTATAAAAGGCATACCTACCTAAAAGAAAATATTTGAATCAGATTTGTACTATATAGTTAGGAGCTTTTGGACTACCTATAGTTGTGTAGTTTTCCGGTACGAAAGTTTTTGTATTCAGATTGTACTTTCATTTCGTTATAAATTTGTTTTATACGTTAAATAAGTTTCATATTTCAAATGCACATGACGAGGGACTATTTCAATTACTGGTGGTTTTAGAAATATTGATGGTTTTGTACTACATATTTTACTATTTCCAATTTGTTGCCCAAAGAATTTAATAACGTAGGTATTTTCAACAAAATGTGCACCGAATATTCAGAAAAGACTGATATCTTTATGGTATCATAAGCCCTCCAAAGGGTTACAAACCTAAGTAAATAGTAATATACGTAGGAATAGGCATGAATAAAAGTATTGAGATAAAAATATAGTTAATTTAAATTTAGATCTCTATTCATCCTTATTTATAAGATGTCCTCTGATATTTGCTTTATAGTATTATCAAAGTCACTTAAATTTGAATAGGTACGATCATCAAAACGTCATATGGTAATGTGAAAGAATTGAACTGAAGAGAATCTTCACACTAAATATTTGAATATAACCATTTACCTAAACATAACTAAAATACAATACCAATATTTGTTTGTTAGTCTCTTATTAATAGGAAGTAGTTAAACATTGTACTTTTTAATATTGAACCTGAAATTTATTTTGATTTTGATTCATTTCATTACAGTGACATTCGAGAACCGTGAAGAAAATTGGGATTTCCAATTATTACTCCGTAAAGCAAATATTGTTATGAAAACCATTCTCCAAATTGAATACAATACTATACCAAGGCCGAGAAGCGATCTCTCTTCGAATTATTTTTGTTTTGTATCTTTATTCATCTTCAGATGACTCCATTTAAATTGAAATTGAATGAAGAAAATGAGAATGCGATATTTCGATACGTTTCTAGTAAATGAAAAGGCTTATTCTTGACGCCAGCGGTTGCAACTTTCTTTTTTTGACATTATCATATCTATTTCCGCATAATATTATTAAAAAGTTAACCAGCGAAATGACCAAATTAAAAAAATGATTACACAATTTTTATTTCTCCGAAACCTTTGTCGTATTTCAGTTTTTAATTATAAAATAAGAAGAAAACAAGAATTTGATTTCCCGTTCAACGGAAACGTGCAAAATTAATCACGTAGCACACACTGCCCACAACATTACTTTTTTAGTAACATATGAAAATAAAATAGCTAACTGAAGCAAGCCATATTATAGCTACGAATAACATAAATCCATAATTTGACGTCTTTATAAAGTCTGCTGATTCTAGTGTACTAGGTACAAAACACTGTTGAAAACATTTTTGTAAGCGGAATATGGTCATATTTTCGGTGATATTGCCCGAACACTGCCGGTATAGCCAGTATTGCTGCTCGCTTGAAAGGGACACTTGTTGCGGAACCCGACCCACTCAGTGAAGCCTCGTATACACGCGATAGTACTATAGTCAGTACTCCCTCATTTAGCTAGTATTCAGTGAACGACGGAAACTGGCGGTGAATGTTTTAAGAGTCTGCGGAATATTTAACTAGTAGTTTGATGACTGAATACATTTGACGTTTATAAAGGAGTTGTTACATTGACAAGAATGGCATTGACAAGTAAGAAGACATTAGACTCGCGTTAAATAAAGTATTAAAGTGCAATCTAGTCTGGACAAATGGGAAAACAAAGAAGATGCAGTTTACGGAAAACAATCCGTCGACAAATGAGTCGCATCTTAGAAGAACATAATCATATTTACTTAGGTACCGTTCTTATATACTTACGGTACTTGATTTGTTTGCTAGCCTAATAGACAAATGTAAAATGCAAAATAAAAGGATTAGATCGCTCGTTCATTTCTCTAGCGGATGGAATAAATGGAACATAAGTATTTTACGGAATCCCCATAAACTATCGAAATCTGAAACATTTTAGATAGATAAAATTTCGCAATCAATTATAGAAGTAAGCTTAGCTGAGCTTTAAATTACGATTAATATTTTTTCAGGAAACCTACACTTTCGTGTTTCCCGTTTCTGATTTAAGTAGATATTTTCATTTTGTTTCTTAAATTTTCATAAAATAAATAACCGACTTCAGTAGTAGGTATACAAGATATCTGTAATATAAATGGTGTTGATTTGAATAGAAAACATCCCAATGTGAATCTAATATACTGCTCAAAGAACAATGGGGATAGAGTGACTGAATCAGTTTTGAATCCCGAGAGAGTATTGTGTCGAGGCAGGCATAATCGAAATAATTAATTGGTACCTAACTAACGTTTAACAACACACGATTCTCTAATGAACAGATATGTTTCATTCACTCTAAATCCATTTTCAATGAATGTATAAAACGTATTTGGCTGTGTATATTTATCAAAGACGTAACATTCAATATGTCACTACTAGTCACTAGGGGAGAAAAGTTAAAATTAATTTCGAGTGTTGCAGAGAGGTGTGGAAGTTATTTAATAAAAGAAACCCTCTTTGAGTCACTAAAGCCTGTAGTAATGTCACCGCAGTAACATTATCGATTAACGTACACGTAAGATTTTTATGTTTTTAGCTGTTTTTAGCAAGCCCAAGCAATAAAAGGTGTTAGAGGTGTATAGGAGTTAATTATCACCGCTGTGACTATAAGTAAAAATTAATTCCGCTGTTCGATAACTTCACTTGTTGCTGCTAAGCCAACATTATGATTGTAACAAAGAAAGCTTTAGATTGCTTTACTTACTTTAGAAACTGTTTAAATTTTTTATTGAGTTCAGTCCTCAATAAAGATTTAAAACTTTTGATAATAATCTTGCACACGCAAAATCTATATAGCGTTGTTTTACACGTAAGTACTGAATCAAAATTACAAGTATATTTTAATTCTTTCACATCACGAGGTAAATTAATTAGCGGCGAACGAAGCAGTTGGCTGCATTGAGAACCGGTTACTTACTTTGATGCGGTTTTTTTAAATACATAATAGTGATTCAAGAGGAAGGGTTTATAATGTATAATTATTCACAGACGGAGTCGCGGGCAGAAGCCAGTTTTTATATAAAAAATAGTTTAAACTTTTTTATTTACTGTAGGTTTTCGTGGACTGTCTGTTCAATCTACATATTATTCACTGGGTACTGTAACTGATAGTATATTTTAGAGAGCTTAAAATTAAAAAAACATGTCATATTTGATATAGTATATATAGTAGGTACACTGATGACGACAAGACCGTGGCCGGCACCCTGCTTGTGCAAACATAATGATTACGAGCACATCAATTGACTGACGTCATAACTTTTATGTAGGTACCCGGCAAGTGCCAAGCCTTTGTGAGCAAAATCTATTAAGTGGAGTTACGGCAGGGCGGATGCATTTCAATCATAACTCCCTGCATAGCAAATGATCGTTACGCAAACGACAAGCACCGGTGATCGATGTTTTGGTCATAGTTAATTGGCTATAAATCCTTCAGTAATCGTGTTACCAAGGTCAGATGCTAACAAGCTGCGAGTAGACACTTCAATGCACATTATATTCTCATTTGTTTCGTATTTATTGAAGAAAAACTAAACTTGAGTTAGGAAAAAACGAGTTTGAGATTAAAATTCAGGACACAAAGTTAAATGGCGTTTTAGTACGATGTGAAAGAAAATAATGTCTTCTGCTTTCAAGAAAGTAGATACAAATGGACACAAAATCTGCATTTTCCTTGCACAGAATGTCTTTCGTTGAAACCTGAACCAACTATCATAAAAAGTAGTAATTACTGGACTGAAATGAAAGACTTTCTCTTTGAGTTAAATGGGTTGTTTACCTACATTAGCGTCAAAGGTGGATAGGAGACCGCGAATGTAAAGAGTTTTACTTTACTTTGATATTCCTTAGATTATTATTTGTAATCAATTTCGAAGATTGAATTGATACGAAGGTATTCATATCTTTGGATTCTGTCGCGAAGAATTCGTGAAAGTCGCAACTCGTGAGTGAAATAGACAATGATGATTTAAAATTCCAGGCATACAAATGTCCTTAATCCCGATACACAGATATGCCATTCACGTATACAAGACGCTGTGAAAGAAGCAAAGCATTTTTTTTTCTTGTTATAATCCATCATTCAATTGGCAGCTTCTACCAGTGCGAGTTCGCGGCATGTTGCCGATCTCACTGCGACGGGGTTTCGAATCAAGCGTGAAATTAAAAAAGTTTCATATTCTATGTGTTGCTATGAGCACTGAAGCGCACTTCACCAGTGCTGACTACTCTGAGGCTTGTAGGTTCTGGGAAGCTACTTCAAAACTAACCTGGGCCGTCAAGGTTGTCAAGAAATAATAATAACACGTGCTGTAATGAAAAAGAACTATCGGTAAACGAGAGAGCGATGACGATGTTCAGCACATCCTTTGACATTTTGGCCAAAAAGCCAGCGTTTATTGGCAATCCCATATGTAGGTTTACGTAGACGTCCAGTGGGTTTTCTCCATTACAGCGTCGTTAAATCCAAATTGCGCTACGACCTTTCTCTGCTCCGCTACCCGTAATGGATAGTGGGACTAGGTTTAAAATGAGCATCATTTAAAACCGCTGTAACATCATTTTACTTTTCCTACGCACTATAAACAAGGAATGGCCTAGCCCCCGCTTAACAGTTGTTATTCTGTGGCAGTTAAATCATTAGTCGCGTTGTCCTACAGTTTTTACAACTTTCTTTTAATCTGTTCTCGGTCCACGGAAACTAAAACTCTAATAAATCTGCAATATATCCACTTTATCTCTTTGAGCTTTGCTTTAACTTCTTTTATTTGTATACTTACTGCTTGCCACGGTCAATAATACACCCCCCCCCCCGCATAAAAATCGGACCCTTACAAAGTAAGCTTTTAAATATGCACATATAAAGTACAAAAACCATGGGTGCCCGTTTTTTTTTGCAAGGGGGTTTATTATTATTTTACAATGTTTTGACTACATACGAAGGTATGTCAAAAAACTGTCATTTTTGTTACAAAACATCTTCATTTCTGTCTGATCCATAAACTTTGAAAGTCATCGATATTATTATATTTCATTCTGTGTCTATGTTGTTCGATCCGCCGATGCTCAATTCAATGGTTAAAAGATGACTTGGAGTTCTTAACATAGCGACTTAAGAAGAAAATTAATCTCGGAGGGCATGCCTACAGCCATCCAATTGGATAGATATTTTAATCCAGTTCGTCCTTTGCCTTCACATTGTATAAAGAGACCAAAAAAAAGGGAAACCGCTCATCTCCAAGTATTATATAAGCAAGCAGGCAAGGGGAATATTCGAGACGCCATTCTTTGGAAACCTCTCTTTTGTAACGTTCTTAGCATTGTTAATGCTCACACATATGACGGATTTCGGTAAGTATATACGACTATAGATATTTACTAAACATCTTTGATAAAATAGCGCATTTGAAATTAATGTCAAGGTTAGTTTATGCTGTTGTTATTACAGTCGGTATCGAAAACACCACATCCCCGTGAATATTGAATAGCTTGTTTGTTTCATTGGGAGTGGAGAGTCTGATGATGTAACGGATCGTGGGTCAAGTACGAGTCTGGTTCACTAGATTAAACTTTTAATGTGCCTAAAGAGTAAGTGCGATTGAGAACGACGTTATATTCGGATTTCTAAAAATACGCTGGTTAATTTGGAGCAAACCTAATTCTGAATGAAAAGTTAAGCATGCATTTAGATCTAGGTCTGCCTTTAACATTTTGGCTTCTGTGGTGAATATATTAATATATAGGCATGTATTATACTAGCGTGTTCCATTTGAGATCATATGCAGAGTCTAGTGCGAGCGCCGCCGTTTCACTTACAGCATAAAAATATTCCCTACCCATCTCTGTAACAATGTGTGCTTTGTAAAATATTATGCATTTGTAACTTCTGTGGTGAAAATAAAGTTATTATTATTATTATTATTGTTGGTACGGGTTTCCGATCACGGGCCCATGGGGACCCGGTCATTTGAAAGGCATTCATGGGGCCGAGGCCAACATGAAGAGGCCTTTATTATTATTATTATTATTATTATTATTATTGTTGGTACGGGTTTCCGATCACGGGCCCATGGGGACCCGGTCATTTGAAAGGCATTCATGGGGCCGAGGCCAACATGAAGAGGCCTTTGGTACCATATAATATAAACATGAGATGGGCGCAACTATGGAGGTCTATCCCCTAATACACCATGGAGATGTGCTAGCGGACAGTCCTCCACAGTTGCCAAACTATTGCCTGGTAGGGAACGACATGGAATGGGCTATGGGGTTGGGATGCTGTGGCAGGATTAATGGGCTATGGAATGAGATAAACGGACACCTACCATTTCAATATCATTTTATTATTATTATTATTATTATTATTATTATTATTATTATTATTATTATATCTTATTCTTATGATCTACGTGATTTTGGTCAAACGTAAACAGACTTTAACTGTGATATTATATAGTTTAAGATCATCATCCTTAAAGTGGAAAGTAACAAATCTAACATGCTCTTAAATGGCTCTTTACAATTTTTTTTGGTGCCTGAACACTCATCGAGTTAATTATTAATTAATTACAATATTAGAAAAAAGGACCCGTGTCAAGTGTAACAAAATTTGGTATTTTTAAGTCTTAAAAGTATAGTAATTTATTAAAATACAAACTTTTAAGGACAATATACTCGTAGGTAACAATAAAGAACACTCAAAGTAGGAAAGAAAAGTAAATTAAAAATTAGCCTGAAAAATCCCCACCTTGTTTCGTGCCTGGCTCAAAGGTTTGGTGCTTGTTTTATATTTTAATACTAGCTTTTACCCGCGACTTCGTCCGCGTAGACTTAATTTATCTTCAATTAACTATATAAGCAATGTCCGTGTACAAATGTATACAAAGTATACATATAACAAATTCATTAGCTATACTTCTCGATTTCTCGACGAAGAGTTCTTGTGATAGATAGAGCCACTTTAAAAAAAATCTACCTATCTCTTATTTTCTACCCCGTGTTTTTTTTTCTCCCACCACCAACCACCACTATGATCCTCAAAAAAATTGCTAAAGTCCCAAATCCACCTTAATCCAGCCCAGTGACATATTTTTTTAGGCAGCAGCCACATTGTTAGGACAATAATGAAAAAAAAGTATCCTATTACCTATTCCTGGTTCTAAGCTACTGGTTCAGCCATTCTCGAGTTATAAATAGTAACTAACACGACTTTCTTTTATATAAAGATAAGTACCTATGTAAAGTTCGCATGTATGTTATCCGTCGCTTTGTTTTTTGTTTGTTGTTATGACGTAATTAAATGGCTAATTAAATTGAGATTGTTTTACGAAGTAAACAGAAAAATCTCAGATACCTACTATTTAATCTTTAGAGTATTATCGAAGACGAAACCTTCATTAACGATGGAACACAATTTGTTAATCTTTAATTATCGTGTCTTTAATCATAAACTTCGTCTTACCTTTCAGTTTGAACAATGCAGATGAGTTTATCCAAAAAAGTACCTAACTGCTTTCAGAAGATCCAACAATTTTCAAGTTACCGAAATATTTGGGCAACTTGAAATAAGTAATTTCAATATTTTATAATGCAGGTTTAACAATAGGTCTGGGTCTAAGAATTTTGGTCTAATATAACTGAGTACCTACAAGTTTCAATATAACAACACAACATCTTTGGATTTTTTAAACCAATCAGTTTTTGTTTACAAAAAATTAATAAAAGTAACAAATGATTTCCAATTTAAATGAACACGCCTTGCGGACTATTGTTATTAAAGCACTTCAGACAGTGACTTCAGAAGATTAATAAAAACAATTTAGAAATATTGCTGGCATGTATTTAATCCTTTTCCAGCGTAACGTTTGTACGAGTGAGTGCATTGCACAAGTTTCATATATTTGAAAGCATGTACTTAATAAGCGAAATTTCAAGTTCTACCACCACAAATGTAATAATTCTTCTATATCCCGTTTTGTGTTCCTTTTTTTTAAACTTAAGGAAACAATCGTTTCGCTGTTAATAAAGAAGCATCGTCATCACTACAACTTCTTCAAGTCTCATTGAACATTTCGTCTTCCAAGTTGTTTGAAGTCTGAGGTTCGAGGTATGAGGTAAGAAACAATTGAATATATTAAGTTCTGCTCCGATTTAACACCGCGAAACTTCCCACATGAAGTACACTTACAATTTGGTTCAGAACAATGCATGTAAAACATGAAGTTTGAAGCAGACCGTACCGCTAAATTCTAGATATGCACCGTCTCAGGTGAACGTCAGAACGCTGGGAATGTTTGTTGACAATTTGCCTACGACGCATGACGTGCGGCCGTGGTCGGAATCCTCATAAATCGTTGCACTCACAGTGCTCAACCACTTCAGTTATTATTGGAATCTCTGTATGGAACGCCTGACGATATTTGTAACCTTAAGAACTTGGTTCTATGTTCCGCTGATACGGCTAACACTTGCATTTGTTCCAGTTTTGAGTTAGTTGTGCTCGCAGTACCTATTTTGAGCAATATCGTACTTTCCTACGACCCAGTTTAGAGTACGTGACGAATGTTCATCGATTTATTATAATCTGTTAATCTGCTTCAACCAGTTTTTAAGATGTGTTTTTGCTGGTTGCTTATTGCGGTTTTTTCTCTAGCATGTTGTGAAATAAGTCAGTTTTAGGACAACCCAAAAATTCCATTGAAACATAACTGTTTAAATTATCGCACATTTCATCGTTTTATGTAATTAAGCACGTCGCTAAATAAGTTGAAGCCAGTAAGCGCCCGGCACGCTTTATATTTAAGTATATTAAAATTTTATCGAACATCGTAATTAATGTCAATTAACGTCAGCAGAAACTTCTTTTGTATTGTTGTTTTGTATCACAGAAAATGACTCTTGAATAATAGGTATATTTATGCATCTTGGAAGAAAATAAAAATATGCAAAATATTTGTCCTTTATTATAAAATGAAGAAAATTATACCGTTTCCAAATTCTTTTTCAGTTTTATATGATTTTATGTACACCTACACATTTCTTTTGAAATCGTACATTTATTTTGAAGTTATAAATTACGTTCTCAGTACGGTACGACCCCAACTCCATTAAAGTCAAGAGATAAAGCTACGTGTTGGTCTTCGAAATCGATTTCACCAAGATTTATCGAGCTAAATTAACTTTTATTAAAATCGTCAGCAACTTTTGCACAATTACTGGCCTCGCTACTCGCTCATTCGACCAAGAAATGAGAAAGGTATTTGTGAACTCCATTTACACGACTGCTGAAAATGATCTTGCGTCAGTATGTATGTTTACAGGGTACGTAAATAATAAAGCTTACCACATCCGCGTCTGTCGATTTTCGAACGCAAAAATATCTCTGACGGCCATCGCATTATGTTGGGAGCAAAGTGTTTATAATTCGGCGGGCGGCGTACTTTTTGGACGGCAAAGATATTTTTGTTTTGTGTATGACGGTGGCCGCGCATGGCACAAAGTTTATTGTAACCTACTCGCGCGAGCTCTATTGTTGGCCGGTATTGATGACCGCCTCCCACTCGGCCGAGTTATCGCTTTCTAGTACCCTCATAAACGTTTTAATTACTAGCTGTAGGTAGTTCAAGTAGGTAGCTCATGATTTACTTAGCTTAACGTTTAGTGTCTTTATTTATTATTTAAGCTTATAGATATCTATAGCTAATATGTTGTTAAAAGTTTCAAGTATAATTTTATCCATATTCTCTCTTCGATTGCAACTAAATATTGTAGAAGGTACATTTACAGTTTTATTCTCAGAAATTATGTGACACATGACGGTAAGAACGGTTAGCGGTGTGGCTTATGGGTTGCACCGAGCACACACCTGCGTCTAACGTCCTTAATCATACTGCACTTCGACGTTAAAGGTGTGCATTTACGTAATTCTTACACTTAGTAAAGGCAGTCGTAATTAGAAATAGTAGTTTACACTATTTCGCAATTACATCTTGAAACTTTTGCAGGTTAAACTGTGAAGGTTAATCTAATCCCCCGATTCGTAAACGCTTGTTAAGCTTATGTTACCTTAACATTCCTTTGTGTTAAACTGACACTGCCAGGCACAGACTTAACGTACGTCGTTTTGCTAATATACTACTAATGTAACACGTTTGTGCCATTTCATAAATAACATAGTAAGATGACGGTTGGTTTCCTATCATTATCTCCAGCCTATATGCGTCCCACTGCTGGGCACAAGCCTCCTTTCAGAACGAAAGGACTTAGACTTAGGACATAGGTCCCACGTGGGCCCAGTGCGGATTGGGAACTTATACATACCATTGCTACTAGGCTATTACCTACGGCTTTAGCAATACTTGATTGATTGTAATTCACATCTCGCGCGCTCTGCTTGTAATATGATAAAATTATTGGTTGATTTTGCCGATTTCCACCTCGCTCTGTTTCAATTAAAGCGTACCCTTAACCTGACGAGGGGGCCTTTTCAGACTGCAACTTAACTGCTGACTGGCAATACATTTTCCACTGCAGAGACAGACATGTTCACAGTTGGAATGCAGTCTGTCTGTAATGTGCCTAACTAAATGGTAGCGGTCTTACGGTTCTTTTGACATAAATTACTGGCTAACCCGGCAAACTTCGATTCACCTTATCATATTCCTATTATCTTAGTTTCTGTCATGTCATTAGAGAGCCGTTGAATAAAAAATATTATTTTTTTTCGTCATTTTTTTGTATTATTTATTAGTTACTCTGCTATTCGGGGTGATGGCTGATCCAAAAAACTAACAGTCATAAAAATCGGTGTAGCCATTGAGTTATAAATGGTGTAATTACCGCAACTTTGCTATATGCAAGAAGATAGAAGAACACAGAGTGAAATTGAAACTTGATTAGTTACTAATTGTTGTCTCCGAAATGGTTCAACACGTAATAAACTTAAACTAACATTAACGTAGTTACCGTCAACTACTAAATGACCGACCAAACAACGAACACCGAGGAAAACATTAATCATAATGGAGAAATTAGCTTCGGTCCCATTTTCTCTCAGAGGACAAATGAGTCGGCTGCGATTTGAAAGGTGGCCGTTTTTCCTTAACGTCCTGCTTTATTGAGGTTAGACTTTGATAAAGTGTGATCAACTCTTTGTATCGCGAAATACGTATTGGGTTTCAGTAAAAATGTTTTGTTTCATCTCCAGCCTATATACGTCCCACTGCTGGGCACAGGCCTCTCACAATGAGAGGGCTTGGGCTATAGTTCCCACGCGGGCCCAGTGCGGATTGGGAACTTCACATACCTACACCATTGAATTG
Organism: Pandemis heparana; assembly: GCA_963854515.1. NCBI lineage: Eukaryota > Metazoa > Arthropoda > Insecta > Lepidoptera > Tortricidae > Pandemis > Pandemis heparana. The sequence goes on along the minus strand of OY978011.1, from coordinate 8,334,854 downwards.
CTTCGCAGTTGTGTGCAGGTCATGCTCCTAAATTTCAAATGAGATATATCGCACATAAATTTCGAAAAACTCAGAGGTCAGAGCCCGGGATTCGAACACACGACCTTCTGCTTGAGAGACCATAGGCCTAACCACTGGGATACCACAGCTTTTTTTCTACCACGTAAAAGTGTATTGTTTAGATTAGACACATAAAAAGGTAGAGATTGAATAAACGATTGAGATCGAAAATACCTTTGGAAACTGGTGACAATTTGCGCTGAATTTTAAATACGAGTACCTAGTTTAGAAGAAAATAACAGAATTAGAGTTAAATACTTCATTTGAGATGTAATTTTGTGGCAATATAAAAGGTTTTTAATATATCCGAATGGTTCTTCGAGTAATGTATTTTAAATAATGGGACCGCCTTCCAATCGACCTCTGAGTGGATGAGAGGAAAATTGTAGACGTATTTGTTTAATTGGGACGGACAACGAGTGAGTTTAAAGTTACAAATACTGAGAAATGAGCTTTATGGCACTAAGTTTTTAGTTGCAGCATCCGCTTTTCACTACTTTAAATTTCAAACGACGAACAAAGAAATGAAGTGGAATGGAAGTTTTGGGACACATTTTATTCTTGTATAAGGATCGACAGAGTAAACGATTCTGAGTAAGAAAAACCCAAGCTAACTTAAGTTCTGGAAAAAATGTCCAAGTAGACTTTAAAAAAAACAAAACAAATGCTTAGAGGGTCTTCTGCATCGTGATTGATGGATTGTGGTTTGAATACAAATCAACAATATTGTCTAGATTTTAAGGCCTGAAACTAAACCAATCCAATAAACATTGTAAACATACTTTACTTACAAATAATTTCTATTAATGGATTGACATAGAATACAGTGAAAGAAACTGAATCGCGTACTACTGTGGAACCTTTTCACTGCAATTGTCATAACAACTTACCAATACACCTGCCAAAGAAGTTATTGCGAAATTGTATGAGGAAAGGTTCTACAGAGGTACGTGATTCAGTTTCTTCGACCGTACCTACCTACTTCTATTTAATTTATAAGTAAATAGAAAAAGACTTCTATAAGAAGTGCCTTGCTTAAAGTTAAGACATAAATGAATAAAAGTCTACGAGTACGTCTTGGGCATTGCTTTGTAAAGAAGCGAGACGCGGACCCTGACTTAACTTGATAGAGAAAGATTCGAAACCTTTGAGAAGTGGTGACCAGGATGAAAAGCATTAACTGAACGGGAAATGAATGAACACAACCATAGCTACCCGAAAAGGAAAAATATACGACACGTGATAACGGAGCGACAAGTTATTTTTAAACCCGATGAAGGGAAAATTTTAAGGAAAACGTGCAGAAGGTAGGCGATGACTGATTCATTTTGACCAGAAGCCATAATTATTATGTTGCGTAAAGAAGTTAAACGACTGACTGAAAACAAAGAAAAGTGGCTGCTCCGCTGAGAATAGAGCTTAGTTCTGAATTGACAAGATTGCATTTAATGCAAAATCGAAGTGGCCGTCTTCTTATGGTTTGGCTAGAAACTCCATGGTAGCCAAAAAATATAGTTGCCTATTGATATAGCTCGGGCACTCAGGCCAAAATCACACTAACCGTAAAGCTGTACGATCATCCCCGTATTTGTTTATCGGTTTATCAATCGTATTTTTACCAAAACATTTACCTGCCTCCTTATACCCTAAGTAGGCTTATCAGAAATGGTCAAAATAAGCCGAAAACAAGATAATATTATTATAGATCTACATCCATTCCGAAGCGGGGATTGTAAGGGTAGGACCGCAATCCGGGAATTAGCACCAGATCAAGAAGTAATCGACGGCGGAGCGGCCAATAGGAACTGACTTGCGGTTAAAAGAAGTAGGTATTTGGCAAGTAAGTTTTTTTAACATAAAATAGGTTTACGTTTGATGGAAGGCGAAGATGAGGCATAAGATGGTATGGTGGACATTTTGGCCTTAAAGATGTCCAGATTTAAGTGTTCATAAATCACGTCTTTATCCCTTACGGGGTAGACAGAGCCTAAGGTAAGAAGACCTAAAGGCCATGTTTGGCGTGTTTTTGGGCGTAAAGGTGGAAAGGGGAAGCAAAATAGTGATGGGTTGCTTACCCGCATCGCCTATAACATGATTCCTAAAATTTTCCCTCGATGGACTTTTACCATCAGCGCGGGAAGACAAGCAACTGGTGCATTCTGGTTATTATATTTTGGTTATTGTGTTCCCGTGACGTAAATTAGGATATCTACAAGTGGTTTTTGCAGACGAAGTCTAAAGCAGAAACTACTCTTATAAATAACGTATCTTGAGCATATTATTCATTTCTGACTATGAATTTTGAAGGAAAGTTATGGGGTCCTCGTGGTTTTCCAGGAACAGCGACAATATAAAAGTCTACTGGAAGAAACTGGCTCAAGAAAAACTCTTTTCATCGCAATGGCACTCGCAATCGTATTCCATTTAGGCCTTAGGGCCTTACATAGGCTTCATACTTGAATTGGCGATGGAAGAAGATGGTGAATGCGATAATCACTGAGTGTGTAAGATAAATTGGCTTCTATTTCGATGTTAATTTGTTAAGAGAAATATCAGGTTTACCCTCAATCGATGTCAAAAAATAAACGTGGTAAACTAAGGTGTCTTCTTTTAGATCTTATGAAAAGGTCGCATTTCTCATTATTATGCAAATTAAGTCTAAACTCAAGTTAATAAAATCAGTGATCTGATCAATAACATTGGTCCCCCAATCTGCCAAAATTTTACATTCAAAACAACTTTTAATTCGAATCGTCTCGAAGACTTCCATTATTTCAACCTACATGTTATTCTTTCTACATATTCGAAACATTATAGACGGGATATGAACCGCGATTACCTTTATTGACCTTTTTTGTTTACCTTGATTTATTTGTCTACCTGTTATCAGCAGGATGCATGCAACTGCGTCGAAATATCGGGACCCCAATAAAGGTAATCGCGGTTCATATCCCGTTTATAATATTTCGAATGAACGTAACCGTGAATCATTGAAAACTCTACATATTCCTATAATTTATTAACCGTCATTGCAGTTATTCGTCAAGCACGGACGCTCGAAATTCCTGAATAACCATAAACTACCTTCGGTGTTTATGGTCGAAGGGACAGCAAGGTAAGTCTTCTAATTTCTAAATAGTAACTATTGATGGACTGATGTTACTGTTAATTGAATTAAGCGTTACTTTACTGTATTCCATACTGTGTATCGCGACTCCTTAACCAAACGTGCAAGACTGCTACGTCATTGCGACCCATATAATTTGTTCATGGAAAAATTAGACGATGACCAGAAACGTGAGTATCTCGCACGTGCTTGAGGAATAGTAAGTTTAGTTCATGTGAATACGAGTACTTTGCTTACTCTTCGTATGCATAAAATGTTTGATTATTACCACCAGTGTAATTTACCTAAAAGCAATAATGAACGACAAAAGTCTAGAGTCAGTAGTGTATTTTATCCAATTAATAGTAGCTTGAAGTTTTGTTGCTAAGTGGTTGTACTTAGATTAAGAAGTCAAAGTATATTATCACCCCTTTTGCAAATGTGTTTTTGGCTGAATTTAGAACAAGATTATGTTGATTACAAGTATGTAATTAAATTATGATCTGGCATAACACATATCGGAACCTTCGTCGCCCTCGTGATTAATGAGCCGACATCCAGCGACACTAGATTAATAATAATTTAAGTCCTAGGTACGTAGGTACCGCGTTGCGCGTATGTTTCAGTGGTTAGTCTTATAATTAACAATTACCATCACAAACACTTGACATCTACATTAACTAATCATGCAGAAGGGGGGTTGCGAACGTGCGTAACATGTGTAGTCAGTAAACTGAGGCTTAATTTGACAAAGGCTGAGCGTTACCGCTCCGATTTTAATCTACGCTCCTCTGTAAACGCTGATCCCTAAACTTTTACCGAGCTTCCAACTTTAACCTCAACTCGTTTCAAATGCATTACCAAACCGGGTCAGTCTACTGGTGGTACCCAGAGTGAGGCGAACGCTTAGCATTTGTCTGGAGCCGGACTTGTTCGTGTGTGAACTGCACAATATGTACCGCGAATGATGGCGGTGAGACGCAGTCGGGGCGCCCCGGCGACGTTCGCAGCCCCTGGCACTCAGGGTCGGAGACAGTCGCATGCGAAGCGGGAGGGGCGACGGTGGGGCAACATGAACGGGGCTCACTGAGAGGATGGTGCGGCGGCACGGAGAACGTGTAGTACTTGGCCGTTTGGTTGTGAGCGCGCAGCACCGAGCTGTGGGTCAGCGTGACCACCACCACGAGGACCGACGCCAGCGCCAGCGCGAAGAAGGACGCGGCTACGGCGGCCACCACGCGTCGCCGGCGCGCCTCCTTGCCGGCGGTCTCGGGCAGCACCTCGGGCTCGGGTGGCAGCGGCGGCGGCTCCGGCGACCGGCTGCGCACCGACGGGCCGCGGCTGTTGGGCAGCTCCAGTGTATGCCGGCGAGAGCGGCGCGCTCGGTCGCACTCCGCTGCCGACGAGTGGTGCCGGCGCAGGCGGTGCGGCGCTCCGGGGGCCACGCGGCATGACGCTGAGCGCAGCGTGCGCACGGGCACCATCAAGTCATCGCTGGCGGCGCGAGGAACTCGGGCGGAATGCACTGACCGAAACGAATGATCCCGCGCAGAGCTGCTCGGAAAGGCTAAATCTACGGAAGCGCGCGAAGAATGCCTCGAGAATCTGTCTCGGTCCCTGTGGTCTACGCGCACGGACATCGTGCGGGCGGAGCGCGCGGCGGCGGCCGCCCGAGTGACGCGCCTCCCCGCCGGCCGCGCCGCAATCCCGTGCCGCGCAACCGTGTTTACACTCGTTCCCGTTCCTACAAAGAACGCTTGCAAATATTCCCATACATCACTACGGTAACGTGAAAAGTGATGTTTCGAAATGGAAGTGGCCGATTCCGGAGATGTTTGTTCGCCTTCGAGTTCGGACTCCTTCAGCGTCTAACTCTGCGCAAATGTTTGTGCAATCACGCGATTCACCAAACCTAAATGTGAAGGAGGATGTAATCTTTTACCCTTTAGCGTAGAATTTTATTTCTTTGCGACATCGAGTAAACAAGCATGGGGCTTCGTGACCCAGTTTCACCTGCTCTTAGTGCAATCTCGGATGAAAAAGGCATTAATATAAAACATTAAGGTGGGTCTGTGGTGGAATGAAAATTATGTAACGTTTAATATCGTTATAAGAGCGTTTAATATCTGGAGTTCCCGCGCTGGTAGAGAGTGGAGCTTCGCGTTAAATAGAGCGAGGCACGCTTTGTTGCGGACTCCACGTTGTCAAGTTAAATTGTCTCTGAGTCGGGAAACGAAACAGATAGTGGAGAAGTTGTCGCGAGGCCGCCACATCGACACCATTCAATACGGCGCACGGGCCTTGTGCACACGGGAGTGCGACTCCTACTGCTCTCGTCGGCTAAACTCCATAACAGCAATCGTCTATATAGGTACTTCTTTTGCACAGCGTAGCTAATTTGTAAAAAAGTTTATGATTGATAAAACTTCGGTTTAAACATAGGTACTTCAAAATATTTCATAGGTACACTACAAGATGCCCATTTCTTAAAGATTCAAATCATAATGTTCCAAAAACCTTCTTTCCTTTTTAAAATTCCGAGTTTTTAATATACGTGAAAAGACGGGGTTCGAGTTTAAACTATTGCAGATTAGCTTCGCAAACTTCATCGGATGAGAAGTCCTGTTAATGCAGTATTAGCGAGCTATTTCCACGCGCTGTGAAGAGGGTGCTTTCGGCACTAAGTCCGCCCAAATTACAATCTTGTGGTAAATAACCAGATAAATTCGCAATTTACATGCAGTGGGAGCGGCGGGTCCTACGAGTTATTCTCAGCTTAGTCGTCCAAAAACTGAACTACACTGACTAGCCAAAATAACGGGTTACTTTTCATAAAGCTTCTAGGTGTATAAAGCAGTGGCGTGGCGTCCATAGAACTCGATTCCCACTGGCTTGCCGATTTTAAGGCAGTTGGGCAATTTATTGTGCAGAATTAGAGGAAAAAGCTAGTTAAGTTCCCTTCGGCTTGCCTTCTGATATACTTGACGCCACGCCACTTGTATAAAGTTATACTTATTTTTATTCTCCAGTGCAGTTTGATATAAACACCATAGAACTGCACTACACTGAGCCAACTAATAGGACATATGCAGTGGCAAATATTTTTTGAGCTTTATAATAAAATTTATGTGGGGGTGTAGGTTAGGTATTCTAATGTTAATAATGAAACCTTTGTAGGATTCCAATAAATCTGTCTGCTAAGCCATTTTTACTTTAAATAAATGAAAAATCTTTTCATACAACCGTTAAGTTTGTGAATGGTTTTGTGCATGTGTGTGTGTTTGTATGTTTGTGACTTTCACATTGAAATGGCGAGATGGATTTCAATGAAATTTAGGTAACTCGCAACCTCAATGACCAACGTACCCAACAAAAATAACGGGTCACTTCTTTTCATTTTCTTTTTATTTTTGCTCGTCAGTGTATATAGGTAAATGCATTTTTCTCGATCACTTCACTACGCTCTCAAAAACAGAATCTGCTACAATTTACTTGAACTACACTAGAAACTAACATCGCACTACTTTCTTGTTTACGAAATTAAAAAAAAAACAGCCGTTAAATGGGCGTAATAGGTACGAAATACGGTAATCACATTTGAAATTTCCTAAAACTTCAGATCCACTTAATTGCACTAGAAAACAATAGAAAATAAATAAACGAAGTCTTCAACTAACAATAACGACCAAAACATCGTATAGGTACTAATGGCACCGGTAATAGTACTAATACTTGACGCGTCATTTCTACTCGCAAATCTTTTCAATACTCAGCATCGTCATAACGTCCTGGCCGATACAAATATTATTAATAGATTCTACTAGTTCAACCTAAAGGTTCCCTGAAAGATGACAGTAACGGGTCCTAAGTATTCAGCGTCCCCGTCAGACGGCCCGCGATTGAAATGCGACTGACATACAATACCCCAGCACACAATGACACGCTATCGGACCCACAGATAAGATACAAAGCTTCACTCAGAACCTTTGACGTATGGAACATAACATAAACTCTACCAATAAACTGACGTTACAGTGAGGAAAAACTTGTCAACTTCCAGCTCTACCTTTTCAGTTTCCGGGTCATTTGTTCTCCTAATGTTTTAGGTCGTAACATGCCAGGATTAAAGCCATCGCGTGGGTAATGGTTGTTATTAATATTGTTTTCGCGGGTATTCTGCATAAGGCTAGACAAAAGTGTCGTATACGATCGTCTGGCTACTTTTATTGGTGCTTTTAAAACTAAAAGTACTTTCTCTGGTGGCTTCTATTAAGTTTATTTAAGTACGTAATCATGTGTTTAGAGCTGCGCATATCCATCTGGAATGTTGTTGAAACTGTAAATAAACTCGAAAACCTGTAAAGACGATAAATATTTTTTTAAATTAGCAACTTTTTGTAACTGTCTTTCAAGATCTGCCATATTCTGTCAAGAGATAATAATATAACGCCACAGACACAAATTAAGATCCACACGCAGATACAAAGCTCCACACAAACATTACTACGAAGAAAAAGATAATTGGTTGCGCATTTACTTTCACACAATAGCATTATAATACTTATTAGCCAATCGGATACGATATTAATGATAACTGTTGACAATGTGAGATGCGATATTCTGTTTTATCTTTTCCTCATCCCTTCAAGCGGTCAGAAGCCATGTCTCTATACTAATCCCTCTTGACACGGTTCTGAGAACAAATATTTTTGCAGCATTCCATGGCTGCGATAGTTCAATCACCTATAGCTCGTTAGCCTTGCATGTATGCAATGTAATGCTGCACCACAGTATTACTCGTACGACGCATCTCATACCCTATCTATCAGCTAAGCAGAATTATGATACCTATCTCAAGTCGTGTGAGCCATACCGTTAATACACGTTCTCCTCATTTACATCTTCGCGTATGATTTGAGAAATATGATTTGTCTGCAAACGCAATTACAAATTATCAAGCCTGACTTCCCCTAATCGGGTTTATCCCAGACGGATTATAAATACACGGAACATAATCTTCGTTATGAACGACTTAAGTATTCAAGTCTTTTGCAATGGGAAGAGAGTTTTGATTGAAGTTTAGATGAGACGTAAATATGACTTGAGTGATGTTTAAGGCCCGGCGTTTATTGCAATGGCTTAGCGACACGGTAAGCGGCGCGATATAAATTAAGACTACCCACTAGATTGCTTGATTGAATGCATTTCGTGTTGTTAAACAGTGTTTTTCTTTGACGAAGACTAAAAAAAATGTTAATAACTGTAAAATCAAATAGTATGACTACAATCTGTCATCAATTTCTCTATACTTACATAAATACCTACCTAAGTACTATTATACTTACCAGTAGATATAATATGAGTCACTATATTTCGGGCGACCGAAAATAGTAAATGGAATCAAAGCTGCACAATTATTCGTCCCGGCCCGTAAAGGGCTCACTGTGGCGTCGGATATTATGTTTTTCGCCACACAATCGTCTAGTTAATGACGGTAGTTCCACTCGAAACAAATTTACCTCCCCTCAATGACCCGAGCGCCCGCCCTTTTTCAACAACCAGTGTTCTAACAGTGACACTTATTGGATTCCTTCGGGTTGAATAATGCATAAGGTCAGGAACATTCATTCCATTTCTACTATAAAAAACATTAAAACACCAAGCATAATATCGCTCCAACGGCAAAGAAAGAAGCAAAAAATGTGCTAGCTTCTGGTACGCGAGCTTACATAGGTATAAACTTTATACAACTCTGTAAAGAGCTAAACATTTTTTAAATTGTTGTACAATTGTGTTCTCGACCTAAAAGTTTGTTTAAATAATAAGGAAAGTTGTTTACATTTAAATTTATAACTCTAGCGCTGGCGGTTATCTGGAGAGCATCATTCGTGGCGTTTTCAAATTTAATGTGGGCTGTTCATTTCGGTAATTTTTATAAATTCGAGTTATAAAACCAGACTTCTATTCTATTACAATTACAGCTGGCCTTGTAGTTGGTATTGCTGCAATCAAAAAGAGAAGATGGGATTCAATTTAAGTGAAGTCAGAAATGGAAATGAGGTTAGGTACGCAAAATCGAATCTCTCGGAACTTCTGGTTGTGCTTTTCGAACGGACAATTCAAAGGCCACGGCTATCCGATCTCGTTTCGGCCCTTATATTACGATTTGATCGTCGAATGATCACAAAATATTTATTTGGCAAATGCCGCGTGCTCTTGTTTTTGTTAAAAGTTAAAACTCCTTGTATTGTTAAATGAATTTTTATATTTCTTTTAAATATCTTTGTTTCGCATAAATGCACTCAAATAACTCAAGATAATAGGCTCAGCCTAGTTTAGGGTTAGTCGAATATCCCTTTTCAGAGGTGTACTTGTAATTTTTTAACCAAATAAATTATTATTATTAAAATAAAAAAAAACACTTAACTTATAGGAAGTACCTAACGTTATGTGATGAATCCAAAATAGATTATGTGCTTCAAAATTGAGTACCAAGAAATGGAAATTAATATAAAGCTTGTCATTTGTAAAATAAAATTATAATAAAAAAGTGAAAAATTAGTCAGATGAAGATGAGCTTAATATTATGGCAAGCCATAATACTATGGTGCAATTTACAACTCTAGCAACAAACTTTACATACTTATGCCATATCATATCACCAGCAATTTGAATATGAAATCAAGAAAGGATGTATCTACTACCTAAAAAATATTGAATTTCATACACAAAAGCGTGATATTCCGATAAATGATTTTGGCATGAAACGAAATTAATACAAAGCATGGCAATTATTGTGAGCATTGCGTGATAAAACGCAGATTTTATGAGGAAGCCCTCCGGGATTCAATTATGTAAATTGCGACCTCTAAAAATGTACCTACACCTGCTCGCCCTTTGCTATACAATAAAGACAGCTAAAAGCCCTCTGACCCACTTAAAAATCAACTAATAATAATGGAGATTAGATTATTTATTATTGACTTGCTGAGAAATCTTTCCAAAAAATAAAATATTACGGGATAAACTTACGAAAAGAAAATTCGAAGTCTATCAATTGTTGAGCAAGTTGAGTGCTTGTTTTTTTCTTATTTAAATTAAAATTTATATTTCTACTTGCTGTATTATCATCACCATCATCGTCATATCAGCCATAGGACGTCTACTGTTGGACATAGGCCTCCCCCATAGACCTCCAATTGCCTCTGTTGGAAGCGGCATGCATCCACCGTGATCCCACGACTTTAACCAGGTTATCTGTCCATCTCGGCGGTGGATGCGTGTGTGAAGTTCCCAATCCAAACTCAGCCCGCGTGGGAATTATACAGAGTGTATCAGATTGCCCCTAACAATAATCAACTGGGGTATATAACCATAGCTACAGAAGCTAAAAAATGTATTTAAAAAAATTTGGAGTAATTTTTTTTTTATATTTTCTATAGGAATGGTATTAACTGTAATTATTCCTATAGAAAACATAAAAAAATGTTTACTCCAATTTTTTTTATATTTTTTTAGCTTCTATACCCCAGTTGATTATTGTTAGGGGCTATCTGATACACCCTGTATGGGTATAATGGGCTGGGGCCCAAGCCCCTCTCATCATGAGAGAAGGCCCGTGTGAAGATGATGATGATGACATGTACGATTTCACTGTGCCAACTAGTAATGAAGTTCTGAAAACAAAATTCTGAAAGCCAACCATAATCCAGAGACATTTTTTTTTCTAAACAAAATCGAATAAGGTTTAATCATTTTCTTTATTTTCATTGTCATGACAATTTCTATCTGCGATTACTTGATAAAATATCTTGAAAAGTTTTCACTTAGGCACATCTTCCTAAGTTGCGATCAAAACAATCCCAATTCTATCTAACGAACATAAATAGTTTCTGCTGATAAAATAATATAATAATATTGGCTACAAAAAGGCCATTATTCCGAATCCCATTCCCACTAATACTTTCACGTTCGTCCAATCGCAGTCGGAGTCAATGTTTACCTTCTCTGATTAGATCCTTATTTCGATTGTATGAACACAGTATTAAGTCGCCCGCTTCGATTTATCTAAAGCTTATTCTTCATTCTTTAAGTATTCGTAATTTATTTCAAATATACCAACTGTTAACGACGTGTAAATACAGTTATAAAAGTATAAAATCAATAGGCATGTAAAAGTCAGCGCCATTTTATAATTTCGGAAAAGTTTAACAATAATTCATGTTACAAGATTTATTTTTAGCATTTCAGCGGCCTTAATTTATCATTACAACAATAATTTATTATCAGTAACAAAAATAAGACAGGAAATGTACGCCAAGATCCCTATTTAGAACTTCAAACATAAAATAAATTAGATTAAAAGCACCAAGTGCTAAGTACAAATAGGTAGAGAGGACCTAAAAGCTTTTTACGTTAGTTTTTCTATAAGGATAAATCTCGGTTTCTTTTTACATAAACCGGTCACTTTGAATCGCAATAAAGAGATCCCGTTTACTTTCATTTGACCTTATGGCCCTCCCCTGTAACTAAAGAATTACGATACAAACATGGACTCGCCGCCGTTACTTCGTGTAATATATCTCAGTTAAATTTAATCTTGCGGGCGGTAAATTAAAGTGATAGTTACAATAAGAAACACGCAAAAAAGTTATTACGAAAATTATTTTGAACTGCAATTTATAACTAAGCAAAAGCTATAAACCTAGCATAACCTAGCCTACGAGTAATAATCTTTCAAAGCACCGTTGCTACTCATAGTGCTCAAAAAGGCTGGCAGCATTAGGGTGCGACCAAACCGCCGCGTATACGCAGAGACGTGTCGTATGCGTCACGTTTTCTCACCGTTTCTTCATACATTTTGTTGCGATTCCGTAACGCCACCGTTTTTTAAGCGGTGGTGTGGTCGCACCCTTACTGCATTGCAAAGCTACCGATAATCCGTCGTGCAATATAGTTAACAGGCAGCACACTTTACATCTATCATACCCGTGGATATTTGAAACAAAATTATTCACCCGATAATACTCGACTCCTAGATAGACGCTTAAACTAGGATACAATACAAAATGTAAGCTATATCTTTGTACTAAACTATAGCGTTTTGCTTTTGTACGTTTTCAGTTTAACAACGCACAAAACTCAGTTGTTTTAAAACCACAAAATGCTCCAAATACTAGGATACGTACCCCCGTACCGCATTCATCACTCTTTTGGTTGACGGCTGTAATGCTTGAAATTCTTTTCAAAAAGCTTTTCAAAGATTCAAAAGTTTTCAAACGCGAAAGTATGTCCATCTTAGACTCGGAGGGATTGCAAAGAATGCGTTCAAGTCTTAAAAATATTTCAAGTAATCGGAAACGGCTCGGTATGAATAAAACATTTCTACTAAATCTTGAAGTTTGAGAATCTTAAATCAATCTTATTTAAGAAGCATCATTTGGTTTGACTGAGGCTGATCATTAATAACATCGTCGTCTAAATTTTGAAACCGAAAAATAATCGTCAAATATTGCAGGGTTAAAGCATTAAATAAATAAATAGATAGATAGAATCTCGATAGGAATTACTACAACGTTTTTATTTAATTAGAATTCTTGAAAAAGCCAAGATAATTGAAACCTAAAGTCCATTTATTTACAAACAGTACGAGTAGCAACAACGGCAACAGGTAATAAAGCAAAACTGATAGTTGCCAGCGCAATAAAACACGGCAGCGCGGCGAGGTATTTCATTAAATCATTGCTCACTTAAGCTGGAATACCACAAATAGCTTTTAACTTTATGGTGCGATTTCAATTTGTAAGTAAGTAATAGGGGTCGGGCAATTCATCTTGATCAAATGTTACTTTCTGTTAGGCTGCGGCGTAGTCTTTTGTTTTTCACGTAACATCTCTATTAATTTAATACAAGGGGTTCACGTTAACAACACTACGCGGCCGACACATTATTAAGTTTATTTTGTAGTTGTCATTATTCCATAAATATGTATATAAAAGGTTCATGGTATCACAATCGTTAGACAAAACTGTCGCGATTACTAACTATAGTACCCTGAAATTGCAATATTATAAATATTACATACTTTTTCCTGGTTAAATTAAATATAGCAGTGGACTTAGCCCCAATTAAGTACGCTGACGAGCGACTTAAGATATCGCCGAGCATCCTATTTATCGAACAACCTGGACCGATTATCGAATATTTTGTGACACTACTTCACTTCACTTCACTACTAGTCAATTCACTTAACGTGTTAGTAAGAAAAATAACGGACATCAAACTTATCCGTATTGCTACCTACTAAACTGTAAGCTGTAATACTACAAAAGCTCTTTTACGAGTACAGCTATCAACAAACATTTACCAGCCTAAAGAAACGGTCATTTGTTCTTGTCATAAGTACACTGGTGCAAAAAACGTCACGTAGCGCATGTCTGTTATGAACCTCGTGTTTTCTCATTCTTCATACTTGTTGGTTGGTACTGATATGAAAAAGAAAGAGAACTGATCAAGTTTATTCGACAAAGGAACTACTCACAGACTCCATACTTATTGTGTTATGGCATTACGGAGCCGTCACGTAAGACTTCATGGTAACACATATGGCACATTCAGTTTTGTTAATTTTACATTAATTTAAATATTGAATACAGATGTATTTTATTTACTTTTTATTTATGTGATTAACTCGTCATGTATCTTAATGTAGTCCCTTTTCAAGGCACCTTTTAATTTCTAGCTGCTAGAAAGAAGTAATTTTAACCCTGATGCCAAGGATAAACACAGTAAGTCGTGGACGGAGGAGGGATGTTATTAAAGTGTAGATAAACACATTTTTGCTTTACAACTAAAAGCTAACAAACGCTTTGAAGCAACTTCCTTCATTTAAAATGTGTATTCAAAATGTTTTGAAGGAAAAAGATTTGCATTTTCTCTATTTTTATATATCTTCCGTTCGTTAGTTATTTACATGTTCTTTGACCATACTAAACTCGAGCTTTGTGATACATAAGTTAAAGATACAGTCGAACAAGTATGTAACCATTTTTTGTGAGTTTATGTGACAAACTTCTTGTAAGTGACATTATCCTTAGGGCCACTTGCACGGACCAGGGTTAGCGACTTAACCCCGTGTTAGATGCTAACCCGGGGCTAAGTAGTGTCAAAATGTATGGAACTGTCAAAGCTAACCCCGAGTTAGCGATTTAATTTTTTAACTCTGGACTGTGCAAGTGGGCCTTAGTGTTTTAAGCCGTACAACCGAAACGGTTCCTTAAGATGATGAAGGAATAGAATTACCTACTAAACTTGTTCCATTGAGGGAATGTGCGATTATGTTATCATGTTGTAGGCTATGCGGCTAGCAACGCATCACTATTTTAATTGCTCTTTCCACCTGTACCCCCCCCCCAATCATGCTAAACGTGGCCTTTAGGTTCTCTCTAAACTGTAAGGGATAAAGACGTGATTTATGTATGTATGTTATTTTAATGAGCCTAAAATTGTTATCATAATCATAATCATTTATTTATTGTCAAGACTGTGTGAACAAGTTCACATTTCAAAATTACAGTATCAACAGTTTATCCATTTCGGACGTACGTGTTATTGTAAACCGCGGCCGTATCATTCAAATAGACGAATTAAGAGTAAAATAAAAAAAAATTGGTTGCCTGTAAAGTCGGTATACGGGCGAAAGTTTTACGTGACAACGACTTTGAGTGGTAAAATAATTTTAATGTGAATATTCATTCGTATAGTAGGAAGAAGGACGTGTAAACTTGTATGCAGGCGCCTAAGCGAAATAGAAGCGCAAGACATGAACCGGTGTGTATGCCTATCTCTCTCACTCTCTCTCTCTCGCTCTGTCTCTCTCGCTCTTAGGCGGGCTAACTGTGCTCGAGTGGAAGGGACGCGTGCCTTTCACTTTTTATGTCTGTCTCTCTCGCTCTTAGGCGGGCTAACCATGCCCGCGTGCCTCTCACTCGCTCTCATTGTGAGCGCATAACGTGAGCGGAGCGTAACGCAGTTTCTTGAAGTGTCACCCGGCAAACCAATTTATAAGACGTTGTCACGTCAATAAGAACGAAACGCTATGAATGGAAGAAAATATGGCGATCAATTATTATGCAATTTAAAATTCTGTACCGCATACAAATGTATGGGAAACAATATAAGCGTTTCGAGACATGATTGACAAACGGTAATATTTACCGTTTTATGCAATCTACTAAAGCTATAAATATTTTTAATTACTACTGACCAATTTGACAGGATTTACGGGTCTGAATAATATTTCAGACATTATAAATTCGGGGACAGGATTGTACACAAAGCAACTTACATATTTAATGACGTTGCGGGTTCTTTGCCATCACCAAGCCTCACCTCAAACAGTTGTAGTTGTGACAATTGAAATAACCAAATGCAGTAAGTATTCAAATATTGTTGTTTATCAGTGATGGTCAAAGGTTTTATATCCCACGTACGATGTCTCAGTATTGGCACAGTCGAAGGCCCAGAATGACCACTAAAGGTTAATGGCATGTCCAGTCCTTTTTGGATATACGTTACTTTAACAATCGTTTAGTAACGTTAAATTAAAAAATGAAGATGATGCAAGTAAGAAGAGATTGATGAATGTGAATGAAGCGAAAGAGGTATGTCAGGATCGTAGCAAGTGGAACAAAGTAGTCTCTGCCTACCCCTGTGGGAAAGAGGCGTGACGATATGTATGTATGTATGTATGTAAATTAAAAAATAAAAACCCGCCACAAACTAGTCGGGTAAATCACACGTAAATAAAATTAATGTGTTTTATGTACAATAAAGAGTTATACATACATACATACAATAAAAAATAATTCAATTTTATGCCAAAAATTACTGATATCATTTTGTAAAAGGTCTGATACTCTTCAAACTACTGACCGATATTTACCAGACAACTAATAATCACCGCAAAGAGACTGGCTCGCGAATGAAACAAACCGCATTAAAATCGGTCCATCCGATTGAGCGCTACGATGCCACAGACAGATACACACAGATAGAGAGAGAAAGAGAGACATCGACGTCAAACTTATTACACCCCTCTTTTTGGGTCGGGAGTTAAAAAAAGAAAAAGTAATGCCCGGTTTTGACATTACCAAAACATTTCTTAGAAAATAGCGCAAGGTGCTTAGTAACCGTAAACAACTTTTTCGTTTCCACGGCTTTTTCGTTTCTATCAATTTCTAAACAACACATGTGTGTTTCGCGGTGTTTGTACATAAAGTGGTGAGAATCACTGAACCATGTACTTTACGAAAGCCCATTGGGAATCGGGGGCCTCGCACAACGTTCAATTGCTTCAACAAAATGTGGAGGGTTCACGATATATTTCGTTTCTGTAAAATCTCCTAATAAATATTAAACTCAACACCTAAATAAACCCCATCAAAAACTACTTGCGTGTCGAAGTTTAGGTTACTACGCTGCTTTTTACAGTTCATTGAACCTTTCAGCTGTCTTTGTATGACTAGAAACAGTAAAATAAATAACAATCAACGTCACAGGTACGTATTGCAAATATAAGAAATAACGCGAAGTCCAAGCGAGAAGTAACAATAAAGCAACGACCAACCAGCAATCTACTGAAATTACTTTGTGCAGAGCAGGTGCTTCAATAATATTGTATTCTTCACAATACCACGATATTTGCTATCCAGACGCTTAAAATTCAAACAAACGAGAACATTTTTCCATGGCAGAATGGAGAATATCTATAGAGACGTCTCTCCAATTAAACGGAGTGCCAGAAACACGCTCCGCGAAAACTACAAAGCTTAATAGGCTCGAGACAACGGTTTGTTGGAAACATAAGCTAACCTAACAGTCGGCGTATCTATTAACGGAAACAACTAAAAAGCAACGAAACATTCTGGTAATACGCTAGAAAAACCCTTAGCTAAAACTGATTTTATTTGTCCGTATACTTCAAAAATACTAAACATCATATTCCACAGACAGGAATTTGATTTCTTCAAAATGTAAAGGTTTGTAATGAACAAATAACTGAACCACAGTATAATATACTTGACCAAAGGTGACGCAAGGCCGACAGAATTTAGATATCAAGAATATGAATTGCCTCCATAAATCTTTCTTTTATTTTTCACAAATTTTGATAGAATGCTTACTTAACCGAAATCTTTGACCGGACCTTGCAAATAGACGGGGGCAAACTTACCAGAGTTTGTTATGTTGTGTTATGATGTGGTGTATATAATATAGATTTGGAAATTTAATACAATTAGGTATTGTGTTCTCATAAAGTTAACCACCCTATACACAAAATGTTATGTCGACTCAAAAAAGCTTTTGACTCGTTTTTCATTTTGTAGACATGGACTAAGAACACATAACACCGCTGCGATTGCAGAGCTTCGTCCTGCCCTATTAAAATGTGCTGACCGGCCTCCGCCTAGGGGACGCGCTGTACACACGCTTGCATGAAAATATTTACCCATACCGAAACGTGTTTCGATGAACTTCATTTGAAAGTTAAATTGCTGCTCGTGCTAGTTTTCTAGCATACATCATGGAAAAATAGACAAGTAATTGAATACGATGTTCATTTAGGTACTAGGTATCTACAGAGTGTAATTAACCTTACTTGGCTTACAAAAGCGATGATTTCAGAACGAATGGGGTTAAAGTATAATTCACATGTTTTATTTAGGTTATCTACAAATGACGTAAAACTAGTAGTAATAACATAACCTAGGTAATAAAAATAATTCATGTAAAATTTTAGTGTTTGAATAAATTACGCTGCTACTTAATGTAGGGTATAAACTCCGGCTAGTTTCACTTCAGGCGCCATCAACATTATAAAACGGCGACTTCGAGCCGTCACAGGCTTTAGGCACTCTCAACAGGTCCTCGTGGATCGTGGGACTATGTATTATGCATGAGGGCGTCCACAGCTGTCGTATGGCGACACACAGGCCCCTTTACCCTCTACGGCGGGACCTCGCGGTGCTAAAGACCAACAAACACTAACAGATTACAGCGATCAATGTATTATTCATGAAGAAACCGCACTGTTCATTATTTAGCCCTTAGGAGCCACAGGATATTAAGACGCTTTGCATGCGTGCTTGATATGTAAATGCAGGTTAATCTAATTCCGGGTACCAATAATTTCCTTTAATTAGAGGATAACAACTGGTAGGACACACAAAGCTTCAAAAAATATAAATGAACAGAAATATGTGATAACTTATTACATTTTAAGGTAAAATTGTCTCACAATTTAATAAACAGCTTACATACTAGGTATGTGACATTTTGACGAAGCATCTCCGGTATAAATCGATACATCTAATATTCCTCCTGCGATTACATTTTCGCTCAGTCCAAAAATTTTTCAAAGTAGAGAGGTAAAATCAACGTCAAATGAAAGTAACTTAAAGGAGAAGCTAAACGAGAATCTTGCATGATCACAATTTTCTGAACTATCGCCGTCGACGAAATTTCCGTAAGAATCTTAAGAAATATTTCGAGCACCTTGTTTTCCCGATAAATGTTTTGAGAAACTATAGGTAGTGAGGCAGATAGCTACGTAAAAAATGCCTAGAATGTGTACCAAAGTTCCTCCAATATCTGGCCTCATAGTGTTGACGTCCAAGTTATGGAATGCCCAGGTAAATAGACATAGCGGCACATCTAACCGGAGATGAAGGCGATTTGTGGTCCAACCGACTAGCAATC
Organism: Pandemis heparana; assembly: GCA_963854515.1. Taxonomy (NCBI): domain Eukaryota; kingdom Metazoa; phylum Arthropoda; class Insecta; order Lepidoptera; family Tortricidae; genus Pandemis; species Pandemis heparana. The sequence continues at coordinate 8,315,929 of OY978011.1, read as the reverse complement.
ATATTCCGGCAAGGACAAACCGCATTGTTGGTTGCTAGGTACGACGATTGTTGCCAACTTGAAGCTGTCCTTTATGCTTGTGAAATTACAAGTTGCGCTGGGCTATGAATAAATTTATAGCAATCGAGCGTGGAACTATTCGAACTGAAATGCAGCGCGTTTCTAATAGGTATAAAGAAACATGGTAAGTAGATAAGATTAACTCAAGTAAAAATTCATGGTTCAACAAAGTTCAACCGTTTTTCAGATTTACTTAATTTTCGATGCTAAATTTTAAAGTGACCATAAACACAACTGCATAGTTGCTTCATTTGCCTCTACAAAGTGGTGATTGCGAAATATTCAATCCAAAATAGGTTCGCATTTTGATAAAATTATCACCGAATTGTTAATTAACTGCGATATATCGTGCCTCGTTAATTCAGTTTTCTAGAAAATTACACCAATTCTAGACGACAAAAAATGCTTTTCGAATTGCAAAAAGTCGCGTGTGAATGCAGCGCAACACAAACAACCGCAAACATTTGTACACGGCTGATACGTAATTAAATTACGCATTAAAAAATGTGTTCCCGCAATATTATTTTTCCAGACGCTCATTAACATTCGCGGCGTGTGCGTCGCCATTTGTAAACGGTCGACGGGCGCCGGCGCGGGCGCGTGCCGGCGCGCCGGACGCTAACGAGCCCTCACATCGGGACCAAGTTTGGCTATTATCAACTTCTTAGTATTGTCTTATATGTATATAATAAATGGTTTTTTTTTATACACCGTATAGATTCAGGCGTTACTATGCGGAGGTCCATCTGCACTAGTGCCCTACATCTTTTTGGAAACTCTTACTCTTCAAACTGATAATGGAGTGATTTTTACCAAACATAGCTAAGAACCACCGTAAGATAGAGACAAGCAAGTAACAAGAAAGGTTGTATGTTGTCTCCGTCTGGCAAAGGTAAATGTTAAGTTAACAGCAGCCGCAGCGTTACGCTGCCGTTATGCGATATCTTTGTTATTTTTTTTTCTTCAAAGGCCTGGCTGGTTACAGCTGAAATACTTTCTTTTCTTAATTAAAGTATTGATTTTTGATTTTGACATTTGGTGGTGATGCAAATGTTTTTCACGGGTTTGGTAGCCGATACAGAAGAATTTAATTGAAAATTATTTTGTAAATATTGTTTTCTTGTTTGCTACCGAAAGAATTGAGTACACCCGTGTATCATCGTTCAGGCTACTTGCCTGGTTGTGGCGGCGATTGTTATTTCTTCGGACGTCTGGACAATTTTATAAGATTCAAAAAAAGGCCATTTCCCGGGTACATACGAATAATTTTATTATTTTCATTTTTATTCCTGACATACATTTTCGTAGAGCTTTTGGTTATTTACTTCGTACGTGGTGCCATAAAGTTATGTTTATTTTCAGCCTTTAGTTGACCCTCAGTATTTTCTTCCGTCCAAGTCAACTTTAAACTATTACTTCATATTTCACCCACGGATACCTATCACTTTTAAGATTGAAGATCGGAGTTGGATATTTTTGTATGTCTGGCACGGGGCTGCCAGACTACAGCTAAGTCCACCAGTTTTGTTTGGAGTGCTTCGGGAAAAAATTCAACATACGCGTTTCGAGTCAAAAATATTATTTTTATAACACATCAGTTTATTTTAAAATTATATTTAAGAGCCAGAGCTGTAAATGAAAGGTCCTTTCGTTAACGAATATTTTTATAATAGTAATTACGTTTTGTTGTACAGTTTTAATGTTTTTGCCGCGCATAATGCGCATAAATTTGCAGATGAAATTTGTGTAAATAAATGTTTGTTATTTTATTATATATTTGTAGAGTTTTTTTTCTCTGCACAGCGTCATAAGCATTTATGAAAGGGTGTTATAAATTGTCGGTTTCTCTCTCGTAAGCAAATATTATTTATTATTTTGAAGTCGCGTAAAAATTATACCGAAATATCCAATTTCTCGAAAATTTCCAATGTCGTTGAGCAATTAATCACATAATGCAAGATATTTTCATCTATCGAATTTAGAATGTAGTATTTAGCTTTCGCATCGTTACCTGATTTGCTTTCATTGCTGTCTGTCGATTCCAATCCTTTTGCATTAAAAAATAATTTTGCCAATTTTCTCCAGTTTTCATAATTTGTATTGGAATTTAATTTATTCAGGTTCTCCATTGTAAATAAATTAAAATACGTACGTTTTATCTTCAATAAAAGTAAATGTCAAACCCTGGTTGCTACCGTTATGATGTCAACAACTTCGTTGCTATGCTTATGAATCTCGATATAATGGACGTCGAAAACGGTTTCTTTTTAGGATGTTTAAATCTGAAACACTCAAAGCACTTTTCACTTGATTTTTACAGTTTAACTTGCTGGGCCCAAAACCTGTAAATGATACAGTAGGCTTTGGTTGTACTGTTTATTATTGGAAGGCACAATTTAATATATTAGTTATAATCTCAGTACTGCATTTTATGATGTTGTTTTCTCTACGGGAGTTGTCAAAGTGACTATTTAATGGATTCCTTGTCATGACTAAATATTCAAAATTATGTATACGGCCAGTGAGGACGATTGCTATACTACCTTTAACATGCACTGTGTTTTTGATATTGTTAAAACCGAGTAGCAAACACATTAATTAAAAAAAAACAAAGGATAAGAAATACGCTAATACTAACGAGGTTTTAATGAGTAACAAGGTTGCGTATGAAGCCCACACAAAAAGGGATTGGTTGCAAAAACATCGCATTCTAAGTCAACCTCACGCTGCCATTAATCGTTTGATACACGGACCTATATTGAAGTGGATGACGTAGGTACGGTAAAATATACGAGAAGCGTATAATGGATTGACTGCCCCTTAACCAAATACTGGGTCGAAGTGGCCATCGGCAGGGCCAAGGAGGATGAGGCCGCAACCAATCGCGAGTCGTCTGCCTGCGTTTTTTGTTATGTGTTCTTTTGTGTATCTATATTTTTCCTGTTTTTCTTTTTTATGTACCTACTAACATACTTATTAAGTGAAAATTGTTCTAACACCATATGGATCATCGGTCTGCAATAAATGCTTTTTATTTATTTATTACTAGCTGTTGCCAGCGACTTCGTCTGCAAAGAATTCGTTTATCGCTATCCCGCGGGAACTACGCAATTTTCCGGGATAAAATGTGGCCTATGTGCTATTCCAGACTTTTCTCTATCTATGTACCGAATTTCATCCAGATCCGTTGGGCCGTTCAAGCGTGATTGAGTAACAAACATCCATCCATCCATCCATCCATCCATCCTTACTTTCGCATTTATACTATTAGTTAGATTTTTTTTACAATTTTTTAATGTCATCGGCACACTGTCGTGAACCCTAGGCTATTGAGCCACTTGACATCGTTCGCAATTTAGCCGTGTAATCAATGACCGTTTGTTACAGACTAGCTGACAGCTATTTCTATTTTCATAACACGGCCAAGTCACAAACATTGGAAAATTCCGTGAGCTTTTGCAATGGAGTGTTTTCCAAAAATCGTCTACATAATCAATTTTCCAGAATTTAACTATTTTGGGTTTTTCTCACTCAGAATAGTTTGCCCTAACGATCCAGTTCGCCACTATTTTGTTGGTCCTTTTTTAATGTATGTAACGTGACGTACAGGAAAAAAAGTCCATAGTAAAATCAGGGATTCTGAGTAAGCAAACCCCAAGTTAAATTCTGAAAAAAAATATTACTTATATGGACTTTTTTTGGAAAACGCTCAATGCCATTTGGGTTTCGGGTGCCTTCGGCCGATTCAAATTATATCAAACCTGTAAGATTAAGAGTGAGACAGCAACCTATAAGAGTGAGTGAGACAACAAGACAAACCCGAATGGCATTCTACGAGTTCACGGATTGTAAGTAGCTCAACAATCCCGGTTCGCGACTGTACCAATGTATCTTTTATCGTACTTCTGGCCCATATTTCACCAATTTGACAAATGTCAGTGACATGTGACAGTTTGACATGCAAGGCGTAGTCGATATGAAGCCAACCGGCGTAGATTCTGGTCGAGTTTGTAATGTAAACAGAATAGGCACTTGTCGCCTACAATTGACAGTATTTCAAATTTCTTTATATTCATAAATCAAAAACCATTTCGAGAGAAACACCTTGTAGAACACAAAAAAAATTTTTTTGGATTTTTTCGTACAGTATTTTTTGGAAAAATGAGCAAAATATGTAAAACGGGAAATGACGTCCAGCGGCCGGTCCAATACAGCCATTATAAAAAACCTTGTCTTCCGGGTTTCCCTTTGACATTTACAACTTTCACAACACAACACTACTGACAGCTGATGGTTAATTCATTCGCACACTAGATAACTGTTTGCCGGGCAATAATGATAATATTTTTGCAAGTTTTCATTTAAAATCATATTTTTTGTAAAGTATTCTGTTTGAGTTTGTCAGCTCGTTTTGACGTTCATCGACATTGACAACTGCATTCACTGTCAAACTATTTAAGCACAGGCTTTGTCGGTCAATTAATGTAATTATTTCAACGTTTTTTTAAGTGTACGAAACAAAGCTGTGGCGTCATTTCGCTAATACTTGACGTTTGTTACTTATGTCCTTTCTGCTTGAGCAACGATTTAAATGGATTTTTCCACGAAAATACAAGATTTTCACGAATATAAAAAAATATGGATGTCTTAAAATTGTGCGCTCTTTCCAACCAGACAAAAAAAAGTAGCTCTTAAAAAATTGAAATATTGTCAATTGTCCAGTTGGTGAAATAGGCGCCTGGTACACATGACATGGACTGCCGACTGTGTAAAAAGTGTCACAAAAAGTGCATATCTAAATGGGAGCTGCATGTGAGACCTGCAAGTACCTATATAGAAAGAAAGAGAGCGTAATGTCTTATTTATGAAACTGAATTATTATGTATCATATTTATAAATTTTGTACCACGTTGATCAAAACACGTAACAATAGGGTACGACTATGATAACACGGCAACTGCTGAATCAAATTGCGTCAAAGCGTAATTAGGTGACGCAAGACGATTATTAGCTGCCACCACAAATACAACCTACGCTACGATGCTACGGCGTAGCGAGGTTCGTAGCGTCGTAGATAACGCTACGCGGGTCCGAAATTACCTTCACCAAATAAAAAAAAAACAGTTTAAAATCAATACATGTAAAATCAGAATGCTTTAAGCCTGCTACTCACACACCTGCCGCAGGGTTAATATTGGAAGCTGCAGGCTTATTACGTAACTTGCTCGCGATCACAATCGTCTTCATTTAGACAGTTCATGATGGGCTGACAATTGGCATCGGAATCAACTAGCTGTCACATTCATACAAGAACTGTCAAAATAAACACGATGGCGATTGCAAGCGAGTTACGTAATAAGCCTGCAGGGCCAGAATTGCCTAATTGTGATGTGTATAGGCAAGCAGGGGCAATTTTTAGAACAGCCTAAATTGCCCCGTCCGCCGTACGACGTGCGACGCCGTGCGTCGTCTAATGCTGCTTTTACTTAGCAGATGCCTGACTACACTCGTTCTTTGAATTTTTCTTGCATTACTGTAGTAAAGTTAGGTATTCTGAGAGAATTTAATTTGTACAGCTGGCCAGCAATACCGGTGTGCGAGCACACTGTATGTACACACATTAAACCTTTTAATATTGGCAACCCACAAGAGTCTAGCTAGAAAATACGGTAGCTCGACGTCTTGGCCTCTGATTATTTTCGTAAAACATGCAAGGCAGTGGCGGTAGCCTTACCTAAATAAATATTAGAGCAGTCACTCGAATAGCATTTTTACTTTTTAACACTTTTCCCTTTTAACTCCCTTTTCTTCGGACTTACCGGTATACTAGTGATGAATTTATTTCAACGTTGGAAGCTTTAATCCAGTAGGCAAATCTTAGTTGGGCTAATGGAATGTCATTTTGCAGATTGTTTTTATGCCAGAATATTGAATAAGATACAAAAAGCTCAATTTATTTTAAATTGATATATAAGTAAACAATGACGCAGTAAAATTTTCATGAAATGTGCTGCGTAGGTACAATCGGTTACTTAAATAGAAAAAGATGTATCCACTTTTACACCTTATTGCATTGCAATGAGATGGTCGACTGTACTCCTTATAAAAGAAGGAAGGGTGGTGGTGCTCACTTACTATCAGGCGATCCACTTGCTCGTCTGCCACCCTATTGGAATGAACGCAAAAATAATGAACATTTTGTTATTGTGTTACGCACGCATTATTCTTCGTGATAACATTTTCGTTCATGAAAAAGACAGAAAAAATGATGTGTCAGATTACCATATAAATATATTATTCTTAAGGTGTTTACCTGCTGAACGAATATCAAATAGTTTCTGACAGGTTAGGCCATATATTTTTGTCATGACATGCAGATATCATTATCTGCGTATGTACATAAGAATAAGCTTTGTTTAAAAAAACTACTTCTTAGGCTTCTTAGCTGATATATACTCACGAGCAAAAATATCTGGTCGCTTTTCATGTAGAACTGTATGAAAAGTGACCAGTTATTTTTGCCCGTCAGTGTATTTTGATCCGATATCGGCACTACATTACTTGCACGGTGTAAACTAGGCTTTAACCCTTCGAATGTTTAATGTTTGTTTAGTTTGTGTTTGTTTAATGTTCTTGCGAAATAAATAATTTCATTTCATTTCATTTCAATGATCACTGCAAAATTTAAGGCTATCTTTTTGTATTTTTATTTAAATCAGTAGAATTTGTGCATATCAGCACAGATAAGACTAGAATACAGTACTTTTTTTTAGCTAACACCTACGAGGAGTTAATCGTACGATGACCGTTAAAGCGAGATTAGTTTAGATCAATATGAAATGAATACGTCCGCCGTACATGGCTAGCTAAACAATTTAATTGTGTTTTGTATGCATTAGTATTTTGATGTAGACAATGAAAGGCCTCTAGGCACCATAATGGCTGAGTATCGCTGAGAACAAGGAATGTCAGATGTCTCAGGCAGATGTTCTATTCACTGCAACGTTTCGCCAATCGCGAGCACCTCGGCCTTTGTTGGCGGCATTGAGATTAATCTCTGATCATCACACCGAGCGGCTTATTTTCAAATGTAGTTTAAATTTTATTCAATGTATTTATTTTTTGATTAAGTACGTGATTAAACTAAAGACCTTAATAATTTTGCATTGGATCATTTAAGCATGTTGATCTTCGGTTAAAGTTTAAGAGTAAAGGGACATTTACACTAGTGCGTTCGTCTAATGAAGTCGCCGAACTTGTTTCAAACTATTTCGGTCTACTAACGTCGTCTTCACATTAGTCTGTCCGCCTACTTCGACTTGCTAAGTAGGCGGTTGCAGCTGTCGCTCGCCAAACGCTGACGATTATTGTATACCGACTTACAGTGTTGCGGTCACCGCATGTAGCATTTGTGCCGATCGACTTAGTATAATTGGCCCTTTAAGCTGTCCGTCAACCTACTGTTTACAGAGCAGGGGCAATTACACTGTTTAAAATCTGTCAGTCAGTATTCTACCTTAGTTTGCCAAACCACTTATACAATTTGTCTCTGAGAACGTACTAGAATAACCCAATAGAATTCCAAACAATAAAGCCTTAAAAAGTTCCGTGTTCAAGTCGAGTAAATTTTTAAATTACTCAATTCGATAGTTTCCCAAGAGGGTACCGAGATTGTAATAAATAAAAGTGCTACGTTTTTAAGTGATAAGAACGACTAAATGTACAATATCGTGTTGTAGGTACTTTGTACTTAGGTACTATTTCTAAAACGGCCATGCCATTAATCTATCTTCAGATTTGAATGTCTACTCAGGACCGCTATGGTAATTAGGATTAAAATTGTTGTTAAAATAGCTCTGTTGGCTTTCCAACTGCTCCATTATTTTATACAGTAATCCGCACAATGTTTCGGAACGTATACTCCGTGAACAAAGTAGGGACGCACAGCACTCATCTTTTTAATCGAGAGTGAAAAAGGAGGCTGCGAAAATTGGAGTAATTAAAATCTCTCCAAACAGATGTTGTGAGGTAGATAAATTATGGCTCACGTCGAGACCTGCAAGTCAGCCAGCCTGATAACGTCACTCATCCTTAGTACCACCTGGTTATATTTAGAGGTTCTTTACAAGAACATGCTGATAAAGAATACGGTGAGTACTTAAAGCTTTTGCCTTTTCTTCACCAGTATAAACACGGCCTTGGAATTATCTCCGTGCTCGTGCCTTTATGTAGTGCTTAGGCATTTCATAATCTTCCTTTTTTCTGCCTATAAAGGAGTAGCGTGACTGGCTGACTGGTGGCGGACTGACCTACAACTCACGGCCTAAACCATTGGAGCTGGGCGTGAAGTTTTAAAAATATTCTAAACATCCATTTAAAATGTCAGAGAACACAAGTGCACGACACCTATCAGCTGGTATAGTTGCTAGTGTATTATTTTAAATAATCTAACTAATATTATAAATGCGAAAGTATGGATGGATGGATGTTTGTTTGTTACTCAATCACGCCAGAACGGTCCAACGGATCTGGATGAAATTCGGCACATAGATAGAGAAAAGTCTGGAATAGCACATAGGCTCACACACGTCAGCTAAACTGAAGTAATGTATAGGAAACAAAGCGTGGAATTGTCGATTGTTGTCCTATTTCAATATTTATGCGATATCTGGGTAAACATAAGTATATTTTCCTAACACCCTTATCCATTTCTTGAGCGTTAGGTTTATTTTCCGTTCGGATATTATATATAATTCAATATTTCCTCTCACAAAGTAACTGACGGGCGGATTAGAACGACTTACGTTACTTAGGAAAAGTTGCCAGGATCCTTTTATTCCACTTTAATTTTCAATAACACGGTGAAATTAAACAATTTATTTTCATAATACTAATGTAGATTAATGATTTCTACGTTATCCATTCACTGCGTGTTCTAAAAACTGAATCAAATTAGTAAAAAAGTTACAATATAATTAAGAAAAACGACTATTGAAAGACGAACTTCCCATGGTAACTTAGTAATAACTCTGAAATGATACAGAAAACACAAAAACAGCTTCAAAAAATTCACTTATGTAACAAGCAGTCCTATGGTTTTTTCTCTAACCCAATTTTACAGATACAAGAAAGTTATTTAACATCGTTGATTTCGCTCATGTCATTAGGTATAGTCATTCACAATTTACTAACCGCAAAAACTTTGACAGTGTTCCTCGATAAAATACCCTAATATAAATATATTCTGATACTGAAACTATATTTAATGATATAACTAGCGATCCAGTCCCCTTCCCACGGGAACTGTTGTGACTAATTATACACGCGACCCTCCCGGTAAAACACTCCATTGTTTCGTAAAATTGAATTTAGTAGTCACTGTGAAAATCGTGCTATGATTCACAGGAGTAATGATTTTTACAAACTTTTATTTTTTTATTGGTGGAGGGAGGGCTTGCATGCAAAATGCATATATTTCGCACAAGCTTGGTTATCTTGCACGTAAGTAGCGGAGTAGCAAGGTGAATATTTTGGGTTTCTTTAACTTTTATTTCACTTATGTTATGTCATAATTGTAAGACAAGCTTCTGCAAGCCACTTCGTCTGCGTAGAACATAATATAAATCTTCCTCTTAAATTACTCTATCGATTAAAAAACATATTTTTTTTTTCAATATTATATTTCTAAAATATCTACTTAGCTAACTTATAGACCCGACTAAATTATCTGGCTTGGACATAGCTATTTTCACTTTCTAAACATTAGCTTTAGACGTTTTAAAAATTCAACAAGTTTCAAGAATATTTTCGAACAAAAAATCGCTTCAGAGCTTTTATTACTAGGTACTGGCAAGGTCACATTTTTGGTGTTCTTTTGCGACTCTTTCAGAGAAATTGAATGAGAATTTGAAATGTGTGTCTGTCTGTTCTGTCGTGTTCTTCGTTTTAAGTGTATCAATGTGTCCAATGCAATAATTAATCGTGATTGACTTTTATTTTCGTATTAAAGGGATAGTATCCGTATAAATTATCCCTGTAATAAAACAGCAGCAGCCTATGAATGATAAGCAGGAGAGTACATAGTCAAAGTGAACCGAGGGTTGAATAGGCCGTGATTATATACAGGGTTGTCGTGGTGGTTAGTGCGGATACAGACGCGGAAGTCGATGTCTACAAACGGACTTCTGAAGATGCGGATACTGAAATCCACCGTAGTTTGTCTATCTATCCATCTAATACCTACCTTAAAATAAGCTTAAAATAAATCTGAATCTGGGAAACGGCTCCAACGGTTTTCATGGGTTGCGGGGAGGCGATAAATCGATCTAGCTATGTTTCATTTTTAGAAAACGTACCAAAACAATACCGAGCAAAGCTGTACTTTCTAATATGATTATTAAACTACGCCTAAAGTTTACATTTATTTTGACACTAATCTAGTTCAACACTAAATTGAGATTCAACTTTTTTCAGAAGAACGGCTTAGGTAGGTAGGTAACTACTTTGGATCATTCACGTAAATTTTCTCCAAGAGGCAGACAAATTAATTGTACACAGCAGAACATAAGTACTCCAATTATAAATCATAGTAGTAAAAATCAAGAAACGATCAATTATTTTTATTTTGTTTTTGTTTTGATGCTCGATGTTACTAAATAATAAAATCGTTATTTCATGGTACAACACTGTTCCTACTAGTTATGGAACAGCAACCAGAAGCTACAAAGAAAACCCAGAAACTCTAAAACTAATTTTAATTATAAAATAACAATTAACTTATTAACAAACTAATCCTAAACTAGGTGGCATCGCTCGATGTAAGAGAAGAAAGTGCGGTCTTATAATTAACTATGCATCAGGTAAACGTGCGTCACGGTGCTACCGAGTCGGCTGCGTGTAATAAGTCGCGGCCTCGATTCCGGGTCGAATGGAATGCGCGCTGACTCGGCGATCTTCTTAAGGATATGTAACATACTTCTCATCTCCCCATCAATAGATGAGGATCTCTTAAACGACATAAAAGTTCCCAAAAGTTGCGGATGCGGATAACCGAGTCATCCCTAGTACTCGCGCTTTTAAATACCAATTAACGCAACTATAGTGGCTTTAATATCGTATTTTGTTGTACATTCTCGAGTATAATATCAGGTATTATTGTACTTGTTGTTGACTGACTACGTGCCGCAAACTTGTAATAAACTTGTCGGGAACGTTCGAACACAACTTCAGTGGATATTTCACTTGAATGAAGACTTAGCTTCTAATCTAACTGTTAGTTGTGAATGTTATTATTAAGCTAACTCGATTTGTGATTACAAGAGTTGGTGTAAAAGTTTCCAGCCAGTATTATAGGGGTAAACAACAAATATTGTAACCATCGACACTAACTTTATGGCAGTCTTTATTATAATAACAATGGCTCGACCTAGACCTTTATTTTATTTTATGTTAAACGACAAAGGGGTGATTAAAAGTTAGTTTGAGAAAAGGTAAAATTGTGGTTGATATTTTTGGTAAACAAAAAACAGTTCTCTAGGCATTTAAAGTACATTCATTATTTTAAAATGTCGTACGTGTTAACTGTCAGCAAGAATAGAAGGACGTAAAACTTAATTTTGCCTTCTCTATTCAAATCTTAAACTTGTGACCATGATTGAAATCACTAAAACAAATACAAAAGCTTGTAACAATGGCTCCGTGTTTGCGTCTACTCTCTCACAGTGTAGCAGTGAAATTGAAAATTTAATAAAGTGAACTTCACAACGAGCCACGATATGAGTCTGGGTATCTGGCCAAATAAGTGAGCGAATGCTCCATCAAATTATTTGAACTCAACGGCAAGGAAAATTTAGTATAAAAGAGAAGGCTAAAAATATCGGCTAACCTTGTACCGTTATTAAAAAAACTAGCTTACAAACCTTTTCAGTACTTTTTTTTTTTGTTTTGGAATCATTATTTACTGAAGTTGAAAAAGTTTAAAAATTGATCCAGTTGTTTTTATTTTGTATTAACTTTACATTCATTCTTTCATATCGAATAATCTTTTACAAAATATCCGTTTAGGTTCACTTGGTCCACATTCCCATTTTGTTCACATTGCTACTTCGTCCAAAATCCCACTTCGTCCGCAATCAATTCCCAAATCGTCCGCTTCCCATTTTGTCAGCATTCCCATCTCGTCCACTTCCCATTTTGTCAAAATTCCCATCTCGTCCACATTCCCAACTCGTCTGCATTCTCATTTGGTCCATATCCCCAGTTCGTCCGCTTTCCCATTTCGTCCACATTCCCAAGACACAACATAAAAATACAATTGAATTGATTATTTTTAAAAGTTTGCTCCAGTTGCGGTGCCCATACTGTATATTCTTATTGACATAATGTAAACTAAGTAACCAAAGTAATAAAATAAATAAGTTCATGTCAAAATATTCATTTTTGGGATACGTTTTTTTGCTGACTACTGTTAGGTCAATCAGTAAAGAAAAACTATTTTGGTGACTAATTAGTTTCAATTACCTACTTCATTATTAGTACTTATACTAAAAGTCCTCGAGGCTGGTGGTGAGCGAAAATAGCGTTGGCTAGAAAAGTTGACGAAATGGGAATGTGGACGAAGTGGGAAGAGGACGAAGTGGGAATGTGGACGAAGTGGGAAGAGGACGAAGTGGGAATATGGACGAAATGGGAATATGGACGAAGTGAACCTAAACGAAAATATCAGTTGCATTCGCACAAATCCAAACCATTATCTTAAGTAAGTACACTTACATTTAGCGAACAGTTCATGCATTGATTGAAGCTATTAAGTAGGTGGTAAGTCTTTTCCCTCGGAATGTTATAATCTACCTAGAACTCATCAAATCAAATTTGTATACGGATGAATTTGGCAATGCGGAAATGAAAAAATATATATAAATCATAGATATCCGAGATGTTGCTCTGTGTCTGGGCTCGCATTATGAGGTCTTTACCGTGATTTTGCGATGAAAGTAAATTTGTGAAGATTTTCTTCGACGGCATCGAAACCGGTGATCGGATTAGCGACCGGCGACAGGTGCGGCCGGAACGCTTGACAGCTCAATTTACGAACAGATAAATACAACCGTAACCGATTTTTATTTTAACGCTTTAGATAAATCTATGAATCATGGTTATTTAAACTAAATTTTGAACAAAAACTGTGAACAATCAACATTTACCTTGCTACTCCGCTACTTACGTGCAAGACGTCTGACGATCAAGCTACTCGTGTCGTGATACCTACTGTCAATAATAAATTCAAATTAAATGCCTAACTACCTACCTACCTATATGAATTATGAATTCCAAATTAGATTTGCTTTTTAATGTCAACCGAGCATGTTCTTTGTTAGTATCGAGAAGACTCACATGAAATTTAGATTTACAGATTTCGAGTATGTTACTGAATTTAGGAGTAGGTTCAATTACTTGGAAATATACCCGCTACGTAACCTACAAGGCGATCCGTAATTGGAAATCATTTCGTATACTGACTTTACATTTATAAACATTAACCTCTCCTATTCAGTTAGGCTTCTATTAACATTCGTTTATCTATTTCTGTCGTTTTAACATTTGTCATTTTATTATTTGATACCTCACACGATAAGTTTCTGTTTTTTGAACCCCATACAAAACATTGAAGTCACGTACCAACCCCCCTCCCACCCCGAGACTTTTAGGAACTGCCGGTAGAGATTAATCTTTTGACCTAAAATGTCTAAGTACCAAACGGCATTACAGTACGGTCAAGTGTAACAATAAGTTTCGGTATTAACTTCTCAAAAATATGTCCCACGACCGTAAAAGCGTGTGGTACTTATTTTTGTAACTTTAGTAGATACATAACATTAATTTAAAAACTCAAAGAACACAAGAGCAGCTAGTGTATTATTTTAAATAATAATAATATTCTTACACTTGACGGTGCACTGATTTGCGGTTTTCGGTTAAAATTGGCGTCATACAGTGTCCACTAATATCTTTATCCATCCGCATAAAAAACTTACAGTGTCAAATTAAACGAAACGTAAATAACGAAATGACGTACATATAAAACAGTACAAAAATCCGGTTAATATCTGGATCTGATCGACACTGGATATCAGAATTATGCTTAATTTCGTTGAACATCCTTCTAATCGGTTGAACAGTAAATCAACCATGAAACGAAAGCTGAAAATTCGTTTTATTAAAACGGGACACTCGAAAAAAGGAAAATGTAACACATTCCGCTGCGATTTTAAAGTATTTTTTGGAGTTGTGGAACGCGTACGTTCCTGCTAATACACGGAATGTGGGGTAATTAATGGTTTCAACTTAAACTGCTATTAGGGGAGGGCTGAGGCTTTTTAAAAATGGGCCAAGAGCAAGTCGGGCTTGCCCACGGAGAATTACGTACCACCGAATACCACAAATTTAACCAAACAAAGTTTAATGAAAAGTGAGCCGTATTAGAGCCGTATGTGAGCCCTCAGTGCGGCAAACTTGATATACTTAATTAAAAATACCTAAATCACTTGGTACTTACTATACTTTGATTTTTACCTACCTAACTAATCAGTCAAATTTGATAAATCTTAGTTCATTTTTAGGGTTCCGTACCTCAAAAGGAAAAAACGGAACCCTTATAGGATCACTTTGCTGTCCGTCCATCCGTCCGTCCGTTCGTCCGTTTGTCAAGACCCTTTTTCTCAGGAACGCGTGGAGGTATCAACTACTGCGTACATTTTGCTTTGGAGCAGGGCTTTGCTTTATTTGTGTTTATAGATATTTATAGATAATCATACGGAACCATAGTCCGACTCGCACTTGGCCGGTTTATTTTTCAATTTCTACCTATGTTGCGACATTTCGGTCAAATAAAATAAGTTTCTAATTAGATTACGAGACTGAAAATATACATACGAGTACATACAGTAAAGTAACAGACGGTATTGATTGACACTAATTTTTACTCCAAATGGCTCTCTGACATTCTTTTAGGTATTTCGTAATTTTACTAACTCCTAGCTAGACAATCATATATACTTATATCTTTGACTTATTATTATGACGCGCCTTTCTCTTGGAGAGCCTAGATTAAATATAATTACGCTGTAAACCGTTTAACTCGCCACGTTAATTTTTTTTAGTATTTTTCTCGGTGCTTCAAACTCGCTCATGTTCATAAAACGGTTATAAATAAAGCGATAATAAAAGTACAATCGCCATTGTACTTTTATTCGCTCAATTTCGAATAAAAATTCGCCCTTTAAATTAATGGGTCCTTAGATAAATAATCAATCAGGTAACGATTTTCTCTCCCTTGGACCCAAAGTAAACAGCCTATTATGACACTTTAACTCATTGACTGCTGTTTTAAACGGTCGAAAATTGCTTTTCGCCGTCATAACTGGTTTAGTATACACGTAAACATCGTTAAAACATCGCGGGATAACCTGCATACATCTGCGAGGCAATTCAATGTGAAGTTCCCAATCCGTACTGGGCCCGCGTGGGAACATATCCCAAGCCCTCTCATTCGTAGACGTATGTAGGCTGGAAGAAATGACAGCTAAAACCTGTGTCGGAATTGAATCGCTTTAAGACGTCATGTAGGGCCCGTGATCATAGTGCTGCAATGTTCCGGCGATGTTTTTTTCAGAACAAATTGTATGACGTTTATAGGTACCTACTGTATTCCTATTTACTTATTCCAAGAGTGAAGCTTACCAAGTTTAAAACGTTTTGCACAGTTTCATTTGTACCTCATCATCGTCAACATCATCAGCCTGAAGACGTCCACTGTTGAACAAAGGCCTCCCCCTTAGCACACCATATTGAACGACAAGTCGCCACCTGCATCCACCAGTTTCCCGCAACTTTTACGATAGTGGGAGGCCTGCCAACACTGCGTCTTCCGGTGCCTACCTGCTCGTAATTCTGCATGAATTTGCTTCACTCTGTCTCAGTGGAATCACACCCTAAAGGACTACCTAGTAAGATAAGTAGTGCTTAAACTGTTCCAATTATGGCACATAAGTAAATAATTGGAAAATAGGAATGTCCTAACAAGATTTCCTAAAACTTATATCGTAAATAAAAGCTGAGAACCCAAAACTCTTGTCCCTATTATATCTAGTTTAATAGTCCGCACACAATCAAGGATACTTACTTGAAAAGAGGGAATATTCAAGCGTTTCCTTTCTCTCTCGACGTTTTGGTTCATGAAATGAATTCAGCTTCATTTTCCTGTTAAGGCAACGTCCAACTCCAACTTTTTTTAAAAGACTTGGCACCAATTATTTTAGCCCTATGAAATTACTTTCCGAAACCTATGTAAAAATAATAATAACCAGAAGTAAGTCATCAAACAATGGAGAGTATCGGAGTTACGCCCTTTTAGAATAAGCACAAATTAATAAATGAATTATAAATTAAATACAAGCCCTAGCTAGCGGAATAATTAAACTGTCAGCATGTTCATCTTTTCAAGCAAAATACAGAAAACCATTAAAATTATAGGTTCCGAAATATGAAATGTTGTCAATTTAGAATATTACTAGGTACGCCATATTGAAAAAGAAAAAGATACGTGAGAAAATGATTTCGATGCACCAATCCACTTCCGAAATTCGATGAATAACAAATACTACGACCAATTTGAACTCTCTTTAGCGTGAATTTTGAAAATCTTGCCTAAATATTAATTGATGTCTCAGAGCGCGGCAGTTATCCTGTAAAGACTTACCCATGTCGTCGATGAGCGGCGCCATTCTGAGAGTGACCCCGACGAGTAGCAGACAAAGGAAGAGGAGAAGGCAAGCTGTCACCATGATGGTATATCTGGCACGGCGCGGCAACTCGTCTGGATCTAGGACCTGGGTGCCAAACAGTTGATGTTGTACAGTCAGTAGTGTTGAAAATGTCGGAAATCAAATGATTTTTTCGGGAATTTATGAAATTTTCGTTTTTATCCGTTTTTTTCGGATTTTGTACGAAAAAAACCTATAAGCGTAACGACACAACTGTGTGACAACTGAACTGAACTGACACCGATGTCATTGGCAAAGTAAGTCTATAATCATTCACCTAACTATCAACCAGTATTAAGAAAAATAACCGATTGAAACCTGTTTAAGGGTGCGACCACACCGCCGCTTAAAAAACGGTGACGTTACGGAATCGCAACAAAATGTATGAAGAAACGGTGAGAAAACGTGACGCATACGACACGTCACTGCGTTTACGCGGCGGTTTGGTCGCACCCTAAATCGATTTTGTCGATTTTTTCGAAAAAATTGAAGCGGAAATTTTCATGGTTTTTTTTTTTTAATCCGAAAAACAAGCCGTTTGGAAAGAAACGGGATTTTTTCCGGACATTTTCAACGCTAACAGTCAGCATCAAATGTTGGTAAACACACGAAGAGCTCAAAATGCAAAATAAAACAGAAGAAAATAGGGTGTAAGATCATTTTGAGCTCTTCGACTGTTTATCAAATGATGCTGACTGTACTAAAATTGCCCGCAATGTTGCCAGCCACTTCGTACACGTAGAATTAGACTTACATTAGACAGCTACGATCTTTGACATGTTTATCGCTATCCCGCGGGAACTATGCAATTATCCGGGATAAAAAGTAGCCCATGTGTTAATCTAGGGTACCAGCTATCTCCTTTCCAAATTTCATCCAAATCCGTACAGTCGTTTCAGCGTGAAGACGGTACAAACATACACACTCACATCGTCACATCCATCCATCCTCACAAACTTTCGCATTTATAATATTAGTAGGATGCAGGTTTTTCAGGTCAATTTTTGGTAGTCTTTCAGCTAAGCCGTAATATTTATTGTAACTATACAAAAAGAACAAAAGATATCACAGTAACAGTCAGAAAACTTAAATGGAAATGGGCAGGTCATACAATTAGAGGAAAGGAAAAGTGGTCCAAAACAATAATGTTTTGGTACACAGCTAACAGAAAAAGAAACAGGGGCAGACCACTTAGAAGATGGAGTGATGAAATAAAGAGTTTGGCAGGCACAGGATGGACAACAAAAGCATATAATAGGAAGTTGTGAAAGGAGTTGGGGAAGGCCTTTGCCTGTAAAAGACAAACAGACGCTACATAATGTTATTGAAAAAAAAATTGTATCATTATTATTTAATGTCTGAATAAAGGCTATTA
Source organism: Pandemis heparana (assembly GCA_963854515.1). Taxonomy (NCBI): domain Eukaryota; kingdom Metazoa; phylum Arthropoda; class Insecta; order Lepidoptera; family Tortricidae; genus Pandemis; species Pandemis heparana. The sequence goes on along the minus strand of OY978011.1, from coordinate 8,297,674 downwards.
TTATTATTATTATATTACTATAAAAAAATAGCTATTCTCGAGTTATGTGCTAAGCAACATAGCCTTTTATTTTTATTTACATAGAGACTATCGCTCTCGGTCGCTTCCCGTAGAAAGTTGTATGAAAAGTGACTCGTTATTTTTGCTCTTCAGTGTAGTTGTGCCTGCGTCCGCCACTGAGCTCTCTATCCCGTGGGAATTAAGTACAAAATCTATCCTTAGCCCTTGTCGAAAAATCGGAACCTTATTTTATTGTTCTCCTAAATTTCAGCCTTCCGTCCGCAATAATAGGCAGTTTTCAATAACATCTTATGTTTGAAAAGTTGATTCAAGAACTCAATAACAAAACCACAATAGCCACAATATATGTAATAAACATTTTCCAGCGTGAATTTACCCCCTACTCGTGTCAAAAGTATCAAGTGGAACCCATAGAGGAAACAAGCTAATAGAGTGGAAAGGCCATTATTTTATTTATTTATTTATTTATAAGCCTTATTATTCCGAATTCGCTATAATTTCAGTAAGTACATGTTGTTGTTGTTGTTATTGTCGTTTATTTATTAAATTGTCGCGTAATTCGGCGTGCCTCATGGCATAGGCCTCCTCCGTGTATTGGAGGGTTTGGGCTATAGTTCCCACGCGCGCCCAGTGCGGATTGGGAACTTGACACACACCATTGAATTTCTTCGCAGATGTGTGCAGGTTTCCTCACGATGTTTTCCTTCACCGAAAAGCTCATGGCAAATTACAAATGTAATTTTCGCACATAAATTCCGAAAAACTCAGAGGTGCGAGCCAGGGATTTGAACCCACGACGCTCTGCTTGAGAGGCCACAGGTCAAACCACTAGGCTACCACGGGCGTTTTTTTAGTTGTAAGGCCATTATTATCCATGATATTTGGAACAAAGATAGATTATGGTCTGGAATAACACATAGGCTACTTTTATCCCGGAAAATTGAGTAGTTCCCGCGAGATACCGATAAACGAATTCTTAGCAGACGAAGTCGCGCGCAACAGCTAGAGATAAAATTAAGCCAAGCTGAAATCGGCGATTATTGCTCTCTGATTGGCCAGCCGAAGGTCAAATAGGTCACTAAACATGATCGATATGGACGTTTAATGTTTAGTCATTGTGTAGCATAGTGAATAAGACTCGTTTTATTTTAATAAAAATCGTAAATTAAAATATACGAGTTTAATCGAAATTCTAATTACTTAAATAGATTTGTTCCATGTAGAGGATAAAGAAAAGCGAAACGGGAACAAAATGTGTTAGTTTTGTATATGTCGAAAAAGACAGATGTGTTGCCACAATTGGATCGTTATTACCACTCTAATTGATTATTTACTCTATGGGGAACCTAACTTTATTTTACAGCATCTTTGCCTTCATCACACCAACTTTCCTAAAATAATATTGACATGCGTGTCGGGAGTACCTACCCAAAATTAACGCCATGTTCCGAAGTTTGCGTGGACTTTGCAAGCAACAAAGCGGGACGGGCCAAACTTTATCTTAATCTTAACGTAGTTTGTGTGAGGCATTGGCGAAGACACAGGAAAGGTTATCTTAACTTACTAATATTGTAAACTTAAAAAGTAGGTACCGCTCGGTGCTTTTCGAGGTAGTTCAGCCATTTGTCAAACGATGGCGATGACGAAACCTGTGTTTAATAATTTTCTACTAAGATTCAAGTTCTAAAAAAATACAATATAATACATAATATGTAAAAATATAAAACCTCGTACAAGATTAGTTGCAGCGTCGCGAAGGTACCTCACCTATACTAGATAATGCACTGACATTAAAATATGCACAACTATTTTTTTTTAATATTTTGGTATTATCTAACTAATATTATAAATGCGAAAGTATGGATGGATGGATGGATGGATGGATGGATGTTTGTTTGTTTGTTACTCAATCACGCCAGAACGGCCCAACGGATCTGGATGAAATTCGGCACATAGATAGAGAAAAGTGTGGAATAGCACATAGGCTACTTTTTATCCCGGAAAATTGCGTTGTTCCCGCGGGATAGCGATAAACGAATTCTTTGCAGACGAAGTCGCTGGCAACAGCTAGTTTGTTATAATTATCGTGTTGACTGTTCAACATTTTACACAATGTCTAATGTTAACTAATACTGACACCTAGCGATTCGTTTTAAAAACTTCTGTCTCAAAAGCTGGGTAAGCTTGCTACAATCAACGCCCTCTAACCAAGATACTTACAACTAATTGTTACGACAGAATCGTACAAACAGTTTTCCACCATTTTCAATAGATGGCGTTAGCAATGCTCTCTCAAAGCGGGGAACTATAGTAGTTCCAACCGTTTATCTTCTCGATGACGGCTCCCGTAGAATGTAACTGCGTTTAGTTACGCAAAAATTAACTTTTAAATGTGAGGTATAAAAAATACGACAACTGCCTAATTTTGTTCCTTGATCCCATATAATATTCATCTAAGGATAATTGAGTCCATATATGCAGTTTTTTTTTTAAAGTACGATAAACTATAAACGTTTTAATAAAGTTACGTTCTATGGCAATACACATACCTAGTGATGTTATGATTAAAATATCGATATTGTATCGGTATTGTATATAACTTAGATGTGTTCCCACGACTTTGTATGTCCGCGTTGCAATTTTTTTCCCGGAATAAAAACAGCCCATGTTACTGAGTGATAATGTACCATTAGAGGTGAAATTATTTTTGTTTGTCCGTTTGTCCTGTAGTTTTTAGTTATAATATAAGTATAGATAGGTAATCAATCAGTAATAGATGCCAGTAATAAAAGCGTCTCGAATATTGTCGTCTCGGTTAGTCTCACTATCAACGCTGACAAAATCGCAATCTTTGGCTAAAACAAACACAAAATGGCGGTGGGCCATAATGTTATGTTATAAAATGGGCATAATGTTATGCAAATAAAGAATTTTTAATTTTACTCGTATAAAATTGGATCGATATCGTATCTACTGATCACTTATTTTGCAACGAATGTATGCGCATGGCATCGCGTCGGATCTTCATAGTGTGGTTCTGGTCATAGAAAATAATACAATTTGATTCGACTCAACACGCGTCGCGTTGCATCGGATCGCGTCGCGTGTTAATAATGTGTTTCCACCTTAACTAGCAAATAGACCTGTTATCGAGAGGATAAATGGTTGGAACTACTATAAGAAACTGCTACCACTGCTACTACACGCGCTACATATTTTAATTATGTGATGGTGATGTTGAACCAACTGGCCACAAATACTCTAAAAGAAATTAGCCAAAGAAGTGATCGCCATTTTAAAACGCAATTAGAAATTGACCCATTCTCTGGCAAGTATTATACGGAGTCCGGAGTCTTATCTTGTTGGTCGTGTGTTAACCAGTAGGCTTATTGTCTAACTCGCTCGCAATCGCCATCGTGCTCATTTTGACAGTTCTTGTATGAATGTGACAGCTAGCTGATTCCGATGCCAATTGTCAGCCCATACATGAACTGTCAAAATGAACACGATGGCTATTGCGAGCGAGTTAGACAATAAGCCTACTGGTTGGAGTTCTATACCCAGAAGTATTATAATGTATGTAGAAGCCGAAGATGAAGTGTAAAAATAAATCCACCGATTTCCGTAAGTAACCAACCAGTGCACACGTGTGTGATTTTTTTTGCTGCATGTAAGTACCTACACTGACGTGCAAAAATACGAGTCACTCTCCATACAAATTTCTATGAAAAGCGACCGTTATTTTTGCTCGTGAGTACAGTTCGACTCTTTTTAAAGTTTCGTACCTCAAAGAAAGGAAAAAACGTAACCCTTATAGGAACACTTTGTTGTCCGTCCAACCGTCCGTCCGTCCGTCCGTCCGTCTGTCAAGACCATTTTTTCAGGATAAATACCTACGAAAGTACAGGTCAAGTTATAATTGCACCAGCAACAGCCACTTCTCGGAAGAGTTTATTTTAAAGTACTGTATCACACTGTAGCCTTACGTGTATAACTTTGGCCTGTTCGTCGATCGCAGAGACGAGTAGCGTGCGGTGCTTGCGCGGCTGCGCGGCCTCGGCGGCGCGCTGCCTGCGCCGGCGCCGCCGCCGCCGTCGCTCCAACTCCAGCGCTTCGGGGCTATCCAACTCACTGCAGAGTATTTAGGTTAGCGTTATAATCCCAGCATAGGACAAAAGCCGTACACAAAGAGTCTTTTACTATTCTTCTTTGTTACAGTGCTGAACTTATAAGTTTCGATTACAGTTGAAAATCACTCTCAATATCTTTAAAACAGCTGATCCTATTTAATAAGATGTACCAAAAATTTACCGTGCCCACTGGCAGGAGGTAGGTAGGTGCGTACGGACCCATTTCGTCCCGGGGTGTCAAAGGCTAAGGAGCCTAGAAGGAGTGTGCAGCATTTGCTCTCCGTTGCCTACTACGAATTTTGGACTACAGCACACTCTGTGTACAAGGCAAGAAAAACCCATCAAACTATTTCAAATCCACAAACAGTGAAGAATGGCAGGTGTGGCTAAAAATAGTGAAATGCGTAGAGAAGCTAAAATTCTGGAACTACTAGTAGTACCCTGTGTAGTAGAGGGGTAGTAAGTAAACAATTTCGTTTATAATACAGCGCTAAGAGTCTGCATCAGCGTTATATTATTTAGAGTTCAATGAACCTCGGTATGATTACGTACTCGGGATGCATGTGCAGCTTGAGGTTTTTGTGCTTGTGGTGGTGCTCGTGCTCGCACCAGTGCGCCGGCAGCACCTCGCCAGGGCTGCCCACGATCGACGCCTCCTCTGCAACGATACAATCAGCGAAATGAGGGAGATGATCGCAATTGTAACAACTTGCAGCCTTGTCGTGTCGGACGCACTTGGAATGACGAACGTGATAGATAGAAATTTATGTTCACATTGAACTGAAGTCATAAAGGAATTAGTATAACGTGAATGTGACTTGGTAAATATGAATAAAGACCGTTTAAGCGGATGCTGCTGTCGCCTTACCATGACTCAGTTCAAGTTTTAGCTCTCACTTTTAGTAGAATCTGACAGCGAGCGAACCTACACTGAATCACATTAAGACGTCATGGTAAGGCGCCTGTTCTGTGCTCCAGAGCTATGAAACAGTGACGTCATAGCTCTGGAGTAATAGCTAGCCAGCTAACAGCGGTACATTACGCTCAAACAGCGTGAACATCAATGCTTCCAGCCCGCCGACCGACCGTAACTCCTGAGCGACCAGTGATGCATCCAGCTATAACCATTTCGTGTACACAGTTTCTAGGACTCCAGCCTCACTGCTCCCTAAAGGTGGCCACTGACGAGCCTTCCAACAGTCTAAATAGCGTGGCTGCATTCCAAAATCGGTCCGTGAATGTCAAAAACGTTAATGTTTTTTAAACGACATCCTGATCGTGGATTTCCATATGGATTGAAATCCAGCACGCCACTCCATTTGGACGTATCGGCGTGGCGACTTTGGAGTGACCCTCAATGCTAGAAACGTACACCAAACGTGCACCACGCCATCTGGACGTACTCCAAACGCTCCGTGAATGTGCAAAACTACATCCATTTTTAATCAGTCTGCATGGCGCTACCACCAAGTAACGACGCGACAACGAATTCATCGTAAAAATGTCAGCAAATATGTATGTATGAAATGGATCTATTGTCAGTGTAAATAGTTGGATGTCGTCCATTTGGATGAATCTATTGTAACGGTATCCGTTTGGAAGATTCGTTAGTGGCCTGCTCAAAGCTTCTGTGGAGTCATTGTGCAATACTGACCGTCCGGCACATGGTCCCGCAGCAGCAGCAGCAGCGGGTGGCGCAGGCGCCGCCGGGCCTGCTCCGCGTGCAGCGCGCGCGCCTTGCGCTCCACCAGCGCGACCAGCACCGCCTCCAGCCGCGCCGCACCCGACTCCTCCGTGCACACCGCTTTGTCTACCGTCTGTAACGTTACATGTTACAAATTAGACCACATGGTTCGCTGACACTGACTTTCGGTGTATGGTAATTCGTTCATCAAGATCAATCGATTCATAAAATTACCTACTCTTAGAGATTCTCCATCGTTTGCCCGAATTTCATATGCCTTAAATGTATTAAGAGTTTTTAATGATTCACGGTTAAGTTCATTCGAAATATTATAAACGGGATGTGAACCGCGATTACCTTTAATGAGCTCCCGATATTTCGATACAGTTGCATGCATCATGATCACGGGTAGATTGAAGAAATTGCGGGTGGATGTTATTGTTGGGTAGACCGAGCTCTGTCTACCCTCATTCTTGCGCGTCGACTGCGTGCACTCTCGTCACCATTTAAGCTCAGTTGTGACATCTTTGACTAATCGGGCACATGCACTCTGTGACGAGCAGCATCTTGAACACGAGTTGAGCCATGTGCAAAGAGTCTTGAGAATGAACGGTTATAATACAAGCACCTATAGTCGAAGAAGGAATACAAAGCGCCTTACTCACTGTGTTTCAAGACAGCTAGCGTTTATGCCGTTTGTAAAAGGGGTGACAGACAAGATCTCTAAAATACTAAATAAGTACTCTGTGAGAGCTATCTTCACCCCTCATAGGAAAATTTCACAACTTCTGAGGTCTCCCAAAGACAATTTTCCCCTGGAAAAACCTGGTGTGTATAAGGTTGATTGCAGTTGTGGTAGTTCGTACATAGGGCAGACCAAACTTACGATCGCCTGTAGAATTAAAGAGCACATTACTGCAGTCAAAAATAATGACACGCGCAAATCCGCTATTGCTGAACATCTTATTGAGTCGGGAACAAATCACTGGATTGAGCTGCACAGCCCTAAGATCATTTCGACAGAACGCCGCTATATACCGAGACTGGTGAGGGAAGCGGTTGAAATCCATAAACATAAAAATTTTAATCGTGAGGATGGGTTTAAATTGTCGAATATCTGGAATCCGGTGATTTCCTTATATAATTCTCGTCCAAAATCAATTTCGGGTGGGCGAAGTGACACTGTGAGTGTAGTGTGTTTGAATCGAGTTTCGAGTGAGAACGGTTCCAGTGGTAACGAGAGTGCACGCAGTCGACGCGCAAGAATGAGGGTAGACAGAGCTCGGTCTACCCAACAATAATATCCACCCGCAATTTCTTCAGTCTACCCGTGATCATGATGCATGCAACTGTATCGAAATATCGGGAGCTCAATAAAGGTAATCGAGGTTCACATCCCGTTTATAATATTTCTTAAATGTATTGTTTGCCATAATGATCATTTATTGCCATAACTCTTTTTTCTCTTTAACTGTTAATTGTTCAGGATTGTTTTGAAACAAGCCTAACCTAAACTAAAGGATTGCCATTTCAATGCTCCTGAAAAAATTACGGTTTCAGAGAAAAAAAAAGTTATGGCAAATGATCATTATGGCAAACATATGGCATATGAAATTCATAATTCCGAAATTCGGGCAAATGAAATGCTCCGACTCGAAGAGGATGAAAATAAAACATACTACACCGTTACTACATCGTGTTGGCTATGATCTACGAATGTCCACCTACTGTAACGCACTGAGTGACACAAGTTTTTATTTAGTTTCACCTGTTCCGGTGTCTAAATATCTGTAACCAAATCTTGCAAATAATATTTGACTCACTTGGTCAGGAGGACTAAATAAAAAGCTTGTAGGTATAGGTATTAGAAACATTAACATGTAATTTATAACAGTGATGTGATGCACATTCACAACCGGACGTTAGTGATGATAAATTACCTGTAACAAAGCTAACTTCGCACACAAACAACATTGACCATTAACCAACGCGCCAACTTAAGTCTGGCGTAGTTTCTCTGGTAACTCTTGAGGGGGAAATCTTCATCTAATGTTGTGTAACTACTAACTATTCGGAGTTTGCCTGCGGCAATTAAAAGTTAGCAAATTCTTGTTCTAATGTTCTGCACCCAGGCGTGTGTTTCAAGGGTTTGAACTATCTATTTACCACCCACTGCAACCTTGCAATGATCTAATTCTTGCACGTAATTTATTACCTATCCAAAGTAAAGACAAGGGTTACCTACGTGAATTTTGTTTTGTTATACCATAATAAATCATACGTCTATACGTTTCTGGGATTCCTTTTCTCAGCGGTCGTTTCGTCCAAAACTTTAACAAATTGTCCATCCTCCAAAAGGTTTACGAAAACAAACGCAATTCAATATATCAAAACTAAAACACGAATCAAACTTTTTTAAACTTACTTCAAATTCAGCACAATTTTTTACCACTTTCAAATAGCAAAGTGATGTGCTTTCAAAAGTTGGGCTCTAGAACTTTTCTATTATTCGAAGTTTGAATCATACCGCCCTTCTCAATCTTCTATTAATTAGCTTGAGCAGTAGGCTTATTGTCTAACTCGCTCGCAATCGCCATCGTCTTCATTTTGACAGTTCGTGTATGGGCTGACAATTGGCATCGGAATCAGCTAGCTGTCACATTCATACAAGAACTATCAAAATGAACACGCACATAAACATAATAGGACAGTTCGTACTTACTTCGGTCGACGGCTGTCGCATAGTGAGCGCGCGGGCGGCGCATCAGGCCGATCATCGCCGCGCGTCGCCCGCTACCGCGCGCCACCCCACACCTGAAGACAAACAAACAGCACTTGAGTTGACATTCTTCTTCTTATAATGTTTTAAACTCTTCTTTCTCATAACTATAAATGCCAATAGACTTAAACGCGTAATTGTTTGATGTGATATGGTTCCGGAACAAAATGCTGACCAAATGCGGGTAGCTCGAAAAACTAAGTCAAGTTTACTCGAGACCATAGAACATGGCCGCTGCGTCGTAGCAGAAATGTCGAGGTATTTAACTAAACATAGTTAGAATCAATAGTTACGTACAACCATTGTAGATTTGGTTTCAATCCCACCGTAGGACCTAAAGACATTGAAATAATGACCATGAAACTTCATTTAAAAAAAAACTTCCATATTACTTTTTTGCCAGTGGTGTTGCGCAAAACCTTGTGCAAAGTCCATTCGGATCGTTACCAATCTTACTCGCTAATCCTTCTTCTAAGCAGCACTGCTTGCGCGCTGTGTTTCGGCGTAGAGAGTAATAAATTGAAATTTGTGTTGAAATTTCTGGCACATGAGTTAATCCATCTTGACTGTATATCTCAACAATCTCTACCTCGATCCCTCTATCTATCGAAACAATCAATCAACTTAATGTTCTTATTTTCACACACGAATTAATATAACAAAGATTCAAAGTGTCTTACGCATTGAAACTTTTGGTGATTCCAAATTTCCGAATGTCGTTATCATTAGTGTCACTACCATTCCATTGGAGCCGTTTCCAATTATTAACGAGATTGTTACGGTTCGTCGTGCACTCGATCTATTTAAGTAGACTCGCAACTCTGAATATCCAGAATATATTTGCGAAGCAATTCCACGGGGTATGAAGTGCTCAATCAGCACTGGGCCTCTCACTGTGATGCTCCTTTCACTGTGAGAGGAGACCTACGCCCAACAATGAGACGTAAATAAGCTGGAGATAAATTACCTCGATGAATGGCAGTAGAACGAATAATTGTCAGAGCAGTCCTTTTTGTTTCAAATACATAAATGAAATTGCACCGCGCTGATTCCACATTTCACTTTTATAACTAGAGTGCCAACGTTGGTTGATCTAGGTCCATATGAAATACCACTTAAGGCGTCTCTCACCACTCCTTAACCGTCAGTTATCTATGATTCCGTCTCTATTTATTACTACGAAACAGACAGAGACGTTATCATAGATAACTGACAGTTAAGGAGTAGTGAGACGGGCCCTTAATGTAGTCACATTGATCCAACGGCTACGCTCGCCATCAATGGTTCTAAAACGGGACACTCTTTCATAAGGTCACACCATCCATTGATACTAACGCTTTGCATGTCCAGCCCATAATGCCAAGGTTATAGGTGGAAACACATTGTTAACACGCGACGCGACCCGATGCAACGTGACGCGTGTTGAGTCGAATCAAATTGTATTATTTTCTATGACCAGAACCACACTATGAACATCCGACGCGACGCCATGCGCATACATTCGTTGCATCGGGTCGCGTCGGGTGTTAATAATGTGTTTCCACCTTATTTCTTTATAAGTGAACGTTCATTGTGATTTGGGTCATGAAGGAAAATTGGGGCCCGATTTTTGAAAGACTCGAAAGTGGAAAAACACGTGTATTACAAAATAACAACTCAAAGCTGTCAAAATTAATTAGACCTACCTATAATTTTATTTCACTCTAGGTAAGTATTTGTATTTCAAAATCCGCACAATTTAATTTTTCACCACTCGAGTGCTATTTTCTCATAATAAAAAATAATTTAACCAGAAAATAAAAGATACCAGCTTCTTACTTTTCGCTGCATACATTAATTTAAATATTCCTAAACTACATTCTCGAGAGCACACGCATCTTTACGTTTGCATGTAACTATCGTATCATATTATCGAATGTGTGTAAATAAATGTTTTTCTCTCTCTCTCTTATCCAATACGTCGCGAGAGAGAAATTCTCAAGCGTACCGAGAGTTTTCCCCTTAGGTGGTTAGATCCCGCTATCTGGTCTCAGCTCGAGTGGCGAAGATAATGAAGTGGCATTCGATTCCATCCCCAGTCACCGACATCGCACGGGACCAGTTTTATTGCCGGGCCGGGTAAACCCGACGGAGTTATCTTTTTGAGCGTAACGATATCGTGTACCAAACAGGGTTTTCTATTGATTTGCCGAAAATTTTATTGCCGAATTTCACTTCCCAACCAACGTTTGGCCGAATTTCATTTTGCCGAATCATCATATGGCAACTTGTTAAAATGATTAGATTCATTTCCCAACCTCACGATTGCCAACTCAACGTTTGTTTTTTTTTTACATGGTCACTTATTAAAATGTCATTTTTTTATATAGCCAAATGGTACTACATAACCATTAGTAAAAAATAAGACATTCTAAGGTAAAATAAAGACTGTTTATTAGTACATTGTGTATTAAGGGCGGTAAGTAAGGAATTACGATCGAGGCTCTAGTATAAGCCCGAAGTCGAAGACTGAGGGCTTTTTGAGTCGAGGTTCGTAATTCCCGTACCGCCCGTGAAACGTACAATGTTTTTCATCACATTTGCGAGTAAATAAATAAAATGAAAAGGCAGAAAAACTTATTTATTAAAATTGATAGTGACTGTACAATTATTAAAATTAAGGCATACATTGCCTTTTTAAAAATGCCGTCAACTTCACGTATTGTATTCTTTTATGTTGACACAATCTTTAGATTGGAAGGTGGTTTTCAACATAGAGTAAGTGCTCCACAATGGTTATGGTTTGTATTTATTCGCCAATTCACCAAAATATGCCAGGAAAACATTTTCAGAAAACGAACTTGTTTTCTTTTCGCGTTTCCATTGTATAAATTGGTCGTACGCAGCTAAATACCGCTCCTTAGACTTCGCCGGTAAAAGATTTTCGTTAATGGTTTTTGCTGCTTGGATAATATCCAGTGGTGTTGCATTTAAATCACACTCTTCAGACGACGACGACATTTTTAATTACTTTTATTAGGTATTAAATAACTCAACAAGTCAACACAACAATTTGTTTGTGTTCGGGAATGATTTTTTTTTAAGCGGATGGCGCGCTTTCAGACACAGATAATACAAATGTTGCGTTCAAGAACGTTAATTAAAAGCCAAGACGTTTACAACCATGGCATATAATAAAAGAAAATTCAACGTTTTATACAAAAAAGTATTCAAATTTTTATCATAAATATTAGTATTGTATTTATCTAGCGAGATTTCAATTAAATTCCTGTTTAGATATTTTTTTTAGATAAAGTTTTAATTTCGAGCTAATGCACCTCTTTGGTTGTACTTGAACCTGAATTGTAAGGCAGTGCAAGAAATTAAAAAAAAAATACTTACCGCCCGAGGGTTTCATGGTAATAAAAAAAGCCCGAGGGTTTTATATGGGGCGTTGCGGCCAAGTTAACCTGTATGTTTTGATACCGTTTACGAGCAAGTGTGATGAAAAAATTCAAATAATCTTTATTTATACCGATGATATGTACAGCTGTATTGAGAACAGCGAACTTTTATTTTAAAATACATATATTTTTCGATACCACGTAAACAATACGATCATGAGAGAAATGCGGTTGCGGCATGGTTGCGGAGTAGGTAGTAAAGGTAACTTTGCTGAAGTTTTGGTCAGTAACGCATAAATTACAATTAGCTAAGTAAATACTAGGTACATTATACATATAGATTTAAATTGGTATGACAATCAACACGAATCAACCTAGTCCCAAACTAGACAACGACTATACAACGGATATACATAATTTTAAATAATTGCACACCCCTGATCTAACTAGACTGTGAATAAAATTGTAGGCAGTGTGTTTATAGGCAGGCTTCATACATTAAACGTTCCTTAAACTTCCTACCACCAATTTACTCTTCTTTAACTTCTAAACCACCTCATTCATAAACGCTATTTAAGCTTATGTTAAGTTAACACTCGCTTGTCCTTATCTATCACTTTCACTTGTGCCTGACACAGATAAAACATGCATGTTGCTGCAACAAGTTTGGTGCTTAAGGCACACGGCGGCCACGACGTACAAAATCCGCGTTCTGAAATGAACACAGGCACGACGTCGTCTGTACACGCGTCAATGTGTGCGTACAATACCCAGGGATGTCTATCGCAAAAACCTAGTACTATAAGTACTACCAATGACATGAATATAGGTACTTATAATGAAGATATGGCTTAGGATGTGTGCAAATAAATGTACTTAATCGTTATATATTTATTTAAACTTACTTAAAATGTGTCTGTCTGTGTATTTAAGCATTATTATTTTCAATTACAATAGATCGACAACAAACTTAAGCGAATGATTCTGTAGTTATTTCATGTATTAATCGCGATAATTTCAGAAAGCATTAATTTTCTAATGTTTTATAAAATGAAGTAGGTAGGATAGGTTTCCGAATTTGTGACGTGCGGCCGACATACATCGCGTTGCGAGCCCTACTAGTTGCCAGCAGCTTTCCGGCAGACTGCGCTTGAGGGGTGGGGTAACTCGAATAGGTGCGGGGCGGAGCGTGGCCATTCTGTACGTTAGTACTATTATATATTCCTAACTTTGCCGTATCAATTACCTTGTGAAAAAAATCACGCAATCTGTAGTAAAATATTTCTGTTTTTTATTCATTAAGTATTTAAAAGTTCTTATTCAGGTATAACAAATGAATACTTAGTGGATATATTGTGGATGAGTACTTTGGACTATGCAACAATTTGCAATAACGCTTGCATCAAAAATGCACTAAAGCTCATTTTTAGTTTACCAAGCAATTTGAAGGTAACATAAAGGCTTTTGCTAGCGTAACGTACTTACCATCTATCATTCATAATGTACGGCGCATTATATATAGCCGTATCACTTACAAAGTTCCTGTACTCTCGGTAAGGACACGTAGGAGCCATCGATTTTGTAGCATGTGTTCCCAAGTTTCCGCGAAGAGATTGCTAACAACTAACTTGCGCAATTCGACTTGATTTAACGTATCTGAGGTGGTTGGCGATAATCGAATTCAATATTACGAGTACTACCACGATACCAAGTATAAGTGACAAGGTTCATTTATATGTATACCTACCTCCTGTTTATTATGTTTAACAGAGAAAGTTCGGTTGGTGGTATTTGTTACATAGTCGCAAGCATGGCTTTAGAGGCTTTTACACGAAAACTTTTGAGCGCGGGAGTCGCGTCACGTCGCTCCAACAAATTTTACGAAGCGCACATTTTTCGAAAGGAAAGAAAATGAGCAAGTAGGTCACCTGATGCCAAGTATCCACCACTACCAAACAGGCTTAGAAAAATACCTCGTGTGCCAGAAATGTCACCAGCTGTCTTAATCTCTACGCCGGTACACAGCAGCGCAGGCAACTGCAAAATGATGCGCCTTTGTGCACTTGTGAAGGATTTTTCCTTCTATCCGTAAATGTGTAAATGCTTGCGGCGCTCGGCAGTTTAAACATTTATTTTGCTATCACATTCAACGAACCAGTATAAACCGCGCTCCGTAGTGCAAAAATCGTTGCACGGACAGTTTGGACTGCAGGAATCATACAATTAACCACGATCCAGAACATGGTAACATTTTGATCGCGTAGTGACAGTATTCATGTCATGATGTGAATCAGTTACTATTTATATCCCATATGCCGAGACATAGTGGTACTAATTTATTACTGAAACATTAATTGACATGCACACCTATGCTTAATTGTTTTGGATTTTGATTTGATTTTCGACAGATGCACGGTCGAAATGAACGGTTTGTTTATCTAATGTACTTAGAGGCGAAGTCAAAAATGTCCTCTGTAAAAATCACTGTTCAATAAATATATTTGGATGAAAAAACATAATATTATTTAGGTTAATAGCATTGAAAATAAGTTAGCTACTTACAGTGGAGCTATTTATCAATCTTTTGCACACACCTAAAACAGAAACGTTATACGAGAACAGTAGGTAAACATTAGGCTTCTAATAAGCTAACAAGTGAATGCTTTTAGGCGCCCTTTGTGTATGACAGTCATTAAACTAATAACAGAGGATCCAGGGGTATCAAAGGTATCACAGCTATTACAATATTCACTCGCGCTAGCATAGCGCCGAAGGTATAATTGAATCGGCATAACTATCTAGTTACCGATCCAAATGACACAAGGCGAAGCAGAATGCTAGACCTCCGTATGTCCCAAGCTTAATAACATTTGAATAATTTAACATACGGTCTGGAAATTGGTAGCAAGGTATGTTTTGCAAACAGAAGTTTAATTTCTAAAGTCAACAAGCGAATATTGTTGTTATTCCAATACGAAAGGGTTATTTCTGGGTATTCATTACGAAGATAATTCATTGCGTTACGCCTCTCATATACGCTGTGTTATGTTGGCATAATGGCCTTTGCCTTATTTGATTTGATATTCTTATAAGTAAGAAAGAAAATACTGCAAACATACATAAAAAGGCTGTTTAACAAGGCGTACAATTTCGAACATTCGAAACATTTCGTAGTTACGTTTAATAAGGCAACACAGCGTTGAATATGATTTAAAGATAATCAAGGTCAAGATATTAAAATGAAAAGTATATTATTTACCTAACAAGAGAGCAAAGTTAATACCAAATTGCTTTCAGATGCTCGCCTCATTTCAAAACATAAACATCTGTCGCTAAACTTAGAAATTGGTTATCTGGGTAAAGCCTTTCTGGGTAAACTTGCGATCTGCAGACTGCCTACATTGACGCTATCGTATCCTAACGTTAGGAATTCTAAATTCCAGTCTGCAGTTACGACCCAGTGACGCATCCACAGGGACATTTGACGTCCCCTTTTATTGCAACCTACTTTCGTGTACTTCCTTTGCTTTTCCGAGTTGAAATCAGACCAAATTACGTACTTACAAAGGATGAGCCAGCAAGATTTAACACAGATTTTTGAAATGACTGACGCTGAATTATTTTTAAATTAAAGCTCGTATCAGTGTAGTAGAGATCACATTCACTCAATTCCTGAAACTATTTTCTTTTTAAAATTGTGGGTGTTGTTTGCCATGAAATATGAATGAGCTGAATTTTTAAACTCTACCCACCCACTTACATCACGACGGAGAGTAAAATTATCCGACCATTTTGTGCAAAAGAATAAAGGCGAACAGAAATAAAGAGTGGTTTAAGCTGTATCATGCATGAAATATGGCGTTAAGTTCTGTTATGTGAGAAGCTAAGTGCGTAATAAACCCATCTGGATTACCTACCTACACTACCCATGCCTACGTACAAGGAAAATATGAACACAGGTACAGTTAGCAACAGAATTAAACAGCAGCACATCTAAGAATCACACTGCAGGTACAAATAAGCACAATACATACCCATTCGTTATAGGTACTCTTTTGATAAAACGTTAATGATGTCACGAATCACAAAACACAATGGCGATGTTAATATAGGTACGGAACCTTCGCGCCCGGACACACATTAACGATGTTACTAAGCAGGGTTTGCTTACAAAAACCGTTTGAAACGCAGACTCCTGGCAAAAGCCGGCTTATGAAATATTTTAACAGGATGCGTAGCTCTGTACAAAGTTTGCTGCATTGCAGGTATCGCCCAGGAGGCTTTATGTTTGTGCGGTCTCATCCAATTTGCAAACACTAGCCCACCTCGCTGGTCAAGTTATTTCGTGAAATTTCATTTGCATGGAAATTACTGACGCTACTTGCAGCGCAATGAAAATGCTGTTACAGGTGACACATGCTGCACACACGGCGAATGAGGACGGGGAATTAACATTCAGCACAAAATTTTGAGCGCTGCTGGAAACGCTTCTAGCGAATGGATAACAACATTCAACAGTTTGCAGAAGTGAATTTTGTTTAAGCAAATATTTATGTCTGCGAGACAGATATTACTCTCTTCGTTACTAAATTGAAGCCCCTGCGAAGAGACGACTACTTCAATACGAATATTGATAAGAATGGAGGCTTAGGTAGTGATTAATTAACAATGAGTTTGAGAGACTCAAACTCATAGTATCTCTCTCATGATATTTATTTTTTATTGAATAACGTTTGATGTTCACACAATTTGCCCACATGACAGATTTCTGGAACTTTCTCTTTAGATGTCACATGTGACGTCAACTTTGTTAATATTAAAGCGCGTTAAAAATATAAGTCCATTTGTAGCGTTATTTTTTGTTGATTCGTTTCCAACGGGAATTATTAATTTGTGTGTACAGAAGCGGAGTCTTTTGTTTGTGTTGCTTTGATAATTATTTCGTATTGAAATGTAGCTGAAAATTTCGACGCTCATTAAAAGCATTTAATGTTATTAAATTTAAATATTTCGGTGTTTTGCAGTGTTTTTGACAGCGGTCGTGCTCGTGCAGGCCTAACGCGCCTTTGTGTGGCTGTTAGTTATTTGAGCACTCGTGATGTTTATTTAGGTTAGTCTACGTACGTTTGGGGTATACTTACTATCGATATTTTTTGAAGTATAAGTCAGCAAATGTCTACTCGTATCTTATCCTAATTCTATGTTGAAACCTTATAGTATCACTAGCTGTTGCCAGCGACTTCGTCAGCAAAGAATTCGTTCATCGCTATCCCGCGGGAACTACGCAATTTTCCGGGGTAAAAAGTAGCCTATGTGCTATTCCAGACTTTTCTCTATCTATGTGCCAAATTTCATCCAGATCCGTTGGGCCGTTGGGCCGATTGAGTAACAAACAAACATCCATCCATCCATCCATCCATACTTTCGGATTTATAATATTAGTTAGATTTAACATAGAGTAGCATTGTATAATAATTTCCAAACGGTTTTCATATATCTATCTCTATAGGTACCACACTATGCCACAACACACACAGTAAAGCACATTTTATCGTGGCATGGATGTCACCCACAACATAAAGTCTTTTATTTGGATGCAGATTAAAACTGATTTATTCCTTTTGACGTCCTCTGGTGCAATGTCGGAGTGTAGTTTATTTTTAAAAGGCTACTACCGCAACGCGCTACCTAACGTTTTTAAGGTTAACTGAAAAAAAAAATGATTTGACATTAAACGTACCTTCCTCACCCAGATTTTTTATATCGATGATATTGCGGTCGTGGTTGAAATCGTGGAAAACTTTAGTATAATTGTCATTGGCCTCAATAGAATTAACTTAAAAAAGTGTGTTTCAAAATGAACACGGAAAAGAGGAAAATTATGACAAATCTCAATGTCGCAAGGTCGTCAAAAAGCGATTGCAATCATTATGAGCGGAGTATCTCTGAGGGACTCAATCAAAAATGATAAAGTTTTATGAAGAACTAACACGCCCGAGGTAGGTCAGCAACGCTCACTGACGCTGAATTGATGGCCGTTAGGGTTGGAGTGGTGACTGCGTACCGGATGGCTAAGTGTTGGTAGCGGAAAGCCACGTCGTGGATTGCACAAGACAGATCATTGACTGCAAAGTAGCTGCCGTTTGTATGCTGTCAAGATAACGACCTTTTTCGCATTGTGTTGTGTAAATGATAATAATACCCTACTTATGCATAGCCCAGACGAATAAAACTACACTTTTGAAACATGTACCAATATTAGGTTCCAACTTTGTATTTTACACAGTTATACAATAAAATTTATTCTATTCTATTCTATTGTATTCAAGCACAATAAAATAGCTAGGTACTGTTATAATGTATTTTTCTTGTATTAAATAGAAAGGGTTAAAAATATGTCAAATTGTCTCCAATTTCAACCCCCTTCTGTCAAACTTACAGGATGTTAAAATTAAAATGTATAACAGACTAGAATAAGACGATCCAATCCAAAAACTCGAACAGCGAGAGCAGAATCAATTGCACGTACAATATCCCAATCCTCAGTCCATAAATAATATATCCTTCGAGCTCCGCCTTTGACCCCGAGAATCCCGAGATCCCGTAATTGAGCGGGACTAGACTAATTAGTCGTTACGGGAAACTTTGCACAAGATTTCGTTTCTCGCCATTGACGCTAGAAGTTCTGGACTTAAGCACCAAGACACCAACAGTCATTACTCGTATCCTAGGTTATATGTACACGAAGCGAAGCTGTTGATGAGCGAGTTAGAAGGAACCGGCGAATAGAACGGGTTTTTTTGAAACAACTTTAATAGATAAATTCTAATACAAGCTCTCGTCTGACATAGTATATAGTCCTCCTAATCGGTTTAGACGACGGCAACCCTGACCCCTAAGGGTGCGATCAAACCGCCGCGTATACGCAGTGACGTGTCGTATGCGTCACGTTTTCTCACCGTTTCTTCATACATTTTGCTGCGATTCCGTAACGTCACCGTTTTTTAAGCGGCGGTGTGGTCGCACCTTTATGTAGTAAGTATTAAGTATACAAATAAATAAAAATTGAAAGAATCATTGATCAAGTCATTAGTCGGAGCATTCCCATTGTTCCCAATTAACAATAGTGACGTGAACCGTTTAATTTATTAACTATGTATTTTATTACAGCTTGAAGAAAACTTCTGATCAAAAAGAGATATTTTCCAGAAAATAACTTTTAGATTTAACCTATATTATGGGAATGCTGCTAGCACTTATATAATATTTCATATTTAACGGAAGAAATTCATAATTACCATCAAGTAATGCCAGTGGTTATTTCATAATCATAATAGATGTACATAATTTTAAAGCGAGTGAAGACAGCAATATATACTGTGGCTTATGAACTACTAGGTTCAGGCAATAAAGCAATAAACTTTGCTATCTCACCCTTGAAATTTGAATTCGTGACTGGAATTCGGTCCAATAGTTTAACAAGCGTGTACGGGTAACAGCCAATGGAAATGATCCATATAATCTACTTTACAGCCGTCTCATCGGGTTGTTAAGACTCCGATTTAGTCCAAGCATAAAAAAGTTATGCTCTGTCACTTTTATTAGCTACGTATATACTATAGACTATAGAATATAGTTTGGACTTTGGGACTAAGGTCCCAATTTTTTAAATGACCCTGTGGGTTCTAAGGTTAAGACCTTAGAACCCACAGGGTCATTTAAAAAATATTAATGGAATTAATGTTGAATTAATATACCAAAGTTTCATGTTCCCCATTTTGGCGCGTCGTCGTTGAAACAGGAAAAACATGACTCGTTTCGAGTCGAGTGCACTCAATTAATGAAATCAGCCAGAATACTTTCACTGCTACGAAAAGCCTCTTCACTCGTGCGCCATTAGGGCGCTCCTGTGCTAGTGTCATCTATACATATATATTTCAGACGTTTATACGACTGTTAAAATATCATCTATATCATCTAACCACTGGATTTGGTGGTATGTCCACTGACGTCGAGTAAATTTTGCCTCATCATTATTTCTACTTTAACCAAGTTTTTCTCTATGGGCCTGAATATATGCGTCCTAGTCATTCATCACGCAAGCAAAATGTCGTCCACTCGACGATTTGCATTTAATATTAACGAAGAAGAACTCTCTACGAGCCGTATAGAGGGTATAGGCTGTCTTTCGTAGATTTACTGCTATCGATGTGGGCAAACTATAACGGATTGCTTTCAGTCCGTATAAAATTGAAGTTCTTTGGGCACTGAGAAAGCCGATTTGTGTCATTTTTTTTTTATTACTTGTATCTGCCCTTTTACGCCCGATACTTTATTATTGATGCAATCGTACTGTACGGAAAAAGAAAGTAGGTAAGGTATCACCTATCACTGGTTAAAATTTGCTTTCCTTTGAAAATAAAATAGATATTTTTTATGAGTAAAAAATTACCTACGAGACATTTAGCCAACTTTTGAAAATGCGTTTAACATAAGTGAGATTTTGTAGTAAGTAATGTCATTAAAGTTTTAATCATGAGTGATTCATGAGTGATTAAAACTTTAATGACATTACTTACTTCGAAATCTCACTTATGTTAAACGCATTTTCAAAAGTTGGCTAAATGTCTCGTAGGTAATTATAAGCGATTAATTACTTATAATTTATTTATTTATTTATTCTGGAAACGAACCAGCCTTAATTAAATTACAGTTGTACACTTAGATAAAAAGTTACATGGCGAAACGATGAACATTATTATATACCTACCTGTATTACTTATGAAAATGAAAAAGAAACTACTGAATAATTTACCAATCGCACCGCCATTTCAAGAATACAACTCGGGATTCCCATTGAACAGTATTGTATATAAAGTATCAATTTACATAATCAATTCTGTAATAAAGTGAAACATCACTGAAATTGATAGTCGTCGAGGATTAATGCGTCGGCTGATGGAAGCACAAAAACTCTTTTCGTACCTATGCCGTTTGTCGATAACCGGTAGGCTTTGATTGATTGCTGCCTTTCAGAAAATAACTATTATGTCACTGGCATTACATTACATATTTCATTCTTAGACATATACTTAAACTACTAACCTGACGATACGATAGCTTAAGATATACAAGCCTTCTATTTAACGTGAAAAGACGCTGTGTTTTGGCCATGGCTAGTCTTAAGAGAAATAAACGAGTATTTATTACTTGTAGATCTTTTAAGCTCAAGTCTTTGAATATAATAGTTTAACGAAATATAAAGAGCTATGTTTTTAGGGTTCCGTACCTCAAAAGGAAAAAACGGAACCCTTATAGGAACACTTTGTTGTCCGTCTCGTCGCAATTCTAAGATATTATAGAGATTTCTCTGAATTCCACGACGTGAGAAGCAGCTCGGATGTTGCGTCGATACATTAAGCACCACTTGTGCTTGTGCCGCCCCATGCGTGGATTTAAAAGCTTTTCTCGTCTGTCTCGTCTTCATTCTAAAAAAGTTTAAATGAGTAGAGCAACTCCATATTTGTGGGGGAAACACAACAAGGGCGTCCCCACATGTTTGGTTGGGATTGAAATGTGAGTAGGTAACCTTTTTTTAGGTACGTGCGTAGAAATTAGGGTACGGAGAGTGTGCCGGATACACGTTTGTAAAAATTCCAGTTAGAATTGACAACATTTCATATTTCTGAGCCTATAATTTTAATGGTTCTCTGTATTTTGTTTGAAAAGATGAACATGCTGACAGTTAAATTTTTTCGCTAGGGCTTGTATTTAATTTATAATAAATTTATTAATTTGTGCTTATTCTAAAAGGGCGTAACTCCGATACTATCACAGAATACACACTTATCCCTTTGTCTTTTCTCTATAGAAAAAAAACTGACGTTAATTTCAAATTGTCAATATCAGGCCCTATTCTCCAATATTCGATTTTCGAGGTTCGCTTTGTGCTGTTCCGCTCATACAAATAGTTATTATCTTGAGAGTGAGAGAGAAGGTATGCAACGAACTTCGAAAATAGAATTTCAGAGTTGCCCCCCTTGTACTTTGAAGTTGTCAAAAATACAAAATTATGACCGCTTATTTTTTCCCGTGAAAAAAGCAAAAGAGTTTCACCTATCCTGTGGTAGTTTTGGTAAAATTAGGACATATTTTTAATTATTTTTTATAATAAGCGATATTAAAATTATATAAACATATTGCGTGATCAGGAGGCAAAATGCTTTCGAACCATATATACATTTTCAGGTGTTATAAAAATGAAATGTTGTCATGATAAGTTGTTTTGTCAGATTTTTTTTCTGTGAATAGGAAGGCAAACGAGCAAGTGGGTCACCTGATGGTAAGCGATCACCACTGCCCATAGACACCCGCAACCCCGGAGGGATTGCATATGTGTTGCCAACCTAGAGGACTTAGATGAAATACCTCTTGTGCCCGTAATTTTCCCGGCTGTCTTACTCTCCACACCGGAACACAGCAGCATTTCATTTAACATTCCCTTTTAATGCTGACAGTATTTGAATATTTTATTGAATCAGGCGTTACTTTGCGGAGGTCCATTTCAATGAACAAAAGGCTTGCTACTCCGCTGCTTACTACAACTACTTACCTAGTAGGTACCTACTTGAATATTGAATTGTTTGTTAGCTGGATAGATTTATCTTTGAGTTGTACTAATTAAGAGTTACCAGTGAGGGTAACAAAGGTTTTAAAATGGTATGTGTGTGTGTTCTTGATTCCATATTATCGGAACTATAGCCCAAGTTTAATTCTGGTTGGAGTTCTATACCCAGGAGTATTATAATATATGTAGAAGCCGAAGATGAAGTGTAAAAATAAATCCACCGATTTCCATGAGTAACCAACCAGTGCACACGTGTTTGAATGTTTTTGCCGCACGTACTTTAGTTAGACTCTTTGAGTCGTTAGAGATAATCAAAGCGAAATATTTATTCCTTGTTTCCAAGCCTTCGTCAAAGGGTAGAAGCCAGAGTTGTGACATATTTGAAATACTTGTATTTAAAATACAAATACAAAATACAAAATACGTATTTTGGATTTTGTACTTAAGTACTTTTTTTTAAAGTATTTTGTATTTTATTTGAAATACTATTCGAGACGTATTTTGTATTTGCAAAATGGTTTGTAAAATACAAAATACTTTTTTATTCTTAGCTTCATTTTTCTAAAGCATTCCGCGATTCAGTAAAAAAAAAAATGGCCACTAGTGGCGCAGCAGCTTTGAAAGTCTATTCTATGCACAAAATGACAGATGAAACAAAACGCATATAAAACCTGACCAATAATATGAGGGATCCCTCTTGACAATCCTCAAAGTCACTGTTACGTTTTGCAGTGTTGGCAGCTATTTCATTATTAATTTCTGTGTTGTTCACTCGAAATGTCTTTAAAACAATGCCAAAACAAATTGTATTTAAACAATATGCCGTGTAGGCAATAATACGTTATTTTAACGATTCGTATTTAAGTGATTATGAATGTATAAATAACAAATAAAAATACAGAAATAGAAAAATATATTTATAAAAAACAGCACTACAAAAAAGATGTCATTGTGGGCATTGTGGCAAGATGCTCTTTTTGAAGAGCTTGTGATCTTTAATAAATAAAGAAAACCAGTAATTTTACCATAAAGTATTTTATTTCAATAAAGTATTTTGAAAATACATATTTTGTATTTAGTTTTTAAATACAAAAGGCAAAAGTATTTTGTATCTTGTATTTGAAATACTATATTAAAAAAGTATTTGCATTTTGTATTTAAATACTTTTCGAAAAAATATTTTGTACATCTCTGGTAGAAGCAGACTTGCATGTAGATAATCTGAAACATGGCCATTCCGAGTGAGGGTACGGAACCCTTAAACCAGCATCCCATAAACCCAACAGTTTAAGCCGACTACAACGCGCCACGGTCTGGCCAAAAACTAGATAAAGATAAAGATAAAAAGATAAAAGATGATTTATAAAAAGAAAAGTCTTCCACTATGAAAAATCATGGTACTTCTGGTAGACGGTGTTTTCTTGATGCACTTGAGGTCAAAATATTAATTTAGGGTGCGACCACACTGCCGCTTAAAAATCGGTAACGTTACGGAATCGCAACAAAATGTATGAAGAAACGGTGAGAAAACGTGACGCATACGACACGTCACTGCGTATACGCGGCGGTTTGGTCGCACTCGCACCCTTATGTAAAGTTGCAAAAATATGTACGTAGCCTAAATCAACCTCATCGCCACAAGAAATCCATATTGTTGTGAAATTGTGGTGTATCCATACCTTGACTGTAGGTACGTATACGGTTTTAGTCGTTTGTAACTGATGCTTGGGAAATTTAATGTGGATTCATTGATAATTTGCTCCAAATCTGAACCATTTTTCTGTACTCAAAGACAATCACGGTGAAGGATACTATGAAGGGGGAAAATGGAAGTTTGTAACCGTATTTTTTTAATATAGCGGGGTTTGAAATAGTAAAAAAATCATCGTTTGACGTAAAGAAAGTACTGATGTGCAATTTCCTCCTAGAACTTTACTATACTGACAAGCAATAATACGGTTAACAAATTTGTACGAGAAATGACCCGTTATTCTTGCTCATCAGTATATTTTAAATTCTGGTCTTGTCTAGTAACTTCATGTGCGGAATCAATAAAGCTCTCACAGTTAAGTACATGTCTTCAGAAAATATTCGAGGGTTTGAATCTTAACTTCACCTCATGTCGAGTCAAGGGAGCCATCCGAAATATATTTATACGTCTTACTTGATTTAGGGTACCATTTGTCAGTCATCTTATTTGCTATGAACGAGGAAAAGCACTCTGAGATCGGATAATCGGCAGGCACGATTTATTACAATATGTGACAAAAGAAACTAAAATAACTGAGGCATATGTTTTTATAAACGGTGATTTTAAACGTGAAGATTATGTACGAGTATATTCGATCATTTTAATCAATCGACGATTATTTTTGGAGCAATTTCAAATCCGAAAAGTAGGTGAATCTGTTAATAAAAGAATGTGGGACAAGAATTCAGAATTATATTTCAAAATTATCAGAAACTGAACACCGTAATAAATTACTCGAGTTTACGATTCAGAGGAATAACAATCGTGTGCGTTTATTGGATAATTTGAAACATCTCTGGATATGAATTAGTCTATTATTAATATAATTATTCATTAATAATTTCACAACCGGTATGATCAAAAACCGGCCAAGTGCGATTTGGTATCTTCGGTATAGGCGGCACGCGAAGCGAATGGTTCCGTTTGTACTATGATCCAATCAGGATAACATAAGAATTTAGAACCAGTGATTGTAATCTTGCTGCACTATTGTGTGGCAACATATGCTGAGTGGAGACCCTTTTTCGGTGTCCTTCTGGACCATCACAAACTGTATTAGTAATAAGCAATATCTTTAGTTAGGTATAATTTTTATGGTGGTGGTACCTTGGGAACGGAAATAAAATATTTTTCTTTCTTTCTTTCTTTCTAATCCTTTTTCATGGAGCTATTATTATAATTCGACATAACGAACGAATACGAAAGAAAATTGTATACATTTGTCACTATTAAAATCAAGTTAACACGTCGAGAGAAGTAAGTTTCATCTAATAGGTACTCAATTATTTTTTCTATTTGCACTGTTTGGTTTGAAATATCCAAGTCCTTAGTTATCTATTTAGTAAATCCAGTGAGAGGCAAACAAATAGATGGACAGACAACGACAAAACTTTATCAATAGGATCATAATTAGCACCGTTTGGCTACATCACCAATAGACGTGAGCTCGTTGAAATATCAGTTTTTTTATTGCATTACGACAAATTTCTATACACACCTAATTAAGTGCTTGTCATTGTTATGGCAATTTAGATAAAATACTACATTATTTCATTCCTCCATGCTGGTCTGGAAGTATGTATGTATGTATGTATGTATAACTCTTTATTGTACATAAAACACATGAAAAAGGTAAATACAGGATACAGGACAACACAAATGTACAAAGGCGAACTTATCCTCCGTCTTACTCACTACTTACTTATCTTTGTTTATCTTATTTGAGTAAAGAAAAAACATAGAATGTACTTAACCGGTTGCTTCTTCCCGCGCAGAAGATAAAAGCCCATTGAGTTAATGGGAAAAAATCTTAGGAATCATGTTAAAGGCGATGCGGCTAGCAACCCATCACTATTTTGATTCCCCTTTCCACCTATACGCCTACAACCATGCTAAACATGGCCTTAAGGTCTGCTTACCTTAGGCTCTGTCTACCCCGTAAGGGATAAAGACGTGATTTGTGTAGTGTATCTATGCAACCAGTAACTATACCTTTTAAGTCTTTGTCAGCCATCGAAGAAATATTTGTAGTATAACCGAGATGATATAAATAATAATTACAACAAAAGCATAATAATGAATGACACAATATAATAAAGCTTTCACTAGTAAAGTGACAGCAACGTAATGGTTAGGTAAATATTTGCTCTTTTCGATACAAAATAATGACCGATAGAAGTGACCTTCTAAGGGTGACCTAGAAATGTAACGCTATTATAGTTTGCTTTTAGTCGCGTAATAGAGGAAAGTGGTTATAAAATTGGAATATACTAGGTTTCGCCAGCGACTTCGTTCGCGTAAATTTCGTTTATCAACAGTTAACTATGCTATTTTCAGGTACAAATATTCAAAGTAAATAAAAAGTGAGTTCATTTGCTATATATATACTATCATTTATAGTCTTTTTAATAAGTGTTAAGTGTTTACAGTGATAGCGCTATTGCCCTAAGAATTTATGAAAAATTACGGGGCTCTTTTCATAGAACTTTGTGTGAAGTTATTTTTGCTCGTCTGTGTAGTTACAAACAGACAAATGGGACGAAACTTATTAGACATTCGTTATAATCTGGGGAAAACTTAAATTTCCTTATTTAATTGTTATAATAATTTAAGCAGACCAGCTAATTTATTACACGTTTACATTTCCATTAAACGTTGAAATGAAAAAGTAAGTTAAAGAAAAATAGTATTAAAGTCTGGCAATTTAGCTTATTTGGCGTCAAACTTTCAAGTTACCAAGTTGTTCTCGGAGGACCCCTCATGAATGTTGGAGTAACTTAGAGAGGGTTCTTTACAAATTCTTTAATAAGTTCTTAATGACACCTTAAAATTACCCCAACGTTACGATTTTTTAAAGCCTGCACGGGATTTTGTTCTAAGTTGAATGTGGAATTAAAATTTAACAAATCTACCGTTCGGTGGGTTTCGAGGATTATTTCCAGTTAAGGGCGTGCTTAAGTGTCCCCTTGGGTTTAAGGTGACCTACCTTTGCATTTTTACTCGGGTTAGAAGTTTTATTAAAAATAAGAAGTTATGTCTGACATATTTAAAAGCATAAATCATTGGAGAAATATCTTGTTAATATGCGCACTGGACTACGTAAATATGCCGATCAGTTTCGAAATTGTAATTCTTGAGCCGCATACAAAGTAACGCGTAACATAAACACACGTTATAAGGTTATAACAAATCAATAAACAGTATTAAGTTTTATTGAATCTGGCGTTACTTTGCGGAGGTCCATAACAATGAACAAAAAAATTTACCTTGCTACTCCACTATTCAGGAAGCAAAGCGATGAGTAGCGGAGGAGCAATGTAAATGTGTTTTGTTCATTAGTATTTAGTTGGTAAATAACAAAAACCTACTTAAAAAATATTACACTAAGCAGCTTATCCAAAGTAGAAATTCATAATAAATACGCTCAAAGAATCATAAGTTCACGTCCGTCCCTTAGGGCTAAGGAATGGAAAGCGCTCAAGAATAAATTGGACGGAAACAATTGCAAACCGAATATATCTGGTTGGGAATCAAAGGTATGAGCCAGGGTTCGTTCAGCCTCACCATGGACTAGCTATGGGTTATGCGATTATGGACGGAGAGATGCTCGTAATACAATACCAATAGTTTTAGGGTGATGGCACCAGTGTCGGACATTTTAAGTTGACAAGGAACAGTGATTTATATGTATGTGTGTGTGTGTGTGTGTGTGTGAAATGACTGCTCTAATATTAATTACTATACTTTCGTTTTTTTAAATAAGAAATATGATGGTTTTTAAATAAAAGTGCATCGGCTAAGACCAAAGAAACAAGATGCGAAATAACATGAAAAATGTTAACTGCTTTTGATAAAATGTCTGTAGATACTCATGTTCATGATTGTAAATCCCCATATTATTCTTTTAATCATCCTTATTTTTAAAACATGTTTTTCACCAAACTTCTTACTCGTCTCAATAATACAATCATCAACGAAACTTTCACCTATCGTGTACTATAAAAAGCACAATTCTTTCCGAATCGCGTAAACAGCTCCATTCCGAGACGTGAACAAATAACACTTGTTACGATTCATACGTAATAAAACCTTGTAGTGGCGCAAAAGTATTTCATGGTCATATCTTGGTGATAAACAATATCCAATGTTATTAGGTGTAATGCAAAAAGGAATAATTATCTAGTTAGACATAGAGGAAATAGCCACTTAGAGTGGTGATAAGGGATCTCCAATTATGGCAACATATCAGTCTTTTTCGACTTACACCTCTATGACTTTTGATCACTGTCTACTACTAAACTGACTATATTTTGGACAAACAAATCAACATGGACAGCCTGAAGTCCTTTAACACGAGTTTTTTTCCTTTGTTCCTCGCAGACAACCAAGTTAGCTAACCAGCAGCCAAGAAGGAAGAAATTTTCTTCCCAGATAACTGGTTTTTTAACGGGAAAGATTTGTTCCCCGTACATAACTACCTATAAGGTAAAATTAAGACTATTTCTAAATTAAAACAAACAAGTTCGCGGCTTAGGGGTGGCCCAAGAGATACCCCCGCCCCACCTAAACCTAAATTACTTAATCCAAATTAATCATCCTACATTGGTTTTACCAGTCCCGGTTATGGAATTTGGTTATCGTGCAGGAAAAAATCTTTCCCGTTAAAAAACCAGTTATCTGGGAAAAAAAATATTCCTTCTTGGCTGCTGCCGCTACTGGTTAGCTACCTTGATTGTCTGCAAGGAATAAAGTTTTTTCTTATACGGTAAATTCGATTGCCGACTGGGTTCCATGCGAGGGGCACGGGAGCAGAGGCAGATCAAAAAGGAGATGGCGGGATGACTTGGAGTCTTTCGAACAGAATTGGGGAAGCCTTTAAACAGACAGAGACGGGTGGAAAAAGAAAGGGAGGCCTTTGCCGAGCAGTGGGACACCAAATTAGGCTACACAAAAAAAGTACGATAGTGTATTGCAATTTCATCTGGATACAAAACGTATCATACTTACATACATACATATCGTCACGCCTCTTTCCCACAGAGGTAGGCAGAGACTACTTTGTTTCCACTTGCTACGATCCTGACATACCTCTTTCGCTTCATCCACATTCATCAATCTCTTCATACATGCTCGTCGGTTTCGGGTACTCTTGACCTGGCCTTTTTCCAAAACGTCCCCAATTTGATCATGGGACGTCCGCCTAGGCCTTCCCCTCCCAACGCACCCATTCACACTCCCCATATAAATCTGTATCATACCATACCATACCTATGTGTACAAAAATTTATAAGTCAAACTCCGTGGTTCTGATTGGAAGTGGGTTAAAACTTACTTGCGAGATTTGAAGCAAACAGATAAAAATGCAGTAAACAATAACAACGAAAGCTTGTGCAAAGTGAAATTTTTATATTTGTGTTGTTTTGTGTCAGCGTCGTGTAGTTTGAAACTTCCAAGTCGTCGAAATAGTTCGGTACACCATAGAAATAGTATGTCGTGCCGATCCTTTTGGGCACCTTGAATATTTCATACTATATTTTTATTAAAATTGTGTTATTCGGTGTGCCTCCAGGCATAGGCCTCCTCCAGTAGAATTGAAGGGTTTGGGCTATAGTTCCCACACGCGCCCAGTGTGGATTGGGAACTTCGCACACACTATTGAATTCCTTCGCAGATGTGTACAAGGTTTCCTCACGATGTTTCCCTTCACCGATAAGCGCATGGCAAATTACAAATGTATTTTCGCACATAAATTCCGAAAAAGTCAGAGGTGCGAGCCCGGGATTCTGCTTGAGAGGCCACAGGTCAATCCACTAGGCTACCACGGCTTTTTATACGAGTATATATGTAAAAATAAATTTTCAGAAACTACCCAGCAGTTTCAACCACCATGCATGCCTCTAAGCCTGTGAACGCTCAAAAAACTAAATAACCTAACGTAGCCAGCCCTAAATATACTTTACATGGAACCCTATGAATACGTCCTAGTATATAATATAACCCAGTAGTAGTATCGGAATAGTCATAAATCGGATACAGTGGTGCTCGTCTGCTCGGTAAAAGGCATTATCCACGCGTCTCCGCGCCCTAACTACGGGCCTTTCCTTAGTAACGAATACGCAAGTTTATAAACGGCGGCCTAAAGTTATAATATTCTCACTAGAAGTTTATGACGGTGCCTTTTTGAGAACCTTCAGTTTACGTGTAACTACTTTTTACCTTCATCTTTTTTGTATACCATAAGAAAGGGAGACGAACAAGTCGGTTATCTGATGGTAAATGAGCACCACCCATACACACCCGCACCCGCTACACTATTGGGTTGTAGATGCGTTGCCAGCTTGGAGGGCTAAGACAGATTATCTATCTCATTCTCTCAGCACCGCTAGCAATATAGGGAGCACGAGTCTAAAGATGTATATAAAAACTAGCTTCTGCCCGCGACTTCGTCTGCGTAGAATTAGCAATTGATATGTTTATCGCTATGCCGCGAGAACTATACAATTTTCCGGGATAAAAAGTAGCCTATGTTTTAATCTAGGGTACCAGCTATCTTCGTGCCAAATTTTGTCTAAATCCGTTTCGTCGTTTTAGCGTGAAGAAGAAACAAACATACACACTCACTCACTCACGTCGTCACATCGTCACAAACTTTCGCATTTATAATAAATCAATAGTTAAATATAATTAATAATAATAAGAGTATTAATAAAATGTCAGACGATGGTGATGATGATGTCTCTACGTGTGAGCGAATATCAAATATGAATCGCAGGTTCCTACATACTAATAGGTACTAGCTTTTGAAGATACTAGCAATGACGGCATATGAATTTGCCGCTAGAGGCGCTATTGTAACGTGAGGTATTATACAGAAACGTAAAATTAGTAGGACCTACAAGTTGCATATTCCGGCTTTATATAACGAATTTTTAGTGTTATTAAGATTGTTTCCGATTATTATCGCAGACATACGGCAGGTTTATTAAAAGATAAAAGAAGAGCTTTGAAAATTAGGAGCCAAATTAAGCAGGCAAATAAAATGGCAGTTAATTTAGAAGATAAATGGGACTGTGTAACGCTGGGTAATAAATAGCTTGCTATTAAATATTAATTGAAAGAAATCCTGAATAATGTGATATACCTTACTCTACAGTGGCGCCAACTAGTGAGTACAAATACGATAGCCCTCATTCTAACAAAGTACGAAAAAATCGACTCCCTGGTATTCAAAAAGGGTTGAAGGTGGCATTGATTCACATATTTGCATCTGCTAGACTCATATATATAATACTTATAACTAGCTGAGCTGGCAAATAAAAATTCGAAAGTCAGTTTTTGTCTGAGATGGCGCTGCATACGAAAAATTAAAGTTTTTTTAGTTCATTTTTCATATATTTGATTACATATTCGGCTATTCGTGAAAGAGAGAAAGCCAACAAATCAAAAATCATAAAAATACGTGCAGCCATTCCAAAGTTATCAATAGTTAAATAACACGACTTACTTTTAAACACGTATAGATTTGTAAAATTTCTGGTAAAAGTAAAGTTGATATAAAAACGTAAATATAACGTGAAAAGTTACGCTAATAGCTTAGCAATGTGTTGCAATATTTTCCCACCAGCTAGCGCCTCCCATTTGCATGTGTGTGTAAGACCTAGTATCTGTATAAGTTCGTTAGTGACACCAGCGTTTGTGCAGCTATTCTCCGAATTGGTGCATTGTTACCATTTGAGTGTGGTCTCAAAAAATCGGCCGTATTAAATTGTGTGCGCAAATCAATTGATAATCTATAAATGTATTAAGAATCTTCTAAAAACTACAAAAAACCAACAAAATTGATTATAGCGCCATCTAACGGGGCTTTTACAATGAGCTAACGCGAGCATCCGCCTTAAGTAGGATGATTCCACAAAATGATTGAAGAAAATCTACTAAGAATTCTATTTGCTGCATTGCTGCTTATAATAATAACACTTGACAAAATCGAACGTAGCAAGGTCTACGTCGTAGCAAATCTACAAACTCGTAGCTCGTCTTCGACCACGAGAATATAGCACACGGTAGGGGAGTAACATGTGACAATGCGCTCGGATTCCCGGGAGATCTCTTCCTCTCGCTAACTCGGCCACGCTCGCCGGAACTCCAGCCGGCCGAACACTAGATACCCGTACTAATACACGACACGCTACGTCGATAACTGGTTAATTTCACGAAAGTTTAGAGGGAAATGTATCATGTTCAAAGTGAATTTTCGAGAACTGTGAATAATGAGAAAATTTTATGAGAGAAGAGATTCGCTCAATCTACGAAGTGGCTGGTAACGGGATAACGGGCGAAAAATTTGACGAAAATCACTTGCTTATCTTCGCAAAATTACCGTAGCTTCAATAACATTAATTCCATAAAATAAGAAACTTGTACGCAAATGTATTTTACATTACACACGACGACGTGGTTGGCTTAGTTGGTAGTGACCCTGCCTGCGAAGCAAGCGTCGTGGGTTTGAATCCTAGTAAGGGCATATATTTGTGTGATGAGCACGAATATTTGTTCCTGAGTCATGGATGTTTCTATCTATTTAAGTATGTATTTCTCTATATAAGTATGTATAACGTTGCAGTTTGCAGTGGCGTGGCGTCAAGTATATCAGAACGCAAGCCGAAGGGAACTTAACTAGCCTTTTCCTCCAATTCTGCACAATAAATTGCCCAACTGCTTTAAAATAGGCAAGCCAGTGGGAATCGAGTTCTATGGACGCCACGCCACTGTAACGTTGTCTAGTACCCATAACACAAGCCTTACTAGCGCTTACTTTGGGACTAGGTCAATTTGTGTGAATTGTTCCCTAATATTTATTTATTTATTTATTTATTTATTACAAAGTGTGCACGTTGATATTTCACAATAATTTTGAAAAAAAAAACCTTCTTCATAACGAATGTACGAGAACTTCAAATTAATTCTCTCAAAATTCCCATGAACATGAGATTTACATAGCGTTGTTACCTCAAACAATAATAATACAACGAACAAAAAGTATCAAAAAAGCTTAAGCAACCGATAGGCGCTTACTCAGATTGTTTCCATCTAATACCTATTTACGCGCGATCTCGGAGAACAAGGGCCATAAATTCTCTATTAACGGCCACCGTAAGCGAAAAACCTTATAAAATAAAGTGCGAGATAAGTATCTTACCGGAGTCAGCCAAATTGAAATACTGAGGGTGGATAAAGCCAATATCGACTAGTCAGCGCAATATGACACTGTGAGGCGAGTTACGAGAACTGCTGGAAGTTACACTCTTCACATTCTCGTATCTCTTTTGTACCAAGGTATAGTTAGAAGGGGAGGCACGCGTCAAACAGCTGCAACGAGAATACCGGCTTCATTCCATAAACTTGTGAATTATCCCAAAATCGAGAATACTATCAGTAAAGTTTGGAAGTGGGTGGGCGCTCAACATCAATTGATTTTCCGCTTCAGACCGTATAACTTGTATCATCGTACTAATAACTCACAACTTAGTAACTAATAATCAATCTTTTTACGAGTACTTATACTCTGTTCTGTTTTATCTTTTATTCGCCTTTTTCTTTCTCTTTCTTATCATTATCGCATATTTTGTTTCGCTTTGACCCAAGAGACTTTATACATCTCTACTATAGACCAATGTAATTTAAGGTACGGACTTAACTTAGAGACCTTTTACATCCTTTTTATAAAATGTATTAATTGTATTATAGGTAAGTTAAGTAGAATTTAAGTACTATTGTAAATCTATTTTATTTTGAAAAAATTGCTTTCTGCCAAGTTTCTTGCGGCGCATTCCTCTTGGCAATGATGGTCTTTCAGAATGCGCTGGTAGATAAAAAAAAAGACATGTAAAAGAGCCCTTGGCGGCCTATTTGCAAAATAAACTTTTGACTTTTGACTTGGTCTAAACTCCTGATTTCCGTGCATTAAAACCATTCAAAATAGCCACTGTGGGAAAGAGGCGTGTCGGTATGTATGTATGTAAAAATTACCGTTAAAGTAACGTTATTTTTCTGTATTATAGGTATTTAGTAACCATAACAAGCCCTGGGGCCTTAGCATGACGTCTTAATGCGATTCAGTTTAGGTTCGCTCACAGTCAGATCCATATTAAAAATGACAGCTAAAACCTGAACTGAGTCGGAATTAAAGACGTTATGTTAAGGCCCCAGATCGTGATACTAATACTTTTCTTACGCATCACGCGGCTTCGTCACGTCAGAAGAATTCCATGTCTCGAAAGAATTTCAGAAAATCTGTACAAAATTTTGAGCTCCTCAGAGTTCAGGATATACGTTAATACCTATGTCAGTCAGTCAGTCATTCATAGAGCTTCTTCTCTAAATCAGATAAGGTACCTTTCATTATCAAATCTCAACTCAACCCCAATAATTTTGAGTCGTTATAATGAAACCTATCTAATTTTAACTTTTACAGTCTCATTTTTCAACGAAATTCTTTGTGATTTTAATAAGAAAGAATCTCGTCATAATTTTGTGCAAGTTTAGTAGGTACTAAAAGTTAACAAGTCCCGGGCTCCCTTCAGCACGTTTCATCGCAGACGTTGTCCGCATTCATCAAGTCCAAATGACAAATAGCGTAGATAATATTCAAGTGCAGGCTTAAAGGACAAGACTTTATGAATAAATGCAGTACTCGTCGTGTGAATAATGAGACATTTTTTTGTGAAAAAGATTTCAGGGCATGGTTTTTCTCTGAGACAGGTTTAGCCGGCGAAATTGATTAATGTTAACATTACTTTATGCTCTCGTGACATGGTTACTACTAATACGAGTACCTACTATAACTTTACTAGTTACCTACCATTTTTATTATAATTTTTATATGTCGGTGGCGTAATCATGTTGTTATATATTTTTCTGTTTTTTTTTTGCATCGTATTCGATGTTGTTAAACGGCCATACATATTCCCGAAATTAAATGAAAACTTTCCTTATTATTCAAGTATTTTATAGAATATGCACACAGTGTTTCTTTACTTTATGCATTTATTATACATATAAACCTTCCTCTTGAATCACTCTATCTATTAAAAAAACCGCATCAAAATTCGTTGCGTAGCTTTAAAGATCTAAGCATACATAGGGACAGCCAGACAGCGGAAAGCGACTTTGTTTTATCTAACTAATATTATAAATGCGAAAGTATGGATGGACGGATGTTTGTTTGTTACTCAATCACGCCAGAACGGCCCAACAGATCCGGATGAAATTCGGCACATAGATAGAGAAGAGTCTGGAATAGCACATAGGCTACTTTTTATCCCGGAAAATTGCGTAGTTCCCGCGGGATAACGATAAACGAATTCTTTGCAAACGAAGTCGCTGGCAACAGCTAGTACTACATGTGTAGTGATGATGACTAGCTGTTGCCCGCGAAACCGTCCAAGAATTCCTTTATCGCCGTCCCGCGGGTTTACGCAAATTTCCGAGACCAAAGTGTAGCCTATGTGTTATTCTAGACTACAATCTATCTCTATACCAAATTTCATTCAGATCTGTGCGACCGTTCTGGCGTGAAAGAGTAACAAACATCCATACAACCATCCTCAGAAATTTATAAAATCAGTTGGTAGGTTTTTAATTCAGATGGAAATAATATTGCGTAAGTATCTATTTAATGTTTTTCGATACCAAAATGCTGGACGACTGGCATCTAAAATATTTAAGTATTCCTAAGTGCCAATATTCTTCAGCGGCTTCAAGTAACGTAATTAATTCCATTGAGTGTTCTCGGCATTTTATCAAATTAATTACAAATCTCCTTCAAGCTGTTTGAGACAAACGTATCGTGTTAACCAAAATTACTTAATGTAATAAGTTTTTGTGAAACAAACATTTTTAAGTGCCCTTTTTGTTGGCAGTACTTTATTGTGTCGTTATCAAAAACGTATATCTAATTTCAAGTCAATGAGACCTATGGAAGTGAATAAAAATCGACTTGCATGATCTTTTAAAAAAGTTGCCTACATTATCTCATCTAGATATTTGATACAGGTTATTAATAATGTACATTGTTGTAGCAGTTTTAAATTAACTGAAGTTAACAGTTCGTTGTTAAGGCAAAAAGTTACGTTATCCTATCTTACTTTCCTATTCCTACTAATTCCTATTTCCTACTTAATATTATAAATGTGAAAGCTTGTGACGATGTGACGTTGTGACGATGTGACGATGTGAGTGAGTGAATGTGTATGTTTGTTCCTTCTTCACGCTAAAATGACTGGACGGATTTGGATAAAATTTGGAAAGAATATAGCTGGTACCCTAGATTAAAACAAAGGCTACTTTTTATCCAGGAAATTCTACGCGGACGAAGTCGCGGGCAGAAGCTAGTATGTAAATAAATGTGATGTCTGTGACATTTCAGAGCGTAGCGGTGGTCGGTGCGAATGTCATCGATTCATTTTAGCATTTTCGTGTGGAAAAATAAATACAATTTGAGTATGTATATGATTGTCACACTACCAACCGTATTTTATTACGACGCGTAAGCGTCACGTTTATATACCTACAAAACTCGTTACGCCAGAGCTAACATATAACGTCCATGATTAATTAGATACTGGGTATATGGAGCTACGAATATTACGAGCCTGTGTCTTTGTGCCGACCCGAAAGACAACCACTAGCTTAGGCTTTCTATATTAATCTGGAAAAACGTATAGCATAGCAAAATGGTGCTGTAATATTAACATCAGTGCAGTACATACTGGACATGACGATGTAGGTAAGTATAACATTAGGTAGGTACCTACTAGGTAGTGTTTTATGCTTTTCAACTCAGAAAATATTTAATTTGCATCGTCTCGTTTGCGTGATCGATTCTTGTTTCAAGAACCCCAGTTTTTAAGACCGAAAACGTCAGCTTAGGTGTACAATTAGGTGCTTAGGTGTGTTAGTATCTTTCTCGTGGACTCACAGTTCCGATATCCTGCATAGTTTTATGTAAGCAATATCAACTTTTTTTGTGCTAAACGATTATAAAACTTAATTTAAATAAATGCCCCAAATATATTGCAGTGTGACCAAACCAAAGCAAACAGACGTGAAAGCTTTTACAATCTCAATTTAACAGCCAGCTACTTTATGCGAGTATGCACGTTTGTTTATTTTGTTTTCACAAAGATTAAACATAAAGATGAAAGGAGCTAAATCAAGACGAATAAGAAAGAAAATCGGACGGATGCCCTCACTCCCGGGACGTCCGGAACTTTCATGCTCGACTTAATTCGGCTCATATGTAAGACACCGTGTGCGTCATACCTAATCTCTAAGGCCCTGGCACACTACGATTTAGGAATGACATAAAACACCCATCCCTTCTATTTAAATAGGTACGTGAAAGGGTACGTGTGATAATAGTCGGAGTTTTGTTTAAAATTTATGCTCTACGGTCGGCCAAATAAGTGGTATAATTTCATATCAAATTAAAATGTGGCTAAAGTCGAACTTTCAAGTTGACAATCACATCTTATCAACATTATATTTTACTAGCTTCGGCCCGCGACTTCGTCCGCGTAAAATTAGATTGAAGAACTGATGCACTTTAGGCAGCTACGAACTTTGACATTTTTATCACTATCCCGCGGGAACTATGCAATTTTTCGGGATAAAAAGTAGCCTATGTTTTAATCTAGGGTGCGAGCTGTCTTCGTTCTAAATTTTATCCAAATCCGTCCAGTCGTTTTAGCATGCAGAAGGAACAAACATACACACTCACTCACATCGTCACTCACAAACTTTCGCATTTATAATATTAGTAGGATGACTTGCAAAGGATTTTCAACGTTAGGGTGGCAGTCGTGGCAGACCACATATATTGGCTGATCTGATGGTACATCCGTGATTCATGTCAAACGAGGGTCCTATTCATCCGGTATGCATGTTAAATTTTGCACACAGCAAGTTAAAAATACAATGGTCGAGAGAAGGTAGAACAAATACGAGTACGAACTTACTCTTGCGTTTTATTTTTAGTTGATCTGGCACGAACTCTATATACACCCACCTGACGGAAACTTTACGGAAATCAGCTGACTTGCATTGGTCAGCAGTTGTATTCTGATCCAAAACTAAATCATGTAAGGGTAAGGCTTGAGTGGACGCTCGAGTTGAGCGTGCAGCGGGGCGGGGCGTGCGGCGTGCATTTTAAACAAATGAAACCCATACTGGGCCCTATTTTATAAAGCTACAAGTTACAATTTACAAGTGAATATCTCTTTCTGATCCTATGTGTTAGATAGAGACTTCCGCTTGTAAATTGTACCTTGTAGCTTTATAAAATAGGGCCCTGGTGTCCTGAGTGCACGCTGCACAGAGCCCTTTGCCGCTGCCCACCACGCTGCACGCTCCGCCAAACGCTCCGCTTCGAGCGTCTTTCAGGATTTAAGGTGGAAACACATTATTAAAACGCTACGCGACCCGATGCAACGAATGTATGCGCATGGCGTCGCGTCGGATGTTCATAGTGTGGTTCTGGTCATAGAAAATAATACAATTTGATTCGACTCAACACGCGTCGCGTTGCATCGGGTCGCGTCGCGTGTTAATAATGTGTTTCCACCTTTACACTAAGAATTCTAAATTTCAAATAAATTGGACCATTTCGAGTGAGTTAAAATTAACTTAGAAACTTTAACTTAATAAAAACACCGGGTAGCACTCCGAGAGTGCCGGCAGAAGTGAAAACTACACACACGCGCACACTTGCGCAAAATGAAAAAGAAAAAAAACTTTTTCTACACGAGACTCGAACTGCGATCACTTGAGAGAACGCACTGTTACTCCACATCTTATACCACTCGGCCAAACGCACATACGTTAAAGCAACAAAATTAACGTACATAGGCCTTACCATGACGTCCTAATTCCGACTCAGTTCAAGTTTTAGCTGTCACTTTTAGTATGAATCTGACGCAAGCGAATCTAAACTGAAACGCATTAAGACGTCATGGTAAGGCCCAAGTTCAAAAATCGAACGCGACTCTAGCTTCATTCGTATTTCAAAATAAGCTCTTAGAGGATTCTGATATCCTGGTACTTAAACTCTTCCTCCGTCTTACGCCCGACGCGAGTTTAACATTTTTCACCCATCTAAAAAAAACCCTAAAGAAGTTTTCACTTCAAAAATACGTGGTTGTCAAAAACTTGTAATAAAACGAACAAATTCTATTTCCAACAAGGAATTGAAATAATGAACACACGTAACACATTAAAGTAAGTCCTGAAATGGAGTCAGGGTTTAAATCAGTCGGCTATTTTGACAGAGGTCCCTGAACAGACGAGGCATAAGAGAAGAGGGTTAAACGAAGATATCTTTAAGTAAGTACTTGTATTTCCGAAACGTAGTACCGTAGGTAACTCGTCATAATATAACTTTTGCACATGTTCATATTATTATTATAATAATAATGAGCATTGGCTCATTACTATTATTTCTGTTATAAGTTAAAATTAGGTACAATTAATAAGGTTAACGGTTTTAGAGTAAGTGACAGTTCTTTACCAGACATCATATTCAGATAGGTTAGACAAGATCAAGTTTAACCTTTAGACGACAGAACTCTAACTTCTTAACTCTCGGTACGATAAATATTGTGAGAGCTACGATACGTTACCGAAGTCGATCGATCACTTCTAAATCCTCGAGACTCCGCAATCAAAAGTTGGAGTTTGAAGCAAAACAATACTCGCAATACGCGGCGTCAAAAATGGCGCTCCATCATTATATAGTAGACTAGATGTTGCCCGCGACTTCGTCTGCAAACAATTGGTTTATCGCTATCCTGCAGGAACTACGCAATTTGCCGGAATAAAAAATAGCTTATAATCTATCAGCCTCCAGACTATAATCTATCAGCCTGTCACTTCTGTTCAGCTGTTATGGTGTGAAAGAGTAATAAATATCCATACATACACCCACGCTCATAAACTTTCGCATTTAAAATATTATTAGGATTGATTTGTCGCTATATCGCATCGTCATTATCGCAGTGTTACTGACGCTTGCTTGTGATATAAAATAAATAAATAAATAAAATAAAAATTGTTTATTTCAGACATTAATCCATATCTTGTTAGTAAAACAGTATGAAGTAGGTACTTTTACACAAGCTACACAATACCTTTCGGAACGGCCACCGATTTAGGTTTATTCTTATGAGTAAAAATGGTGTAACCGGAGAATTCATTAAAATAACACAAAGCCGACAAAAAAGTGCTTAATTACAGTAGGAATACGATTTCCGTCCATTAAAATTAGGAATTTGTAATTATGGGCCCAGCTATAGACTAAGTGTAAACTGATGTGGATGTGGAGACCTAATAAAATTGTCGCTGAAGCATTATTGAAAGAATACTGAGCATAAGGACGTTAATTAACACATCTAAATGGTACTCATTCATTGAAAAGAAATTTTGCTTGTTTATTTTTCCTATTTTACTTTTGTCTATAAATTTATTTTTCTGTAGTTTATTTTTTCTTCTAAGAAACTTTCAAAAGCTGGTACTGAAACAATTTAAAATCACGGCGTTCCTTGGATCATTTGCCACCGTGAATAAATAAGTGAGTAAATAATACAAT
Source organism: Pandemis heparana (assembly GCA_963854515.1). NCBI lineage: Eukaryota > Metazoa > Arthropoda > Insecta > Lepidoptera > Tortricidae > Pandemis > Pandemis heparana. The sequence continues at coordinate 8,256,658 of OY978011.1, read as the reverse complement.
AACTTGGTTTAACAACCGACTGACCTCACATAAAACAAGTTTTCTGGCTCAGGAAGTATCGCAGAAAGTTTTAATAAATTCACGACTTTCATTCCCCCGGGTATAATCTAAGGCAGACTGCGTTGCAGCCAGAATATTACTTCCACCGTTAAATATTGTACTAAACGGTGTAAAGGAACGAAAATTACTAGCTCGGCTGTTCTCGAGTTTTTGCGGTTCGACTAATTATATGATGGGGAATTCATTACAGAATTAAATACAGTCGCTGAAAACAAAGGTTGAAAAGCGGAGGCCTTCTTTCAAAATAGCTTTGATAATGACAAGCGAAAAAAGTCAGTATTTTATTTTATTATGAAACCACCTATTACAGGCTATTACTGACCTGATATTTGTAAATTGCCATAAAATGTATGTCAAACAAATTAAGATCAGACTGGGAATCGGAATGTGCTTGTCGGGAATGGTCCCAAGAATGACAACGTGTCTTCTATCAAGCTTTTGACACTCGGCTTTGAAAGCAATCGAAACATCCAAGTTCTTTGCAACTTTTAATTAAAAAGCTTCGCACTTTGAATACGATTTCAACAAATCTTCGATTCTTTTGTGCTTAATAATTGAACGTCGAGTTAACTATTTAAGGGTTTGACTGAAAATCAGCGCTGTAGCAGGTACCTACTGCAGCAATGCTGAGTCGAATTCCTTTTCGACATCATCAACTCATTATGTTTTTTGTATTAGTTTAAGGGTTTGTGTATCTTGATGTTGAATAAAGTTATGTCTATGTCTATGTCTATGTCTATTTAAATGGTTTTCTAAGAAGTGATCGTCAGTACAGACAAGTAGGTACTTAGGTTAGGTATCATTGTGATGAAGTGGAAATTAATTATGTTATGAAGACAATTAAGTATCTTACATTTTCTCGTCTTGAGACGTTTACATAATTTCTATTAATCTCTGCGTAGGTACTCAGAATTTAGAATATAGTGCCAAAAGAGAATATAAGCACTACGTTTTATCGTTTTATGTTTGGTGCCTATCAATTCATGCAAAGGAGTGGCGTGAAAGGGTAGCTAAACAAAAATATATGCTTACGTTCTTATTTATAATCTGTGTATTTAACAAGATATTCACAATTTTACATAATAAGGTTGTATTTTTTTTTTAAATAAGTATCATATTTTCCATCAAGTACCTGCTTAACCAAAAATTACTTTAAATAATACCTCGGGAGTGAAATGATTACTTCGGTCATTCTGAGGAAAACGTGTTCTCAGCCTAAACTCCGTCTTGATTTTGAGTTTTACATTTATGAATATAATTGAAGTAAAATGTGAAAATCTATGCTACAAGAAGCTTTATAATTTATAACACATTGTTTTTTCATCAAAACGTAGTTGAGCCATCGATATACACATTAAATATGAATAAAATACTACTTATTTGTTTAAATTAAATAAAAAGCAAATATTATGATCAAAAAATAAGATATACCCCATGTAACGCGAACCCCGTGTCATAATTCACTGGAAAATGAAGATCATGTCATAGAAACCATAAATCAATATTTTCAAAAATGTGTACTTCTTGAACCCGAAAACATCGGTACTCAAAAGTGAGTGCTATAATAAACGATTTTTATGTACAAAAACAACCAGATTTTATTTAATTTTTTTAACTCTTATTAAAAATACGACGGAGTTTAGTCTACGGAGCTTAGGGAGAAAGCCATTTTCGTTTTTTTTATTTAGTAATGGATGCATTTAAGGGAATAGCAGAAAACACGTCGTTAACATAGGATAACGAGCTATAATGATAGCAAGACAAATAGATACAGAAGAATACCAGTAAAAAATAAAACAACTAAACGGAGTTTAGCAGAGACGGGAAACACAAAACGGAGTTTAGATATAAATATATGTTCGTAATTTTGGCCCTAAGTGCCATACCTGCATCCGACCTAGACGACGACGGCGACTAGGCAGAACACTAGCGTACAGCCCTGTAGGCTTATTGTCTAACTCGCTCGCAATTGCCATCGTGTTCATTTTGACAGTTCTTGTATGAATGTGACAGTTAGCTGATTCCGATGCCAACTGTCAGCCTATACATGAACTGTCAAAATGAACACGATGGCGATTGCGAGTTGCGAGTGAGTTAGACAATAAGGGTGCGACCAAACCGCCGCTTAAAAAACGGTGACGTTACGGAATCGCAACAAAATGTATGAAGAAACGATGAGAAAACGTGACGGATACGACACGTCACTGCGTATACGCGGCGGTTTGGTCGCACCCTAAGCCTGCTGTTGGGTTGCGCGTAAGCTTACATATAATGGTGTAATTTGTGATTTTATATCCATTGACGGAGTTCACAATTATATGTGTAAGACCTTACCGCTATTGTTAATTATAATAAATATGTAGACCAACTAGTTGACTTGAATTATAAAATACCTAACATTGGCTACCGGCAGTTTTTACAAAGTTACACAAGGTTTTGTTCTCAATTTTGGAGTCCGCTCGCTAAACGGAGCTTAGGAGAATGGGGTTTTAGTATTTTTTTTTAAATAGTTCTAACCATATTATCGTGCAAAAACTTAATGCGCGAGCTAGAATGGAACGCATACTAAGTATGAAAAATAATAAAATGTCTAAAAAGCTTAAGAAGACTGCGATATTTGCTCGAACGTCCAAAAATTGCCTGCTCTGAGAATGGCCGACTTACAAAATGTTTGGATTTATCATTTCTGCATTTAAGTAATACTATAGCGCTATATTCATCAGTTTAATCGTTCAGTTATCGCACAATTCAATTAAAAAACAATTGATAACCATCTCCCAAAGAGTTGTCCGTGACGTCGAGAACATTTTTCATTTCCCCAAATGTTTCCGTCGAAACGTGATTGCGAGCCACAATAACACGATCCTTTTATAAATAGCATTCTTTTTAAAACCTTTACCAACCTACCCAAAAAACTGACCTGCCTGCCAGCTAATTTTGCCTCAAAAGGTACATTTATCATTACGTAAATTATTTGTATTATGCTATTCTACGATCTTTATCAAAAGCCTGGTAGCTTCACGAAATTTTCTCATTAATCAAGTGGGCGGCATTTAGATTAGAGATATGGTTAACTTAATTGTTCAAGGTTATTATTATAACAACGAAGTGGCCATTCGTAACACTCCGTGTTTACATTAAAATTTAGTTTAATATTAACAGGTTTTCTAGTAAACAATGCGTTGCGTTTAATTATTTTGATGGCAACACTTGATGCCGTTGGCGGGAATGTAGGCCAATTTAAGTGGCTTTTAACACGGTGTTCCAATATTGCAATAACAATGTAACTCATCCAATTGTGTGCGGTAATTACGATTCCACCCTTTTCATTGCATATTATGTTGTTCGCCATTCCAGCAGGGAAACATGGAGATGTAGGTATATTTTTTTTTGTAAATACGTTCATACATATGTATATACATACATGAGTCACGTCTCTATCCCTTACGGGGTAGACAGAGCCTAAGGTAACAAGACAAGGCATATGTTAGGTGGAAAAGGAAATCAAAATAGTGATGTGTTGCTAATCGCATCGCCTATTTGATTCCTAAGATTTTACCAGATGGTAAAATGGCGCGGGTAGAGAAGCAACTGGTACATTCACATTTGCATTACCATTTGTAAATCCTGTTCTACTTATTGTATTTTATCACCGTATTAAAAAACGCACAGAAGAATTGTAAAAGAAACAGTCTACCGATTTTTTTTAATAAGTAGGTAGTTACAGATAAAAACGAATAATACTTAAAAATACTTTTTTTTAATATACTTAACTACCTACCTACTACGAATTGATTAACTTTGCGTTACATTTACATGTATTAAACGCATTGCTTACAAAGGTTCTTGTAAGTACATTATAGATACTGACGAGCAAAAATAACAGATAATTTTTCATACGACTTTTATGTAAAGTGACCCTTCATTTTTCTGCGTCGGTTGTGTCGTATCATGTTTTTGTCTGAACTAAGAAACATAAAAGGGAAACGTTCCCGGCCACCGGAAGTGAGGAGTATCTAATGGGTTCATTCTCAAAAATGTCCGTCATAATAATTGGGACCCTCATTATAATAATAAATATCATCTTACGATCCTGGCACGGCATCATCATGAACACATTTTGTTCTGGTAAAACGCTATTACATGGTTCCGGGCATTGTCAAGTAACTAGCTTCTGCCGGTGATGTCATCCGCGTAGAATAAGTAATTCACTAATTATTTCTTTAAATAAATTAAGTAATGGTGGCTTAGTGAGCTAGCTAGAAATAGTTCTTGTATCCGTCTAGCCACTTAAACATGAATTAAGTTAAGGTCTTTTCATTCTTAACTATCCTATTTAGTAAACAAAATTCTAACCTCAAAACGTCTCATTTTTGTTATTTTTTTACTATTTCATCGTAAATAAAAGAACAGGAGGTAAAATATCAGCATAATTATGTGCCTCAGGTTTTTTTGATAACATAATACACCTTATTCTTTACAAAAAATTGTACTTTGAGGTTAGAATTTTGTTTACCAAATAGGACAGCTAAGAATGAAAAGACCTTAGTAAGCAACATAAGCAAGGACGACATGTAAACGATAATCACAAAATGAATTCCTATTTACAAAGTGCTACCTCAGCTTTAGACCAAACAAGAAGTGAAACAGAGTTCCAAGACCGAAAAGGCTTATAGGGATCGTTTAGTAGATGATTAAAAATCACACACTTCACTATATACACAATTTATTTACACAAAGTATTTACATATAATTACATTTAGACGGAGCGACATTAAACACAGCTTCGCGCATGAAAGTCTGATAAGAAGAGAGCGCACGCATGCGCGAGTTTTGTCAAGCTCCCCGTTTCCACTGAAACCGGAAACGGAAGTCAAAGAAAAACTAACTTAATACTATTTACAATATTATATACAAAAATAAGGCAGTCGCCACAGGCTGATTTAAACTACGCCTCGCTTCGTAGACGGAATCTTAACTTAATGTCTTTCAGCAATCTTCTTTTTTCACGTGAATGACGTCTGAACGGAAGAAACACGAAGTTGGCCGAGAGACATTAAGAAACTACTTCTAGCTCTACTGTAAAGGTTCGATTGTACTTTATTAAAGTGCAGCCTAATTGTAGATCTATTCAAGTCCCTCATTCGTTAGACTCAACTAACTAATATAAAGTAACTGCCTAATATAAAATGAGATTCAATAAAAATAAAATTTCAAGGAAACGCTTAGGCAAAAGGAGTTTCAAACAGGGTTGCATTAAAGTTTATGCGGTAAAACTTTGATCATAAGCCGTTTCGGCGTACAAATGGAGGGTAAGTCGGGACCGGCGAGGTAATGTCACGTTCGTATTTTGCAGTTACGAGGACAATTATACAGTATTGCGTAATCGTAGTGTAAAGTTTTCTAATAACACCTTTTTCATTTCATGAGACTTCTTTTAAAGATAATCTACTAAAAGTCATAAGTTGTGACATAAACATAAATAATAAAAATTTATGAATTTACTGTTCCAACGGTTCCAACTCACAGTAGATTTTTAACACAGAACAATAGGTACTTCGTAAGCCTGTTTTATTACCCATAAAGAAAGGTCTTTTCTACAATTTAGGTGACGATAAATTAAGTCTACGACCTCCAGTCATTATCAAAAGGGGAAACAATTGATTTTAAGGTCGATCTTAGCAACAAAGGGCGGTAAACGCTCAGAAAATTGAAAATTCCATTACGTTGGTACAAAATGTAGGAGGTGGTCGTCATTCATCTGTCAGTCATAAATAATAAGTAACAGAGGTAAGTTTGGCCTAAAAGTGGTTTATCATTATGCCTTCCACGGCCTTGCCTTCTGGTCGAAACGGCTCGTTTTGTTAATCTTATATTAATTTCCGTGCAAACATTTATCAGTTTGTTCAGATAATTTTCTGAAATAGCACAATACCCATGGTCCAAAATATAAAGCTTAATTGTACATTGCAATCAATCAAAAATGAATAGAATACGCGGCGTGTAAAAACCACCCTTACTCGCGATGATTAAAAATAGATCAGTGTATTGTAATCTGTATAATCTACATCTCATAAATACATAATAGGCTGCGTTATGGTGGATGTATTCAAAGTAGGCTCTCATCAGTGAACCAGCATTGTTTGTTAACAGTGAATGTGTTGGCTCCCCGGCGCCACTCGGCTTGAGAAAAAACAGAAACGGCGAATGCTCGACATAGATTCTCCAAGACTCCTTACGATTTGTGACAGGGACAAGTGACTCGTGATCACGCATTTTATAGGTATAAATCATATTTGTATTCGCTGGGAGGTCGTAAACGCAAATGATATGTCTCGCCTTGCTTCCTTTTACTTTGTTTTGCCGTAATCATTACCTACTAGTATACGGTACTTAATCATGGAGTTTACTGAACAAAATATTCATTAAATTAAAGCACAAAGAGCCATCCAAAGGAAATGTGAATGATATTTCGCTTGTGGATCGACTGTCGCATATCAATAGTTTAATTTTATACAGATCAGTCGGACGGTTTAAATAAAAAAACCGGCCAAGTGCGAGTCGGACTGGCGCACGAAGGGTTCCGTACCAACACTACATAGTATAAAACAAAGTCGCTTTTTCTGTCCCTATGTCCCTATATCCCCGGATTTTGATGCGGTTTTTTTAATAGATAGAGTGAATCAAGAGGAAGGTGTATATGTATAATACATGCATAATATATCGTGCGAAGCCGGGGCGGGTCGCTAGTTATCTATAAATATCTATAAACCAGTCTAAGCAGAGCCCTGCTCCAACGCGAAATGTACGCAGTGTGGGGTCACTTTACATTGGTCACTGATATACTTATACAGACATACATTACATACATAATTACGGATTTCGCAATTTTTCCTTTATCTGTGCTATGAGACGTTGCTTTGTACCAAGTTTCAAGATTCTGAGTTCACGGGAAGTACCCTGTAGGTCTTGATTCCCTTGCGAGTTTCGAAAATTTGCATAAACGGCTGTATCTTTTGATTGCGTTGGCTTAGAAGTTTGATATTTTCACAGCTCCAAGGGACAGCACACCTGAGTATTTGATATAAATTTCAGCTTGATGTACGCGTTCCTGAGCAAAAGGTTCTTGACAGATGGACGGATGGACGGACGGATGGACGGTCAACAAAGTGATCCCATAAGTGTTCCGTTTTATCCTTTTGAGGTACGGAACTCTAAAAATAGGCCAGAATATAGACTAAGTAAAGCGTCAAATAGGTCGATTCATTTTTAGCCAAATAGTTTGATTCATTTTCCTAAGAAATTAAATAGGGGGGAAGTTAGACAAAACCTACCCACCGCAAGCCCAGCAATAATTTGTAAAAGTCACGCAGTAAAATGTTAGTTGGATGGTATTATAGGTACCTACTCATATAGTCATTACATCACTACATGTCCCTATGTCCAGTTCTGTGGTATAATACATGCATAATATACCGTGCGAAGCCGGGGCGGGTCGCTAGTAGTACATATAAAACAAAGTCGCTTTCTGCTGACTGTCTGTCCCTATGTATGCTTAGGTCTTCAAAACTACGCAACAGATATTGTTGCGGTTTTTTTTAATAGAGCGATTCATGAGGAAGGTTTATATGTATAATTCTACGCAGACGAAGTCGCGGGCAGAAGCTAGTTATATATTACCACCACGTTATGAAATACGAAAACATTGCTAGCGAACTAAGTAGTTTTTCTCGTAGGCACGAAAACAAAGAAATGAAGAATGTTGCTTCGGCGCAAGGATTACGCTCGCTGCCTTTTTATTTACCTACAAAATTCCATTCTAAAATACAAGCACCTGAAAAATATCCCGAAAGAGGCCATAAAAATCCCAACAACGCATTTTGTTCGCTAGTAAAGCGGGTTTGTGCTCCCTTGGGGGAGATGCAGCGAGGTAAGATTCAGGAGTCTCCTCAGCAAGGCTATTTGTGTTATTCTTGGACTATTCCCACTTGTACTCCCCAATTTGTACCCCCCAGGAATAAGTGGGAATTAAACTTAATCAAAATCCCGAGTGTAAAGTGCAGTGCGAAATAATTTCATATTGTATTCCCATTCATCTATAAGGATGGGAAAAAAGATATAAATGTGATGAAAACATTTAGAACTTGTTCCGAAATGCTTTCAAACATTTGATTGCTTGAAGATATTAGTACTTAATTAAAACTATGATAAGAAACTGCGATGTTATTTTGTAGATACTCGTAACTACATAGGGATTTTTGCAGGCAAAAAAAGCATTTCCAATTAGGTCACGTCTCTTGTCGAAAAACAGTTTTACAAACATGAGGTATGTTACAAAACTACAAAAATTCCCACTCTCAAATAGAATACCGTCAGCGCCTGGCGCTTCCTATTTCGCGCCGGACAGGATGATTTATTGTTAGTTTGTCCGTCTTCTATTTGACGACGCTATAGAAAAATCTCAGAATCTTTTCCCCGACTAAAACAACATTTTAATCCCCTGTAACGTTTCGAGTTTAATGTTATCCTTGTTTCTCAGTGTCGGGTTGTTCATCACACTCAAAAGATCTAAGCAAGTAACTATCCTTACGTAATCAAGTTAGGGGGAGTAAATGAATCCGTTTAATTATAAGCCTCAAGCATCCTGTGCGACCCTTGGACTAATTTCAGTAATTAACGCAGTTAACGGCTGTTTAGGCGTTATTACATCACACGCCGCCGATAAATTGTCGCGGCTTATCTGCGAAGACATATATTCTGACGGTGAAACGTGAGCGTGGAAGTTTATGAAAGGCAAAAGTGTTTTATTTGTGAAACATAGGAAGGTGATGGCTGCACAAATTAATAAATAAATAAATAAATTATTATTATTTTATTATTTTTATATGAATAGGAAGGAAAACGAGCAAGTGGGTCACCTGATGGTAAGTGATCACCACTGCCCATAGACACCCGCAACCCCGGAGGGATCGCAGAATTTCTACAAAAGTGTTTTGAAATGAAATTCTCTCTCAAAAATCTTGAGAAGCTATCACGGTTCATGAGATACAGCCTGGTGACGGACGGATGGACAGCGGAGCGAAACTAACAGGGTTTCCGTTTTTACCCTTTGGGTACGGAACCCTAAAAATGACAGACTACTAAACTACCTACTACCTACTAAATATGAGTAAGACAATCTAATCAAATAGCACGCAAGGTAACGAACACAATTATGAGATTACTACGCGATTATCGGTCCCTTAACTATAACCATATTATAACACTAGTGGTTTAATTAACAACCGAACAATGTAGTATACCGCCATTATCTGAAGACATCCACGTGGCATCTTCTAATCAACCCGGCCGGAAACAAATGTTATTTCCGCATTAGTTTAATGGAATTGCCTTTGCCTTCCGCCGGATTACTCCGAGGAACACACCCGAGTGCTCGCCGGAAGTATTCCATTGTTATTTTCATGTTGGTAATGTTATGACGGTCCCGCCGTTTGCTTTTTGTTATATTGGCTGCGAAAATGGCAATCTTAAATGTTTTGTGGGTTCGCGTCCGATGGGCGCATGCTCGTTAATTCCGACTCGTTTCAAGTTTTAGTTGTCACTTTTAGTATGAATCTGACAGCGAGCGAACCTAAACTGAATCGCGTTAAGACGTCATGGTAAGACCCCTGTTTATTTCTGTAAGTACTGTCAGCATCAGAAGTTGATAATCAGTTGCAGTGTTCGTACCTAATCCGTCTTTCATACCACATTTTCAGCAAACGCACGTAATACGTAAACTACAGCTATATTTTGACTAAACTAACATTCGTAAGAGTTGTTTGATTATGATCAGGAAATACCTAAGTTTTTGTTTAAAAATATTTTTGACTGTACTTGATTACTCTGCCTTGTGTCATTGGAGCTCTACACAATGTACTCGTTCCAGAAATCAAACAGCCCATTTGGAAGTAATAAAAATTTATCCACATCGTTAATTATAATGATATTAATTTAATTTAGTTATAATTTTAATACCATTCTTTGATTTTGTCCTCGTTTTATGATTACTCAAAAATTCCCATAGGGATTCTGAGTGAACTGAAGGCGCGTGAAAAAGCTATTCAATCTTGATTTTGTGGTTAACTTTTGACATTAATCCAACATTAATCAAACAATTTCATCTAAAGCCGCGGTTTATTCCATCCCCATTATTTGTGTTCACTTTCCGTTGCAATCCACTATATTTGGAGTTTATGACATTTAAGTACCTATTTAGTTTTAGGTACCTAATCTGTCTGTATAGAGTGAAGATTTCTTTCAGATAATGTAAGTACGAGCAGATATTAACCTGCTGAAACTTCAAAAGAAAATTTTGTAACAAAATATTTTTTTCAGAAGTATAGATAATATAGCCAAATAAAATTTCAAACGCAATTTTTTGACTCCCTTTAAGTACTTAACTGTTTTAAGTGAGTCACGGTTACCAACATTCAAAATGTTTATATTCCGAAAAACTTATAGATAAACTTATTATATTGACGAACGGATGGCCTAGTGGTTAGAGAACCTGAATAAAGCTTGATTTTCTTTTTACTTCGAACCGTACGTGTGAATGAATCAAGTATGCGTAAGCCTTTTATTGGCGAGTCGTTTGAATGATACAGTAATAATATTTGCTTGGCTTTCCATCTCTATGTTTATTTATTGGGTGCCGCCGCCGCCCTCGCGTAGGGCTTAAGATAAGGCGCGATCATTTCATCGGCCGCAAATACCGCCATTTAATAACACCAATTTGAACACGAACACAGCCCACTTTATCCAGCAAATGTTTTATCTGATTTTTAGGGTTCCGTACCTCAAAAGGAAAAAACGGAACCCTTATAGGCTCACTTGGTTGTCCGTCCGTCCGTCAGTGTAATTTCGATAGTTTCATGACAGATTTAGCGTTGTAAGTTGTAAGGTATTTTGATTCTTAACTTCTTAACTATCCTATCTGGTATACAACATTCTAACCTCAATGTCCAATTTTTGTAAAGAGTCGGTGTTTTATGTTATCAAATAAACCTGAGGCAAAATTTTGTACATAATTTTGTTGTTTTTTTTTTTCCAGTTCCTTTATTTACGATGAAATAGTTAAAAAATAGCAAAAATTAGACGTTTTGAGGTTAGAATTTTGTTTACCAAATAGGACAGTTATAAGAGTTTTTAATGATTCACGGTTAAGTTCATTCGAAATATTATAAACGGGATGTGAACCGCGATTACCTTTATTGAGCTCCCGATATTTCGATACAGTTGCATGTATCATGATCACGGGTAGACTGAAGAAATTGCGGGTGGATGTTATTGTTGGGTAGACCGAGCTCTGTCTACCCTCATTCTTGCGCGTCGACTGCGTGCACTCTCGTTACCACTGGAACCGTTCTCACTCGAAACTCGATTCAAACACACTACACTCACAGTGTCACTTCGCCCACCCGAAATTGATTTTGGACGAGAATTATATAAGGAAATCACCGGATTCCAGATATTCGACAATTTAAACCCATCCTCACGATTAAAATTTTTATGTTTATGGATTTCAACCGCTTCCCTCACCAGTCTCGGTATATAGTGGCGTTCTGTCGAAATGATCTTAGGGCTGTGCAGCTCAATCCAGTGATTTGTTCCCGACTCAATAAGATGTTCAGCAATAGCGGATTTGCGCGTGTCATTATTTTTGACTGCAGTGATGTGCTCTTTAATTCTACAGGCTATCGTACGTTTGGTCTGCCCTATGTACGAACTACTACAACTGCAATCAACCTTATACACTCCAGGTTTTTCCAGGGGAAAATTGTCTTTGGGAGACCTCAGAAGTTGTGAAATTTTCCTATGAGGGGTGAAGATAGTTCTCACAGAGTACTTATCTAGTATTTTAGAGATCTTATCTGTCACCCCTTTTACAAACGGCATAAACGCTGGCTGTCTTGAAACACAGTGAGTAAGGCGCTCTGTATTCCTTCTTCGATTATAGGTGCTTGTATTATAACCGTTCATTCTCAAGACCCTTTGCACATGGTTCAACTCCTGTTCAAGATGCTGCTCGTCACAGAGTGCATGTGCCCGATTAGTCAAAGATGTCACAACTGAGCCAACAATAACATCCACCCGCAATTTCTTCAGTCTACCCGTGATCATGATACATGCAACTGTATCGAAATATCGGGAGCTCAATAAAGGTAATCGCGGTTCACATCCCGTTTATAATATTTCGAAGGACAGTTATAGTTAAGAATGAAATAGTACGGCTCCCTGTCCTAACAAAAATCAGTTTTATGGTCCCATCCTGAAGAAAGTACGAAACTTGGCATGAATGTAGCTGTCATATATGTGCTTCAATGTCGATATGGAAGCACGTTGAGAAATTATTTTTTCCCCTCATCCCCCCCTTGTTATGTGCCAAATCGTGTTTTTTATTATTTTTTATGAAAACGGGTACAGCTATCAGAAAACTGTCAATGATCAATATGTTCCTTATTAAATTAGCTACAATATTGTTCTTGGGCGTATGTTGCTAGAACTTACTCAAAGATGTTACTTAAAAGTTTTATTAAAAAGCAAACTTTTAATTAGTGCCAGCACGTAAGTCTAATCTGACCTTGTATGCGCACCAAATTTTTATATGTTACTTTACTAGGCATATCATCTGGACCCCAAAACTGCCGGGAGACAGTTTCTGAGGTGTCAAGGTCACCAGTTATGACGTCATCAAATTGGACGCCGCTGCGTTTTGTAAAATTAAAATTACACCCAACTTATGCAACGTATGAATACATATGGGGTATCAAATGAAAGCTAGTTAAATATACTATATTTGTGCTTTGAACCGTAATTGCATTAATGTTAACGTTTAAGAGCTGTTAATAGAAAAATAATAATCTTGGAAAAATATTACGGACTTTTATTTCTTGCACCAAAACTAAAGACTCCAGACTAAAATAATGTACTACTATAATGAAAATAAATTATTAAACTTTACAATAAAATTTAAATTTTGAAATTCGGATATAAAATGACGATGCTGTAGTGCCTGGAATTACGAAAAAAAAAAATTTCTTCCGGAAACCAACACCAATTTTTTTATCTTACTAGGCATATCATATGGACCCTAAAACCACTTAGTGCTCTTGAACAGCATACGGAAAGATGGTATTGTAAAAAGGTAAAAAAAAGAGTACTTGAGTCAGACTCTGTGAGCTGTAACTCTAGAAGTAATGCCTTTACGACTATGAAATAAGTGTCATTTTGTAGCTAATTTAATGAGGAACATATTGATGTGACAGTTTTCTGATAGCTGTACCCGTTTTCATACAAAATAATAAAAAACACGATTTGGCACATAAAAAGGGGGGGGGGGGGGAATAATTTCTCGGCGTGTTTCCATATCGACATTTAAGCACATATATGACAGCTACATTAATGCCAAGTTTCATGCTTTCTTCAGGATGGGACCGTAATTTTAAGTTAAGGACCCGCACTAAAAAGACCTTAGGCATAAATAGTTTTAATATCAAGAAAGATTGCGCATTTTCTAATTAAAATTAATTAAAATTCCTGGCTCAGCATGCTCTAAAAGTAGTTTAGTTATATTTTTAGACATATTATATCTTCTTTTTTCTGGTAATTTGTTATTGTTTTTTTTATCCTAACCCTTCTGACCTCACTATGGGGTGAGCTGGGATTTGCCTAATATTTATATAAACTATGAAATTAAACGACAGATAATCATTAACTAAAATTCATGCCACCGGAACATTTTTTATCTATAAAAATTAACTTGCCAAAATATGTTTTTATCGTGGTTTGAACGTCAATTTTATCCCTACGAGTACACACCCCGTTTTACGGTATGATATACAATTCAAAAAGGCTCACGAGTGTGATGTAGCAATACGTTCTGTCTCATACAGCCCATATTTTGTGACAATACTTTGAGCTAACGAAACGTGGAAGCACATTAAAGGTTATTACGAAAACCCTTGAGGATCAACCCCATTTTTAAGCGTAATTAAATTCAAGTCAATAGCGGACCGAAAAGGATCAATGAAAGCTGAAGGTAGAAATTAAAATGGTGGACGCTTTCGCCTACGGGCGTATAATCTAAGGTCTGATTTCAAAGCTGCTGTAGAGCAATGGGTAGTTGTTAATTATCACGATAAAACGAGAATGGCTGAAGTAAAAGGATATGTCAATTTACATTTCGTTGCCCTTTGGAAAAGTAAAACCAAAACGGAGCTTTATTCTTGTATTTAAGTAGTACTTTATATGGCTGGTGTAAAGTTAGTGCTGGACAAAGGTCTCCCAGTTTATGCAGGTACACTCGAAGAGTTTAATTGTTGACCCGCTATCGTATTAGATAACATTACCAATACTTCACATACGTGCGTATAAACACTAAAAACACATAACCCTCCTTTTGGGCTTTGCAGAGTCAGGTAAAGAGCTATGCTAGTTTCACAATGCTAGCGTTCCACAGAGGGGCACTAATTAAAGATCCCCAGTTTATTTACCTACCTTACCTACCTACATAAACATAACCTACTTTTAGTCAACGTTTAGTCAATATGGACGTGCCTTGATAATCCTGTCATCCTAATCTGTCTTCCACGCCATCGCCGTCGCCGCTCATCTCACGGAACCCATTCCGTGAGCATTAAAGCCTACCCTTGGGGGCCTAGCACGCTTGGTTTTGTCGTGGACTAAAGCAAATGCTCTCTTTATAATCAGCATGCTACGAATATATGTATTGTATACAGATGCGTGTGAGCCTGACAAACACACGACGCTGTCTGTAGTAATGTAGATCCTAAACAGATGATCGCATTTGGCGAAGTATTTCGTAGTCATAGTAGCAAATACGGAACCCTTTTAAATACAGTTTTGCCCCGTCCGTCTTTCTATCTGTCCGTGGCTTAGTTTAGAAACCCTTACTATTTTTAGAATATGTACCTAAATTGGAGATGTTTATTTTCTCGTTTACCCCATGGGCACAGTACATATAAGCACAAGCAGTAGGGAATCTACGAACAAATCGGTCGAAACGAACGCACACATAGACACGCGCTTTTACACGGCCCCTAAGCAGATCTCGCGGTGCCGTCAGTCGCGCGTGGCGCATTGAGACGAGCGGCCGTTTTCGTTTTAAACATGCCAAGAGCGTATTACGCAGTGTACGGCTGCTTGAACTCGGCTTCTTCAAAACCGGAGCTTTCGTTTTTTAAACTCCCTGCTGATGTTGAAAGGTCTGGTAAGAATGATACTATATTATTATGAAATAAAATGTATATTTATAACGAGAAAAATGTCAGATGTCACTTCTCCGACAAATGCTTTTTCTGTTAAATAAAACGTTGGCTGTTTAGATGATAAGTAAGTAGTTGCCGTATATTATAGACCGTGTTTTTGGTGAAAAAAAATTCTACAGACTTTCATTGTTATCATTTTGCATCTATAGTATATGTACTAATATATTATAGAAAACTACACTTGAAGGATAACTTGTCAAATACCTATAGGTAGGGCAAACCTTGGTAAAAAAAAACTATTCAATTTAACAAAAATTAAATCGACAACCCTAACGCTTTATTGGAGCGTAGGTACTTATTTCAAAAAGTAGGCCTATCTTCCCTACTGCTTTAGCTTATATGTATACTGTGCCATGGGTGATCGCTGGATAGGTCTTTGCTAAAAGTTATTCTTCGGTTCAGAGATTCATTAGCGAAATTAAATAGAGATAATTAAAGGACTAAAAAGGCAATGTCGTGGGAGTTACTATGTAATTTATTTATATTCTGAGGATAGAGTACCTATCTCTACTTCTAGTCAATGTTTTAATATACTTTTTATCTATAGCATTTGAGAATGGCAAATTGTGAAAATTTACGCGATTATTTTATATTTAAAAAGTACTTAGGCGACAGACTTCATTTAGTTGATCACAACTGGAGATAAAATCGAATTTCTTCGCTCTTGAGACTCCAGATAAGAGGAATAATTAGTACAACAAGATACTTTGTAAGCATTGTTTTTTTTATCATATCTAAGTAACCACTTAGAATATTTACTTAGTCAACAACAAAAAGGCTATAGCCAAATCAGTTGTACAACCGTCTATACCTATAGTTGGATGATTTCTGAATCACCGACTAATACGCAAATAAAATGGATATAAAACAGTTTTAGTCAAACATAAGTAGGTAGGTAACCTGTAGGAGGGAGTTCGGCGTTTTGCTCGCTTTTTTTGGTGCCAGGGGGTCAAAATTCAAAATCACAAAAATTTGGTTACATTGATATATACCTAATAGGTACCTACTTACCTATTTGAACGACTTAGCCTAGAGCATCATTATGAAGGCCAGAAACCTTAATTAAATAAATAAGTAAATATTCTAAGTAACCAGAATAAAAAAATGCTTACAATATAGTATGTTATTGTCTTTTTTAAAAGATTTATATCAACTTGCAACGTAGGTATAATGTATGAATGTACGTTTGTCCGGGTCGAATGCTGCGACTCAATTTTGAAGCAGATAATTTTCATCTGACTGAGCTGAAATTTTACATACTTGTGTAAGCCAGATGACAATATAATAATCTGGTAGCAGAATTCTGGTGGTTCAGCCAACACCGTTTACGCAGGGGGGAACTCTTCAACGGTTGGTCCGATGACTTGAAATTTGGTTCACATTATATAGGACGGATAACAATTCAAGTACAGTCATGAAAAATTACAGTCAGCAAAAAGCTTGTATCTAAAATGAAATTTTTAGGTTAGGTTATTACTAATTATTCCTACCGACAAATTCTAAAAGTCCTAAACCCACCCATGGCAGGTACCTGCTATGGGTGGTGTAGGGGTATAGCACGCGTCACGGAATGACGAGGACCCGGGTTCAATTCCCGGCCATAGCTTTACTTTTCGGATTTTTCTATGTGTTCTAATTTTCAGTTTTGTTTAGAAATTAAATTTCTAACGGTAAAACGTAAAAAGAAAATATTAAAAATCAAGAAGTAAATTTCTTGATTAATTTGATATTTCCTAAATTCTAAAAGCTTTTTCGAGGTTGCATACTTGCAGTCTAAATTCGAAACTCTAAAATCAAGTAGACAGCGCTTCAAAGTGATGTTATTTAATGATATTTTGTAGACAAACGCTGGACTTGCAACGTTAATTCGCTTTCAGTAAACAACGTGCAACAGTATTTAGAAAATAAATTAAGTGTTAAGTTCAACAATCATCTGCCAAAGCTGGTGTGCGGCCTTTATCAATTGGATGTTAATCGTTCCGGACTGCCGAGTTTCAGTTTCGATTAGGATAAATCGATATAACGTAGCTTAATGAAATAGTTTAAAGGACAAAGGGACGTAAACCTTCCGACATTCGAAACCGAGTTGCGCTTCTGAAACAACACGTTGATTAGTTCTATCAAAGGCGAAAGTTACCTGCCAGAATAATTTTAGTTGAGGCTTTGTTTATTTTGCCCTGAGTAAAAATAGTAAAAGGGTTTGACTAATTTAGTGTTGTATCATTATCTTTCATAGTACCTATAAGTACAGAAGAACCATTTTATGGCTTTAATTATGACTAGCTGTTGCCCGCGACTTCGTCCGCGTGTGTTTTTTGTGATAGTTTAGAGCTATTCTCGATATCAAAATTGTTATTATTATACCCTTACAATAATTATGTACTAATCCTTAAACAGGCACATTCAAATAGTTTTCTCGAATAGGTAGGTACTATGTACATTCAGATTTTAAGTATTTGTGAAAGTTTTGTAAGCTAGCTTACCTTGAAGTGTTTAAGATACATATTGCGCTAAGGCCCAGCAGCGCAGCGTTATATATTCTTTGGCAGTGTGGTATTTAACCAAAACAATAAAAATCTTATAAAAAGTCTGAGGACAGAAACTTTTACAATTTCAGTAACCAACTTTTTCACAATAAAATTCTGACATGTTCGTAGCGCAGGCGTAAACGCGCCTTTTGATTTTGCTTTTTTTAGGCAAAGGTACTGAGAGCATACAGCCAAGCGTTTCATTCACGCCGCCCTCATAATAATGTCAGCTTATTATTTATTATTTATTAATTTATTATTCATATTATTTATAAGAGTGCGTTTGAAAACCGAACGCGTTGTGAATAATAGCGCAATAAATAAAAACAAAGTAACGGTATTGCATATTGAACTTTAGGTGTTAGGTAAAGAACACAATTTCGGACGCCAATTTAGGTTGGACAAAAATGTCTTCGTTGAAAAAATACCTGTGCAGAACCACCAGGCACATAGGCAGGGTTTATTAATGTTTTTTCACAATTAACACACTTTTCCGGCTTTATGTCCTATATACATTTTCTTCATAGTATTATTGTATTTGTAATTATTACCAACTACTTATACCGAGGAAAGCAGATTTTTTTGAGTTCCGCTATTTTGTGCGTAATCACCTCAAAAATCAAATTTCAAGAAAACTGAAAAAATATATTTACCTGTATTAGATTAGAAGTATATATACCAACTTTAAAAGGTTAAACTTCATTGGTTTTTATTTTATAGGTGTATGAAGTTCATTATTTTTTAACACAAAACCCTCTTTTTTGCGTCTCTGGGTGAGATTAAAAAAAAATGCTAAAACAGGTATTTCTTTATTTTTATTACTGAGTATATATTCTGAGTTTCATGATTCTAGAACAATCTAAATTTTTTTTTTCATACAAACTTTAACCCCCCTTTTCACCCCCTTTTTCTAATATTTTCCAAAATTTCTATAGCCAAGATCCTATTCTGAATGTATTTAAATAGATTTGTGAACATTTCGACAATATCCGTTCAGTAGTTTTTACGTGATGCTCAGTCAAACAAACAAACAAACAAACAAACAAACAAACAAACAAACAAACAAACAAACAAATAAACAAACAAAAATTTTAAAAATGGTTTTAATATGTTCAGTTACTTATTTTAAGTCACCCTGGTCGGTTTTTTTTTTTAAATATTCAATGTACAGATTTTTTGGTCTCAACGATTTTATTATATGTATAGAAACCCTCTTTTTTGTGTCTCTGGGTGAGATTAAAAAAAAATGCTAAAACAGGTATTTCTTTATTTTTATTACTGAGTATATATTCTGAGTTTCATGATTCTAGAACAATCTAAAATTTCTTTTTCATACAAACTTTAACCCCCCTTTTCACCCCCTTTTTCTAATATTTTCCAAAATTTCTATAGCCAAGATCCTATTCTGAATGTATTTAAATAGATTTGTGAACATTTCAACAATATCCGTTCAGTAGTTTTTACGTGATGCTCAGTCAAACAAACAAACAAACAAACAAACAAACAAACAAACAAAAATTTTAAAAATGGTTTTAATATGTTCAGTTACTTATTTTAAGTCACCCTGGTCGGTTTTTTTTTTTAAATATTCAATGTACAGATTTTTTGGTCTCAACGATTTTATTATATGTATAGATATAGATAGATGTTAATACATTTGGTTTCACAGTGGGCGATTGCCCGGCGCTTGCCCATTTGCACTATTTTCAATTTTTATTTTCCTAAAGCATAAACAATAATACAAATAAGGGCGCCACTTTCTTTATAATTGACACAATTTTGTCATAAAACGCTCAATTGAACGGATTTTAGTTGTTACCTATTCCATCCGTTTTTCCTACAGTAGGTACCTAAGCTCTACCTACCTTAATATACTCGTACAAATCAAGAGAAACGATAAGTATGATGCTTATTATTAATTGCTTTACAACGAAAACAAATACCGGTTTCGACGCAAAACAAACGCATTGCGCTGAAAATCTCATTCGGGTGGGTACAGATGTGCCGTAAAACCGCTTCTGTTTGAATAAGCAATCGCCCCCATCAGGCTGAGAATAAAAGTGGACAACGTTGAAATCAAAACACGTTCGTGCTATTAGGTGTTTTTTTAAGGCTACATGTTATTATTGAATTAAAAGGTTCGGGCTATTTCAACTCAATGATAGCAAGATGGCTAGGTACTCTTAATAATAAAACAGGGGCCCGATTTTTGATAGCACATGTACTACTACTACTTCTACATAATATACTTACTACTACATCGTGCTGAATTTGTTATACAAGTAGCTTAGAAGAAAATTACAGTTCTCGTTAATGTTGTGAACTACTTAAAAATTTGATTCGAACAGTAGTTTTGAAGATATAAACATATTTTTACGACTTTCAAATGGTAGGTACTTTCAAATGCTTGTTTTGGCTTTGGCCCCAGCAACTGAAGGGGATGTATCACACGATTTGATGAAATTGCTGTAGCTAAGTATCATAGCATCAACCAGAAGACGTCCACTGCTGGATAATGACTAGAACTCCACGGTTATCTGAGACTCCTGCGAGTCAATGGTTTCCAGACGCCTCGGGGTCAACATTTGAGAACACTCGAAAACAGTAAGTACAATTCGAAAGTAGTTAAATTTTCAACTAGGTAGTGGACTAGATTAATTATTAGAGCTGAATCCATATATTTTTTGAATTAGACATATCCGCACCGCACCTAAAAAAAATGGATAAAGTAGGTATGTACAAGCCTAGATAGTCAACGGGCGGTATCACTTTGATTTTTTTCGTGAACAGAAGCTTTATAGCAAGCTTTTTGTTTTATTAGGTATTGTTTTTGATTTTGTCGTTTTTGTAATATTCAATTGATTTGTACTTATTATTATATTTAATTTTATTTTATTTTGTTTACTCTTGATTTCAATCAAAATTCTCCTAACTTGACAATGTACAATTTACGATGCAATTTTTATTGAATGAATAAATAATCTAATCTAATCTAATCTAATCTAATCTATACAGTTTTCGGAAAATACTTACTATTTCTACGAGTTTAATAGAGAAGGTTTACCTACATTTTACACGCATTAATTCCCATACTAGTTACTTATCTTCTCATTTGATAGTAATGTTCTGGTTACTAATTTTCGAAAATGTTTCTGGAAGAACAAAGTTATAGAACCGTTGGCAATTTACCCCTTTAATTATATACGTGATTTGCAACAATTGCTGTATAAACAGAGGTGGGATCTAGGTAAACAAATTACCGTAGCTAAACAGCCCGAAACAGGAAATATCCACTAATACAAATTGACCCGAACAAGTCTTGTTCGGGGATAAACTGGGCTGTGGCTTAGGTCCGTTGGATTCAGCGCTACATTTTCATTAACGCTACCCAGGCATTATCATTAATCATTATTCCTTGCCGTGTGGTGTACGACGCGCAAATTAAACGGTCTATTTGAGGTTCCTGTACCTTTACAAGGATACAACTGTTGTAAAAAATTATAAAGCTTTAGAGAATAATCACGTTTGGGTATCAAATCATTTGAATTTTAAGAAACGGTTCGGACATATTCGTATAAATGCATCGTTCGTTGTATTCTATAAGGATTATCAGTAAGCCTTTGACTTAACAAGCCTTAATCCTGAAAATGGTAATCATTTCTGTATAAAAATATATACTTAAGCATGGAAAAGCACTTACCGATCATTTTTCTGCCATTAATATTTCGTCCTGCAGAAAGGCAAGTAGCTATTTTCAAATCCATAGTCGATTGTTTTGACTTTTACGAAATACGGTCACTGTTGGAAGCTAATTCATTAGGCATTCGTTATTAATAATTTATTGTTACCCTATTGAAGCGGATCGCGTCGAATTCACACCAGAAAACAAAGCCTTTGAATATTAAAGTCAAACTATGATCGTTTCCATATTCATTAACCGGCATAGAGTTTAAATCATGTATTAACGTCGAATTAGTCCTTTACGTATCTGTAGCGCAGCGTAAATAAATAATGAATACGGGTTCAGAATCATCACTGAAAAGTGTGGTGAAAACGCGTTTGGGGGGCTATTTTGTATCGGGCGCGGCGCGGATTCTCGCTCGCGGGTTTCCCGAGAGGTTTAAGGTGTCTGGTGCTTACCATGGGGCATGGTAGCGCGAGGTGTCCGGCGAGTCGCGGGGCAGGCTCACACGAGCAGACTGTTGCTTGTGGCCGGGTAAGAGTGCGCGCGCATGTTCCTCGCCTCCCGCCGTGACCACGCCGCGGCACTGTCATCCTCTTTGTCTTAGACTTAATTGTGCACTGTCAAATAATCAACTCTCTATACTCACTTGATGCACTGCACAACGCCGTCAGTCAAAATGTGTACCTACAGCTTTCATCTGGCACATCCCCAAACGCAACTTGGTATGAAGTAGAAATCGGATCGTTTGTTAGCGGAAAACTTTTCCCGCATTTTTCTTCGTGGTAAAAGCGGTGTTTGCCTAGCAGTTTAGCCACCCGTCCCCGTCTCTCAAACAAATTCGTGAGTTCGAAGCCTAGCTGGGACGCTTCGAGATACCTACATACTTGGGAATCTTGGGATCTGTCAATCTTGGGACAAAAATTTAATTACATTATTGATAGGTAGGTGTGTACGTCTAACAAAAAGAACCTAGTTCGAATATCTGTTTTCTAAATTTAGTAATTTTGGCGCGCGTTGATAATCAAATAAGTCAAATCAGAACATACAGTTTTATTACCTACATAAATCACGTGTTTATCCCTTACGCGGTAAACAGAGTATAGAATAGCGTGGGTATAAAATATACCCACAACATAAATATACTAATATTAGTATAATGTTGTGGAGGAATTAAAACTGGTAACGAAAAACTGGGCAAAGTGGACGGAAAAACGTAAAAACCACGTGATGGGAGCCACGCGAACCAAATATATGTCTGATAAATGTAAAAATTTAAACACAGATCCACAGATGTAGCAACGGGATTTTTAGCGAATGAGGTCGCTGGGCTCGGAGACGAAACACGCTGTTTACTTTTCACAGGGTTGTAATTAAAAGCTTATTTTTTACTTTTCCAGTACAAACAAGTAGGTATCATTACCGAGGGCGTAATAGTTATTTGTTATACAAGGGGGGAAAGTTGTATTTTACCTGCGAGTGTTCATTTGAAACACGAGCTAGCGAAAGGATTCTATGATTGACCACGAGCGAAGCGAGTGGTTCAAAAATAGAATCCTGAGCGTAGCGAGTGTTTCAACACACGAGGCGTAAAATAACTTTTCACCCGTGTATAACACAAAATTTTTCACCTCACTACAGCGAGGAAAATAAGAAAAAGGGTTTGTAGGTACTATCACTCATTTTTAATAACAAAATAACTAGCTAGAAAAACATGCGAATATTTAACGTTGACGGCTTAATTGAATAGTTTTGACTTAATTATTTGAAAAAAAGAAAACATTTATTCGTGATATAAATTACTTACAGAAAAAAACAAGTAACAGCATATATACAATGACGAAATGGTTCCACCTTAGCGTAATGCTGGCCTTACAGCCAGCGCTGGTCTTCCGTTGGGACCATCAAGTGCTACTGTTAGCACAAACAGTGAACCGGCATTATAATCTTTAATATGGCTGAATGGACAATAATTCCTTTACCTATCCCACAAGGGATGAATTTTATAAAAAAAATTATTTCGGATGCGTTTTGTTCGCATATTGACTTACTTGGACTGTCAGAACATTTTATCCGTTTTTACAACAAGAATGAATGTTAATGTTGAATGCTGATATTTATGAATTAAAATAAAGTTGTAAGACTGTATTGAGTGTTTTTTACTCGATGCAATTAATTAATTTTGATATTAAAAATTCAGCACTTTTAACGTTTTACGTTTTCTTAGCTGTCAAATATCACTTAAGCTTCCTTCAAATGTCAAAACCCTGTACTATATCTTTCTAATCTGTGGTCAAAACTCTTTCTCCACAAGTGAATAAAGAGCGATTTTCTCAATAGCTGTCAAACAAACAAAAAGTGCTTTCCGAGCTAGTGAGGTGAAAATTGCTTTGCGCATCGCTAGTTGCACTCAATTCAAGCTAGAAACATAGACTTTACTTGCTGAAAAAAAAATACCTTGACGTACCGTTAAGCTCAGTTCATTGATGTCAATGTTTTGATTCCCCTATCCACTTACTTATACACCCGCAATAATGCTAAAGGTGGCCATGTCTTGTTACCTTAGACTCTGTCTACCCCGTACCTAAGGGATGTAGACGTGATCTGTTTATGTGTAGTAATGTCAAAATGTATGGAACTGTCAAGCACACAAAACAGGTTGCGTCGCCATGAAAGTCCTTGTGGTACTGTCAGCGTCAGGTATAGTATAGTACCTAATGTGACCAAAGAGCCCAATTATAACGAAACACGGTCTAAAGCGCTTGACACAACGCCTTGGTACAATACCTATTCAATTATTTAAATATGTACCTTTAGCGGCTTTTAACAAGTTCCTTCTTATTTCTGATGGTGATTGTTTCACAAAATATTACCTTAAGAGTTTGTTAAATTATTGTAAAATAAAATAGACAAACAGCTTCTATCTTCCTATCTAATTTTGAAAAACTTAACGTTATAGCATGTCCTTTCTGACCCCAATGAAGGTTATCATCAACCCAATTAGACTATTTAAAAGGCTTTTTCCTTCAAAGGTACTCTTACGTACATTCATCAGATTTTAATGAACCTACGTCTAACCCTCGTCACACTTTGTCATGCTAAGCTTAGCACGTCCCCGACACACCCTCCGTGCGTGAGGAGATAGTGATTATACCTTCCCTCTTTTTGAACAATCAGTAAAACTACTCAATCAAAACAATGTTTTTTTATTTTTCAACATTGCTACCAAACATCTCAAACTGATAATCCATATCCATTATCTCCTTTTTGATCTTGTTAACAGTAATGTTTTTACAAAGATCATGGTCCCTCGGGTCGTTCCAGCCGCCATTACTTGCCACGTAGTCGAAACTCATGTATTCGTCTTCCATCTCGATGTCAACGGATACTTCGATGTTGGGTGGGTACAAAAAAGGCCTCACTTGATTTTGCAATATTAAAATGTGGTACACGCTCAACAAGGTGTTAGAAGTGCAATCCATTAATTTTTCGGACAACACACAGGAAGTCAGTTTGTATGCCCGGGGGGAAACACTCGACATTACTCTGTATACGCCCCCGTCCCTACGATTCATCGATACGTAGGACAATGATTGAGCCCACGAATTGTCATCAATAGAACAAAAGTGATTATAGTGTGATGCAATGTTATTCCAAACAGAAAGATCGAACGCCATTACGCCAGAATGATGCGCTGGATCCCAGCTTGTAACTTCAACTCCTTCGTGCTTGTTTTCGTACGTAGGCAAATGTATGGACGCCAGCGACAAGAATTCACAATGTGACATTGTAGTCGCAAGTTTTTTCATAAAAAGCGTCATATAAATAAAGTCTTCTATAAGATAGAAATAATCATCAAAAAAGATAAACGTGCCGTCGTGGCCGTCCGTACAAGTCAGGTTTTCAAATACTTGGTTGGCGGTCCACCACCAGTAATGTTTCTTTTCAGAGAGCTGAGGGTTGCGGTAATGGCCGTGAATGTCGTAGGATTGCACACCAGTGCAGTTCATAATTTCGGCTGCCTTTACATTCACATAATACGGGCAATCGCCCGATGTAAACCCCGGGAAACTATTGGGATGTAGCTGCAGGGAGTGTGGGTAGTAAATTTGCAACACACGACAGAAATCAATTGATTTTATCACAGCGTTAGCATTTTCATCGTAATATAAATGCGAAAAGATTAATAATACGTCCTGTATACCTTTGACTTGGGACAAAGACAGTAACATGAACCTCAGAGCCACCGAAGCCTTCTGTACAAAAATCACAAAGACCACTGTGTTTTTTTGTATGGGGCCATACAGTTCGCTGTTCAATATTTTCTCTTCTCTATTATTGGCTTGAATTATGCTTTCTATTTCAGATTTATTCATCTTTGTAGTTGTTATATTAATCGCATGAAATAAATGTTCCATGTTACTCAAAGTTATCAATTTAAATACCTCTTCATTTTGGGCCGATCTAATTCTGTAGAGGTATAATATTAAGATAAATATCAAGATCACCAGAACATTCCTGATAGTAGTGAGAATCCTAGAACGGTTGTGAAGCATGTCTTCCTCTTTAACTAATAATTTAGCAGAGATTTCACAGAAAATAATTAAAGCTTCAAAAAATATATAAGAGTCTATTATAATTATTTTATAAAAATATAAAAATACTACAAAAATACAGCAAAAATACTACAAAATCTCACAAAAAAAGTACATGTCAATAATTTGTCACAATCATTATTTGGGGTTGTCAATTCAACTCAAAGAGAAACAGTAAAGATAGGAGGGAAGAATAAAAAACCTCTGTAGCCTAAATAACGAACTAAAAAGGAACACATAAGTAATTGAAATAATAAGGGTTTTTTTTATTTGTAGTTATGTAACTTTTCTAAGCTATACAAATAAAATCGAGTAGATGTAACTACTTCAATTACGCAATTAGTTTTCCTATGTATGAATCGTCCACATCCATGTGGTATCGGTTAAAAGCGACCCGATTGTCTTGGCCTGTTTGACACGTCGTACTGAATTTTAAATCAGTTTTGTCAGGTTATAAAATATAAAAAAAAACTGTTGACTCCACTGCTTTTATTTGGTGGCATAAAAAAACGATTAGGTCACCTTTAGTTGGTAAAAAACCTTCGATTGAGATACAAGAACTCAGATGAAACCAGTAAAAACAGATTTAATAACACTTAACGCCATCTAGTTTTGAATAGGTGAACATGTTTTTTGTAAAATGCTACTACAACTTTCATGCTCTGTCCTTCGGTCCACTATTAAGCCATTTCTGGTCATTTCCAGATTTTTTGGAGACAACATACGTAGGTACCGGTAGTTACATGGGTACTTACCTATTCGAGAAGATCACAGTGGAAAACAATGGAGGGTGGTAGATGGGGCGCGGCGCGGTCAGGCGGTCGGCTGGATTTGTGTACTTAACTATTTACCTGCATTTTTATCGATGTATTATCGGGATAGGTGGAGCAAGGGGTTTAAGCAACATCGATGATGCCGTGTAGCGCTAAGCAGCAGTGCTTGCACTGCTGTGTTCCGGTGTGGAGAGTAAGACAGCCGGGGAAATTACGGGCACAAGAGGCATTTCATCTAAGTCCTCTAGGTTGGCAACGCATTTGCAATCCCTCCGGGGTTGCGGGTGTCTATGGGCAGTGGTGATCGCTTACCATCAGGTGACCCACTTGCTCGTTTGCCTTCCTATTCACATAAAAAAAAAAAAAAAAAAAAAAAGCAATATGGCGTGTGTTTGGGCCAAAAAAATATATTATAATTACCTACAACTGCGTTACTATGCTCTTGTCATATTCTCAAGTTGATCTTTATTAATAGGCTGAGTAGTGCCATCTATTATCAAGTAGCTAATAATAACATAGACTAATTGACAACAGATGGCGCTCATAAAGTTTGTTTCTTGCAGTTCCGCTCACACCAATGGTCATTGTCGTGGTCTTGTTACCTTTAGCCTTTAGGCTCTGTCTACCCCGTAAGGGATAAAGACGTGATTTAGGTATGTATTTTATGCATATCATATTATGTACAGAAGGTCTCAGAATTATTCCTGAATAATCCAGCTTGAGTTAGTTTGACTAAACACCCTTACGAAGATTTTACATTTAGTTTTTTTTTATTTACAAGATAGTCTCGCCCTTGACGCAATTCAGTTTAAACATCGATCAATGATGGAACTATAATTCAAAAATCCTGAAAAACATTTTACAGGGCTATAAAGTCAACCGTATAAAGTGGCGACCGCGACAGAGGCGTCTTTACCTATGGTGCAAGGTGTGCGGCGCACACGGGCGCCGGGTCTAAGGGGGCGCGGCGGGGTGGCGAGGCGAGTTGTCGTTCATTATGGTGTGCTAACGTGCTGGACGTCTTCAGGCTGATGATGATGATGATGATGATGGTGATGATAAAGTCAAACTAACCAAACCACCTGATGAAATAATCCGGATTTTATGAGACCTTGTACCTACCTATTCGAAATAAATTTGTTTTATTAATTATACATTTTAGTAGTCTCTGCCTACCCCTGTGGGAAAGAGGCGTGACAATATGTATGTATGTATTAATTAGACGGAGACAGACGGACACACGAGTGCAGGAGCACGAATTCATGGTTCAGACTTACATTATCAAGTTAGGGACATAAAAAACGACTTCCATCCA
The DNA here is from genome assembly GCA_963854515.1 of Pandemis heparana. Lineage (NCBI taxonomy): Eukaryota > Metazoa > Arthropoda > Insecta > Lepidoptera > Tortricidae > Pandemis > Pandemis heparana. Next base: position 8,228,376 of record OY978011.1, on the reverse strand, counting down.
ACTCGTAAAATCATAAGCGGGGTACAAATGATTCAACTACACTGCACGGTTAGCACGACCGACAGCGCGCGAAAGCTGTGTCGTGCGAGAGATAGTTTACCACAAAGGTTTACCAGTCTTTTTTTAACTGTCCGTTCTAAAAAGAGACGGGTAGTCTATCTCACACGCGACACAGCTCTCCCGCACTCTTGTGCTAGCCGTGCTAAAGTGCGTGTATTACTAAAGATAGTCGAAGAGCTGGAAAAACAACACACCCTCTTATAAGAACGTATTAACCACACCACAGATTAATTTAAATACTATGGTATTCCAATATAATAATCATACAGATAAAATAAATTTTGCAATATATCTTATAAGGGTATTGTTTAATATTCCCAATTTCTCAGTCCTTTACTTGATTCTCATTTTTGTAAGATTTTGAAATTACATCTTTTCAATTTTATGAAATACAGATTGCTGTATCAAAAAAGCTGTTATTTCCGAGCTTACCTTACCTTCAATAGATTGACAAAACAGTACAGAAAGATTTCTGGTCTTCGGTGCCATCGAGATACCTATTGCAAGATTCCATAGAACTGCATTCGATTTTCCATACAATCTCTCGATAGAAAATTTGATCTAATTGACACAGAGAAGCTAGGGCTTTTCGGCAGCTAAGTCACTATTCCTTAGTCGTGGTAGTTTGGAGTGGGTAATTTAGTTTTTTGGTTTACTTACATTTATTTTTATTTAAATGCAACAAGTTTTACAAATTCAATTAGTAAATTAGGTACATCGTTAGTCTCCATAATGTTTATCATTCAAAATAAATAATAGGGATCTAAAACACATTTTATTTAACTCAATACTTTAATCTCGGGTGTTATTACTATGTATGTCCAATGCCGGCTTTCTCTCTTGTCTAATGCCATTACGAAAACTCCCGCTATTTGTCGCTCAAGTTTACAACCTACAAATAGCACCAACCTAACAAACGAAAAGCTTTGTTCCGCTAGTAAAAATAGAAAGAAAGTGTATTTAAAAATTGTAATTCATTAAATATTATTTTATAATGTATTTAAACGTCTATTTACATCGTAATTTATTAAAATATATGACAAAAACGTATTAACAGTCGCTCAAGTGAATCGTGTATCCGGTCGCTTTATTTCACCACCAGGCGGCGCTCAACGTCACTCGCTCGTGTATCTATAGTTTCCTTCTGTTTTGAAACCCAAGCCTAGTGATTTAGTTCTTGAAAATAATTGTTAAAGTGATCTAAAGGTGTTTTAATTGCTTGTTAAAATTTTGCTACGATGGAAAAGAGAGTCGTCTTGGAGTTAAGGGGCAGGACCCCCTCACAGGTAAATAGAATCATAATTCTCAATCTATTGGAATGTTTAGTCGATACGTATTTCGTTTGTACTTTATGTGTAAGACGTGTAAATTAAGATTTTGAAAGTAATTCGTGGTAATCGTCAGCTTTATGTTCTATCTTCATTAATTATCATTGTAAATCTACTTCCTAATAAACGATATGGCGATATTATGTACAGGAATTAGCCATTACCGATTGTTACGTTTCATGTGGACATATCACGCATATTGCTGGTATTATGGTGTATATCGTGTATATACATGGGGTAAATAATACTTTTCCCTATTTACATCGGTAATCCATCGAATAAATCAATTCTGTATGCACGTAAGCACTGGAAACGGTCATGATGTAAATATCCCATATTGAGGTTAAGTTCGAAAAATAGCAGGAGACTAACTTATTTACAAAAATATTCACATTACGCCGTTTTTTAACATAGCATTGCAGTTATCATGTTTATTTTAATCTTTAATTATTACCACTAAACCCAACAATATCATTGATTACGACCTGTCAATAATTTGTGAAGCTATTTTCGAAGTAATACTCGTTATCGTGCCCTCAAAAGTTAAGTAATGTGTTAATAGTGCTGCTTATTTTCTGATGCATTAATTTCTTTTAACCTTTGAAGTCGTAGTAGTTAGTAATTAAAGTTTTCTGTGAACTAGTTCACCTGATTCTACTCTGCTTAATTTCGCGCCCTTTCACCTATTAGGAATTCCATTTCCACAATTATGAGAAAGTAGCTTATTTTATTACTTAAATAATTTTCATACAAGTAGCAGTTGATGCAATGACTACTGAAAATGCATTTCGTTTACACTTTACATCTGCAATTCCATTGACGCACGCCTTACCGATACAGCGGCCATGTTTATTGCGTCGCGATGATTCGTGTCATCCGCCATTTCAAGAGAATACGTTTTCGATTTTATTCGCGTCTGTAGCACGCCGATTACTTATTGTAGTATTAACTACGTTTAAAACACATCCCTTTCATGTTACAATTAACGTTAGCCCTGTTTTATCACTAGTTTGTTACATTTTCCAAACTACGCAAGTGCCCATTGCGTTGACAACACACCATTTTGACGTTTACGTTGGCTTGACCTCGGTACGATTTATGCTGTGCTGTAGGAGCCAGTAGCAATACTTGTTAATGAATTTTTTACGTTAACATCTGTTTATCAGAGATATCGCACTCTAAAAATGCAAGATTATTTTAGGCGTTCAGCGCATTTTCTAAACTTTCATCCGATTTAAGTCATGTTATTGTATGCGTGCCAAAGTAACCTTGATAGATTATTATCGCAGCATAGGCTGCAGTGTCCTGATAAGACTTATTTACCACAAACCACAAATTTAAACCAGTAACGTGTCTTTATAACTGTTGCATTTTGATATTTTACTTCATTTTTACATCTATGGGAGCCGCCAATCATATATGTAAACAATTTGAAGCACAAGTAGTCAAGTACTTTGCCGTCATAGTCGTAACGTAACATGCCCTTATGATTACACTAGATGGCGCTGTTATCAAACTAAAATGTAATATTTTTAAATTTCAGGTCAGTGAGTTGAACCTCGATAACTGCAGGAGTACCAACGTTGTAGGTCTCACTGATGAATACACCAATCTTGAAATATTAAGTCTCAACAATGTGGGATTAACAACACTCAAAGGGTTCCCAACACTCCCCAAGCTCAGGAAATTAGAACTTTCCGACAACAGAATATCTAATGGACTCAATTTCCTTAACGGGTGCAAAAACTTGTCACATCTGAATCTATCTGGGAACAAAATCAAGGATTTGGAAACATTAAAGCCTTTGGAGGAATTTAAAAATCTAAAGAACCTTGACCTCTTTAACAATGAAGTCACAGGCATTGATGACTACAGGAATCAGGTGTTCACATTACACCCCGCCTTGAAATATTTGGATGGGTAAGTTTATTAAAAGCATATAATTATGACTTCAATGTTTTTGTAAAATAAGATAAGACAAACATAAGTTTTGTTCTGACATGGTAGGCTCTGACATGGTAGCCTGGTTTCAGCAGAAGAAGAGTTGACTGGTCTCGCTCTACAACAGATACAGAGTTAGGTGAAAGGAATATTCCACTCGGGGCTCTTAAAAGGGGGCTATAGTATGTTGCATCTTTTAAACCTCCATCACGTTCCAAACACAAAGGGTGTCTTTAAAAACCTATTATTCAGGTTATAATGTGTGGTATCACAGAACAGTATCTTTTGAAGAGGTAGACAAGATATCTAAAACATATCACAGTAATAGTCCAAAACAAGGACCCCACACTAGATATTTTGCTCACCTTATCTTAAGATGATACTAAATGTAAAATAAAGTATATCTGTTTATATGTCTTGTATTTACAGGTTGGACAAAGAAGACAGAGAGGCCGAAGACAGTGATGAAGAGGATGAGATGAATGGTAACAATGACAGCGAGGAAGACGGTTTGTGAATTTTCAACATTCATATTTGTAACCTGTCTATACCATGTCCATGATAACAAGTTGTATTAGAAAATTCAGAAAGCATGCGATTGGTCAGCGATATGGGTCACTAATTCGTATCGGATAGGTTTACATGGTGGCCAAAGTACAGTGCAGTTACACCCCCCTCCTACGTTTGCTTTAAGTATATGTATTTTAATGTTGACTTTTGACATACCTGGTGTTATAATAAACAAACATACTGCCATGTAAGCCTGCCCAAGCATTGAAGTGAAATTGTTAACGCCCACCGAACTTCCTTTGTCCCTTTCATTTGCATACAAAAGTGCAACAGAATGCTATATTAACTTGTTATCTTGAACATGGTATAGTTTCCTGCACCAGTACACCTGCATTAACTGGACATAAAGCATTCATCCCTTTCACACATTCCTATTAGTTACAAAAGGCGTAACAGTTTTATATGTGCTGTTACAATTACAAATATAGGTACTGGTTTGTTTATTCGAATGCAGGATGATACGTGTGAACAAGTTGTAACCTTAACTATGGCAAATTACTGTAACCAAAAACTCTAATGTGGATGTGGCGTTCCGCTCGCAGCCTCCACACTACGGTTTTTGGTTACTGTAACAAGCTACAGTTGCGGTTACATCTCGCTGACGGTTTATGACAGCCAAGTGGCTACAGGGGCTGAAAACAAATACTAAAACCAGCCAAGTACACGTTGGAACAGGTAACCATGGAATCCATAGTCGAAATGAAGTTAGTTACGTACTACTACAAGCTAAAACTATCGTTGATCGCTAACGCAGAAGAGATTAGAACATACAGGAAACTAGCTGTTGCCCGCGACTTCGTCTGCAAAGAATTCGTTTATCGCTATCACGCGGGAACTACGCAATTATCCGGGATAAAAAGTAGCCTATGTGCTATTCCAGACCATAATCTATCTTTGTTCCAAATTTCATCCAGATCCGTTAAGCCGTTCTGGCGTGAAAGAGTAACAAACATCCATCCTCCCAAACTTTCGCATTTATAATATTAGTAGGATAAGTAATCATTACTATGCCTTTTAGTTGCATTTTCGTTGACATTAATAATTTTATAGTAATTGTTAGCTGTTCCTGCCGTGAACACAAAATTATGTCCGTTACATATCAGCTTGGCAAACATCATAAATCTCAACTTATCTACTAACTTGCAGATTTGGATATAGATTTGGGTCCGTTGGTGATTGATGATGATGTGCCTTCAGATAGGCCTCCGGAGAGCAGATCCTCTCTTCCCGTAACACTGTACACAGTCTACGGGATACTGTTTCACATGGGTTATCTTACCGAACCCAAAAGTAAGCATCATATCTATGCCAGTGATGCTTCTCTTGTCTTTTTAGCTGCTTATTTGAGACATTGCGAAAAATGTACAAGATTTCCATGTGGCTTTTGTTAAATTGAGTAACTAACGTGCTAAACTTGGTCGTCTTTTTGTAATGTGTGTCAGTTCCAGTAATTTCTTACTTATACAATAGATGAAACCGTTAAATTAATATGCCTAGACTATTCTTATCTTCCACATATGTAAGTTGTAAGTACTGCTGCCTATCATAAAACGGATACGTAATTGATCAAACCGCAGTATGATAGCCCCATTATGTGTAGGATTGTATAGATGTACAAAGCAAATGATTTGTTGTGATGTGTTGTCGGCTGTATATATTTAACCAAATAGTAAATATGAGTATAATGGCTAGGTTTTTTCTCGTAATGAAGTATATTGATCATAATTATTGTTAATCTGTAGTCAATGTGTGGAGGAGATGAATGATCTATCTATATAATTGTCTCTATAAAGCTACCTCTCCAATGACTTGAATCATGTCTACTCTCAGATAGATACTGCAGTACTCAGACAGAAGTCTGTCAAGAAAAGGTTCCATTCATTATATTACTAATGGCTGTTATGACCGAGGCCTCCTCCATTATGAAGAGTGAATAAAGGCCTATCCCAGTGGAAATATCAAAAGATCCTTTATACACATTTATGAAACTTAATCTGCCTCATTTCAAATCTAGCTCCAGTGGTTTAGGCTAAGCATTGTGGTCATTCAGTCAGTCACAGCACTATTTTATACTTCAAGATGCATATTGATGAAATAATAAAATGGTTTTTAGGATAAACCTAAACTATTCTAATTCAGCTTTACAGTCCGTGCACTCCTAGAATAACATTTGGGTTTGTCTTGCTGTCTCACTCACAGGTTTGATATTGAATTAGCTAGTGCTACCTGAAACCCAAATGTGAGAGCTCTGACTGTATGTATAGAATTATGTTTAAAAAATTTGGAATTTAATTGACACAAATGTTATCTTGATCCAAAATGCAGTACTTTTCTAAATGAGTATTAAAATGTGTAATTTCTTTGTCCCTGTGTCAGATTTGGAAGTCTTCCTCAATCAGAGAGGGAAGGGAGAAACAAGGTCTTCTTCAGAGGAAGATGATGAGGATGATGGGGACGTCTCGCTGAGTGCAGTCTATGATGAGAACCTTGGTAAGTGCTTTGTAACTATTTTATGACTATGAAGCTTGAGGTCCCGGGTTCGATCCCGGTCGGGGCGGATATTTGTATGAAAAATACGAATGTTTGTTTTCGAGTCTTGGATATTTGTTGGACATGTGTTTAAGTATGTATTTATCTACATAAGTATGTTTATCCGTTGTCTAGTGCCCATATTACAAGCTTTGCTTAGTTTGAAAACTTTGGGACTAAAGTCGTCACAATTTAAAAGGCCCGTTTTGACATTTGTCTTCCTGACGTAACTAGTGATGTAACCTTACGACTCTGTACTCGATACTCACGATAAATCGATTCAAGTTTGCATGAGTATTTGATCGATTTGAATTATATATTGTAAAGTGCATTGGATTAAAGTTCTGATTAGAAAATTTAACTTAAACTGATATTTTGAAATGATACAATGCTACGAAAGGTAAATTTTCTTTAATTTAATATTTTTGTTACAATAACATTCACTCAATCACAAAAAAATCGAGAAAAACTGAATCTTCAGTCAATCTTTTACTTCAGATGATGAAGACGAGCCATTCTATAGAAATCAGTATTGCCATTGTTTACGGCTTTGAGCTCCAAGGTCATAATTTTCTGTAAAGATCACTACACAGCTGGTGAAATTCAGTAATTAATTGGTCTAAATAAAATAAATAAAACCGGCGAAATGCGAGTCGGCTTTAAAAAAAAATATCTTGATCGATTTATTTTTCCCTTAACCGATTATTAATAGTCTGTGGACAATATGAAAAAATCGTTGTGCCACAGCACTTAGCTGAGTGAGCGATACACATCAATGAAAAATGCAATTACCTTCAGAACATTCCGATCGGTAAAAAATAGAGAACTTCATGGGCGTGAACTGTCAAAACGGGCCTTTTAAATTGTGACGACTTTAGGTCAATTGGTGTCAATGTCAATTGTCCCAAGATATTTATTTATTTATTTTATTTAAAAGCCTCCTCATGTCATCTACATGAGGTACCTCTTAAGCTATTAATAACTAACAAACAGTTTAAGCATAGGATTGTTTCTAAATTCTGAATTAGTTTTCTAGTGTGGCTCAAATGTATGACCATGTTTTGCTGTTTGTCGGCTTTTAACAAAAAAAAAATACAATAAAAAAAAAAAATTACAATAGTGAATAATATTAATAATGTGCTTTTCGAAATAAAAATCCTACAGAAAAAAAATGAAACTAGTTTTAGAGGTAAAGTGATGTCAATGCCAGTGTTAAGTGTGGACGACTCATGCATAATGAAGCTTGCACATAAGGGAAGGAATGTTTCTTCAGGGAAAACATTATTTTCGATCTACTATGTATATTACTACTATATACTATATATATTACTAATACTATATATATACTCAGCGGCAAATCTAGCGGAACACAAAAAGTTAGCAAAAGCATACTTGAATAAAATAAAAAAAATAAAAATAGTTACCTATACTTTTTTGTGTTCCGCTAAATATGCCGCTGAATGTATACATATATATATTACTTTTCTCACGATTTTCCCCTTCACAGAAAAGCTTGTGGGGAAAAAAAGTCAATAGGTTTGAGCCCGGTTTCAAATCCACAGGGAAAAAGATAAGGATCACTAATTAATGTATCTATTTGTTACAGAGGAGGAGAGCTCGGCCAGCTACCTGTACGAGGGTTCTGAAGAGGATGACGATGACGATGACGACGACGAGGAAAATGATGCTGACCCCAAGCCCAAACCTGCAGGTAGGCATATAGTTATTTGTGTCACAAAGGAGCAAAATGATGTATTTACGGCGAGGGCGCTACATTGAATCCAGAGCGTAATGAGGGATTCAAGTGTTAACGTCCAAGATGAAAATCATCCCTCTCGACAGGGAGCAAAGCTTACTTTTCTGTATGAGAGCTGTGAAAATAACTATTGTTTGACCACCACAAACCAGAACGTTGGCAGGCTTCCGCTAGGTGGACCGACATCGAGAGTTGCGGTCTACTTTCTATGTGGGAGGGCTTTGTTCAACAGTAGACCTTTCTAGCTGAGTGATGACTACAAAATTGTTCGCTTTCATTAAAATGGAGCGGAACAGTCAACCAATTACAAACGAAGTGGGGCGAGCTGTGTAGGTCAACTGTGATCGTTCCATGCTGAAATGTCTTACTACTTCCTGGTGCGTGGAAGTACCCAGTAAACGTATTCCCGGCATTCGTTTTACTAAACATAACGCAACAGCATTATGGTCAAATGCCGCTGATTTAAATCATTTTTATTTTCTCAATTGTAAATGTTTGGTTGTTTCTTGTATAGATGGTGAGGACGCGGACGGCGACGGCGAGCCCGAGGAAAGCACTCGGGGTAAAAAGCGGAAACATGACGACGACGAGAACTGAGTGTTGCCTTAAGCGGAGTTATCTTACTAGCTCGTAAGTGTACAGCGCTCCGAAGCATCGGACAATAAACCTGATCACAACCACCCGAGGTACGTCGCAGCCATCCCTAGACTAGTTGTCATTTGTGAGATTGACCCCCGGAGACTAGCTCGCCGCTTTCACCCTAGTGTAACGCGTCCTCGCGACGCCACCGAATGAATTTAATGGAGATTTTTTCTATCATTATAATGTTGATGTCTTTTGCGTGGAATCTGTAGTTTGTTGTCCGACAAGTTGATGTTTCAATAAAAAATTGTTTATGTAGTAATATTTTTTTTATTCTATTGACATACTTAATTTTAGTCTAATCATTGAAATGAAAGTGCAAGAATTTAGCATTAAATTAGCTCTCAGACGTTTTGGTATCAATTATATTAAAATTAGATTTAAGGTGATCGAGGTAAACAGTAAAATTGTATGCCCTTGGAATCATTTAAATGTAACATTTTGTGTGACAGCATGCGACTTGTTTCTATTTCTACGCAACTATAAAAATAAAATAGACCAAAGTTGCCTTTAGAAACGAGCCGCAGCTAGAATGTGTCGAAAGTGATGGCAGCGGTAATGATAATGCAATTACGTAGGTCCACAGCACAGAGGCGGATTGTCGTCCTTTAAATATAATGATAACTGAAATGGGTACACTGATGTTCAAAACTAATATAACAGAGGAATGAATAGATATTTATTTATCTGAAAATGTTTTATTTTTATTTTTTGTACCTACGCTACGAACATTATCCCTTAGTCACATAGGTGCCTCAAGCAGAATCCGTAGGGACATTAATTTATAAAAACTTACGAACAACAATTTATGTTGATGAAGATCAATGATGAGTTGAAATGCGTTGCATCTTTTAAGTATCGCCTGGTCGTAGATGCATAATATTGCATAATAAAGTATAAGTAAAATTAAATAGTATTTGTGATTTTGCTTGTGTTTTACTATGTAATTAGGCGTAGGTCTTTGGCTACATACAAAAGCTTTTTCGCCTTTTTTTTTCAATAAGGGCGCTGCGGACTCTGTAGTAAAACATTTAAACTCACTGTCTAGGCTCAGAGCAACACTCGAGATACTCTATAAACTCCTTTCCATTCCATTACTGCCGCTACATATCGGTTTATATAAGTTGTATACAAAGTGCACATGTCAACTAAATCTCGATAATGTATTTGCATAATGACATGATCATCATTTTTTATACTTTCATACATGCATTACAATAATTCAAAAAGAACTAATGAAGTTCCAGTTTTATTAATTTTAATGTTAAGTTTTGTTACTTTGTATATGTCGATCTTTTATTGTTTAGTAATCTCACTAATGATAACTGAAACATGTTTATCACAAACTAGCTATGAATTCCAAAGGGCGTCGTAAATTAATTCAATTAACTAGATCAAATCTTTGACATCCAGATGAGTTCAGAGAGTATTTTTCTACAATCATTTTTAAGTCTTAAAAAAAGAGCAACTAATGCACTGAGGATATCAATGATTAATATGAGATGTTTGGTTGATGCAGCGTGGTAACGTGCCAGATATGTTGAAGAGAATTTTAGTTAATAATTTTATTGTATTATGTAAGTCATTAAGTTTAAGTAATTTACAACTTGGCCTGTTGATATATATTGTATAATCCTATTAAGATTTTTATTTCTGGGATTGTAAAATAAAAACTAAACTTTAATCAAGCGTTTTTATGCGAGAACAAACCCAAAACAGACATCCTCCCAACCAAGTGGAAATGAAAATACGTTAATGGAATTAGTTGTTTTAATAAATAAGTAAGCCAAAACTTGATGACATGCAATTTTTAAGATATAAAAATTATTGATATTTCCTCGTCAGCTATTTTGCTCCAAAAATTGCTGAAGCAGCGTGTTTTCAATAGGTATCACCAGATTTTCGCTGCCGTCGTAAGTTCGCTTTATCTTTACTAGTTTATGGTCCAAGAACTCTGTAAGTTGCGCTCTCAGCGCCGTATCTGAACTAACCAAGAATTGTTCTCGAGATTTTGAATATAGCTCCTTAAATGGTAAGCCTGGAACAAAAAAATACTTTTTTATTACGAACAGGCTAAAAACGTGGAAACCAACTTCAATTAGGGGATTTTTATAGCATTTTCAATTTATGACGTCATGGTGTATTAAATCAAAATTGGTACCTTGATAGTGAGATTGTTTGTGATTATCCAGCTGGTACTGTATAATGATGTTGAATATTCCCTTGGCATTGGTAGTGAGGGATTGATACACGCTCTTCAGTGAAGACAGCTGCAATGCCCCACTGCGATGCGTCATCAGGGAATTCTCATACGAAGTCTCCTCTGTGTATGGAAGGAATGTAGTCACGTCCCACCATGTGAACCGGAATTTGCTTAACTTGGAGTGGTCCCACACTAAAAAAGTATTATGCATTAAACACATTTCATGCCGTCAATACGTGAGAAACGCAAGAAAAATTTAATGAATATTTTCTAATCTTATTACACTTTCTACAGTACTATTCAGATCAACTAAAAAGTAAAATTGGTTCGCAGGATATCTTTACTTTTTAGTTGATAAGAGGTCCGATATTACAAAGTACATCACTCGAAAATACTATCTAAGATTAGTAAAATCAGTTTTTCTGCAAAAGTACAGCTCAAATTAAATTTTCGCATTCGACAACATGAATTTGAGCCATAACTCGCATTCGCGCAATTTTTCACCACTTTCGAATGGTACTTTTCTGTCTAGGGCCCCAATAAGGCTTGTAACATAATTTCGTATTAAAAAAAAAGCAAAGAAACTCACATAATGGTGCATTGATGTGATCTATCGTTGCGACGGTATGAACATTCTTGATTTGTGAAATACTGGCTAGCACGGTCTGCGCTTTGGCATTACGCAGCATTGTTCCATCAATATTATGTATTATGAGAAACAGCTCCATATCATCTTCCGTTAACCTGGTATCTATTAATTTGACTACATCACCCACATTTGTAGGAACAGTGTTGCATTTTAGAAGGTCTATAACTATAGTTTCCAGAATGCTTTTTATAGTAAGACTGGGGAAGAAACCATTAACCACAATGCATGGGTAGTCTGATAGTTTTTGCTTCTGGAACTGATGTAGCACAGATCTCTTCGATCCTATCCCATATAGTATAATATTGAAATTTTCACTCAAAACATACACCCATTTATCAAATAGCTGCTCGTAAGATTGGTTGAGTTCCATTATTTTGCGTTTATGTTCATCAGAAATTTGTATGGTGTCTTGATCCACATTGTCGTTTAAATTCAGGTTCTTCAGTCTCGCTAGAGTATGATCTGATGTCGCAATCTGGAATCATTAGTGTAAACTATTACGTCATTGCATTGCGCATACACACATACACATATCACGTCTATATACCTTACGGGGTAGCCAGAGCCTATGGTAACAAAACCTAAAGGCCACGTTGCAATAGCATTGCAACATTCAATAAATCCACTGAATCAAAAAAGGTTTCGACAAATTGAGAACCGTTTTTTGAAGTTGGTTATAGAAAGATAATAAGACCAATATTAGCTGAATTCAAGGTATTTTGTTACATTACACAATCTTCTTACTACTATTACAAATGCAAGTTTTGAAGGATGGGATGTCTGTTACTCAATTAAGCCAGATCGGACAGATTTGGATGAAATTAGGCTCTGATACATAACTATAGGTCTGGAATAGAACAAAGGTTCTTTTGTTCAGGAATATTGCGTTGCTTCCGCTATAAACCAATTATTCGCAGATGAACTCGCGGTCATCAGCAAGTATACAAAATTTCATGATTGTATCGTACAGCCTCTTGAACATGTCATTTATTTATTTATAAGCCTTTTTTATTCCGAATTCGCTACAATTTCAGTAAGTACATGTTGTTGTTGTTGTTATTGTCGTTTATTTATTAAATTGTCGCGTAATTCGGCGTGCGGCTCATGGCATAGGCCTCCTCCGTGTATTGAATTTCTTCGCAGATGTGTGCAGGTTTCCTCACGATGTTTTCCTTCACCGAAAAGCTCATGTCAAGTAACAAATGTAATTTTCGCACATAAATTCCGAAAAACTCAGAGGTGCGAGCCCGCGATTTGAACCCACCACGCTCTGTTTGAGAGACCACAGGTCAAACCACTAGGCTACCACAGCTTTTTTATGAACATTTGTCATAATTCGGGTAGTTTCCCATAGAAATAATGCACATAAGAGTGAAAGTGAATACCCACTACACCGTGCCATACTATGACCATAACCGACACCCTGAACACCTTGCCTTGTCTCATTAGTACGGTCAGACAAAGCAAGGTATACTAGTGAGTAGTGACGGTTACATCATAGGTTCATAGGTACGGTGTAGTGGGCATTTATTTACCTTAAGAAAGCTCCTTACAAAATTGGATCCATGCTTTCGATATTTCTTTTTATACCTCGTGTGTTCATAAGTTTTGAGACAAACTTCAACTTAAAAAATAAAACAAAATAATACTGACAGCTATTTTATTTCTTTTCCAATTTTGAATTTGGAATGATCGTGTTCTATTTGTGCGTTTTTGAATTCATTTCAATTGTTTTTCTCGCGATTGAGGGAACAAAAGAATTACGTGCGACTGTTATTTCGCTTCATATGGCTGGAAAAAAACCAATAGATTTTCCGTGATAAAAAATATTTTGGGATTAGCCGCAACTTCGTGTATTACTCCATAAAACGTTACAAGGCGACTAATTCTCTGAAAGATTGCCAAAGGAGTGGTCGCCCGCGGTCTGTAAGAACGACTGCGAACATCGAAAAAATTAGAGAGCATCTTCGTCGAAATCCATGTCGCACTCTACAGACTGACATTTCGTGTATTTCAGTCAACAGAATACTGAAATACGATCTCAAGGTAAATGCTTACAGTCGTAGAAAAGTTCACTTCCTAAATGATCGCCTCCGTAAATTACGACGCGAACGATGTCCAGTGTTGCTTAAGAGACACGATGCAAAAAAGGTACTCTTCACTGATGAAAAAAATTTCGAGGTCGAAGAAAAGTTCCACTGGCAAAACAATAAAGTTCATGCTAAAAGCAGCAAAGATGTTCCAGCTTCAGCACGAAATGTCTGGCGTACCCATAATCCGGTGAGTGTGGTGGTATGGTGGGGGTGGGGGCGGGAGGGTACGAAGGTGTCACTCCACTCCATTTTTGCCAACAAGGCGTGAAGGCGAAAGCAAAAAATTATCAAAGTAACATTTTAGGAACTGCGATGAAACCCCTGTCTAGTACTTTATTTCACGGCAAAGAATGGATTTTCCAGCAAGATTCAGCACCGGCTCACAAGGCTCAACACGAAACAAAACGATTCAAGCTTGGTTAAGAGAAAATTTGCCAGGCTTCATCGCGGTGGAAGAGTGGCCACCCTCCAGTCCTGATCTCAATCCACTGGACTATTCTTTGTGGACTAAATTGGAACTCAGGGCCTGCCAAAAGTCCCATCCAAACTTGGACACGTTAAAGCGGGCCAACATCAAAGGAGCGAAGCAAATCCCACTGGAGAAGATTCGTGCTGCGATTGAAGACTGGCCCGAACGTCTAAGAGCTTGTATAAAGATTGGAGGCGGTCATTTCGAGTAGAAATTGCATGTAATTGTTGGTTAGTGTTAACTTATTGTTAGGTGAAAAATTTATAAATATAACTTAATATTTGAAATTTTTATGTTACTTTGATTTCGTCTCTAAACTTATGAACACACAAGGTATGTAGAACAAAGAAGGTAACCGCGCTAGGGAGTTACCTGGGCCCTATTTTATAAAGCTACTAGTTACAATTTACAAGCGGAAGTCTCTATCTAACACATAGGGTCAGAATTGCCCTGGTTGTGAGTAAATTAATCTCAAAATATTAAGTACCTTTTTACTAGAGTTCATCATAAAATAGTTGTCCGGAGTGACAATGTACTCCGAATCTTTGCTCCTTGTTCTGCCGCTTCTACCTTTTCCAGTTTGAGATTTGCTTGTCGGCTTAATTTCAATGGGGGCTTCCTCTTCGGAGACTGAAGCTTCCGATGATGACGCTGATGATGCCTGAATATAGAAAACTTATTAAAATAAGCATAATAACAGCCAGTGGCTTAACTATAATGTTTGAGGCCCGCAGCAAATTCATCAGTCCTTCCTCAATATAAAGAAGTGCATCATGCTTCTGTGCTTTAAACCAAGCCAGTTTGGAACCCATAGAGCTAGGGGCCTCTGGTATTTTACTATTCATGCCACCATATAGTTAAGCCACTGCTTACAGAAACATAGTGGTGTTAATTTATACAGATGTGGCGACATCTATCTCGCCGCATACGAACTAAAAACTGACGTGATCGTGATATCAAAGTTATCCGAGCAATTGAACATGATATATAAGTACCCGACAACAACTGTTGGGCAGTAGCCCACCAGACAACACCGTGGATGAGGAACTTTACACCCTGTTCCTCTTGGGCCCCAAACATATACCAAACTGAGACAGGTAATAACTGGATCAAGCTAGTATTCTGAAGCGGTTACTACTCAGACTCACCTCATTGTCACTTTCTTCAGGCACAAAATCACTGCTGCTGCCAGAGTAAGCATCCTCATCGCTACCACTTTCTACTTCATTTACTATTCCTAGAACAAAAGTTAAATCAACATGTTTTAGTTTTGTTAACAAATAAATTTATTTGACCTGCTATGGGTGGTGTAGGGGTATAGCACGCGTCACGGAATGACGAGGACCCGGGTTCGATTCCCGGCCATAGCTTTACTTTTCGGATTTTTGTATGTGTTCTAATTTTCAGTGTCGTTTAGAAATTTAATTTATTTCAATTTAAATGGAATGGAATTACATCGTCTAATTATTAAAAAAAATATACACACACACTAAATTAAAGGGAAGTGTTGCAATCCACCACACAGGTTTAGTCAGGAAATTACATACATACATACACATACATATCGTCACGCCTCTTTCCCACAGGGGTAGGCAGAGACTACTTTGTTCCACTTGCTACGATCCTGACATAACTCTTTCGCTTCAAATAGAAAAAAAAAATAAAAAAAAATAGGAAATTACAATACTACTAAAATTCAGTAACAAAATCCCAAAACCATTAATTAACTTTTAATGATTGTGTTGAGTCTATTTATATATTCATAGATGTACAAAATACTTTTCGAAAAGTATTTAAATACAAAATGCAAATACTTTTTTAATATAGTATTTCAAATGCAAGATACAAAATACTTTTGCATTTTGTATTTAAATACTAAATACAAAATATGTATTTTCAAAATACTTTATTGAAATAAAATACTTTATGGTAAAATTACTGGTTTTCCTTATTTATTAAAGATTTTAAAATCACAAGCTCTTCAAAAAGAGCATCTTGCCACAATGCTCACAATGACATCTTTTTTGTAGTGCTGTTTACGTACCAGTTTTTTATAAATATATTTTTCTATTTCTGTATTTTTATTTGTCATTTATACATTTATACATACATAATCACTTAAATACGAATCGTTAAAATAACGTATTATTGCCTACACGGCATATTGTTTAAATACAATTTGTTTTGGCATTTTTTTAGACATTTCGAGCGAACAAAACAGAAATAATGAAATAGCTGCCAACACTGCAAAACGTAACAGTGACTGAGGATTGTCAAGAGGGGTCCCTCATATATTATTGGTCAGGTTTTATATGCGTTTTGTGTCATCTGTCATTTTGTGCATAGACTTTCAAAGCTGCTGCGCCACTAGTGGCCATTTTTTGTTTTTACTGAATCGCGGAATGCTTTAGAAAAATGAAGCTAAGAATAAAAAAGTATTTTGTATTTTACAAACCATTTTACGACACAAAATACGTCTCGAATAGTATTTCAAATAAAATACAAAATACTTTTTTAAAAAAAGTACTTAAAGTACAAAATCCAAAATACGTATTTTGTATTTTGTATTTTTATTTTAAATACAAGTATTTCAAATATGTCACAACTGTATATATTATGATGTACATAAAATATAATGTAATGTGTATGTTATGTAATTTTTAAATGCAATACAGTTAATATAGATACATCCTTACTTACATAAAATGAAGCAGCAAAGGTTGAATACTAAAATACTTAATTTGTTATTGAAAGACTTTAAAAATTGTTGTCATAGTGTACACAGTTTTAACAACAAAAATGCTACTTTATTATTCAAGCCTTTACACCTGAATATTAAAATTCTTTGATGCGGCACCAACTTACTTTTTTTAATAATATTCTGGACATTCTTAGGTGTCGCTTCACTAATTTTCTTAAGACATTCAGCATAAATGCTTTTCCTTGGTGTTCTCAATGGAGAGTCAATTTTTGGTGACTGACTCTGGAGATCTTTGACTTTATTCTGCAAGTCGTGCTTAGTGTGGCGGGATTTAAACTTGAACATGTCTTGCCCCTCCACATCGTCACTGCTGAATAGAGCTGCAACATAACAAACAAACAATGCTGTCATATTAAACACTAGCGACCCAAACCGGCTTCGAATATATTGTGAATGTAATATACATATAAACCTTCCTCTTTATTTTTATTCAAAAGTTATAACAAGGCTTGTTGAGTACACCAATGGTGACTATGTCAGCCTCATGGGAAACCACAGGTACCTATTTTAAACTCTGCCTTGACCAGAGCCTGAGTAAGTAATCGTGTGTACACAATGGGAAAGGATTTTTCACTACATCTGTATTTCCATTCAATTTCTATATAATAATAATAATAATATTAGGGAACAATTCACACAAATTGACCTAGTCCCAAAGTAAAAAATAAAGTAAGTCAAGTAAGCAAGTCTATGTATAGCCGTACCCGTGAAAAACCGGCCTAATACGATTTTCATAAGTACAACTCACCTGTAGGTTTCTTTGAGACTACTTCTTCAATCTCATCCTCTTCATCAGAGCTTTGCTCTTCACGTAAGTTGCGTTTTGTGGGAGTCGTCTCTAAAAAATCTCCGTATTTCTTTGGTTTATTCCTCCTTCTAACGGCTCTTCTCGGTGTATCCGGAGTATCACTCATTTTTATGTAGGTTCGTTCGTTAGGGAAACCAGAGAAAGGAGGTTCTGAATTCGCACCAAAGGTCTCTTTAAAATGTTCGATACTCCAAAAAATCAATGCCAAACAAGTCGTAATTCATACAAGTATCTTTTATAATAAAACAGTCTATAAAGCACTCTGTGTAAAAAAAAACAAACAGTTAACAACATTAACAATCAGCCGCTGCGTGTTCGTGTTTGTTACCCGCCAAAGCCAAGCCAATCAGCCATTTCAGCCAAGCTAATCACCTGCTTTTGACAGTGACAGTTGGTTGACATTGACAGTAAAAGGCCTGCTACACTACACGATCGGGATCAACCGCCGACCTGCAAGGGTCAAGAGATCGATCCCCAAAAATATCACTTCCACTATCATCCGATTGCGTTTGGGTCACGTGTGTACGCCGGTCTTTCTTGCCAAAATACGGGTACGAGACCATTCTTTGTGTGAATGTGGCATGGACGAGGATTCACTCGACCACATGTTCTTTCACAGTTCTAAAATTCTTACTTCCCTATATGACCTCCTTCCATTCAAAATTCCTCGCCCTGTTAACCTAAATTTCCTTCTTACACTAGCACAACCCTCCCTTATAACTGTTCTATGTAAATTTATAAAACTTAACAAATTATATTTGTAGGTAGTCTAACAATTTATGTATGTGTTTTCTATTTTAGATTCTCATCAGAGTACCGCACGCCGAAGGTACCGAACAACGGCTGATTAAAAACAAGCATCTCGACATTGGCAGAATTATCGACAGTATAGATGGAGCTATAACTATAAAAATTGATTGGGTAAAAGCCATTGTAAAAAATGACGAAACGGATTGAGTTTAAGAAAACGTGTATTATCTTTTCTCCATTCCATCAAATTCTTTTTCATATTTTTTCTAACAACCGTCGCCAAGCAACTTAAGCCGAACACACATTTGCGACAGTCCCCGGCAAAAGTAACCGGAAGGTTAGAATATAAATTGAGAACATTAAGTAATAATAACATCACACAACATCAATCTTAACAATAAACTAGTTAAACAATCGTGTTAAGTTATAATAGAAAACAAATGAAACAATTCAACGTATGAAATATTGCATAGTTAATCCATAAAGTCCTTGAACCTATTTGGCGGTCTAATGACTCGTCCAGACCGTGTAGTAGTTGAAGTCTCTAGAACCTTGTCAGAATAACATACGTCAATTGTTTCTTTGTAAAGTCTAGTTGAAGTCATAAGTCGTTCATGTGGTTGAACCTTATCTACAGACATAGTTCTTGCTACAGACAAAATTTCAAGCGTTTCTCGTTGTCTTTCCCTTCGAAAACCTCTACCTCGAGGCGAAGCGTCAAAAACGGGCCTAATTTTTGTAGTTAGACTAGCCTCCTTTATAACAGCGTGGTACGGCATATAAGGACCCTTATTACCATGGTCTAACCACCTTTTGAACCCTTCATCGTACTGTGAAATCTTACCTATTTGCTTCAGCTGCTGTGTAGTATAGGTTAGCCTCTTTTTTGATACACAATAATTCGTTTGTGCCTGCGGCACGGCGCGCCACGGCAGTGATACCTCATAACGTCCTTCTTCGTTTATTGACATGATTTTTTCGAAGTTCTCGAGTACCTCGGCGTCATGTAGGCTCTGCGAATTATGGTCAGCGGGATCCTTTATGCCTAGGGAATTTAACCTCCATTGATCTGAAATGTTAACGCGAGAAAGACAATGAAACGCAGTTGTCGTGTTAACTAACGAGCTATAAAATCCCGTTATAGGACCTTGAATTGTCCAGCCCATTTTGGTTTTATTGCGGTCAAAGTACTACTTACATGAACGAATTCACCAGTCAAAAGTAAACTCGAAAAGTCAGCACCTATTAATAGTTGTACGTCGTCAGGTGAGTCCGTCGTCTCAGTCAGTACAATTTTACTTTTTTGAAGTTGTTGAATTATTTCATTAGACCTAATTTTCGGCAAAAAACCACAAATATTTTTCTGTTGTACTGTTGTCAATTTCATTTCGAAGTCATTTGTCAGACTTCTGACAGAAATTTCGTAAATTTGACGTTCTTCCGTTTTTTCTTCTTTTCCGCCAAATAAACAGTGTGTTATGAACTCTTTTCTCGCCGGTTTTAAGTCTAACTTCTCAACGAGATCCTTGCGTACGTACGACCTCTGTGCGCCACTATCTATGAGTACACGCGCGCGAACAACCTTCTTGCCGTCGTTAGACACAACTTGCACGACTACAGTTTGCAGTAAGGTGGTCGACTTCAACTCGCAGTGTAGATTATTGGACTTTTCGTATTCTGTTTTGATCTTGCTGGTGCTTTGTCCGTTCATATCAGGGCACATCAAAACCGAATGACGTTTTTTACAAAACAGGCACTTAGGAAAGCTCTTGCATCGTTTTGCAGAATGATTTGGCCTCAAACAGATTAAACATGCTTTCTTAGCTTTAATAAATTCTGTTCTCTGTTCGAACGTCATCTTCGCTGCTTTATGACACTCTGCGGTGCAGTGCGTATCTTTGTCGCACCAGATACATGCTGAAGATGTATTCTTGTAGTTTTCTGGTTTTGTTTCGGTGACAAAGCAGCATGTGGGTACTTTAGGGTTAGCTATGGAGTTTTGAATAGCACCTTGATGAGCCAACTGTATTCTCTCTTCTGATTCAACTTCTAGTCTGAGAAAATCGACGAGTCTTGACAAATCATTGTTGATTTGGCTATCAGCAGCTCGGTACCTGTTCCAGGCTCTAAGTACCTCATCTGGTAAGGCAGACTCTACCATCGGAAACAGAATCGACGCATATTTATCCTTGGTGACACTTAAAGTTTCGAGCGCTTGTAAATGCGTTTGTAGGCTGTCATATAACGCCGGTAGCTCCTTGGTATTTGATGGTCGTTGCCCTTTTTCTTGCATTAATGCTAGCAGTCCTCTCACATAAGTCTCTATCAAGATATCATCACGCGCAAATCTAGATTTGAGAGCGTCTAAGGCTTTCTTGTAGTTTTTACCGCTGGGTGGGTAGCTCTCCACAAGCTGCCTGGCACTAGAATGAGGTTCCATTGACTGAAGTAAGTACTGGAACTTATCGGAGTCGTTGATTTCTGGGTCTTCGTCTATTTTTACAAACTGACCCCAGAAAAGTAACCACTTCTTCACTTCGCCATTAAATTTTGTAATCTCTAGTTTGGGCATCTTTACTTTGCGCTCTTGCGGATGTTTCATCGTGGACTTGGCAGACTTTAATGAGCTAGCATCGTCGGAATCTTTTTTAGGTTCGCTCAAGCTTTGGTAATTGGCCTTCAGCTCAGACCATCGAGCTTTATAAGGAGCAGCTCTCTCTTGGTCGTGTTCAAAAGCTGTTTCATTGAAGACCTCACTTTCGCACCAAAGATCCCTCAAATTTATTTCGCATGCAAACAATTCTTCTGCGCAATCAGAGAGTCTACAAAATTTACCCGCCACATAGGTGATTGGCTCCAGCCCGTCCTTGTGCTTCTTGAAAGCTTCTTCAAGGGAGTCAGCTGCCCGAGTAAAATCCTTGCGGAATTGGGTTCTCTTGCGTTTTAACACCTCCATTATTTTAAATGTTGCGCGTCAGTATAAATTATGTTCGCTACGTATTTATTTTATTTATTTTGCACGGTCGCCATGTAAAAAATGACGAAACGGATTGAGTTTAAGAAAACGTGTATTATCTTTTCTCCATTCCATCAAATTCTTTTTCATATTTTTTCTAACAACCGTCGCCAAGCAACTTAAGCCGAACACACATTTGCGACAGCCATAAAAAAAAAACCGCCGACCATCTCGTGTTCTTGGTGTCGGATAGCGGACAGGGGGGCTACTCCGAAATTCGATTTTCAAAGTTCGTATGAGCGGAACGGCAGGAAACGAACTTCGCAAATCGAATTTCGGAGTACATGCCCAGTGTAGAAATCGGTTGACCGATATTTGGTTGATGTCAACGGCCTTGGTCGGGAGCGCATCCCTCGCGACCTGACAAGTTGCGTCAACCACCGACCGTGTAGAACGAATACAAAAAATAGTTCAGTCGACGTGGAGTCTCACCAAGGACACGATGGTCGCGGTTGATCCCGATCGTGTGGAAGGCCTTTTAACGTTTGACACTTAAGCGGCCTTCACATCAAAGCCAAATTATCCCTACATTTGCAGTGCCACCATAGATTACAAGATTAGTCATAATCATAATGGATCGTTTATTTGTTAACATAGGAGTGGAGATAATATGCTTCTTCCGTAGACAAACGGCTTCTTCCAATACAGGAAAGCAAAGGAATTAAGAGCCATACATCCTAATAGTACGACGTGAAAAATATTTCTCACATTATTAAATTCAGTCGTAGTCAAAGTCGTCGTCTGTCCTATAGTGTATTTTTTTGGCCCGTAGAATTCTGACATTTCTCGGTATTAAGAGTCATAAAAACGGTCCTTAAATCCGTGGTAAGAAAAGGAAAAATAATAATAATAATGTTCTCATTTATCCATTACTTATTACATTTTCCTTAATGTTCATACAGTCCACAGTTCGTACGCTTCACAGATATTTGGTTTAATTTTAAATTGCATAATTTAGATATAATTAATAATCTTTTTTTTTTCTTGGGAGAATATAAATTGTTTGGGGTATCACTTTGAGTATTGTCATATATTACAAACCTTCGGTCTACGATTATAATACAGGGTGTTTAGTAGCCAGGTGCAAAGCCTTAAGGGGGTGATAGCTGAGGTATTTTTGAGCATTTTGAGCCATACATGTCTTAGCCGAAATTTGATATTCTTTTTTAAATTGAAATTTTAAAAAATTATGAAAATACCCAGAATTTGATAGAAACTTGTCAATATTACACCAATGGGCGTTAATTTGTAAACAAAATCTTTTTTTTTTTTCGGATAGTTTAATGTGTATTGGACCAAATGAAATAATTTTTAAGTGTCTGTCTTGCCACATAAACAAAATGGAGGCATTCGAAATTACTAAAAATGTCTTATTTTGGAACAGAGTCATTTTTCTGTGCCATAAAAAAAATTAAAAAAAATCCTGGAAATGTTCAAACATTTTTAAAAACATGCCTGTTTATTGCTCTTTCTTTTAAGGTATCACTCATTCACATTGCTTGCTAAATCTGAGATAAAAAGTAAAAACCAAACTCGGGGAGCACTCGCTAAGAATGCACTACTATTGAAATTTCACGTTAAAGGTAGGCACTTCAGTAGTAAATTACATGAAAAAAAGGTAAAAAAAAAATCATTAATCTTCACTTCTTTGTGATTTGAATGGTAAATTAATTCATTTTACAACTTTTTTTACCTTTTTTTATGTAATTTAGTAGGTAAGTGTAGGTAGTTACCTAGTAAATTACATGAAAAGCGCGAAATTTCAATACTAGTGCATTACTAGCGAGTACTCCCCCGAGTTTGGTTTTTTTCTTTTTCTTTCAGATTTAGCAAGCAATGTGAATGAATGATACTTTAAAAGAAAGAGCAATAAACAGGCATGTTTTTAAAAATGTTTGAACATTTCCAGGATTTTTTTTTAATTTTTTTTATGGCACAGAAAAATGACTCTGTTCCATAATAAGACATTCTTAGTAATTTCGAATGCCTCCATTTTGTTTATGTGGCAAGACATACACTTAAAAATTATTTCATTTGGTCCAATACACATTAAACTATCCGAAAAAAAAGATTTTGTTTACAAATTAACGCCCATTGGTGCAATATTGACACGTTTCTATCAAATTCTGGGTATTTTCATAATTTTTTAAAATTTTCAAATTAAAAAAAATATCAAATTTCGGCTAAGACATGTATGGCTCAAAATGCTCAAAAATACCTCGGCTATCACCCCCTTAAGGCTTTGCACCTGGCTACCAAACACCCTGTATATTGATTTATTTCGTAATCTACCTAATATTATAAATGCGAAAGTATGGATGGATGGATGGATGTTTGTTTGTTTGTTACTCAATCACTCCAGAACGGCCCAACGGATATGGATGAAATTTGGCACATAGATAGAGAAAAGTCTGGAATAGCACATAGGCTACTTTTTAACCCGGAAAATTGCGTTGTTCCCGCGGGATAGCGATAAACGAATTCTTTGCAGACGAAGTCGCTGGCAACAGCTAGTATTTAATAAAAAGAAAAAAGAATGAACAGAACGTAAAGCTTCAGCAGTCAACTGTCATTCTTCCGGCAAAGTATATGAAAATATTTTAATTGCTCCTCCCCCAATATCAAAATTACATTAAACCGAACAAAGTTTTCAACTTAGATCTTCTGTACTCTAATTGGCCAATTGTCGTTAAAATAAAAGCTGCCATTAATTTTTAGATCCATTATTTGAGTACCTTATGTTAGAACGTCACCGTATTTTATTATTTTTATTTGTTAGTTAAAATAACGAAAGCTTAGTGTGACAATTTATTTGTTCAGCAGAAAAAAATGTTGGTGACCCCTTAAACGTCTAATTCTGACAGCTGTCAGAATTCTACGGCCAAAAAAAATACACTTTAGTCGTGCCCTGCCTGCCAGTTACCACAGAATATATAATAGTACTAACGCTGTTACTACGGCCTGTTACCTGTTAGCTACTCATGGCTTCCGTGAAGCGATAGCGATAGTGAACTTTGTGGCGAGCTACGGTAAGAAGCAGCCGGCGGCTACTTAGGGACAAATTTCGCTCATACTTAATAATAATTAATATCAGAGGTAAAAGGGATAGTATGATACGAACTTTCGATTTCAGAGTTGTCGCCCTACACTTTCATTACCTACTTTCGAGCATCCCATTTTTTAGTCTTGCCTCTTACACGAAATCCGACACGGATAGAAGATATATGAATTTATTCTTCGATTTAATAATTAATATTAATATTTATGTCTTGTCTTGTTCAGTAAGTGTACAATTGCTACCCTAATTAAACGGGTCTGAACGCTTGTTTTACTTTGCCTTTCAATACTCTTCTAGAAGCCTTAAAATCTAAAACTGATTATCAATAAAAACAAAAATATTTACATCACTTTTAATTTATTTGCTCAACTTATTGACAATGTCGAAAATCACAGTTATTATTTCTGACAGCTGTTATGTAATAGGTAGTTTTATTACAAAACAACAGCTATCAGCTATGTAAATGGGAAACGGGTACAAAAGGTTCATTACATATTACTATTTATTGGCCACAGTGTTTAACAATACAAAGTTACCTAAAATTGGTTACATCAATTTTCACACAAGATTTCTGAAACCTGAAGTCACTACAGACTTCCTACCAATAGGGTTGTTGACTGATATTGTTAAGTTTCCATTGAAACATTAGAGTGGCGTTACAACCGGCCCTTGATACTAAGTGATTGTTTTCGTGTATCCACATAGTTAAACGGATTTGACCAAGAGAAATATCACCTCCTTACGGCTAGACAAGTGCGGTAAACACTGCAAAGAATCACAACTTGGAGTTATTTATGAAAAACATGAACATTAAAATATACAGTGCTAATGTTCAAAAGGAAGAAATAATGTACATAATTAAAATATAAAACATTTATTGTTAGGAGATGGCCATTCAACGGTTAATAATCTTAGTAAGTAATTAGGTAGTAAAAAAATAGAAACTATACAATCTAAGACAAATCTTGGTCAAAACCAGTTTAACAAATCAGTTCGGTTAAAGTTTAACACGGGATTGCTCCAAACCCTTAATGATCGTTTTCACCAATATCAATGGGACGAGGTAATCAATAATCGTAATTCAGGATCAACTATTTGAACGATTTAAGTGAGCAAGAATGAGGCCGACATACTAACTGGTGCCGGCTCGGACGCGACGCAATGTACAATCGACGAAGCGAAACCAACTACACAATACTTTTATACATTACCACTTCACTCAATTTAAATTATTCATACATAAATAATAGAGATGAAAATTTTGCTTCTGTGTGTTTGTTATATCTATGGAAATTTTAAGAAACATCACAACATTTCATTGGAATATTATCATCGTTATGTTATAAAAAAAAGACTATTTCTCCTGTGATACCACTTAAAATAGTACTTACAAATATTATTATTTTAATGGTGGGATCGTAGCTCATCTATATACAATACCAACGATTTTAATAGACTCATTACAATCACTTGAGTCGCCTAAACTTCTAGAAATGCTACAGACTGCGTCGCTGCCGGGGCGGGGCGGGCGCCGGGCCGACCACTACGTAACGCGAGCTTTATACAGGTTTATTGCGTTCCTTTACCATTCTACTTCAACCGTTATGTTCAAAAGTTCCTACTTTTAAACATCTACTGAAAAATCTTATGTAATTGGATATTTTGCATGGGAATGAGATTACTTTGTTGAATAAATTCAAATTTAATTATAATTACATCAGCACAGAGGAATTTCTACTTTTCATTAAATAGTTCATTTAATACAATAAATAAAAATAAATGTTAGCCGATCACTTTTCGCGTAATCATATGATTAAATTTACATGACATGGATATTGGATATTTCTTTTTTTTAAACGACATGAGCGTCCGTATTCATTTATACATAGCAATAATTTACACAAAACATAACTGCAACAGTGCAATAGAACTTCCACAGAAACGGCATGCAAAAGATAACTCCAAAAAGCTTTAACATCCTTACTACGTCAACGCGCAAAAAGCGTCCAGCATATCTCCGTAACCTACACATTAAAAGTAATCATTACAAAGCGGACTAACCGACCGCGAGACAAAAAAACATTAGGATCGAATATCGTCTTGAGATCAATCATAGTAAACAAAGGATGCATCAACATCCACAACTACATACGAACACGTCCACTGGCACTACACTGCGGTCCGACCATCGTGGCCACTACACTATATGGCTCCGGACAGGGTCGGCGTGGGTGCCGCGTCAGTTGTAGCGCAGCATCAGGCCGCGCAGCAGACACTGTTCGAGTATGGACTCGGTCGCGTGGCTCGCGTGGCTCGCGTGTCATGGGTGGCGGTGTAACACGTGGCTGTCTTTGGTATAGTGGGGGCGCGCGGGGTCACGGCACTAGGCCTGCTTGACGC
This sequence comes from Pandemis heparana, assembly GCA_963854515.1. Taxonomy (NCBI): domain Eukaryota; kingdom Metazoa; phylum Arthropoda; class Insecta; order Lepidoptera; family Tortricidae; genus Pandemis; species Pandemis heparana. The sequence goes on along the minus strand of OY978011.1, from coordinate 8,201,343 downwards.
GCTTGCGCGGGGGCCCGATGGGAGGGATCTGCTGTTGCTGCGTCGCGAGCGCGCGGAACGCCTCCGCTATCAGGTGCGGGTGCGACGATATCATGTTCTTCCAGCCGGCTGTGTCCATAACGTCTGTCGCGTGGCTCCTGGGGACAAAACGAATAGTTATAGAGCGAACGCTTAGAGTCCTCGCCTGCGCGGTGCAGGGGCGCGGGGTGGGACGACCGCGGGGGAGAGAGGTCCCCGCCGTCGTCCAAAGTATATCACTGTAAGGTCCATTTATCCTTACGTGTCTTATCATGTAAACAAACACTACTCAAAGACATTGTCACACTTTCATCTTGGATTACAGAATAGTTATGTTGTTGTAGGCTTAGAAACTCATAAAGTATTAAAATTGACGAAGTAACTACTGCAAGATATCATTTTTAATAAAATCTTCAATAATCAGAGGAACGAATGAATCAACTCGAGAATATCTGCAACCTGAGTGGCGCCACAAAATCGAAAACCTGATACAAGTTCTATTCATTTTCAAAGCGAAATAATCGGTCACGTTTTAAGCATATTGTATCAACATTTCCAATCACTAGGTAGTCATTGTTTATTAACACTTTTGATGTTACGTTTGTTTACACGATAAGACACGTAAGGATGAATGGATCATAAGCTTTACCAAAGTTATTAACACCTTATGCGGTACATAACAGCAATATCTTAGCCCTCTAGGTTGGTAACTCTTGCAATTCTTTGGCCTTGCGGGTATCCATGGGCAGTTGTGATCACTTACGATCAGGGGCCTTACCATGACGTCTTAATGCGATTCAGTTTAGGTTCGCTCGCTATCAGATTCATACTAAAAGTGACAGCTAAAACTTGAACTGAGTTGGAATTAGGACGTCATGATAAGGCCTCAGGTGTCTACTTGCTCGTTTACCTTCCTTTTGGTATATATATAAAACTAGCTGTTGCCAGCGACTTCGTCTGCAAAGAATTCGTTTATCGCTATCCCGCGGGAACAACGCAATTTTCCGGGATAAAAAGTAGTCTATGTGCTATTCCAGACTTTTCTCTATCTATATGCCGAATTTCATCCAGATCCGTCGGGCCGTTCTGGCGTGAATGAGTAACAAACAAACATCCATCCATCCATCCATACTTTCGCATTTATAATATTAGTTAGATAGTTAGATAAAATAAAAACTATACTCACGTGTTAATGAAGTCGATGGTCTGCGCCTTGAGCTGGTCTGCGGAGTGCAAGTCGGCGAGGATCAGCGTGTCGGCCGCCGTCTCCACCGACAGGCTGAGGCAGAGCGCCTCTTCGCACATCACTTTTAACCGCTCCAACGCGTACTGAAATGCAACAATCGCTCGATAAATATATTGGGACCAGTTTGGTTAATAACGATACTACGAACTGTTTATATCAGCGGTCGTCACACTTTACTGGCCAAGGGCCACATATGACAGTGTGAGTTCCAGGGTCGGGCCGCAGAGTATGTGAAGGCGCTCCAAGAGCCTTTGCACACTTATACATATGTATTCAGCTTATTTCGTTATTTGAAACAATTTACTTTGCCGTGGGCCGCACAAATAACGGGAACGGGCCGCAGTTTGACGACCACGGGTTTATATGGTGTGTTTGTGTATGGATTATTTGATACTTGTGGCGACATCTATATCACCACATACGAACTAAACTGACGTATCCTATATCGCGCTATCAATGTTATCCGAGCGATTGAACAACACAAGAACCCGACAACAACCGTCGGGCAGTAGCCCACCAAACACAACACAAGTCTGGTCGGAGGATCCTCCCTTTTCAATGGTGGATGAGGAACTTTACACCCCGTTCATCACGACCTCCAAAATACTAAAGCCGAAAGGTAATAATGATGGCAGTTAAACAGTGGAGTTTCTCAAATTATGGTTTAATATTATTTTTAAACTATAATCATCCTAACGTTCAAAACTACCCTCCATGTAACAGAGCTCCAACAACGTCAGCTTTCTCAGAGATCTTATTGTCAGACGCAGATTTATTTGGCAGATGCCAAAATACATGGCAGAATATGATCACCTCGTCATGCGTACAACCTAACGACAACTCTTGCAATTAATTTCGCAGGATACTTTTGGTATCAGTTTTAGGAATATAACATTCTGACATGAGTGCGCATAATACGTTAAGAGGGTGCATCCCTACAGTGAGCTGGCAACATCGCATTTTTGGTGATTTTTTGCGATTATTTCACAGAAAATGAATGAAAGTTTCAAATGTCCGTCTGTAGTGCACTTCGTTTCTAGTGTATCAATGTGTCCAATGCAATTATTAATCGTGATGGACTTTTATTTTCGTATTAAAGGGATAAAATACTTCTTCTTCTTCTCTCTTCTTCTTCAGCCTAAATTAACCCATTGTTGGGCGTAGGCGTCCTCATCAACACGCCATCCGGTTCGGTCCCGGGCTTTGTACAACCAGTTTTTCCCGCACACTTTGGCTATATCGTCCGCCCATCTGGTTGGTTGGCGACCAACACTTCTGCTTCCCATCCTCGGTCTCCACTCCAACATTTTCCGGCTCCATCTCCCGTCCGTTCGGCGACTCACGTGACCTGCCCATCGCCACTTTCTCTTCACAATGACCCGGGCTATGTCTGTCAATCCTGTACGCCTGCGGATTTCTGTATTTCTAACTTTATCACGCAGAGTAATACCAAGCATAACCCGTTCCATTTTCCAAATACTATATCTCGTTTAATAAGAAAATAAAAGTCCATCACGATCAATTATTGCATTAGACACATTAATACACTTAAAACAAAGTGCACTACAGACGGACATTTGAAACTTTCATTCATTTCCTGTAAAATAATCGCAAAAAATCAACAAATATGCGACGTTGCCAGCTCAGTCGGTATGCACGCTTTTAACATAATGCCTCAAGAAGTGACAGTAAATTAAATGTGTAGTAGTGTAGTGTAACCCTTATTCATAAACGCTCTTTAGGCCTCTGCTAACTTAGTAATCATTTGTCCTTATCTGTGAAAGGTAAATGTCAAAGTGACAGATAAGGACAAACAGTTACTAAGTTAGCAGAGGCCTATAGAGCGTTTATGAATAAGGGGATAAATGTTTGGAGTGTCTGTACACAATCGGGGTGCTACCTTGTCAGCGGCTGCTAGTAAATCGTCGGCCATCTTGTCCAGGTTCGGCGCTCGGCCCGTGTATATGAAGCGCAGCATCTCTCTGAGCACTTCGTGATCGACGTCTGTTATGTCCACGCGGTTGCGTTTGCGTTCTTCCATCTCATGCTCGAACATCGCAGCAAAGACAGGACTCCGGGCTGGAATAGAAACAGCGATATTTATAAAACACGCTAATAAAAATCAATAGAATTTAAAGTAGGCAAAATCCGCTCAAAATGTTTGCGTAACCGAAACTCTTGTAAAAAACTGTTTCTCCACTTAAATCTACGTGGACCTCACTATTTCTATTATGAATTTCTATTGGTACACTCGCAGTGGCGTAACTACAACGTGAGAGGCCCGCGGCATATTCATCAGATGGGGCCCTTCCATAAGAAGTGCATCATCTTCCCTTCTGTGCTCAAGGCTAAGCAAGTTCGGGGGCCCGTGGCATTTTGCCAGCCCTACCACCCTATAGTTACGCTACTGTACATCACCTCTTATGACCGCGTATCCTATTCGGTACCTACTGGTAATTCTGAACCAATGGGAATTAGAGGGACCGACTGTTGGAGACACTCGTTTCTTTCGGGTACTAGCGGTTTTTTCCGCAATAGAAATGGGATATAATTTGGGAAAAAAAACGCTTGTCCTACTTTTCTATTTTGTATTTCGATGGAAACAGTGGGATAGGTACACCCTTAAATCCCTACATAAGTAAAGAGTGTGCAATACCTACTATGATTCGAGTAACAACAGTTCAAGTAATGAGTAAGTCCTAAAGACCTAGCAGATGATCTAACTTCTAAGGTCATGGTATTAATCGATTGTTGTTAACTAATTTACTAGCTCGACCCGACCTGACGTAACTTCTTTGGTGTAGTTTAATAGTAGTACGATATTTCCAACGCGCCTAATTAATTAACTATTTCGTTCATGTGTTATATCGCAGAGGGAATTACTTTGCATATACATTTTCAATTAGTATTTCCAATTAAATTACTAAATAAAATGGGGTTCCGTAAGCCTAGGGAAACGGCAGGTACAGGTAGGCAGTGAATCTTCACTGCCTACCTATCTATTCCTATACCTGTCTATTTAAAAATCATAAAAGTAGCAGAGCTCTGGAGTCTGAACCGACGAAGTGAGTGTACAACATTTTTATTTGGCAATTTTAATGTAAAGTGGTCAACGAGAGAGTACGATAGCGAGCTGTGGCCCACATTTTTTCTACTCTTTTGGGTGCAGCTGTAATGTGCTCTCGTTTCAAACTTTCTAGTTCACCAATTTGGGAACAAGCCCTAGTGGCTGGAATCTAGGCAGCTGGGTGGCCTGATTTACTGTTCTCACCAGATCTTACTTATGTTTTATGTTATGCGACAACAGCCATACTTTATTACCAACAGTACAGTGATCGAAAGATCATGTTCATAATAATTATAACCTACTTCCTAACTAAATATAGAGGCGTGGTAAGCTGAATTTGTCGCTCGATAATATTTGTTATCCTATTAATAATAATGTATCAAAAACCCAAACAAAAATGGGTCAACGTTACAAACTAACAATAGGTAATTAAATTATCGACTAAAAATATGTCGAATGCGTCATGCACCATGGCCAATGTATGTAATTATTTGTTTTTAGTATTATAGGATGGAAAATCGAAGAGGAAATTGCGAGTCCTAACCGCATCTTATTGTGCTTATTGTTGTATATAAACATTAATAGAAACCTATTGCGAGTAGCTTTAGCTCACAGCATAAGCTTTATCAATTTGTAAAGTTGCGGTTAATTGCTGCGCAGTTCTATTAAACAACATAAATACTTTGTGTTTGAGTAGGTTTGATATAATACTAGAATTAAGCCTTTTGGAACCTAAGTAGGCGTAGACGTTATATCTACTGAATAAAAGAAAGAATCCAATATTTGTGCAATAACACAAAGTATTCTCACCGTTTGACAAAATCATGCATAAAAAATAGGTAGGTAAAATAAAGAACAGTTCCAGTAACAAGACGCATCCAACATTCGCTAACTGCAGAGGTACAGCGCAACGCTTAGAGTAAATGAGCTACACGAAGTATTAAAGCAAGTAAAACAACATACCTGCTAATATTGCTTTGTGCGCTTGGAACTCCCTGCCGCCGACGGCGAGCGTGACGTCGGAGAACCTCTCATTGTCGAACAACGCGCCGAGGTCGTCCGAGAGCCGGCACTCCGGTACTTTAAACTGGACCACATTGCTTTGCCCGCTGATGTTTATACTGTCCGCCACCACGGAGACTTCGCAGAATATCGTTAGCTTGTCCTCGGGTAGCAAGCCGTTCGCCTCGTCTAATAGGAAATCTCTGGAAATGAGAATGGTGTACGTTTAATACACGTTGACGTCGTTGACGACTTATTTTCTGAAGATAAGGGGGCGTCGGTTGATCACGTGTTGTTCGAAAAGCAAGGTCTCGACAAAAAAAAAAACAGGAAATATTAAGGAGGGATGTTTAAGTAAGTAAGTAAGTAAGTAAGTCATTTATTTGTGATACATAGGATCTACAACATAAACACGGTCGGCGGGTGGCGGTCGGGCGGTATAACAAAAATACGGTCAAAAAACATCGTATGATTTATGGACGCACCGTAACATCTACGAGGATCACCTGGCATTCTGACGCACACATAAAAGCATACTTATTATATATATTCTATTTTTAACCAAATAACCTGATGGTATGTGCGAAAATGATGGATGCTTTATGTTCACGACCAAAGCTAGTATGCTAAGGCTTTCCCGTTCCTCTTTAAGATTCATATTGCACACAATCAAGCGATTAATTAGTTTCAAAGCTTTTGTAACTCCGTAACGCATATATCAACAAATATGCCCGGTGAAATGGCATAAACGTTTCATTTCAATTGAATCTTTTGAAGACCGGGAATGACTTATTCAATAGCCCATACTTGCATAGTGATAGGTGAACCGGAAGACTTACGAAGTCAACGCCCCCGATTGTCCGGTTTTAAGGACTGTGACTAACACTCGTAAGTCACTTTATAATTAGTAGCAGGCGCGATGGTCACATTATTGACGCAGTTATGCGGTGAGCGTAGGGTGAGATATTTATTGCGCCGATAATATTAAATGCATACGCGATTGTTTAAACGATTATTATACTCTTGTAAACACGTGTTGGAATGTTACGTGGTCATTTCATGGCATTTATAATAAATAAGCGTCCAAAATATAAAACCATTATTAGTTTTATTGCTTTGATTATTACGACAGTTACGTGCAACAATATTAAGTAGGATTTCAGCTGGATTCTCTCGCAGCACTAAAGGATTAATCCACACACAAAATGTGCACAAAAACAATTTAAATTTAAAATTATACCGACATGTCGCGCAACATTCCAGGCTGAAATTGCTATAGCAACCTGATAAGCGCCCATAATCTTCCCACAACGCGCATAAACCGAGTTCATAATAAATGCACGCGTTTTATAGTCATAACAAAACTAACATCTAATAAACGGCTGGTAAGTGCTGGCCAGATAAGTAATATCTGTGAGTGTTTAATGTGGCGATGCTTCGTCGAGTGCCAGCGTCAATGCACTTCACGCACGTTTTACGAACAAGCTCATACACAACTTGGAACTTACCACGACACCGACTAAGTCGTGAGGCTTGATCCGTATCAACTCGATATATCACACACCCTTTGATAAAGATAATGTTCTATGGAACTTTCCAACGTGTCAAACGGTTTTTATCATTAATCGCTTTACAGGTTAGATTTGCATTTACACTTCGTACTCATTCAAATTGATAAGAACCCGTTTATTTTTTATCTAAGTTTTTAAATAAGTAAGTACAAATTAATTCACTTGAAGAGATACAAGATTTATAAGGTTCCCGAAACGAATTTTATGGTAATTAACAAACGTGTAGAAAACAGCAAAGTGAACTAAGATAATGTAGGGTTTGTGGGTAGTATTAACATGTGTAATGTTGCAACATTAAGGTGTATATGAAGACTTACCTCCGAATGAACTTTTTGAATCCCCAGTCTTTGCCTTGCACGAATCTGTATGCGCGCTGTGACTCCATCGCCTTCGTTTCTTCCCGTTTCGCGTTTAATATTGAAAACTTGAATTTCGCTCGAACCTCTGACTTATTACACGACACTAATAATAGATATAACGATAAATAGTCTTTGCTCTCTTCGTCGAGTCCTTTAGGGTTAACACGGAGACACCATTTTAACTTGTCACTAGCACCAGCCGAGAATGTCGATGATTTTAACACTTCACCCATCTCTTCTCTACAAAAACTAAAATTGTTTATTGTCCACATGTAACTAAATTTCACCACTTTGACCTGTAACAAACACAAATAGGCTATAAAGATATTGTTCATTTATCATTTATCATATAGCAGTAGATAATATACAATTCTAATGGTAATGGATCATCGTTTACGTGAATGCTGCCGAAGGAATTAAAAGAATTTGATCCACAGGATATCATTTCTTTTCATTAATTCAACATTGACAGGTGTTCACTTGATGAGTACGAAAAATTTTTTTGATTATTGACGTCTGCTAATGACAGTTACAGTCAAATAAAAAATAACAACCTTACCATATCCATAACGTGTTCAAAACGGAACGCATATTGAGTAAGGAAACATTAAACATTAAATAAAAGAAAAGAAGAAAGAAAAATATTTTAAGTAGTTACTTTGGTTTGGATAGTTGCGTAAAGTTAGTGAAAAGGTCTGTTAGGAAACTGTCTGATGAATTGATGATCAAACTACCCGCCAGCAACAAATTAATACTAAAAAAAACATTTACAGTTTCAGATTTGTATTTGGTGCAAGTACTTATATTGAACAAAAGCTATTCTTACGTGTACAAACGTATGAATGCTTGTATACAAGATACATCTAAATAAACATGTGCATATATAAGACGTTCGCACGATTCGCAGTTGAGGATAAACTAGTAATGAACTTTTGCTTCGTGTATATTGCGTAGTTTTGATAACAGTTTAGTTGAAATGATTACACGCGATTTCCAATTACGAAAACTAGAGACAACAAATATATTTTAACACAGAAGTTTAAAAATATATAAATTCCATTTATACTTTTCAACAAAAGGCACCACTACCAAGACTACCTAATACCTATACTAATTATATTCAATTTAAGGCAACGACAATAATACAGGTAGGTACGTATTCTAAGGACGGCGCGTATACCCATACGTTAGAAACTTTGCGGTTTGAGCAAGCAACGTTTTAGTGGGGGGCCCAGTTCCGGGTATAGTGTTGGAGCAAGGTGAAGGTCAGGAGGAATAGGTGAGAATTGGTCGCGGGCTGTGGCGGGCGGTGGTCGTTGCCCTCGACCGTTGCTTGCTTGCGGGCTTGCGGTGCTGTTGGGGTCTTCGGCCGGTCGCCGACCCGCTCCAAGGCCGCCCGCATCATCCCCGCGCATTTGCGGACATACAGATAACGCCCATTTGCAGATTCCTACTCGTCCGGCCAGCCTTATACGGCGGACGTGGACAGATTTATCGCCGGATTACTATTCTAACAAGAGACCGAGCATCTTGCAGCGATTATATCCAGTCCGTGGGCTCTGCGATAAGTAATTTAAACTTATTTATCATTCGTTTATTAACGGATGAAAACGCTTTCATCGTCAAAGTAGAACTAGTACATTTAATTTGGAAAAAGTGAGCCAACAAATTCCTTTGCCAGTAGGTAACTTTCCAACTTAGACAACAATTATGGCGTCCAAATTAGAAATTTTGTCTCCGGCTTTCTCTCTTCAGTTTATAGGTTGTAGTTAATCGATTAGCGCCTCAACAGGCGGTTATCTAGTTGCAATTCTGTTGTTACTGTGACAGCACAAAATTTCGTAATAACTTACATAATTTATCAGTTGAAATAAACAAATTGGAGGTCGGTACGGTATCACGTCAAACGAACCTCGTTTAGTTAGTTGGAGCGATTGATTGATGTAGACAGATAGCACTTATCATTTCCTGGATAAAAGTTTTCTCCTTGAGCACGTCACGCGGAGTATCGAACCACATTTCGTGGCAATATCTAGTCGTCATTCTCCACATCTGGCTTTTAAGTATACAAGGTGACACTTATGTACCGACATAGTCAATAGCCATTATGTGTACATATGTCTGTGGTTACATAAAGCCTTCCGACAACGCGAACCAGGTCTAAGGTTGCGTTTCAGGGTCATACACTGAAGCGCTCATTGTTTCTGCGATCAATAATAGCCACCCACTCAGATAATAACGCGTAAATTGATAACCATTAAATGATATAAAGAGATGAATTGTACCGGGAATCATCTAATTGTCTCAACGGGCAGCCATGGACGTAACCTCGTTAGCGGTAAAGAAATAATGAACATGTATCTCTATAAGAATGTTGGAAGATCTCCGAGATTGCTTACTTTAGTAGCATATTAGAATGAGAGAAACGTGACCACGTGACCGCGATAAAACGACCTAACGACATTCTGTGTAAATAAGTGAGATATAATTTAAAGTACTATCATACGAAATACATGTGTATTAATTCCGTTAATAACGGTCAACAAAATGATGATCAACAGGCCGAAATTGAACCGAGCCAGAGCGAAGACCTTAATAAGTGTACGTGCCGCCTCGTCGCGCATAATGCGGAAAACACCGTTATCGTTCGCGAACCAAATAGATTTTTGGGCAAAAAGCATCAAAAAGGCAATACCAGGTCGTCGACTATGTCGTCCGAAGTAAACGGTCGTCCCAATTGTTCCGAGAGACGGTCACACTCCACCCGTGGGCAGGAGCCGCATCGATCCGATTATTGCAGACAGTACCTAACCTACGTCTCGTGCATGCCTTTCGCAGCGACGACTGCATGTTATTCTTCTTCATAGTAAAATCAAATTAGACCCTCCTACGTATATATGACGTGTGCGAGTTTCGACGTAACAAACTAGCTAGCTGAACTGAGAGCATCTCACATGTGTGCTGGAACAAATATTTGTGACCAAAAAATCTGTCTCGAGTCGGCACGTTCGGGCCCTCCTTATGAATTCGGATTTTCAAACAAGCAGCTATTGTTGATTTATTCGTAAAAGTTAAATGAGCAGTGGTCACGTTCGTGAAGCACATAATATTTAAAATTATAGGTACTTCGCAATATTGTAAGGTTTACTTTAATTTTGCTAGATCGTGTCGATCGTCACGTCACGTTGCCAGTTCGATGTCGTTTAGCACCGCAACGTGACGCACGAGTCATCACCGCCACCGCCGTTTGATTATTGGACAAGTAACGTAAGTACGTACACGCTAGAAGGAGGAAGTGTTATGCTTCCTTGTTGGTTTACACACACCGCTCAACAGCAACATTTCAAGTTCAGAGATAACGGGTGGCAACAACACTATTATCGTCACGGCGCCTAGCCGAAGCGTCTCCTTCAGACGGCCTGTATATTTACGGCATTGGTTGCAGAGTAAGGTTTACGACCACTTTGCTTGATGTGTCCGTTGGGAGCGTCTATTTCGACGGTCGTTAGAGGTCGACCTTGTTTATGTCATAATTACTTGCAATTTCATAACAAGCTTGAATAAAACATTAAAATCTATACAATCATGCACATCGACAAGTAAAAATTGAAATCACCAGCGTGGTCAATAACATTGTTCAATTTGGTGCGATGGTCATCGCGACGTACCATATACGATACGTGTTTGTATCGACAAAGTGCTAATATATGCATTTGCATACAATTGAACGCGACGTGGTGTGGTTTTCATGCTTCGCCAATGACGTAAAATAAACAGGGGTTCGTCCACAATCTACGTAATGCGTTTGTTTTACCTAGTCTTACCCCAGTTGACTTTAGCTTTGGCTCCTTCGGCGTCTTCCTAGAAACTACTCGTATAATTTAATGCCTTCGTGAGCTTAACGAAAAGAAAAACTGTAAATCGAAATAGCTTCTGATTTAAAATACAAACTGAATGACCTAGCTATGCTTCCCGAAACTTTACGACCTCGATGCACAAGATGGATGCCAGCCAGTTTTACTAAATTTCGTATGTCGTGTGAATATTCATGTAACACTAACACCTTGAACTTTTTTCGTTATCTAATGGGCAACTGAGATTTTGGATGAAACTATAAGTTTAAGCCACACAGCAGCCCACAACAGACCTATCATCGAAGAATCTTTGGCTGGTGCCAAACTACTCAAACGTGTTAAGCAAACTGATCCCAATTGACTTTCGCAGACTTTTGTGGTATACAGTCACTTAAAGTTACCGACAGTATTTCAATGCTTACTTCTCAATGGTAGGTTACTACAAAAATTATATCGCGAAAAGCCAATGCTAGAGTCCGTTTGGTAGTATCGCTGTAATTCGAGTATGTTGTACCAGTTGCTGCCAGCTACTTCGTCTGCAAATAATTCATTTATCGCTATCCCGCGGGATCTACGCAACATTCCGGGATAAAAAGTAGCCAATGCGTTATTCCAGCCTATAATCTATCACTGTGCAAAATATCCAGATCTGTCCAGCAATTCTGGCTTGAAAGATTAACAAACACGCATACATCCATACTCACAATCTTTCGCATTTATAATATTAACTAGCTGTTGCCTGCGACTTCGTCTGCAAAGAATTCGTTTATCGCTATTCCGCGGGAATTTTCCGGGATAAAAAGTAGCCTATGTGCTATTCCAGACTTTTCTCTATCTATGTGCCGAATCTCATCCAGATTCGTTGGGCCGTTCTGGCGAAAAAGATTAACAAACTTATTGCAGACATCCATACTCACAAACTTTCGCATTTATAATATTAATAGGAAGTAGGATTACTATTGTATACTTTGTTTTGTTTCTGTATTGTTTTGTACTGATTTGTGGTGCTCAATAAAGAGTATTTGTATTGCATTGTTGTTGTAGTAATACCTGTGTGAAGCACCAGTTCTCGGCGACGGGCGTGTTGCCGTCGTGAAGCGGGCTGGGCACGCGGCTGACCGCCATCCCGCCGGCGACGTTGGAGGAGACGCGCGCCGACTGCGGAGCGGGCGCGCCGCCGCCCGACCCTCCGCCGCCGCACTCGCTGCCCGACCCGAGCCTGAAACAATGACAGGAGCTTTATTAAACACTGTTTTTTCAGCTACCCCATCAACCACTCGCGACCACAAGACCAGTAGGCTTATTGTATTGTCTAACTCGCTCGCAATCGCCATCGTGTTAATTTTGACAGTTCTTGTATGAATGTGACAGCTAGCTGATTCCGATGCCAATTGTCAGCCCATACATGAACTGTCAAAATGAACACGATGGCGATTGCGAGCGAGTTACACAATAAGCCTACTGAAGGCGATTTCATCAGTTACTTTCATATCGATGGTTCATCGCCGTCATCGTCATTTTTAACCCACCGACGCAAAAAGAGGGGTGTTATTAGTTTGACGTCGATATGTGTGTGGGTGTATCTGACTGTGGCATCGTAGCTCTAACAAGGATGGACCGATTTCGATTCAGTGTTTTTTCATTCGAAAGCCAATTTTCTTGCGGTGGTTCTTAGCTCTTTTCCAAAATTTTAATTTAATTTTCTAACTATTAATTCTGAGCAAAATATTTGTCGCGTGCAAACCTGTGATGAAACTCGTATTTATCAATCTAATACAACCAAAACACGGCTGAAGCACGACAAAGTCTTGGTAACTTTTTAAACATGGTTGTCGAAAAAGTCTTGGTTGCGAAACTTCTTTGCACTCTTACGAGCTTAAGAACATCAACAGAATGCTTTCGTAACCCCTTTTGTTTACTTCGTTTAGACTTCAGAATACAAACTTTTTATTTCTTAATGTTTTTTACAAATTTCATGAAGTTTTAAAAATAATTCATGTTTTAAAATCACCTAATCCTCTACTGACTTAAGCTGATACGTAATGCATTTAAGCAAATAAAAAAAACTGTTTTTGCACTAGGCATAGCAGTTTGGAGGGCACATATTATTTAAATTTTTCTAGCACATTAAGCCTTTGGTAGAGCCTCTTATTCTGTGTCTAGTGTCTAGCCGTAGAAGGTAGGTATTTACTTATAGTTAGGATGTCAGTATAAGGTTAAAACAATAATTTGCCAACGAGCAAAATGCTGGTCAAGGTATTGGTATTGAGATTACAATGCGCTACATAAATATAGACAATGCAGAATCAAGACATTTTCCGCAAACTGCGACCTACCTTCGTACAAAGGAAATTAAAACGCCTTTGTGTTTGGCGCACATATATAAAGGTAATAAATAACAACTATTAGTTCGCAAATGACCTAGTGGCCGAAAGGCAATACCTGCAACTTCTCATGGAATTGAATGCAAGGCGAAAATGTAGCAACGTTTGTTATAAGCCAATCGACGATCGAGTTTCGCCGCCCAAATCTGGGACGCGAACGCATTTACGTACGAGCACCGGCGTGCGTTAACAATGACTGTATAGAGAGAGAAGACCTCACTTTTGGGTTTCGGTGCCGTCAAAAATGTAGCGAGTGTAATCTGTATGAAGTAGGCCGTGTACAATACACGAGACACTGCCGTCCTGCGCGACTTTCACGAGCTGGGAGTTCGATTACCAAATACGCGTTTTAGAATCTGTGTCAGTTTCATCACCGCACGAACCGCATCCGTTCATGGCCCGCAACGCTGTCACTGCGCGAGTGTACGATGCGAGCTGTTGCCACAATAGGTACGCTGCGTAAGCCGCACCGGAGGAACAGCGACCCGCAACCACATCCTGCAACCGTGCAAGTGCACAGTGCCCATTGTCACAATGAAAAGGATTTATCTTGGTCGGCTCATAATATATACAGCAAAGCGAATTACTATTACGGCTATTTGAATTGAAACACACGAAATAGCGTCTACTGTGCAACATTACGTGGTATCCGCAAAATCAAATACAAGAAACACATACATAAATCACGTCTTTATCCCGTACGGGGTAGATAAGGCCTAAAGGCAACAAGATTGTAGGCGTGTAGCTGGAAATGGGAATTAAATTAGTGATGGGTTGCTAGCCGCATCGCCTATAACATTGATTCGTAAGATTTTCGCATATTCCATTCATAAAAAACCGATTGACGTAAACTTAATTGGTAAAGTTTGCAAAAAGGATTGAAGAAATGCATACGAGATGAATTATCAGGCAATAAAAAATGACAATTGGATTGGAAGTTGGGATTTTGCTATTTTAAAGATCCGTACCTAACGAGTATCATAAAAGCAATCAACCTACTCTTAATTCGGCTGACTGGCGGCGACTTGGCAATAACAACGCAAAGCGACAAATTTTTAGTAAAATAATGAGTTGACTTGTAGTTTATTGATTACATGATCGAGAACCGTAATGTCGCCCAAAAATAGGTATACCGTCATTGTTTTTTACAATTTGGCATTGAGGTTACTGATAGCAAATTGAGCGGTATTCGTTTCTCGTTGTAAAAACAAAAACAAGTAACTAGACCTCAAGGATATAATAATAATATTTTCATGATAATAACAAAATACTTGGTATGCTAATGGGCTGAATACTATAACACCTGTGATTATGACTTGATTTTTATCGTAATCAGCGTGGCAAACACTCACTGAGGTGACATTGTTGTTATTTCAATGCATATAAAGTAAATGCAATTACTCAGCGAGCTACACATTGGAGCGGCAAAATTATGTCAAACATATAAAAGTGTTACAGCAGTGAACAAAAGTAGGCTAAGTGAATTAATCGGTGCGACCCAGAAACTGACAGCGCCGATGGAGAGACGAGTCTCAAGCGAACCGTGGACGCTGTTACGATACCGCGGATGATGCATTGGCTCGCTGATGCACTTCAAAAATGCTAAATGTACCTTATCTCGTCTGGTACCTTAATGCAAATGCATAAACCAGAACCAGAGCAAGGCTGCAGTTTGGATGAATTGCCTCCAGGGGCTCATGACTACTGCGAAACACAATTGTTATTTAAACTGTATGTATTTTAAGGAGTTTGATTGTGCTGCGTTGAGGTGCAGTTTGGATCATAACCGCTTAGTAGGGGACAAACACATGCGGAGGAGATCTAATTAAAAACCGCGGAATCGCTAATCCGTGACCTGACAAATTTCAGTCCTTTCGTGAGGCCCATTAACCCCGAAAAACTGTTGAGTGAGCTCAGAGTAAACGAGGCTTACGGTGCCTCCCGCAACTAGATCGTAACGTTCGCGAGTCCGCGAGCCCCAAATTGCCTCGATGACAATATCGGATGGGGCACGCCGCGCCGGATTACACAGATAGATAAGATATTGCATGCGCACATTCCGAGGACGATCAACAATTTGCCACTGTGGCAAATGGAGCGGCCCGACCTACATTCGTTTCAGAGGTTACAGAGAACCGCACCTATGGTGATTATGTGATTAACAATATCATAGCCACTCATCTTCGGCTTTGTTCGTCTGACAATAGATTCGACATTCTAAAGGCTGCACGCGACTGACTAGCAAGACGATTTGGAATGATGTTATCTAGACTCGGTTATCTGAATGTACTGAAATAGAATAAGGCTTATTTGTTTTTCAGTGATGATTGCGAAATAAGATATTGCGCAAGGTGTTGATCAGGATAATAGGTGCCCTCGTTATTGTAAAACTTAATGCTTAAAAACAATTAAAAGGCACTACGTGGTATAAATATTTTTATAATTACAAAATTGATGTAACGCTTTGTAAATCAGTATGTAGAAAGAAATACTCAATTGATCAAGAAAGAAAGTAGCCTTTCTTGTGGTCGACCACCCACAGGCGCGACCACCCCGATGGCAGCAAAAAAGGGACCAAAACGATAGCAGTGACGAAAACGAATATTTCCAATTAGGTATACTAACGAATGAAACCCCCATGGATTGCGTTGTGAATGTATGTAGTGTTCAAATGTTTCAAAATTACACAGATATTGCATATTGACTAGAATAATTATTTTTTAACGGATCGTTTTCCGCAACTCGACGAAACTGCGCCTATTTTGACATGTTTTATTTATTGCACATGTATGTATCTTTAGTTTAATAACTTTGTATTAATTCAGTCAGGTTCAAGCGACGAATGCGCTTGGTAAAGTCAACAACCCGTGAAAGCTTGGGCAATCGCAGCTATAGGTAGGTACGTATCATCGGTCTCTCGTGATCTTATTATAGATGTCATCCGACCTGCTCCCATCCTCTTCTAAATTTAAATCCACTCAACGTCTTCTAACTACATATCCATTCGGATTGACAGAAAACTCAAACCACACTCAGTTTGATAAAAATATTTTTTTTTTGCATTCTGGAAGGAGGCATGAGTGTGTTGTAGGTATTGTCACGTATAGCTTAGGAACTATAGACCCTATTAGAGCTGCTATTGTGGCCTGCCTTAAAGGCATAGACCTCAAATGGGTCGCGCATTATTATAGCATTGCGATTAATTTGCAATCAATAACAAGATGGCGGTCACTTGAAGAGACAATACATGTAGAATACGGTTGTGTAGAACAATGAGCGTCCTGCGACGCGTGCACGATTGACTTTATTCTCGAAACAGTGCAACGGCAGCGGGCGAGCCAAGGGGAGCAAGCAAGTGAGCAATGCCCTCTTAACGGCAACGACTCGTGTGACTCAGACGCCCTGAGGACGACCCGATGAATAGGGTCCTCAACACGAATGAGCCGGTTGGGAATGTTTAAAGCCTTGATTTAAATAAATAAAATTATATGGCTCGTGATGTCCTACCGAAAATAAAAGATGTGATTAATGATAAGCAAGCACGCACCACAACCATTGCCATAAGAATTAAAATAAACTTGTACATGTTGATCTACGTCTGAAACTGTTTGATAACTTATTTCACTTCAATTTCAACAATTCAATTCAGACACTTAACTTTATTTAACAATATCAAAATTGACACAGGTAAAGTAAAGTTAGTATTTCTAAATCGTATTAGGTATATATTTATCATAAACTCAGTTTATAATACAAGGTGCTTATCACCAACTTTTTGGTTGTTTATGAAGTTGTGAGATACCTACGCGCTTGAGTTAGACATAGCATAGCAGATTTAAATTAGACGCATGTTATTTTATTGATAATAGACTACACGCATAATGACTACACTTTATATTTATAGATAATGAGCCATCAATAAGAGTATTTCCTGGTTTGGAGTTTTAGGAGACTGTAGTAGGTGTATTGAGAGGGGTGATGTTATAGGTAACAAATAACTTGCAAAAGTAGAGTTGAAACTCTTAAACAATAGCTTACATTTTAGCTACTCAAAAGTTACTGGTTAAGAAGTGTGAAGCGTACTGGTGGGTTACTAATAAGAGCGCAAATTATAGGTGTGACGTGTAGAATAATCAAACATACGATACGCCAAGGCTGCGGCTATCGTCATCGTCACATAGTTCGCCGTAATGTGTAACAATAAGTACTCAATGTCAAAGCCAACAATAACCATAGTTTACATTGAACAGTAAACAAAGTGGTACCGGTGGATTAAAGTTCAATACGATGCGCTAAAGTGAACAAAGATGGGTCGCCAGTCGCTACGCAGGATTCGCCCTCGGAGCAAAGATATGCAAACGAGTTGGGAAGGTAAAGCTCTGAGTTTAAGCTCCTATAATAGGTATGTTAATGTCGGTTGTGTTGTCAGGACTGGG
Organism: Pandemis heparana; assembly: GCA_963854515.1. Taxonomy (NCBI): domain Eukaryota; kingdom Metazoa; phylum Arthropoda; class Insecta; order Lepidoptera; family Tortricidae; genus Pandemis; species Pandemis heparana. The sequence continues at coordinate 8,183,406 of OY978011.1, read as the reverse complement.
CGGGCTCAGAGAGGGACAGGAACACCGTGCAGCCGCATCGATAGAGGAGGGTGGTCGCCTGCCGCAAACGCTCTACACCCACGTTATTTTGCTTCACTTTGTGGGTTAACAAGAAATCTCTCGCTGTTCAGACTTAGACACACAGAGACAAAGAGAGTAGATAAGAATTAAAATGAAATGACGTGAAAACTTACCACTTTCGCAGATAAAAAGTTATAGTTGCTATTAGGGATCCGACGATCGTGAGTTGACCACGTTTCCAAGTCAGCGGGTGCTTGCTTACACACATTCCGCGAGCTCCGAGCGCTCGCCGCGTGCAAGCGAACGCGGAACTAATAATGCCACCTCTATTCGTCCGAGATGTGCGAGGACGCGCAAGGTGACCGCGCTACAATCAACACTTTGTTCACGTTTACTGCTTGCCTTACCTATTGTAATTAACAATTCCATTACACGATACAAGTACCTAGAGCAAATATATACGAGCACAACTTTATGAGGAATTTATTCTCAAGTAATTGTAATAGACCTAATCTATTGTACCTAATATTGACTTGTATAAATTATTTTATTATTACTATTATTAGTTATCTTTTTTATTTGTTTTTATTTGATATATTGTAAGTTAGTTGGTAAATTGATAAATCTGATAATTTGACATTGTATAATTATATTTTATTTTGAATTTATAATTTAATGAATAATTTAGACATTGTAATTTTATTGTTTTTTTTTTATGATCTAATGGGAGTAGTAATTAAATTTATTTATCTAGAATTTGACCACTTAATGTTGGGTCAAAACACTTCACGCGCCTCAAATGGCTGAATATATTAAGGGACTGATACTTAAAATACCATCCATGTAAATACCATATGTTCTGGTGAATAAATGATTGATTGATTGATTTTTACGCTATAATTGGCATAAGTTATGTTAAATATGCTATGCGCTTGATAATACAAAAAGAGATAGGACACTGATTGATAAAGATGGAACGAGGAAATGTTTAACATGAATTACAAAAGTCTACAATTGCTATACAACGACTTTGTTTTTCTTGTTGCTAGCATACAATGCGCGGTTGACCATCAAACGTTAAAAAAACAAAGTAACGTTGGAGTAATAGCTACGAAATAACTGTCAATAAACGTTCATTCATAGATTCAAGGCGATTACCAGGGAAATATATTAGTACAAATTTTAAGCTAAAACCGGAAATTTAACTTGTCCATGAAATTAAATTTATTATTATTCTTTACTGAAAATAATATTTTTTTATAAACGGAAATGATAAACAAGATGTTGTACAGTCCAACACGAGGTAAATACAATGTGGTACGTATCTACTATTGTCGTTATCGATATGACATTGAAAGATTAAATAATCAATGTAGGTATGGTCTCGTGGTAAATTAAAACGGTCGCAAAAAATACAAATGTGTTTATTTTACTGCCATATTTTTCGACTAAAGTTCACAACTACCTCTTAGAAAGTGATATGATAAGGCGTTGATAGTTAATAATTTAGCAAGTAAACGTTAGGTACATACTCCATACCTAGCGTCACATAGGCTCCAGAATATCACTCCCAAGATCTACTGGACCCTTGGCATAAGTCCAAAATCACATCGACGTAAGCTAATACAAAACGGTTATAAAATAGAACGCGCCAATGGGGGGTTCTCCATTGTTTTCCATATTAGAAAACATTTTATACCACGTATTGATTCAATGATTATATAATTTATAGGAAATAATCGAGGGCCTCGATAGCTCAATGATTAAATTCAATCAAAATGCCGAGCAATTGTTTAAACTGATCGCCCTTAGCAGTCAATTCGTTTCCTGACATTTGCTTATGATTTATTGCGAATGGCATTGTAGTGTATCAATTGCTCGCATTTGTTTCTTAAGGGGGACAGAAAGCTCAAGGTCATTTGTCAGACGTTTTACTGAAACACATAGTGGTTAAAAGTTAATAACTTGCTGGAAGCGGAGGCGTCGTAAGTGATACGTCACGCCCCGACCTTCCATCTGCAGCTGCCTGCAGTGACGTCGGGTGATTTCTTGCTTGCACGCAGCGTGAAGTATTGCAACGTATTAAAACTGCCCAAGGCAATAACGATGATATATAAATACAGTATAATATTAAAAATATCTAAAATCGTTTACGTACTTCAACCAAGATGAGCGTCCAGTTTGTTGGTTATACCTAGAAAGATAAGGCAAACGGTGAAATTTCACGACATGTGAAAATTATTTGTAAATAAGACAATACAATAACGGCTGCCGATCGGTCGGGAAGGTTGCTGGAAGGTCTAGGATCAAGGTGCCTGCGCGACTATCATGGGCACTTCAGAGCGAGGATAAGCCGCCATGCGGAAGCGAACGCGAGGCCGAGGACGGACGGACCAATTCACTAACAGAGAGTACAATCCGGAGAGCCGTTAAATATTCCACCTACACATTTTTTGCGCTGCTTAAGCTATTGTTTTTTTATGTATTAATTGATCTATAGATACGTATTTAAGTAAAAATGTTAGCGTGATTATCTTCTCAATAACCGTATAGAGCGTCACTGTAACTTGCCTTGGGAAAAATAATTATTATGTTAAAAGTAACGAGCACCTGAATTGAACAATACAGAAAAGCATACAGCGCAGCTAATTTGATAATCTGAACGTATTGTCATGAATTAAGGTTGACAGCGAGTGTTAAAAGAAATACTAAACTGATGCTTGAACATGGCAGATCGGTTAAACTTAAAAAGTTTATGTAGACGATGTAATATTTTGTTAAACCTCTACTTTACTAAAGATATTACTTACCAGCATTTACATGCGTAAGATAGATGTGATATAATTTTGAAACGATTGCTGGCCCTATTTGCGTGTTTTAAATACAAAGAGCAGCGACAGCGCGAGTGCGCGAGACGATTATGCAACATTGAGCGAAACGCACGTGATGGCAAGGTGGGCGAGCGCGGAGAACCGAAACCGACACACAACACCACACAATCCGCGACTACATCGGGCACACGACACGCGTTTAGCAATAATCTTTTCGAAAGCAAAGACATCGATGCCGAAGCAGCGTCGCGTGGAAACGCTAATCTAACTGGGACGGATTGATTTATAACTCAAACAAGAAACTGTGCCACCGCGGCCCTAGTGCACCATGTTCTACATTGTTTAACTATGAATATGCAAACAGATATCAACCCGGTGCAAATTTACGATGCTGACTGAGCCGCGAACGACTGTGAAGTCTTCGTCTGTTTGTGAATCCTTCACGACTGATGTTAGTGTTAGTATTCGTTAATGAAGAAGGCCGGATCTGTTCGGCCTCAGCTTTTATTACCCTATGAATAACTAGGTAGATGAATGAAACGATTGGCAAGGCCTTGACTTCAGCCTAATATAAATTTGCATGACCCCACTTCCTCGAGCACTAGCGAGGGTCGTTACTGTCGATTGTATTTAATAATGTCACAATGTGTAAACAAAGGTCAGTCTCATTTGCTACTTAAACAAAAGAACAGTGATTAACGTATGAGCTACTGGATCCTTTTGTCGTAGGTAAATGTATGCTCAAGTATATATTTTTTATTATGCATCAGAATGTAACGCTTATCATGCAGTAATGCATGTCCTCGCGTTATAACTTGAATTCTTCAACAAGTTCCGTACAACGCAACGGTTTTAATAAGATTGTTTCTTTTCCTAGCAAGCATGCCCTTTCAGTATTTAAATGCAGTAAAGTACGGACATGAATACCCAATAAATATTCTCGTAATCGTAACTTGTCGTTTCACGGCCTCCTCCAGTTTTCTTTATTAACTTCGCTATAATGTGCAATTTGTCTCGAATCAGCACAACGGTCGATTATTACGAGTTATAGTAGAGTAAATTTATTATTCAATCGATTTATTGATCGGTTAGTTTGATTGTTCGTTGACCCTGGCACATCTCGATCGTTTGTAGGTTGTAAGGTGTGTGTCTGTGCGAGGCGCGGCGCAGCGCGCGGCGACGTGCGTGCGGCGGCCGGTCGGCGGCAGTCGACAGTCGGTAGTGTCGGTACTCGGCACCAGCGAGCTCGCCCAGCTCAACTCAACAGCGACATCGAGAACGCGACCCGGTTCGCCGCTCGGGAAAGCATCGACAAAACTCGGTTGAGGCCGCACACAACGAGGCGAACGCACACTTTCGGTCTTCGCATGCGATGCGAACCATGCCGATTTTACAAATGTTGGTAACGCAAGTGCAAACGTCTAATTACATGCGCTGGGCCAGTATTAATTAATTAATCGTATTGAATTTAACTAAATATATTAAAAATCTATATTAGATAGGACCACTAGTGAAGCATCCGTTGACTTCGTAAACATATATATGTGTTATTTAACATTTATTATTATTCTAACATATTATATATTTTGAAATAATTTTAAAAGTTAAATATAATAAACCTCGTCATTTAGTTACTGTGGTGTAGCAACCAATAGTCAAGTCGGTTAAAAAAAACATGTCATTTTCGAGGTTATCCATATAATAATGATGTACGTCTTTCAAGGTAGTACTCAATACTCCAATAGGTATTTGAAGATAGCGCTAAATTGGTACAAAATAAATTTGTTCAGCTACGTACGTCCGAGACCTTGGATTTGACGCCCCCGTTCTACTTTCCTAAATCTTAACAATGCGTTAATCATTGTGTGTCGGGGAGCGCTACACACAGCAGGGTATATACAACTATTACACACTGTAGGTACTAGTGATTCATTAGGGAGTAATCGAAATAGTTTCCAGTGAAGTGGAGCATGTGGACTCTTTTTATTAATTAAACCTTGAATGCAATGCTACAAAGCAAGTCATGAATTATGTCATTGATGAGAATTATTTCATTAGCAGCGCGACGCGAAGCTAAGTGGGCTTTGAGTGTTTGAGATGATGTCGAGTGTAGCCTCATGAATAAGGTTTAGCTCGTTGTGGGTGTGAACTGTGAAGCCACACGTGCGTACGCTCCTTGGTATCGCGGCCGCTGACGTCGGTTTCGGGTCATGCCGTGCGGTAAGGGGCACAAGGTAAAAGATGGTGCATTGAAAGTGGCCTTAAGCCCAATAGCAATCTGTGGCCGCGTTGCTTCCTATTGGCGGTGAGGCGACAATGCCAGCGGCGCCGACTGCCGCGAAGGTGACAAAGCTGAGAGGTCGATCATCGGGCGGACACACCACGCCACGCCACCCTTCTAACGTTAAATGGATCATGGGAGGTTATGGAAAACGGAAGTTATGACGACTAATGCGACTAGCCGTGCGAAACCGATGGTCGCAGTTACGAAATGGCTTTTCATTGATGTAATGCAGCATGACTTTCACACATCAGTTTTCTTTTCTTTAAGAAATAGTAGACTAGAATCATACTAACGTAACATATATTTAAGAAGCCAATGTATACTTCAACATTTATAAAGAATGATAAAGACAGTCTACCATTAGATCGGCCTAAATTAAAAACCCTTGAAAGTAACTTCTGAATGTGAATGAGTCGACCTCAAGCGTGGACAACTATTCTTTGAGAAGTGGGGGCACAGTCTTGGTAGTTAAAGCCCATTAAAAGTTATATGACAACAATAAAAGCAATAAATCATAAGTGTTTCAAAATTTTATTTTGGAACTATAGGTGCCCTACTTTCGTTTTGATAAATAAGTCAAGAACGCATTGCATGTTTTCTCGATTTGCTGTCTCATCAAACATAAACACAAGCCGCATCTCAACTCAAAGGTCGATTTGAGCTATCTTACAGAAATGACTGTGCCGCAACAGTAGCTATGCAGTGTAAGGCAGGTTAGGCATTAGTGTTGGAGTTTTACGAGTCAGTCGATCCTGAGAGCGACTGCCGGCGGGAGGCAGTGAGGGGCGCACAAAGGGCGTAGGGACCGCGCGGGGGAGAACCCTGACACAGATCAGCGAAGCGCCGCGGAGGCCTCGAGATTCGGTTGCTATATCATCGATTCCTCGACGTACCATACCGTGTTACGCACAAAATGGGTCAACGCGGTCGCCTCTCCGACGAAGCGTTGGAGTACGCGCAATGTCCCCGTTCCGAATTGCTCCCTCGGCAAATTAACGCCTCACGCTATTGTAACTTGTAACCACCACGATTCACAGCCATACCTCTACTTATTATTGAAATATACAACGCTGATATAACCATCGGAAATTAATTAATCACTAGTTTATCGAGTGAAGTGTTAAGGTCTTCAAGATTTACCCAGTTTGGCAAGCGGTTTTGTCAAATAGGCGTACCAAATATTGCATCCACGGCGTGTATGCGAATCGAGAGAACGTACGTGACCGGGTCTCGTCACAGTTTCACCGGCCACTTTCAGCTCGGTAATGACGGCCGGGCGGCGCAGCGTTGCGACACTCCTCACCTCCTTTCCACTGAGGATCGTCGGTGTTAAGCCACCAAATTAGTTGAAACATGACAGACAGTAATATTTAAAAAAAATCCGCAACAGGAGAGACCTTCGTCTCCATGCCTTGTATTTACATGATTAACTGAATTATTCGTTGCGTACTTAGGGTTCACAAAAAAGGTTACGTAAAACTAGATTATTTGGCAGCGATAATTACAAATTGCGTCTCGGTGCGTTTATTCGTTACCGTAAGTCTGAGTGACATACCTACTAGATAAAGCCAACTAGTGAGAACATAGTTGCTTAAAGGAGCGTGGCGGCCTACAGATGTTTCTTTGCGTGGAGCGTAGAGAAACCTTGTGCGGAAGAAACGGGACACAAAGACTTGAGCGCATTTTCAACAACAAACGCTTGATTATCAAGCCTTGGCCTTTATGTGTGGTTTCATCGAAGTCCGTTCATTCAAATGACAATAAGTGTTTAAGTATCTTGGAGCAGCCATGGCATTTACTGAATAAACTAAGCGGCGTTGGGTGCGATTGGAATGAAAGTGTACAAAGGCCAGTGGATGTTGGTGAAACGGTACCGAAAGAACACAAAGAACCATCGCGTTGTAACGCATTGATCACAAGAATAATAGCAGGCACTTTCCAGTCGTACGCTAAACGAGCCTTTAGGTATACAACTAATATTTTTATTACAGAGATTTAATGTTCACCCTGAAGATTATGTAATCATGTTTCATTAGTATATTAAAACGTGACAAGTGCATACAGATAATGTTTGTTGTTATCAAGGAAATAAACTGATATAGAGTCAAAATAAAGTTTCGCTTAACTCGTGATTTAAGGCGAAGTTTAGATTACAGCTTGTATATCTAATGTGACGCACAGTGCGCAAATTGTTATTTGTGGAGCTTATACATACGTATTCACGATAAGATCGAGTTAAATACGCATGGTGTTTCAGTAAATTCGTGATAAACGGCCCGGTATGAAAAATATCCGTTTACGTCATTTTTAATCTGTACCGGTAGTGTATGGCTGGCTTAAACATACAAGAAGCTACGAGTTTTTAAATAGCCTTGGCCTTGCCAGAATAGGTATACAACACGGTAATAAGGTACAGTTTGAAATAATGACTAGGTACTTCAGTATTCTTTACACATTTTGAAATATTTATTGTATCTTAACGTGTAGCATTGATCTTAGTTTTATTAATTAAGGATAGACACTTTAAACACCTTTTAACAGTTTTAACACAAAAGCGTGCAAGGTTTCTGGGATAAATCAGTCGCAGTGTCTGTTCCATTTTCCGAGTTAATATTGAACTCACGTTGAGCCGAGAGTGGGAGTGTTTCGATTCGACACACGACAAACATTTTGTAAAATAAAAACGTAACGTTGATATAAATAAACTCCACATCAGTGGCGTGGTTTTTCTTTTCCTGTACCAGTCTCTTTATAGGAAATTACGTTAAGTATAATATAAATATTGTTCGTGCTCTTTGGTGAATTCCCTCAAGTAAAAATACTGGACTTAATGTTGTTAAGGATAACAAATAGTGAATAATATAAAATTTGAAACCATAAAAGCTTGAACATGAAAACCAATATTAACGTGCACTTTCATGACACAATTAGAACTTGGATTATGGCCAGGAGCGAAACAAGCTTATCATTCAATGACTACATTCTTTACGATTTGCGTTTCATTACTCTGCTTTGGCCGTGCCGGCGCTGTTTAAGTTCAACCGGGCGTTATCTTACACGGAATACCATGTCGCCGCCAAAGCCCAGTTTAGTTATCGCATTCCGTCGTCCGCGAAACAGGAGCAGCGAGCTGGCGTAGCGGGCCTGGCCGACATCTCGCTCACTAAACTCGCACTGCCCTCAGATAAATTCAATACTCTTGCGAAACGCTCCCGTAAAACATACTGGTTTACAAGCCGCCAGCGCTTGGGGTTGCTCGCTTAACCTAGTTAATAAGTACTTACTCGCGAAGGTACGTGTTTCACGGCTGTGCTCTCATTGTATCTTTATTTTATAAAGATACGTAGCCAGGGTTTTTGAGGTCAGTCAATATAAATGGGCGTGACTCTGTAACGTTTATTTACAAGAAGCGACAGATTAAATGAGATCATGCCTATCAATTATTATATAAGTAAGTAAATTACATTTAAAAGTTATAATCATAATTATAGAAACATGAAATAATATACCTTAGTATTGTTCATTGGTTATTATTTGTAAATGAGTTCACCCAAGTTGATTTTCATCGCTTTATAAAGAATGTGGAGTAAGCCAGTCGTCTATATAGCTCATCTCGGGGAGAGTCGCGAAGCGGAGAGATCAGAATGAAATTGCAGCGTTTCTCTTCTTTACACATTTCTAAACGGCAAGAGCTCGAGGAGACTAATCACGTTCGTTTATTGTGACTTTGGTTCACGCCAAATGAAGACTAACGAGTACATTTATGCCGTATCTGTAGAGTGCAGGCGGTGGGGCATCAAGGCGGAAGCCCCCGCAACGTTAACATTATTTCTTGCACTTTCCGCTGCGCGGGGCGAACGACCCCGGCAGGGCGAATCCCCATCTAAGAAGGCTGCCAAGATATTCCTCTAAGGGATAGGGAAGTAACCGATTTATCGCATCAATCGACCAACTTTACATTCGAAGAATTAAAGTTGACGGTCGTTCCGAAATTCATAAGGTTAAATGTGAATACTTCAAAGGAAATAACCTTAAGCTTAAGGTACAAAATTAACAAAAAAAACTTTGAACATAAGGGCTTTCCGGCCTGAGTAAACCTGCTACCTGCTCGGAGAGACGAGTCTTTACTTTTTATTACACATACGAGAGGCGAGCGACTTCATGATTGGATTAATCTCATAAATACGCTGTTGCAGTTGACATTTAGATAAAAGAGAGTTGTAAAAGGAGTTATCAGAATACACGTGCATTATCATTATAAAAGTCATGAAACTTATTACGGGCGTAAAACGCATGAGCAAACATTTCAAAATAAACACAACATCGATAATATCGACATCAGATGTAAGTGGGCGAAGTAACAGTGGGGTAAACTATTTAGGGTTACCTACCTTGACGAACGAGGGTGCTAAAGAATAAAGAGAAAACGTCGATGTCGCTGCTACGAATACACGAGGGCGAATGTCAGGGGAGAGAGCGTCACGACCAACTTTCGGTATCCATATAATAACACATTACCGCATACTATTAAACAACTGAACAACTATTAACAACTATTAAGCTCTTAATCACGTCTACAGTTAACTGATGTGATGATAAAGGTAATTGTAAAAGTGACTCGATTTCTAAGCTGCTCCCTCTACCTTCGTTCGGCGTTCAGCTTACACAACAAGGAAAGTTAATACGCGTGCGGGCACAGAAACTTTCGCCTATTGTAATGTAATGATACATGAATTCAACACACCATAATACGGGAAAGTTCTCATTCATCAAAATTAATATAAAAACAAAGCAAATATTACACAAAGTGTTAACCACAACGCACGCACATAAACAAGTATTTGATATCCGTACCTATTTGCAAATGTTCAGTATCAAACGTTATGCCAACCGAAAAGACGAAGTCCTTCGACGAACATGGTCAAATAAACTAGTTCCGCGTTGACTCCACCAACCAAAATAGCTCACCTGGCTAAGGCCATTATTCGTTCGTATAATCCAATTTTCCAAAACGGTGGCACCACTTCGAGATCACAATACACCACAAGTCAATAAGTATAAAGTTTATAAAATGGTTGTATATGAAACGGAACAAATCACCGATATGCGAGTTGTATCACGTTTGACAGTTTCACTTCACCACATGGTTGGTTGGTTGCGCGCGTCAGCGTGACAGATGTGAGGTGCGCTCGACGACTGACGGGCGACTGGCGAGTGGCGAGGCGAGCGGGCCGAGCCGGCGGCGGCGCGGCCTGGGGAGGCGGTAGGGCTCCGCGGCGAGCGGCGCCCGCGGAGGCTCGGGGTTGCGTTGCGAGGGCGGAGCGCGACCGGCGCCCGCGGGACAGCTGCGCAACACCGACCCTTTTTCCGTTCCCATCTTCATTGTCACAGATTTTCATAATTTCGTCCCCCCGCGCGTATTGAAAGTTATGTAGAGCGAAAGCCGTAAACTCCCCGGCTAGGCACGATACGGGATCGTTCAAACGTTTATGATCAACAAACAATTACTGTTTAGTGCGAACTTGACCCGCATTTCGAACAACAATACAGATTTTTATCCAGAACTGGAAAGCGAGGTCCTTCGTCTTCAAGGACCATCGTCAATGAAACAATGAGTTTAGAATCATTATTTGGATAAAATGATCAAGGTAATCAAAAGTTTATCTAGTTCTATGTAAACTATTGTAAAATTACAATAATTTCGAGAGCTTAATAAACTTATCAGTGAAGCCAAATTCTGCGATTGTTCACTAATAATTATAGTTTTGATACAAAGGATCGAGTTCAGTTGCAGCAGGTTAGTTCAGTGCACGAAGGGAGAAGTTGTTGCCCCCGTGTAGAGCCTTGAGCCACCCCACTCAGCGAACCTCGCTTACCGCTGTCGGCTACATATACCTACGCATCTAACATACACAATGACGACAAACTGCCACTTGACAAAGCTTTAAAGAAAGATTAAAGGTAGAACAAAAGACACATCATACTCGCACAAAATGATATAAAAATAATACCTAGTAACTTAAAATAGCATTCGCTTGTGCAGCGGAGGTTTTATATTTATACACATAAATTATTATTTAAGTTTGCAATTGTAAAGTTGAGCATTTTTGCTGACGACGGTACGGTACAGGATAACCGATTTACAAGATTTGTGTACATGAAGTTATGAGCTATAAAGGTTAGTTAAGTAGATAGTTAAATATGCATTTGTATGTGCAAATAAAGCTCAAAAGCGAGTTAATCATAATAAAATAGAATTTGATGCATGTGTCTACACAACACCGAATTAATAACATTTTTTAGTTTCATTTGTTCAAAATAATAAAGTACATTTGAAGTGGAATAATTTTTGCTACCGTTTTTATTGTGCCGAGCGAGTTGAACAATGGAACGGTCGGATAAACATGGCCCTTTATTCATTAGTTAAGTTGAATCGTCCAGCGAGTCGTTGCACAGTCATAACGCGTGCATTGGCTGCGACCGCGAGGGTACATCAAAGTCATCGAGTCGTCTCCCTCACAATGACGTCTGAGGCACTCGCCGACCTTGGTCCGAGCCTTCAGGGTTAACCTCTCGAGGGGAAAACGCCCTTCGGCCTTGGAATCCTCATCCTTTACCTGCTGAATCTTGCTTGTTGTTTTGTAAACGTAAACGTATACCTGGGTTCCTGTCTCGCGAGCACGGTCGGGATTTAACTGGGGTTATTTACAACTTTGATTGAATGACACGACATAACGTTAGATCTATTCTTGTTTCTCATCTTCTGGGAATCGAGTAAGCACAATACACAGTGATATGTACATTGTAAAAATAGAAATTTCTCAATCTTTAAATTAAAATGCATAAACAGATTGAGTTAATAATTTGAAATTGAATACACGATTCGGAAACAAAATGTTCCGCGAGTTACGAATATTGTACAACCGCTAAACCAACAAAACGATGCGCTGAATAAAACAATAAATCTCCGAAATGGTTCCAACGTGGTTTAGACGAATTTATTTAAAGCATCAATTCCTGTTGTGCTTCGTGCGTAACGAGATAGCCCAAAAAAAAATAGAACGCATTGTAGCATTTATTAGTCATACGTGCCCGATGACGATGACACAGCATGCGGTCGCTGATTGTGAAAAAATCCAGATCATACGCGCACTTAAGCTTGCCATGATTCACTGGCACATTAACTGAAAAAAATACACAATAAAACGACGCAATTTTCAGTTGCCTCCCTGATTTAAAAATCAAACATTGATGTACGCACTGAAATACTACTCTATGTAGTGGTTGCCGTTGATGATATCTAGAGTTTACGCAATATTAACAATAGTTGAGAAAGTTACTTTATATCCCATTTATTGCAAACAATGATTTATTTCTAAAATAAAACACGCACAGTTTTCCTTTTAGTTGAGTTTATGATCATTAGGAATAGCTTATTTGTACAAAAAGAGATCTTTACATACAAAAAAAAACACTGAGGTCCCCCAGTCGCCACCGCTTAACGGTGGACATTGGGAATGGCGTGTTTGGACAGTACAAGTACTTGTACACAAGAAGTTTATTCTAACATACAGGGCGCGGCTCCGCGTCATCAGAACTGGCGCATGTGACCTGGGTCGCAACAGCAAGGGCACTGGGCCGTAAACCCCCACCGACCCTGTTTCATGCACACTCCTCTGTCCCTAATTTTTAATTGATATGAATACTGTATATCAGTACTGGGGTTTGGCGGAAGTAATGGATTAAAATGTTCTAATTTAAACTGAATTCGATAAAATCGGCAACTGGCATAATGTGTACCACATTGAAGTTAGTTAAATCTGTAACGTTTAATGTAATTTTGATATTTGACTTTATTTTAATCAAACATAGTCACGTGTCTCCTTAAATGTAGCTTACCCAAAAACTCCACTACTACTACGTATCCTGTTGTAATTTTAATTTGTTTTTTATAGTTATTTGTTTGAAGTTATAGATGTGATGTCTTTTATTAATAAATACAGAAATAGGCAGTAACATTTAAATTAAATTGATAGGTACAATAACGTCACAAAGGTATTTAACAACGAGATATTATGCCTAAGAATCCAAATAATGACCAAACAGTTGTTTTTATTTACTAGCCTATCTTGCTATCTTGTCATTGTACCTTTCAGTACTGTAGGCTTATTACGTAACTCGCTCGCAATCGCCATCGTGTTCATTTTGACAGTTCTTGTATGAATGTGACAGCTAGCTGATTCCGATGCCAATTGTCAGCCCATACATGAACTGTCAAAATGAAGACGATGGTGATCGCGAGCGAGTTACATAATAAGCATGCCGATGTGAAGTTTTATAAAGAGTCATTGTATTGTATTGTGCTAATAAAAAAATTCTACTTAATTACTAATTCTTCTATTGACCGTGATAAACTAGACCCATTAGACTTTAAACTACTAGCTTTTGCCTCGACTTCGTCTGCGTAGAATTATACATATAAACTTTCCTTTTGAATAAGGGTGCGACCACACCGCCGCTTAAAAAACGGTGACGTTACGGAATCGCAACAAAATGTATGAAGAAACGGTGAGAAAACGTGACGCATACGACACGTCACTGCGTATACGCGGCGGTTTGGTCGCACCATAACTCTATCTATTAAAAAAAACCACATCATAATTCATTGCGTAGTTTTAAAGATTTAAGCATACATACAGATAGACGGCGGAAAGCTACTTTGTTTTATACTATGTAGTGATTTTTAAGTCAGTAAAATAACAATGTATATTTGTGTAGCTAATCGGATAGAAAATTTTAAATACTCAACATACTATAAAAGTGGTTCCATAGAATTAGAATCCGACAAATTCGTTAACATTCTCGGTCCGCCCCCCTACCCGTATAATGTGACTAAATAATCCACGTCATGATTTCAAAGAATATGATTGGTCGATTTTGCAAGTCCCCACTCACGAGAGCGCACCCTAACCAGGACTTATTGTTGCATTACGTCGCAAACCGCGGAGGTTCTAGCTCTAGTGCCTTGATTAGTGCTACATAGGCTGCGGTTTTAATTAGATTGACAGCCCTAGCGAGCAATATAGCTCCAGCTCGCTACACATACACTACACTACCCTAGTTCAATTTTAAATACCTGTTTAGATTCTGATGTTTTATGAGGTTAAAAAGATTGGTTGGCAAATTATTTTCATCTTAACTCTTGAAATAGTACCTATTTCGTTAATTACGATTACAAAATCTTAATTTTTCGTATCTTAATTTCTACTATGGGTATCAAATAAATTTTTAGTTATTCTGTCAGTATCGCTTTATCAAATCTTAACGAAATTTAAAAGGGTCTAAAAAAAAGATAACTAAACAGTCATTTTGCTAGAGTAGTTAGTTTGCACCCAAATTGGGACACAAAGGATACGAATAGAGCCCTTGTAATATACTTTTTAAATAGATTAAAACGGAGCAATATTAAGTTATGTAGAGCCGGTTAAAGTGTATGGGAGAGACTATGAACTTTTTACCACCTACCTTAAACAAAACAATTGCCCTCGTCAACGGAATAAACGTAGCACAATAATATTTTTTCAAAAATCCTTCATGTTCACCAAAAACCAAGGTAAGCGTTCTAATATAAGTACGTGATAAAATCATTAGTAAAACTATTTTAGTCGATCAACATACTGTAGAGTGGTAATCGAATTGAACTATGACATCAGGCCTGCATAAAAACGACCCAGTGATAGTTTTTAGAAAAGGCCACATGTACCAAGAGATCCGCTCGCGCCCACTTTCCACGATTAACTTTCTCATTCACAATGCGATATGACCTTTCCTTTCCATAGCACTTAGTATAAATAAGGGTCAATTGAAATTTCAATGTAAAGCATTGATTACAAGTGTTATAACACTATGTTATTAGAAATGATTGTGTTGGATTTGCGGCTGAACAGATGTGACGTTATTAATTTTTAATTCTATGAGCATAGATGGACGTATCTAAAATTTACTTTGCGGTGATTATAAAATAAAATAAAAATACACGCGCCATAATTTTTGGAAGTGTATTTTTTTTAGGTTTCGGAGTCGGTGTTATATATAGTACCTGCCCGGCTAGCACGACAGCGCACAAGAGTCGCGTCGCGCGCGAGATAGATTGCCCGTCTCTTTCTAGAACGAACAGTAACAAAAAGACGGGCAATCTATATCGCGCGCGACGCGACTCTTGTGGGCTGTCGTGCTAGACGTGCTGGGCTGCTGGGCGATCGAGCGAACACTCTCGAGATGTCTCTCGAGGTAGTATTAGAATCCACAGTGTAATTTTAATGGAATAGAGATGAGACCTAGCTGTCCTAGCTAGATCGTTTTTTTCTTGCTATTTCTATGCAAATAACAAATTTTATCAAATTCTTTAAAAGCGGTTTCGAATATTTATGCGGCTTTCGTACAGTTGTCGTTAAAGTCGTCACAATTTAAAAGGCCCGTTTTGACAGTTCATGCCCATGAAATTCTCTATTTTTTACCGATCTAAATGTTCTGAAGGTAATTGCATTTTTCATTGATGGGTATCGCTCACTCAGGTAAGTGCTGTGCATAACGATTTTTTCATATTGTCCACAGTCCACAGACTATTAATAATCGGTTAAGGAAAAAATAAATCGATCTAGATAATTTTTTAAGGCCGACTCGCACTTGGCCGGTTTTATTTATTTTATTTAGACCAATTAATTACTGCATTTCACCAGCTGTGTAGTGATCTTTACTGAAAATTATGACTTTGGAGCTCAAAGCCGTAAACAATGGCAACACTGATTTCAATAGAATGGCTCGTCTTCATCATCTGAAGAAAATGATTGACTGAAAATTCACTTTCTAATCAGAACTTTAATCCAATGCCACTTTACAATACATATTTAAATCGATCAAATACTCATGCAAACTTGAATCGATGTATCGTGAGTATCGAGTACCGAGATGTACGGTGACATCACTAGTTACGTCGGGAAGACAAATGTCAAAACGGGCCTTTTATTTTGCGACGACTCTAGTCGTCAATACATCCGAAAGGACTGGAGGGAATTATTTTTGATCTACTTTCAAACAACTGTTTTAATAGGTACAGGTACACCTACATAAGAAGTAACTCTTGCTAAGATATGATGATCATATATTCAAAACTAGCGACCCGCCCCGGCTTCGCACGGTATATTATGCATGTATTATACATATAAACCTTCCTCTTGATTCACTATCTATTAAAAAAAAACCGCATCAAAATCCGTAGCGTAGTTTTAAAGAGTTAAGCATACAAAGGGACATAGGGACATTGAAAGCTACTTTGTTTTATACTATGAAGTGATACTTCGTGTAGAAATATCAATTGGAATTTTATTATATTTACATTTTAAGTTGAGCAAAAGCTCTTTCAGACTATACAACAGCACAATTAGTTTAGGAACGGGTGCTACTTGCAAAATGTTTAATTAGAGAGTTTCTGTACGTCAATTTGGGTAATATATTTATACTTTTTCGGTACCGGCTTGGCTACTCTCGCTACTCTCGCGCAGTGAGAAAGCTCCTATCGCAGTCCAGCGCTGCAGGTAAAAATACGGCGCTATAAGCGTCACGCACGCTTTTACAAGCTAGCTCAAACTTTCAATAAATCCCTAAAGGCAACACAGTACCAGTGAAAGTACTATATTTACACAGATTTATCAAGTAAAGCTAATCACTGCAGCTAGAAAACGTAATAACCAAATCATATGCAAATTACGCACATGTAAAATACAATAATATTATTTTTAATAGTTAGTATTGTGAGAAAAAAGGCGGAACGCTCCAGTGAAAGTGCATCGCGGTTGTTGCGCTTGCGCATCGCATTCAGAGCATTTTTCAGCCGCGTGGAGAGAGGGAGAGAAACGTAAGAAAGCGCCAGCAAACGGGCGAAGGTATAGTAAAATTTGAAAGCGCTACACAATAGCGCGTTGTCGAAATTGGAAAGTTGAGCGCGTCGATTGCATAACAGCTCTTACGGGCGGCGTGACGCTGTCGAAAGGTACCGAGTGTGACGTCACCGGCACGAAAGTGCATCGGCTCCGGCGCGGGCGCCGCTCCACGTGCGCTGCACCGCTGCGCTTCCTGCATCGGAGGACTTTCTATTGGGAAACCGTCAAGCACTCGCTCGCCTGCTCTCCACCGCTAGCTGTTGGGAAATTCGACTCTCACGCGCCGCAACACGAAACGAGATGCATCTGATTGAGCAATGACGCAGCCAACATTACAGTGCCATGCGCTTGCGTAACCGTGCACTAAGTACACGCCATGTAACTTCACTGCATCCTGTGTCCCTGCGCCGTAGATGTGTTCAGTCAGTCAGATGAGGTCGAATAATGGATAGTTTAAATTCAATATTTTGACTTACACCACAGAAGCCGTGATATGTCCTCGAGCGCTGCCTCAATTATCTGAAACAAGCGTACAAAATTACCAAAAAGGCATAATTATTACCAGGACTTTTAGGAACACATTACATTACTTATCCATTAATACCTTTTGTATTGGTTTAGGCTAGCAAAGTTTACAAAATATGTTAGCATTACTAGAGCATTAATGTTAAGTTAATTTGTGAGGATCGTTAGGATATATTTTTTTTATTCCGAATTCGCTACAATTTCAGTAAGTACATGTTGTTGTTGTTATTGTCGTTTATTTATTAATTTGTCGCGTAATTCGGCGTGCCTCGTGGCATAGGCCTCCTCCGTGTATTGGAGGGTTTGGGCTATAATTCCCACGCGCGCCCAGTGCGGATTGGGAACACACACCATTGAATTTCTTCGCAGATGTGTGCAGGTTTCCTCACGATGTTTTCCTTCACCGAAAAGCTTATAGCAAATTACAAATGGAATTTTCGCACATAAATTCCGAAAAACTCAGATGTGCGAGCCCGGGATTTGAACCCACGACGCTCTGCTTGAGAGGCCACAGGTCAAACTACTAGGCTACCACGGCTTTTTTAAACAAAACATTTTCTAATTCTGTAAAAGTTTAAAAAACATTGGCAAAACAATTTTTAACTTTTTATGTCAGTCAAATCTGCCAAGGCGAATGTGGTCAACCAGCCGATGCATTAACAGTGAAACTTTAGAAAGGCCAAGTTCCAATTCATTAGCAAGCTGTCTTCTTGTTGGGTTCTCTGCTTAGTTTCTAAATAAAATTTCTCGAGCGACTAATTTTTCAAGCGTTACGCATTACGACATTTTACGATATTTCTGAATCACCAATTAAGAACAAATTATGACCTTAACACGATGATATTAAAACATTGTAATGCTAATACAATTTGTCGAGTAGTTAATAAATATAGAATTAATGTCAAAATAATAGTAGGTAAGTACTTTGTTGAATTTGTGCTCATTACCAGCTTGAAATCAATATAAGCCACCTTGACACTATTTGCTTTTACAGGCCGGCGGATGCGTGTGTCACTATATTATGTGTTACAATCGTAATGTTAACACCAAGGTACAAAATAAATATGTATACAAGCAAATTATATTCCGTACTAAGTACGTGACCGGAAGCAAAACTGAATCTAGCAAAAACGGCACCTCCCGTGAACAAGGCACGGAACGTAATCCAAACTGTTAGTCAGAAGAAAATCTGTTGTACTTATTTGAACACATAAAGAAATGTAACATATATTTAAACGAATTTGCGTCATAGCGTTTTTCAGTATTAATATGAATAAATTTTTCTATGCTCAAAAATCTTAGGATCAGTATTTGATACAAATAATTATATTAGAAACATTATTATCAGAACATCTAATATTATTACAAAATGATTAATTTTCAACTGTCATTTTATACAATTACCTATATCTACAACAATTTCAGAAAAACATAAAAATATTCAAAGAATAATAAATTTTGAATAATTTTTAAAGGTTTTTCAATACTTCTAAAGTACCTAGCATATTACGTTGACCAAAGAATAGTAAAGCACAAATCCACTCAAACTAACAAATTGTTTTTATTATTCTATTATTATCATTTTAAATTTCACTTAATAAACAAATTCCTATATGAATTAGAAATTTATTAGAAAATCATTAATGAAGTACTCATCATCATCACATTCATCACTTAACTATTCCAATCTAAGACAATAAATACATCTTAATGATCTCATACGGGTTCCTTTTCGCTGTACAATACGCGTAACTTGAAAAAGAACAAAACACGTACGTTTGAGTACAATGTGAACATCGTGAACTATTGTGAGCCGAACACTAGAAAACAAGGAACAGCAATACCAACACCTAGATGCGACAAATACCCGCTTTCTTGCGATAACGCTCGTCTCTGCGCGTTAATTGAGCTCTACATAACTTTCGCCTTTTACTTTTTTCATTGCAACGTTTATTTCTTCATCAAAGACAAAGCGATTCAATTATCATATCATAAGTACTAGAAAGCTATTAATTATCAAAATTATTGCGATATCAAACTTAATTATGACTCATATCACATGCCATAGCTTAATTAATATCATGATTGGAGGGCGACAAAAAAAAGAAAAAAAAAACCATTCTCTTTTGGTTAGGTACAAGGTTACAACTTCACTGAAAAACATGTTACTTAGGTTTAATTTAAATTTGCTTATTCTCTACGATTATTATTATCAGAGTCCAATCAACCTACGAATAAATATACTAATATGTACTTACAAAAAATTCTGGATACGAGTTGTGTTCAAAAAGTTGGACCATGTTAAGTCCTGTTAATGGCACGGAAATTACCATACAACCATATAGATTTAGAATATACTACCGTAAAGATTGGCAATGCAAGAGGAAGATAGAGGAACACATAATACGCATAAGTCAGGGAGAGATAAATAGGCGAGACTATTTTTCTTACAACACGAGAGTATGAACTTAGTGGCACTAGAGCACTCTTAGTTGAAAGGAAACAAAAAAAATCTTACACACGTGCCGACACCAGATAGTTTTCTGGTATCATCTCAGTTATTCCAGATCTAATCTAATGGCAGATAGCATACTCTTATCCCTGGATTCATAAACGCTTGATAAGCTTCTGCTAACTTTAACATTCATTTGTCTGTCACTTTGATATTTGTCTTTGCAACACTTTGCACACAGCGGGAAGTTTGAACTATTTTTAACTATGATACCGACATTAAATGTCAAACTTCTTGAACTCTACCCATACAATGTAGCAAGGTTTCTGTTATTGCATGATCACTAATTAATCCATCTTTTCTTTAGCATCCAGTAGATACATCCAACGATAACTTCCAACTTGCACCGATCTCCAAAATAAACTAAGTAGTGAATACAATTAAATAATTTAAGTATTTCTAGTAACTACAGTGTATATCAGTCTATAGTTTAGCCACTAAATTTACGACACAGTACAAAAATACTTAACATTTGGCCAGTCGACAGTCGCAGTGATTGACCAACAAGCATCTAAAAAATGGGGTTTCGAGGCGGGAAGATCCTCAATTTTGACATTGTTAATAAATATATGTAAGTGAATACGCGCTCTATCTATGAGCAACAGGGCATAAAATACTTTGTGGTTCGGCTTCAAGCGTCCTAATTGTAAGATCGAAAAGCACGCATGTGATATTTCAACGATATAATCTTTAAGCAAATATTTATAGAGTCTATATTCCTTCATATCGTCACGACATTCACAAAGTAGGCTGAGAGAGCGCATAAATACCCGTACATCACAAAGATTCATTAACTCGTTGGCTTTGATGAGTGATAATAGATATTGAGACATATTCGCACGTATAATAAAAGCTATGCCAGCGTGTTAGTAAATCGATATTTCTCACGTTACTAAATGGTGTTACATAGTATACGTTACATAAAGCGTAGGATACACAGTTTGGCCTAGAGCAGCCCAAAGCGCTCTCTTCGACACTGTTTAGCACTACTTAGATTTATAACTCTCTGATCCAAATTCGCAATTCAACTTAACCAAGCATAAAAGCCTATCTCGATCGATATGAACAAAAATTTGACCTAAACCAACCAAAACAAGATAGATTGCAAGTAAAAAAAGCTTGTAAGAATTGTTTCAAGTACATATATATACGCCACAATAAGTTTTTGATCTTCTTTTACATTACACATTGAGCGCAAGAGTGAGACAAATTTCGCTTGCGCGCCGCTATCCAAATCACTTGGACTTCGTATTTAAGCCCAGCACGTGCTGACCTGTGCTAAAGCGAGAACAATGTAGAGAATAGATTAGGCAATAGAGTCCATTCTTATTAAAATGTGCCACTCTATAGAAAGTGGCACAAGCTATTACATAGAGTCATCATAAATGCAAAGATGAAGACGCGGCCTTGTGCCTTTTGATGCAATTTAAATTGTAATCTTATCGGCAATCATCTACAATGTTTCTAGTCAGAGAGAAAAGACCTCGTGCCCCGTAAACACAAACTAAATTTAACAATTTTTTATATTGATGTTTAGTAAATATAAACGACGACGCTTGAATCCGACTAGGTACACCTTGTTCTATTAAGGGTGCAGTTTCATTGCAGTTAGCATTCCCCGTAATGCTTAGCGGTGACAAACGTGCAATTAGGTATCCGAATTACCAAGCATCAAACGAGTCAAGAGGTATAAACAAATCCACGGCATTAGAAACTTGCAAAACTAGCTGTTGCAAGTTATGAATATCTAAGAAGCAATCTGGCCGTGCCGCGTTCTCTAACAAAGTACTGGCTGGTAAATTGCAAGAGATCGCGGCGAGAAATACGTTCACCGTCCTAGATGCGCGGTACTTTCGTTTTGAAATCGGCGCGCACAATTGGCCGTATCGAGACAGAAGCGAACCAGCTGCACTCTGCTTGCTGAACGGAGGCGGAACGCATTTCATCGCTTATGTGTGCCGAAATAACTAGTTAATACTATAATGCTTTAAACAGTAAAACCCCGTTAATACACCGGTCCCTGACACTTTTAAACGTTGTTTCTCCAAATAATACGCTTTCCCGCTCAAGACACGTTTTTTGCTCTAGCCCTTCAAAGTCGTGTAACGGGGTTTTACTGTAAATGCACTAGTAGGTACTTTAGAGAGCATTGTGAGGCGGCACATGATCTAAATATGATTTCAAATGACACGCGCTACCATGTGTCAGGCACCGTTCAAGCTTTCCGTATTGAAACGCTTTAGAAAGCTTCGATAATAATTCTAGAGGCTTCACACTATTTTAAACGTAAATAGAAATTTATAAGACTTTTTGAAACTGACAAAAGAAAGATAGTTGAGTACCTATCTTAGATAACGGACACAATAAAAGAGGTTTAGTCTAGCCATTGGTAAAACGAAAAAAAAAACGAAAAGAAATCGGCGATTTCTAGAGAAAGAAATCTATTCAGTATTGGCGATATCGCTGAAAAGAAACGATTTAACGACGAGCTAATTTGCATTGTTCTTGTCCATTACGCTGCCAATAAATATGTTCAGTTTTTGCAGTTTGATTTTATGTCATAAAGTATTTCAGTGTGTGATTGGTGATTGAATAACATGTATTCTTATTTAACTATGCACGGTACCCGGCCGCGTCGACTGTCGCAATTTGTACAACAGTCACATAGTGCATGTGACATAACTCGCTAGTGGCTAGCGTTGGGCTGGATTTCAGAAAGCTTATGGAATGGCAAGGGTTAAAGATTAATGTTTACTTGGATTTCTGCATGAATTTAAAAACTTTACTTGCTCGACAGCACTTATCGGGCATCAGAGATGGGCGAAACGATTTCTCAAAGTTTCACTGGCTGGCGGTGGTAACAGCGGCATTGTATCTGTAGGTAGGTAAGGTACATCGCTTTCGCATTGGAATAAATTTCGAGATTATCCGCAACGCATTGTAAGAATACTAATAAATTATACTAAGGCAGCAGCAGCAGCGTATAAGAAAACAGCTATGAAATCGGTTATGAATTTTAAGTTATCTCTACGATATCATTTAACTGGAAGGGGAAACATAGGTAGTCAATGATTCTTATCAGCACTACAAAACCCGAATCGCGTTTCTTATCGAGGTGAAACTTTATACCTACTAACGTGTGTTCGCTTTATGTTTACAATTTTAATCCCAGGTGGAGGTAAAAGGCGGATTTTGCAATGATTGTTTCTGTTACAATAATATATTTTTGAATTCATCATTAATTAATCGCAAACAAGAATTTCGAAGTTTAATTTTATCAGATACTAGCTGTTGCCAGCGACTTCGTCTGCAAAGAATTCGTTTATCGCTATCCCGCGAGAACTACGCAATTTTCCGGGATAAAAAGTAGCCTATGTGCTATTCCAGACTTTTCTCTATCTATGTGCCGAATTTCATCCAGATCCGTTGGGCCGTTCTGGCGTGATTGAGTAACAATCATCCATCCATCCATCCATCCATCCATCCGTCCATCCATCCATCCATCCATCCATCCATCCATCCATCCATCCATCCATCCATCCATCCATCCATCCATCCATCCATCCATCCATCCATCCATCCATCCATCCATCCATCCATCCATCCATCCATCCATCCATCCATCTATCCATCCATCCATCCATACTTTCGCATTTATAATATTAGTTAGATGAATTCGCAATTCATTCTCGCTTAGCGGTTAATAAAGAACCAGGTCATAAACTTCATAATTTAGTATATCACACATTTTTTTTTCAAATTAGTCATTGCAGTTAACAAGAACCTAAACTTTTTAATTACTAAACTTAACGTAGCATTTGTTAAATAAGTATGCGCCAGATTTCATAACACGATCTCTCTGCTCCCTGATGTAGGTTAGGCAACCTAGATCAGGTCGACATCGACAGCGGTATCGAGCGCGTCCGATGTTAACCTACATACATCCGTGGCACATTCAGCAGAGCGGGGTCGAGAGCAACCGTGGCACACAGTAAATTTCGTGACCCAAGGCCCCTTTTAAAATGTGCCTCTCTAACTGCTCGTCATTTGAAAGGCCTGCAGGGTACTTCTGTATTATTTGGCATGCGTTTATTTTCATTGAATGAGTAAGAACTTCCTTTACAAAGTTATTTTGCTTGAATCCTTCAAGTTTTACGGAAAGAGTTAACTTTGACTACCGAATGCAGTTTCGATTGTGTCCAAAGATAACTGGTTAATCGGGGGAATTAGTGCTCGCGACCTCAAGATTGCAATTGCTGCCATACTGGAGGTTAGGTTAAGAGTTGTAGTTACTGTAGTAATTAATCATTTCAAGTTTGCTCAACGAGTATCGTTATACCGTTTGTGTATCGCTATGTGTATAAATTATATGCAAGTCATCCAAGAATTGACGTAGGTGCGTGCCATCTTAGATTTTACCAAACTTGCATGTCATAAAATGGTAAGGTATATTCTTATTAACAAGTTCATACCCTTAGTGATTTTTTAATTAAATATTATTTACCGAAACAAAGCCTTGTTGCAAACAGTCAAGAAATCTAGAACTAAAATATGAACCCACAGATAACCTAAAACAGAGTTCCTTGGCGCAAATGTACAGAGACCTGAATCAAGACAAGATAAACCTAGAAAAGGGTTGGACAATGAACAACAACATTTACCAAATCTGATGCTAAACCTTTTTCATGGTAGAAAAATACACCGTAGTCCGCATATCATAACACTAATTTATATTTGTTTTCAGACGAGCATTTATTTGTTGTAGGGATCTTCTCGGTGTCTGAACGGTCACGACTGGTGCGCCGGAGCCACAAGCACAAGGGTCGACGGCCGGCCCGCAACGCTGTTACACTACCACCAATCGATAACCTGATTTGCACAACACCACTTGTCATCATCATGAATCATGCGATATCACACATGAACCAAATCCCAGATACGCCTTAATATTTGTAATATAATATCCCCCAATGGTTGACCGTCGTTCGTCGTTCTCCTGTTTGTAATTTACTAGATTGGTAGTGTCAAAATTTAATTGATATTTATGTTATTTCATTCCTCATCAGCCGTTTTCGTAATAGGCAAATTAACTACTGCTCCTTTCTATGCTAATTGCGGTGTAACGATTATTGTGAAAGCGCGGTTGAATTTAAAAATTGCGCGCTGCCAGATTTTAAGTACTGAAGATTTATGTAAAACGTTTTGATTCGCTAAAAGAAATGACAGTCAGTTTCTAAATGTCGGTACCTAGGTACAATACATTTTGTTCTTTATGATTATGAAACAATTTGCTAAATAAATCTAACGCAAATTAGTAATACGTTATTGTGTTATTGGGATGCAGGAATTCGTGGGCTTAGATGGCTCGGGAATATATTTAATTAAATTAGGGATAGGAGCGCAAATCAGACTTCAGCCATGTTCGATCAAAGACTGTTTTTATTTTTTAAATCTTGTTTATATAAGCTATTCAAGTTCACCACAGATAATGACACATGCCCCTTTTTAAGAAAAATAAATTGACAGGATTGGGCTTTGACAGATGACATTGACAACTTACTGACATTGACAGTGACACATAATAATCACAACATAATATCGCTAAATAGGTTAGCTTTCAGAAAATGTTAGCATACAATTCACATAAATTATTATAACATACATTGAATTATTACTAATACTATTATTATCATTTTACAGTCGTCACATTTGAATTAGAATTAATTTCAGGTATATGTCTAAATAATTACAATTGCATCAGTGGAAACCTCGTCAACTTATTACAATATATAATTTTGTTATACAGTTCTCAATAAAACTTATAAATCTAATTTACATGGTTTTTTTATCAATCTCCCTCTTGAGCTATATCGAGGTTCCTCGTTGTTAATACTAGGCGTTGACGAACAAGGTAAGTTCACATTGTTATCATTATTTTCAATTGTTTGATTCTCCTCACAAACTGTAATAACATTACTAGTTGGACTAATTTGACTTGACACATTTTGTTCAATTGACTGACTGGATATGAAACTTTCATTTTCTGAACTTGACGTAGAACAATTTTGACTTACATTTTGGTTATTTATTTGACTTGACTTTTGACACTGCTGTAAATAATCAGGTATGTAATAATATGTACGAATATCATCCCTTTCAACATCGTTTTGAGATTGACTTGACTTATATTTATTATGTTGACTGTACTTATGACTTTGAGACTCTGACTGATTGTTATTGTTAGTAAATATTCGACTAGACTGTGCCGGCTGAGACTTAGACATACCATGACTGGGATTGTTTGATTGATTGGCCTTGTTAGACTCTTTGACTGACTCATTTACATGACTAGACCTAGACTCTGACTTTGACTTTGACTTTGACAGGCATGAAGAGAATAATTTTATATGTTGGGTGTTGCGCCTATAGACAACTCCCTCCATATTTTTGACTAAGTAAGACCTAGGAAATCTGGTTTTAGACACTATAGTACCTTTCGTCCAACATTCATCCTTAGGATTTTTCTTGAAAAAGACTACATCATTAGGTTTAAATTCCTCTGGCAGCTTAGCACTTTTATTATAGTATGCCTCTCTTTTAGAAATTATATTTGACTTTTCTTTTAAATGTTCTGAAAATTTTACAACTTTCGGCTTTAGACTATCTAGATGTGTAGGTAATCTAGTTCTGAGTTTTCTAGACATAAGTAACTCTGCTGGTGACTTTAAATTTCCCCTTGGTGCTGTTCTATATTGTAACAAACCTAAGTGAAAATCTGTTTCTGACTGATGACATTTTTTTAATATATTCTTTATTATTTTCACAGAAATCTCTGCCAAACCGTTCGACCTAGCAAAATGAGGACTAGACTGAATGTGTTCTATGTCCCACATATTCAAGAATTTTTGAAATTCCTGAGAATTGTACGGCGGTCCTCCATCACTAACCAATTGCAATGGAATTCCATGTCTGGCGAAGATTGACTTAAGATGCTGAATTACTGTCTGACTTCTATGATCTGTGTTTAGTTGAGCTATTTCTATGTAATTCGAATAATAGTCTACAACTAATAAGAATTTTTTGTTATTGTAATCGAATAAATCAGTTGCCACCCTTTGCCATGGTAAGCAAGGCTGATCATGAGACAATAAAGTTTCTTTTGTTTTATTTTGACTATATGACATGCAAGTTTCACATTTTCTTACTTTCATTTCTATGTCATGATATATGTTAGGCCAAAAAACTAAACCACGGGCTAGATTTTTCGTTTTTTCTATACCCATATGACCTTCATGTAATATATTTAATATTTCTGAACGCATGGACTTTGGAATCACTACGGACTGATTTTTAAATACAATGTCATCAATAACATGAATCTCTTCCCGAATGTTCCAGTAAGGCAAAGTTATAGGGTCACATTGAGTCTTACTATTAGGCCACCCATTTAAATAATAGTCCTGTAACTTTAGCAATGTCACATCTGATTTAGTATGACATTTAATTTGTTGTAATTTATTCTGAGTTATTGCCAAATTTGAAGTTAGTAATTTTACCTGACAATCAATATTACTGTCCAATTCTTCAAAATTAAATTTCTCTATAGTTCTGTTAGATGATATTGGCGCTCTGGAAAGGGTATCAGATACATACATTTCCGTGCCCTTTGTGTATGAAACTATTAAATCATATGATTGTAAAGCAATCATCATGCGCTGAAGGCGAGCTGGGACATCTGACAAAGGTTTCTTAAACAAAGTAACTAAAGGCTGGTGATCTGTTTCTACCTGTATAGTTTTTCCATAGATATATTGATGGAATTTTCTACAACCGAAAAGTATAGCAAATAATTCACGTTCAATTTGAGCATAATTTTGCTGTGTAGTAGTTAATGACTTTGATGAATAGGCTATGGGGTTTTTGCCATGAAATATGACTGCACCCACTGCACTTTTTGATGAATCAACAGACATTCTAATTGGTTTATTGACGTCATAATGAACTAGTACTGGTGACTGACTAATAAGATTTTTTAATCGAATAAATTCTTTTTCATGATTATCTGTCCACTGCCAAACGTTTTGTTTTTTGAGTAAGCTTCTAAGTAAATTTGTCTCATTGGCTAAATTTGGTATGTATGAACCTAGATAGTTTACCATTCCCATAAAACGTTGTAAACCTTTGATATTTTCTGGTCTTGGCATGTCAAGTATAGCTTCGACCTTCGATGAATCGGCAGAAATACCATTCTCATTGAAAACATGACCTACATATGTTATTTCAGTTTTGTCAAACATACATTTTGATTTATTGAATTTTAAATTGACTTCACGGGCTCTTTTAAAAACATTTTCTAACCTTTCATTATGCTCCGCTTGGTTTGAACCATGTACTAAAATATCATCGACAAATATGAGAACACCTGGTAAGTCCCCGAATAAGTCTGTCATCACTTTATGGAATATTTCTCCACTAGAATTTATGCCATAGGGAAGTCTTAAAAATTTATACCGGCCAAATTGAGTGTTAAATGTACATAATTGACTACTATCTTCATCCAACTGTATCATCCAATAACCTGAATTAGCATCTAATTTTGAAAATACTGACGCTCCCGCTACTTTAGAACGTAAGTCGTCTAATGTAGGATAAGGAAAGTGAGGTCTTTTAATAGCTTTGTTTAGACTTCTCGGATCTAGACAGATACGTAATTCACCATTCGGCTTTTCAATTGGAACAATAGCATTAACCCAGTCTGTCGGGTTTGTGACTTTTTCTATGACCTGCAACTTCTCCATTCGATCTAGCTCGGCTTTAAGCTTTGGATGTAAAGCATATGGTATTCTACGGACTGGACATACTTTAGGTGCAACACTTGTATCTATATGCAAATGAGCTTTATGTGGCAGACAACCTAAACCTTCAAACGTGTCAGAGTAGGTATTTACAATTGAGTTTACTGACCTTTGATCTTGTGATGTCAGTTCAAACAATCTTTTGACTATACCACAGTCTTCGCTCGTCTTCCAACCCAGTATAGTCGAACATTCACATTTCACAACCATGAATTGAATGTTAGCTTGCCTTTCATTGTCAAAAGTACATGTCAGCATCACGGTACCTAAATTATCTACAAGTTGTCCTGAAAATGTGAAAATTTTATTATGTGATCTATGAATTGGAATTTTTATTTTATTTGTATTCTCTAAACATTTGATAGTATTTAATGAAATTACATTTATGTCTGCACCTGTGTCAATTTGACAGCTTAAAATTTGATTGTAACATTTTAATTCAATTTTCCAATTATTTTGACTAGACTTGACATTATGATTAATAGATCCAATTATAAATTCAGAATTATTACAGTTATTTTCTTCAATATGAACATTTTCTTTTGGAGAATTATTATTATGACTAGAAATAGAACTTACTTTTTTGTCTTTGTAAAAACAGTACTGCGCGAAGTGGTTTGGTTTTCTACAGATGGCACAAGTCTTGCCCTGCGCTGGACATCTGTAGCGATGAACTTGTCCACACCTCTTGCATATTGTGTTGTTGAAGCTGGTCCTGGCTGCTGAACTGCTTCTTCGGTCTTGACCCTTGGACTGGTTCTGGTTGGGTCTTGATCTTGACGGGCTTCTGAATTTTTTTCTTGACGTGTGTCTTGGTGTTGACGTACGATTGGTGATTTGCTGTACTTGACTCGATTCTTCGTGTTCTTTAATGTGTTTCGATCTCTTTCCGGAAAGTTCTATAGTTTTCGCTATTGTGACGGCTTCATTTACATCTTCAATATCTTCTTTTTGCAATAGTTTTTCTTTTATATGCTGGTTTTTAATACCTATGACGAACATATCTTTGACAAGTGACTCTTTCAGATTGTCGAACTTGCAACTTGCTGCCAAGTTATTTAGTGTGGTCACATATTCGTCAAGGGATTCTTCCTTTTGGTATCTTGTGAAAAAATTGTACCTTTCTACTGTGGTGTTCTTACAAGCATTGAATTTGTTTTCAAATTTTTCCAAAATTTCCGTTAAAGTTACCGTTGACCGTTGAACGTTAAATGAGTCATAGATTTCTAGTCCCTCGTCTCCTATCGCGTTGAGCAAAATTGCAACCTTCTTCTTTTCCGTGAGCTTCTCGAGATCGTTAGCATCACAATAAATTTCGAATTTTTGTCTCCATTTTCTCCATTTTTCTGAATTTGAGCACTCCGACGATGAGTCTCCGTTTTGAATTCCCAGACGTAACGGTTTTAGTCCGTTGGCTAGTATGACATTTTGTGTTTTTTCTACTTCTTGCGGCATTTTATTCGTTTTCTTTTTTGATTTTCTTTTTCTTCTGACACCATGTGTTATTGGGATGCAGGAATTCGTGGGCTTAGATGGCTCGGGAATATATTTAATTAAATTAGGGATAGGAGCGCAAATCAGACTTCAGCCATGTTCGATCAAAGACTGTTTTTATTTTTTAAATCTTGTTTATATAAGCTATTCAAGTTCACCACAGATAATGACACAGTTATATACCTATTTGGTGCAAATTATATCTGCATCTTACTAATCACAATCTACCAAAGAATTAGTTTACTATTCTAAAGTTATAGGTACGAAGTTAGACCTAAAACATCAAATACTATTTTCACTAATACGTCAATATAATAATAATAAAATTACTCTTATTGTTTATTTTCTTAAGTAGCTGTTTAGCTACTTAAGAAACTGTTTAGTTAAGAACATGGAAAATCACTTGGTCAACTATACACGTATAGAGCAGTACTCAAAAACGTCTACAAATCAAATCAAACACATACGAACTTACGCTTGCCTCCCTAGACCTTTTGAAGTGCGTAACTAGGAATAGGTAAGTCATGAACGGGTGTAGAGACATACTTAATTGTAATGTAAATAAGTGTTCAAAAGGCTAAGAGATAGTGGTGAGTGAATTCGGAGCATTGCACCGGGTGCGGTGCGACAATACCAAGCGTCCCGGCGAGTGCAATCCGAGGTCAACGCCCCGCGGACGAGTTAACCACGGGCACGGGATACCGACCCGTCCATTCCGAACGGTCAGCATTACACACAACACTCACTATTCAAAAGTTGCCTAATATGAACCGTAACTTGTTTAATTGCATTTCACATGTTAATGCTAATGATATCACATTTGATTGTAAATCCCACAGTTAACAGGTGGCACCGGCGATTTTAATTATTTTACGTATGACTAACTTGGAACGTGAAACTGTTATAGTATTTTTATCAAAGTTTTGCCTTCGTGACATAAAATATTTAGATCGGTTGATTTCATTGCAATATAGTGAGAAAACGTATAAAATGTCTTTGTCCTCGACAAGAGAAAATGTACAGATGCCTTTGTGCTCCTATCGTATACTCAATCAACAAATTCTTTTACTAAGTACCCTGTAGTTCGGTGCCACTCGTACGGCTAAAAACATTAAATACTCTATTTACTTACAAGTGTCTGTGAGAATCAGCATTGTTTTTTTATACCGACGTACGTAGGTATTGTCATAAAAATGGTAAAAATACTATTTTATCTACTATATTTATGAATTTCTAATACCTATTTATAGTAAAGATTAACATTTGAATGATCATGTGTAAAGGACAAAGCACTACAATGCCAACCAAGTAACCAAGATGGCTACACGGTCAACGCTGCATCAGCTGCATGCTAGTGGCAATCACGCAGGGATTGTATTAACCACCCTTGTTTGCAATACTTGTAATCGTACGAATTACTTCGGCACTAGTAACGATTTGATTTCTATGAACTTTTCTCACATCGAACATAGAGTCAAAATAAAGCGTTTAATGCGATGGAAATTATTACAGTCTAGATAGGTATCAAAACGTAGTGGTTATTATTCTCTTTGTAGATACCATCAGCAGCTTTGACCTCGTTGTAGATTTTCCCCCAAAAATTTCTTTCTCACAAACCTCGTTCACGAGTTATGATTATGATATGACAGCAATTTTTTTGTTAAAAAATCATAATATTTAGTATAAGCTTTTTTTCTATTGACTGTGACTTTCATAAACTAAACCTTAAAAACAACAAAGGCCCCGCATGGCTTCTATTAAGTCACAAAAAAAAGAAAATATCCCAACAAGGAAGCTTACGAAGATAGACATGAAAATAACTTGCGAATTACTTATGCTCCGAAAATTCCGTATTCAGGGCAACTCTAATGGAACGCGAAGCGGCCTAGAAACTGAAGATCTTCATTTATCATGGGCCCTATGTCCTTGAGGCGAAATTATTCAAGGCCTCGAGGGCTCCCCAGGAGTATCCTTCAACCCGGGACCCTGAAGGCACAAGGTCGGATCGACCTCAGTGCTACATTTCCACGGACCCCACGATCGATCCGATGATTGAGTCAACTTTATCGAGGTCACCTCGTAATCCGTGAGGCCTTGTTCAAAAATTAAATAATACGTTGTTACTATTGCCATTGTTACTAGGTTAGATATAATATTTAAGTTACGGAAAATGACAATTCAGGCAAGAGGAATATACGAGGGTTAAGTACCTATCTGTAATGATAGAATAGTTATGGAAAATAAATACCTAAATAAATGTTATAACCGTGGTACAGATTCCATTGACTGTTCCCCCTTAGATAAAAGTAACAGTATATTTTTTTCATCTCTCATACTCGGAAAGTGAGGCAAATCATATCTGACATACGGGAGGATAACTATTATTTTCTTCCCAAGGGTAGATATGAATTAAAAAAAAATAAAGGCATTGGCTGTCAATGGAACACATACGCATTCAGCCAAGCATTACGGCATATCCATGTTTTGTTCTTAATTAAGTAAATAATTATAAAATTTATAACGCTATTTAGTCAAATATTATTTTTATTAATTTATTTACATTACTTTATTTTTATACATACGTAGATTTAATGCTGTCTTAGAAAAAAAAAATAAGAAAAAATTACATTGTAAATGACAATGGTATATATGTCCACACAGCCATCTTTATTCCGCTTAACATGTGGTTCAACTGACTAAAATACCTACTTTATCTACAGATTGTCTCTAATCATTATATAAAACATTTTAAATGTTGTTTATGGGTAAATATTGAAATATTTGACTATAACCATATTGACCTATGTTTAAAAAAAAAACTTGATTTGCTGCCAATGCAACTAGTTTAGAAAAAGCGAGCTCGAATTTGGCGCGAAAGCATTCTTCATTTGGTAAAACTTTACAAAAAAATATACATAAAAAATGATTAAATATTCCTGGAAAAACGTGACGTTTTCCTTTATGAACTGTACAAATGTCTGAATAAATTTTAGTTAATTTTTTATTTAATACATTTTTTCTCATATACTTACTTATGTATATTTTTTCACTTTCCTTGTAGTCGAAATGAAAAGTAGAGTGTTTAACTCGGGAAAAACACCAATATCACACTCGAAATATTGGCACCCTCGCATGCTCGGGTGCCAAGTTACCTCGTGTGATATTTATTGGTTCTTTTCCCCCCTTGTTGAACAATCTACTATTTTACACCTGTAAGAAACATGGGAGAAAGTAACGCAATTATTTAAAATTTATCCTTGAATAGAATTATTCATGAAGCTCGCAAGAATTAGGGACAGATGATTCTGTTACATAACTTGCATATTATGTTACTAAGCCGTTTTTATACGTCTTAAAGATGAGGTTGGTCAATTTTTCCCTGTTCTTGGACAACGCATTTTATGCAAAATAACAAAATCATTATTCCCCCTTTTGCATACATTTCACTTTCGTGGGAAATATGTTTAGACTGCCAAGGAAAAGAATAAGTAGGCAATAATAAATTCGGCCGCTCGAGAGAAAATAAAATACAACAAAGAGCTACTTAATCCTACTAAAGAAAAGCCCTGGTAGCCTAAATATCTATAGGTATGAAGTCTTTTAAACATTGGAATCGCGCAATAAAAAGCCTGCTCTCTCATTCCTAAAGGAAACTGTGTAGTTACTGCCTATAGTTTAATCTACTTCGTATTATTTGAAATAAGGCGCTGATGACAGTTTTCGAATAATGTACCTAGTACCTACTTGGAAAAGCTAAACAGTAAGTTTTTTTTAATGAAATAGCGTGCCAACTAGCGAGACACCGGGTCACCTGAAGGCAGGCGAGTACCACCACACCACATATGGACACCCACACCACAATATAAGAGGGTTGCAAATGTGCCGCCGTAAGGGTTGAGATATTAATACTTACCTCATTTGTTTTTCGGTATTTTCAATGAAAACCATTTTTTTTCTTTAATAGAGGTCATCTTTACCTAGCTTTTCGTATTACACTTTCACAATAAGAAAATGATAAACAGCAAAGAAAACGTCATGAAACCAGTTCGATAACTGATATTTACACTGGTTCGTATAAATCTTACTGATTATTATTTGTTTGCCCTTCCAGTGTATTTCTACTTCCCGATAACCTTGAAAGAACATCCCGAAGGTCGGCGCGGTATTTTCACAAAGTTGGCATAGATGTATTTTTCGGTATAGGTAGAAGCCAAATCTTTCACAGCCGATTTATTTTTCATTGCATGGGAGGAATGTTTTACTTCTTCGCCACCACGCTACAAATGAAGTGACGGGCTCTGTATGCTACGGGAGAAAAACAAACGACAAACAACTAGATTTTTAACGCCATTGCATTGAGTTTCTAATTGCAGAAGGATTAATTTCGAGTTGAATTTTGGTCACGTATGGAGTCATTGGCTATCACGACTGGATGACTAGGGCGGTTAAGAGGCTAATTAGGTATTATTTTTAGCACCTGGTTTCATCTCAAACAATGTATTCGTACTTATTATAGGTTACCAAAGCGAGTAGGTAGACTGGCCAGACGCGAAGTCAGTTAAGTGCTCTTGCAAGTCGGACTCGCGCACTTAACGGTTCGTACAAATTTCAGTTTCAGTTCTGTTTATAAACTTAACTTCGAAGTTAGAATCGGGTAATAATATGATACTTTAAAATTTGGTATATTACTACCAAAAATTACTTTGTTTTTTTTTTGCAGTTATTTCTGTACGTGGTTTTTTTATTTTGTGTTCCTCTTGTCTCCTTAAAAAAACAGAAACCTTAAAAACCATTACTTTTTGTGCAACTTGATATCACTATCCGTTCTAGAGAAAATAATGGTGACACATAGACAGAGCCGAAAAACGAAGCAATCCTTGGGTTTCGATTTTTCCTCTTGAGGTATACCTAGTATGGTTGGTTGTGATTTGTGGTGTTCAATAAAGAATAAAGAGTATTTGTATTGTATTGTATTGTATTGTATTGTATTGTATTGTATTGTATGGAACCCTAAAAAAGGAGAAAATTACGTAACTACCTACATGATTTATAATGATGAGAAATGAAACGAAAATAATTTATTCTAGAACAAGTCCACATTTTATACTTTCAATAAATAAATTATTAATAAATTAAAATCAAAATTTTATCAATAGTAAATCAAAATAAAATCAGTATTAAATTAAAATGAGTTAGTGTATTTACCTAAGTTTATATGTAATAGAGGAATTTATTGAGGTTGTACCGTTTTGTTACTTAAGTATAGTAGCAATGGCGCCATCTAGTGACTTGATTATGAATTACATGCAAAATTACATCAGACGAAGTTCTTTTTGATATCATATTAAAATTTCATCAAAATAGTAATATTTTACAATCTGTGTAATATAACGTTTTGCAAAGGGTTATTCATAAGTACATTAAAGATGTTAAAGCATACCTACAACAGGAACTAATTGATAGATTATGAGTAAAATAAACCAGGATTGGGTTCAGAACAATAGTTTTATTGTAGAGAAAAGTAATACACCACCATTATGATAGGTATAAGGCGACCAAGAGAGAAAGTTAACATAGAGCGCCCTCTGTGGCAAATTAATAAACTAATAACATGCAACTCTTTAAACTGTTTGGTTTATAATAAAAGTTGACACATTTCTAACACCTGCCCTTAAACTAAACAGTTTTCAAACCTAAATTGGACACACAATTTAAATGTTTATCTTTACCTAAAGATTTCGTTAATACATCTGCAGGCATCTGTTCACTAGACATATAATGCAAATCTACAACTTTATCTTTGATAACCTGTCTCACAAAATGATGCCTTATGTCTATATGTTTAGTTCTACTATGATGTATCTGACTATTACATAGTTTTTGTGCTGACTGACTATCATTATACAAAACAATAGAAAATAGTTTTCCTAAACATTCATTAAGAAAATTTCTTATAAATTTAGCTTCCTTGGCTCCATCACTCAAGGCCATATACTCGGCTTCAGTGCTCGACAGTGCTACGGTTCTCTGTTTACGACTTTCCCACGATACTGCCGATCCACTTATTTTAAACACATAGC
The DNA here is from genome assembly GCA_963854515.1 of Pandemis heparana. Taxonomy (NCBI): domain Eukaryota; kingdom Metazoa; phylum Arthropoda; class Insecta; order Lepidoptera; family Tortricidae; genus Pandemis; species Pandemis heparana. The sequence continues at coordinate 8,146,865 of OY978011.1, read as the reverse complement.
CAGTGTATGAGCGCCTATCTAACTGGTTCGACGCCCAATCAGCATCAATATATCCTGCGATGGAAATATCAGATTTTTCATATACTATATTATAGTCCATAGTACCTTTCAAATATCGAAGTACACGCTTCGCTGCTATCCAGTGTTTTTCTGAGTAACAATTGTTAAACTGGCTAAGTGAGCTCGCTGCGTGTGCGATATCAGGTCTTGTACATACTGCTATGTACATTATGCTGCCAATCAGACTTCTGTATCTGGATTCTGGATCAGTTTGGTTTCCTTTTTCAAACTTTATGCCGCTTTCTAATGGAGTACTCACAGGCTTGCAGTCAGTCATGTTAAACTGTGCTAGAACTTTCTTTATGTAGTTTTTCTGATCAAGAATAATTCTGTTTTGTTCTTGTCTCAATCTCATTCCCAATACATGTGTAGCTCTTCCAAGGTCTTTCATGTCAAACAATTTCATCAACGCCTCCTTCAAGTTCTTCTTCTCGGCTGAGTCTCGACTGAAAATCAAGATATCGTCAACATATAATGCTAAAATGATGAGACTATTATTATCTGATTTTATGTACACACAGGGCTCGCTGAGTGATTTCTTGAACTTGAGATCTGTAAGTAAAGCATTATTGATTTTGTCATACCAAGCCTTGGATGCTTGTTTCAATCCATATATTGCCTTCTTCAATTTAAATACATAATTTTCCTTTCCTGGTACTTTGTATCCATCTGGCTGATCCATATACACAGTCTCATTTATTTCACCATTTAGAAATGCAGTTTTCACATCCATGTGATCTACATACATATCTAAATTTACAGCTAGTGCAAGCAAGGTACGAATTGTGGAATATCTTACCACAGGAGAGTATGTTTCCTTATAATCTATCCCATACTTCTGGGTAAAGCCTTTGGCAACAAGACGTGCCTTGTAGCGTAGTAACTCACCATTTGCTCCTAGCTTTTTCTTAAAAATCCATTTACATTTCACAGTTTTCTTTCCTGCAGGCAGTAGTGTCAGCTCCCAGGCTTTATTTTTCTCAAATGACTCATACTCATCTGCTATAGCCCGTTCCCAGTGTTCCTTCTCAGGTCCTGACAGCGCCTCCTGTATGGTCAGTGGTTCATCAGATTCTCCTGCTGACAGCATAACCACTGCTGCTGCACTCTCATCAAGGTCTTCATAGTATTCACTCGATGACCCCGAATCTGCAGTCATATCAGGAGTCCATGTAACATCCAAAGGATCATCATCACAAGCACTGCTTCCACTGGTGCTGGAACTGGAATCAGATACTACCACAGTACTGCTAGGTTGCTCTGATGATGCTACTGGTAATATATTTACATCATCAGTATTGGTATCACTGTGACTCTGTGTTATGTCACTTGTGATGTTTAAGTGACAATCAGTAATTTCAGTTGGCTGATTTATTTTACAATCTTTGTAAAAACATTCTTCCAAAAACTGCACATCCCGAGATTTTATGCATTTAGAAGGATTCTGTGGATCAAGCAATCTGTAACCTTTTGATTCATTGCAATATCCAACAAAGATGTACTTTTTACTCTTTGAATCTAATTTCTTACGCTTTTCACTTGGAATCAGCGCATATGCAACACATCCAAAAGTCTTTAAATTAGATAAATCAACTTTGTTACCAGACCATTTCTCCTCAGGTGTTGTGTCTTTCACTGCTTTGCTCGGTGACTTATTCTTAATATAGATGGCTGTGTTTGTCGCCTCCGCCCAGAACCTCTTGTCCATTCCAGCATCCTGCAGCATGCACCGCGCTGCCTCGACTATCGTGCGATTTGCGCGCTCGCTGACCCCATTTTGTTGAGGTGAAAAGGGTATGGTGGTCTGATGCTGGATGCCATGCTCTTTCAGAAACATCTGGAACTGTTTATTAACATATTCAGAACCGTTATCTGTTCTTAGGGCTTTTATTTTTAAATCGGTTTGATTTTCTACAAGATTCTTGAAAATCTTAAATGTCGACAACACATCTTCTTTAGATTTAATAAAGTAACCGAAAGTCATTCTTGTGTAATCATCTATAAATGTCAATAGATATCTAGCACCACTAAATGAGGTAACCGGCATGGGTCCACACAAGTCTGAATGTACGAGACCCAGTCTTTCAGCAGCTCTAGTATAAGACCTCTTTGGGAATGGTAATCTACTTTGTTTCCCTTCAATGCATGCAACACAGGGAGTATATTTACTATCAGTATAATCTATTCCATTAGCCATACCTTTCTTCAGTAACTCCATACTTCGCCTGTTCAGGTGCCCGAGTCTACGATGCCACAACTCCTGGGTTGTCTTCATCTCACACAGATTAGCATTCTCAGCTCCCTCTTCGGTCAGCTGTGTCACTGTTTGACACGCCTCAGCCAGCACGCTTCCACCTGTTGATTCTTGACTCGCAGTGTCTAGTTGATAGACACCATTCACCTTTGTAGCACTTGCAATCACTGTCTCATCATGGAATATGTTACACTTCTGTTCATCAAAGTGCACCATGAGACCTTTAGCTGCCATACTGCTCACAGAAAGCAAATTTGTTGATAAGTCCGGCACAAAAATAACATTGCTAATTTTGATACACTGTTTTTGTCCTTGTAACAACAATTCCACATCACCATGTCCTTCACTAAAAATTTTCTGGTTGTTAGCCACTGTCACCAGACGTCGAGTGTCCACAACATAATTCTGAAGCACATTTTTGTTGTTTGTCATGTGACATGTCGCTCCGGAATCCACATACCAGGCATTCGAGTTAATATCAGTCGCCAATGCCGTCAACAAGGTTCCGTTCCATGCTTTTTCACATTTTTCACTCTTCTTGTCACTTTTGGTCACCTTAGTAGGGCAATTTTTAGAGAAATGACCAGTCTTTTTACACAAAAAACACTTCGGCCACGACTTAGTCTTCGTAAATTGTTTGTTTACATTCCGGCTTGTCAACAATGCGCTCTCTTCGCACCTATCAAAGTCTCTGCGTAAATTTTCCTGTAACAGCTTACTTTTCACGGTTTCACTGCTTAATTTAATGTTCGAGTTCTCCAATGCCATAATAAGTGGGTCGTAATCCGTAGGCAATCCACTCAACATCAACACTGACAGGAAATCGTCGTCCAATGGAGCATTTATGTCTCGTAATTGTTGATCTAAATCGCTGATCTTCAAGAGATATGCTTCCATGTCACTGAATTGTTCTAATTTCAGCCCAAACAAGGTTCGCAATAATCCAAGTCTTCTACACAAGCCTCGATCTTCGTAAGCAACTTTGAGGTTAGTCCAAGCTTCAAAGCCATTTTGCGCGTTTCTTACATGGGAAAATGACGTTGGTTGCACCATTAAGCATATTTTAGCGAGTGCTTTTTGCTGTTTACGTGCATCCGTGACGATTGGTACACCCGGCGTAGTAGACTCCTGGATGCAATCCCACAAGTCCTCATGTATCAAATACATGCGCATCAAGAACTTCCAATTTCCGTAGTTAGAAATTCCACTGAGCTTTTCGAAATTAATACTGATTCCCGAACTAGAAGCTGTAGTTGCTGCAGACGAAGCACGACCGTCATTTGGTTTTTGAACCGGCGCGCCATTTTCTTTCTCGGACATTGTGTTTTCTTGAATTTTACACGATTTACGCAATAATTATTATTTGCGCATATTTATCGCGTATCCTGGGCCCAAAACCTGATAGATTATGAGTAAAATAAACCAGGATTGGGTTCAGAACAATAGTTTTATTGTAGAGAAAAGTAATACACCACCATTATGATAGGTATAAGGCGACCAAGAGAGAAAGTTAACATAGAGCGCCCTCTGTGGCAAATTAATAAACTAATAACATGCAACTCTTTAAACTGTTTGGTTTATAATAAAAGTTGACACATTTCTAACACTAATTTCCATATGCAGAATTTTTTTTTAATCCATAACCTGCGAGATATGGATACAGAACTAGTTTTAAATTTACAGACCAGTAGGTTTTAAGAAGTTTGAAAATCACAGAATAGGTAAGATTACTGAATAATTAGTTTAGGTTTAAAAAAAAAAACTAAATGTGTTTCTGAGAGCAAAACTTAAAGAGTGACGGGACCAAATTAGACAATTCTTTTTCTGTTACAGTCACAGCTAAGTTTATATGAAACAAAATAAAAAAAACCCGGCCAAGTGCGAGTCGGACTCGCGCACCGAGGGTTCCGTACAAACCTGTAGAAATAGTAGCTTATTGCAATTTTCCTCTATCTGTGCTATGAGACGTTGCTTTGTACCAAATTTTGATATAAATTTCAGCTTGATACCTCCACACCTTCCTGAGAAAAAGTGTCTTGACAGACGGAAGAACCACAAAGTGATCCTATAAGGATTCCGCTTACTCCTTTTGAGGTGCAGAATCCTAAGAAGATAAAAACGTGAACTGAGTGAAGCCATGGACAACCATTAGTGCTAATGATATTGAATTAAACTGACACATTAATATATTTAGAATTTTAGCAATATTATAGTTTTTTATAGTTATTTTATTGAATTTAAATGGGATATCTTTATTTGCTTTTTTTGTGACTTTTATAGTTAATTAAATTATGAGAAACAGGCATTGTACTACGGGTTTATAATACTTCAGAAAGTAAACTAGAGATAAAATGAAACCATGTGAAATATATTTGGAGCTCCTGAAATATTCATTATGTACAGACTTATTTTGCAAATTGTCACTGTTATAAATAAAACAGATTAGATATAACTTGAGGCATAGTATGAATGATGAAATAAATGTAATGTGTTATATTTTAAGTTCCTTGTCCTACATACATTTCTTTCCGAAAGCACTTGTACTTTTAATAGAAGACATGTAAAAAGAGCCCTGTGTGGCCTATTTGTAAAATTGATTTTTAATTTTAATTTAATGGGTTAATTTAACTAACTTTTTATTAATAATCAGTAAAAGACACTGACTTGACAAACTAGCCCCTACAACAATGCATGAATTTCAACAATCTGTTTCAATTCTTTGTAACGGTTTTAAACAAGAAACATTTATTTCTTATAAACATGCACCACAGATTAACTTCCCACAGAACATAAATTATTCATTAAGTTAGCCCAATTTCGCTTATAAACTACCAAAACTGTGCATGATAATTTCATAAGGCATAGGATATTTTGTTCTTTGAGCAATGCACACCCTCCAGGCCATTTTTTAAAAACAGTTCTTTAGGGGCTTAATTTTAGTAAAAGGCCAAGTGTTCAGGAAATTCGAATAACTCAAGGAAGTGTAAGAAAGGTTATAGATTAAAATCCACTTGTCACAATCAACTGTAACTAGGGCGAGTAGTTTTATTAGTTCAAAAAGCCAGTACAACATGTACTGCAGGAGATGTAAAGAAACTTTGAAAGAACTTATGCAAGGTGGCAAGTAATATCCATAACACAGAGCCTCATATGGCTTTCAGTTACCTAAAAAATACGTGAATAGTAAACTGGAAATAAACCAGCTGACATGAGACTGACACCTCGGGGTATTGTTTCGTATCACAAACCCAATATCAAATATTCTGTAAATCAACATAACGTCGATTAATTTAATACAATTAGTTACTACTGTAAGGAAAACCATGCGTCAAGGACGAAATTCGTAACAAAATCTAGATCTGACATTCAAAAATTATGCAAATTTTACTCACGTATTACAGTGTCATCCACCGGGGCACAGATTTCAAACATTTGGCACTTAGTAAAATTACAAAAAAACTACGAAATTTAAAGGTTTAGATCATAAAATAAATAAATAAAAACAAAAGTCAAACGACAAAAGCGCAAGCACACCTTTATGATAAGCATAGACTAGATAAAATTTGTCTCTTTTTTAAATCATAGACAAAGTAGAATTTTTTTATTGTCGTATACCCTACAATCTTACTTTTCATGTAATGTTGTTCAGAACAATAAATGGCTAAAAATACTTCATGTACACATTATAATAACCAATATTATTGTTTTGTTATTCCATAGGCTCGTGGCAAGCAATTAGAAATTTAATCATATAGCGCTCTCTAGTTATGGCAATATCAAAGCGTGAAAGCGCTCTCTAGTTTTTACCGAGTGAATAAGACGTGCCAACTGCTGTTGAACTGATGTTGTAGCTATTTTACAATCCGTTAGATGCCGCTACTGCCATCTTAGGTAAGGTTAGTCAAGAAACAATATAATATCTTTACTGCCTTGTGGACGGAACACTGCAGCTGCCCGTAGTTTACCAGTCTAAATGTAACAAACCTTAACCTTTGTATTTTTCTATGGTTATTTATACCAAACTATCAAGGGCTGTTTACATTTCTTTCAGTTCAGTATTATAAATAGTTACAGCAGGCCCATTTATTATAAAAATTTGTTACTCTAAAACTAACAGGCCTGTGTGCCATTTGTAGAATAGTTTGCTGCATAACTTCATAGAGCATAGTCTAGACAGGGTTTCATGACATTCTTGCACCATTCTTGCCATCTTCAGTAATAAAAGAATAATTGTAATAGAAAAACAAACTGCAAGATAGAAAAGTCTATTTTCTTTCAATAGTATCTATTGAACATTGTAAAATGACTGTTTTGGTATTTTGAGACATATTCCATGTTGTTGTCTGCTTTAGTTGGTGAGCGTTGTCAGGGCTGCTACCACATCACCTCGGTGCTCCCGCAAAGTTCTCTCGGCCAGCGTTCGGGAGATTTCCATTTCCTTAACCTGATGATAAATAAGATAAATAAATAACTATGCTATGTTCTATTAAAAATAATCTGACTACAGATGAACATATGCACCTTTATTACTACACTGTGTTTGAACTTGAACTAAAAGAATGATTGAAAGAAGAGGTTTACTCATTGCAAAAATAACCAGAACAAGAATTCGAAAAAAGAAACAACAATTTCTCACAAAATGGTCCCAACTCAGTATAATACTGGCATAACAGCTTTTTTTAGGATTCTTTGATTCTATGTTGTACCAATTATGGTACGTAACAAGGAAGTCATAGTGATATGATATCCATTTTAAATGCAATGATGCTCATTGCAAGCATATACATCATAAACAGTGAAGAGGCTATACCTTTTATCTAGATTGACATGATTTTACAAGAAACTAAAAAGATAATTATTTTTATAGATAGTTACTGAAGGAGATATTCTTACTGAGTTTTTTTCATTAAACTTTTAGTTGTTATTCTCTGAGATGTGGGTAGGAGAATTGAGAAGACTATTTGGAGGTGTAAAAAGAGTAAAATTGATACAAGCTTTTGGAGGCATTGCCTCTTTACCATCAATATTATATATTATATACATAGGCATATTAGGCATATTTGTACAGGAGGTGGGACGGGTCCCTAGATTGGATTTAGTGCCATCCCAGCCTGTTGGGTTGCAGATTCAAAATTCTATGATGAACATTTAAATAACAACCGACGACCGGATGGCCTAGTGGTTAGAGAACCTGACTATGAAGCTTGAGGTCCCGGGTTCGATTCCCGGTCGGGGCAGATATTTGTATGAAAAATACGAATGTTTGTTCTCGAGTCTTGGATGTTTAATATGTATTTAAGTATGTATTTATCTATATAAGTATGTTTATCCGTTGTCTAGTGCCCATATCACAAGCTTTGCTTAGTTTGGGACTAGGTCAATTGGTGTCAATTGTCCCAAGATATTTATTATTATTATTATTATTATTTACAACAATAAAATGGACTTGACCAGGAGGCAACCGTCTCCGCAAAATAACTTTAAAGATGCCAATGGATATGCAACTTTACAAATCTTTATTATTTCAATAACCTTGTCTGTCTGTGGCATTGTAGCCCTCAAGCGATGGATCGATTCGGATGCGGTTTTTTTCATTCAAAAGCCAATGGTTACTAGCCAAGTGGTTATTACCCATGTTTGGTAAAAATTCGTCCAGCAGTTTGACTTAGTACCTATCAGCTCTTTTCGTTTTGATGTAAGGCATTTTTGGCATAAACTGAATCATTTTTATATTTTACTCTTTAAGGGTTATTTCTTAACCCGTTGAGCATCCCAGCAACTACTAGTTACTATACAAGTTAGCAGCTACTGTAGTCGCAGGATGTTCAACGGTTTAAACTATATCTTTTTAGAATGGGGGTTTTTATGCTATCAATGAAGTAACTTGGCAATTTGTTAACTAAGAACTTACAATTAATTCTATGTCATCTTTCTTGACTGACACCTTTTGTAGTTCTTTCTCTTTCTCAAGACGTTCTGCGGCTTCCTTATTTCTTCTATCTCCAATTAACGAGAGTGCCTGGAACATGTAGCATATAGTAGTTAAATATCACTTTCAAGGAAAAACAGTGTTTCATTCTAAATCAAACTGAAGAATTAGTAAGTATTATAAATTATAAACACCCTGGCAAAAGTTGAATGAATTTAGCATGACACTGAAAAAATTATACACAAATTACAATTGAATTGTTTATTTCTTTGTAGCCACAATCCCATTCAACAATGCCTAGTTCAGTTCACTACCCTACTTAAGCTATCACATTTTCTCTGTACAGATCTGATATCGAAGAGGTAATTATTTTCAGATTACTTAGTTATTAGAATTTTATTTTGATTATTTTGATTATTGAATCAATTCAATATATCTTGGTAATCAAATAGTCGAACCTAACCTCAAAAATAAAATTCTAATAATCAATAGACTTACCCCAGATATGTCCTGTGAAGATATTTCTTTTTCTTCCGCGTAATCTGTGACTTTTTCCAAATCTGCAACGCCACTGTCATGTTTCGCAGTCTTCTTTTGAGTCTTATCCTTGTCGTGCTGAATATCATCTGTATCTCCGTTTATTTCTTCATCAGCCATTGTGGTGTGTGAAAAATTAGCGTTACGAACTAACTGTTACTAATCACAGCAACTATTAATTCTATTAATCTTTATTATTATATTTTTCTGGAAATACTAAAATAAAACTTTGCTGAAATGCAGGGATTATGGTGTGGAACTGTAGTGTAGAATAGAAGGAAGAAAGCACCAACCAACCAAACCAAACGAGTTCGGTTCGCTGCTGTCCTGTCAATATGACAAATGTCATGTCAGCCTATTGTCAGCTGTCATCATGCGCTGTCATGCTGTCAATGTAGTGGCGTCATCTTGTTTTTTTTTCCTATTCCAATTTGAAAAGGCAAAGGTTTAAAGCCCACACAACCATATCTTGTGTAATAAAATATATTTATGAATATTAAGTCCTGTTGCAGTTAGAGTCGTCTTGGTTTATCCTAGTCATGTCCAGGCAACTCCTCATGCCTTTCTTAAAGCGATAGTGTACTTTACGGCTAGCTACGGCGAGGAGCAGCCGGAGGATACTTGGGGGCAATAAAACATTACAGTAAATAGTGCAATATTTTTCACGCTTTTGTACGCGCAAGAAAAATTACTGTGTCCGACAAATTAGGCATTCAATCTTGCTATCGTGGTGGTGAGTGAAAGGGACGGTATGACTTGAACTACAAATTAGAACTGCATAAAATTATTACCTATACCTAAATATTCTTGTTATATTATATTATAGTAGACCCCTGGTTCATAGGCACGCGTTCGGTTTGAGATCAGACACGGTGTATATCGTGGAAATGAATAATTTCACAGAGGGTAGGTACAGTACACGTAACTTAGCTCAAAAACCTAATGATTTTTATAACAATTTTCGTAATATTTTTGGACGGTATTTTATTAGCTATTTATATACAGTAATTAAGCTATCACATTATTTTTCATATATGCAATTGAGTGTTTGGTGCGTCTTCTTCTTTCCTCTCTGGCGTATAAGGCGGGGGAGGTACACTGCTGTCGTGTATCTGAAAAGAAAAACATTTTATTTTTAGGCTTAGTTTTAAGCATGAAGTTGAAACATTTTTGATAGGTAGTTAGGTAGTACACCTCTTTCACAACGAGAGAAAAAGGAGATGAATATTAAACTTGCCCAACTATATCAAATTCGATGCCAAACCTAAGTGGCCTAACTGTAACGTCTGGGGCCCATGAAAAATTCATCTAATGGGAGTCATGGGTCAGGCAACTAATTGTGGCCTCTCTCCATGTCACTTAAAGTAGGTATAGATCTGTTATTTTAGATGCACTTACAAATCCTGCATTCAAAAATGCTACAGCCGGATAAACTGATGCTCCAGCCGGTGCAGTTCTCGAATATCTAGAACGTTAAAAAAATTACAGTTCTTAAACACGATTTGTCTATACTTACCTAAGTACACGTGCCGAAACAGGATGAGGTCTGTGCATCGCCTGCAGGCGTACTCCGAAGTTAGTTTGGTGCCGTTCCGCTCCACTAATAGTCATTAATAGGAGAGTGAGAGAGAGTATGATACGAACTTTACTTTGAATTTCGGAGTAGACCCCCTGACTCATTCATCACTCTCAGGGCCCAAGAGCTACAGGTTACAACTTAAAAACGGAAGTCTCTATCTAACACATAGGGTCAGAAAGAGACTTCCGCTTGTAAATTGTAACTTGTAGCTTTATAAAATAGGGCCCAGGCCTCTTTCGACGGGTGTGATCTTAGCTACCTTGCTAAGTGGGCTAAGTACAATCCTCTAACGAATTTGTTAATTGCTTTACTTCTTGAATCAATAGTAAAAGTCCAAACAAAAAGCAAAACAAAAGTTTACAGTTGTACTTACAGATGGCGGCACGTAACTAAAACGTGGAGGGGATATACGCAGTATGAAAAACAATATCATTTTCTCACTGCACATATCCCCTCCACGTTTTACTTCCGTGCCGCCACCTGTACTAACGTAAAATGAGTATTTGCGGGTACAAATAGATACGTCTAAAACCGTGCGGTCTATCATGAATAGAGACCTCCGCATTTCAATGTAGTCGAAATGGTGAATTGATCAAAATGTATTACGCATTATGTTAATCGTACCTTGGAGGGGCATCTCTTAGTCTTTCATCTACGTAAACTTGTAAACTTCCGACGGACAGTCGACTCGTGTTGCTGGTGCCCATGGGTCTGAAAATTTACCGAAAATAACACCACTATTTAACTATTAATTAAGTATTAAGTACAAGGTTTCTAGATCAATTTTAATTGCAGACTTTACAACTTATTGTTTATCATGTATCATGTAGGAACTTAGGAATAAAACTATAATAAAAAAAAAATACCGAACAAACCATAGAGTAGTAATAAGTTGTGTAGGTAGCTATTCTATTGGTTCTTTAATTTCATTCATTACGCATCGTTGCCATAAATGCCACCCCGTTTTTCCATTCATTATAAGAGAGATAATTAAAGGAAAAGTGTAATATTCAATACAATATAATACAATAACTCTTTATTGAACACCACATATAAAAATCAAAACAGAAAAAAGGTGTACAGAACTCAGGTAGGTAGGATATTATATCGTATATTCATCTCTCTTTCTTTCTTTCTTGATAAATCAATATTAATCAATATTATTTTTATTGAAGTTTGAATATTTGAGTTTCCTATTGTGTTCGTTTGACTTTGTCACTCCTTATTAAAATCTCTATACAAACACATCATCTTTTACTGTTTATTTACAAAATAACGCTATATAAAGCTCATAAGAATCCCAACACGTTATCAGCACGAAGAGCAATAAAAGAGAAAGCGTTTATTTGTGCAGTAATATTTTTAAATGTGTTATATTTTTGTGTGATCGGAAAAATAAAAGTTCTGTGAAAAATGTCACATGAAAGTGGAGATTGTAATGTTTACAAACAGCAGTCAGCAGTTCCCTCATTCTGCCTAAGAAGTAAAGATGGATATCCGACATGGAAATTTAAAATGACAAATTTTCTTATCCATGAGGATTTATGGTGTACCATAAGTGGTTATCCTGAAGGCGATAGCACACCAATTACTCAAAAGGTAAGAAATGACAGAAAGGCATTGGCCAAGATATGCTTAACAGTAGATGGTGCAGCTATAACTCACGTAAAACGAGCAAAAACTGCAGCCGAAGCGTGGAAGTCTTTGCAGAAAGCCTACGAGGATAAGGGAATGGGACGCAGACTAGCTTTAGAGCGTAAACTATACAGGTTAAGTCTTTCAGACTTTGAGAATATCGAGGTGTATATTAATGCAGTTCTTTCAACCGCACAAGACCTGGCAGATATTGAAAAGGAGATAGACGATGAGTCAATTGCAGCTATCCTTCTAGGAGGTTTAACACCAAAATATGAACCTCTGGTTATGGCAATTGAGAATTGTGACAAACCTGTTACTACTGATTTGGTAAAAGCGAAACTTTTAAATGAGATGTCGAAAAATGAAGCTATACCAGTAAATACCGTTTTCCAAACCAAAGTAAATACAAAGCAGAAGAAGAAGAAAAATGTGATTGTATGTTACGATTGTAAAGTACCAGGGCATAAAAGACCCGATTGTCCTTTAAGAAAGAAGGCTAATGTAGTAGCAAACGAAGAAGGTCAAGGGACATCTTTTACAGCTCTGAATACTTCTGGTTCCGGTACTGATTTATGGTACGTTGATTCGGGTGCGACTAAGCACATGACATCTAGACGGGATTGGTTCCAAAATCTTACAAATTTAGATAATGGAAACGTTACTGTCGCGAATGGTGAACAAATCAAATGTTGTGGAGTTGGAAATATATCTATAAATACACCAGATAAAACTGTAGACATGATACGTGATGTTGCTTTTGTACCAGAATTAAAAGCTAACTTGTTATCTGTTCAGAAAGCAGTTCAAAAAGGTTTTATATGTATTTTTGATATTAATGGTTGTACTTTTTACAAAAATGATGCGAATTTTTATGTTACAGGTGATTCGGTTCTACATGCTTCGCCTTGTGGTGGTTTGTACACTCTAGATTGTACTGTTAATATACCCCGGGCAAATGCAACACAACATGAGCACTCTGACGGTCTGAGTAACTACAAACTCTGGCATAAACGGTTAGGGCACTTATGTCGTATTGGCATGACTGGTTTGAAGAATCATCAGGTAGGTATAAACTTTACTGAGGTAGACAAAAGTAACTGCATCGCTTGCGTAGAAGGTAAACAAGCTAGAAAACCTTTTAAGAAGATATCTTATAATAAGGCATCTTCACCTTTGGAATTGGTCCATAGTGATCTTTGCGGACCAATGGCCACGTCATCCTTTCAAGGAAACAAATATGTTTTAATTTTTGTAGATGACTATACACGAAAGATTTTTGCTTATTTTATGAATTCTAAGACAGAGGTAAGGAACAAGTTCTGTTTATTTCAAGCTTTTGTTGAAAAACAGTTAGGCTCTCATATAAAGGCTATTAGAACAGATGGCGGCAAAGAATATGTAAATAAAGAGTTTGCTGATTATCTCGCTTCTAAAGGGATCCAGCATCAAACTACTATGAGGTACAGTCCATCTCAAAATGGGACCGCGGAGCGCACTTTTCGCTCAATAGTAGAGAAGGCAAGATCGATGTTAGCTGAGAGCTCGTTGCCTAAAGCATACTGGCAAGATGCATTCACCGCAGCTGTATACTTGAAAAATAGGTCCCCTCATAGAGCTTTAAATGGACAAATACCGTACGATAGATGGTGTGGTCGTAAAAGTGACTTAAGTCATCTAAGAGTATTCGGATGCAGAGCTCTTGTTCATATACCCGCATGTCTAAGAAAGAAACTAGATTTGAAAGCTGAAGAAGCTATATTTGTTGGATATTCAGAGGATCCAAATACGTATTTATTTCGTGATCCTGAAAATCCAAGAAGAGTATTAAAATCTAGAGATGCAACTTTTTTTGAGAATCGTTTTACATCCCTTAAGCAAAAAGAATCAAATTCACAGGTTGAATCCAGTCCAATTTTATTATTTGACACAGATGAAGGACGATCTGATGAAGGAAGATCTCAATATTTCGACTGTATTGACAGCTCTAGTTCAGCTGCTGAATCGTCTGTTCCTGTAAATCCAGTGACAATCGACACCGAGTCTGAGAACGTTCCAGTGAGTATGGAGACAGATGCAGTACATGTGGAACATCCAGAAGTTCCATGTGAGCCGAGATATCCCTCAAGGAATCGGAAACGACCTGATTATCTTACGTATCAAGTGTCAATTAACGATGTGGATGAACCAACCAGTTATTATGAAGCTATTCATTCAGATGATGCTGCAAAGTGGCAGGTAGCCATGAATGATGAGCATAATTCTTTGATGAAATTCCATACCTGGGAGCTAGTGGATAGAGCAAACAAAAAGGTTATACCTTGCAAGTGGATATACAAAGTGAAGAAAGATGCTTACGGCAATATTACAAAATATAAGGCAAGACTCGTTGTAAAAGGTTATAGTCAAACTAAAGGTGTTGACTATCATGAGACTTTTGCACCTGTAATACGTCATTCTTCCCTACGAACCTTATTTGCATTAGCTGCAGAACTTGGTTTAAAGATGAGGCATATGGATGTGGATACCGCATTCCTTAACGGCGACTTACAAGAGGAGGTCTACATGGAGCAACCTCTTGGTTTTACAGAAAAAGGTCAAGAAAATAAGGTTTGCTTATTAAGAAAATCCCTTTATGGTCTTAAACAGGCTCCACGTGCTTGGAATAAAAAGTTAAGTGATACACTTCTGAAAATAGGTTTTATTGGAACGCCATCTGAACCTTGTGTGTATACAAAACTTTTTGACAAGGAACTTTGTATTCTAGGTATCTATGTAGATGACCTGATTGTCTATTATTCATCTGATATTATATATTTGAGAGTGTCAAAAATGATCTGTCAAAACATTTTTCACTTAAAGATTTGGGTTATTTGAAATCTTATTTAGGTTTGCAAATAGAAAACAATAAAGATTGCATAAAAGTGAGTCAGTCGAATTTCATATTGTCAATGTTGGAAAAGTTCAATATGAGTGATTGCAAATCGGCGACTACTCCTTTAGCACAGACTAAATTACAAAAGAATTCAAATGGTGAGTTACCGTTATTACCGTATCAAAACCTTATAGGTAGTCTTATGTATTTGGCAGTAAACTCACGTCCTGATATCGCATACGCGGCTAGTTATCTAAGTCAGTTTAACACTTGTTTTACCAAAGAACATTGGAATGCTGCGAAACGGGTTTTACAGTACCTAAAAGGTACATTACAGTATTCCTTAATTTACAGAAAAACAGGAAAAGACCTGATAGGTTATGCCGATGCGGATTGGGCTAATTGTCCGATTGATAGGAAGTCGTACACGGGCTTCGTGTTTAAGTTAGCTGACGGACCAGTGGCTTGGGAAGCTAAAAAACAGCCCACGGTGGCGCTGTCGTCCACAGAGGCCGAGTACATGGCGCTTACATCAGCTACAAAGGAAGCGTGTTACTTACGTCGATTTATATCGGAAATTACAGGTAAACTTAGCTCAGTTAAGTTGTTGTCGGACAGTCAGAGTGCTATTAACTTAGTTCATAATCCTGTGCACCACAGCAGGACGAAGCATATAGATACTCGATTTCACTTTATACGGGAAAAGGTGTCCGACTGTACCGTTAATTTAGATTATTTAAAGAGCAGCGACATGCCTGCAGACATTTTAACAAAGCCTCTTGGGCCTGTTGCACATAGGAAATGTACAATTAGCATAGGTTTAGTTGTATAGTTTGTTTTTCTTAGAATAATTTTGATTAAGGGGGAATGTTGTAACTGGCTAATCAATATTATTTTTATTGAAGTTTGAATATTTGAGTTTCCTATTGTGTTCGTTTGACTTTGTCACTCCTTATTAAAATCTCTATACAAACACATCATCTTTTACTGTTTATTTACAAAATAACGCTATATAAAGCTCATAGAAATCCCAACAATATGGTTTCCAAACAAACCCGCCACTCAAATTTTGACGTCCAAGTGTACCGTCTTGCATACCAAAAGTTTTAAAAGAAACAACTTTTTGTCGTTCAAAAGTTGATCGACCTTACCGTGATGATGTTACTCAGTTCGGAAACTGATTTAAGTTTATCAACTCAAATCGCCTAGTGGGTAACTTTTCCGGCTCTCAAAGAGAGTATGCTTTGGTTGTATACCTATCTAATCTACCTTAACTACTCCGGCTCAGCGGAAGTGGTCCCATCTCCCATATCCAATTTTCAGTTTAATATCAATTTTAGTTTTAAACGATTCACGGTTAATACAAGAAAAAAGAAAAATAAGCACAAGACATTTACATATGATATAGACCGTGATTACCTTTAATAGTTCCCGATACGTGTCTCCGGGAACCCCGGAAGTGATAAACACGCATCCAGTAACAACAGTGCACGCAAGTGCGAGAAAATGAGGGTTCCACATATTCCACATTGATTCACTCTTACGCATACATCTGACCACGGGTACTGGTGGCGGCACGTAAGTAAAACGTGGAGGGGAGCAAGATGCGCAGTATGAAAATGATGTTTGTTTTTCATACTGCGCATCTCCCCTCTACGTTTTACTTACGGGCCGCCACCTGTAGATGGACTGAAGAAATTGCGAGTGAATGTTAATGTGCAGACCGATCGCGGTCTACCCTCATTTTCGCGCGCCTACTGCGTGCTTATAATGGTGCTATCACTTCCGGGGTTCCCGAAAGCACTTATAGGGAACTCATTTAAGGTAATCACGGTGAAGTCTATATCCAGTAGAAAATATGTCTTGTGCTTATAGGTAAATTGTCTTCCGGATGTGACACTGGCAATATCACGTGGAAACAGCAGACTCTTATTTATAAAAAGCTGTCTTAATGTGCTATTAAAATACGATAAACCCACCTCAAGTTGGTCGCAGCACACAGTTTGTATAACAGTATGAATGTAGCGATAATGCCTAGTACCAGGGCAGTTGCCATGACGACCTGCGTTATGGATATCAGCAGAATCTGATCTAGCGAATCGCTGAAACAAGAAGCTTTAGTTAGGTTTCGGTACACCTAAATTATGTATCAAGGTAGTATCTCAAACAAATTTTGTATCAGGTATTGAATAGACCCTATTATTTGGTCGTTTCTCGTTTCATGAGTGGTGAAATGAAAGCAAAGCAATTAATAACACTTTCGGGTCATGTTATGGTTGTTAGTTGTTTAAAGAGCCTAATGCTGCATCCATAGACTAGATAGCATATTGTCTAACGCGTGGGCGCTCGTGATCGCGATCACACTCTCTTTCTACCCTCACCCTTTACTGTTAACCAAAAAAGGAATGGTGAATCGTGGTTCCGAGTACGTTACACAATAAGGTCTTTGGTTAATGTAGATAATTACCTCCCCAATAAACGTGGCTCTATTGTGACCAAATTCCGCCCCCGAAAAGCCCAAAGTCCTCCACGGCATCTATCTATAAAAACTACAGGACGGATTGAAATGCGGTTTGCACTATTAGTGAATTAGTGATTCATGAGGAAGGTTTAGTTAGCGGTAGCAATATAATTGTTAGTGTAAATAAATATTATTGTTATTGTTATCTGTCAAGGTTTCATGATAATTATTGGATGTGCCGAGAAAAGTTACAACAGCTAGCTTTATTTACGCACCGGCATACCCAGTTGCCGCGACTATCGTAGCAGGCTTGGCAGGTGCCTTGCCAGCACTGGAGAGAACCGTTGCCATATTGGTTACAGCATGGCCCCATACATTTTTCGCCTTGCCCTGAAAAACAGTGTAAACAGCAATTTATAACTCTGATTATATCACTACATAGTATAAAACAAAGTCGCTTTCTCTGTCCCTATGTCCCTATATCCCTATTTCCCTATGTCCCTTTGTATGCTTAAATTTTTAATAGATAGAGGAATCAAGAGAAAGGTTTATATGTATAATACATGTATAATATACCGGGCGAAGCCGGGGCGGGTCGCTAGTTCAATGATAAAGTAAACATACATACAGTAAAAACTATAGGTTGGTCTAAGTACAAATATTAAGTAACCTAACAAGCAGTGAACAAATATGTGTATATAGCAGTGGCGTGGCGTCCATAGAACTCGATTCCCACTGGCTTGCCTATTTTAAGGCAGTTGGGTAATTTATTGTGCAAAATTAAAGGAAAAGGCTAGTTAAGTTCCCTTCGGCTTGCCTTCTGATATACTTGACGCCACGCCACTGGTATATAGTATGTTCGTTCACTGCCTAAAAGTAAAAAAAATCTCCTCCGATTACCGATCAAAGCTGACAATATTATTATATTGGATGCGAGTATTTGAGTCATTTTTGTTTCAGTAAAATTATATAGATACAAAAGTACTGACACAAGGGCGAGTATAATAAAGTCGTCGAGCCGAAAGTATATATGCGAACTTACTCGCCCGTCTGTCACCCACTTTACACTAAGCATGTAGAGCCAAGCTTCTAACTTCACACGCTCTAACTTAACAAACTGTTCGCTTTAATCAAAATATTTGGCTTGGCCGTTTCTAGGACGCCGTTTCTAAGACTATAACTTTACTGGTATGTTGCCTCCTCTTAGAAGACATAGAACTTGAAAAGCGGGTCTTTAATTTCTGATAAGGACATGGCTGCAATGACTCAGGGGAGTACGTTTAATGCGGTTTCTTATGTAACGACCCATTATGACGATATATGAGTACGATTTAGTCAGACATTAATTTATTCATTAAAATAAGATACGACCTCAACTAGTAACATTAAGATTTTAAAAGAAAATGGTATAATTTTCTGGAGAGTCTCATTGTTCGTCGTATCTAGCTCATGAAAGACGTTTAAACACAGGGGCGTAGCGTGCCTTGGTGGGGCCCCGTATAAAAAATTATTTGGGGGCCCTTATGAAGGGTAAAGATTTCTCACATTTATCTTTGCTTACGCACGTCGGGGGCCCCGTATAATTGATACGGCAGATACGGCGGTAGCTACGCCCCTGTTTAAACACTACATATGACCTATGACCTCATTTATTTTGAAAATATTTTAGAGTTCAGTTATTATTGTAGGGTTGATAGATAAAATGCCTTCGCTCATAAGTGACGTCACATACTTACCTACGTATTGAAATGTTACTCAAGAGCTTAGACAGCTAAGATACATCAAATAATGTAATTTTTATTTATTTATTTATTTATATTTATAAGCCTTTTTATTCCGAATTCGCTACAATTTCAGTAAGTAAGTACAGAACATGTTGTTGTTATTGTCGTTAATTTTATTAAATTGTCGCGTAATTCGGCGTGCCTCATGGCATAGGCCTCCTCCGTGTACTGGAGGGTTTGGGCTATAGTTCCCACGCGCGCCCAGTGCGGATTGGGAACTTAATAAGCACCATTGAATTTCTTCGCAGATGTTTGCAGGTTTCCTCACGATGTTTTCCTTCATCGAAAAGCTCATGGCAAATTACAAATGTAATTTACAATTAGATAAATTTAAGCGTTTCAGTTACACTGCTCCTTATGTTAACTATTTTAGGGTTCCGTACCTACTCAAAACGGCAAAAAAGGAATGTTTATAGCATTGTAATGTTCGTCCATCTGTCTGGGGCTCAAGCTAACAAAAGTGTAACTTTGCATGATTAAAATAAAAAGTTAAACATTTTTTTCTAGTCGCTGGGTGCATGTCGTAGAGTCGTTGGATTCGTATTTGAAAAACGTTGGGGATTTGTGAAAACCATTTCTCAATCAAGCCTATTCCCATCCCTCCGAGCTAAAAGGGTGCTTTTGTCATCATGAAAAAAATCTCGGTAAGAGTATTAACTAATTTAAATAGAAAACTACACAATGGGTAGGTATAGACTTTGCAGGTAAGCGAGGAATAGTCAAACAAAACTTAAAACTAAATATTTGCCGTATACTAAAGAGCAGGCACTCACACTGCGCGTCCCCTGCGTGCCCTGACACGGACTTGGCCTAAATTTTATATGCCTAGGACTCTATGAGCAATAGAGTTTTGTCATTAACAGAGAAATTATGAAAATTAACCAAGTTCCTAAGCACGGCACTTGCGTATCGCTCGATACAATCATCGTCCTGTCATTATCACTAAGCTAAATTGCACCACTAAAAGTATTTTATTGAATCAGGCGTTACTTTGCGGAGGTCCATTTCAATGAACACAAAATATTTACCTTGCTACTTCGCTGCTTACGTGCAAGATAACCAAGCTAACATAGCTTATCTTGTCAAGCTAACATAGCTTAGCTTGTCAAGCTAACATAACTTAGCTTGTCAAGCTAACATAACTTAGCTTGCTAAGCTAAGCTATGTTAGCTTGGTTATCTTGCACGTAAGTAGCGGAGTAACAAGGTAAATATTTTGTGTCCACTAAAAGTAATATCAATGCTCTACAATAGCTCAAGCAAATAAGAATCCATTGTATGGGAAATCTGGCAAAATATATGGAGAACATTTATCTATTGGGATGGATACCTTATGGGGTAAAGTCAAAATTTATCAACTCTCCCCCCTCCTCCGGGGGGCGCGTCCCCCCACCACGCCCCCCAAAGTGTCCCGAAATTCGGTTTTTTGAAGTTTTTGAGAAAACTGTTCGCGATACAGAAAAAGTGTGTAGGAATGAAATAATATACAATAAATTTACTATAAATCTACCATACACATAAAAGCGGTATCTCTTATGGTTTTGACGCAAGAAGACGCAGAAAATCATAATTTTTTGTTTTTTTACAATAAATTTTATTAAAACTTCAGTTTTCTCAGAAAATACTCATTTTACACCTAAAAAATGTATGACTTAAATAAACAATGGAATATTCCCTTTAAAAAGAGGTATAATTTATTTATATATTAGTTAAATTGACCATTTTATGATAGTTTAAATATTTAATTTGTCATGATCAATTTTTATACTTGAAGATTAGGTATGTTTAAAATGTTTTTTATATAGTTTAGAGTTAATTATAAACCATGCTAGTGTAATTTTGTTTATTTTTTTTTCTTAGTTATCCGCAAATAATTAGTGTGAATAAATTCATTCATTTCAAAAAAGGTAATATTTATGTACTACGGTGTTTATTTAATATAATCAACTATTTATTTAAGTATACACTTTTATTTAAGTAGCTTACACTGAAATAAACAATGTTAACATTCTTATTATCTGGGGGCACGGCAGTGCCCCAGCTAAGATAGCAAAGTGAAGCGCAAGAAGGGCACTAGTTACCTTTTCTCGAATCGCTTTGTCGTTATTTTGTACCCTCATAACTTGGTTTTGGATTGTATCAGATAACTAATATTCTCGGGATATGATGTGGACTTATTACAAGTGTAAAATTTCAATTGCATAGCTCTTATATGTATCTAAAAAACTAGTGATCGTCACTAGTGATCATCATATGAAAGTCCTAGAAAGCTCAAATTTGCTTTGTAAGCTAGATTAGTATACAATCAACAGCAAAAATCTAAAATTTGGAACTTTAACTCTTCAATCGGTCAAACTAGCGAATGGATATTTGTACGAAACTTCGCAAATTTTGATGCCAGTGGTCTGAAAATTGATAAAGAGAGTTGTTATAAATAATAGACTATATATTTCAGGATTTTGAGTAAATTAAACTGAATTAGGGGATGGAATTAAGCATGTGCAAATGTGGTGTTTTCTGAAGGCGCTTGTCAAAAGCAATAACTTACAAACTTTTTACGCTCTAACTCTACAAGCCCCACACACTAGAGTTTGTGAAGTCTACAACTTAGTAAAAATAATGTGGCTTGGCCGTTTTGCTACCGTCATATAGACGTAAGGTAAAAAAATCACTGTTCATTACTTTCCTGTTCATTACAATAGTTATTTTTTTTAAACATGAAATTACCGTGAGACTCAGTCAATAATGTGACAACAAATAAAATGTGATCGTTTCGCTGCCGCCGGGGCAAGCGGTCCAGGAATAAGGACTACGAACTAGTCTGGTATAATGTCGAGCATCACTCGACTTTTATACGTGAGTTATTCGTTTGTGTAGTTATAATTGTAATTATCATTACAATAGTTCGTATAGTAACGAATTTAAAGTTTCTGGGACGTAAATTTGTTGATCACCAGTGAGTGAGTCAGTGACGACATCAGAGTTTTTTAGATATCAATAAAATTTAAAATATAAGAGCTATGCAATTGAAACTTTACACTTGTAATAAGTCCACTATTCACATCATATCCCGAGAATTTTAGTTACCTGGTACAATTCAAATTCAAATTATGAGGGTACAAAATAACGACAAAGCGGCTCGAGAAAAGGTAACTAGTGCCCTTCTTGCGCTTCACTTGGCTATCTTAGCCGGGGCACTACCGTGCCCCCAGATAATAAGAGTGTTAACATTGTTTATTTCAATGTAAGTTAGTTAAATAAAAGTGTATACTTAAATAAATAGTTGATTATATTAAATAAACACCGTAGTACATAAATATTACCTTTTTTGAAATGAATGAATTTATTCACACTAATTATTTGCGGATAACTAAGAATAAATAAACAAAATTATACTAGCATGGTTTATAATTAGCTCTAAACTATATAAAACAAATTTAAACATACTTAATCTTCAAAAAAAATTTTGTTCATGACAAATTAAATATTTAAACTATCATAAAATGGTCAATTTAACTAATATATAAATAAATGATACCTCTTTTTAAAGGGAATATTTCATTGTTTATTTTAGTCATACATTTTTTAGATGTAAAATGAGTACTTTCTGAGAAAACTGAAGTTTTAATAAAATGTATCGTAAAAAAACAAAAATTTATGATTTTCAGCGTCTTCTTGCGTCAAAACCATAAGAGATATCGCTTTCATGTGTATAATAGATTTATAGTAAATTTATTGTACATTATTTCATTCCTACACACTTTTTCTGTATCTCGAACAGTTTTCTCAAAAAGTTCAAAAAACCGCGTTTCGGGACACTTTGGGGGGCGTGAGGGGGGGACGCGCACCCCGGAGGAGGGGGGAGAGTTGATAAATTTTGACTTCACCCCATAAGGTATCCATCCCCATAGATAAATGTTCTCCATATATTTTGCCACGTTTTGAGCTATTTTTACTGAATTACAATATGGCGAATTATTATACCAAATACAAATACTTCTAACTCATTGTTACTCAGAACTGATGTTGTTGCTACATTTGCTACTTTTATTCTTGTCTAAATTATTTGAGTAAGAGCAATGCGCCTTATCAACACTGTCACAAATCGGAAGCCTATACCTACAATCAGGCGTTGATAACATTTTAATTACATTATTTGTCTCGTATCTGCAATCAAAAACGATTTATCAGCGTGTTTATTGACGCTCAATCTGGCTTTCTGATTAATTGCTCATGTTATATGTAAAAATAATGTTTATTTTGCAAAAAGGCCGCCAAGAGCTCTTTTACATGTATTTTTTTTTAAACTAACAGCGCATTCGGAAAGACCATCATTGCCAAGAAGAATGCGCCGTAAGAAACTTGTCAAAAGTGTGACAGACGGACAGTGGAGACTTAGTAATAGGCTCCCCTCCCTTTTTTAGGGGTAAGTAATACGAGATATAACAACTTATTATCTAATGTTCATAATATATACGCTCACTTTATATAAACTCGTTTAGTATAACGTTTACTGGATATAATGAACGCTAACGTTCATTATATCTTATGAACGTTATTATTATGAAATTAGATATTTTGTAGTTATATCTCGTGAGACGCACCCCTTTTTTAGGTACGGAACCCTAAAATATTTGTGGATTATATGGAGTGTAAATATGTATTATAATAGTGTTTACCTGGGCATCTCATGCAGGCGGTCTGTGGTGGATTGGGCACAAATCCACTTGCGCAGTAGCATCTATCGCCTACGCATTCGTATTCCCTGCCAACGCAGTTGATGGCGGTGCATTGTTCTAGAAAGAATAGTACATTACATGTCGAGGGTGGTGCAATAAAGAACGTCTCAGACAGGAACCTGTCGCACGAGCCTAAGGCGAGGGCGATAAACATGCGACCTGAGGGTTTCTTTGTCACTGCCCGCGGTGTGAACTCAATTTTACGTCTTCCCTTGGCCAGGAAGTGGAAATTTCCGTTCGTGTAGCAGGCGGTAAATTGCCGCTTAAGGCCCGGGGCGACAGAGGCTGACAACACCTAATTTTGTTGACATTGATGTTATTTTAAGCACTTTTTAAAGAAAAACTACAAAAAAAAATACAAAAAAATATTATGTTTTACATGCTTTCCTATTGGTCGGTTTTTTCTCGCACATCGGTTAACTATATACCTACTCGCATATTTCTGCTATGCGATTCTCTAAACGTATCTCGTCCGTGAATGGGTCGCTGTGCTCTAGAAACCACCTTAACTTGGCTCTATCACTCGTAGGCAATATTCGGTTATCAGGGGTCTTGTTCGCCAAGTCAACTCACGACCTTCGTCAAAACACCTGACTCCATATAATGCTAGAGAACGGGGCAAATTTAAATTGTCTACCAAGCGCAGCGATTAGATACTATAAATAAATAAAATAAATAAATATCTTGGGACAATTGACACCAATTGACCTAGTCCCAAACTAAGCAAAGCTTGTGATATGGGCACTAGACAACGGATAAATACTTATATAGATAAATACATACTTAAATACATATTAAACATCCAAGACTGGAGAACAAACATTCGTATTTTTCATACAAATATCTGCCCCGACCGGGGATCGAACCCGGGACGTTAAGCTTCATAGTCAGGTTCTCTAACCAGTAGGCCATCCGGTCGTCATAGTGCGCAGCATTAAACTCGTCAAATAGAATAGTTTATGAATCGATGGCATTTGCGTCTATTCTACCACAGACGAATTAGGTATGGCGTATTGTCAGGGAGACAACGCTTTCTGTGTAAACCAATACGAGAGTCACATATCTACTCTACCGCCATAGTTTATGAAATTATAAATAACTTACGTAAACAGTTATTTATACGCAACCTTGCAAATAACACAATAACGCACGTTGTATAATTATGCTAATTTGTTATTATTATTCAACGATTAGTAGGTACCTATGACAATGAGTGTTATGTATGATATGATATACTTAAAAAATATAGGTAGTTATATGTGTACATACACGCGGACATAAAAAACACGGTGAAATCATTGACTTTGACTATCGTTTCAGATAAATCAGGAATCAGAATATAAATAACTTATATCAGTTAACAACGATTAACTTGTTTTTCATTAAAACGAAATAAAAGGCTTGAAATGCGCGAAAAGAAGTTAAAAAAATCTTGCCTTCTCGCTTATTTTACCTAGTATCAAATTAAAGTAAGGCTAATTAGGTAAAATCGTAACACAATGCATATTAAATTAATACATCGGCTTTTCGATTTTAAAACCCGTTTCAGGATCCACAGAATTATTGGTCGGTTCATGATATTCTTTTCGAAGTCATACACCAGTCCCACCCAGGTGACCCAGGCCAGGGTAACCAGCTCAAGCACTGCACTTCACAGAAGACAATTCGGACCACGATATGCTGAGTTCGACCATTCAGACAGATGGCGAGGTAACCAGACTGTCACCTGATTGGCCGATATTGACGACGTTTCACAACAGACCAATCACGGATACAGGTGTCATGTCGCATTCATGTTGCGTCGCTGTTTGTAATGATAAGTAAAACAGCGTAATTAGTAATTTATAATTTACCTTCACTTTCCGTGGAGTCGGCGCACACGAGCACAAGTAAACACAAACAGTAGAACGTCGCCCAAGTATTAATCAAATTCATTTTGCTTGTCAACGCACTCACATTATTTCACCATATTGTTAGTGGAAATAAATAAACCGCGAAGTGAGCGTTAGTTGCGCGTACGTTACGTATGTAAAACAATATGGTGTGCATTTGGTTGAGCATGATATGTTATCAGAGATTTGCCGAGCCGCGATAGGCAGGTTTTATCGCTTTGGCGTCACTCATTAGTGAGTTGCGATTAGTGGACATACATGTAGATTTGCGGCAACCTTGGCGCTTAAGTGAGCCTCATAAATCATGGTGCCAGCTCGAGAGCATCAATTGAACAGTTCATTAAGTACTCATATGAGGGCTGTTCTAAGTTTTTTTTTAACCAACGTTAAGTTGGAAAGCGAAAATAACACTGTCAAATCGATTTGTTCGAGCAGTGTTGTTTAATTATTTCCACCGCTATAAAACGTCTCTAGCATTGCTCTAGCGCCTTGAAAATATTTTAAGTATTTTCGAATTACAATTTCAAGTTTATATAATCTTTTAGAAACAATACGGGTATTGTGTATTCGATAGCGATAGAGACGAACTTTGTTTGTTTGTTTGTAGGGGGTAATCAATAGAACTAGAACGGAGATGGCGGGACGACCTGGATAATTATCTAAGGAAATGGCAGGAACACGCGGACCATAGGGAAGATTGGCGAAGAAGAGGAGAGCCCTTTGCCCAGCAGTGGGACACGAAATAGGCTATTTAGATTAGATTAGAATCACTAGAACCAGTAAATCAATGACAATATATTTCACTGATTAAAAAGCTAGACTATCCATGATCGCAGGGAATTGGATTGTCCAACATGGGATGTAGATGCCAGTTGCAACCGACCTAGTCAACGATACCGTACGTAACCTACTATTATTTATTCTGTGACGATACATACATCCAACTAAGAACAGGAGCCGTAAAACAGCGAATAGTTCGGTATACTGTACCTTACCCAACTTTATACGTTTCGGATTTTTTTATGTGTTCTAAGTTTCAGTGTCGTTTAGAAATTTACCTTACCTTGGTGGCTCTAAATATTCATCCAGAATATTAGAGAAAATTCTTGGATTAGTTTGATTTAGGTAATAGACCTACATGAAAATATTTTTCAGGATTTTTGAATCATCAAAGGCTGGACTAAATTTATCAAAAAATTAAATGAAAAGTGGTTTTCAGACTTACTAACCGAACCCGAACGTAGTTATTTATTTAATAACTTCTTTAGCAGGAAATAGTAAGGACACCACACAAATGTTTACATTTGTAAAGATAGCTCTGCTGTAGGTACCTATTCATTCGCAGTCGACTACACCTTATCATTAAGAAATCACAGCTGATCATTAATTTCATGGCTCATTAAACTACGTTATTTCATAAACTGTAATTGTTTCATGAAGCACTTACACTATCTTTAAGATACTTAGATAAGAATTGCGTATTTTGTTTATGTTTACTTCAGAAGTTATCTACGAATGTGTGGCTTAAACCTTCCTTATTTTTGATATCTGTACAAATTTTATTGTAGTTTGATTTTCGACGCCACAAATTTAAAACAAATTTAATTACACACCCTATAGATCTACTCGTAGTAATACACTAGGAATACGACTGTATTCCTAGTGTAACGTCAAACTCGGTAATCATTTTAGAGCCTAGTCGCTGTGACAACTGTGACACATTTAACTGTCGGTGTATGGATTCCTTACTACGAGAAATAACTAAAGTGATGAGCTACTTTTGACGTTGACTATTTTTTCATTATGCATTAAACATTACATAGGTATTTAGGCGAGGCGTTGTGACATGTAGGTAGTTAGTACCTATTTTGGTATTATTTCAGTTGAGGTGAGGTGAGTTTAAAAATAATGTTTAATGTTTATTTTGTATTTAAGTACCTATCATAGAAAATAACAACAGCATGAATATTCTGTTACCGTTCAGAAAATGTCAGTTCATAAAAATAAAAAAAATTAGGCATATCTAAGACATGTTTAACTTTTAATAGAAAGGCCATACATACCTAATACGTACCGTAAAATGCTGCAACTTTGCACGGAATTTCATGTTTTTCAAGAATATTTTTTAAACTATACGTTATCTGTGGCCCTCGTCGCTTTGAGAGCTAATTGAGGCCATAAGCCACGGAGTTTATGGTTCATAATGCCTTAATCATAATTATACGATGAAAAAAATAGATAGCCGTTTGGTAAATAATCGTAATTTTTCAAAACAGGCAAAATTGCATCATGTTGGCAATGTTGCAGCATTTTACGGTAACTTATGTTTAAAAAAGTAAAGTTAAAGTAGTGTTGATTTTTCATTGGAATTGTGCTTAGCGTCGTAGTCATCGGCTCATAAAGTGTTGGTTTTGGTTATCAGCTTTCAAAAAATGTCTGAGTGTTACGAGTGCCTAAAATAACTCAAGCTCTGAAGAATTCTAAAACAGTCACACTCGAAGGAGCAGTAATGAATAGGTCCTCGGCAGGATCATTATTTTTAATTTGTTCCCGCTCATCATTATTTTCCTGACACTTCTAAGTATGCGTAACTTTCGGGGAAGACAAACTTTGGAAACTCGTTTATAATTCAGATGTCAGTCGTTATTATTTTTTAAATGTGCGCGGACTGGAGTAGTTCTAGAACGGTTCGGATTGTATCTGGTTTTCGTGGAAATCGGGTCGTGAAAATGTTCCGAAAGCCCAAATTAAAACTGGAATGTAGTCGGGGAATTAAAAAGGACTGATTTTGGTAATTGCTCTGTTTTAATTTGGATCGCGTCTAAATCGTTAAAAAGTTTCCATTTAACAGTTTTTTACTTTTCTCTGGGGCACGATTTTTTAAAACACTAAACTTATCTTTGTGAAAATACCACCCAAAACACGTGAAAAGTTTGGATTATTTGAAAGTACGAGTATGAGTATAAAAAAATTACAGCCTAAATTCATTTGTCAACTAGTGAAAAGACTTGTGCCCTAGGTTTGTAGCAATTCACAGATTTTTCCGCTTTCGATTGGGACAATGTTAGTAGGTATCTCTAAACAAAAACTATTAACCTATACCTAGAATTAGGTATGGCATAAGTTTCAATCTGATTCCAAAATGTCTACGGCGGGATCGATTTAGTTTTTTCAGGACTCAAGCTATTGGTTCACAAAAACTTATTTTATATAGTCGAAGGGCAGCCTTCAATCCTACTAATATTATAAATGCGAAAGTTTTTGAGAATGTGAGTATGTTCGTTTCTTTTTCACGCTGAAATAACGAGGATAGCTGGTATCCTAGATTAAAACATATATGCTACTTTTATCCCGCAAAATTGCATAGTTCCGCAGGATAGCAATAAACATGTTGAAAAATTGTATGCGGACGAAATCGCGGGTAGAAGCTCGCGAGGTAAAAATATCGTCCTTGCTAAAAGTATGTCCCAAAAGTAAATGAAATGATCAAATTAAAATTTATGATAAGAGCATTATATTCAGTTACGTTCGCGTCAGCGCGAATAAGCGTGATCGTGACAAAGGTTGCGGTCGTCTAACTTGGGTGGCTTCAGTTACTGATATTTCCATGATCAGGACCGCTTATGTGTTCAAAATAAAACCGGCCATGTGCGAGTCGGACTCGCACAACGAGGGTTCCGAGCAAATTCAGCTAGTGAATATAAAATCCAGTGTCAGTACCTATTCTTTTTTACCGTTTGGGTACGAAACATACTAAAAACCGGCCAAGTGCGAGTCGGACTCGCGCACGAAGGGTTCCGTACCAGAAATACTCTGTTATATGGGAGGCTCCCTTCCTTAATTATTATTATTATTTTGTTTTTAGTATTTGCAGTTATAGCGACAACAGAAATACACAATCTGTGAAAATTTCAACTGTCAAGCTGTTACGGTTCTTGAGATACAGCTTGGTGACAGACGGACGGACGGACAGCGAAGTCTTAGTAATAGGGTCCCATTTTTACCCTTTGGGTACGGAGTCCTATAAACGAGCTGAACAAAATGCTAGTTGAAAGCGTCAAGCGACACATTAGTCCAAGTGGATGGCACTCGCCCGTCGAATTTCCCATTACTGTCATTGTCAGTGTTAGACGTAGTTCCGGGATTCCGGACCCCGGCAATCCAGATACAGTGGTGCTTCGGCGGTCGTTTGTTGGCATTACGTTGACATTTCCATTTGCGAGTCGGAGCTCCTCGCGTTATGATTGGATTATAATTGTTTTGGAAATAAACGGCGGCAGCGTTCGCGAATTAAAACGCTTCTACGGTTAAATATTGTAATGAACATGTCGGGAAGGCATGCCGTGCTCTTTCGCTGCCATTGTTGGAAGATAATGCAAAGTACTCGTGTACAATGAGCCGTACCGATTGATGGTTCTTATACTTCATTTAATTTAGGATGAGAAACCACAAAAACATTATATTGCGGCTCGTGAACTGTAATCTCTTTACGATTTGTACTAGAGTAACAATTGACGCCACGCAAATAAAGTGGCATTAAAACAATGTTATTTTGCGGCTGCCAAACTATTGCACTGTACTGTTTGCTAGGTAAGAAATAGTTGACCAGCCGCAATATAATGTTATTGTGGTTTCTCATTCTAAATTAAATGAAGTATAGTTTAAGTACAATTTGGAATACAGTAGATTAATAATACAAGAGAAAGGGCAGTTCATTTTCCTCACACGCCGCATGCGTTTGAAGACTTACGACATTTTTAACAACTTATTTCTCTTTTAGGTATAAGTAAATAATCTCGGTTTCGTCGCAGTTGCTACTGAGTCCGGGCGGCAGGCGCACTCCCCGCCCGCACAGCTTTCGGTCCCCTTTGTCATGCTACCCCGCGCACCTGTCCCCGCACGAGCGGGGACTCAGTCAAACAGTCGGTCTATAATGGTTCGTGTAATATAACTGACGGTCAGTGTGTCACCTTTTTTTGCTTTGCGAACTTTTGTGTACTTATCTAGATCTATGGCAAGTACCTACAAAAGTATGCAAAGTGCATGTAGGTATGCGCACGTCAGAACGCTGCGACCAAAAATCGATTTCTTTGTCGTAAGCTACTCTTGGTAACATTATCTTGATTTTGATTTTAAAAATACTTAAGATTTATTTTATAGCGTGTAAGTATCCGGAAATCTTCGCTTGTACTAACTATATCGACGTCAGCCACAATAATGCGAGTCAACAATTTTATTTTTCCCAAAAGCTTCCTTGATGCCGCAGCCAGCAAAAGTTTCGTCAAATTCTATTAGAGAACTCATTTGTATTCAGGGTAGACATCTAAGTTGAATGATATAATTTTCTGCTGCAAAGAATGAATCGAAATATTTGATTAGGGTAATGGATATTTAGGTTAGGTACATATTACCACATGGAATGTAGTAAGCGATAATTGATACGGAATAATACATACAATATTACATACATACACAAATCGGACTGGAGAGATTTACTTGACCAGTCTAAGGCCAACACACGACTGTAATGCCTCAGATGATGACAAATCTCTTCTATTAGGTACGGGGTAGACAGAGCCTAAGGCAATAAGAGCCTTGTGCAAGGTCCGTCCGGATAGCTACCACCATCTTACTCGCTAATCCTGCCGCTAAGCAGCAGTGCTTGCACTGCTGTGTTCCGGTGTGGAGAGTAAGACAGCCGGGGAAATTACGGGCACAAGAGGCATTTCATCTTAGCCCTCTAGGTTGGCAACGCATCTGCAATCCCTCCGGGGTTGCGGGTGTCTATGGGCAGTGGTGATCGCTTGCCATCAGGTGACCCACTTGCTCGTTTGCCTTCCTATTCGCATAAAAAAAAAATGCCACGTTTAGGATGATTTAGGGTGTACCTATTTATAAGTGGAAAAGGGAACCAAAATAGTGATGGATAGCCTGGATGGGGATCTGCGCGGGACGATAAGCAAATGGTACATTCTATGTTTTTTCTTTGCTCCTAGACCAACATAATTAAGTAATTAAACATGTACAAACATAAATTGATTTCAGACATATTTAACTGGATATATATACGAGTAGACCGCGATTACCTTTAACCTTTAACGAGTTCCCGATATTTCAACACAGTTGCATGCATCATGAGCAGGCGCACTACCCGCCCGCACCTCTCGGTCCCCTCTGTCGTCCCACCCCGCGCCCCTGTGCCGCGCAGGCGCGGACTCATTTAAGCGATCGGTAATACCTGCAATTTCTTCAGTCACCCGACCTGATCATGATGCATGCAACTGCGTCGAAATATCGGGAACTCGTTAAAGGTTAAAGGTAATCGCGGTCTACTCGTATATCCCGTTAAATATGTCTGAAGTCAATTTATGTTTGTGCATATTTAATTACCTACTTAATTATGTTGGTCTGGGAGCAAAGAAAAGACATACTCGTAGAATGTACCAAGGGGTAGGTTTATAGCTGGCAATGTTTCATGGACCGCGGGCGGTCTTACACGTATGTTTAACTTTATTAACTGTGAATCTTCTAATCATAAGACGACTTTACCTACAAAACAGGATTATTTTGTCGCGTTCCGTAGTCATTGAGGATACCGGAGTCCTGGATTGGTTTATTTAAATTATCCAGCATCATCCAATCCAGGTGCTATCAGAAAGTTATCTTTAATCCCATTAATATTCATTCTAATGCGGATTAAATAACTCTGAAAGAAAATTTAAGGAGCTTAGGAAGATATTTTTATAGCGAACTCTCCTAACAACCTTCTACTTAATTTTACTAGATACTTCGTTTGTGTTAGAGTGGTCAGTATACTTACAAGTTTTTTTGTTTATTTTGCTGACGGTAGGCCTACCTAAGCATTGGAAGCTTTGGAGTCTTATACATGTACCTAAATGTAAGTAGGTACGTTGGCTACAAAAACATGTAGGTACCTATTTTCTTTAATGCATTGTAAAGAAGTAAAAAATGTATCTTTTTGTTGATTCCCGTACCAATTTTCAGGATAATCTAACCAATAGTAAACAGTCACTTGTGATATTTGAAAGGAACAATGAAGTTATTAAATAAATACTAGTATTAAATAAATACAGATCTACATAAATACGATTATTGGAAGTTAGATGAATTACCTACCCATTAATTGTTTTAATCCATTGTTTTTTTGTCTTGCTTGAGCCAAAATATATAATTTACTCTTATATTAGTGCCGGTACGTAAGTCTAGCGCTGATCTTGTATGCGCAGAAGTATAAAATACGGTATCCGTACATACAATTACAAATCGGGACTTAAATAACGATATAAATTAATTATTATTAAATTACAAAATTACCTTGACGTTAGAGTTGTTATTCATTTGAATGATAATATTATGAAAACAATGCTTTTTCTGTTCTTTGAATATAATCACCTCATAGTCACTTTCATCAAGAAACGGAACAGATATAACCTGACACAAACAGTACCTACGTATATTTAAGCCAAAGACTTAACCAGAATCTGGTTTAAATAAACCTGACAAACGCGAGTTCCTCTCATACAGGAGTTCCGTACCGTCGTGCAATTTTCATTACTTAAGATCAAGCTAAAGAATGAATAAAACCTGTCTCATAAAGGGACCTCATGTTTTGCTTTTTTATTTTGGTATTTGGTATTTTATTAGTCTTCCCATTTTGGATTAAAGATACAGCCCATAGACAAGTCAAGCCAACGGACAGACAGACAGCGCGAGCCTTATCAACAGGACTCAGGTTTGGAACCCTAGCAATCATCCACTCCATCGCACTTAGCAAATGAGAGAGACCGCAAAACGAAATTGGCCATAATTACAAGCTCAGGTGTGCCTTGTTTGTTGCATGTTTGCCAAAATTAATGCAAATCCACGTGCAACTTAGCCCACAGCTGCGCATGCCTTGATTTCTGCCGTAACTTTAACACTAAGCCCTTAATTTCATGTGACACAGTTGCTATGTGGAGCCACGGAAATATTACTTCGTAGATTTCTGCAGTTGGCTTTGTTGTTTTACTTAATTTCGCAGGATAAGTTTCTGTGACGCAAAACCTTGAATTGCCGGGGCGACTTTAGAGTAGTTTTAAGTCGAACTTACTTAATTTTCTTTACTTTACGATGCCCGGTTGATGTCATAATTAATCTTCTTTAGTCTAGGTATCAAAAAAGAACCTCATATTTGAAATGAAATGAAATAATTTGAAATGAAATGAAATGAAATAAATCAAAACAACACATTCATAACATATATAGCACAGTCAGAATTACAGTAATGAGAGGGCCACGGAGATAGGTTAGTTACGACGCGGGAAGCGAACTCTGTCTGTCGCGCGAGCGGTGCGGGGCGCGGGGCCGCGGGCCGTGAGCGCGCCACCATGCGGCGAGGTGCGAAACGCGGCGAGCACAGCTGATATTTTACGCGCGAAAAAAATGACTATATAAGACTGCGCGTTACACCCTCCCCCTCTAACCTAGGCGTTGCGTCCCGGACGCTGGGTTAGCTTTACGAGGCCTTCCCCTCTTACGTTTCTCCTGGACGGGAGCCTGGATGGGGCCAACGAACGGAGTCAGCAAGGAAGCGTGGTACTTCCCCAGCAAGACGCCGTCACTAATGCGTTCTAAGGCGTAGGTAACGCTACCGACAACCTCTTGCACTCGATACGGACCATCACGCCGAGGAATGAACTTCGGCGTCTGCCCTCTGCTGGCGTCGTTCGAACCTTGGGTCTTTAACAAAACTAAGTCTCCTACTTGATAGTCGGGTGCCGGTCGGCGATTCTCGTCGGCGAACTTCTTTTGCGATGCCTGTGCCTTTTCGTGCACATCACGTGCATCGAGCAGCACACTAGAAAGCTTCTTGAGGAACGGGGTTATAGATGCGACAACGTTGTCGTTTTCTATCACCGCTCGCATGTCAGACAACACATCAGCGGGCGCGCGCATCTCGCGTCCGAAGTTTAAATAAGCAGGCGAATGGCCGGTGCTTGCAGTAACTGCAGAGTTCATGGCGAACCTTATTGCAGGAAGATGGAGGTCCCAGGAGTCGTGGTCCTTACCTACCAATATGGCAAGCTGCGGCTTCAAGTCCCTGTTTTTGCGCTCAATCGGGTTGGAGGCCGGGTGGTAGTATGACGTGAGCGACTGCTTTATACCCATGACATGACATGTCTGCTGCATTACTTCGCTAACAAACTGCACGCCGTTGTCGCTGATGAGCCTCCTGGGCACTCCGTACCTTAAATACACCTCGTTCACCAGGGTCTTCGCGCAGTCTTCCGCTGTGGCAGCCGGAAGAGAGAACAACTCTACCCACCTGGTGCAGGTGTCCTCCAGTATTAGAATCCACTTGTTACCAGAGGGAGTTTCTGGTAACGGTCCAAACAAGTCGACTGCGAGGACTTCAAATCGGCGCGACGTGGCTGGCACCTGCAGCAGGCCGGCGGGCTTTCGCGTGTCCACCTTGTACCTCTGGCACGCCGCGCAGTTTTTCACATATTGGGTTACGTAAGCCCTCATCCCAGGCCAGTAGTACTTACCCATGAGTCGCTGCAACGTTCTCTCGACGCCGAAATGACCCGCTGTAGGGGCGTCGTGGTACTCAGCTAGCACGTCTTTGCGCTCATGTTCTGGTACCACTAAACTTGCATCGTCGTTTTCATCATTTTCCGGGCCATAACGGTACAACACACCGTCGGCCATTACATACCCTTTATCAGCCCAGGCTCTCCCCCTAAACGAATCGTCGGATTCCATAGCTTCGACGATTTTGAGCACTTCGGGGTCCTTTAGCTGGTGCTCTCGGACATCCTTGGGACTGCGAGAAGGAAGGTCAATCACGGTCAGACACAGGTCACAGTCGGTGTCCGTACTGCAGGCCGGTCGTGACAGTGTGTCTGCAATCACGTTCGCCTTACCTGGAGTGTACTCTATTTTAAGGTTGTACTCCTGAAGGATGAGGGCCCATCTGGCTAGGCGACCACTCGGCGACTTTAAGCTCATGAGCCACCTGAGGGGTTGGTGATCCGACCTCACTATTACCTCTGCTCCGTCGATATAGCCCCGGAACTTAGAGACTGCCCACACGATAGCCAAGGCCTCTCTTTCCGTGGTGTTATAATTCTTCTCAGCAGCGGTGAGGAGACGGCTGGCGTACTCCACCGGACGCTCGTCTACCCCCTCCCCCTGAAGCAAAGCCGCTCCGATAGCGTACCCGCTGCTGTCGGTCCTGAGGACGAACGGCTTCGTCTCGTCAGCCTGGCGAAGGATTGGCGCCGACACAAGGAGAGACTTGATCGTCTCAAACGCGCGCTGCTGTTCAGACCCCCAGCTCCAGGTACTCGCTTTCTTCAATAGGGAGGTCAACGGCGTGGCGATCTCGGCATAACCTGGTATGAAGCGTCTGAACCAGCTCGAGGTTTGCAGGAAGCACTTCAGGTGTTTCACGTTCCGAGGAGCAGGCATGTCGGCTATAGCGGACGTCTTGTCCGGGTCTACATGAATACCACCTGGCACGATGACGTGGCCGAGGAATTTGACGGACTCCCTCGCGAAGTGGCTCTTCTCACGATTCACCCGCAGTTTAAACATGGCAAGGCGATCGAACACAGCTTCTAAATCGGTGAGGTGCTTCTCGAACGACCCCTCTGACAGCACCAGCAGGTCGTCTAAATATGCCACTAGGGTTATACCTGGTAAGTTGGACTTGAACCGGTCGATCAACCTTTGGAAGGTGGCTCCAGAGTTGCGGAGGCCCATAGGCATGCGCTTGAACCTAAACGTGCCCAAGGGTGTTGTGAAGGAGGTGAGGTCTCTATGGTCGGGATCGACACTCACCTGGAAGTAGCCAGATCGTAGGTCCAGCGTGGTCATGAATTTGGAGGTCTTTGCTGCGTGGAGTACGTCCTCGATCCTGGGAAGGGGATAGCGGTCGGGCTCTGTGACCGCGTTCAGCTTGCGATAGTCTACGCAGAGTCTGAAGCTCTCATCCTTCTTCTTCACTAGAACCACATTCGAGGCCCACGGGGACTCGCATTCTTCGATGACGTCAGCGCTGAGTAGCTTCTGCAGCTCCTTCTCCAAAGCCTCCTTTTTCAACGGCGACAACCTGTAGGGTGGCGAAGCAAGGGGCTCCTGATTATCACTCACCTTGATCTTATGGGTGGCGAAGTCCGTAGGAGGCCCCTCGGCAGCAAACTGGTCCACTCTGCTACGCAAAAATACATTGAGCGTGTTCCTGTGCTCTAGCGGTAAATCAGTTCCTTCGTCGTTGCGCAAGGTCACGTCGGAGATATCTGCTCGCAACAATTCCGTGTCCTTGAGAAGAATAGACTGCACGAAAGGAAATATCTGATCGGGGCTATCTGAAAAATACCATGACTCCTGGGCTAGGTTCAGTGTGACCCCAGCATTACAGATGAAATCGCGGCCTAACAATGTTCGGGTATTTTCCCCAGGGAACACCACGAACTCTGTAGTCACTCGCCTGCCTTCTAAAAACACCGGTACCGTCGCGATAAACACGACCTTTTGCTGGCGGGAACCGTCCGCAAGCCCAATGGTGCGCTCCGCCTCACAAAATTGTACACCGTCAGATCGTAAAATAGAATGCAACATCGAACCAGCCACACTACAAGTAGCTCCTGTGTCGAGTATCGCGACGCCTACCCTAGACGCTATAGTGACGGACACTGTGGGGTGAGACGTTTCCGTCGCGTTAGATACGTATGTTACCTCATTACCGGTAAGAACATTAAAATCACACGATTTCGCGGGCGCGTTTTTCCCGGTGCAATTTTCACATTTTGATCTTACCACCCCGGGTTGACCACATCCATAACAACGTATAGGGTTAGGCCCCGTACTAACGCTTGCCCCGTCGGAAACCGTACTTGCGGCCTGCTGTTTATTATCTTTATTTTGTAAGTTACGACAATCTGCCACAGCATGCCCATAAAATTTACAAAACGAACACCGAACGCGCCTATCACGTTTCGAATTTTCGTTCGAGTTAGAAGTGAGTTTCGCACCGATAGTAGCGCTCGCACCCTTGGTAACGCCGCGCTCGCCCGGTTCGAGTTCGAACTCGCGCGACGGCGGCGCGCGCAAACGAGACGCCGCCGCCCCGCTCGCGCTATAGGTACTATAGGTACTTACTTTTACTTCGGAAATCGCATCTTCGATGGCCCTCGCTTTTTCTACAAAACTGTCGACATCACTTATACTGTCTCTAGGTAACCGCTTCCTGACACGTCGATGTAATAAACCGTAAATCATATCTACTTGCATACACGTAGGTACCGCGTACGGAAGTTTAACTATTAGAGAACGCACTTTACACACAAACACTTCGGCTCTTTCGGAATCTTTTTGTTCCGCCGCAAAGATTTG
The DNA here is from genome assembly GCA_963854515.1 of Pandemis heparana. NCBI lineage: Eukaryota > Metazoa > Arthropoda > Insecta > Lepidoptera > Tortricidae > Pandemis > Pandemis heparana. The sequence goes on along the minus strand of OY978011.1, from coordinate 8,108,722 downwards.
CCGTAAAACTTTGTGGGCCGGCTGCTGCACGCCGTACATGCCGCGCAGGCGCGCCACGGCCGCGGGCCAGGAGTCGGCGGAGGCGCGCGCGCCGCGCCACCACACGGCGGCGTCGCCCTCCAGCAGCAGCGGCAGGCCGCGCAGCGCGTGCTCGTCGCTCACGCCCGCGCACTCCTTGTACACCTGCACGGCGTCGATGAACGCCTCCAGCACCTCCGCGTCGCGCGACCTCCCGCTGAACCTCGCGGTGCACTTGGAGAAGTTGCCTCCGGCGACCGCGGACGAGAGGTCGGAGGGCGCGCGCGGCTCGGGCGTCAGCGGCGCCGCCATCGGGTTCCATGGGCTGCCGCCGTTGTACGGCAGCGCCCGCAGCGTTTCTACCAGGGTCCGGTTGGTCTCCGCTTGCATCCTGGCGAAGGACTCCATGACGCCGGCCAGCAGGGCCTGGGTGTCCACGGCCGTAGAAGCACCGGCGCGGCCGGGCGTCTCGTCGCGGGCGGGGGGGGCGCCTCGGGCGCGCGGCTCCTCCGCCTCGGCGTAAGTCTCCTGTTCGCTCCCGTCGTGATCGCCGTCGTTGTTAACGGCTCCTTTACTCCGTGTAATCATTGACATGGTAACAGTTCGCCACACTTCTTTTGCACTTATTCGTTAAAATAGGCAGGCACCTACGGTCGGTACGGGCGCGAGTAGGTACTCTAGCGCGGCGCGGCGCACGCGATCAAAGCGTAGGTACGGTTCGAAGTTAGGGTTCAAAACCACGAGTTGGGCAGCCAGTATAACGGTTTGGTACACGTTTATTAATCAAAACAACACATTCATAACATATATAGCACAGTCAGAATTACAGTAATGAGAGGGCCACGGAGATAGGTTAGTTACGACGCGGGAAGCGAACTCTGTCTGTCGCGCGAGCGGTGCGGGGCGCGGGGCCGCGGGCCGTGAGCGCGCCACCATGCGGCGAGGTGCGAAACGCGGCGAGCACAGCTGATATTTTACGCGCGAAAAAAATGACTATATAAGACTGCGCGTTACAATAATTTATTTTGCTTTAGACATGGTAAAAAAGTGGTCTAGTAAAGTATTTAGTATTAATGTCCAGCAACACGTCTAACCAAATAAATTGGCATGCTAACATTATCTTATTTTCTAAAGTGGTTGTATGAGCAATATCGATATTTATTGCAATTTTGAAAGTTTTATCATGAATTTACACGACTTTTAACTCGTGAACCAGACTGTTAGTAGAAAACTAATTTTAGGCATTACTAAAAACAAAAAATGGAAATAAAAAACATTACCTTGCTCCGCTACCACTCCTAAGGATACCTAAGACTAATTATTTTTTTGTGGTTACGCCACAAGTGTCTATCTATATCACAATTAGTCTAATCTTTTACTGTTTAAAAGTTACAGTCCTGTGGCTGACGAACAGACAGTCAGACAAACAGCGAAACCTTAAGAGTTTTTAAACCTTAGTAATAGGGCCCTGTTTCCCGTTGGGCATCCTATGCCCTAATAACCTAACCTAAAAAATTTCATTTTAGACACAAGCTTCTTTGCTGACTGTACTTTTTGTTGACTGTACTTGCATTGTCATTTGTCTTACATAATGTGAACCAAATTTCAAGTCAATCGGACCAACCGTTGAAGAGTTTCCTCCTGCGGAGACGGTTCTGGCTGGACCATTGTATTATCATCTGATTTACGCAAGTATGCAAAATTTCAGCTCAATCTGATGCAGATATGCTTCAAAATTGAGTCGCAATATTCCACCCGGATAAACATACACATACATACGTTGCAAGTTAATAAAAAGCTTGTAATAATTTGTTAAAAAAAAGGCATAGAAGATGGGCACGCGCATCAATTGTTAATTACAACGTTACGCGACCCCATTAACCGATTGAAGCCCGCGAGCGATAGACTCCAACAAGATTCGGCGGGTAAATAAAGCAAGTTTGTTAGCGACAAATCGGAAATTGTATCCGCAACTATTTGGGCGGTAAACTTTGCCAATATCCTCGCCGGCGTGATCGCTCCCATTAGTTGTGGATTCCGGATCCCGACGCACGCCTGGGAATTCAACTCCGAGACAATGCAGTTTTCCAATCACATATCAGCTATGTACTCGTACAGGGGCCTTACCATGACGTCCTAATTCCGACTCAGTTCAAGTTTTAGCTGTCACATTTAGTATGAATCTGACAACGAGCGAAGCTACACTGAACTGCATTAAGACGTCATGGTAAGGCCCCAGGTCGTGAGCTCCTAGAATGACAGTCGGGTTTCCGGTACCATCGGCATTCAAGTATCAAACCCATAAGAGTTAGTGAGACAGCAACACATACGGGACATACCCGAAAGTATTTGTTTTCAGGTAAAGATGGACAGTACTTTTTTAAATGATTCACTGTTAAGTTCATTCGAAATATTATAAACGGGATAAGACGGGATATGAACCGCGATTACCTTTATGAGCACCCGATATTTCGACGCTGCAGTTGCACGCATCATGATCACGGATGGACTCGGGTGTCTACCTGTGATCAAACTGCGTCGCAGCGTGCAACTGCGTCGAAATATTTATCGGGTGCTCAATAAAGATAATCGCGGTTCATATCCCGTTTATAATATTTCGAAAGATGGTCAAATTTGACACGATCTGCTAGTTACATTATATCACTAGGATCACCACATCTCTCCAGCTTATTTACGTTTGACTGCTGGACACAGGCCTCCTCTTAGAGTGAGAGGACTTGGGCCGCTGTTCAGTGCGGATTAAAGTTCACATAACATAACATACTCCAGCCTATATATGTATATACTTACCCTACGTCCCTCTGCTTGGCACAGGCTTCCTCTTGGAATGAGCTATAGTTTCCACGCAGGCCCAGTGCGAATTAAGAACTTCATACAAACTATTGAATTGCTTCGCAGGTTTCCTCTCGATGTTTTCCTTCAACGAAAAGCTCGTGCGGGTAAATTTCAAATCTAAGTTTGCACATCTATTCCGAGAAACTCAGAAGTGCGAGCCCGGGATTCGAACCCACGATCCTCTGCTTAAGAGGCCATAGGTCGAACCATAGGCTACCACAGCTTTTTTCTTCACTTCACGCATACTATTAATCGGGTTCGCGGGTAGGTAATAACAATAATAATAATTATTATATATGTTAAATTAGAACATAAATTCCAAAAATCTTAAAAGTGCGATCCTGGGATGGTAGGTATTAGGCGCGTTGATTTATACTTACTATAATACCTAATTCTAGAGTGATTTAGAAACCCAGAAAAGAAAGAAAATCATCCGTTTATACGTGTGTGTGTACCTTGAAGACTAGGTATGTAGGTGGTTATATATAGAGTGGTTTTATGTTATATTTTAACTACCTATGCAAAATCAAGCAAATTTGAATAATGAATAAAATACCTTTCCCCTTTGGAAAAAACCTTCATTAACGTATATACTTCTACTTCAATCAAATCACTTCAATCTGGATCATAAGAGAATAGATAAGCTCATCTGGGGCCCTTATTCGACACCTTCCACGTGATATATTTACGAGCGGACTGAAAACCAGACGCTTTTCTCACTCTTTCGCATTACACGTTACTAGTAAGACAGTTATACGTAATAGTATGGCTTTTGCTCAGCTTGGATATCACACAGACGATGTCGGATAACAGAGCAATGCACAGTGTGATTATGGAAATCAGCTCTAATCCGCCACCCGCGCTCCGCAGTCAAACGTTGAGTCCAACAGAATTTATACTTCGCCCCCAATCACTTCAGAAGGGCAGAAAAAAGATTAGATTTTCTCTCATTTGAAGCAAAACGTGACTGGCAATGGAAAGTGATGAAGAGATTGTTACGAGTAATACCTACAAGAGGTTCCTAGCTATGATGTTCGTTATCCCTGTACGTGTTTTGAACAAATTATTGCCGTTACCTTGGGGATCTATAGATACAAAAACTAATACAGATTCTTTACTGCTAATTTGGACAGAATATTCAGGGCGCTTTCACTTATTACTTTATCGCTCGTAATATAAATGCGATAAGGAAATCTTTTAGGCAGTCATGTTTGGTAAGTTCTAGCGGGAACGTTGCTAGGGATTTTGCTTGGGGCCTCTGTAATAATATTTTTATAAAGGTCCCCTCAGCCCGTAAACCCCGACTGTCTAAATATTAGTCCGGGCGCTTTCACATACTGTTTTCTTAGAGGTCATTGTTGGGATCGGCATATTTTTTCTAGACGGATAAACCAATCTTCGGGGAATCTATGAGAGTCATTAAAAGATCTCATCCAAAATTACATGTGTGTGATGTGTGTCTGTCTGCGGTATCGTAGCTCTCAAGCAGATGGACCGATTTCGATTTTACTCATTCATTCGAAAGCCAGTTTCTTTGCCGTGGTTCTTAGACATGTTTGTTAAAAATCGGTCTAGCAGTTTGAAGAGCTTTTCCATAATTGACATAATTTATTGAAAAATTATTTACGTACGATTTGGGCCATAATTTATAAAGCTAGAAGTTACAATTTACAAGCGGAAGTCTCTTTTTGACCCTATGTGCTAGATTAGATATAGAGACTTCCGCTGGTAAATTTTGTACTTGACAGTCTTCGAAAAGGGCGAGACTATTTACAGTCGGCGGATTTTCTTCTCGCAAATCACCTACAACATTTATTTGCAAATGATCGTAAAGTTCAATTTATTTAAATTTAAATACGTACCTTTTTACCGTCAATCTCTTTGAAATTACTTAAGAGGGTGCATCCGTGCTGAGCTCGCAACGTCGCATTTTTGGTGATTTTTTGCGATTATTTCACAGAAATTGAATGAAAGTATCAAATATCCGTCTGTAGTGCACTTCGTTTTTAGTGTATTAATGTGTCTAATGCAATAATTCATCGTGATGGACTTTTATTTTCTTATTAAACGAGATATAGTATTTTATCCCTTTAATTTAAAAAAAATCACCAAAGATGCGACGTTGCGAGCTCAGCACGGATGCACCCTCTTAAACGTTCACTGAAAAATCTTGAAATCAAGAACATACCTACCTAGGTACTTCTACTCAGTGGGACAAGAGTTCAACTCTTATAAGAGTCTGTCTATAGGCAGTGATGTGATGATGACGTCAAAACAGTGAGAGTTTCAAGTTTTCTCCGGTATATATATATCTTTGTGAACTGGTGATGAGGGAAGTACTGTTGGAAACCCTAAGCCTGGCTAAAGTTTGCATTAACCGAGGCTTGATATTGTGCTGATAAGCTTTAGATATCTTATTTAAATATGCAAATGTATGACGTGAGTAGGTGTGGGATGAATTTTAATTTCAATCTACATAACAAGCACGATTCACACCTATTATCTTGCCTCTTAGATTTCCAGTATTGTGTGGGTGTAATACGTTAAGTTTCAACGTTGTTATTACTCTCACGTACGTATTTAAATTATATACGAAACTTGAGATTGTACTGTAATGTAAGCAATATATAGTGCGACACGAATCGATGAGCAAGTTGAACAGTGTTTGGTGCTATAGTTATTTTCCACGTTCATTTATGTAACGAGAGCTTGTTGTCTTCAATTTGTTTATTTTACTTTAATTATTAATTAAGACAAACACGCGCCACTAGATAAGTAACCTTCACCAACAGACACTCTACCTACTTGGTTTTATCTATTGTTAGAGTATATTTGCCTGATTTGAAAGTATGGTGGATAGTTGTGTCAAACTTATTGCATGAGAACTTGAACATTACGACGAGTAAGTACCTATCAAGCAATTTGATTCCACCCACCGTACAACGTTCTCACAGTAAGCGTCACATGATTTTCCTTGTCTATTCAATGTAACTTCATTATGACATTTAGTGTGAGAGGGTTCTTCAGTGGGTCAGGATCCAATTTGTTCGATATTACATTGTTTTTCGTATTCACAAGCCGTCATAGAGGCCGTCACCGTCATCTATGGCGGTTTCGTTGAACTTTAAAATTCCGATGAAAGTTTGAAATTAAAATTTTGAACTTAGTTTAATCATACACGTAAACTAGACTCACAGAGTCGAATTTCAGGCTTCTAGCGAAATTTTTATTGCTACAAAAATGTGTTTAATACTGTTTGTTGTTGTGTTGTTGTGTGTTTGCTCATGAATTTGTCTATGAACAATTCTTTTTTCGATATTATATAGCGAGAACTTTACAATATTTCGGGTTTAAAAATCCTACGCTTTAATCCGTTCAGGGGCTCAATTTTTGCCAAAAACATATGCCACTGGAAAAAGGTGAAAAAATGTGCTTAATTTGAAATACAAGACAAAATTACAGCTCTCATTAATCCTATGAACTAGTCAAAAATTTTATTAGAGCTGCAGTTTTGAAGATATAAACAGATTTATACCACTTTCGAGTGATGTGCTTTCAAGAATCGGGCCCCAGATGTGGTTTTTGCCTGAGTAATCTCTCCCAACAAACTTTCATACATCCACTACAACCTCACAAGTTTTGCACTTATGGTAGGCACTCAGGTATTAGGTAAGAGTAGGTTTTTATGTGATGGGGGGGCAAACGGGCATACGGATCGCTTGATGGAAGACAATCACCGCCGCCCATGGACACCCGTTACCTATACCCGGTACCTATTTGCTAAGTTGTAAACTTAATAAAGTTCCAACCTAATAACGAACGACCCATTTACAACGAGTAAAGAGGAATCTAGAATTATTTAATCCAATTATGCAATCGTTATAGGATTAAGGGATACACGACTAATAAAACTTTTAAGCCTAACAGATTAAGCCTTGAAATGGGTATTTTAGTAGCCTTGACCCTTTAAAGTACCCGCTTTTAATTAGAATTACTGTAGTCAATTAGATTGCACTTTACTTGGCATTTTTTTAACTAGCGACGTTCTTATGTTTACAAGTTAAATTCAAACCTCCTTATTAATAAACGCTCTATAGGCTTCTGCTAACTTAGCAATCGTTTGTCCTTATCTGTCACTTTGAGGTTTATCTTTCACAGATAAGGAAAAACGATTGCTAAGTTAGCAGAAACTTATAGAGCGTTCATGCATAAGGGGGAAAATCTGCAAACCAGTTTTGACCATTTCCAGCGGTAGGATTAACTAGGTAGGTATCAGTGGCGTGGCGTCAAGTATATCAGAAGGCAAGCCGAAGGGAACTTAACTAGCCTTTTCCTCTAATTCTGCACAATAAATTGCCCAACTGCCTTAAAATAGGCAAGCCGGTGGGAATCGAGTTCTATGGACGCCACGCCACTGGTAGGTATTATAGTAATCTGATATTATATATTCGAATCGAAGCTATGTGTGTGTGTGTGTGTGTGTGTGTGTGTGTGTGTGTGTGTGTGTGTGTGTGTGTGTGGTGTGGATCTGTATGTGCATCGCAGCTCTTCAACGTAGATATCAACGAGCGTAAACATATATAACCAATACCAATATAGGTACGTATTAAGTAATAGTAGAGCAATAGTGTGCATAAATGCTCTGTATAATTGTAAACAATTAAATAAATAAAGCAATATTTTAAAACAGACTAAAACTAAAACTACTACTAATTATAAAACTAAAAAGTAAATTTATATGTCGATAAAATTTTCCGCCACAGGCATTGCCTCTGAACTGCTATTCCTAGCCTTTGAAAGAGGTAAGCGCCAGCCCCAGGGTCATCTTTGGCCAGCAATAAACGTGTCGAAAGATCGTGAATATTTTTTTTTGTGTCCGCCGACCAAGGTCCCAGTGTCTCGAAAGCAAGCATCGCAAACACATAATTAGTAGTAGTTTTAGTTTTAGTATTAGTCTGTTTTAAAATATTGCTTTGCCAATTTTGTATTTGTTAGTTCTGAGCTTATGCTCTGGTTTACAATATGTAATTATACCTAATAAATAAATAAATGGTAATCTAGCTCGAACCATCCTATCTAGCTTTACTCGTGGTTCCGTCAAGTTAATCGTCCGCGACGCCTTGACTGGTGACGTCACATTAATCAGTCTAGTGCTGGGAGATGAAAACTCCAGGCTACTAATAACAATTAATTATGTCCTTCCATGCCTGTTCTGGGACCAAAGAAAAAACATAAAACACGTCTCTTACGTTTAACGTTAGTTTGCATGGTTACCACTTGTGCTCCCTTTTAGAATGATCCCGTAGAGGGATCGAAACGCGTCAGTGTTTTGGTAGGGGATAGTTAAGTTTGTGAGATTAAATATGTGTGTTTTATGTGGCAGTTGTGGACGAAGGTAAAAACATATTATATTTCGCATATGCTTGGCTATCTTGCACGTAAGTAGCAGACTAGCAAGGTAAATATTTTTTTGTTCATTGTAATTAGTGTAATCAGAGTTTACCTAAAGTACATAATAGTGTTTGTTTGTTGAGCGGTCATGCTGTTGACACTTAGTGATTAGTGATTCTATTTTCTTTAGCATTTAGGTATACATATAGCAGCCATCATCATCACCATCATGTCCTCCTTGACTTATTCGGCAAACCTTGCTAGCTCCTGGGGTGCCTGAGGTAGTATAGCGGTAATATAGTGGTTGTCAAACGCGAGTGTTCAATATGTGAAGTACTACTAAGTAGTAGTATTATCGTTGTCCTCGCAGTACAATTTCAATTATAGATACTAATTGAACTTTCTTCTTCCCTTAAGTAAGAATGGCTGCACCAGACAGACACGGCGACGGCCAGTCATTGCAGAAGAGAACACAGCACGGACAGCGCGAGGGCGCGCGAGAGCTGTGTCGCACGCGAATGAGACTACCTGTATCTTTCTTACTGTTCGTTCTAGAAAGAGATGGGTAGTCTAGTGAAGCGCATAGCTCTAGACCAGGGGTGGCCAACTTGATTAGACCCAAGATCTCTTGTTTATTAACAAAACCCTGCGCGATCTACCAATTAAATACTTCATGAAACCTTAAATGAAACACTTTGCGCAGTCTGGTCTACGTATTAATATTTTTTGCCTTGCCACGATCGACTGGACTAACTGTCGCGAGCGACCTGTTGGCCACCCCTGCTCTAGACCCACCGGGGGCCTTACCATGACGTCTTAGTGCGATTCAGTTTAGGCTCACTCGCTGTCAGATTCACACTAAAAGTGACAGCTTAAACTTGAACTGAGTCGGAATTAGGACGTCATGGTAAGGCCCCGGGATGGCGGCGCACTGTAGACGCCCTCTGCCCCCACACACAGGAACCTTAAATACCAAAATAAATTAAACTTCTAAGGTGGTAAAATTTATTTTTATTTGGTCGTATGGATCCAAGATTGCAGACTGTACGGCAGATCTTTAAAGGACAGTTTAGCTCTAGCTAGAGCGTAATCGTAATCCATGTATCGAATGTGTGTAAATAAATGTTTCTCTCTCTCTCTCTCTCTCTCTCTAATATTGTGCCATAGTAAAATTTGGATGAAACTTTATGAATGAAAAAGCAACTTCAATTGGGATTAGCAAAGGTTATCGCACGGTCGGACGCGTTCCAACCAATATCAAAATAATAAAAATAAATTTTGTCACTATCTAGTAACGCGTGCGAGTGCAATCATGTTGTTTACGTCTGGTTTATCAGGGTAGGTAGGTACCCAAGTCAATTATTTAGGGTACCGTACCTCTAAAGGAAAATAGAACCCCATAAAATCACTTTAATCTTCTGTTGCCAGCGACTTCGTCTGCAAAGAATTCGTTTATCGCTATCCCGCGGGAACTACGCAATTTTCCGGGATAAAAAGTAGCCTATGTGCTATTCCAGACTTTTCTTTATCTAAGTGCCGAATTTCATCCAGATACGTTGAGCCGTTCTTGCTTGATTGAGTAACAAACAAACATCCATCCATCCATCCATACTTTCGCATTTATAATATTAGTTAGATGTATGTATGTAAGTATGTTTGTCCGGGGGGAATATTGGAACTAAATTTTGAAGCAGATATCTTCATCCGTTTGAGCTGAAATTTTGCGTACCTGTGTAAGATGACAATACAGTAATCTGGTAGTAAGATTCTGGTGGTCCTGCCAGGACCGTCTCCGCAGGAGAGAACTCTTCAACGGTTGGTCCAATTGACTTGAAATTTGGTTCACATTATGTAGGATGGATGACAATGCAAGTACATTCAACAAAAAAGCTTGTATCTAAAATTAATTTTTTAAGTTATTATCCATAAATCCTGCCGCTAAGCAGTAGTGCTTGCACTGCTGTGTTCCGGTGTGGAGAGTAAGACAGCCGGGGAAATTACGGGCACAAGAGGCATTTCATCTAATTCCTCTAGGTTGGCAACGCATCTGCAATCCCTCCGGGGTTGCGGGTGTCTACGGGCAGTGGTGATCGCTTACCATCAGGTGACCCACTTGCTCGTTTTCCTTCTATTCACATAAAAAAAAACATAATTTACACCAACCAGTACGAAACAGCTTTCAATTTTGATTTGATCTGGAATTTTGAACGTCAAGACATAAGTAACCATTAACTACTCATAACGTTTTGAACATTTTAAATGAAAGTTCACTTAAACGTTACTCAAGCTTAGCCGTCCTTTGGCTCTAAGCCAACGCTTTTTAGGAATGAAAAAGTTTGAAAAGTTATAGAGGTTGTAATGAGAAATTCTATAAAATATATTCATGAGCGATGTTTACCGTTTTCTATTCGGTCTTCGCTTCGCTTATGGTTGCAATATGAATAAATGGATCTAACGTGGTCATTCGAGCTCCGTTTGTTTGGTCTCCATCGTTTTCGTAAAACTCACGAGTGTTCATTACTTTCGGAATTATTCCTCTCTGACAAATACGGACTACTAGTCTAGGTATGCAGAATTGACGATATTCGAAAGTTTGTGACGGTGTGAGGACGGTGAGTGAATGAGTGTGCATGTTTGTTCGTTCTTCACGCTAAAACGACTGGACGGATTTGGATAAAATTTGGAACCAAGATACCTGGTACCCTAGATTAAAACATAGTCTACTTTTTATCCCGGGCAATTGTATAGTTCCCGCGGGATAGCGATAAACATAGGGTCGCGGGCTCGCGCCCGGGCTCGCACCTCTGAGTTTTTCGGAATTTAGGTGCGAAATCACATTTGCAATTTACCATGAGCTTTTCGGTTAAGGAAAACATCGTGAGGAAAGCTGTGCGCATCTGCGAAGCAATTCAATGTGTGTGTGTAGTTCCCAATTCGCACTGGGCCCGTGTGAGAACTATAGCTCAAGCCCGCTCATTCTGAGAGGAGGCCTGTGCCCAGAAGTGGGACGTATATAGGCCGGAGATGATGATGATGATTAGATAACGTATTACATATTTAAATTTACCGTGAAAAAGTACGCCCGGGACTCGATTTTAGAAAGTATATCACATTGACTAGATTAACTGAAGTTACTACTGTATTTTAAATTCAGCAAAATTCTTCAAGCGGCATTTTCACTATGCAGTTACTAAGCAGAACTAAGCTGAATCTATAATCCGTGCGTGGAACATTTTTTTTCTTTGATTTAGATAAAAGTACCTACTAAGACGGTAATATTTAGTTGTGATAAGGAGCTCTCATTTAGGAAAAGGACGATAAGGACAAAAATAAAAATTTATACAAATCATACCATACAAATACTCTTTATTGAACACCACAAATCAGTACAAAACAATACAGAAACCATCTAGTTAAATTTTTGCATAAAACTAACGTAGTGAGTGGTGACTGATTTAATTAAACTTCCCACGCTATAAGTTAACGTTAAGTGTATAATCAATAAAATACCTACGTATGTTATGTACCCATACCTGATGATTCATTTGACTTGACACAAGTAAGTATACAAGATTTCTGCTCAATTAGATAATAATAATAATTAATAATAAATTATTTGTGCATACATTGGTGCGTTACAAAACATTAATCAGTTGTACAATAGGTCAGATGAAATTGTGGTCGAAGCTTTCGACCCCTAAACTAGGTGTTAAACCTGTGCCTTAGGGGCTTGAGTTCGCCGGAAAATTCAGTGTCGAAACAACATGGAATAGTACTGTGTAACAGCAGAGGAGAACTGACTCTAATAACACAAGTAAAGTACTATAAGGAGATGAATAAAAAGTCTAAAGATAAAAAATAACAATGAAAACAAACAAACAAACAAGATGATTCATATCTGCTTCAAAATAGTTGCCAGATTCCACCCGGACAATCATACCTACATACAAGCAAGTTAATATACAGCTCAAAATAATAATACTTAAAGCTTGTACAGTTATCGTCATAAATAAGTGATCACTTTTGTACCTTTAAAGTCATGTTTGAAAAGCCATACGAAATCATGTAACGACTGAAAGCGACAAAGTACAAAAGTGTTCACTAATTCATGACGTTGACTTATAAAGGAAGAATTATGACTTTTATCGTTATTTTTTATCTTATAACTAAGATAATTTTAGGAGTTTGATACTGTCACTATCAGTCGTCTGGCATGGCATCCCTGTCGTGCACCGCATGCACTGAACCATTAATTCTAATAATAAACATCCTGATGTTGTTTATGTGTCGAATAACAAGCGACAAAACGCGGGTCAACGGCGGGCGACCCTTCACAATACCTATAGTACTCAGATTGGACGCCGGCTTCCTGCCACTTGACCTTAGATTGTTGCTATGTGCATGAGGCATGCATAGAGATATGAACGATTAGAAATGGTAACCTTTTATAAAAATAAATAAAATAAAAAATAAAAAAATATTTTTTTATTTTATTTTGGTAACCTTTTACTCTTAGGGCCTGTTTCACCACTCCTTAACTGTCAGTTATCTATGATTCCGTCTCTATTTATTACTACGAAACAGACAGAGACGTCATCATACATAACTGACAGTTAAGGAATGGTGAGACAGGCCCTAATTCGTAAAAAGTTACAGCCCTGCTAAAAAACAGTTTTATCTTTGTTTGAAAAAGGCTAAGTAATGTTAAAAAGTGTCCGGATAATTAATTATCTCTACAAATATTTGTAAAGACTACCCTGCGGCTTTCTGTGATACTAGATTTGTTTGTATGTATGTTTTTATCATGTTCCTGCCACATATAGGTAATTGTTGCCTTTAGTCGTTTAATTAGCTACTAAGTGCAATTGCCACAATAATATTATTATTACTGTTATTATAAGGTGCTGGCACTTTTGGAACTTAAATAAAATATTTTTCTTTCTTTCTTGTTATGATAATAAGTTTTAGTTTTAAGATTACTTTTATAATAAATCAATTTATTGTTTTTTGTAAATATGTATATTGATTAAATATATTCCTACTACCACGGTACCTTATATGTAATTTATTATATGCTTGTAAACAACAATTTTATGCAATAAATAGTTTGAGTTTTATTTAATTAATTGTTTTATCACAAACTTTGTTTAGTTTGGGACTAGGTCAATTGGTGTCAATTGTCCCAAGATATAAAAAAAAAAAATTTGCAATGTATGTCTGTAAGTAATGTTTGTCCGGGTGTAATCCTTCGACTCAATTTTGAAGCAGATACCTTGATCTGATTGAGCTGAAATTTTGCATACTTGATTAAGTCGGATGACAATACAATAATCTGGTGGAGTTCTGGTGACTCAGCCAGGATCGTCTCCGTAGGAAGGAATTCTTCAACGGTTGGTCCGATTGACTTGAAATTTGGTAGGTACACTATTATGTATGTAGGACAGATGACAATGCAAGTACAGTCATTAAAAATACTTGTATTAAAAATGGAATTTCTGAAAAAAAAAAATCATTTAAAGTGAAAGAAAGAAAAAGGTTTATTTGGTGCAATGTATAAACAAAAACCGAAGAAATGAATGAATGTTAAGTTAGCAGAAACATCAAAGCGTTTATGAATAAGGGTTTATGAATTAGGTGGGTCTTCATTACGAAGAGAGGAGATAGTGTAGCTTTACTGTTCTTCTGTTTTAAAAATACACAATTATTACAGTATGATATTCTTTGGCCATCATATGGTGATTGTTGAAGTGAAAACTTCTTTAACGAATGTTAAACTCGCGTCAGGCGGAAGATGGTGGGAGAGTTTAAGTACCAGGATATCAGATCCTCTAAGAGCTTATTTTGAAATACGAATGAATCGCGTTCGATTTTTGAAGTGTTTTTTTGTTGAGTCGTGGAGCAAAAGTATTAGAGCATCAGCACATTGTTCGGGTCTGTCAATATAGATAATACGTACGTTTTTTTTTGTAAGCGACCAGTACGGTACGCGAATTGAGCGTCATGGAAGCTACAAGTATAAAATCTAATCTAAGCTGCTGTTTTCACTTCTGCCGGCACTCCCGGAGTGCTACCAGTCGCTTTTTTAGTCTCCATCTCATTCGACAGATCAACGTTTACGTATAGCTAAGCTCGGCGTACTTACGGTAATGCAGAGCAAACAGATTATTTACGTAATATCCGTAATGCGGTTGTATCATGTGAAACTGACGGGTCGTCGCTTTGAGGGTGTCACGGTTCCAGTCGCAGACAGTTGACCAAACAATGTAATCGCCGCACTTAGATAATGAGTTCTATTTAGTTTTCTACCAGCAACGCTGCCGTCCTAATTAAAAAGGACGTATATGCGTTTCATATGACACACATATACGTCCTTTTTAATTAGGAGGGCAGAACGTTTCGCGTACAGGAATATAAAAGTTCATTTTAAGAGAAAGAAAAGAAATATTGTACTTTTTGCACATACAATATTTAGGTTTCAGAAAAATAAAGAGAATCACTTGATTAAGGGCACAAATAGATTTATCTAGGAACGATAATTTTATCACATTACATTTCTATATTCGAGTGCCCCAGAACAATATCTATAAATCACAAGTCATTGAGGGCCTGTTATCAAGTTATTATGTTTTGTAAACAAGGTTTAAGTAATTCCGTACTATGGACCTTCGGGAACTTATTTTTAGCCCTGTGTAGAGTTGACAGATCCATTGGCCAGTTATTTGTGGGAAGAGACGCCCGCGCAGACCGCTGTGTGTAAATTTATAAAGATGAATTTACTGCAATGTGTAAGTTAGCAAAATGTTAGAGTACTTATTAAACTTACTACGGTTCGCTGAGTGTAGTGCAACAAACAATGGATTTTTTGAAAAAAAAAAAACGTTAATACTTATTTAAGTAGTTTAAATTATTTAATTTGAGCTGTACATTTGTATGTAACGAGAGTTACTGTGTCATTTATGAATTTATCGTAATTGTTGTTCTTTTTTTGCCATTTTTTTTAAGTATGTTGTTTTTGTTTCAGTTTTTTATCATACTCCTCTTGAATAAAAACAGCCTATTAGTGCAAGGAGACGAAAAAACGATATTCCGAATGTCGGACAAAGTAATCCAATGCAGTTCGAATTTATCACGAATTATACATGAATTTTGTGCTAACGTTCACAAAATTGTGAAGCGACATACTTCAGTTATTATTGGTAAGGATCATTTTCAATTAATTGTAATTTAAGTAAGTAACTAAATGCTTTATTGTACAAATATAAAGAAACAGACACAAATCACAAAAAAAAAAAACATTTTCTACATTACATTTTGATCCATAGTCGTGTGTGTGTGTTTTTTTTAATAATTTTCATTACCACAGAATTTTAACAAGAGGAATATTATCCAACTTAATTTACTGATTGAAATGTGCTCATGACTAGTATAACATAACATTAGTCGACAAAACGCAAGAAGCCAGGCTAGCGCAGCACAGAGCGTCATTTGGAGGGAGAGTTTAAAACTGGCGTTTTGTTTATCAGATGATTTAATTTACGTTTATATCGGCCTTTTACTACAGTTCTTTTCTAGTACCTAGTGATCGAAAGAATGTGCGAGGACTCAAATTATCAAGGAACTCTTGAATTTGAAAAAATATTTGACTCTGTTTTATATTACGTCCCTAAGAACTTCATTTAATTAAAGCATATATCTCAATTACGTTTTGTGATTAAAGCTAATTAAATTTATGTGAAGTCAGAATTCATAATCGAATGCATTAAGTATAGAGAAAATGTTAAGCTATAGGTATATAAAATTTAAAACAAAATGAGTTGAAGTAGGTATACTTAAATACAGTTAATTTTCTTGTGAGTGTGACACTTAGACTAAGAGTATTGAGTCTAAGCAAAGCTACATAATATCTATACATAAATACCTAAGTAGATATGTATAAACTTGAACACGTGTATTACCAAGCGTTAACTCAAACTTAGCAGTTTGCGTTAGAGCTAACACAACGTGTCAGCTTTAATCCTATACAAATACAGCAGAATTGAAGATAACGTATAGGTTTGCGTTTAGCTGACTGCCTGGTCTATATTTCAGGGGTCTTGCGCAATCGGCAAAACTTTGCGGACAGAAAAAGGTCGAAAAGTGCAAACTAAAGAATGGAGAGCTCGCCTTATTCTTTTTTTAACGCTGAATGTTGGATTGGTATTGTGTTCAAAATATAAAGTAGGTACCTATTCGTATTGTCGGGTTAGTATCGGCTTTTCCATTCGTTGCATATTGGTTCCGGGCATTGATAATATTGATATTGAATAGCTTTATGAGTTGATAAGTCCAAGTGCTTATAATGATGGTATATTCGTAAAATGCGAACGGTTATTTGTTTTACTGTAGAGAGTTCTAACTGAATGAATCCGGTATACCTAACAAATTTTAAAACGTTTTAATTTTACTTACTGAAGCGGACAATAATTCATAGCCCGCCACGTTTAAAAAATTCATAGTCGTTATTTGTAAATCACAATTTTCGAGGTCAAAGAACGTAATACATATTTATGACTCCAAGGATTTACGAGTTTTTAATGATTCACGGTTAATTTCATTCGAAATATTGAAAACGGGATGTGAACGGGACGAGACTGCACGCAGTCGACGCGCAGGAATGAGGGTAGACAGAGCTCGGTCTACCCAACACCACCCGCAATTTCTTCAGTCTACTCGTGATCATGATGCATGCAACTGTATTGAAATATCGGGAGCTCAATAAAGGTAATCGCGGTTCACATCCCGTTTATAATATTTCGAATCTCCAAAGATTTATTCACCTAATAATATCTTTAAAATTACCGTTTCGGCCACATTAAACTCGCCATGGTCATGAGTAGATTAAGGAGTAAGGTTGATCATAATTCTGTTCCGGAAACCTCATACCCACACCCACAACACAACATTGACAATGTCATACCCTTTTCCCGAACTTTCATCCTGATTAACACTTGCTTAATTTGCCTATCACCGGATGCCATGATGACGAAAACTTAGGTACAATCTTTATTCGGATTAAGTCTTGTTACTTACTTTTTATTTCAACCGCTTCATGCACTATTATAGAGTAGCATTGTAAAGTAGTAGTAGCATTGTAGAGTAGGTGTTCTGTAGAGAGGATTATGAGATTTTGAAGCTCTATTCAATGGTTAGGGCTGATATAGCGACTCCATGGTTTATAGGATGATAGCGTGTCTAATTTACATAATCCTATTTCACGCTCAATGCCGGATTTAATACTTGGTCCACATGTTTGGAAAGCATCGGCAAACGCACAGCTAACACTCAAATTCGAATTCAAAGTTCATCTCACACCATCCCTTTTCTTCTTTTAATGACCATTAGTGTGTGTGAAGAACACCTCAAACTTCGAATTTATATCGTAAGTCAGGGGCCATACATTGAGGTCTCAATAAAAAAAAATATATATCTTGTCTAGTCCCAAACTAAGCAAAGCTTGTAATATGGGTACTAGACAACGGATAAACATAATTACATAGTTAAATAAATACTTAAATATATATTAAACATCCAAGACTCGAAACATTCGTATTTTTCATACAAATATATGCCCCGACCGGGGATCGAACCCGGGACCTCAAGCTTCGTAGTCCGGTTCTCCAATCACTAGGCCATCCGTTCGTCAAATATAATGCGATTCAAGTCTGACTCAGTTCAGGTTTTAGCTGTCATTTTTACTACGGATCTGACAGCGAGCGAACCTAAACTGAGTCGCATTAATACGTCATTGTAACGCCGAGTGAGCAGAATCTGTTCCTATCTTATTCTGTCATACTCGTAAGTGCGGGGCTTTACACTACTTTTTGTTGCAGGTAAGCTCATACCTGAGTCACTAGATTCACATATGAAGAGCGAGCGTGAGAAGCGCTGGCGTCGTGTGCGCAGGCAGGTCGCCACCGAGTGCTGCGAGCAACCCTGTACCGTCAGCAACATACTGCTCTACTGCCCATACGGTGCTGACGTGTTGACCTCAAACCCGGGCATATTCGACTGATCTCAATAAAATTTTGTATACCTCTCTCTCACTCTTTCCTTTCGGGGTCGGCTCTCCTAATATATCGCCAGTTACCTATTCTTTTGGTCGTCGAATTTGAAAATTTGGAATAATTTTAAAATCCCTATTAATATTTTAAATGCGAAAGTAAACTCTGTCCATCTGTTACTCAAATCCCAACTAATACTATAAATGCGAAAGTAAACTCTGTCTGTCTGTGTGTTACCTTTTCACGCTTAAAGCGCTGGACCGATTTAGTTGAAATTTGGTACACAGATAGTTTGAGTCCCGGGGAAGGACATAGGATAGTCTTTATCCCGGTAAAATTCCATAGTTCCCGCGGGATAGCGATAAGCGACTTCTGCGCAGACGGAGTTGCGGGCAACAACTAGTCAGAAATAAAAAGCTAACTTCAATTTTTGGGCGAAAATCTTAGGAATCGTGTAAGGTACAGGCGATGCGGCTAGCAATCCATCACTATTTTAATCCCCCTTTCTACCCTCCCTCTCTCTCTCTCTCTCTCTCCCTCCCTCTTTCTCTTTTTTTCCTTTTTTTTCTACTTTCTTTTATGCTAAACGTGGCCTTTGGGTCTTGTTACCTTAGGCTCTGTCTGAACCCATAAGGGATATCTATAGACCTGATATGCGTATGTTCAATTTTTTTATATATTCAAGGATGGCAAACAGCATTGTCCATAAATATCCGCAACACTGAAGCATTTCTGATGCATTGCTAGCCTAGAGCGCTATGATAAAATACCGCATGTGCTAGCAATTTCACCAGCTGTTCTACATACTCGTACAACATCCATGTAGGTACCTGCGTTAAGAATTCAATAGCCCGGTGTAGAACTCGTGCCGTGCGTCGTAGCAGATTATGTGGTCAATTACTAGGTAGTGCTAGGATCGCTACACATAAATATTTAAACTATAACAGTGTTATTACAAAAAGTTAAACACGTGTCTAAAAATGGATTAAATTTTAGACACGCGTTCAACGTCTGTTTAACTATTTTGTAATAACACCATAGGTGTCGCAACGGTTTATGAGCGTTCGGCAAATAATATATAATAATAATAATAATAATGGTTTTTTATTCAGGCACAAAAAAAACATTGCACAATTTGTATCATATAAAACATAAATGAAGTAAAATAATATGTATATACTTAAAAAAAGTTTTGTTAAAAGACAAAAGATAAAATATGAGTGATTGCAAAAGTAGTGGGGATGTTTGCGCAGGTTTGTGTCATTCCCTCCGCCATAGAAACCAAAAAAAAAAATGAAAAATAAATGATTGATTCTTATTCTTAAAAAATGAATTCTGCGCATTCAAGGTAAACCGTTGCGGCACTAATAACACGTTATCCATAAATAACGGTTAAAAAACTAAACGCTAATGTTACATACATAAATCCCGTATTTATCCCTAACGGGGTAGACAGAGCCTAAGGTAGACCTAGAGGCCACGCTCAGAATAATTGTGGGAGTACAGTTGGAAAGGGGAATCAAAATAGTGATGGGTCGCCAGCCGCATCGCCTATCACATGCGACCTTCACCTTACCTCCACCGTTTCACCTTAGATTATAAGATAATATTTTGCATGCCAATGTATTTGGTTAGACATGTCACTGTACCTACAATTAACTACAAGACCATTTCTTACCATGTTTAAAGCATAATAAACTATTTCATTTCATTATTTCATTTCATTTCATTTCATTTCATTTCATTTCATTTCATTTCATTTCATTTCATTTCATGATTCCTAACATTCTGGCCCTTTCCCCCGACGGGCTTTTACCAACTGCGCGGGTAAGACAGCCGGGGAAATTACGGGCACAAGAGGCATTTCATCTCATCTAAGTGCATTTCATCTAAGTGGTTGGCAACGCATCTGCAATCTCTCCGGGGTTGCGGGTGTCTATGTGCAGTGGTGATCGCTCACCATCAGGTGACCCACTTGCTCGTTTACCTTCCTATTCACATAAAAAAAAAGAGAAGCAATTGGTACATTCTTATGTTCTTTACTCCCAGACTAGGGCCCCGATTTTTGAAAGCACATCACTCGAAAGTGCCAGTCGGAATTGGTATAAATCTGTTTATATCTTCAAAACTACGGCTCTAATCAAATTTTCGACTAGTCCCCGCCACGTGATTAATGAGAGCCGTAAGTATCTTCTAAGCTACTCGTATTTCAAATTCAGCACAATTCTTCACCACTTTCGAGTGGTATTTTCATACATGACTGCGCTTTCAAAAATCGGGCCCCAGCTTGGAAGAACATTCATAAACTCAGAGATAACGTTGAACTTTCAAAAAAATGTATTTGACAAGTCGGCAAATCGTTAAAATGCACTCAAACTGCACCCGCCCGGCTGCAAACGATCGCGTTTCCTCGCAAAGTTTTGAATAATGCTAATGCACCTGGTGGAACTGTGCTCTTGGACGATTTATTATTTCAACTGCATTCTTGAAGGCCACAGTTATGAGTCTGCGGGCTGCGAGGAATGATGCCGAAAATATATAGCGGTCAGGCTGAAATTTTATATCGGAATTCTTGCGGAGGTTTCAATGAAGCGTTATTAATTGCGCTGCTGTTCCGGCGTGGAGAGGAAAGCAGGTGGTATAATAAAAAACCTTGCCAAGCGTGAGTCGGCCCCGCGCACCGAGGGTTCCGTACAAACCTGTAGAAAATTTACGGTTTTCGCAATTTTTCATTTATCTATGCTATGAGACGTTGGATCGTACCAATTTCAAGATTATAAGTCCACCCTGTAGGTATTCTTGCGAGTATCGAAAATTTGCGGCATAAACGGCTGTATCTTTTGATTGCGTTGGCTTAGAAGTTTTATTTTTTCACAGCTCCAAGGGACAGTAGACCTGAGTAGTTGATATAAATTTCAGCTTGATACCTCCACGCGTTCCTGAGTAAAAGGGTCTTGACAGACGGACGGTCGGACGGACAACAAAGTGATCCTATAAGGATGATTCCGCTGTTTCCTTTCGAGGTGCGGAACCCTAAAAATCACACGAGATATTGAGGCTAGCAACGCCTCTAGCGTTGCGGGTGTCCATGGGTGCTTACTTACTAACAGATGATGACCAAAGACTTGCTTTTCACATGTATACATATCGGTTGTACGAAGTTATCACTAAAATACCTAATAAAAACCACAATAGTGTGCAGCAATGACTGCACCATTCCGAGGTTTTATAGTTTATGGCAAAAACTTAAAAAAACATGTACATACATACATAAATCACATCTTTATCCCTTACGGGGCAGACAGAGCATAAGGTCATAAGACCAAAAAACATGTGCCGTTTCATATTATTATGTTCCGTAATCAACAAGGAACATGATACTATAAGGATAGTTCCGCTATGTCCGTCCGTCTATCTGTCTGTCCGCGGCTTAGCTCAGAAATTCTTGGTACTAGAAAGCTGTAATTTGGCATGGGTGTACGTACGTACATATTAACTACACCGACAGTGGTAAATAGTTTTTTTTGGGAATCTCCCGTACAAGTATAGTGGGGATGTTTTGTTTTCGTTGCGTGGCCCAACACGATCTTGGCCGATTTTTTTTTAAATACCTACTTCATTTTCCTTGTCTCGCTCAGTGCAGTATTCTTCGTTCATCCTTAGCTACCACGCGCAGCTTTAGTTGATGCGTAATCCGAGGCAGACTAAGTTGTTTCCTAAGCCAAGTGCATCATCCCCTCTTTAAAATAACTTTGTTAGTTACTTAATTCTAAATAGAGAAACAACATAACACACACAAAGTACATAAAGTTATATTTTTTTTTTTATAAATGTATAATGAGTTAAAATATAATGTATATTGGTTCAAAATATATAATGCAATTTTCTCGGAAAATTGCAAACTAAACCTGACCTAACCTAAACCAATGTTAGATTACACTTAGCTAGCTAGTAGTTTCACAGAAAATGGCATAATATATTTTGAACCATTATGCATTTTAACCTATTATACATTTTAAACTTTATACTTTCTGATCCGCGCCCACAACTGAAGAATGAACTTAACCGTGAATCATTGAAAACTCTTAAACAACTGAAGCTCTGGAACTCAGCAAATAAATGCTCTATAAAATACCTTTGCCATTTTCCTCCGTCGTAGGTTAATTATCCTGTGGGTGCAAGGTATATATTCTCGTTTATTTGAACGTTCTCGTAACTCATAGTTAGAGCACGTCGCTGTTTAGGTTCTACTTATGCTAAGTAAACTAATAACAATTAATTTCGCGAAACGACCGTTCGCGTTATAAATATCAATCTATGCGAGATTGGTTTCCTGATTTTTATTGGGTAATGCGCAGCTTCTGGTCATACATGGTCAGTTTTCGTGTTATAATATAAATAATTTTAATTTGACATTTTCAAAGAAGCGGATTTAGGCTATATTTGAAGGTTATTTTTTTTTAAAATTTTGATATTGAGCAAACAATTTGATTTACACACTTATTTTCTGAGTCCCAGTAGAACTTTCGTACACAAAAGTATGAGTACCTAAGCACATACCTTTTGTTACCGACGGAACCGCGTATACCTATAGCCGCGGCTTTTAATACTATGGGATTATGCGCGGTAACGTTAAATATAATATTAATGTTTATAGAACACAATTTTAATAGACTTTATATAGAAAAATCAGAATAATGACAAACCAAAGAATTTGTACACAGACATTATTTATATTTTTTTAATGTTTATTTTACACAATAAAGAGTTTAAAGAAAAGAAAGAAAGAAGACATTTGTTCCTTTTTGCATGATACACAATTATAAGAGCACAAGTATACGAATTTTTATAAAAAAAAAATACACGCACACACACTTATTACATACTTACATACATACAAACATAAAAAAACATAAATAATATCTTATGTTCATATAGTTCACCCTTCGCTTTGATTTAGCCGCAGGCGGGTAAAAACGGACATTGTCTGCGACTTTAAGTAAAATGCAGCTGCTGAATTCTTACAGTTACAGCCACTGTTAGCAATAAAACTACCTTTACTTTCAACTCCATTGGGTCCTTAAATTTTATCGTTTGCAATTTAATCCGCTGAGCCGTTTAGTCGTGTACTGGAATTCTAGCATACTCTTACCTACCTAGCTTTGCTGTCTATGGAGCTATGCCACAATGACGACGTCGGAACAGCACACCCGTACGACTAGGGTTACCATACGATGGATAAAGCAAGGACTAAAATTTTAATTCATATTCTGATGGAATGTGACCGGTATACGCATGTTAGCTCCCTAGCAAGTAGGCAAGTATCTGTAGAATAGTCGGAAACATATGTCGAGCATTATTCGGCTTTTATACTTGAGTTATCCGTTTGTGTAATTATGTTTGAGTCTCACGGTAGTTTCATGTTGAAAGTACCTATCTGTAGAATCTAAACTTGGATGACGGTGAACTAAACATTCTCCTAGCTTCCCCTTCGTTTGACAAAGCTGTTAGTAACTGTCTATAAATTTGTGCAGCATTCCTTCATATACCGGGACAGATGGCGTGCTCTCGTTTCGGAGGCCAAAACCCTATTTGGGTCCCTGAGCCAAGTTAGTTAGTTAGTTTAGTTATTCCTTCATAACTAGAGCATCTGGCTCTGGGGGAAAATGCTACATGAATTTTGAGCTCGGTTTTTCTAGAGTCCTCCCATGAGGATGACATAGCAACCTCTGTGTTTTAAAGCCTCTTTAAAATCTAAGATTTTTTTAAAAGGACAAAAATTGAATCAGACTGCTAGAATATCTGTGGAAAAAATCTGGAGCGTCGGGCCAAATTTCAACAGAATCCCTTGTGAAGGTGGTCGAAATAAAAGTACCTACCTAACTAAAACGAAAATTTAAATACCACTTTATTTGCAAGTAATTTACGCACCTAGTAATTTTACGCGAATAGTATAATCAGAATCACAATAATCTTCATAGTCTTACCAGCCATAATGCCATAATATATGTCTGAATAAATTTAGGTGGATGGTCACCCTAAGTGCAACCGCTTTGTGCTGGTGAACGGTTCGAATGCTTCTGGCTCGATTCCATTAAGATGCTATTTTGCCTTGTACGAAATTTAAAGGTGGGACAGGTATTTGAAAAAAAAGTAGCGGGAGGAGGGAGGTAAGCAACAGTTTTTACTAAAGGAAATTTATCGTACGTTGTTTTTTAATAGAAAAAGGGCTTATGCTTGGGGCGCATGTAAATAGGTATTCATAAAAATAATAATTCATCTTAACATAATTTCGTATACCTAATACGTACCAGTTTATTTGGGTAACTAGCTCTTTCTAGGTATTGCTAGGCTAGTCATGTTACAGAATGTTCAGACCCTTATTTTTCAGGAGGTATGGATCATGTGAAGCAAGGGTTTAATTAACAGAAACCACTCCTAATTAAGGTCGAACTAAGGATCCCTTTATTAAAAGGGTCTTACTTAGGTACTCCTTATTCATAAACAGCTGATTAAACTTACGTTAACTTCATATTAATTTGTATTTATCTGTCACGATTCCGCCAGACATAGAAACAATATAATATAATTTGGCTTTGTCTACTATGTATGAAATTCGTATTTCGATGTTCGTTTCGTGCCGTTTCGCATACACAAATTAGACATTAAAATGAGAGAGAAAAGGACGGGTTGATCTTCGAATTAGGAAATTTGGAGTAGCGTCCTGCAACTTTTTATGAATAAGGTTATCGATTGAGGCACTTGTCCCACCGCCGACGAGATGCGAGAAGCGAGTGTTTTTTAGTATGGAAATTTTGTCGCTTTTGTCGCCGGGCGACAATATTTCCATACTAAAAAGCACTCGCTTTTCGCTACTCGCCGGTGGTGGGACAAGTGCCTTAAGTAAATCGATTTTCAAAACCTGCCTAAACTTTCTCATCTTGATTTTTGAGTGTTTGTGTTTAAATCCAAATATGATAGAAAGGCTATTCAACTAAAATCAAAGATATTTCTCGCTTTAATGAGATCCAGGGTCCTATTTCTGAAAGCACATTCAGCGTCAAATATATATACCATTCGTACGTAGCGGGGAAAGTGTCCAAATACATCGGAACAAAGCTTCGAAGCTTCAAAGTGTTGCGCTCAAGAACGTATACCGATATATCTAGATATGTCACTGTTCGCTATGACATATCGGGCGCTAACTGAATCATTCGAAAGTAATAATTTGAATTTTAAATACAATCACGGCAATTAGTCATGTAATCGAAAATTTTATTTGAGCTGTAATTTGGACTCCCGTACTGTACAAGTGCCGGCACGTAAGTCTAGCGATGACCGTTGATGCGGGGTAGTCGAAAATAAGGTATCGCAGGGGATTCGCGGGGGAGTGCGGGTGTCGCGGGCGGGCGTACACCACGTTCGACTTACGTGCCGCCACCTGTATTTTAGAGTGTTGCGATTTCAAATATCAGACCCCTGAGTCCAATTGATCCTCAGTAAACTTCTTATAACAGCTTGAAGAAATAGCATTGGGAGTATCGCAGGCGAAACAGGAAACAGAAGACGCAGGCAGGGAAGTCCTCCGCGGACTGGATAATAAAAGATGAATGAAATTTCTTATTATTATTTATTTATTATTACGATACCACTTGGTAAGTGCCCTACCCTGAGCCCTGACCGTATAATGACATTCATCATCATCATCATCAGCCTGAAGACGTCCACTGCTGAACAAAGGCCTCCCCCTTAGCACTCCATAATGAACGACAACTCGCCACCTGCATCCACCGGATAATGACATTATCTCAGAACTAATAAAATTTAAAAATGATAGCGAAGAACATAGTGAAGCGCGTAAAACTACGCCTTGCTTCGGCCGCATATCTGGAGCTAATAGGTACTGTTTGTTGGCAGAGGTTGGTTGCACACACGCAAACAAACTACGCATAAATACACATGCGTGTGACTAAAATATGCAAAAGGCGAGGTGTCCTAAATAAAATGATATATTTTTTACCGACCTCGTTTTGCTGTTCATAGAATTTTGTCTTTACTCCTTATTTGACCTAAAACTAACTTTATTATACCGTCGGCCCACGTAGTGAGACGCCCAAGCTTCATATTCCACAGGAATTCTAAATTAAAAATGATATAGAAATGGTAATAAGGCCTTTTCAAAAGTCAGACCTTATTTATAATTCAGTTTTACCCTTATCATCTTCGCGTTCGTATAAAGATTTGTCACACTATGCGCAACAAGTGCTACACATGAATATTAGATACCTTATAAAAAGAGAAGGCTAAAACTGTACGATAATTTACGTTTATTACTAAATTTAGATTATTTACGATAGCACCACTGAAAACCTCACTTCGTGTTTACTTTTGAGGCATCATGGACATGTCGCAGGTGGATTGTAGTGAGCCGCCGTATCACAAGGCTAGCCGATTCGATTCGCTCAACGATTAGCCGGAGTGTCATTCTTCAATAAGGCGGCCTATACGTTTAGCCGCATCGTACTACTATCACCAAATCCTACTTAATATTATAAATGCGAAAGTTTGTGAGTGACGATGTGAGTGTGTATGTTTGTTCCTTCTTCACGCTCAAATGACTGAACGGATTTGGAGAAAATTTGGAACGGAGATAGCTGGTACCCTAGATTGAAACATAGGCTACGATTTATCCCGGGAAATTAACATGTCAATTGCTAATTTTATGCGGACGAAGTCGCGGGCAGAAGCTAGTAAGAAATAAAGATGGATTTTAGTGGATAGGTTAGGTTAGGTTAGAATTGCGTCAGGGTCGAAGGCCCAAACTAAGCGGAAATAGGAGCGAAGCGAAACGGAGCTCCGTCGATTGAACTAAAAACTGTCAAAGCGGCGGCTAACGACTCGCTGTATTACATTATGGCTAGCCGTGCTACATTACGGCTAGCCGTGTTACATTACGGCTAGCTGTGTTACGTTACGGCTAGCCGTATTGAAGAACGTATGGCGCCGAATATATTTTCATTCAGCCTCATTCAATCCGGCTAATCGTTGAACCGCCGCATTGCAAAACGATCAAAACGACTAGGCATATTGTAATATGGCGGAATACTACAATCCGCTTGCGAGAGACATGATGCGTCTTTTAAATGAAATAAAATAATATATTTTTATACATACATAAATTACGTCTGTATCCCTTACGGGTAGATAGAGCCTAAGGTAACAAGACCTAAAGACTACGTTTAGCATAATTGTGGGCGTCTAGGTGGAAAGGGGACTCAAAATGGTGATGAGTTGCTAGCCGCATCGCCTAAAACATGATTCCTAAGAT
The DNA here is from genome assembly GCA_963854515.1 of Pandemis heparana. Classification (NCBI taxonomy): domain Eukaryota; kingdom Metazoa; phylum Arthropoda; class Insecta; order Lepidoptera; family Tortricidae; genus Pandemis; species Pandemis heparana. Next base: position 8,081,089 of record OY978011.1, on the reverse strand, counting down.
TTTCGCCCATTCCCTCGATTGGATTTTACCATCTGCGCGGGAAGAGAAGCAACTGGTACCTACATTGTATGTTATTCTATGTTGTTATTTTTTTATACGACACACCAATTGATATTGAAAAAATAACATTCATTTTTCCCTTGATTCCCGAAGATTACATCACAAAGGTATTTTTAAGACCAGTGTAGCAGCAAACAATAATTTCAGCTTTTCGACATAGGTTTTTTCTGAGAGCGTAATTTCAAATAACCAGGAGGAGAATGGGGCTCTAAGGCATGATCAAAATATAAATAGAAACAGCCGAATTTTCGTACCCTACTTTCATTTTCATTTCCTTTCGTGAAAGCACCTTTCAAATTTCTTGTTACCCATACCGCGTATACGTTTTATAACTTTAAGTGGGTAATAAAGTCAGTTTACATTAAAGTTATAATCGAATTTTAGGAAATAAAAATTTTCTGCTTATGAATTCTAAAGCGGTCGTAAAATAGAAATAGGATAAAGTGGCTAAATACGCAAATCTCAGATTGCAAAGTTTTAGATAAAGTAGTTAGTAGTAGAAAAATGTGTACCCAAGTATTTATTTTTACTTACAATATTAAAGTAACCGCTCAGCTGTTGATACACTAAAAAAAAAATTTTGCTAAATGAAACCGAACTTTTTTCAGCCTGTAACTTAAAAAAGTGACTACACAACTAAGGCAATATTTTACCAAAATCTTTGGTTATGTTTTGTTCTTTATAGGTAAACCTGTTTGTTCAAATCAAATTAACTTTACAGTTACACATACACATACTTTAGAGTTATACAAACAACTTTAATAACGCCTTACCGAATTATGGTTATTGATGAAATAGCCGAAGTAGTTTGGTTAAATATTTTATTCAGTGTATAAATAGGTATAAACTTCTTTTTAAATATCAATATTTATAATAACTAGCTGTGAATTCGTTTATCGCTATCCTGCGGGAACTACGCAATTATCCGGGATAAAAAGTAGCCTATGTGCTATTCCAGACTTTTCTCTATCTATGTGCCGAATTTCATCCAGATCCGTTGGGCTGTTCTCGCGTGATTGAGTAACAAACAAACATCCATCCATACTTTCGCATTTATAATATTAGTTAGATTAGATATCAGAAGAATAATTTTTTACTTGATCCCTCCCGCCTTGTGAAGGTACCCTCTGGGATCCCATTATGTTGATGGTCTTCATAAACATACATTAATAACAAAGTAGGTAAAATTAGATGAGACCCTGTAACCTCAATTGAACTTGTGCAAACACTCGAATGTACGCCTAAAGGTAGGCACATGAACCTTTTAATAAATAAGTGTATTATTGCCCTCTCATCACCCGTCATATCACTGGATGAGACCAATTAAAATGGAACCTGCTAATAAAATGAGATTGTTCCAATTGGATCGTGTGGAGAAAATGAGCACTTTATGAAACTTAAATTTTGAACCCCCTTTTTAGGGTTTCTTTGTCCCTTGGGGCCATCCATTAGTCACGAGAGGCCCAAAGGGGGAAGGGGGTACGAAAAAAAATCACCAAATATCACAAAAGGGGGATTAAACTGTTTTTCAAGTTTAGTTTTTTTTAAACCTACTTAGTATGTAAAAAAGTATATGTGATCTTAGGTGGGGGGAGGGGTAGTACAAAACCTCACCATATGTCACCAGGGGGGAGGGAGGTCTAAAAAATTGCTGAAAAACATCACGTGATTAAAGGACGGCCCCCATACAGTGAGTATATTCGTTAATTGACTATTTATTTATTTTAATTTAATTGAAGGAGGAGTGAGACGGAGTAAAGAAAAACCATAGAATGTACCAGTTGCTTCTCTTCCCGCACAGATGGTAAAAGAACATCGAAGGAATGGACGAAAATCTTAGGAATCACGTTACAGGCGATGCGGCTAACAACCCATCACTATTTAAATTCCCCTTTCCACCTTTACACAATCATGCTAAAGGCGCATTTAAGTCTTGTTACATTAGGCTCTGTCTACCCCGTGAGGGATAAAGAAGGGATTTGTGTGTGCCTGTGTGTGTGTGTGTGTGTGTGTGTGTGTGTGTGTGTGTGTGTGTGTGTGTGTGTGTGTGTGTGTGTGTGTGTGTGTGTGTGTGTGTGTGTGTGTGTGTGTGTGTGTGTGTGTGTGTGTGTGTGTGTGTGTGTGTGTGTGTGTGTGTGTGTGTGTGTGTGTGTGTGTGTGTGTGTGTGTGTGTGTGTGTGTGTGTGTGTGTGTGTGTGTGTGTGTGTGTGTGTGTGTGTGTGTGTGTGTGTGTGTGTGCAAAGAAAGTAAAAATTTTACAGTCCATTTACATTAATGTTATTTTTAAGACTAGACTAATGGTTTTGTATAATATCAGAGTTGTGTCTTAGATTTATTGAGAGGTATTAAGTACCTGATCTGTTGCCTAACATTAATGAATTTACTTAGGTACTATTAGTTTTACCCGGTGTCACTTGTGTTTGTTGGGAAAATGCGTTAATCTCACTACAGTTAAAGAAACGACGGAACATATCATACCAAGTATTACTTTCGGGACAACCGCGTAAAAAACGCCGATGAACGTCGAGGTAGTATAAAACAATTTTTAGGCGGTTACTTAACCGAAAGTATTTTATTTATTTTATAAGCCTTTTTATTCCGAATTCGCTACAATTTCAGTAAGTACATGTTGTTGTTGTTATTGTCGTTTATTTATTAACTTGTCGCGTAATTCGGCATGCCTCGTGGCATAGGCCTCCTCCGTGTATTGGAGGGTTTGGGCTATAGTTCCCACGCGCGCCCAGTACGGATTGGGAACTTAACACACACCATTGAATTTCTTCGCAGATGTGTGCAGGTTTCCTCACGATGTTTTCCTTCACCGAAAAGCTCATGGCAAATTACAAATGTAATTTTCGCACATAAATTCCGAAAAACTCAGAGGTGCGAGCCCGGGATTTGAACCCACGACGCTCTGCTTGAGAGGCCACAGGTCAAACCACTAGGCTACCACGGCTTTTTTATACCGAAAACCCCGAAACCGAAAGTATACAATACTTTAAATAATATATGAGTGAAAATAGCGGAAGTTTAAAACATTACATATCATTCCATTTGTAAGATAAGAACCTACAGTGTATATCTGCTACTAAACGGATTCAATACATACATACATACATACATATCGTCACGCCTCTTTCCCACAGGGGTAGGCAGAGACTACTTTGTTCCACTTGCTACGATCCTGACATACCTCTTTCGCTTCATTAACATTCATCAATCTCTTCATACTTGCTTGTCGGTTTCGGGTACTCTTGACCTGGCCTTTCTCCAAAACGTCCCCAATTTGATCACGGAACGTCCGCCTAAGCCTTCCCCTCCCAACGCACCCATTCACACTCCCCATATAAATCTGTTTAGTTAATCTTCTTTCATCCATCCTCTCTACGTGACCAAACCAACTAAGCATACTTTTTTCTATCCTAGTCACTATATCTTCTTTCACACCGACACACTTTCACACTTTCACTTTCACACGGATTCAATATGTGATTTAATTTTGCTTATGTCAGGATCGCAATTGCAGTTCAGCTGAACTTTAAAAGCTCCATTCTACACTCTTCAATAAAAAGAGTGAGGATTTCGTTTCCCTCAAATTTAGATCAGTTCGCGTACAGTCGCGTTAAGACACTTATTAATTAATTAATTGAATATTTTATTTCTAGAGATATTTACAACAGAAAGAAGAAAAGAATAGATTAAAGCGTAGTGCAAATAGAAACCACCGGATTTACTTTGTTTTTTTTTTTACCAGAATTTGTCTTCGTAGAATTTAATTAAAGGCACGAAACGTAGCACTGGTTATCTCTACGGCGTAGCGGCCTACGCGTGCTACGGCGAATTGCTACGAAGATTTCGGCACGTGGTTTACCAAAATCCTGTTTTATACGTAAATTACAGTGCAAATTGCGCATTTCTCGGCACAATATTATACGTACTGCACAATTAAACAGGTAGGTACCTACGTTATATCACCGTAAAATACCTATGCATGGTCCATAATCGTGATCACTCTCCCATCTATGTAATTTTCCATATTAATTCCTTAAAACACAAAGGTGATAGCCCTGATTCGAACCCCGCGATCCTCTGCTTGAATTGCCGATACGACAAACTACTGAGCTACCACGGCTTCTCTCTCTTTGATCTTAAGATAGGTACTTAATTTATTCAATTTTCCACCTCCACTTTTCGCAACACTTAATAAGAGCCGACAAACCAATATACAGATGTAACGTTGTAATTTACAAGTCAAAATTTTTTGTCCACAAAAACAGGCCAGCAAATATTTAACTACACTAGTATTTATTTGAGGCGCCAATTACTTTATTCTAATTTCGTGGAAGCGGCGTTTGTTTGTGAGAAGCTACAATTAATTTTTGACGGCACTTTTCTGAGATAAAAGAGCCTTCAAGTAGACAAGATGACACGTAATTTTAATAAACGCGATCAGTAGGTAGTTAACTAAGCCGTTATTGCTTTTTTTAGACGAATCCTACTAATATTACAAATGCGAAAGTTTGTGAGGATGGATGGATGGATGGATGGATGGATGGATGGATGGATGTGACGATGTGAGTGTGTATGTTTGTTCCTTCTTCACGCTGAAACTACTGGATGGATTTAGATGAAATTTGAAAAGGAGATAGCTGGTACCCTAGATTAACACACAGGCTACTTTTTATCCCGGAAAATTGTATAGTTCCCGCGGGATAGCGATAAACATGCGAAAGATCAGAGCTGTCTAATGTAAGTCTATTTCTACGCGGACGAAGTCACGGGCAGAAGCTAGTTCTCTATAAATTTAATTTATAAACCGAGCTAGCAAAATTTTTGTATCTAATATCCATTTCGTTGATAGTTACCTCGTTAAATAATAAAACAAAAGTACCTTCTATATTCTGCTCAAATCAAAATGAATAAGTATAATTGAAATTGAAAATTGCCTTCGTCATTCATCAATCATTATTAATAATCCCAACGATTGTCCGTACAGTAATTACTGAATGCTCCCTTTCAGTAACGAATGATCGCTTTATTGAAATACGGCTATATTTCTTTGCGTTCTTAAAATCCAATAAAGGCTGTTTCATCCCACGCTTTCACTCAAAAAAGTATATTCCCGGCTTAAGCATCGCCAAATATGTACCCAAAAGTAGGATATTTCGGGCGGGAAATTCATTTAAGCAGGCAATAGACTCTGATATTGCGTTGTTTAGACCGCACTAGCCGATTTCAATATCCCTCCGAGGCAGGGCGCGTTCTCGGCTTTTAGTGGCTTGCCGGCATATCTGCCTCGTACGGGGACAATGATACAATAAGTTCGCTTTAAAAGGGAACCAGTCTCCTTTAATACGCCGCCAAACGAGCAATTTGGTAGTAGCATTTAGACTATTATCAACTAGCTTTTGCCCGCGACTTCGACCGCGTAGACTTCATTTATTGACAAAAGTCACATATTGCTATGCATATTTGAACAGGCACTTAACACCCCTATTCTGACATTCAATTGGTAAAATTATTTATTATAATAAGCGATATTAAATACCGTGGGAATTTTGAAAATCCCTCCTTAGTGCACCTCTATGAAGCAATATTTATATACGTTGCGACTCTAGACAGCTGCGATTTTCGACATGTTCATCGCTATCCCGCGGGAACTATGCAATTTTCCAGGATAAAAAGTAGCCTATAACCTGGCCGGTGATTTTCTCAACAGATTAGTCAAGTTTCCAACAAAATCCATTCAGCCGTTTTCACGTGATGCGCGCACAAATATACAGACAAACAGATAAACAGACAAAAATTCTAAAAACTGTCGGAACGTGTTCTGTTATCGATTCTAAGTATCCCCAGCCTATTTTTTTTAAATAGGTATCTTCCATGTACAGACTTTCGACCCTCTTCAGCTTTATTATATGTATAGATAGATTGAAGGCACCAGTTGCCTACCACGTTGTTAGGAAAACGTTAGATAAACTTGAGTTGTATAGACCAACCGCTTAAATGAGTCCTCCGTTAAAATACAGTCGTGTGCTTAGAATGCCATTAGGGTTTGTATTCTTGTCTCACTCACTCTTATGGGTTTGGTACTCGCGGTGACAAGGTGACAATTCGAATTGCGGCACTCAAGCAACAAATAATTCAATAACAATAATTTTTTAAAAGCTGACAAATAATTCATGCTGCTGGCAATACAAGCATCGGTCACGTATTTCTTACTAGCTGTTGCCAGCGACTTCGTCTGCAAAGAATTGTCTATCGCTATCCCGCGGGAATTGAGCAATTTTCCGAAATAAAAAGTAGCCTATGTGCTATACCAGATTTTTTTCTACCTATGTGTCGAATTTCATCCAGATCCGTTGGGCCGTTCTGGCGTGATTGAGTAACAAACAAACATACATCCATCCATTCATACTTTCGCATTTATAATATTAAGAAGATTGCTATTTTTAGCGTCAATTTCAAGTCTCCCGGTGTTATGTGGCGTATTGTATGCGAAAAGTACTGACAGTCACTTATCGTTATCAATAACTATACCCCGACTCCTCGATGCGACAGTTAGCTGCAGGTCTCAGGAAAGTAAATTCTTAAATAAGATGAAATCCAATGCCACTACTCCTTCGAGAACAATTTTCTGAAGCCATGATTGTTTGATTTATCCTCGCGACTTGATTCAGCTTTGCAGCGGTGTATAGATTTACATGTTACTTGAAAATGTCTCTGTTCATGAATATATTCAGTGGTAAAGCTGGGATTCTATTGAGTACTAGTTTCCAACAGGCATCATTCCAATGGGTATTGAGTTACTACTAATAATTGAAACAACGTATCTCCGCTAAAGTTAGCGTCAGTTCAAAGTACTACGACTTGATTTATTAAACTTATTTGGATGATTATGTTTGTACACATTTCAAGTGATATGCGCACACTATCTAGAAGTAATAACATCGCGTGGTCTGAGATGGTATTAACTAGATTATTCTCAGTGACGTACAGAAATTTTCAAATTGTCTCTCTTCTCTTAAATGTTGATATCCTTTGGTACCAGCTTCTAAACGAAAAATAAACAGTTCGTAACTGGCTTCAAAATGGGGCTTTTCCATTACCGATTCGTAACCGCGGTTGGTCACCGCCAGTTACAAAAAAAAACCGTTTTGTAACTGGCTACTAAACGGGACTTTGCTATTATCTACCAATAGCTTGCCGATGAAGTCGAATACGAGTAATGCTGACCTCTACTTATAGTTGTAGCAGTCTACAAATACGTTCCTTTTACGCTCTATTACTTTTATTATTTAAATTTTATATGAACTTGGGGGGAGGGACTTCTTTGTTTATATAAGCGTTCAAATGGTTTGAAATGGACTATAGGTAATGTATTAACGCTCTTGAAACCTGAGTTCCGTTAAAGCGTAAAACAGCACCACGCTAGCAACTCGAAGAAACTTGCTGATCACAAATATTACGGTCTTTTAATCAGGCACCTTAATTCGCTTTATCAAGGAGCCGCATTTCCCCACAAATGACTCGGGTAGATTTAATTCACCCTTTCTGCAATTTATTGTTTCGGTTCCACGGAACTCTATAAATATGGTAATAGTGGGCCAATGCCGGGTTCCGCATAACGTAACTCCTGAAGTAAATAGAATTAGGACCTGCTTCCACGTTCCCGGTAAACTGTGGAAAGTTAAGCAGTTTGTGAACAAATTTTATGTGTATAGGTAATTTTGAGCGAGTTTCAACAAGCGTTTTACATTCACACTAAGCCCAATTTTTGAATGCACGTCACCCGAAATTATCGTTCGAAAGTGGCAAAAATGTTTGATGAGTTGAATAGATTATTAGACCAGTCATTTTCTTCTAATCTACCTGTGTTTCAAATGCATTTAATTTTTCACCACTTTTTCACGACTCGAAATTTCGCACGTATGTGTATGATAGACTGTGTATGACAATATACAGTCAGCCAACGAAAAATACACGTAGCAAAAAATTCATCATCGTCATCATCATCATCATCATCAGCCTGAAGACGTCCACTGCTGAACAAAGGCCTCCCCCTTAGCACACCATAATGAACGACAAGTCGCCACCTGCATCCACCGGTTCCCCGCAACTTTTACGATGTCGTCAGTCCACCTAGTGGGAGGCCTGCCAACACTACGTCTTCCTATCGCGGTCGCCTCTCGAGAACTTTTTTCCCCCAACGGTTGTCTGTTCTACGAGCGATGTGGCCTGCCCATTGCCACTTCAACGTACATACTTTTCGAGCTATGTCGGTGACTCTAGTTCTTCGGCGAATCTCCGTATTTCGGATTCTGTCGCGCAAAGAAACTCCGAGCATAGCTCTTTCCATAGCTCGTTGAGCGACTCTGAGCCTTTCCAATAGGCCAGCAGTCGAAGATCACGTCTCAGAGCCATAAGTCATCACTGGCAACACGTACTGATTATAGACTCTCGTCTTCAGGCACTGCAAAAAATTTGCCGGAGATAAAGATTTCACTTCGGTTTTTGGAAAGAGACAATTGGCGTCACACCTACGTAAGCTAGAGCGAGACAAGTGAGACAACGCTCTACGTAGGTATATATTGGCTATAGCCAAAATTAGCCGAAAAGACCGTTGTGCAATCTTTATGTCCGGATACTGTAGATACCTAGAGTGCATTATTACAGTGCACCGTCGTGATCTGTGTCATATCATTTATTTATTTACTTTAGTTTATAAGTTATTTGATTACTAACATTAATGTACGTAAGTTTTATTGTTATTGTTACTATACTAACCCGTAGGCTTATTGTCTAACTCGCTCGCGATCACCATCGTGTTCATTTTGACAGTTCATGTATGGGCTGACATTTGGCATCGGAATCAGCTAGCTGTCACTTTCATACAAGAACTGTCAAAATGAACACGATCACGTTTGCGAGCGAGTTAGACAATAAGCCTACCGATATGGATAATGAATAATTGTCTGAAATAAAGTTATTATTATTATTATTATATTATTATTAAAATTTTAAATTAAATAGTCGTGGCTCTGGTTAGGAACAGAAGTAGCAATGATAAGAGCTATGAATACACAGTAGATAAATGATATACATATTTGATTTGTTTATCTCCCAGTGTTCTTGATATTCTAAAATAGTACCAAGAATGGAAGAGAATAGCAAAATGGTATTTCGAATAAGCAGGTATTCGCATTCCATCAAATGCAAAACGGTTGACTAAATTTGAATACATATTGTTTCAAACTTTTAATTTAACGTCACAATATTCTAGGGAGTAAACAAAGGTCTGTATAAGTACAGATTATAACTAGAAATAACAAGTGTCTTGTTTTATGTTCAATTGATTTGTATTATTTACATACCTAATCCATGTCTTTCTGACAACTTATACTTAGCTACCTATCCCACTGGTGGGTAGAGGGTTTGGCCTTTAGTTCAGTAGTTAGGCCCAGTGCGGATCTTCACATACATCCTCATAAATTTCTAATGTAAATTCGCACATAAATTCTGGAAAACTCCGAGGTTACCACGACTCTTACGTTACGTACTTCGTAATTACCAAAAAAAAACTAAAATCAAATACTTTCCTTCAACTTATCAGTTCTATTTTTAGGGTTCCGCGCCTCAAAAGAAGAGTCTAACTCGCACTTGGCCGGTTCTTTTCTCAGGTAGGTATAGTACGTTGGGGTAAGTTGAATTGAAAAGCGGGTAAGATAAAAAAACCGTTTTTTATAACCTCGCTTTTCAACTTACCTCAACGCACTATATAGATAAACTAGCAGCCCGTCCCGACTTCGCACGGGGTAGACAATTATTTATTTTTGGAAATTTGGATATAAAACACTCAATTCAATATTGTTGTACATTATTTTGTTCTATCGCTAATAGTTTCGGCAGCGCATTCGACGAAAGACATTTTAAGACTCATTTTTCTACACCTTCGGTTACATTGTTCAAATTTTACCAAGGATCCCTAATTTTTTTCAAAATGAAATGTAGCCTATGTCAAATTGGAAGAATGTAGCATTCTATTGGTGAAAGAATTTTTTAAATCGGCCCAGTACTTTTTGAGCCTATTCATTACAAACATACAAACATACAAAAATAGGTACAAATCTTTCCTCTTTATAATATTAGTGTAGATAAAAAGCCGGTATAGTCCTATCAAAATTTCACTTGAAATTAATAACACTTGATCAACACAACGTTATTAAAGTAACATAAATGAGCAACAAAAGAAGCAGACACCATGAAGCGTAACACATTGGAAACATCACCGGATATTAAGAAAATATCTCCCTCCGTATCATGATGGAGTCCCGTATATCTCAGTATCATTAACTTTCGCGTATCTATGTCGATACTTTTTATTAACGAAGTAGTTATTTCCGTTTCATGTAGTCCTTTTTGATCTGAAACAACAAAGGGAAAGCCTACACGTTACTCCCGTACTTACCCATTACCCATTTCCGTCGAATTGACGTCAAGAATAATAATTTTATTGACAATAATATAATAATAATATATAATAATATAATAATAAATAAATAATAAATAAATAAATATCTTGGGACAATTGACACCAATTGACCTAGTCCCAAACTAAGCAAAGCTTGTGATATGGGCACTAGACAACGGATAAACATACTTATATAGATAAATACATACTTAAATACATATTAAACATCTAAGACTCGAGAACAAACATTCGTATTTTTCATACAAATATCTGCCCCGACCGGGGATCGAACCCGGGACCTCAAGCTTCATAGTCAGGATCTCTAACCACTAGGCCATCCGGTCGTCAGGTAATATAATATTAGAGAACAATTCACACAAAATGTCCCAAAGTATACACTTAGTAAGGCTTGTGTTATGGGTACTAGACAACGATATACATACTTAAATAGATAGAATCATCCATAACTCAGGAACTAATATTCGTGCTCATCACACAAATATATGCCCTTGCCAGGATTCGAACCCGGGACGTTTGCTTCGCAGGCAGGGTCTCTGCCAACTAGGCCAACCGCGTCGTCAATAAAGTAAACTGCTATTTTGCTAAATTGTCAGTGGTTGATGATTCCCTCAAACTTTATTATGTAAATTCTATTAAACATTGGGCCTTACGACGTTCATCCGTAGGTACCTTTAAAAGAGTAGGTAACACGAATTTCTGATTGTAATCAGTCAATTTCGAAATTCTTACATGATAATATGTCATCGAGGGGATTTTCTTTTTTTTTTGTTACTATTAGGTAAATGAACACAAAATTTACCTTGCTACTCCGCTACTTACGTGCAAGTTAACCAAGCCTGTGCGAAATATATACGTTTTGCATGCAAGCCCTCCCACCACTACTACCACACAAAACGCACACAAATCCCACAAACTTAATTAATCCTAACACCACACAAACACTGACGCGCGTTTCGATCCCTCTACGTATATATTTCGCACAGGCTTAGTTAACTTGCACGTAAGTAGCGGAGTAGCAAGGTAAATATTTTGTGTTCATTGAAATGGACCTCCGCAAAGTAACGCCTGATTCAATAAAATACTATTAGGTACATAATGACTTGAAATTTGGTACGCATTAAAACGAGCAATTCTTGTAAATCTTACTTCTTACTAATATTATAAAGGCGAAAGTTTGTAAGTTCAGATGTTTGGATGTTTGTTGCTCTTTCATGGCAAAACGGCTAAACCGATTTTATTGAAATTTGGTATAGTGATAGTTACAGTTCCGGGAAAGGACATAGGATAGTTTTTATCCCGGAATATCGCAGTTCCCGCGGAATAGACGGAGTCGCGGGCAACAGCTAGTATATATATAATCTAAATATTGGAAACGGCTCCAACGATTTTTATGAAATTTGTGTGCTAGCTAGGTTTCATTTTAAGAAAAAGTGCCAAAAAATACCGGCCATCCAGGAACTAAGTAATTATACCAATTAAAATGTTTGTAGGACTTATTATCTTCACGGCAGTTTTTGTATCCTATATCTATGGTTAAAAAACACTGGACCGACAAACAATGCTGGTTAAACCCGAATAGGTACGTGTCCGAAGATATTTGTCGTCGCTTTGTTGTAGGTATTCCAAGAACTACCAACTAGAGCCTGGCAAATAAAAGCGTGACCTGGATTTTTTTCAAGTTTTAATATGGCAACATTATTTCTCTGTCAAAGGCAAGTCAAAGTCTTGTCAGTATTTTGTGAACTCAATTATTTTTCATTTATAATTGCCACAATATATGGGTAAAACAATAAAAAGTAATGCGCGAAAGCTGCTACATGTCTTGATCAGTAAGTTCAAGCAAAAGCAAGAGGAGAAAGAAGTTGTTTTCCAAAAGAAACAACAGTGTTTACATGCAATGTTGGAATTTTTAGGTTAGTACCTATGACTATGCAATCTTAATCCCTGTTGGCTGATTATTTGATATATTGACCATAATTATGATGATGATGATACCGTTGTTGATAATCTTGAAGATAATCAAGGAATCTGCGACATGAAAAACAGTTAGTAATACCACATGTAATTTTTTTGAATTTGCCGCGTTTTCTCAGGTCACGCTTTCGTTTGCCAGGCTCAATCAATCCCACGTTACACTTCACGTGAATTATCAAGCACCGCTAGTGTTTTAAAGCCCGACCAGTAAAATTAAATAAAACCCCTCCGTGGATTTTTTTCTTAATAAACGTCATAGCAATACGCATTTGCCTGCTGAAGAAGTCGTCATGATGTTTATTGAGAAAAAGTTCCACGGAGGTTTTTTTATCTAATCAGGCTTAACGTGACGTGATCACATCCACTTTCATTAAAAACTGAATGAAACGGTAGAGTAGATGACACATTACCTGCTCAGCCCTGAGAGTGCTATTATTATCAAGGGTATTGTTATCATTATCAAATAGAAACACACTCATAAGTTCGGGTAGGTATATTAATAAGGACACAAAAGCAGTCCAAAGTACCCCGCAGGGCGGAATACTGAGCAAGCAATAAGTTCAAATGGAGAGGGCTTCAGATCAATAACAGTATTACTCACGTAAGTCTATTTATTTAGGTCCTTATAATACATGTTAACAATAAAATATATCGGCTCAAATGCCTCCTTTGATGGTGGTTCCGAGAAGTTACGATTGCTAGTCAAAAGGCCTTCAGAATAAGCCAGCGAATACTTTTATGAATTAAATAGATTTTCAAAGGAACATTTTTATTAGCTTTATAATGTAATAAAAACTCTGAAAAGAAAAGTTTTGACATAAAATATTAAAATGTTGTTAATCTGAAAATAAGTAATACATAGTTCATTTTGCGAATTTACCTACTTGTAACAAAATTTCTCCTTATCATAATTGTTGCTTGAAAATGCCTAAGGCGTTTACCGTATAAATTCTAAGATAATTCATGTTTGAACTACCTAGTTAATGTTCCAATATTTTAATCGTATTTGTAATAAATAAATATTTTTAAACATTGCTTTTCAAAATCAGTCACAATAATTTCATTTCAACAGTTCGTATACAATCACTTCATAATTATGACTTTATTAACCGCACTTCGTACCATTTTAGCAATTAAAACAACGATATATTATACTTATCTAATGAAGGAAGAAAAGTTTTTATGTATGAATGTACTCACATACATATAAATTAAAAAAGCAGCAAATACAGCTGAATTATCAAAAAAAAAACAATGTTTTAAGACTCTATTTAAACTTCCAAGCAAACTGTAGCCTCTTAAAGTAAACAAAACTAAATCACTCAATTTATAGTTAGTGAAATAAATCTACACACTATTAAGCTCCTTGCTAACCATGTACAATGTGAGAGAATTTGTTTATGTAGCACTGAGTCCGATTCGTTGTTTCAACAGGCAATTGTTATTACAGCGATATATAGAATTTCCAAAGAAGGCGTCACTTTAGGCGCGGCAGACCACAAAGACCAGTGGTCTGAATTTTTCTCAGGTCACAAACTTGGTGATAATTCTGAAAAACAAAAACATCAATCAACGCTAATATTTATTTAAAGTACCGGGACTTAACCGCGTATAAATTGTCTAAATAAATATGAGTGAAAATCGCGGTAGTTTAAAACATTATATCAATCAACGCTGTTGCCATTGTTGCCACATATCAGATGCCTAGCTAGCTCCTTTTTTTTATTAAATTGGATGAAAAATTAAAATGTAGTGGCCCAATTTTTTCCAAATCCTAATAAAGTTTAATTATCCAACAACGTTTTATGGTGACAAATGAAACCATTTAGCAACGTTTCCCCCGACCAGCACGATTGCAAGTTGGGACGTGTTTCCGTACACCTCCCCCCCCTGTTCCCCCAGTGAAACACTTAGGTGCACGCGGCAATAATGATAATACTCAAATTCGTCATAATAATATTATTAATAGTATAAGTATATATTTTTTCAAGTTTTATCAGGTAGATAAAAAATCCTGCCAAATGACTGGGGGGAACACCACACTGAAAGTTTCAGGACATTCAATTAGTTACCCAAATTCTGCAATATTTAAAATTAAGCTTACCTAAATTCTGCATTTGATGCTGACTTAGAACCACCACATAAGTGTCTTCGTTCGGAACAATCTTCTCGTATTCATCAGGAGTAGTTTCCAGCTCTAAATCTGTCAAAGATAAATACATACTTAATACACATAATACAACACATATTTCTGGGACCAGGGGGCCTTACAATGACGTCTTAATGCGTTTCAGTTTAGGTTCGCTCGCTGTCAGATTCATACTAAAAGTGACAGCTAAAACTTGAACTTAGTCGGAATTAGGACGTCATGGTAAGGCCCCCTGTAGGGTAATATCATAGTCTTAGGCAGATAAAACTAACCTAAACTACTACCTACCTACCTAAACCTACCTAACACAATTAAGTATTAATTAATTAAGCAAAAAATGTAGATAATAACGTGTACGTGTAGGTGATCTTATTTGACTGTACTGACCTATATGTTTCATTAAAATAGTTGTTCCTAACTTCTATTCTAACACTTACATGGTTGCGTAGAAGACGTGCGCTCGGTAACGACTGTCGTCGCCTTGGTTGTGGTCACCGAGGTGGTCGTTATAGTAGTCGTGGCGAGCGCTAGAACAATAAAAATAATAACACGTCGTTATAAGTTGCTGCTATCATACTTAGTTGTCATTTTTAGTTGCGTTAAGGGGCTCCCAGACGCGAGTGAACCCAGTTTATTGCATTCGCCGCCTCTCAGTTTCGAAAATCCTACTAATATTATAAATGCGAAAGTTTGTGTTTGCTACTCTTTCACGCGAGTAGTACGGCTTAACGGGTCTGGATGAAATTCGGCACATAGATAGAGAAAAATTCTTTGCAGACGAAGTCGCGGGCAACAGCTGCTAGCTTATTACGTAACTCGCTCGCAATCGCCATCGTGTTCATTTTGACAATTCTTGTATGAATGTGACAGCTAGCTAATTCCGATGCCAACTGTCAGCCCATACATGAACTGTCAATATGAACACGATTACGATCGCGAGCAAGTTACGTAATAAGCCTGCTGGTTCTTCATATGCCGCAAACGCATACGAATGTTCGTGTACTTACTCGTATTATGACTGTTAAAACAAAATCCGGTCACCGAGACTTATGAAAAGCACGTAATTAAAAAGTATTGCCGTTCGCTCCATCTAATCTCTCCATAAAGACATGAAAAGGACAACTACAGCCCAGACTGACAAACATTTAGTTGTTTTTTGTAACACGTCCTCGAAGTTAAATCTCCTTAATATACCGGAATAGTGTACATTTACTTTAGTAACTGATTAAATACTCAGAGCACATCCAAACACGGGACGGGTTTAAGCCAATACAGTTGGTACCATTCTGTTTTATCTATCCCATTACTATGCTAACACGAACATTTATTAATCCGGAGCGGTAATCAACCACAGACAGTCAAATATCATTAGAGGGGAGCTGTTTAACTTTTCTCAGATGCTTTATTATTACATTACAGATCTCAATGAACCGTGAAATTTGAACAAGACGAATTTATACATTAATTAGGAGGAAAGCGAGCGAATAATTAGTTCGGCCGCAATTGATTGCCCGTATTAGACAACAAGCTGGCCGGCTAATTTGGTGAAATTCATTAACTAGCGCTCTTGCTTATCCTGGGTAACCTTTATTTTCTGGGAAGATACGTTTTTAGACAGATTATAGCCAAGAGAAAATGATAATTGTTTTTCTTAAGCAACATCAACAGTGGCCAAATGAATACAAACTGTAATTATTGTTTTTTTTTAATTCTGTCCAGAAGTTTTGACTTTGTTCGTTATAAACATACGAACATTATAAGTAAAGATAAACAATGAAATAGAAATATGTTAGTATTTTAGCGAACGAGGCTATAGGCTAATTATAGAC
Organism: Pandemis heparana; assembly: GCA_963854515.1. Lineage (NCBI taxonomy): Eukaryota > Metazoa > Arthropoda > Insecta > Lepidoptera > Tortricidae > Pandemis > Pandemis heparana. The sequence continues at coordinate 8,064,585 of OY978011.1, read as the reverse complement.
GCAATTCGAACGAGCGAGCAAATTAGCAATGTTTTGATCAAACTTTGCCTCATTAGTTATTTAGTATCCATTCAAATTTAATGTCTGCCAATATTTGAGCTCCGCCATTTTAATATAAACAGAGCATGTGCATTTCCGCTGTGTGTTAGCTGTTATTAAAATCAACCACAAAAATGCATTAAGTTTTGTTCTATTAGGTAGTTGTTATGATGCGGATAGTAGGTACACCGCGATCGGTTGCTTTATTCTATAGGGCAATAGGAATCACAACACAATAGCATTCGTCATCCTTTTCTGACAAATCGATACCTTTAGGTTCAATTGGCGCAAAGGACAAAATGCCGAAAATGACTTAAGTATACAGTTTTATTCAGAATTTTAAGCTCTATCGAACTGTATATTTAAAATTTTGATATCTCGTAAAATTTGACCTTTAAGCCCCAAATTTTTGGGAAATTATCACCAAATTGTGCTTTTTTTTGTGGGTGTAAGTAACAAACCTGAAATCACATGGAACGTAAAGGAAATCATGAAGTTATAAACAACGACGTATAGTCATAAATTTACCATATTGTCCTTTAAGACCTACTTTTATAGGACTTAATTTACTTATTTGCCCTTTACGACCACCTATACACCCGAAAATTGTATAATTTTATAAAAAAACTGACCTTTACAACCTCAAAACTTTTGAGTTCTTTAAAAAGGTCGGGGCGTAAAGGACTATCGACGCTTTTTTCCGGGGTGTAAAGGACACTTAACTTCTAAAGTATGCTATTTATCGTTGTGGTTACCATTCTACTGCATAGAGAAAAGATTTCTAAGCACTTTTGTCATATACATCGAAGAAATAGGTCCACAAATAAAAAAAATACAAAGGTTTTAAAAATAAAAAAATCGTTTTTTGCTTCTCCTGAAAAGTAGCATTTTGTCCTTTACGCCAATTGAACCTAAAGATATCGAAATGCTAATGAATGAGAGTAGAAAGAGATGGTGAATGCAACCGCACGCGCTCGCGAGTGAGACGATAGACCTCAGGGGCCTTACCATGACGTCTTAATGAGATTCAATTCTGGCTCAGTTCAGGTTTTAACTGTCATTTTTAGTATGTAACTGACAGCGAGCCAGCCTAAACTGAATCGGAACTGAATCGCATTAAGATGTCATAAGGCCTCAGGATATTGTGTCTCAATTAAGAAATCGTTCAGCGTTCGTGTTGTTCATAGAGCAAAGCTATTGAAACAGGATTAAATCATGAGACATCGTTTTGCATCAATGGTAAATGCGCGACTGTCCAGGAAAAGGCTCTTAAAGTGTATGAGTACCGTTTTGCCCCAAGCACTTGACTTTTCTGAGTGAGGCAATAAAAACGATGATTTTTTTTAAATTCTTCCATGCTGGTTTGGGAGTAAAGAAAAAACATAGAATGTACCAGTTGCTTCTCTTCCCGCGCAGACGGTAAAAGCCCATCGAGGGAATGAGCGAAAATCTTAGGAATCATGTTACAGGCGAGGCGGCTAGCAACCCATCCACTATTTGGACTTTAGCTCTTGTGTTCTTGTGTTGTTCTTATGTTGTGTTGTCTTGTGTTGTTGTTGTTGTTGTTGTTTTTGTTATTGTTGTTGTTCTGTCTACCCCGTAAGGGATAAAGACGTATGTAATTTTTTTTCAGGGGTTTTTGCTTACTGTATAAAGTAATGTCGTCCTGCGCTGATCCGAGCACGTTTTCCGCGTGGCATTGGTACGCGCCGATGTCTTCGCGCGACACGTCGCTGATCTTCAGCGCGGCGGTGTGCTTGTAGCCGTTCGATTTTATGCTCGCCTGGTACTTCGTGCCTGAGTGCGATAAGAAAATACGTATGAATTTTCTTATTATATTAGCCTAATTGAGTGTCCCACTGCTGGGAAAAGAAGAAGAAAGAAGAAGAAAATAAGAAGAAAAAAGTTTATTTATGACAAACAAAACATCAAAATAAAAAAAACACATAATACAGCAAAAAAAAAGGCCTCCCCTTTTTCCCGCCAGTCGTCCCGGTCGAAGGCATGCTCCTGCCACTCTACTTGATATGCGTCCAAGTCATCCCGCCATCTTCTTCTGGGTCTACCAACGCTTCGATGGCCATCTCGCGTAACGTATGAATAAGGAACTAATACTTAATAAATTAATACTTACTTACTATGCGGTTATTCTTTGGTTGGATACTTTTAATTATAAAAGTGCAAGAAAAAACGAAAGAGAGAGAGAGAGAGAGAGAGAGATTTAGGTGACACACCACAATATGTACCTAAAAAAAATACTTCATCAAAAACAATTTATACCGGCAGAAAATCATGTTTCGGTGATTATTAAAATTTACTATATTGGTCATCGATTACAATTTGAAATCGATTTTTTTTGGCAAATAAGCTTGGGAACTCAAAAGGGAATAAAATGTTTACTAGGCATTTATTAGTACTCATTCACTTACCGTTCTGTATTCTATTAACATTAATATGCGTCCAGTAGACGCCCGGTGTGGGGTAAGCTTCAATCCTGCATATCAAAGTCACTGACTGGCCCAAGTAGCCACCGATCATCTTCTGAGTCATCGTCGCCGAAGGTTTACCTTCGAAAATAACGAGAGTTCTTTATAAAGTACACTCTAGGTTTCCAGCAGCTGTACCAAAGATTCGATTTTAATAGTGCCATTTCCCGCTACGTCAGCTCCGCTCATTTAACAAACGAGACGTCAATCGATTCACCACAAGTTTCGAAATTTCATTGTTGAAAATGTTGAAACTTTCGAGAATGTCAAGCAAGACGATTTAAATACATATATTAGGTAAGTATAGGTATTTTCATTTTGTAAAGACCTCGTAATGCTATTTTACAGAACAATGGGAGCTTCTGGCCAAGTTAGCTACGGGCCTGTCTTACAACTACTTAACTGTCAGTTATCTATGATGACGTCTCTGTCTGTTTCGTAGTAATAAATAGAGACGGAATCATAGATAACTGACGGTTAAGGAGTGGTAAGACAGGCCCTATACGTCTAAAAAGATCTGTTGGACCTGGATAGCCTTCTCTATTGTCTTCTACAAGCCGTGCTATTAGGTTTGGCAACGTCGCATTTTACACTTAGGTTCACAAGCGACGTTCCAAATCGCTATATTCTCGTAGGGTTTGGCTACGACATGGCTTGAGCGATTTGAAACGTCGCTCGTGAACTATGCGTAAAATGCGACGTTGCCAAACCCAACAGCACGGCTTGATGAAGACAATAGAGACGGTTACGGCTCGAAATAGCTTGTGTTGAAATACCTATCTAACATTCATTCTAAGTCCTAAAGAAAAACAACCGGACTATTGTTAATAATTTATAAAACGTACCGCCTTTTACAAAAGTAAATCTTTTGAGACACTCAAATTGTTTAACACTTTCCGGGACACAGGACAAGACACAATAGAAGTTTTATTGTTACAAAGTCCGCAGAACCGTCTTCCGGAAAGTTTAAATAGATTATTTTGAATAAGAAACGAATTACAAAGTCTTGTGTTTATGTCTTAGAATTAGAAGGGATAACGATTCAACGACTTATAACTTAGAAATTAAGAAAATTGTTACTCAGCAAAGGAATAAAAGTGTAACAAAGATAGAACGTTTATTTATCGTAACGTGACTTATGTAGGTACGTTCGTTAACGCATCCGAGCGTTATCAAGAAAAATACGCAGATAGAAAGTTACACACGAAGGAAATTCTCGAACCATACTAAAATAATGAGTGAAACAACACATCTCCATAACTAAAAGAGGATTTATTTTTACCTACCTTATAGTACCTTTAAGAGTGTCTGGCTTAATTACGTCACGTCTACAGACCACACATTTGTCGATGTACCTTGTGATTACATTTTTGTTAAAAGACTAATTACGCAGCTATAATATTTTTAGACGCCAAAAATCGACATAATTATTTAAAAAAAAAACTAGCAGAAACGCCTTGCATCAATTTTTCGTATTGGAATGTGATTGTGGTAGATTTGACGTAATACGGTCACATAAAAACTAACACATAAAATATGTAATGCAAGCAATTATACTTTATGCCCGCAGGCACTAGTTCGCTTTGAGAACTGTTTTCAGAGCAGCCGTGCGTGCAGCATAGTTACGAAACGACAAAACTACATCTCATAAAACGGAAATAAGGACCAAATTCTCTAATAGTAATATCATTTACTTAGAGTAGATATAAATGATCGAAACTTCGCACAATTTGGACAGAGTTCAAGCTGGCAGTATTAACTTACACAACACCCGTAGCGGTATCCGTTTGCTGACAGAAGGCGGCACTCCGTTGCTCGCAATGCAGAGAAGTGCACCGCTCATGTCTCTGTCTACGGAGCTTAGGTTCAACCAGACTCCGCTCCACTTGTTCACTGTAACATAACGTTGCTTACCAACCTGAACAAACATGTACAAATGCTGGATAAAGTTCAGTCGTACAAAAAATAACTACCTAAATTTTTTAAACAACACGTGACGCGTCAATTTACGGACTGATTGGATTTTCAACAAACTTGCATTTTTAACATTGAATTGGTTTTTTAATAGGTTCAAGATAAAATTACCACGGGTTTAGTTTCAAAAGGCTGGATTGATTTATAAAAACAAATGCTCGTGAACGTGCTCCAATTGAATGGAAAAAACCATTTTATTTATTTTTAATCTAGCAACACTTTGAGGCGAGACATTTGGTCATAACGCCGACAGAATTTTATATAAAATATAAATTTCTATTGTATGTAAAACTTTAAAGCAAACTATTTACTATATCCCCAAAGGCGAGTACCAAACGACAAAACTTCCATATTGTAATAACTAATAACATAACATTACGTTACAGTATACTATGCAAATGCAAAGCGAATTTGCCTCGAACTTACTAAAATATTATACAAAGTACGTGTACTTATGAAGTTATGAAAATCTCGCACGTGAAGTGGAGTCTCATGAAACGCGCACCGGGGTGCATTTGACAGGGTGCAATAGAGGTTTCATATAATAGCAACTTGAGTAAATGGAATTCCAACCTTAGTTTGTAAATTATGTTATAAAGTTTACATCAAGAAATGAGTGCCTTGTCGGGAATGCACTGAAAACATGCACTGTAAGAGCGCCGTGAGCTCGTCTGGTTAATTTTCTTTATAAAGACGTCAAGGAGAGAGCGGAAAAGAGTTACGAACGAATACGAACTCTCGTAGGTATCGCTATAAAAAGCATTTCTATCACTTGTGAATTTATCATCAACATATTTAGTTTAGGTACTTTTTTACATTTAAAACATGAAAATGATTGTCACGATTTAAATGATTTTGACGAGTAGGTACTCTACCTAAAACAAACGTGTTCGATAGTAAAATAATAATAAAACTGTGATAGTTTTCAGGCAAATTCAGTTTAATTGGTGGGCTCTGCAAGATTAAAATATAAATAATGTTAGTAAAATTCAGAAAACCTTTTTAAATCTGGATGGACAAAGGGGACCTCTCTCGGCCCCCGCGGTCGTCCCACCCCGCGCCCCTGCACCGCGTGGGCGAGGACTTATTTAAATAAACAATCGGTCTATGGATACTAGATGCTCAGTGCAAGACCGTCAAAAATGTACCTACTGGATTAATTTTAAGACTAACCGCTCTGAGCGCCAATCTTCATGAGCCCCGAGTCCTCCCTCCTCCAAGTGATGGTGGGCGGCGGTGTGCCCATAGCGGCGCAATGTATGGAAACGTTCTCCCCTTCACGCACCATCACTTCACCGCTGCTCCCAGAGTCCACGATGTCCGGCGGTACTATTTAACACGAAAAGGAAGGGCAAGTTTATAAAGTGAGGCTTTTTTTTAAGTTAAGAAAATCGTATAGTTAAACTGAAGTTAAGCCACTAAAGGCCAGTTAATGCGCCACAAAGTTAATCAGTTCATGGTTTCCTTCATTAAATATGCTGTCATGTATTTGACGTAGGGAAGTAATTTGAACAGTTTTTGAAGCTTCTCTATTTAGACTCAAACACACTTTTAAGGATAAATTTATTATTATAATATTACATAGTCTTATTTATTTTCGATTTTCAGATCTGTGAATATATGTGGTTTTGCAGACTTAGCGTTGTTTTTCCTTCCACTTAACTTTTGTAAAAAACACGGGGTCACACGTATTTTAGGTGTGCCCGACATTGATTGATTCGAAACATGGAGTCCCGTGGTAGTTTTTTATCTCGGTATGAATCAATGTATGAAAATTGAAGTTTATGTATAGCTTTGTCTAATTTTTTCAGGAACAATATGGACATTTCTATCTACTGTTGTGCCCTGAGTTTATCTCTCCGATTTCAACAAAATTTGGGAGGTGGACTCAGTCCACGATTCCGAGTTGTTACGAAAATTACTAAGAAAAATTCTTAACAAAACGAACATATCCATACATATATTGGGGACACTGGAGACCCTGTTTTTACAGTTCGGAATCATGGACTGAGTCTACCTCCCAAATTTTGTTGAACTCGGAGAAATAAACTCATCTTACCACTATAAATAGAAATGCCCATGTATGAGCAGAGCAACTTTACTGTTCGAGTTATCTGCTTTCCGATATGAACGACTCGACTGCGCTCGATAAACAATCCGATCGAAAATACCAAATAACGAGCGCAATATGAAGTAAATATTCAGCCGAAGCGCGAATTAGTGCCGTACATTCTCAAATGTATACCGGTTTCAATTAATTCAGTGGTTATCGGAAACGCGGTATAACGGTATCCAATCTCTGGGAATGAAAGCGTGTCGTGGCGTAAGCTCGTAACAAGTGACGGAGTAATTATCACGGCATCGAAGAAAAATGTTACAGTATCAAGAATAATTGAACTGAAATCTTGGTCATAATTACAAAAACGGATAACTTACGTATAAATAAAAGCCGAGTAACGCTCGTCTGTTTCTGACTAATCCGTAGTCCTTACTCATGGAGCACTCGCCATAATAAAAATGACGATGAAAACGAGGGTAGTTGTGCGCCGCTGTCAGCTGCTTCGAGTAGCCGCGCGAGCAGAGCGCTGGCGCGCAGTGTTCGTTTCGCTGCCGCCGGGGCGAGCGCTCCATGAGGAAGGACTACGGATTAGTCCGAAACACGTCGAGCATTAGGTACTCGGCATTTATACGTGAGATCCGTTTTTGTAATTATGATTGAGTCTCACTATAGTTTCACGTTGAAAGTGAAATCTTAGTAGTCCGAATCACTGATATAAAGAAAGATATCAGTAGATTAGCTTTTTCGAAACGACCAATTCATGAGGCAAATAATTCCATAACGATAATAATTCCATACGTTCCGTTTTACTATCACTAAAGTAGAATTATGAAAGCATGGGTTAACTTTTTAGTATTCATCAAAACTCTTGTGACGTCCATTTTGCCTTCAGTGCTATCATACGATAACGATAACACAAAATACATTCATGTAGACTCCCAAAAACTAAGGCTAGGAAAAGGACGATCAAGGACGCTAATTTTGCATACAAAACTGTTATCAATAAACAGTTACAATACAACAGGTATACACAAAAGTATAAGAATTAAAAAAAAACCGTATTAAAAAAACGAAATAAAACCGTATGACTACCCTATAAACACTTCAGATGATGAACGCTCCCACGAGGCTACCTTGGAGAGCTACGATGCCACAGATGACACAGACATCGACGTCAAACTTAGTGTCGGTGAAGGAAAACATCGTGAGAAAACCTGCACACAACTGCGAAGCAATTCAATAGTGTGTGTGAAGTTCCCAAACCGCACTGTTCCCGCGTGGGAACTATAGCCCAAGCCCTCTCATTCAGAGAGGAGGCCTGTGCCCAGCAGTGGGACGTAAATAGGCTAGAAATAGAATACTGTAGTGTCGTCCCTTTACAGTACCTATTCTATTTCTATAGATTTATAGGTATAAGAAAACGGGACGGCACTACTGTATTGCCACTTTTTAATTGTATAACACCCCTCTTTCTGCGTCGGGTGTTAAAAATAAAAAACATTTTACAAACTAAATGAACTAGCATCGTTTCGTGCTGACCGACAACCTGAAGATGGTGCGTCTGCGTGATCATGGGCTCCGTGTTGATCTGGCACATGTAGCCCCCACCGTCAGCCGGCCGCACGTCCCGGAGCGTCAGAGCCCACGCCTGGGCGTCCCCGCGCGCCACTGCCACGCGGTGGTTCTTTGTTATCACGTGGGGGCCGATGGTGAGGATAGTTTGGGTGTCCACACGGAGCCAGGCCACCTGGAAGAGGAGCTCAGATTAACCATACTGATTTTCTTATTATTTTCAGGCTTCCCGCCCAAACCTTTAACAGCCGAAACGCTTTGCCTTTAAATTGAACCAAAGAGCTTTATGATCCAGTAAAACTCTATTAAACTACATTATAAGACATGTTTATGTGTCTACGACTACTGTATGCTCGCTTTGTGTATTTAAATAGCACTTATAGCAAACGACATCATTCGTTCCGAGACAGTAAAAATGTTTTAAAGTGCTTAATGTAAACAGTACCACTATAAATGTCAAGTATCAAGTATTCCTATTCTAATAATTCCATTTTCTTTTGAGCACTTTACTTGCTCCGAAGTATTGAATTGTGACTTTAAAGTGGATAGCGAAAGTAGATTATCGCTGTTTGATACCATGTGTTGAAGTAAACTTTAGAAGTGATAATAATGGGTCTATATTTAGTCCCATAAAATTGAAGGTCCGATCCGAATGTATGGTTTGTCATAGTTTATGTTAGTCATAAAGCGTTTTATTTCTGAAACAGTAATTATTTTTTCAGAATTGACAGTACACTAACCTAACCTGGGGAGCGGATCAGAATTTATAAAGTTTAAAATGTATAATGGGTTAAAATGTATAATAGTTCAAAATATATAGGTAATGCAAGGTAATGTGAGGTATATGATTTTTTTTTTATAGCGTGATCTATAAATTGGTTTAGGTTAGGTTAGGTTTAGTTTATAGCAATTCTGTTAATTTGCGATTTTCAGGGAAAATCGCATTATACATTTTGAACTATTATGTATTTTAATGCATTATAAATTTTAAACTTTATGGATTTTAATACGTACCCCCTAACCTGCTACATTCTGATGGTTTTCTAAGATTGCTGAAAAATGCACGGTTTCATGTGGTATGACCAAAAAAATTATGACCAACGAAAATCATAGCACAAAACGGGACCCGGATAGTAATCTTTTTAAGATCGCACCAAGAGTAAAATGAAAGTAAAAAAGTTTTTATTGTTATTTTTTCTATTTACTTAGTGCGAATTTTATATTCCACATTTACAAAAGCATGAAAGGGGGTGCTAAAAAATATCTCGCCAGTAAAACTTTGAATATTTTGAAGAAAAATCTGGATACTGGATTGGACATTAATTATTTTGTGTTCAAAACACCAACGCGCTCACCTAAATTAAATGGATAACTTATCATGTTATCTGTATGAAATGCTGCTTTCAAATCTATTCTAGAGTCACAATCTAAAGTTAATTGATCCAAAAGCTACGTATTAGTGCATATAATAATCATAGTTTTCTCTATATTACTGTAGTAAATCGTGCCTTAGGGTACGTTATTTCATTCGTCGGGTCGGACAATAAGTACCATTACGGTTAGCTACTTCATTGAGACTTCACCCTATCGCCGAACCATTTTAATAATAAAGCGGGAGTTAAACATTCGAAATTAAATCTGAATAGACATGAAATTTTCGTATTTGGGTAAGGCAGACTGGAAAGCATTGAAAGAGCTTAAACTTTTTATACGAAGTGCTCTTTCAAACGTTTTAATTTGCAGTCTGTTCTTATCAATTATGCGTCCATTCATTAGGTCATTAAGTCAGGGGAAATATCCTACGCACAAGGGTATTAAGCATACCGAGCATGTATTAGACCCGCAGAGGAATAAACCAATAGAATTCTTATACGGGTTACAAAAATTACGAATAAATAAATATAGGTATATACTTATTTACTTTTATTATATTCTTGTATTCTCTGACAATAATCGGCTTCGACAGTCACCTGAGAGCGCATCAACGACGCTCTCAGCCTTAGGAACTGTCGCTGTAGCCGGACACGGCTATTAGGTAAAGATGGCTGACTTTTTACATTAAAAATGCAAGCGAGTTTAATTAATAAGCCACTCATGTATTATCGATATCGATTCTAATATCTGCCTGTCCAAATTCAGTGCTCTGTTTGACCTTTGGCGGGGCAGTCGCTGGTATCGACTAGGTTCCATTGTTTGGCTCCCTCGGTACAAAATTGACATACCTACAGGGAGCCCAATGGAGTGTGTAAATCAGCGGCCCATCAAGGGGTCTAGCGTTTTTTTCAATCAAATTATGTGACGTCACTTAAAGTAGAAACTCTATTGGTTAATTCTTCCATTAGACCTCAGTAATTTGGCGGCGTATCAGTTTAATGTAACGGGATACGAGAGCCTGACCTATTCGCTGATGCAACCCGCTTCTAAAGATCGATGACAGTTCCGTAATGGTGGTTCCATTTGAGCTTCCAACGGTTAATTACAGCCAATTTCTGAGGGCATTTTCGATACGTGATATCAATAGCATCAGCGATTAGCTTTGAAGTTCACGTATCACAATTAGGTCAGGATGGGAGCGATTCCAATCAATTATTCAGACAACAAAGGGCTGTGACTTGTTCCGCGCAAATTGCTTCCATTTGGATGAACCGTTTCATGTTTTACGGGTGGAACGATTCATAATTTGTAGAATTCGGTGCCATTGTGAAGGTCACCGCTGCGTCAATGTTATCAATTTCTTGCTAAATTTATCGTGTTTTTTCGGTACGCGAGCTGGAATTGTGTTCGTATTTTGAGGGAAAAAGGGTAAAAGTAATGTTTAAACGAAGGCGTAATAGCGTGGCAAGTTACTTAGAAGTAGGTATATAAATTATTTTGTTGTATATTATCTGGACAAAAGTAAAGCTGGATAGTTGGAGTCCAGAGGGGCGATATTTGAAATCGCATGGTGTGAAAATATCACTCGAAAGTTGTACAAAAAATAATACCGTTTAGTTCCCAAAATCATAAAAACATAATCTCGAAAGATGTAAGTAAACTTTCATCCTTATTATTAATCGCTTATTAGGTAATCTTAGTTTCTGTTAGCTTTACTTGACACTTTGATATTAGCCTTTACCAGACACCAGACAAAGAGAAAACATACAACTACTCTTCTTACTACTATTTGTATTTTTTATAAACGGGATAGGCTTACGTTTATGGATTACCTACAACTACATGAGAGGCTTGTGCCTAGTGGGATGTTTAAATGATGAAAATGATGATCATGCCTATTGTTTACATAATAAAGTAGGTACGTAACATATTTACAAGTATGTGTTCATAATACCAGTAAGACATTTAATTAAATAATAATTCGCTTTGTTCACCAACAAAACAAACAAAGCCTTGCGGTGTTGGGGCTCCGATACACGATTCTCGAGTATATTAAAATCCCTCTAGCGAATTAAAACTCCGTTGTCGAGAACATTTCGAGCCTGCTGCCCGAAATGGTGTAACTTTGCCTTCATAATTGCTCTTCTGAAGGACACAAATGTGGTGCCGACGCTTTACCTTAATATTTACGAGAGGCTGTTTGAAGGGAAACCAGAGTTCTGACATTACATGTGAAGGTTCGACAGCAGGCCAACGACTAATCTAGATATAATGACAACTAGCAGTTACAAATACATACCTACATACATACAGTCACGCCTCTTTTCCATAGGGGTAGCCAGAGACTACAAAGTTACAAAACGACTTCAATAAAGGATAGATTAGGTTCTCAATTCGTTTTGCTTACCGATAAGTACCACTATAAATTTAGATATAGATACCTATAGTAATTAGAAAAGCCGTGGTAGCCTAGTGGTTTGACCTGTGGCCTCTCAAGCAGAGCGTCGTGGGTTCAAATCCCGGGCTCGCACCTCTGAGTTTTTCGGAATTTATGTGCGAAAATTACATTTGTAATTTGCCATGAGCTTTTCGGTGAAGGAAAACATCGTGAGGAAACCTGCACACATCTACGAAGAAATTCAATGGTGTGTGTTAAGTTCCCAATCCGCACTGGGCGCGCGTGGGAACTATAGCCTAAACCCTCCAATACTTACGCGACAATTTAATAAATAAACGACAACAACATCAACAACAACATGTACTTACTGAAATTGTAGCGAATTTGGAATAAAAAGGCTTATAAATAAATAAATAAATAACCTATAGTAATTAGAAAATAAGGGTTCACCACAAGACCACGCCCCTATTTCATCAACTTGACAATTATAATTCACAAACGGATAACTTACGTGTAAAAGTCGAGTGAGGCTCGACATGTTTCGGACTGGTTCGTAGTCCTTCCTCTTGGAGCACTCGCCCCGGCGGCAGCGAAACGAACACCTTTACCGCCGGGGCGAGCGCTCCATTAGGAAGGACTACGAGCTATTTCCGAAACATGTCGAGCATCACTCGACTATTATACGTGATTAATCCGTTTGTGTAATTATGATTGAGTCTCACGATAGTTTCATGTTGAAAACTTGACAATTGTCGGTGACATAATGACAATTCGAAATGCAAGGCGTAGTCATTATGAAGCCAACCGGCGTAGATACTGGTCGAGTTTGTAAAATAAACAGAATTGTCGATTGTCACCGACAAATTGTCATGTTGGTGAGATAGGCTAGCAACAACGAGTGTCAATAATTATACAGATAGATGATGAAATATAGGAAGAATCGTATCGCCGCCAGCTAAAAAGCGAACACTGAGTTTACAGCAGATATAAAAGGCCGGTACTCGAAAGTAGGTTAGATAATTTCATTCATTATTAAATAGCGAGATGCATTTAAGGTTTCCTTCCGCGTAAAAGTGCCTGATTTGTTTAAAGACGGCATTCTTTTGATTTAAGTCAAATTGGGTCATAAATTAAATATTTCATTCACGACATAGCACATTAAGTACGGCTTCATAGGAAAATAGGTAAGTAGGTAAAGGTTAGCTAGCATTTTAAAATAAAAGCCCTAACAAAAAGCCCGACATTTAAAAAATCCGGAATTATTACAACAAAACAGTTATTCAGTTAGTTCTTTTTTAAATTTGTGTAAAACCTAGGCGTACACTGTACTACAGTCGTAGCACAATCTATATTTTACGCAAGTATAGTTAAGGCTTTATGTTTCAAAATCTCAAGCTTGTTTTCACCTGGATGGATAAAACGATATTACGGAGTTTCGCGCCGAACTCCACACTTACACCTTTTACCCCGACTTCGACTCCAATAATATTGGATTGGAGTTTAAAAACTACTTAACGGAAAAACTAAACGAACTTACGAACGCGGCCGGAACGCATATGTGCGGGAATTGAATTGTCGCTCGAAGAATCCCGTACAATTCCCATTCAGTTTATCTAGAACTTATATTTTATTTAGATGATTTTCGAGCGGCTCCGACTACGGCTTCGATATCTGTGGCCGGATTAAGAACGTATAATTCGACAAAGAAGCCTACTAGCATTTTCTCCGCTACCCGTAGTGAAAGCGCACGTTAGAAGCTGTGAATGGAAACACATTACGGTAGGAAATGAGTTATGGCAACTATACGTCTCACTAATGCTCGTGTAACACAAGCCACTGTCTCTAGATGTAATTCGTAAATGACGTCAACTCAGTTTCATGTAATGACTACGGTAAGTGGGGTACGTTATGTACCCATGAGGCACTCGTTGACAGGCAGTCGGGTTTAAGGTTCAGTTACAAAAGTCTAGCTTAGAACAAAGGCATTTTTTCACAAAACAATTTTGTGATGAACATTGCTCCGGGCTTTTAGACTGGAATTTGAAGCGTAGAGGTCTGGATTAAAACCAGCCATCATTTATTTAATCTTTATTATCTGCAAATTTTAGTTTTCTTTTATAATCTAACTTAATCTAACTAATATTATAAATGCGAAAGTATGGATGGATGGATAGATGGATGGATGGATGGATGGATGTTTGTTTGTTTGTTACTCAATCACGCCAGAACGGCCCAACGGATCTGGATGAAATTCGGCGCATAGGTAGAGAAAAGTGTGGAATGGCACATAGGCTACTTTTTATCCCGGAAAATCGCGTAGTTATCGTGGGATGGCGATAAACGAATTCTTTGCAGACGAAGTCGCTGGCAGCAGCTAGTAATATTATAAATGCGAAAGTATGGATTTTGGAAAGTTTGTTACTCAATCATGCCAGAACGGCCCAAAGGATCTGGATGAAATTTGGTACATAGATAGAGAAAAGTCTGGAATAGCACATAGGCTACTTTTTATCCCGGTAAATTGCGTAGTTCCCGTGGGATAGCGATAAACGAATTCTTTGCAGACGAAGTCGCTGGCAACAGCTAGTAGTAACATAAAACAAGCCACTTGATTGTTTATTGTTTCACGAAATAAAGGTGCGACCACACTGCCGCGTATACGCAGTGACGTGTCGTATGCGTCACGTTTTCTCACCGTTTCTTCATACATTTGTTGCGATTCTGTAACGTCACCGTTTTTTAAGCGTTGGTGTGGTCGCAACCTAACAGATATAAAATGTGTGCAAATACATATTATTAATCACGTCTTTATACCTTACGGGGAAAACGGAGCCTATATAGGTACCAAGACCTATAAAGGCTACGTTGGTTACCAAATGTTGGTTGGTGAAATGATCGTTTCAACATTTTACCAACAGAAAAATTAAAAATGTCGGGGGATTAATGAAGATAAAGTTTATTAAATCAGATCAAGTCAAGTGTAATTAGATGAAGGAAAAATGACTAAAGATGTCCCATGAGTAGTGAAGAAGCCTTGTGGTGATCGGTGGTTTCCTAGGTAATTAATTTAGTTCGTCATCCTAATTTAGGCGACTCTTTGAAGTCGACTTGAGATTTATTAATGGCACAAAGATTACATTTCAAGGAATACTATGTTTTCTGCAAAATCGGCTACAGCGTGTATTTTTTTTTTTGTATTTTTCCAGACTCAACTTATATTGAAATTGAAACATGACCTTAACCTTCTTTCGATGGAAGTAAAAACAATTTGTCAAGTTGGTTTACAAGAAAGAAAAATAAAAAAGATTCACACAAGCGAACCAAGAACTTGCTTAGTGTTTAAATACTTATTTAACAAAAGCAGTTTCGAAATACCTCTCTGAAACGATTATTTCACCAGAAACTTGTAGGCACTTATAATTTTTACACGTTCATACAAAACTTAACCCCTGGGGCGCAACTTCGTGACACCGAATTTAAACTTTACCTTGTAATCGTTTAAGTTGTCAACTTTGCACGTGAGTGTGGTGTCCCTGCCAACCACCACGGTCACGTTGCTACCAGAATCCACGAACTTCGGTCCATCTGTGGAAAATTCATACATGTAATTATCAGCTAGTACTTATACGAAACTGCTAACTTAATTTTTGACAGATTTGTTAAGAAAACATTCGTTATGATACAAACATACATAATAGCATAATAATATATATTATTTTGAGCACTTTTGTGTTCGCGTGATTAGCAAGAAACTATGGAGTATATATAATTCGGTTCTGTTCAATAATATAATAGGCCGTTTCTTAGCGATGTTAATATAACAAGTAAGAATTCATACATAGTACATACATAATCATCACGCCTCTTTCCCACAGGGGTAGGCAGAGACTACTTTGTAAGAATTCAAATTAATAAAATATAAAATATTTACCTACCTAGCATCTAGTCAGAAAAAAAAATTTAAAATAAAAAATAGAACCGCCTTCAATTCGCTACTTTAAAAATGTCAAATTAAAATTATTTTTCGGTAAGTGCTACCTACTTATTTATATGTTGAAGTCGGTGCCTCAGTCCGCGCCACTGTTATATTTATGTGTGATAAGCGTGGCAGAAGTGGACTTATTGTATCTGCCTATTATAGTACCTATAAGTATATTCGGCTTGGAACTATTTTGAGCTGAGGCACCGACTTCACACAATATAAATAATTAGGTAGCACTTACCGAAAAATAATTTTAATTTGACATTTTTAAAGTAGCGAATTGAAGGCGGTTCTATTTTTTATTTTAAATTTTTTTTTTCACGCTTTTTAGTTTCGTTTTGTAATTTATCCAATTTTTAACACCAATTTATGTAGATGAAGCGAAAGAGGTATGTCAGGATCGTAGAAAGTGGAACAAAGTAGTCTCTGCCTACCCCTGTGGGAAAGAGGCGTGACGGTATGTATGTATGTATGTATAACACCTAATACCCGCTAGGGACTTGTGGCTCCACTGTTATAAAAATGTCGAATTACACTCCACCATAAGGTCGACGGAACCTATTTCTATGTGGTTTGCCCTTCGGGCATTTGAAGATACCTAACGAACCTAACCTAATTTTATTATTTCTAGTGAGTATTTTTAACACAGTTGGGACCACGATTAATACGCTCTAAGCTCTAATGCAATCTGTTCATCACTATTTACGAAATATTACTTAAAAGTGTCGTCTAAATATTCCTAACCGTTAGAAGTTTCTAAAAAATATGCAAAACACGGTATACGTGCTCACTTTATTTCTCACTTTTTAGTGGTTGTAGCCAAAGTGCATCTCACAACGATTCCATTAAGCCCAAACACGGCTTAGTTACATTGTTTTATAACAGAGTTCCGTTGGCTTCAGCATCAGATCAGTTCGAAAAAATCATCAGCTTAAAGCCTCTTCTTCTTAGTTGCTTATCTATATAAATCGAGATCACTTATAGCCGCGCGAGCATTACTTAGTTTTTACGAGTTCCGTTGGCCATCAGCAGTCTTCTTCATCAGGTCCAGTCCACCAAATTATACTTTCTGAATGTAAATACTTGATTTGGTGTCAAAAATGTTAAAATCGCTATAAGTGTGCTTATAAAATTTGAAGGTTGCCCTCGATTTCTCCAGGATCCCATTATCAGATCTTGATTTAGTGGCAATGGGACCAACTTGGAAGTATTCCCTTTCCAACAAAAAAAGAATTTTTGAAATCGGTCCACAACTGACGAAGTTCTGAAGTAACAAACATAAAAAAAAATAAAAAAAATACAACCGAATTGAGAACCTCCTCCTTTTTTTTTTGAAGTCGGTTAAAAAAAGGAAAGCGCTGCTTTATAAATGTCACAAGAAAATATTGACATCGTCAGTTTGACTTATACCATCCTTTCCTTTCCTCATGGCCCCTAAGTGAGCTCTCACCAAACTTGCTTGAAAAAAAAAATACCCATTTATATCTAAAAGTAAAATTTAGCTTATTGCCAAGTTCTAGATTCGGAACGATATATTTCCGTCAGCGCTATCAATACGTTTTTCTACATATCATTTCCAAGGATCCCGAGGTAATCAATCTAAAGTGTTAAGGCCCATCTGCAGCCTATTTGGGGAATAAATTATCTGAGTTTCAATTTGTCTGGTCTGATCGATTTTCAACAGTAGGCATTAATGGTTATTCTAAGCGGCTTTCCGGCTACGGGAATGCGAAAACTATCTAAAAACCAGTTGAACATTCACTTTTAGTAACAGAATTTTAAGTTTTAATTAATCCAGGAGGTCCAGTTTCTTTATACTAAAAATAGACGGTAAGTACCTACTGTTCTAGGTAATAGTTAATAGGTTACGTTCCCCGGGTTCACTATCTAAACCTTAGGTTTACAGGGTGACGATTTGCCAAACATGCATTTTCGAAAGTTTTAGGCCCCTCCCATTGGTCATCACTAACTCCCTTTTTCATAAACGCTCTATTGGCCTCTTTTTCTTCTTCTTTTTTATTTGTGGCGTTACAAGTCGTTATAGCGACGACAACTTCGCCAATGTCAGAGTAAAATTTTCTTAAAATAAAATCTTGTGACAAATTGTCGGCAACGTTGTACGGTAACACGGTCAAAGACCCCCCTCCCCCCCTGTCGGGCTCTTAGCCAACGGTCAATGATATCCCTCAGATACTGCCAGGAAATCATTAGCCGTTGCCCAGGGTGCACCGGACCAAGCACTGCTCTTCCCCCCGGACGGATCCAGAAACAAACCGCAGCTCTTGGCCACACGTGGAGGTAACCCGAGACGCACCCCCTATTGGCCTCTGCTAACTTAACAATCGTTTGTCCTTATCTGTCACTTTGACATTTACCTTTCACAGATAAGGACAAACGATTGCTAAGTCAGCAGAAGCCTATATAGCGTTTATGAATAAGGTAGGTAAGTATGTTAGTAGATCCGTCCTAAGCCTTTTTACACGTACACGTACAGTAGGCGGCAAATAAGTAAAACGTGGAGGGGATATGCGCAGTATGAAAATGATGTTGTTTTTCATACTGCGCACATCCCCTCCATGTTTTACTTATTTGCCGCCTACTGTGTCTCCGTGGGTCAGTTGTACTGTGCGTCGTGCAACCGCACCTTTAATACTAAATTTGGTTTCGCCAGCGATTCTCGCTCTCAACTCCGGAGCTAGCAGGGTTCGCCGTTGACGGATACGCCAAGGAGGGCGTGATGATGATGATGATGATGTTAGCATAATGTGACAGATAATTTTTTTCTAATGAACTATACTACATAAACCATACCTTTGTCCTCTCGCTTACGGGACAGAAAACAATAAGAAATAGTTGATCTAACCTAAATGATTCACGGTTAATTACATCATACATATTCGTTAAAGGTAATCGCGGTCTGCATCCCGTATAAAAATGTCTAAAGCAGTGTTGTTATGTATATCCATATCCGTAACCGAAACTATCGGATATCCGAAATAAAAAAATATCCGTAACCGAAACCGAATCCGAAATAAAAGTTTTGGATATTTTCGGATAGGGTGGAGTCTAACTAAATACTACAACCCGTACGAATTAACTGTGCACTCCGCTGGAATGCGACATCTCTCCCGCTACCTAATGACGTCACAGCGCGAGGTGCACAGCAGTGTTGTTATGGATATCCATATCCGTAACCGAAACCGATATTATATTTTACCAATATCCATATCCATATCCGGATCCGAAATTAAATATCCATAACATCCCTGGTCTAAAGTTACACATCTGATCTTTTATAGATGCCCCCATTTAGTATGCCTATGTCCTAAAAGTATACCAAATTAACTCTTAGTTCGCTCTACAATGCATCAAATTAACATCAACTATTTTCATTAAAGTAAGTTAGTTACCAGATCAACTGACTACGAGTAGGTACGAAATGAAGTAAAAATAACAGTCACAAAGAATTAAAAGGTCACACAAAACGGGGCGACCGAAAAGTGTCGCCGAACAGTGACGCTCATGCCCCAGGGGAAATTAAGATGAAAAAGAATATCAAAAATATTATAAAATTTTAACTCGCGGCTAACAAAACAGCTGGATTGCGAGCGCCAAGTTTTGTATAGTATAAAGGCGTAGCCTAGCTAAGCTTCAATTTTTAAAACGGAAAAGCTTACTGGAGCTGACGGCTTTATCGCTTGAATAACGAAAAATGGAGTAAGAGTATTCATATGTGAAAACGCTTTTTAATAATATATTATTTGCTAGGCTGGCATAACCTGGGGCTAAGGCCTGACGGTATGACGGATGGTAAGACCATGACGTCCTAATTCCGACTCAGTTCAAGTTTTAGCTGTCACTTTTAGTATGAATCTGACAGCGAGCGAACTTAAACTGAATCACATTCAGACGGCATGGTAAGGCCCCAGGCTTATTACGTAAGGGTGCGACCACACCGCCGCTTAAAAAACGGTGACGTGACGGAATCACAACAAAATGTATGAAGAAACGGTGAGAAAACGTGACGCATACGACACGTCAGTGCGTATACGTGGCGGTTTGGTCGCACCCCAACTCGATCGCAATCACCATCGTCTTCATTTTGACAGTTCATGCATGGGCTGACAATTGGCATCGGAATCAGCTAGCTGTCACATTCATACAAGAACTGTCAAAATGAATACGATGGCGATTGCGAGCGACTTAGTACATAATAAGCATGCTGGTTGAGAAGAGCTGAAGACAAATTCCTGCAAACCATGCAATGCGCCAATAGGAGTTAGTATTAGTACATTACACCCTCGAAGGTGGTGAAATAAAAAATGTCTCAGATCGCAGGAACTTGTCGCACGAGCCAAAGGCGAGGGCGACAAACATGGTGACCTCGTCTTCCACTGGCCAGGAAGTGGACATTTCCGCTCGCGTAGCGGGCGGTAAATTGCGACTTACGGCCCGGGGCGATGTAAAAGAAATACAATACAATACAATACTCTTTATTGAACACCACAAATCAGTACAAAACAATACAGAAACAAAGAACAAAGTATACAATAGGCGGTCTTATGAAATTTTTGGCGATGTAAATTAAATGATTAGGTAGGTAGGTAGGTACCAGTGGCGTGGCGTCCATAGAACTCGATTCCCACTGGCTTACCTATTTTAAGGCAGTTGAGCAATTTATTGTGCAGAATTAGAGGAAAAGGTTAGTTAAGTTCCCTTCGACTTGCCTTCAGATATACTTGACGCCACGCCACTGGTAGGTACTCTATGAAAGCGTGGGTTTTTTATCTAATTACTTTTTTCTATTACAAGCTATTTACGGAGCCGCAGGCAAAGCTTGTTCCTCATACTCTTGATGGAATCAGCGCACCCGAGAGCCTGTTTAAAACGAACCGTCATCCTACAGCCGATAATTACTTTAATGACGGCGGCCCAGACCCATGCCCTTTTGAAACGTTTCCTGTAATGTATTGAATCGGTGACTTGACTTTCCTCCTATACCTCAACATGTTCCCTTTTCCGCAGTAATATTGGCTTATTCCTATCGAAATTTAAGCAAAATCACAGTCTGCTAATCCGACAACAAAACGTCCAGGCCGCTCCAACCTCAACACTAGACAATCAATATTCATCGAGACCTTCCCCGAAGTGTTTTTATTCCAACCCACTAACCCTGAGGCAGCCTAAGAAATCAATCACTCGATAGCCAGATGCGTCGCCAAACCAGGGAATTCATCACTTGTTTATTTATTTCACTTTGCAACACATTCAGACTAGGGGCCCGATTTTTGAAAGCACATGTGTGAAAATACCATTCGAAAGTGGTGAAAAAATGTGCTGAATTTGAAATACGAGAAGTAGCTTAGAAGATATTTGCGGCTCTCATTAATCATGTGGACTAGTCAAAAATTTGATTAGAGCCGTAGTTTTGAATATATAAACAGATTTATACCACTTTCGAGTGGTACTTTCGAGTGATGTGCTTTCAAAAATCGGGGCCCAGGTACAATCAAGGATATAAAGATTAGTATGTTACCAAGACGTCAAAAACATCTATACACCTTTATGCCATAAACAATAAGGCCTGTGACACATAAATTATTTGAATGATGGCTGTATCTGACTGTACCTACTTTACTATTTATTTCTTTGTTAGCTATAGGAATTTTATTATAACCCTAACGATTTTTAGTACCTATTTGGACTAAGGGTAGGTAACTGAGTTTACAGTAGCGGTATAATTAAACTGTAGAGAGAAAACCAGCCAAGTGCGAGTCCGACTCGCGCACCGAGGATTCAGTACAAATCCGGCAAATGAATATAAATCCAGTGTAACGGTGTACTACTTTGAGGATGAACCCGTAGAGGATTCGAAACGCTTCAATGTTTTTTGTGGTGTAGGGGACAGTTTGGGGGATTTATGTATGTTTTATGTGGCAACAGAGAAGAGGCTTTGCATGTAAAAACATAATATATTTCGCACAAGCTTGGCTGTCTTGCACGTGAGTAGCGGATAGCAAGCTAAAATATCTTTGTTCGTTACTCATACCTATTTTAAAACCTGTTTCTAACCACCAGCTATATCCATTAACTCATTTCTCCTCTACGATTAACACAAACATTACGATTTGTTCAACTGACTTACGTGATATATAAGTAAACTCAAACAGGCGTAAATTCTGACAATCACAAAGGTACGAGTGAATGCTTTTTCACTTATTGTTTATTCCTGAAGTGTGAAGATAGAAGCTTTTAAATTACTCGTACATGTACAGAAAACCTTTCTTTTATTTCTTACTCATAAAATTCATGAGACGTAGTGGGAAGAAAAAACCCTTTGTTTGAGCCGGCATTGAAACTCAATGTCAAAAAGAAAACAAAATACTACGTTTAAAAATTCTGCAGCTTTTGTTTTATTGTTCTTTCCGACCGTATTCGCTTCGCGCTGGAAACAATATTTTTCAATTGGCTAAGTATTTAAGAAGATAAATGAACTAGTTTTCAGTTATTATTATTGCACCACTTGAACGAAGCTGTCGGTTTACGTTTTGTCTATTATTCTTTCGTTAAATAATTTTAGCACGAGAATTAATGTAAACGAAGTTATTGCAGATGGTTAAAATAGGTACAATCGCCATCAACCTAGGTACAAGTTTCGGTGCTCAAAAATATCTGAACATTCTCTTAAGCAATTAACGTCGTATTCAGTTATTTTGTTACAAGCTAATATTTAACTTGGAATGTAGTACTCGAGCCAAAAGTTGCAAGTAAAATAATTATAACCTACTTTTGGTATATTTGGTATGTGCAAGATGGATGGAAATGCAAGTACAGCCAACAAATAGAAAGCTTGCTTTTAAATAAATAGAGCTGTGCTGTATATGATTGCAAATTGCAAATGTCCTCGTAATTTAGATACTAAACTAAAAATTACGAAAAAGCAAACATTCGGTAATTAATTATGTAAGTGCTACTATATAAATACATACTCTATAGCATAATCACGCAAAGAAACATGAAAACTTTCACTCCTCTTCCATCTGTGATTTAAAAATTGAAGGCTATTGAGAAACTTCCATCCGTCCATTGAGAGCGAACTCAATTCATTCCCTCCTAGATTGCAATTCGAGTGTTCGTTTTCTCACTAATTAGACACAGCGACACGCTCACTTGGTACTTTAATAAAGATAAAGATACGAAACTGAATATTACTTCCGAGTAAGTACTTTGCTGTGCGAATACGTTTCGAAATCGGCATAATTTATAACGAGAGCTTATTTCAGAGTACTTGCGATTAATTTCAATGCGAGATGTAATGATATTGAAATTCTTCAAGTGGAAATTGAATCAGACGTTAATATTTATCTATTATTTAACGGATGCTCTACAGAATTACCTACACATCGATCAAATCCGGGGGTGTACAACGGGGCGCAAGACCGTCTGAGCAGAATAAATAGAAATTCCAAATCGTATGGGCGAGAAAAAACAAAAGAGAGCGTATCCATTTGATGGAACAAATTGTCAATCGACAATCAATCAACTGAGCGGTAAAAACATTACCTGGCTCGGAGCCTACAAACGTGCGAACTAAGCTTAATGTGGCGTCCCCCTAGAGCCTCGACCCAGCTGATCGTGCATAGCCAGCACTATAAATTGCTGTAACGCTTCCTTTCCTTTCCCCAACATTTGGACAAATGTTGGCCGGCCTTGATATTTGACTAATCTATCTTGTTCATTTGTTTCATTAAGAGATTATAGTCACTTATCCCCTTTATTTTAGTAGGTAGGTACTTTAACTAGACTAATGAGGTAGGAGTAGAAGTCACTTATTTAAGAAGTACCTACTTGGATTTGAAAAATCTCTCTTAAACCCAGATACTCGATTTCTAAGTAATATTTTTAGCATAAGTACCTACAGCCTTGTCATTTTAATGATTCGATGTTCTTCTCAAGTAATGTAGGAGTAATGATATGAAATGAAATGAAATAATTTATTATGCTTTAAAAATGGTAAGAAATGGTCTTGTAGTTAATTATAGGTACAGTGACATGTCTAACCAAATACATTGGCATGCAAAATATTATCTTATAATCTATCTTATGATCAAAGGTGAAATTTGCCATATTATTATCAATTATTTTTATTAACTATTAATTATTTTTATTAGTATCTATCTATATTATAAAGATTGAGTTTTACTAATAAATAAGTAGGCACATATAAGCACGCATATTTCATTGATAACAGAATTCGTTGTTAAACATGAGTTAATAAGGCTTGCACGACCGGTGTCACGCCATTGATACATGATCTTGCGATTGATCGTGGGCGGAGGTAGATCCTTACCGTCACACGAGCCAGTTTCCCATTTTCCACTCACTAACAGACATGACATGACGCTAAAATCTTTAATGGTAAATTGGTACACCGCTATCAACAACAAACAAACGTTTCAACAGCACAATCACAGTCCTATAATTAATATACCCAGTGTTAAACGCTTTCCGTTCTTTATTACCTCGTATTAAGTACTTGATAAGTAATTAATAAAAGCGTAATTTAATTACACATTTATGAACAGCCACAGCGAGTGGAGCGATAATTAAATATCTGTACTGCAGTTTATTTGCGGAAATCCTACGAAAGCGCTCAATATCAGCATCAATATTTCGTAGCACTATGGTGCTACTGCTACGGTATTTCGTAGCTGTTTCGTAGCAATAAATGACGTAAAAAATATTCGTCTACACCTAGATTTCATGATTGTCCTTTTCTCCCCTTGTTAAGTAAGTTAATTTTAGCTTCCATAAGTATCTGTACACTTAAAGTGCTTTACTTACCTACAGCGTCAACAACTACTTTGATAATTGTTTACGGCGCCTAGTAACTTCTAGTGCATTTTTTCATGATGGTAATATTATATAATATATTGAATTAATTAATTTACCGTTAGCTGAACGTCAAAAGAAAGCTATGTCCGGAAATGGAATACAGATTCTTAATAAACCGTATACTTGCCTGGATTCCTGAACATAGCACTTTTTTCGTTTTTTTTTCTGTTGGTATTCTAGTTTTTAGTATCGTTTAGGAACACTCATTTATGATGCTCGCTGTACTTTTTGGCAGCCAATCTATGGGTTAACATAATATGTAGGTAAAGACAACATTACCCCTTAAAAAACTTAGTACTTAGTGGCACTTAATGTTGAGTGACTTATTCCACTATAACTATCCCCTGGTTCGAACCTAAACTGAATCGCATTAAGACGTCATGGTACGGCGCCTGGCGTCATATGGAAAACTGTTCACGTTTCTGGGCTTGAATGCCTCAGTCAGTATCTACTCCTTCCATTCGACCGCATTCACCGATGCGATGAGCCGTTCGAATTGACAACGACGTAAATAAATAAATCTAACTAATATTATAAATGCGAAAGTATGGATGGATGGATGTATGGATGGATGGATGGATGGATGGATGTTTGTTTGTTACTCAATCACGCCAGAACGGCCCAACGGGTCTGGATGAAATTTGGCACATAGATAGAGAAAGTCTGGAATAGCACATAGGCTACTTTTTATCCCGGAAAATTGCGTAGTTCCCGCGGGATAGCGATAAACGAATTCTTTGCAGACGAAGTCGCTTGCAAGAGCTAGTAAATAATATATAATAAATATCATGGGACAAATTACACCAATTGACCCAGTCCCAAACTAAGCAGAGCTTGTGCTATGGGTACCGGATAAACATACTTATATAATGTATATACTTATTGAATACTAATCTCCTTTTGGCCTGTCCTTTTTCATCTTCCAAAACTTACTCCAAATCCTTCACAGTCCACTCTGCTAAGCTGTGGAATCGGTTACCGACCTCCATCAGGCAGTCTGCCTCCGTGGCGTCGTTCAAGGAGGGCTTGAGGAGGATGTGGCTCACACCATCTCCTTAAATATTGTATGTGTGTACTCATATTGTATGTAGTGTGTATATAAGCATGTGTGTAATGATATTTAGTATTAGTTAATTTATGAATTGTTTGTTTGTTATATTTTGAGATGTACGCTCTATTGTGGCTTTCACCATATTAATATTTTAAACTCACTCTTTGTCGGTCCCTCGCTTAATACTCCTCTCATCTTTTCAAAGGTTAACTGGTAGAGATCCCTTATAGGGATAAGTTCGCCTTTGTGCATAATATCTAATGTTTTTTTTTGTGATTTGTGCCTGTTTCTTTATATTTGTACAATAAAGCATTTACTTACTTACTTACTTAATGTAGAAAAATACATACAACATCCATGACTCGGGCACAAACATTCGTATTCATCATACAAATGTCTGGCCCTAACGGGATTCGAGCCCGGGACCTATAGCTTCATAGTCAGGGGCACTAACCACTAGGCTATCCGGACGTATGCTTAGAGTCTCGAACGCGTTTGCGTTAAAATGACAAATACTATGAGAACATTTGCCGTTTCAATCCGCAAGTGGCGCTGCCAATTTTGCCATAGTAATTGAATACGTTTACGTGAACGCGATCGAAACGTTATTTTATTTGAAATTTTTCTATATTAATTACCCTTTTCGACATATATATACGTCCATTACTTCAATGCAAAAGCAACCTTCCTTCAATAGGGTTTAGGTTCAACTTAAGGGATCGCAATAAAGAAGTCTGGCGTTTGGGTGACATCTTTTGTATTTAACGTGATGGCGTAAAGGTAACATCTTGTAAAGGATAACATCTTGGAGAGGGTTGCTAAATATAAATACCTCGGTTCGTGGCTAACAGTCATGGGAGAGCTACACCGAAATACGGACGCGTATTGAAATCGCTCGGGCAACATTTCTAAAGATGAAGCGTGTACTCTGCAGTCCTCAACTCTCTCTTGCTCTACGTATCAGACTAGTGCAGTGCTACGTTTGGCCGGTCGTTCTTTACGGCTGCGAAGCATGGACCATTAAGAAAGACCTCCAAAAGCGTCATGAGGCTTTCGAAATGTGGACATACCGTCGAATGCTTCGAACAAGTGGACGGATAGAGTCCCAAACCAGAGCCTCTAGTGTAAATTTTTGCATATAAAAACGTCTCGAACGCGTTCACGTAAACGTCTCAATTACTATGGAAAAATTGGCAGCGCCACTTGCGGATCGAAACGGCAACAAACTGAGCCTCTAGTGTAAGTTTTCGCATATAAAAACGTCTCGAACGCGTTCACGTAAACGTCTCAATTACTATGGAAAAATTGGCAGCGCCACTTGCGGATCGAAACGGCAACAAACTGTTCTCATATTATTTGACATTTTAACGCAAACGCATTCGAGACGTATTTTGTGACCGAAAACTCACACTAAGCATACTGGAGGTCCTAAGACGAATGGCGAAAGAACGAGAGCTTGTTCGAACCATCAAGCAGCGCAAGGTTGCATATTTGGGTCATGTGTTACGCCATGATAGATATCAGTTGCTGCGCACCATCATGATGGGGGAAAAACAAGGGAAAAGGAAGGTGGGAAGAAGTCTGTGTCAAATGTCTTGGCTAAGAAACAT
The DNA here is from genome assembly GCA_963854515.1 of Pandemis heparana. Lineage (NCBI taxonomy): Eukaryota > Metazoa > Arthropoda > Insecta > Lepidoptera > Tortricidae > Pandemis > Pandemis heparana. The sequence continues at coordinate 8,037,145 of OY978011.1, read as the reverse complement.
CAGAGAATGGACCGGTATAAAAACCGTAGAGTAACTCTTTGCGCTGGCTAAGGATAGGGAAAAGTTTAAGAGTCTGACTGCCAACCTTCAGTGATGGAGAGGCACATAAAGAAGAAAGGTTAAAACGTTTACGTTAACGCGTTCGGGACAGTTTTTGTGTGAAAACTAACACTTGAGGCCCAGAAACTTCATGGTTGGGGCGACCCGCTGTCGTTACGGAGTGATTTTGCATCATTGTGTGTCATATTGCGTCTATTGGGGAGTAGCTTAACCGTTAGGGGTCTACTACAGTTTGATTTTTTTAGGGTTCCGTAGCCAAATGGCAAAAAACGGAACCCTTATAGATTCGTCATGTCTGTCTGTCTGTCTGTCTGTCTGTTCGTATGTCACAGCCACATTTCTCCGAAACTATAAGAGATATACTGTTGAAACTTGGTAAGTAGATGTATTCTGTGAGCCGCATTAAGATTTTTACACAAAAATAAAAAATAAAAACATTTAATTTTGGGGGTTCCCCAATTTCCCCATACTTAGAAATGAAACTGAATTTTTTTTTTTCATTGAACCCATACGTGTGGTATAAAAATATTGAGGTTTCTAATATTTTTTTTTTTCAAACTGAATAGTTTGCGCGAGAGACACTTCCAAAGTGATAAAATGTGTCCCCCCCCTGTAACTTCTAAAATAAGAGAATGATAAAACTAAAAAAAAAAAAAGTTGTACATTACCATACAAATTTTCACCCAAAATTGGTTTGAACGAGATTTTAGTAAGTAGTTTTTTCTTATTTAATATTTGTCTGTCTATATAAGTAACCATTATAAAGTGACCTCACACTGCCTACATTTTGCTTAAAAGCAGAGCTCTGCTAACACTGGATTTTATAATAACTTAGCGAATTTGTACGGAACCCTCAGTGCGCGAGCCCGACTCGCATTTGGCCGGTTTTTTTGGAACTTTTTGCCACGCACGGTATAACTGCGAGATCAACTTGCGGGCGTCATTTCGGGACCGAACCTCGAGCCCCGAACCCGAAGACCCAAACGATTACCTTAAAGAGCCGGAAACGCACTCGTGATTCTACTTATGTTATAAGTGTCTATGGGTGGCGGCGAATGCTTCCATGACTGTGATCTGACTGCTCGTTTCCCCTTTATCATATAAAAATACTTAAAATTCAGAATATAGGTAGTAACGAAAATGTGACTTAATTTTAATCTAAGTTTTATAACATTAATTTTAATTTTAATTTTGATTATGATTATATTGAAAATAAAATAATGTTATAATTATTATGAATAAATGAGTATGAGTATAACCAGTCGCTATTGATACGAAGTTGTGTGAAAAAGCGGGCCGTTATTTTTGCTCGTATGTGTAGACATAAAACGAATAACGTTGAAGATTAATTCTAAAATTAAATAAATACATCACCTTTGGCGTTGACGCCGCAACTCAGAATCGCAGCGAAAATAAGTATTTCGCGCATATTATTCAATCACTTTAAATAATATTTTCTAAGACAAATTATACCTATTCTAACCGCAGAACAAACTCACGATTTAAATAAAATCTCAGTTCACAAGCAACGATCCTAAAAAATTACGGCGAAACGTAAATAAGTTTTGATTAATCTTCTTAAAATTTCCGAGACTAAAAATTATCAGAAAGTAATACGTCACGACCATTTACAGCAAAAAATTCTGAATTCTTGCGCGGCAATTTTTCGCGGAAATGCTGACGCTTTTCAAAGTTCTCGCCGCGTGTTTCGGACAGATTGGCGCAGCCTCGGACTGTTAGTGCTCCGTCCGACACCACGAACTCGACTAAATCCGCCCGCCAATCTCAAACGCTACTCTCTTCCACGCAGGCGCCGCTTCAGAGAAACAGTCTCACACAAAACAACAAGGTTCCACGGCATATTTTTAGCATACACAACACCGGACTTTATTGTTATTGACGTAGGCGTCGATTTGGATAAGAGATATTAAACATAGGACCAGTGCGCAAGCGATTTTTTTTAATAAACTGCTATCACTTTAGCTGTATCTTTTTGAAACGCGTGAAGTTTACCCGAATTCGGTTTTGTTGCGAAAAAGCTTTTAGAGCGTTGGCAATTGTTTTCGGAAAGTGTCTCTCGCTTTCGTGATCGGATTATTTTATTCGGAAACTTAGGTATTCTACACACGGAACTTGTAGCGTGTAAATACTTAGATCAGTCATTGACCCCTTCCTGACGTCGAGCAATTCTGTTCTTGACTGATCCTGTATACTGTATACATAACATTTCATTATGTGAGGATGTTATAATTTTACTATGTAAGGTATTTTCATTCTTACCTGTCCTATTTGGTAAACAAAATTCTAACCTCAAAACGTCTCATTTTTGTTATTTTTTTAACTATTTCATCGTAAATAAAGGAACTGGAGATGAAATATCAGCAAAATTATGTACAAAACATTGCCTCAGGTTTATTTGATAACATAATACACCTTATTCTTTACAAAAATTTGCACATTGAGGTTAGAATTTTGTTTACCAAATAGGACAGGTAAGAATGAAAATACCATACACTAAGTAGCACAAGTTATTGATAAAATTGACACTTGATTAGAAGTGCAGCGGAGTAAAGAGATGAGCAAAACGAAGAAAACTAAGACAACACAGATATGTAAGAGGTTATTATTCGTCGCTTGTAAATATATTTTAGAAAAAAAACAACCGTATTTTGTTACCTGAGCCTAACAATTTGCGGGACGCAGGACCAATGCCCTAAATTAATCTTAAAACGAGACCTTATTTTGGTTGTTGAAATTTAGTTACCTATTTTCCAAACAGTTCACTTTTTTTTGCAAACTGCATTAGGTGCTGGACAAAGGCTAACGATTATACTCGTAACATATCTAAGAGTTAATCTTGAGTTTTCCGTTGAATGATATCTGCGAGAACATTTTACGCAATAAATACGTGGCGCGAATTAGACCACCAATAATTAGTGAGCACAACACTATCGCCATGGACTTCATAGTCATGTTCTATTTAGGTACAAACATTTAAGAATTTAAACCATTCCAATATACTTAACTACCATAAAATAATGGCGAGTTTGCACATATATTGCGGGTGGTAGAGCCTTGTGCAAGGTCCGTCCGGATCGCTACCACCTTCTTACTCGCTAATCCTGCCGCTAAGCAGCAGCGCTTGCACTGCTGTGTTCCGGTGTGGAGAGTAAGACAGCCGGGGAAATTACGGGCGCAAGAGGCATTTCATCTAAGTCCTCTAGGTTGGCAACGCATCTGCAATCTCTCCGGTGTCTATGGGCAGTGGTGATCGCTTACCATCAGGTGACCCACTTGCTCTTTTGCCTTCCTATTCACATAAAAAATAAAAATATTTACATATACATATAAATATATAACCTAATCTAAAAATTTCATTTTTGATGCAAGCTTTTTTGCTGACTGCACTTTTGTTGACTCTACTTGCATTGCCATCCGTCCTACATATGCGTAGCAAATTTCAAGTCAATCGGACCAACCGTTGAAGAGTTCCCTCCTGCGGAGTCGATCCAGACCGGGCCACCAGAATTCTACTACCAGATTATTGTATTGTCATCCGACTTCCACAAGTATGCAAAATATCAATCGAGCTCAAGCGGTTGAAGATATCTGCTTCAAAATTGAGTCGCAAGATTCCAACCGACAAACAGGTAGGTTAGGTAAGTTAATAAAAAGCTTGGTAATAATTAATTAAATAACCATTGATATAGCCAAACTATCTATCTACAGCTATTGTCCGTCCACTGCTGGACGTAGGCTTCCATCATATTGCGCCAACTTTCGCGAACCTGCCAGCTGTCTTCCTAAGATCATCCGTCCAACGCGTCGCTGGGCGTCCCACACTACGCTTTCCCAAACGTGGTTTCCACTCTAAGATACGGTTGCTCCAACGGTTGTCAGTTCTGCGGCAAACGTGACCAGCCCATTGCCATTTCAACGTACTAATCCTTCGGGCTATGTCGACGACTTTCGTCTTGTCTGATATGCCCTTTACGGTCCCTATCTCTCAACGAGATACCGAGCATAGCCCACTGCATAGCACGCTGGGCGACTCTGAACTTATCCAGCCAAGCTGCATCAAAAATATTCTCACAAACAGCTAGCAATAAAAATACTAGGCTGTTACCACGATGCATGCCAGGCCATTTTCTTCAAATACCGTCTAGGCGTCTGCCCCTAAGTAAAGGCGTGCCCAGACGTATGACGTATGAGCGATTGTAACGAGGAAGTGCGCCAAATGCATTATTTTTACGAGACAGCCTTATGACCTATTAATTTCACCGCATGTCTCTTGCTTTCTGCTCGACATACGACCAAGTAATTGTAAGGCATTATAAAGAAACAAATAATCATATACTGCTATGTCAGTTGCAGAATTCGGAGGCGAGCTATACATTTAAATATGGGCACCTACGGAATATTAGCTTTAAGGTGGAAACACATTATTAACACGCGACGCGACCCGATGCAACGAATGTATGCGCATGGCGTCGCGTCGGATGTTCATAGTGTGGTTCTGGTCATAGAAAATAATACAATTTGATTCGACTCAACTCGCGTCGCGTTGCGTCGGGTCGCGTCGCGTGTCAACAATGTGTTTCCACCTTGAATAATAACCTAACCTAAAAATTTCATTTTAGATACTATGTAAGCTTTTTTGCTGGCTGTACTTTTTGTTGATTCTACTTGCATTGAAACAAATTTCAAGTCAATCTGACCACCCGTTGAAGAGTTCCCTCATCACCTGACAACACAAGTACCTACCTAAGCAAAATTTCAGCTCAATTAGATGAAGATATCTGCCTCAGAATTGAGTCGCAAGATTCCATAACAAACATACATAACATACATACGTTGCAAGTTAATATAAAGCTTGTAATGATAAATAAATAAATAAATATCTTGGGACAATTGACACCAATTGACCTAGTCCCAAACTAAGCAAAGCTTGTGATATGGGCACTAAACAACGGATAAACATACTTATATGTATAGATAAATACATACTTAAATACATATTAAACATCTAAGACTCGAGAACAAACATTCGTATTTTTCATACAAATATCTGCCCCGACCGGGGATCGAAACCGGGACCTCGAGCTTCAGTCAGAGTCAGGATCTCTAACCACTAGGCCATTCGGTCGTCAAGTGATAAAAACGGGCTACTGAAATAGACAACACATTTGTATTCGAGGTTTGGCTTGTTTCGTACCAATCCATGGATATTTGTCGAGGTGATCTCAATCGGATGACCAAAAGAGAAGGAACTTTAATTTGAAACTTAGGTGCAGTCGAGGGCATAAATATCGATACAGCCATCATGTCAAAATATACAAGTGCCGGCACGTAAGTCTAGCGATGACCGTTGATGCGCAGTAGTCGAAAATAAGGTATCGCGGGGGAGTGCGGGTGTCGCGGGCGGGCGTACTCCACGTTCGACTTACGTGCCGCCACCTGTATGTGTCACCGACGCCATTGTTTTTGACGTCTTGGTTACGTATTATATCTTTTATATAGCTTATAGCTTTTGCCCGCGACTTCGTCCGCGTAGACTTCATTTTATTGACAAAAGTCACATATTGCTACGCATATTTGTACAGGCACTTAACACCCCTATTCTGACATTTAGTTGGTATTTATTTTTTTATAAGCGATATTAAATCCCGTGGGAATTTTGAAAATCCCTCCTTAGTGCACCTCTATGATACTGAAGCAATTATTTATATGCGTTGCGATTTTTGACATGTTCATTGCTATCCCGCGGGAACTATGCAATTTTCCGGGATAAAAAGTAGCCTATAACCTAGCCGGTGATTTTCTCAGCAGATTAGTAGTTTCCAACAAAATCCGTTCAATCGTTTTCACGTGATGCGCGCACAAATATGCTAACAAACTATGGATTTTTTATCTGCAATAAATGATTATTATTATTATTATTATTATTAAATATACAGACCGTAAACAGATAAACAGATAAAAATTCTAAAAACTATTGGAACGTGTTCTGTTATCGATTCTAAGTATCACCAGCCTATTTTTTTTTAATATCTTCCATTTACAGACTTTCGACCCTCTTCAGCTTTATTATATGTATAGATAGATATTTATGCCCTTGACTGTACATATGTTTTGTAAACCAGATGGATTTCTTTTCTCACTCTAACGAGCAATCCGTTAGAGTGATATACTTACGAATCTGTTTTCCAATAGTTTCTTTTCCTTATTATTTTGACGATTTTTATTACAGTTTAGTACATGATACTATTAAGATTTAATCATGTGTGCTATTGAATAAGTTCCATAACCCACTTATTATGTGGTTGAAAAACTAATCACTACATAGTATAAAACAAAGTCGCTTTCTCTGTCCGTATGTCCCTATGTCCGTATGTATGCTTAAATCTTTAAAACTACGCCACGGATTTTGATGCGGTTTTTTTAATAGATAGAGTGAATCAAGAGGAAGGTTTATTATGTATAATACATGCATAATATACCGTGCAAAGCCGGAGCGGGTCGCTAGTTTCTTCATATACTTAACGGGTTTTCATATACTTGTGCAGTTTGAAAAAACAACAGATAGCTGCCAACACATCTTGGCCGCTACTCTACAGCCTCATAAAAAATAATGTTATGTTCAACAGTGGGTGTTCCATAGCTTATGCAACGCACACGATAAAAATAAATTCGATGGAGTTATAAAATGGGTTGCTATTCTGTTTCGGCAATAATCAAAGTTTACGACTAATCTCTGAAGGGTCGGAATTGCATTATTACCTTAGTTCTGGTGAGGTTGTAACTTGTATTGGCGTGGTGAATTAAGTTAGAGTAAGTTTGCATTTTGTTTGCAAAAAGCCGTGGTAGCCTAGTGGTTTGATCTGTGGCCTCTCAAGCAGAGGGTCGTGGGTTCGAATCCCGGGCTCGCACCTCTGAGTTTTTCGGAATTTATGTGCGATATCTCATTTGAAATTTACCATGAGCTTTTCGGTGAAGGAAAAACATCGTGAGGAAACCTGCGCACAACTGCGAAGCAATTCAATGGTGTGTGTGAAGTTCCCAATCCGCACTGGGCCCGCGTGGGAACTATAGCCCAAGCCCTCTCATTCTGAGAGGAGGCCTGTGCCCAGCAGTGGGACGTATATAGGCTGGAGATGAGAAGTTTGCATTTTCGTTTTAAGAACCATTTTCGATATTTTGTCTATCTACAATTAATCCTATCGGTGTATGTACGAGTATGTATGTAAACTCTTTATTGCACATAAAATAAAAAAACAGAAATACACAGAAAATAGTACAAAGGCGAACTTATCCCTAAGAAGGGATCTCTTCCAGCTAACCTGGTACAGAAAGGAACAGTTTACAAAAAAGGCAAGCAGTCATAGGTATTATGCGCAAATATCTAAGTGAAAGTAAGTACACTTTTAAAATTGTACCTAAATCATCACTACATAGTATAAAAGAAAGTCGCTTTCCACTGTCTGTCTGTCTCTATGTATGCATAGATCTTTAAAACTACGCAACGGATTTTGATGCGGTTTTTTTTAATAGATTAGTGATTCAAGAGAAAGGTTTATAATATGTATAATTCTACGCAGACGAAGTCGCGGGCAGAAGCTAGTCTGGAATATCAAAGAAGTCGCTGTTTTACACGCTAATACTGCCGCCAAGCGGAAGTGCTTGCACTGCTGTGTTGAAGCATGGAGAGTAATTAGTGTAGTCCACTCGGAATGCTTTTATCTTACTCGCTAATCCTACCACCAAGCAGCAGTGTTTTCACTGTTGTGTTCCGGCGTGGACAGTACCTACCAAATACAGCCGGAGTAACCACTGATAAAATAATAAGGTGCCAGAAAATAAAATGCGGATATTTCAGGGTCTGCGCGATTAATAGGTAAACTAAGAATCAATTAAAATCATAAATTATTTAAGTATATTGTGTGGTATTTTTTTTTCATAGAAAAATAATAATTACCATTACCGTCCAAAGATAATCATCCTTGCATTAGATACTGTATTTAAGTATGCTTTACACGTAAACTAATTAACAACGATATAAATAATCGATCCTCAAAATCTACGCATCTGATTTTCTAGCACTTGGTATCTACTGAAGGAAGTGTTTGAGTATTTTGGACAGACTGCACCGACGACAGTATTCTGAGCTGGAATATTGCACAGTATACAATATATTTAGGTTCAAAACACGTCTAAATAGTAACACAAATGCATGGATGAAATTTAACACCAACTCGAGCCAGCGGCAGCGGTAGGTATGTCTAGAAAGTTCCAAAAAGTTACTTAACGCTGAAGTTCAAACTGACAAACATGGCTAATGAGGAGTGACTTTGTACCTTCGTATCTCCATGTACCTATTTAATGCACGTAATGTAACAATGTATTTTGGGTAGATTTTTAGATTAGATTACAATTTTCGATCCCTTTGGGTCGAAGTGAACCTAATCCGTCAGTAAGCACCCCTAGCTTTGACATAACCATCTGTTTACACACCGTGATTTTTTTGAAAAAAAATAAAAAAAAATTGCAGTAGGTTTTTAAAAATCTAATCTGAGTACCACTTAGTTTTTATGGATGCACCTGTAGTATTCTTGGGTTTTAAGCAAGAATACATAAATTGTAATAATATTCAGATTAAATGAAACGAGGAGCTAGCAGCCATTCTTGTGTTTTTATTATTCGTTCTGTCCACAGATAAAAATCAGTCATAGATCACTTAAGCCTTCTACATATTATTTTAAGCTAACTTCACACATACAACATCCTTCCTTTCCAGTTAAAGTAACATACTAATCAACAATTACATATTTCACAATAGTACTCCAGAAAGAATGCAGTATTTTCTATTAAGAACATAGTACTATTTTGTTTCATAATCATTAAGATAATATGGTTTTTTAATTTGCCTACCAGATCTTGATACATAATTATAATTACTACCTGAAGGCAATATCTTATTCTGAGGATGATTTCCACCACTATTTTTAGATACATTTTCAAAATTCTGTGTCATTGGAATGTCATTATTAGGTACAAAGTTTTCACTGTCATTAATTACAATATTATCATAATCAAAGTTGTTTTCTTTATAATTACCTCCCTTAATCAACATATACCTATTTCTTTTAATCACATTTCCATCTTCATTTTTAATATGGTATGACCTGGGACCTGGAGCCTTTCCTACAACAACACCACTTTGTAACGGTTTAACATTATTTTCATTTTGAATTTTTACTATATCTCCTTCTCTTAGTTCTGGTAAGGCTCTAGTTCTCTGATCATAATACAATTTTTGATTTCTTTGTCTTTCAATCAATTCCTTATTATATTTATGCATGTTGTCTTTATCAAAATTAACATTTCTACTAACACTAGGAAGTATGGTCTTTACTTTCCTTTTATACAATAACTCACTAGGAGTTTGATCACCATGTCCTACTGGAGTATTTCTATACATAAGCAATCCTAAATTTATGTCTCTATTAGTATAAATCAGTTTTTTCAGTATACCTTTTGTAGTTTGTATAAAACGCTCGGCTAATCCATTTCCTTGGTGATGCTTTGGACTAATAATTTTGTGCTCAAATGCCCATTCTTTAGCAAACTTTTTAAATTCAAAACTAGTAAATTGTGAACCTGAATCCGAATATAACATGTCACATACTCCATGTCTAGCCAATATTGATTTTAAACAGTTTATTACTGTGGTAGTGTTCATGTCCTGTAATTTACTTATTTCCACAAACTTACTATATGAGTCTACAACTAGTATGTAGGGTTCACCATAAAGAAAAAATATATCAGTTGATAATATTTGCCAAGCATCATCAGGTATTTCCTTATTCAATAATGGTTCCTTCCTATTATTGTTTTGAAAGCTTCTACAAGCATCACGATTTTTAACACAATCTTCAATTTCTTTAGACATATTTGGCCAAAATACAGATTTTCTTGCTAAAGCTTTACATTTTTCTATGCCCAAGTGTGCATAGTGAATTTTATCTAATATTTCAGATCTTTTACTTTTAGGTATTACTAACTGACTTCCTTTGCAAATCAAACCATTATATTCACTTAACTCATCCCTGTAACTATAATATATTTTTGCATCACTATCAATTTCACTTTTATTATTTGGCCAACCATTTAAAATATATTTCAAAACACATTGCAACTCTCTATCCTGTCTAGTTTCATCTGTCATTTCCTGTACTTTCTGATCTGTTATTCTTATACTGCCAATTACCATAGCTACATGAGCTTCTACATCAATATCATATGTTTGTGATGTATCATTCAAGTATGATCGACTTAAATGATCCGCCACCAACAGCTCTTTACCAGGTTTATATACTACTTGAAAACTATAGGGTTGTAAAGCCATTTTCATTTTCTGCAATCTAGCTGGGCATTTATTCAGGGGTTTGGCAAAAATTGAGACTAAAGGTTTGTGGTCAGACTCTACTACAAACTCTTGTCCATAAACATATTGATGAAATTTAGTACATCCATATAAAATTGCTAAACTTTCTTTCTCAATCTGACTGTACATTTTTTCTGTAGGTGTCAAAGCTCTAGAACCATAAGCTACTGGTTTACTATCTTGCAAAATAACACATCCCAAACCATCCTTGGATGCATCTACGCTCAAAATTATTGGTTTATTTGTTTCAAAATATGTCAACACTGGTGGTTTACATATCAAATCTTTTAATTTATCATAAGCCTTTTGCTGTTACTCTGTCCAAATAAATGGCACATCTTTCTTATTTAATTGTCTCAAAGGTGCCGTTACCTCAGATACATTTGGTATAAAACGAGACACATAATTAATCATACCCATAAAACGCAATAATTCTTTCAGACTACTTGGTTCTTTCATTTCTGTAATGGCTTTAATTCTATCACTATCTACTTTGATCCCTTCTGTTGTGAGAATACCTATGTCCCAAATACTTTACTTCTTGTTTTTTAAATTGACACTTTGACCTTGTAAACTTAATTCCATATTCTCTTGCTTTTTCTAACACTTGCTTTAATATTTGATCATGTTCACTTTCTGTTTTTGCATGAATCAAAATATCGTCTATATATACTTCTACATTTTTTATACTACCGAAAATGCTACTAAACACTTTGAAACACTTCAGGACTGGATGCTAAACCAAATGGCAATCTATTATAATAATACCTACCATAAGGGGTGTTAAATGTGGTCAATTCTCTGCTATCTTCTGACAAACAAATCTGAAAAAATCCTTTATTAGCATCCAAAGTACTGAAAAATTTGCTACCTGTCAATTTGACTGTAATTTCTTCTAAAGTTGGGATCTGAATATGTTCTCTTTGTATTTGACAATTTAAATACTGGGGATCTAAACAAATACGCAATGATTTATCAGGTTTTCTAGTCATAACTAATGAATTTACAAATTCTGTGGGCGACTCAACTTTTGATATTATTCCTTTTTTCTCTAGGCTATCCAGCTCATTTCTTAAATCCTCCATTAATTTAAAAGGTACATGTCTACATGGCTCTATTTTACCTGTTGCCCCATCCTTCAATTTAATTTTATACTCATAATCTTTAATTTTTCCTATGCCTTTAAACAAGTCTTCATATTCTTTTAAATCTATCTTGTTTGAAATACTATTTGCATGTACAGACCTCTGAATCAATCCCAATTTCTCTAATATAGGTAAACCTAGTATTGGCACATAATCCTCTTTACTTACTTGGAAATTTATTACACTTTCTTTATTTTTAATGTTACACTTTAAATTTATTTGCCCTGCTGTCAAAATTTTACCACCATTATAGTTAGTCAGCTGTAAATCAGATTTTTCAAACTTGAATATGTTCATTTTATTGCAAACAGATCTTGGTATCACATTACATTGAGCTCCTGTATCTAACTTAAATTTTATGTTTTTGTTTTGTTGAACAAAATGAACATACTCATACCAACTATTTTCATTATTTTTACCAACCACAGAAATGTTTATTTGTTGCGAGTCACTATCACTGGAATCTTGTTGGTGTGTCGGTTCTCTTCTGTCTTGCTGTTGCTGCACCCTAACTGCACCTATCTTGTTCCACCGGCATTTCTTGATAAAATGACCTATTTTACCACATCTTGAGCACTTCTTCCCGTAGGCCGGACATCTATTCTTCTCATGTCTATATCCACACCTGTAACATTCTGCATGCTGCCTGCTTCCTTGATGCTCATATCCTCTTGAGTGACTCGAACCTCTTGCACTGTTGCCTGCTACTCCGCCTCGCTGATTCCAATCTGTTCTTTTTGATGTTGCTTGTCCGCTACTATAATTCTGTGTATTCTTCTTGTCCAACTCTCTGTTTTCTGATGCTGACTTTTTCTTGACAATTTGTACTTCTGCTGTATTTCTACCTTGTATCTGTTTTACTTGTTCATTTGCTAACTCAGCTGCTTTGCATATATTTATTGCTTTCTGAAGTGTTAGGTCATGTTCTCGAAGCAACCTGTCTGTGAGTTTCTTATTATTTATTCCCGAAACTAGCTTGTCTCTAATTAATCGGTCCGTCAAGGTACCAAAATCACATTCTTTGGCAAGCTTTCTCAACTCCGTGATATAACAATCAAAACTTTCACCCTCATTTTGATTTCGGGTAAAAAATACATGTGAATTAACACTTTCATTTTTCATGGGAATATAATATCTTTCAAATCCTTCGATTACTTGTTTATATGTTGGGGATTCTCCCAGATTTAGTGTGTTGTAAATATCGATGCACGTGTCCCCCATACAATGCAGCAATAATGCAACTTGCACACCGTCGCTTTTCTTGTCTGCCCCGCTGGCTATTCTATATATCTCAAATTTCTGCTTCCATTTCTTGAAGTTTTGGTTGTCCAGAGAATTTGGTGGTTTTAATCCAACCACACCTTGAAAATTTGCCGTTCCTTCTGCTTCTGCCATCTTTTATTTTCTTCCTGTTGTCTTCAATGTTATTTTCTTGTCTTGTTATATTTTCTTTTCTCTTTGTCCTTTGTCCGCAGCGCCATGTAGTATTCTTGGGTTTTAAGCAAGAATACATAAATTGTAATAATATTCAGATTAAATGAAACGAGGAGCTAGCAGCCATTCTTGTGTTTTTATTATTCGTTCTGTCCACAGATAAAAATCAGTCATAGATCACTTAAGCCTTCTACATATTATTTTAAGCTAACTTCACACATACAACAGCACCTAGTAATGTGCCGAAGTTATCGTAAATAAAAAAAACACGGTATATAGTTACTTACCAGTGGCGTGGCGTCAAGTATATCAGAAGGCAAGCCGAAGGGAACTTAACTAGCCTTTTCTTCTAATTCTGCACAATAAATTGCCCAACTGCCTTAAAATAGGCAAGCCAGTGGGAATCGAGTTCTATGGACGCCACGCCACTGATACTTACCTACCTCACAGAATAAATAGAAAGAGAGCTACCTATTTATTTACACTTAAATTCGACACATGTTTTTCGCAGCATAGCAAACGTCTCAAACGTGTTCGTATAAAAGCGTCAAATATTATAATTATTCTCGCAGACTTTTTTTGTCAAAACTTACAAGACTGAAAACCAAAAACATGAGGAAACGGTCACTGAGACTTGTGATAAGTAGGTATAAAAACTGATATAAAATAAAAAGCCAGTGGGAAGTAGGTAGGTACTTAGATACTTAGTTCCCTGTTTGTTTCCTCTTAAAAAAATTAACCGATTTTGTTTTTTCTTAGACGACTAATTTGACTATTTTTTTCATTTTATTCGTTAAAATGATTTAATGAACGTCTGAATATGGCATTGAAGGTTCTATAATAGTATTTTATGCAACAGTTGTATAAGAGGGGTCAAAAAAAGCGAGTGGTGTGGGTTACGATGTGAGCGTAGCGAACATCGTAAGAAAAGACACCACGAGCATTTTTTGACTTATTTATACAACGTTGCATACAATACTTTTTCTACGACTTCATTAAAATTATCATCATCATCGTCATCACATCATCAGCATTTGAAAGGTGTTCAGCGTTGGGCCTAGGCCTATGTACTGTTAAATAAAACATAAATAATACCAAACTCGGGCTCAGAGCGACCAAATTACCCGAAAATGATACCCAATCACCATTTTTGTGTCAAGTGTCAAAATGACATCCGCCATCTTGGATCCTAAAAAATCCGCCAAATTCGCGATCAGAGCCACCAAATTACCCGAAAACGACATCCATGAACATTTTTGTGTCAAAAGTGTCAAAATGTCATCCGCCATCTTGGATCCAAAAATTTTTGCAAAATTCGTGCTCAGAGCCACCAAATTACTCAAAAACGACACCCATGAACATTTTTGTGTCAAAAGTGTCAAAATGTCATCCGCCATCTTGGATCCAAAAAATTATATAAAATTCGTGCTCAGAGCCACCAAATTACTCGAAAACGACGCCCATGAACATTTTTGAGGCAAAGGTGTTAAAATGTTATCCGCCATCTTGAATCCAAAAATTTTGCCAATTTCGTGATAAGATCTACCAAATTACCCGAAAACGACAACCATCAACATTTTCATGTCAAGTGTCAAATTATGTCAGTCAAATTGAAATATTGTACACACTTGGGCAGTGGTGATCGCTTACCATCAGGTGACCCACTTGCTCGTTTGCCTTCCTATTCACATAAAAAAATCTTTTTTATTTTGTTTGCTTTCTAAATTGCTAACACCGTATTTTGTCCTAAACGCCAGAATGGTTTCTGGCCTTAGTCCTGACGGACAAATTAAAAAAAAAACAACTCGACTATGTTAGAAAGCTACTGTAATGTGAATATTATAGTAGAGTTGCGAGCCATATAGCATAGACTACACTGAAAAAAAAAAGCAGTAAGACTAACTGGAATTCCATTAAACCATACTGCTTTGCGCGGTAAAAATGGAGCCAATTGTAAAAACCAGTTAGTGTAACTGTTTTAAAACAGTTAAGGTCAAAACAGTAAATTTAACTGTTATATTTTAACTGTTTATAAACAGTTATATTTAACTGATTGGACAGTTACATACAAAACAGTAATTTTAACTGTTGATGATTATAACTGTATCACACTTAAAATAACTGTCAATTTATATTTTTCTAACAGTACCAACAACTGCGAAGGAACAGTTTATTTAACTGTGTGCTCAGTTGCTTTTACTGTTTCTCTTCAGTAATTGGTACTTGGAGTACAATTGCAGAAACTGTTTCTACACAGTTAACGGTACTGTTGCTACAGTAACGACTACTGTGACCAAACAGTTTCTGTAACTGTGTCCTTAGCTGCTTTTACTGTTTCTCTACAGTAATTGATACTATGAGCACAGTTGCAGATACTGTTTCCACACAGTTAACGGTACTGTTGCTACAGTAATGACTACTGTGTTCGAACAGTACCTGGAACTGAGCGCTCGGTTGTTTTTACTGTTTCTCTACAGTAATTGGTACTTAAAGCACAGTTGCAGATACTGTTTCTACACAGTTAAAGGTACTGTTGCTACAGTAATGACTACTGTTTTCAAACAGTACCTGGAACTGAGCACTCGGTTGTGTTTACGGTTTCTCTACAGTAATTGGTACTTTAAGCACAGTTGCAGATACTGTTTCTACACAGTTAACGGTACTGTTGCCACAGTAATGACTACTGTGTTCGAACAGTACCTGGAACTGAGCACTCGGTTGTTTTTACTGTTTCTCTACAGTAATTGGTACTTTAAGCGCAGTTGTAGATACTGTTTCCACACAGTTAACGGTATTGTTGCTACAGTAATGACTACTGTGTTCGAACAGTACCTGGAACTGAGCACTCGGTTGTGTTTACTGTTTCTCTACAGTAATTGGTACTTTAAGCACAGTTGCAGATACTGTTTCTACACAGTTAATGGTACTGTTGCTACAGTAATGACAACTGTGATCTAACAGTACCTGGAACTGAACAATCGGTTGTTTTTACTGTTTCTCTACAGTAATTGGTACTTTAAGCGCAGTTGCAGATACTGTTTCTACACAGTTAACGGTACTGTTGCTACAGTAATGACTACTGTTTTCGAACAGTACCTGGAACTGAGCACTCGGTTGTGTTTACTGTTTCTGTACAGTAATTGGTACTTTTAGCACAGTTGCAGATACTGTTTCCACACAGTTAACGGTACTGTTACTACAGTAATGACTACTGTGTTCGAACAGTACCTGGAACTGAGCACTCGGTTGTGTTTACTGTTTCTCTACAGTAATTGGTACTTTAAGCACAGTTGCAAATACTGTTTCCACACAGTTAACTGTACTGTTGCTACAGTAATGACTACTGTGTTCGAACAGTACCTGGAACTGAGCGCTCGGTTGTTTTTACTGTTTCTCTACAGTAATTGGTACTTAAAGCACAGTTGCAGATACTGTTTCTACACAGTTAAAGGTACTGTTGCTACAGTAATGACTACTGTTTTCGAACAGTACCTGGAACTGAGCACTCGGTTGTGTTTACTGTTTCTCTACAGTAATTGGTACTTTAAGCACAGTTGCAGATACTGTTTCTACACAGTTAACGGTACTGTTGCCACAGTAATGACTACTGTGTTCGAACAGTACCTGGAACTGAGCACTCGGTTGTTTTTACTGTTTCTCTACAGTAATTGGTACTTAGAGCACAGTTGCAGATACTGTTTCTACACAGTAGATAGTACTGATTACAAAGTACCGTCTACTGTATAGAAACAGTATCTACAACTGTGCTCTAAGTACCAATTACTGTAGAGAAACAGTTATTGGTACTTAGAGCACAGTTGCAGATACTGTTTCTACACAGTAGATGGTACTGATTACCAAGTACCGTCTACTGTATAGAAACAGTATCTACAACTGCGCTCTAAGTACCAATTACTGTAGTGAAACAGTTTTTGGTACTTAGAGCACAGTTGCAGAAACTGTGTAGACAGCCGTAGGTTACTGCTCCTGCTGTATCATTTACTGTTAAGAGACAGTAACAGGTACCGAAGAAGCAGTAACCTACAACTGTGCCGACACAGTTTCTGGAACTGTACCCTCAGTTGATATCACTGTTGTAGAACTTCAGAACAGTGTCCAACGTGAAGGGGTACTATACTACATTCAGCTCGAAAAGTACTTTAACACTTTTTGGGCAAAACACTTTCGTGACTCGTACCTCTGTAGTACAACATGTTACGTATCATATCATACAAGGATGCGTAGAAAATATCATACGATGAGTCTGTTAACTCGGAGGCTACCAGACCTATCAGTCCGAAATTGCTTTAAGTACTGCACCTGGTGTTAAAATACTATTCAAACCGAAACAAAATTAAACAGACCACAATTTACAATAAGTGTTGTATTAAAATATGTATATTTTAAATGGGCATATTTATGTTAAACCTCAAATTTACACAGTCAACATAAAGTCTTTTCATTCTTAACTGTCCTATTTGGTAAACAAAATTCTAAAGAATAAGATGTACCTCTAATATGTTATCAAATAAACCTGAGGCAATATTTTGTACATAATTTTGCTGATATTTTATCTCCAGTTTCTTTATTCACGATGAAATAGTTAAAAAATTTCAAAAAAGAGACGTTTTGAGATTACAATTTTGTTTACCAAATAGGACAGTTAAAAATGAAAAAATATAATTATTTTTTACATCTAAGTTTTAATTAAAATTTACAACTTGCCTACAAGAATTAGTCAAGATTGACCGATATATATTGGATATATATATATCAAAACTTGATATATATATATCCGATATATACATATATCATAAAATATCGTATATTTTAAATCCTTTTGAGCAATAAAAGCGAAAATCATTCGTAATAAAGTTTTACCTACTGAAACGTTGAGTAATCCTCGAAAACAGTGTATTTCTTACACCCTACACAATAAATTTGTGTACCTAATGAAGTCTGTCAAATAAGGATATGAAACATAATATTGTTTTATATAACTTTATAGAGTAGATAAGATTAACCTAGGATTCCCGACCAAGAATCACTAGTATAAGGTTACCTTGGCATCAAATGAGTCAATCAATTGCATCTAGGCCTACGGTAAACTTAACTTAAAGCTTCGCGCTTAAAGCGTGGAGACACCACAATCACTCAATAAAGCAAGAACTGAAGACGTTACTTTTTCTTTTTTGTCTATAGCTTTGTATGGTATGTTGTAAATGGCCCTTTGTAAGAACTACCACACGTGCAAACACTCACTTGGAAACTGTAAGTATAAGGCCCATATAATTTTGAAGCAACTGTCCACCGCATCGCTTATACAGGGTGTATCAGACACCCCCTAACAATAATCCACTGGGATATATAACTATAGCTATAGAAGCTTAAAAAAATATAAAAAAAAATTGGAGTAATTTTTTTAGCTTCTACAGGGTATATCAGATACCCCCTAACAATAATCTACTGGGGTATACAACCATAGCTAAAGAAGCTAAAAAAAATAAAATTGGAGTAAAATTTTTTTCATGTTTTCTATAGGAATGATTACAGTGAATACTATCATTCGTATAGAAAATATAAAACAAAAATTATTCCAATTTATTTTTTAAATATTTTTTTTAGCTTCTGTAGCTATGGTTATATACCCCAGTTGATTATTGTTAGGGGGTATCTGATATACTCTGTATAGCTATGGTTATAAACCCCAGTGGATTATTGTTAGGGGGTATCTGATACATCCTGTACTGTACACGATACCTCGTAAACAATGTCATCGAGCACGATGTATCTTGTTGTTATTTTTTCGAGAGGTCCAGCAACAATGACGTAGGGCTGGATAGTGATACCTAGATCTTTATATTTTTCTCTTCGCTCTTTACGAGCTTCATTAAGCTGTGTTTCTTCTTCTATGTGAAGTATAAAACTGTCTCGACCTTCTGACACAGAAATTTTCTTCCTTCTTACATAAATACAGGCCCCAGAATATGAGGAATCAGCATAAGAGCAGCAAGCGTGCTCGTCTGGGAATCAGCATCTGTAAAAATAATCAAATTTAGATCATTATCGAAATCAATTTGCAAAGTATCATACATAATATGAGACTGTGTCTAGTAAAAGGGACCACTTTAGCGGTATGGAGTTATTAGTAGTTCCTAAAACTAGGTAAAATTTGCTATCTAATGAAAAACACCGAACGCCTTGAAGTAAAATGGATTAACCTATTATTTCTTTCAAAGAAAAAACTTGGTTAGGTAGTCATAAGAGCAAAAATAAATTATCTACCTACTACAAATATTAGTTAAGTAACTAGTTTCTGCCCGCGTCTTCGTCTGCGTATTATACATATACCTTCTTCTCAAATCACTCTGTTTTAAAAAAAACCGCATCAAAATCCGTTGCGTAGTTTTAAAGATCTAAGCATACATAGGGACAGACAGACAGCGGAAAGCGACTTTGTTTTATACTAAGTAGTGATTCAGTAGGTACCTGAGCGTGAGACGTGACATACACTAAAGTAACATTACGGTAGGTACTGTAGCGAATTAGTTGCATGTTTGTTTACATAACATAAATGAATAACCGATTAGTAACAAAAATCTTCACTAATTTTAGAAAAATGCATTATAACTCGTAAACTAAAACCCTCAGAGTTGTCCCTTTTACTAGACACAGTCACATTATACAAATGTAGGTTTATTTATTCAAGAAATATTATATTTATTTATCAAAAACTTGCATACACCTGCAAAGCAGTTCAATAGTGTGTCAAGTTTCCAATTCGCGCTGGACCCGCGTGGGACCTACAGCCCAAGCCCTCTCTCAGTTTGAGGGACCTGTGCCCAGCAGTGGGACGTAAATAGGCTGGATTAGTATTATTATTAAAGTAGGTAAAACAGATAAAATATTCACCTTTAGCCAGTGTTTTCAACTTAGTGACAAATGTACTTTTTCCCGAAATTTTTTCACTTGCTGACAGTAACTTGGTCTTGAGTAATGCAAACTTATTTTGAAAGATCAGTTCGTTCCCAGGATACCATGTATCAAAATCTTCTATTAGCTGTAAAAAAATGTCATTGTTAAAAACATTTCAACGGACTAAGGGCCTGTATCAACACTTTTTTAAAGTCCGGATATATATATTTTCACCCTTATTGCAATGGAATAAAGGAGAAACGGTTGTAACACAAAAGAATATCAGTTAATTTTTGTTGTAATTAAGCCCTTAACTATGTACGATTTTTTTTAAAACGAGTCATTAAACACCCAAGACTCGAGAGCAAATATTCGTAGTCACCGTACAAATATCGGCCCCGACCAGGGATCGAACCCGGGACCTCAAGCTTCGTAGTCAGGTTCTCAAACCACTAAGCTATTCAGTTATGTAAAAGTCAGAAGTAAAAATTTAAACTGTCTGTCGGATAAGGTTATGAATAAGGTAATCCGGACTTTAAAAAAAGTGGTGAAACAGGCCCTAAATGTTAAAAAAGTTAGTTACGAGGTTACCTAAATAGGAAGGCAGGTTTTTGTGTAAAGGTACCTATTTGTCTTAAAATCTTTACAATTAATTGTTAAGTTAATTTAAATTAATCTTAATTAATTTAATATATTATTTATTGTGTGCCCTTGCAGGGCGATTCATGGACTGATTTATTATACAAAAACTGTAACATCTTTATATTTATGAACATGACTTTACAATGGAAATAAATAAATAAATACATCTCTTGGCATAAATATAAAAATAATGACGTTGCTTAGCACTTACTAATTATTGTAGCCCCAAGATCGTTTTAGACACGAGAAGTCTTTCAAATAAGTCTGCACTTGTTTCGGTCTCTGATAGTACTCGTTGCAGTCGCAGTCCATTAATTTTTTTCCATTTTTCGGCACACAGGGCATAGTTGTCCACAAATGATTTTAGCCACTCCAAATATTCTTCTATTTCCTGTGTATTTAATTCCTGGGGACCTTCTGTATCTATCAAGTCTCGTATGTCCAATGTTAAGCTATAATAAGCTATAATGTGCCCTTGGTTGATATATAATTATTCCTTCTATATTTTGCATTCAAATTTGTAACAGTGTTA
Source organism: Pandemis heparana (assembly GCA_963854515.1). Lineage (NCBI taxonomy): Eukaryota > Metazoa > Arthropoda > Insecta > Lepidoptera > Tortricidae > Pandemis > Pandemis heparana. The sequence goes on along the minus strand of OY978011.1, from coordinate 8,015,973 downwards.
AATAAACGCCCGTGAGCTCGTCCTGCTCCTGTGGTGGAGGTAGGTATAGTAAACAGAGCAATTTTCTGCTGGAAATACTTTTGCTGAAAATTAAAACCGAATTTTTTTTTGTCACACGACGCCAGTATGTCAGACATACATGAGGCCCCCGAGGTGGATGCTGTCGACAGAGGTGACCCTGGTATACTTCCTTCACATAAAGAGACAATGTTGTGTAGGATGTCTTCTGTGTCATTGTTAGTCTGTAAAATATTAAAATGGTTTTTAGGGTTTCGTAGCCAAATGGCAAAAAATGGAGACCTTATAGATTTGTCATGTCTGTCTGTCTGTCCGTATGTCACAGCCACTTCCACAAACATCCAAGACTCGAGAACAAACATTCATATTCATCATACAAATACCTGACTATGAAGCTTGAGGTCCCGGGTTCGATCCCCGGTCGGAGCAGATATTTGTATGAAAATACGAATGTTTGTTCTCGAGTCTTGGATGTTTATTATCTATTTAAGTATGTATTTATCTATATAAGTATGTTTATCCGTTGTCTAGTGCCCATATTACAAGCTTTGCTTAGTTTGGGTGTTAAATTGTCCCAAGATATTTATTTATTTTATTTATTTAAATATCTGCCCGACCAGGAATCAAACCCGGGACCTCAAGCTTCATAGTCAGGTTCTCTAACCACTAGGCTATTCGGTAGTCAAATTAAGTGAATTTTGGTGGAAAAAGTGATTACCATTACATCAAGTTAAAAGACACGAAGTATATGAATGATTTATTGATTCAATCTAGTGCATGTTTATGCAAGAATTTTGATGAAATAGGTTTGTTTACACTTTAATTAAATTGGGTTGACGCAGAATATACGCAAAAATAGTAAAACACAAACAATGAATGGGTTTGGTGCACTGACTATGAAATTCATGACTTATAAAATACTATTTTGTGTGGTGCTCTATATAATTGCAAATAAGTTGACTAGGTGTTGTAATCAATCATTACGTGAAATAAAAATAGTAAAGATACCTACTTACTTCTTTATTTATTGCTGGCTGTCGGGCTGCCTTCCAACTGTACAATTGTTTATTAAATTTTGCTTGTGGTCCAATTACGGGGATAAGAATATTGATTTGATGGTCATCTAGTAGATCCAGCGCCTCTATGTCGACTTTATTTTCTAAAAAGACAAAAATGGTAATTATACATCATTAGATAGATAGATAAAACGTTAATTTGGTACTGCCAACACACACAATCAAGGTTACATAAAATATAAACATAACAAGCCAAAACTTAAAACTAGAACATTTCCTTTGTTTGTGTGCGCTACAGTAGCACAAAAGGGCCATGGCTCAGTGGTCAACATTGCTCGTAGGAGCAAAACACTGGTTTTCTGCCACAACCCACGGAACAAACAAATGAACACTTATTTAACAGTAAAGTAGTTATTTACATTAAAGGATTATAATAAAATAACGGGTCACTTTTCGTACAACTTCGGGAGGAAAATGACCCATTATTTACGCTTGTCACTATATTTCCAACTAGCGTTGGAAATTTCGGAAAAAATCAAATGATTTTTTTGCTAAACCCTAACCCAACTAGTAGTACGAAACTCTTTACCTCAAACAACAAGTTTCATACACGCTTTGTATACATGCAACAAATCTGATATATGATACCTGTACAGGTGGCGGCACGTAAGTAAAACGTGGAGGGGCAATGCGCAGTATGAAAAACAACATCATTTTCATACTACGCATCTCCCCTCCACGTTTTTCTTAAGTGCCGCCTCCTGTACTGTAGTCTTAACTCGTAACCTAACCTTACTGTTTGAACAGTTAATGTAAATGTTTAAACAATAAATACTTTTGACTTTTTTTTTGTTTTCTAAGTTATATGTATTAAACGTATCTTACTGACTTAAATCAATAATTAGAGATTATGCTTACTTACCAAGAAATACTTCTGTGTATCTTTCAAAATCCCACGTTTTAAGCAATGAAGACATCGTTAAAGTTGAATCGACTTCCATTTGATTGAACGAACGAACACTTTTACTGAAAAAAAAAAACAAACTTAATAATAATTAAACGAGGGGCTCGCGCTAACACTGGTGACGGAACGGCCGAGGCAATTACCTATAGGATAGGTCTCGCTGCGTGCGAACTTAATTATGGTTCATGCTCCAACATCAACCATCAACGCAAGTCGCTACACTAAGACTAACATGACGCGACGCGTCTCGCGAGCGCGGGCGCCACCAGGCCACACACAACACCCTCCCCGCCCCGCACTGCAGTTGCGCCAACTGTATAAACAGTTGTCGTAATTGTATTCAAAGTTATATTCAGAATTCGGAACTTTATTCGTGACCACGTGCTTCTACTGCCACATAAAGCAAATACTGTCTGAAGAGATTTGATTTGAAAGCAAAATAACAAGGTATTAAACAATAAAAAATCAAATCAAAATCAAATTAACGCAACATTCATAAACACGACAATAATGACTTTATACGTGATCTGATAATCCATTCACCTCAACTTAAATTCTATCAGATATACCTAGGTAGGTAGGTAGGTACCTACAGTTAAATAAAAGCTAGTTAATAATGCTTGTCCACTTACTGAAATATTTGGTTCCGATGGCTCCCAATGCAGCAGCGAAATAAAAGCACTGACATACCAATTTTATGCAGAAATAGGTTTAAGTATCTGAAAAGAAGTAATTATAATTATCATAGAATATATGTATAACTAGTTGTTACCCGCGGCTTCGCCGTCCTTTTTTAATAAAAAATAATTTCTCACTGTATAAACCTTCCCTTGACTATGACAAACATTTTTTTAAAACCAAAATCAGCTAAATCAGCCCAGCGGTTTGCAAGTTTTTGCGCGACTAACAAACGCATTTCATTTTTATACAATAGAAGATTAATAACCTAGATTCAGTTGTTACATTGTTGTTGGTCCATTAACAACCTTTCATAAAGTACAGGTATGTCATACATTTAATCAAGATTGAGTTTTTTTAATGTACAACAGTAACTTTAACTGGGCCCACTTGCAATAAAAAACTATTACCTACAGCATTAAAAATTTAATTTAAAATATTACAAATATCTAACGAGGTATTTCTTTCCAGATTGGCAATAAATATTATTTTTATATCTTCTAACAACAATATTTTAAGAAAATGTTAGACAAAATAAATTCTTACCAGGGTGGTGGACAATGAGGACAAAGGGGATTAGTCAACGTTTCAGTTTTTTTATAGCCTCTAAAACAAAAAAAAATACATCAGGTCAATATGGAATTGCACAGTAAGTAATGTAAGTAAAAAGTGGTTGTTATCCGTCTAGCTTCGCGTCAATGTTTTTATCATTGTAATAGGTAACTCAATGCGTTTAATGAACAAAATGATGATGCGTGTATTGTAAATAAAAACGTACAGGTTAGTTAAAAGGCTTATTACACATGGCTAAATTCAGTCATCCTAATTAGAATGCGCTTCTGAATTAGAACGCTTCTGATTAATTACACTATTCTGAATTTAGTCACTTGATCCGACACGTCCCCCCGCCCCGTCAGGCAAGTGTGCGTGGCGAGGGCGACTAACTACACTAAATATTATTGATATTATTACACGTTCCTAATTAGCATGCTAAACCATTCAGCTTGTCAGAAACCATCCTTGTTTCTAATTAGGATATTTTTTAGGATCCTTTCTTCCTAAACACGATTACTAAATTAGGTTTCTAAATCATTTAGCATCCTAAATTTAACCATGTGTAATAGGCGCTTAACACAGAACCACCGTATAATATATAATATAAGCGAAGAATAATCTTACCCATTTCGGCATTTGCAAGATGGAGTTCATTGAATGAGATTCAAAAGGATTCAACTTATACTTGTAGGGTACATGAGGAATTAACAAACTACTTTATCACTGAAACAAAAAAAAACGTACAGGTTAGATCACGGAAGCCACGGAACCGTACTTAAAGAAGCATAATTATTGACCGTAAGCGAAAAATAATCTTACTTACCCATTTCGGCATCACGGTATTTCCAAGATGGAGATGGAGATCAGATCACACAAACACATGGTTTTTATCATAATTAAATGGCTGCTCGCGGCCGGCGCAACACAGCAACCGGCCGCGGGCAAAGAGAGAGAATTATAATCAATTCATCCACGGGCCCAGAAGAGAATGAATGAAATCAAATCAATTAATTGATCTGAGGCAGACTCGAAGAGAATTAAGTACCGTTATCTGAGGAAACATAGCAGCGCACGTTCTGCCAAGCCAACCAAGCCAAGCCAACTCACTCAGCTTTTTAATTTTAATAGTATTCATACCATATGCAAAAGCAAAGGAAGCAAAGTCCTTACAGCCAACAGATTATGTTATAAATTTTATAAATTAAAATTTAACAGAGTAGTGAAATCATGCGCAATCTTTTCGCGTAGTACTTTATTGTTCTCATAACATAAAAGTAAAGAGTAGGTACACCCCCTGGGCCATATTTCTCGAAACTTATTAGACTAATTAGTCCATTCGAGCTAATATTTTTACAAGTTTACTAGTAGACGTTTGTCGACTTTGTCGAAGCTACAGTAATAAAATATTAGTTATTTGGGTTAATACAGTCAATTGGGTTTTGGTTTCATGAATAAAAACAAAAAAATTACATTAGTAAAATACACTAATAAAGCTATTGGACTCGGATCGGAAGGCTTGTAAGCAAAATAAATGTAGTGTGAGGTCCTTTTATATTGGTTTGGTTACTTACGTAGACAGATTTAAATTTTTACTCATTTCATTTCATTTTAGACTCATTAGTTGTGCCACCTATTTTTTGGGAGCACGGCAATTTGTATGGAAATAGCTTTTCTAATGATGTTTTGGTTGAGTTGACTCAGAGGGTCTTTTTCAAACCTTAAACCTAGTAAAGTATGGTATTAATTTTCACGCGTTCCTGAGAAAAAGGGCATTGACGGACTATACGCAACTAAATTAAAGCACCATTCGCTTTTACTGCCAATGTGCAAATTTTCCCTCTTTTTTTAACCCTGTAGTGCATGACTTTTTTTTTGAGAAATAAAATTAAGTATATTATGTTGTAAGTACTTACTGGTATTTGCTCCTAGAGAAAAATAATAAAAAAAATAAACCCAAAGTTTCGAAAAAAAAAGTTTTTTATTTGTGTTCCCGATGAGGAACTCCATGCATTGAGGAACAATTTAAAACATGGCATACAGTTACAATAAATATGGCAGTTTTATGTTTTTACATCGTGCGTTTTGTGCTTAGTGTGAAATTTACGGAAATAATTATTATCTTTGTTTTACAACAGCTCCAACTTGCTCGTTTGCCTTCCATTTCACATAAAAAAAAAAAAAAAAAGCTAAACCCTGCATTTTCGAGAACCCACGAAAGTTTTTCTTTGACATCAAGAAGCCTGGCGTCTTTCGTTACCTACAGAGAAATGGCCTATTCTATATATCCTGATATACTGATGAGGAATAATCACCACATGTATGCCTTTTTTATGTTTCAGCTACAAAACTTTCAGTTGTAGTGATTGGTTGACCAGTCTTCTTGATCATAATGAGCCGCACAAACACAAACATTTGGCCCAATCTTACTTGAGCTGTCACAGTTTTTGCAGTGTTGGTTCTAATAGTTTCAGTTCTCCAGCTCTTCCTTGAACTAGATGCCAATTCCGACATTCTAACATCTAATTTGGATGTATGGAGTTGTGCATTGGTTAAAAAGAAGTCGTGCGTCAGGCGAAAACAGTTAACTTGAGTCTTTATGATCGACTTTTTTCTGAATCACTAGATTCTTCAGAGACCCGATTGATTGCTATCCGCAATACTTATGTCAATGTTAAAATAACTATCATCTTTATTTCCAGATGGTATTGATCAAAAATGTTCTATATCTGCATCTCATAAGGGTTTCTGTCACATCATCCAATAACAACTTATATTTAATATTTAATGTGATAAAGTTCCACAAAACCATAATAAACTTTCCTACAGATTAGATTTTAGATTTATTTATTCGTCAACAAAAATTACATAGTCCCGTATCGGGAACGTTTTAATAATGCTACTCGACACTATCTAAATATCTCAATACTGTAAAACTAAATTTATTCCTTTATTTAGCACAGGTTTTCCAGTCACATAGTAATTTTTTCTAGCTATATTACTCTAAAGTTAGTTTTTTATCGCATCTTGGAAGTTGTCTTAACTGGTTTTTATCACAGACTATCGAAATTTGATCGATCGCTGGATGTCATGTGCAATTAATGCTGCCTAGCGGCCACACGCTGAAATATGTTCGTCAAAATCGTTAGAGCTGTTTCGGAAAAACCAATTAAGTAGGTAGCCTAAGTTAATAAGGGTTTTCCATTACGTAGTTTTAGTGTTATTGAATTACCTATTTCTGCTATTTTGGTCGACTATACCAACCTACGTAAATTAATTTAAAATTTTGAAACAAGCTAGGCACACTTTCTTATTGTCATGTCGCGCGACCTTGGAATTTGGGAGATTCGGGGCCCCGCTTAGGGTGCGGGTGCAAGCGTCTGGGATGACTTTTAGAATTTATGAATTATGCTTTTAATTAAGTACTTAAATAAACAAAAACACAAATAATATTGTGGTACCTAGTTAACCAGTTTTCAATTGAGACAATTCATTCTAAGATTTCTAAATGTAGGTAGGTACCTAACTATCCTATACTTAAGGCGAAGGGATAGGCAAATGACCTTGCCCGTTTGTGACGTGGCAAGCAGTCCGATCAACGCGACATCTGTTAAATAATCGACGTGTGAAATCGATGCGAATGGGCGCGGGCTGATGGATTGAAATATTGCACTGTGATGTTAGTAGATGGCGCTTGTTTCAGTTTTCCGATTGCCTTACACACACAGCATAATGTTCAAATCAGATTTCGCAAAAATAATAAAAATTGTAACATTTCGGCATTCGTAACGTGGCCTTAAAGTCTTGTTACCTTGGGCTCTGTCTGCTCCGCAAGGGATAGAGACGTTATTTATGTATGTATGTATGTGATATTATACATGAGAAAGTTTGTGACGATGTGAGTGAGTGTGTAAGTATGTTTGTTTCTTCTTTTTTTTTTCTTTTTTATATGTGAATAGGAAGGTAAACGAGCAAGTGGGTCACCTGATGGTAAGCGATCACTACTGTCCATAGACACCCGCAACCCCGGAGGGATTGCAGATGCGTTGCCATGCCAACCTAGAGGACTTAGATGAAATGCTTCTGCATGAAATTTGGAACGAAGACAGTTGGTACCCTAGATTAAAACAGGCTACTTATTATCTCAGAAAATTGCGGTGTCCAGGGTCTGTCTAGAGTCGCAACGTAAATTATTATTGCAGAATAAAGTAAAACTTGAACGTGTGCGGGAAAGGTACAGAATAAGGTATAGTTTTTCCAATGATTATTTTCAAAACCGATATCTGAGGGTCCGAGAGGTCCCCAAACATAAATCCGTTATCAAAAATGAAAAAGGTGGCCGCCATTTTGAATTCTTTAAGTTTTGAAACGACTATTTTCAAAATCGATATCTGAGGGTCCGAGTGGTCGTCAAACATAAATCTGCTATCGAAGATAAAAAAAACTGACCGCCATTTTGAATTCTTTACTTTTTGAACCGATTGTTTCCAAATTCGATATCTGAGGATCCAAGTGGTCTCCAAACATGAATCCGTTTTTAAAAATGAAAAAAGTGGCCGCCATTTTGAAAACCTTTGTTTTTGGACCAATTGTTTTCAAAATCGATATCTGACGATCCGAGTGATTCCCAAACACGTATCCGTTATATAAAATGGAAAAAGTGACCGCCATTTTGAAATCTCTAGTTTTTGAACCGATTGATTTCAAAATCGATATCTGAGGGTCCGAGTGGTCCGCAAACATGAATCCGTTATCCAAAATGAAAAAAGTGGCCGCCATTTTGAAATCTTTAGTTTTTGGACCGATTGTTTTAAAATTCGATATCTGAGGATCCGAGTGGTCCCTAAACATGAATCCGTTTTTAAAAATGAAAAAAGTGGCCGCCATTTTGAAAACTTTTTTTTTTGGACCGATTGTTTTCAAAATCGATATCTGATGATCCGAGTGGTTCCCAAACACGTATCCGTTATATAAAATGGAAAAAGTCACCGCCATTTTGAAATCTGTAGTTTTTGAACTGATTGTTTTCAAAATCGATATCTGAGGGTTCGAGTGGTCCCCAAACATAAATCCGTTATCAAAAATGAAAAAAGTGCCCGCCATTTTGAAATCTTTAGTTTTTAGATTGATAGCTTTCAAAATCGATATCGGAGGATCCGAGTAGTCCCAAAACACAAACCCGTTATCAAAAATGGAAAAAGTGGCCGCCAGCTCAGATATCGATTTTGAAAACAATCTGTTCAAAAACTAAACATTTCAAAATGGTGGTCACTTTTCTATTTTGTATAACGGATACGTGTTTGGGAACCACTCGGATCGTAAGATATCGATTTTGAAAACAATCGGTCCAAAAAGTAAAGAATTCAGAATGGCGGCCAGTTTTTTTTATTTTCGATAGCAGATTTGTATTTGACGACCACTCGGACCCTCAGATATCGATTTTAAAAATAATCGGTCAAAAACTTAAAGATTTCAAAATGGCGGCCACTTTTTTCATTTTTAAAAACGGAATCATATTTGAGGACCACTCGGATCCTCAGATATCAATTTTGAAAACAATTGGTCCAGAAAGTAAAGAATTCAAAATGGCGGCCAGCTTTTTCATTTTCGGTAGCAGATTTGTGTTTGACAACCACTCGGACCCTCAGATATCGATTTTGAAAATAATCGGCCCAAAACTTAAGGATTTCAAAATGGCGGCCACTTTTTTCATTTTTCATAACGGATTTATGTTTGGGGACCTCTCGGACCTTCAGATATCGATTTTGAAAATAATTGGCCCAAAACATAAAAAATTCAAAATGGTGGCCACTTTTTTCATTTTTGATAACGGATTTATGTTTGGGGACCTCTCGGACCCTCAGATATCGGTTTTGAAAATAATCGGTCCAAAAACTAAACTTTTGTCATTTTTGATAACGGATACGTGTTTGGAGACAACTCGGATTCTCAGATATCAATTTTGAAATCAATCGGTCGGAAAACTAAAGATTTCAAAATGGCGGCCATTTTTTTCATTTTCGATAGCAAATTTGTGTTTTACGACCACTCGGACCCTCACATATCGATTTTGAAAATATTCGGTCCAAAACTTAAAAATTTCAAAATGGCGGCCACTTTTTTCATTTTTAAAAACGGATTCGTGTTTGGGGACCACACGGATCCTCAGATATCGATTTTGAAAACAATTGGTCCAGAAAGTAAAGAATTCAAAATGGCGGCCAGTTTTTCATTTTCGGTAGCAGATTTGTGTTTGACAACCACTCGGACCCTCAGATATCGATTTTGTAAATAATCGGCCCAAAACTTAAAGATTTCAAAATGGCGGCCACTTTTTTCATTTTTGATAACGGATTTATGTTTGGGGACCTCTCGGACCCTCAGATATCGATTTTGAAAATAATTGGCCCAAAACATAAAGAGTTCAAAATGGCGGCCACTTTTTTCATTTTTGATAACGGATTTATGTTTGGGGACCTCTCGGACCCTCAGATATCGGTTTTGAAAATAATCGGTCCAAAAACTAAAGATTTCAAAATGGCGGCCACTTTTGTCATTTTTGATAACGGATACGTGTTTGGAGACAACTCGGATTCTCAGATATCAATTTTGAAATCAATCGGTCGGAAAACTAAAGATTTCAAAATGGCGGCCATTTTTTTCATTTTCGATAGCAAATTTGTGTTTCACGACCACTCGGACCCTCACATATCGATTTTGATAATATTCGGTCCAAAACTTAAAAATTTCAAAATGGCGGCCACTTTTTTCATTTTTAAAAACGGATTCGTGTTTGGGGACCACTCGGATCCTCAGATATCGATTTTGAAAACAATTGGTCCAGAAAGTAAAGAATTCAAAATGGCGGCCAGTTTTTTCATTTTCGGTAGCAGATTTGTGTTTGACAACCACTTGGACCCTCAGATATCGATTTTGAAAATAATCGGCCCAAAACTTAAAGATATCAAAATGGCGGCCACTTTTTTCATTTTTGATAACGGATTTATGTTTGGGGACCTCTCGGACTCTCAGATATCGGTTTTGAAAATAATCGGTCCAAAAACTAAAGATTTCAAAATGGCGGCCACTTTTGTCATTTTTGACAACGGATACGTGTTTGGAGACAACTCGGATTCTCAGATATCGATTTTGAAATCAATCGGTCGGAAAACTAAAGATTTCAAAATGGCGGCCATTTTTTTCATTTTCGATAGCAAATTTGTGTTTGACGACCACTCGGACCTTCACATATCGATTTTGAAAATATTCGGTCCAAAACTTAAAGATTTCAAAATGGCGGCCACTTTTTTCATTTTTAAAAACGGATTCATGTTTGGGGACCACTCGGATCCTCAGATATCGATTTTGAAAACAATTGGTCCAGAAAGTAAAGAATTCAAAATGGCGGCCAGTTTTTTCATTTTCGGTAGCAGATTTGTGTTTGACGACCACTCGGACCCTCAGATATCGATTTTGAAAATAATCGGCCCATAACTTAAAGATTTCAAAATGGCGGCCACTTTAATTTGTCATTTTTGATAACGGATACGACACGTGTTTGGAGACAACTCAGATCCTCAGATATTGATTTTGAAATTAATCGGTCGAAAAACTAAAGATTTCAATATGGCGGTCTTTTTTATTTTGATAACGGATCCATGTTTGGGGACCACTTGGACCTTCACATATCTTTTTTTTTTCTTTCTAATGATAGACTATACATTGGAGTACTACTTGCCTAAATATCAAAATTTTTCATGCAGTAATTCCAACCAAAATCCTATTTCCCATGCTTGTTCGCTAAACAGCAAGTAAGTATCAAACCAACCTGCCACTAAGTTCCCAAAAAACGGATTGAAAATAATAACTTTTAACTTAATATAGGTATTATACGTGCGAAGCGAACAAGTACGACTTTTTGAAGCACTGTTTTGCGCCTATTCTGTGACTCAAACAACATGCTTAGTCAAACCAATATGAAAAAACGCAAAGCGAATATTGGCAACGTCGCGTCGCTTACACACTGCCGCCACCGAGCGAACATGCAACGTTGCTTTTTCCTTATTATTTTCATACGTCTCATCCAAATTATTTTTTTATTTATTTATCTATTATTTTTTTATTTTTTTTTTATGAACATTTTTGGTTTTATCTTAATAATTTATTTCATTGTATTATCTTTTTAACATTTTTTTGGTTTCCGAATTTTTTTGTACATTGAAAAGCGCCTGATTGAATGTGCGGGCAAATATTGCGTTCGCCCTTTTCACAGGATCAGGGCAGTACTACTCTCTAAAGCCTTATTTGTTGGCTAATTGAAGCAAACGCACCGCGGAATTTTAATTATGAGTTACTAGAGTGACCTCGTCGAGATTGGTAGCAAACAGATTGGTTTCACCCGAGCAAACCGTGTACAAAATATTTGCGAGACTCTTAGAGCAAACGAATTTTTGTACTAACTACGACATTAAGGAATATGTTTTCACCGGTGAATTCTAATTCAAGACATGTTTTATAGAATGTGCAGTTTTCAAAACTCCAAATTGTGTATTATCGCCATAAAACATGCACAAAAACAACCAATTTATGAGCTTTTGCCTATCCCTTCGCCTTAAGTAGTGTAATGTGTATTTCGTGAAATAAATTTACACAGGTAGTTAGGCAGGTACTTAAATCTCGCGACAAGCTGTAATTTTATATATTTAAGTAAGTAGGTACCTACCTACTTATATCATACCATACCTACCTATAATTGAATCGTACACGTCTGTAACTTGCAATGTTCAGTCAAGGACAATAACTACTTAATTTAATACGTATTTATTGCATCCGCTCAGTTTCAAAAATATGTATGTCTGCCAAATTTCAAGTCTAAGGCTGTGCTGTGCGTGTCAGTAACGGTCATCTTTTATAGATATACATACCTATTAGTTTTTGCCCGCGACTTCGTACGCGATTAAAGATGTAAAACGAAAAATTCAGTTTTCCCCGTTCCCGTGTGGATTTCGGGAAGCGCTTTCGTAGTAAGTACCTACAGATTGTAAGTAAGTACGGAGTAGAGTTCTCTCCTACATAGATAGATAAGTACTTAAGATATAAAAATAAAACGTAAACAAGTAGGTACGTTAATTGTTAAATCATTTGGTTTTACTGAGTGAAACCGTTACCTTCAAACGGATGATCAGTAAAAACAATTGATCGTCACAGTTATTTTAACGTTAACGTTTTATTCAGTTATAGTGGAAATCAGCAGCACGTTTAACTATTGCATTGCGTTGTTTCGAGTACTTTGACTGGTAAAAGCCGTTAACTTTAACTCTTGGAACATTTACTTTCTGATGATTGATTTGATTTAATACATTTACTTTTTTATTTTGCTCTAGTTTTGTTGCGACTAGGTATTTATTTATTATTTGATTTCCAGTTAGGCTATTTCTATAACTATATACCTACCTACGTTACTCCCGTAACTGAGACAAATCTAACAATGACACCTTAAATGTTAAATAAAATCCGTCAAACGGTTAAGGTGTACTTACTATACATGTATACATACGCTAGAAAAACATAACCCTCCTTCGACAGTCGGGTCGGGTAAGGCCCATATTAGAAAATCATCATATAAATTACAATCATAGATGTAGGAGTCATATTTATATGCAGAATTTATGACAGTGTAATAACAGGTACTTAATTAGTAATAATAATAATAATAATAGTTTATTTATATAATTCCTATTTGTCGATATGGGATCCTGTTTGAAAGCAAGCGTACTATTATGATTTCATATCTATATGATTAACTAGCTTTTGCTTTTGCCCGCGACTTCGCGTATACGCGCTGAGATGTAAAACGACGATTTCAGTTTTCCTCGTTCCCGCGGGATTTTCGGAACGTGCTTTCGGAGTACGTCTTCAGAGAAACTTAGGTAGGTACGTTCTAAATATCAAGTCTCTTATCCTCCGCAGCTTCGACTGTAAACGTAAAATCCTGTATTTCCCCCCGTTCCCATGGGAATTTCGGGGTGTCATTTCGGAGTACAACTTAAGGTCTTCAGAGAAACCTAAGTACGTTCTAAATGTTAAGTCATCTTCCGCAGCTTCGACTTTGAACGTAAAATCCCGTTTATTCCCGTTTTCGTGGGAGTTTTTGGTACTGTGCTCCGTTTATGTGTATGTGAAAATTCTTTGCTACGTTTTGAAATCAATCGTAAACTCTAGCTACTAAGCTCACTGGGCCGTAGCAGAACCAAAGCAGACAGGAGGGACGCGTGGCGGCTCTGTAGGCTTATTGTCTAACTCGCTCGCAATCGCCATCCTGTTCATTTTGACAGTTCTTGTATGAATGTGACAGCTAGCTGATTCCGATGCCAATTGTCAGCCCATACATGAACTGTCAAAATGAAGACGATTGTGATCGCGAGCAAGTTAGACAATAAGCCTACTGGTTAGAGTGGGCAGAGCGCGCGCGAATTTAAGTATTTCCTTCGTATGAATTAAAACAATACAAATTTTGAAAAAGCAAGACGTATATGTTATAGACAACATCTCGTTATGTTATCATTAAAAAACTGATGACTTTCCGTGCAGTATTTACGACATACACTCAGCGGCATATTTAGCAGAACACAAAAAAAGTGTAGGTACATACTTACCTATTTTTTTTTCTGGTCAAGCATTAAATATGGGTTTTGCTAACTTTTTTGTGTTCCGCTAAATATGCCGCTGAGTATACTAAGGGTTAATTTTGTTTTTAAGAGGTAACTTTAAAAAAAAACTATAGAGGAAACTACAAGTAATCGTGTTTCTAAAACGTATGTATTATAGAGTGAATCCTTAAATATCTTACGTATTGATTGTAAACTAAATCTTCAGGGTAATAACGACATAGCATGGAATCAAATCAACGCAATTATTTCAAAATTACCTCGGCGCCACCTTAATGCTCTTCTACACTCCGCAAACAAGCTCATGCCAAATTTCAGCTTTCTACGACCAGTAAAACGAAAAATCCCGTTTTTTCCGTATGCCATTAGAATTTCGAGAAATCGTCTCATTATGCTCTCTTGCACTTCCCAAGGACCCTAAATGCCAAATCTCAGCTTTCTATGACCAGTAGATCGAAAGATCCCGTTTTTCCCGTTCCCGTTGGAATTTCGAGAAATCCTCTCTTAAAGCTCCCCCACACTCCCCAAGGAAGCTACATGCCAAATTTTAGCTTTTTACGACCAGTAGAATGAAAAATCCCGTTTTGTCCCTATCCCGTGGGAATTTGAGCTGTGCATTGTCTATCAGTCAGTCACGGTACTGTTATATAGATTAACGTATGTATTTCATAGCTGTAGATTAGATTCAAATTCAGGTTTTTTCCCTTGGGAATATCGGGATAAAAAGCATACTTAAGTATGTATCTAGGTTTAAAGTAACTTTTTGCCAATTTCATCCAAATTCGTCCAGCCCTTTCAGCGCGAAGAAGTAACAAACATACATACATACTCACAAGCTTTCGCATTTATAATATTACTAGCTATTGCCAGCGACTTCGTCCGCAAAGAATTCGTTTATCGCTATCCCGCGGGAACTACGCAATTTTCCGGGATAAAAAGTAGCCTATGTGCTATTCCAGACTTTTCTCTATTTATGTGCCGAATTTCATCCAGATCCGTTGGGCCATTCTGGCGTGATTGAGTAACAAACAAACATCCATCCATCCATCCATCCATCCATACATCCATCCATACTTTCGCATTTATAATATTAGTTAGATTAGATCTAGTAGCATTAGTAGGATAAATGGTAGTCTAATATGGGCCTAAAAAGGGAAGTCTACAATCGCCATCTTGTGCAGGAGCCGCGTGTCACCAGTTGCGCCATCTACAATTCTCTCGCAGAACTAACACGTTCGGTCTCGATATTGAATCGAACTGCTCCCGCTTACCTCGAAATCCTCGAGTTATATGGTAGATGGCGTTACCTGTGGCATATCTATAACTGTGTGTCAAGTTAAAACAACAGTAAGAAAAACGTTATTTTTACTGATCAATCATTAGAAAGCAATTGTTCCAACAGTTAAAGTTAACGGCTTTGAACAGTAAAAGTAACTGAGCTAACAGTTGAGCATACTGATTTTCACTATAACTGTATAAAACGTTAAAGTAACTGTGTCGAACAATTATTTTTACTGACAATCCGTTTGAAGGTAACTGTTTTAATAAGTTAAAATAAATTAATAAACAGTTTATGTACATTTTGTATCTATAACTGCGTGTGAAGTTAAAACAACTGCAAGAAAACGTTATTTTTACTGGTTAATCATTAGAAAGTAATTGTTCCAAACGGTTATAGTTAACGGTTTTGAACAGTAAAAGTAACTGAACTAACAGTTGGAAAAACTGATTTTCACTAAACTGTATAAAACGTTAAAGTAACTGTGTCGAGCAATTATTTTTACTGACAATCCGTTTGAAGGTAACCGTTTCAATCAGTTAAAATAAATTAATAAACAGTTAATGTACGTTTTGTATCTATAACTGTGTGACAAGTTAAAACAACAGCAAGAAAAACGTTATTTTTACTGATCAATCATGAGAAAGTAATTGTTCCAAACGGTTAAAGTTAACAGCTTTGAACAGTAAAAGTAACTGAGCTAACAGTTGGAAAAACTGATTTTCACTATAACTGAATGAAACGTTAAAATAACTGTAACTATCAATTATTTTTACTGTTAATCCGTTTAAAGGTAACTGTTTCAATCAGTTAAAATAAATTAATAAACAGTTAATGTACATTTTGTATCTATAACTGCGTATGAAGTTAAAACAACTGCAAGAGAACGTTATCATTAGAAAATAATTGTTCCAAACGGTTAAAGTTAACGGCTTTGAACAGTAAAAGGAACTGAGCTAACAGTTGGAATAACTGATTTTTACTATAACTGTATAAAACGTTAAAGTAACTGTTCGAGTAATTATTTTTACTGACAATCCTTTTGAAAGTAACTGTTTCAATCAGTTAAAATAAATTAATAAACAGTTAAAGTACGTTTTGTATCTATAACTGCCTGTGAAGTTAAAACAACTGCAAGAAAACGTAATTTTTACTGGTTAATCATTAGAAAGTAATTGTTCCAAACGGTTATAGTTAACGGTTTTGAACAGTAAAAGTAACTGAACTAACAGTTGGAAAAACTGATTTTCACTAAACTGTATAAAACGTTAAAGTAACTGTGTCGAGCAATTATTTTTACTGACAATCCGTTTGAAGGTAACCGTTTCAATCAGTTAAAATAAATTAATAAACAGTTAATGTACGTTTTGTATCTATAACTGTGTGACAAGTTAAAACAACAGCAAGAAAAACGTTATTTTTACTGATCAATCATGAGAAAGTATTTGTTCCAAACGGTTAAAGTTAACAGCTTTGAACAGTAAAAGTAACTGAGCTAACAGTTGGAAAAACTGATTTTCACTATAACTGAATGAAACGTTAAAATAACTGTAACTATCAATTATTTTTACTGTTAATCCGTTTAAAGGTAACTGTTTCAATCAGTTAAAATAAATTAATAAACAGTTAATGTACATTTTGTATCTATAACTGCGTGTGAAGTTAAAACAACTGCAAGAGAACGTTATCATTAGAAAATAATTGTTCCAAACGGTTAAAGTTAACGGCTTTGAACAGTAAAAGGAACTGAGCTAACAGTTGGAATAACTATAACTGTATAAAACGTTAAAGTAACTGTTCGAGTAATTATTTTTACTGACAATCCTTTTGAAAGTAACTGTTTCAATCAGTTAAAATAAATTAATAAACAGTTAAAGTACGTTTTGTATCTATAACTGCCTGTGAAGTTAAAACAACTGCAAGAAAACGTAATTTTTACTGGTTAATCATTAGAAAGTAATTGTTCCAAACGGTTAAAGTTAACGGCTTTGAACAGTAAAAGGAACTGAGCTAACAGTTGGAAAAACTGATTTTCACAATAACTGTATAAAACGTTAAAGTAACTGTGTCGAGCAATTATTTTTACTAACAATCCATTTGAAGGTAACTGTTTCAATCAGTTAAAATAAATTAATAAACAGTTAATGTACATTTTGTATCTACTACTGCGTGCGAAGTTAAAACAACTGCAAGAAAACGTTATTTTTACTGCTTAATCATTAGAAAGTAATTGTTCTAAACAGTTACAGTGAACAGGTTTGAACAGTGAAAGTAACCAAGCTAACAGTTGAACATACTGATTTTCACTATAACTGAATGAAACGTTAAAATAACTGTGACGATCAATTAATTTTACTGATCATCCTTTTGAAGGTAACTGTTTCAATCAGTTAAAATAAAAGACTAAACAGTTAATGTGCACTTTGTATCTATAACTGTGTGTTAAGTTAAAACAACAGCAAGAAAACGTTATTGTTACTGGTCAATCACTAGAAATTAATTGTTTTAAACAGTAAAAGTTAATGGCTTTGAACAGTAAAACTAACCGAGTTAACAGTTGATCGTACTGGTTTTCACTATTACTGTAGAAAACGTTAAAGTAACTGTGATGATAAATTATTTTTACTGATCATTCATTTGAAAGTAACTGTTTCAAACAGTTAAAGTAAATGTTTAAACAGTATTGTTTTACTGTAACTGTATGACACGTTGAAGTTACTGTAATGAAACGTTGATTTTACTGATCAAACATTTATAGGTAACGTTTTAAACCGTAAACGTAACATTTTCAAAAAGTTAAAGTAACTGTTGGAACGTTCACAGTGTGAAAACGTTTAAATTACTGTTTATGATACGTTACTATTACTGAATAATGAGTACCTTTAACTGTTTAACCAGTTAAAATAACTGTTTGCCTCTAACTGTTTGAAAACAGTTACTCCAACCTAGTGAAAACGTTTATTCTTACTGAAATATACGTTAGTTTAACTGTGTAAATTTTAACTGTGCAAAAAAGGCACACAGTTAGAAAACATTTTTTTCAGTGTAGTCTCCAGTATATTTTGAGTATCATTATATTGGTGTTGGTGACCCTTTAACTGTCAAATAAAAGTACTGGAGTAGAAAAATACTTAATCATAATTAGAAATGAAGTAAAACATATATTATTTAAATATCCTGTGGTAAAAAATATTCGTTCTGATACTATATTATCCTTCAGAACTTTCTCCTTTTTTTAAAACGTTTTAACGTTTGTGTTTAAGGCTCGACCTTTGAAATTTTCGTGCAAATGAGTTGTGTTGTAACCATTTTATCTAACTAATATTATAAATGCGAAAGTATGGATGGATGGATGGATGAATGGATGGATGTTTGTTTGTTACTCAATCACGCCAGAACGGCCCAACGGATCTGGATGAAATTCGGCACATAGATAGAGAAAAGTCTGGAATAGCACATAGGCTACTTTTTATCCCGGAAAATTGCGTAGCTCCCGCGGGATAGCGATTAACGAATTCTGTGCAGACGAAGTCGCTGGCAACAGCTAGTACATTATAACGTAACAATTTATATGTCGGAAAAAAATATATCCTAATCTGGAAGATATGAGTTTGTTCGTTACGTTATGATAAGGTTTCTTTTAAAGATCATAAATTGCTTATATATTGTAACCCTACCAAATTAAATACTTACATAAAACAAAATAAACACTTGTAATTTAGTGTCAACTGCAGTTTAAATTCAATGAATATTTAGTTGATTGCAACTTCACCAACGCAGTATGAGCAAGACATATTATTCATAAGCAACTGAACTAAATTTAGGCCCCTAGTTATTCGATTTTGCATTAATTTCCCTAAGGTTGCGATAAGGCAGATGTTAATAACTTTGTTCCGATAACTTTTGGGTCGCGAATATTTAATCATAGAAACGACGCCGCGGTACGTCAAGTTTCTAGGTTAGGAGTACATTTTTATACTATTATATACATATACCTAGGTACTCATTGGAATACATTTAAGTACCTACTTTTTTTTGTTTTTAATAGCCTATTATAGTGTCCCACTGCTGGGCAAAGGCCTCCCCTTCTTTTTGCCACTCGTCCCTGTCAAATGCATGCTCCTGCCACCCTTTTCGATACGCATCCAAATCGTCCCGCCATCTCCTCCTTGGTCGCCAGGCAGGTTGGCACCTTGGTCCTTAGTTGGTTGGTACCAGTTATTTAATAAACGCGATATTAGTTGCTCAAAAAACCATACTTGAAGTATACCTTGATCATGGCATGCCTTTACATTCTATTCCAAATGCAAGTAATTCCAATTTAAAATGATTAAAAAGTCGTGCAATTCCCAAAGGCTAGAGTACTATATAGAATATGTAATAGATCTCCAACTCATGAGAAAAGGCGATATAATACGCATATTTACCAAGGGCCTTACTATGTCGTTTTAATTCCGGCTCAGGGGCCTTACCATGACGTCTTAATGCAATTCAGTTTAGGTTCGCTCGCTGTCAGATTCATACAAAAAGTGACAGCTAAAACTTGAACAGAGTCGGAATTAAGACGTCATGGTAAGGCCCCAGTTCAGGTTTTAGCTGCGATAAAGTTGGGTGTAATATTAGTTTTTCAAAACGCGGCGGCGGCCAATTTGATGACGTCATAATTGGTGACCCTGACACCTCAGAAACTGTCTCCCGGCTATTTTGGGGTCCACATGATATGTCTAGTAGATAACATATAAAAATTTGGTGCTGGTATCCGGAAGTGAAACGTTCTGCGTTTTTGGACGTAAGGCCAATCGCTAATAATAATACTGGAGTCCTAGTGAAAAAGGGGTTAAAAGTCTGAAAACTCTGAAATAAATGACATACTTTCTTTTCTAGTGTAAAAGGAGTCAAGTCTAAAATAGTCATGTAGAAAGTAATAATTCTTAGAGTTCGCTCTTCGTCATTCCATCAGATTCCGATTTCAGATTCAGATCATGATTTCAGTCACTTCAATGCGTCGTTTATATAGATAGGTAAATACCTACGTTAATAGCTTGACGCTAGAATTTTTTAAAGTGTGTTTTATCTTCTATGGCCATAATAATAAGGAATAATGAAAATAAAACGATTTTTTTCGTTTATACATATTTATATTTGTTTGACCTTCGGTAGGTACCTTTTCTGTAATAGGATGACAAACGAATAAGTGTGTCACCTCACCCATGAATAGTGAACACCGACAACACCAGACAGTTCCAGATGAGTTGCCATCCTAGAGAGCTAAGATGGAATACCTCACGTCAGAACTCACTGAGCACGATCCTTGGCCACTCTCATCCAAGTCTTGCCAGCCGCCTTGCGAAGATCCTCGCACCACCGAGTCTGAGGACGTTCTACGCTACAGGACGCAGGATTAGTGAGTAAAATAGCGGTAGCGATCCGGACGGACCTAAGTACTCTAAGTAGTACTAAACCGCGATGAGATACTAGTCATTTTAATAAGCCATATTAAGTACTTACGTCAAAATATATATGGAATGACAGATTTTTTTTCCCATCCCTTTTCATCCCAGTTTAGTAATACTAATAGCAGTTACACCGTCCGACTCTCACTTGGCAGGATTTTTTACGCATTCCTACCTAATTCTACTTTCCCATTATTTTATTACGTAAACTACTTTTCCAGTCAGTTCTGCAGATACTTACCTAAGTACCAAAATACACAAATCATGTCTATCTAACTAATATTATAAATGCGAAAGTATGGATGGATGGATGGATGGATGTTTATTGTTTGTTACTCAATCACGCCAGAACGGCCCAACGGATCTGGATGAAATTCGGCACATAGATAGAGAAAAGTCTGAAATAGCAAATAGGCTACTTTTTATCCCGGAAAATTGCGTAGTTTCCGCGAGATACCGATAAACGAATTCTTTGCAGACGAAGTCGCTGGCAACAGCTAGTATTCCATACGGGGTAGACAGAGTAAGTAAGTAAGTAATGCTTTATTGTACAAATATAAAGAAACCGACACAGACAGAGTCTGAGGTAACAAGACCTCAGACTAAAGGTCACTTTTAACATGATTCTAGGCGTATATTAGTTGGAAAGGGGAATCAGAATAGTGATGGGTTGCTAGCCGCATCGCCTATAACATGATTCCTAAGAATTTCGCCCATCCCCGGGGCTTTTAACATCTGCGCGGGAAGAGAAGCAACTGGTACATTCTGTTTTTCCTTTGCTTCCAGACCAGCATGGAAGTAAGTAATATAATAATAATATAATATAATTCTTTAATCAGACAACAATAAGGTCCATTTTGATGTTAATTAAGCAACCTAGACTACGTTAATACTTAATGCTAAACAATGATTTTGTTCTTTGCGCAATTTTGTGCATCAAAGGACAGTCAAGCTTATTGGCTATTGCGTGCAAGATGGTGTTGCTGCTGCCGCGCACTATGGTGATCAGCGAGGCCGTCTTCTTGCGCCAGACAGCGTCGAAGCCGTCCACGCGCGCCTCAGCGAATATTGATGACGCGCTGCAGAATCGCGGCAGCCTCAGCAGCATCCTGAACGCATTATTGAATTGGATTGCATTATAGTAAGTGCCTAATACATTATATATCGCGTTTACATCGATATAGGTACCTACTTCATAATCATAATAGGAGTGGGTAATTTAACTTGAGAGAAACTAGTCCATTGTTAAACACTCGTGGGCAGTAGGTAAATTTTTAATTCCCTAGTTACTAATAGTTACTAAGTAATTAACAAACTTCGTTGCTATCCGTCGGTCTGTACCTAGTCATAACAGTTACTTATTAAGTAATTGCTTAGTTTGGGATTACTTTTTGACAGGGACCTTTCCTTCAAATAGAAGCTAGCTCATTAAAATGAAAAACAAATCGAGTACCTAAACAAGATATTCTTTATTGAACCATAGTTTCATTTGTTTTATTTTACATGCCAACACTTCTTAAATATAACAAACTAGGGATTTCTGTTAGATATTCAATGTGTGCATAGAAACGTTTATAAGTCTACCGCATAATACTTCAACAGCGAAGAAAACAAGTGAAAGAAGCATCCCAGTAATCAGAATGGCGAAACTACCCACGAAATGTTCAAGTCGCAGCTGTTCAGTGCGTCCTTTTCTCGAGTGACGCAGTAACGACCGCCCCTTGCTCAAGAATTGTGAATACGATTTTTGACCGAAGCCTCCTTCCAAAGAAACACTCAGAATACGACTTACAGGAGCAGTAAAAAAGGAATACTTCTTGAAAAATATAACGGTTGGACTGTTTACAATCTTCTCGGGTATGATTTGCAAATGCTTTGAACCGTTGTCCTTTATTAACTTGTACAATATCGTCTCTTTGTTTAAAGCTAATACAAAATTCGAGGTTCCCCTAGATATACTGTCTAAAGTATCATACGCCCCCACTAAGTCCATAAGTTGCCAATTATCATAAATATGTCTATCTTCCCAATAGTAATCTCTTACAGTAGGTAGCCCACCAAAGGGGTTCTTATTTGCGAGGACGTCGTCAAATTTACTTAATGGTTCCTCATAAATACGCTGTTTCATGATGTTAATCAGCGCTGCTTGATATACCGTTCGTATTATAAAACTAAACCAAATCCACATACCTACAGCCAGTAGTAAAGATGGCTTTGACGGCGTTTTTAATATGGGCATACCCAAAAAAAGTATCCAAGAATAAAAGAACAAGTTCGACTTTGGCGGGTCTATTTTGAGAGCTCTTATAACTTTACTCCAAGCACGCGACTTCGTAAACGTATTCATGAAAATGATCCCAATAAACATGAAGAATATTATGATCCTTACGTACATATGTAAAGGGTATAAAAGTTTTTCCCAAGGCGGCTTGAGGGCGGGAAGTGCCGCGGCCCACACTATATCCATAGACGTATACGTGAAAGAAATTTGGAAATTTTCAAATTTAGCCGGGTTCAGCGGAGAAGAGCACATCGAAGCGTGAGCGCGGTCGTTAAACACGTCGCCTAGAGAGCCCGTCCAGTTATTGTCCTCGTAATGCCCCCAGTCGAGACCTTCCACTGGTGTTTTGATAAGAAGCGACGCATTTAAAATTTTCACCACAAGACTTAGGATTTCTCCGTCCGCGCCCAATGGCGTCGCACTGTCATTAGTTAGCTGCATAAAAGGAGGTTGCGCGATTGTCGAAACAATAAAGGGACACTGATGCATATTAGAAAACTTTTCTGGAAATGCATTCTTGAGGCAAGTATCGTCAGTGCAATCGAGACTTATATTCATCTTGACAGGTTCACTGTTCATGCATTTTTCCGGCAAAACGAGAAAATAAGAAAATGTTAAAGGCGCCTGGCTTCCAATTGAACCCTTGATGAACAAAACATTAACAATATTGATACTCGCTACTGTGGAAAATATGTTTCGTTCATTACATTTTTCATCGTCGATCGAAGAGCAAATAATAATAAATTTACCAGAGGTGTCATATTGGTTTCTGGCTAACCTTTGCAGCATATTCGTCAGTTCTGAAGTCTCTTCGGCAAATAACACAAACTGTGGTATTGCTGACCTTGGTTGAGGTATAAATCTACCCATTTTAATTAACACCGACTGCTTATAATGACTCAAGAATGACGCTAGACCAATAAGTTTAATGTTGCTAAACAGAACCAGTGTTACGTAGCGCCATTCGAAATTGTAAAATGCTATTTTTGCAGCAATTTTACTCATATTTCGAAGCAATAATACTGTCGAATCATCGTGGGTAAAAAATAGTGAACTGTTAAAAGACATGCTATCTTGCTGAATCAATCCTAAGCAACTGTACCGATGCAGTTACATGTAATGCATTGTACACAAAATTAGTGGTTATCACCTTTTGACACGCTATAAAAAGTGCTCACTAGGGCCGTTTCATGCACTGATTGCTATTTCACATGCAGGTTGAGCTTATCTTTCTAGTGACTAGTTATTTTCTTAATGCACTTTAAATCATAATTTCCCTGGTGTGATTAAACAATTCATAGAGTTACGAACATTTGGTTGGCGGCAAATAGTAATTTAACTATTTTATCTGCTACTCTTCCACAACTCTTTAAACTAATTTTCCATAACATGAAATTTAAAAAATTAAAAACCCCTCACGCATTAATCGAGTAAGTACTTAATCATATAAAAATAATTCAATTTTTTGCCAAAAATGTAATTAACTCTGAAAAATACCTGATATTCTTCAAACTGCTGGACCAATTTTTAACAAACATCATTAAGAATCACCACCAGGAAACTGACCTTCGGATGAAAATCGCATCGAAATCGGTCCATCGGCTTGAGGGCTATAATGCCGCAGACAGACACACACACACAGAAAGAGAAAGAGAGAGAGAGACATCAACGTCAAACTTATAACACCCACCCCTCTTTTTGCGTTGGGGGTTAAAAAATATAAATTTCGCTATTTAGGTATTGAGCGACACCCTAGATACGATGCGGCGCGACTTAACATTCAAAATCTAACTAATATTATAAATGCGAAAGTATGGATGGATGGATGTTTGTTTGTTACTCAATCACGCCAGAACGGCCTAACAGATCCGGATGAAATTCGGCACATAGATAGAGAAAAGTCTGGAATAGCACATAGGCTACTTTTTATCCCGGAAAATTGCGTAGTTCCCACGGGATAGCGATAAACGAATTCTTTGCAGACGAAGTAGCTGGCAACAGCTAGTCTTAACTATAAATAGGTAAACCATTTCTGTGTTAAAAATAATTAATATTAACAAAAAAATACTTTGTAACTATTTACGTACAATCAGCGTCATATAGTTTGAAGCATCCAAGTCAGCCAAATAGTTCGGTAGGTACACCATAGATATAAAATAATACCTACTAACTATGGTGTGTCGAGCTTTTTGGTCACCTTAGACGTTTCAATACTATATGACGCTGACTGTACCTACCTACGTATAGGAGAAGTACTTATCTAAAGTCCAGTCGTCGTCCGAGATAGCATTTTACACTCTGTAACAATCACTGATCTAACTCACTAGGGTGAAGTAGTTAATCCTTTTTAAGCCACATTTCTGAAAGATTTAGCTAATTAGTTACAGTCAGACCAAGCCGGGAGAACAAATCTATGACTTTTTAGCCAAGGGGCTCGCTTCTAAGCTAGCCAGAAATTTGTATTCCTCTTATTATTCTTTAGTTCTGTGGCAACACCTGGCATAACAGTCAAGCGTGCGACTAGCGACTCTCTAGCGAGCACGAGTTACATCGAATAGTTGACGTCATAATTATTCTGTTGAAAGCTTTGTAGCCCAGCAATGGACTTAGAACAACTCACCTGTTTCTACTTTCCCAATAAAATCGACGGTAATTCTGTACAAGGCTAAGTGCAAGTCGGACTATAGCAAAAAATAAATTTGCAATACATAGGACGTATCTACCTAAGTAGTTCTATGAAAAACGAAGTAATTTTTTGCCCTTAGCCAAATAAAATGGCCACCCAAAAATGGAATAATTTAATAAAATATTTTTGTTTTAATGGTTTATTTTTTTCTGATATCATAATTCATAGCCGCGATCTACTGTAGTACTTAGCTATTTGCCTATTTGCAAATTCATAAACGTATTATACTAGTGAGAAATGACAGCAACGTCGTATGTAGAAGCAGAGGGTGGGTTTGCATGTAGGTATACGCTTGCATGTCTTGCACGTGTAGTAGCGGAGTAGCCAGGAGTTCAAAACTGCTAACCGTCCTTCGGGCGCCTCACTCACGGGTTGCTATTGGCAACATATTTTGAAATTTTACTTTATGCTTATGATAATACAACTCTACAATAAATGACAATGTCGAAGCAACCCAGCCGGTGACCAGAACTACATAACAACCGATATAATGACCGATGTTCATGGGTGTTGTGCCTTCAAACTTCTTCTCAACGATGCGGCTGGCATGATTTTTATACAACTTCTCCGTAAAACCTCCCTCAGTCAATCGACCTAGAACACGATCAAGGGCCGCCGCCATCGGAGAAAACTTTTTAAAAAACACACAAGTAGGGCTGGTCACTATCTTTTGAGGTACAATGTGTAATTCTCCATGATGGTGCATAAGGAAACTTATAGCAGTGTCCATGTTCATAGCCAAAACATATTTCATACCATTAGATAAGTTAAACAAAGTGGGCCAAATATCCGTACTGTTGATGGGTACCCAGTCGTCGACAACGCGTGGTTCTTGGCGAAAGTATTCCTTCAGTGTCGCAACGCCGCCAAACGTATAGCCGGAGCTTAAAATGTCCTCCAAATTCTCAAATTCAGGATATGTTGGATCATCTTTCATCGCATGAATAAGAGATGCTTGATAAAATGTTCTCAACATAAAACAATACATTACCCACAGAAAAAAAACGTAGAGGAGAGCTGGTTTTGACGGCAATGTCGTCGTCGGCATACCCATGCAGATCGTCCAAGAATAAAAGATAACGCTTGTATCAGGCCTGTGCACTCGAATTATCTGATTCAATCTTCTCAATAAATTGCTTTTGAAACACAAAGCAACAATGACAACAATCAAGAACGTAGCAGCCAAAGATATCCTGGCTTTCATTTGGAATGGACGTACTAATTTTTGCCAAGCGGGTAATGGTATAGCCGGGTGTGTGACCCACACCATGTTTATTGAATTGTAATCTGTAGACATGTGGAAATGGTTGAATCTCGTTAGCGTAATAGCGGGAGATGTCATGGAGAAGTTAGCTAGATCGTAGTAAATATCTCCTAAAGATCCAGTCCAGATACCGTCGTTTCCCGGCATGCCCCAACCGTCACCGCGATACGGGGTCATCATTTTTAAAGTGGCGTTCAGTGCATCTCCAATCAGAACTAGAAGATCGCCATCAGCCCCACGAGGCACACCTGTACTTAAAGACATATATGGTCTCTGTATAAATGTTGACGCGATGAGTTGGCAAGAGTGAAAATTTCTCAGTTTAATAGGAAACATGTCCAGGCAAGGTTTCTTACGGCAAGAATCCTGAAGGAGCACGGGCCGACTAACTTCACAATTTTCATCTTCGTAAAGGTTATAAGTAAAACCAACAACGTCGTACGCCACAGATACATGTTTCACAAGAACCACGTTGATTATTTTATGGTCCCAAAACATTTTCATTGCTTCGTTCTCATCACAATTTTCGCAAACAACGATGAATTTGCCGGTGTTGTCAAATTGTCGCTCTCGCATCCAGTGCAATATGTGCATAATGTTGATCAAGTCAGTTCCGAACACCACGAATTGTCTTATTCTATCACCAGATGTTTCTTCGCCATTGAGGAATATGCCCTTTCCGACGCAAACACTTTTGTGATATGATCGTATAAAAGCATTAATGCCGAGAAATGCTGACGAATTAAATACGACTAGTGTAAGATACCGCCATTCAAAATGGTACCACGCTATTTTAGCTGCACTCTCGGCTAATTTATTAACTTCTGATATTTCGTTATGTAAAATTAAATTAAAGTTCGGCTCTGCATCGACCGACATGTCGACAGCGGGGTAATCTAGCGGTGAAATCAGATGTTGTGCACTAAAAGCACATCACCGAGCATTAGGTTTAATAATATATTACAGTTCTTTTATAGCGACGTTGATGGAACTTATTCGTGACGAACGATTACAATCAATCACAGTTTTATTACTTTAGTCTAAAGATGCATCGATAGACACGCTTTTTAGACTGAAAATATCGGTACCGATATCGATACAAATTTCGGCAATACCGGTACCAGTACCAATGCGCTAAGTACCAAATTAATTTGTTTATATAGTGCCTTTTGAATTAGTAAATGCCAAAATTTTATAAGGATTAGTATACCTACGCTACGTTATGTAGTCAGCACTTGTTTTTTAGTTGTTTTATAAGCGACAACAACCAACCAAAGCATTTAGGTACCGAAATAATAAACGCGAGTCTAAAATAATCCCCCATTCAGTCTTGTAGGTACACACAGCAAAGCTATTTGGTAAGCAGGTTTAAAGCGGCGCGTGCATGCAAAGGTGCTTACCGAATAGCTTTGCTGTGTGTACGTACCTGCACTAAAAATCAGAAAGTATCGCCGATATATCGGTATGGGATGCATCCATATTTTTGTCATTCTGACCAGCGGATTTCTTGACTAGGTATAAAACGTTGTAAAATAAATATATAAAACTCGGCACTATATTACTACGGTCAACCAAATGGAACCCTGGGCCACTGTATAACTTTATCGCAATAAGTGATCGGCTTTTTGTGTCTGTCAGTGTCAAATACTCCGACGTTGATTGTGAAAAGGTTGTATAGTGGCCTAGGGTTCTATTTGGGCGACTGTACATGGTGCATGCAATAGAATAATTAACTAATACCAATGGAAATGTCATACCATTGGAATTTTGATTGACTAGCCTACGCCAAAGCAGACACTAGAGCTGGGAAAGCCGTGATCGACCTCGACAGTAAATATCCATTAAGCATGTGGCATATTTAGTGAATAGATGTGGTGAGATTTTTGGAACAAAAAGAATAAGTACCTACTTCAATAGCTAAATTATCTTTAAGTTTTTAATGTTTCACGGTTAAGTTCATTCGAAATATTATAAACGGGATGTGAACCGCTATTACCTTTATTCGGGTGCTCAATAAAGGTAATCGCGGTTCACATCCCGTTTATAATATTTCGAATAAATTATCTTTGTTCCGTAACAAAAGACTATCGCGAAAAAGTTGTCTTGTCTCCTATGTTTCTATTGCTGTATTATCCTACTAATATTTGTATGTGGATGTTTGTTACTCTTTCACGGCTGAACGGATTTGGATGAAATTTGGAACAGAGATAGTTTATGGTCTGGAACAACACATAGGCTACTTTTTATCCCGAAAAATTGCGTAGTTCCCGCGG
Source organism: Pandemis heparana (assembly GCA_963854515.1). NCBI lineage: Eukaryota > Metazoa > Arthropoda > Insecta > Lepidoptera > Tortricidae > Pandemis > Pandemis heparana. The sequence goes on along the minus strand of OY978011.1, from coordinate 7,986,842 downwards.
GATAGCGATAAACAAATTCTTTGCAGATGAAGTCGCGGGCAACAGCCAGTAATATTATAATACATATATTATATAAATGAATACGACGATATACTAGTAAATGATGAAATAGCTTTCTAAAATTCAAACAACTTGCTTAGCTTGAAAAAAATTATATTTTATGAGAAATTATAATTTACAATATTTCATACAGGCATCCGTCTTCAGTCGGAACTTAAGCTAAAACTCTCACAATCTCACGCAAAAGGTAAAGCAACGTTAGACTATAATATAGTTTTAGCAATAGTTGTGTAGTCATCGCCCAAACGTAACACAAACAGGTAAGAACCATACCAGTTCACGAATTCAGTCCATTCGTAGGAAGATAGGAATCCGCGTTGCTCGGCGCTGGCGGCGCGGCCTGTCATGCGACCACTTAATAATATAACTAATCACCAATACAATAAGTTTCATTGTGCTTTGTTTCCTTTTAAACACTACGCTGTAATTTAAAGATTACAAACCCACGTTCGGGCGTCAGTGGACGTCAATTATATAAAACATCAGTCTATAGTGAAACACATGAACGGCATTACATTTGTACCACAACATTCTGTGCACGCATCGCCTCACTCGAATTTACAGCTTACAAGAGTGCTGTCACTTGTCGCTCAGTAGACATTTCTCTATTGTAAATCTTACGCGCTTTTTGCTGCGGATGTAAAGCATTCCTTTAATAGGAGCCTTGTGCGAAAAGGATCAACTTATTTATTTATTTATTAATGCTTTAAATTCGCGATAAAGGAGCTCACTAATTTATAAAGAAAGATGAACAGTGAACGACGGAGTCCCCCATTCGTGAAAGCGATAGTGGGTACGATGTATCGTGACACAGACTTTGATAATGTGGTTACACACAGGACGCCGCCAAGAAGCAAGCCGCGCCGCCGCCTAATCTAGTGTTGTGCACGCGCAGGTTCTCAAACTTATTTCCTGTATTATAGTACTAATTTGAGCTTCAAGATGACGTACCCAAATATATAGAAGATTTGATCTGTCCATAAAATACCGAAATTAAAACCTCGTTAGTTGTACCCTTGTAATTGCAGATTTATAACCTATCTGAGCTACAAATTTGAAATAGTGCGTGGGTGCTAATTTGATATTTTTTTGGCAAATGATCATAGGAACAACGCCATTTCAAAGGTCCATAGGATCCAGTCAACGTAAGCTCAATGAAAAAGGTTCATGTCACCAAAACCATAATGCTCTACTATTTTCTTAAAATAGAATTCAATTCGGTAATTTTGTAGGACATCACAAATTTTAGATATTTTGGATATGCTACCTCGCCGATCACGTACAAATGCACAAATGAAAATAGTTCTTATGTACAGGGCATACACAGAGATTGCACTTCAGTGGGTAACATCAATAGAAAGTTTCCAATATTGTGCGCTAAGTTTCAATTTCACATTATCTTGAGCATATCAGACAGCTGTATCTTAATTAAAGCTTTGCTATTGACAAAGTCAGATGTCGCGTGTGCGTCGAATGAAATATACTTTAAAACAGCACGATAGAAATAAAGACGTAACAACAAATAAGTTAATACAATAAAATCATATATCTCCATAATAGAAACTATGTTTCTTACTATACACGAGTAAGTCACTAAATTAACACGAAGCAACACACTAAATCAATAACATAAATCTCTGAATATGGTAAACAAGTATAAATGTGTAGTTATATTTTATATTACTTTGTGCTTCACAATATGCCAATAGCAAAACTTGGCACTGACCTGTCAGCTCAATTCACTCAGCACATTTAAACCCAAATGTACAATATATTACATTCATGTGGTAAAAGCGTTCGTGCAATAAACATCGGTATCGGTTTTTACAATTCACATATCGCTTTATTGTATCCCTTGGGTTTCTAGTAAAAAAAGTTTATATCAAATGCATCAAAAATGTCCTTAAACAACTAACGTAGTAACTCCCTATACTCGACATACGGCTAGCTGAATGGAATTCTCGTACACGGATAATATTAGAAAGAAACCAAATACACCAGACCACTGCGTACACAAAAAAGCCTACAGTTAACGTAAGACAACTCGCGTCAAGTCATTTCGTGTAGAAAACACCGTATTTAAATATAAACAGCTTAAATAATAACATATATTCAAGTAACAAAATTCAAATGTACAAAAGTAACGTTATATTTAAATACAATAAATTTATAAACCTTCCAAGCTAACAGAACAAACGGTAATGATTTTACACTTATTATGAATGTATGATTGAGTCGAGTCGTTGGGACGGGCCGGTGCGGCGTCGGGGGCGGCCCACTGCGACGCTATTGCCGCTAGTCGGACCCGGGAAGACGCGGCCTGCCCGCGCGCTCACCGGCCGTCCGGCGACTCTACGAGACATCGTCCATAACTAAAATAAATACGTAATAATAACACGGAAGCAACCCGATCGATACATTAGTAGGAAGTCCTGTGTCGAGCTCGACCCGTGCCGATGATACAAAACACGCGTAAGTTCATTGGACTAGTTTGTTCAAATCCATCCGTCTGGACATAATAAATGTATACTAATGTAGAAAGATATTATGGCAACAAACTTTACAAAAATTCCTAAAACAATGACTAAAAGCAGCTCATGGTAAGGCCAAGACTCACCATAACTTTTCAAATGCACAATTTAATATTCACCGATACAGACACATACATAAATTGTGAATAACTTCATCATAAAAAATCATGTCAAAAAACCTGACGTCGTGCGTGGAGCGATCCGAGCGTGCCGGAGCGGCGGACGCAGCCCGTCCCTGAAACTAGTTCTTCGGTTAAATGACTTAAATCTATCCTTACTTTCTCATTAAACATTTTAAGGTTCGTCAATCCGATCTCAGTTCGTGAATTTACACATTCTGCCGTGAAGTGATGATGTTTAAATTACGTGTTATACACAATCACAGATTTGTGTGAGGGAGCACGTTGATTTGCTTAGACGAGGTTGTACTCCTTCAGGTTGGATTGTAGGATTGTGTCCTTGACTGCGGCGAACACGAACCGGATGTTCTCGGTGTCTGTAATAAACAGCACGCATAAGACACATGATTAATTCCAAAACTTATCATTAAAATTGTATAACTAGCCCGCTAAAAGTAACGAATATATAATTTACCACTTCCAATATCCTTTGAAAAAAATACTCCTACAAAGCTTTGAAAGCCTCGACATTTTCTCACTTCGTTATCAGTTTCGATTCTTGACTGTTGTATTTTCGAAAATTGCGTTCCGTGTCTAACTGACGCACTCAGAGATATCAATCAACTGTAACGGATCCTAATCTCTTTCAATTTTCAAATACTTGATTAAAAAATAGGGAATACAGTTCAATTTAAAGTGACGTATCTTAGAGCGACAATTAAACAATTTAGAGAAGCACATTAAGGCTGTGCGCTTATATATAATGCGACAATTATCGTCATTTGCAACTTGCAACCTAGCTATAACAGTAAATACTTGCTCAAGATTTTTCTACATTAGCCTCCTGGGCCTGGGACCTCTTAAAATAGAAAAGAAGTCTCGTCTAACACAGCCAAGCGACCCGAAGACAGTAATTCTATTTAACGTCTTAATAAAATGACTTCAAGAGAACAGTACCTAATTAATGGCGCAAGAAGCATTTATTTTAGTCCTCTACAAGGGCGTCGCCAAGGGGGGCCTGTGCCACCCCACAAAGAAACGAAAAGTGCAGCAATAATTTTTAGACAATGTAAACAAACGTTCAAGTGCCGCCATACTGTTTGACCTACCGATAGACGCTATACTTCTACTAGACCCCCCTTGATCATCGTGGCGACGCCCTTAAGTTCTAGGTTTGCTAAGCATCTGCAACCACTTCAGTATCGCGAGATATTCCTTACTATCAGGGCCCTATTTTATAATGCTACAAATTACATTTTACAAGCGGAAGTCTCTATCTAACGCATAGGGTCAGAAAGAGACTTCCGCTTGTAAATTGACAACATTTCATATTTCTAAGCCTATAATTTTAATGGTTCTCTGTATTTTGTTTGAAAAGATGAACATGCTGACAGTTTAATTTTTTCGCTAGGGCTTGTATTTAAATTATAATATTTTTTTTTAATTTGTGCTTATTCTAAAAGGGCGTAACTCCGGTACTATCACAGAATACACACTTATCCCTTTGTCTTTTCTCTATAGAAAAAACACTGACGTTAATTTCAAATTGTCAATGTCAGGTCCTATTCTCCAATATTCGATTTTCGAGGTTCGCTTCGTGCTGTTCCGCTCATACTAATAGTCATTATCTTGAGAGTGAGAAGGTATGCAACGAACTTCGAAAATAGAATTTCAGAGTTGCCCCCCTTATACTTTGAAGTTGTCAAAAATACAAAATTATGATCGCTTATTTTTTCTCGTGAAAAAGGCAAAGGCGTTTCATCTATCCTGTGGTAGTATTGGTAAAATTAGGACATATTTTTAATTATTTTTTATAATAAGCGATATTAAAATTATATAAACATATTGCAGTGATCAGGAGGCAAAATGCTTTCGAACCATTTATACATTTTCATGAGTTATAAAAATGAAATGTTGTCAATTGTAACTTGTAGTTTTATAAAATAGGGCCCAGGTGAGCCAACCCTACTTTTGCCTTCCTTCTCATAAAAAAACAGGGGCCCAATTTTTTAAAGCATATTACTCGATAATTACAGTTCTATCTAATCAATCTTCTCTTCGCAAGTGGTAAAAAAATTAATTCGAGCTATAGTTTTGTAGGAATACCACTTTCGAATATTTTCAAGTGTTATAATTTCTAAAATCAGTTCCCAGCTTTTACCATAATACATATAGCACGGCAGTGCAAAAAAGCCGTGGTAGCCTAGTGGTTTGACCTGTGGCCTCTCAAGCAGAGGGTCGCGGGTTCGAATCCCGGTCTCGCACCTCTGAATTTTTCGGAATTTATGTGCGAAATGATATTTGAAATTCACCATGAGCTTTTTGTTGAAGGAAAACATCGTGAGGAAATCGGACCAATCCCAGTAAGGCTTAGTTACCCTTCTGGGTTGGAAGGTCAGATCGGGGCAGTCGCTTCTGTAAAAACTAGTGCCTACGCCAAATCTTGGGATTGGGTTGTCAAAGCGGACCCCAGGCTCACTGAGCCGTGGCAAATGCCGGGAAAAACGCTAGGACGAAGATGATGATATAGCACGGCAGTGATTACTTGAAACTAATAAACATTTTACTCACCTACGCGTCATGAAAAAAAATGTAACAGACTGCGATTTATTTATTTTACTGGGTACTAATCCTATCTAGACGTACGTTCGCGATTGTACGGTCCGCTGCTCAAGCGACCATGTAAAGGTATTACGAGTAAGCTTCTTAAGGCTTCAAGCGATGTAAGCCTGTTAGGTTAGCTGCTAATATTCTTAGTGGTTGTGGTTGACACAGACCTTCAAAACAATTATGTCACTTGTGAGTTGTCCATAATACAGTTATGTATTAGAAAACTTCTTAGTTAACAGAGCCTCTAGTGTATGTTTTTGCATATAAAAACGTCTCGAACGCGTTCACGTAAACTTCTCAATCACTATGGAAAAATTGGCAGCGCCACTTGTGGATCGAAACGGCAACATACTGTTCTCGTAGTATTTGACATTTCAACGCTAACGCGTTCGAGACGTATTTTGTGACCGAAAACCTACACTAAGCATACTGCTTGTTTTTACAGCTTCAAATCTAACAAGTGAATTTTGAGCCACTTTCTTAGTGGTTGTGTGTAAATCTCTGATATCAACTTTACTCAAAATAATGGAGTGAAGTTTGCCACCATCCCTGATATGACGACCACGGCCATTCTGTTAAGAGTGTGACGACAAAGAACTGGGTACTCTTTATTTTGCCCTTTTAAATAATTTATTAATAGGTTAAGTGCGTGTTAATTGTTAAACAGAATTTTTCATGTAGGTAGATGAGGTAGCTGAGCCTTAATATAAAACCCTCAATTATTCATACAGAAACAAAACTAAAAATTCAGTTAGGGGTTGCAAAGGTTGAAAAAATAAATAAGCTTTCACATATCAAAAATATATTTAATTAATGCATAATTAATGGAACACAGTAAGCGACAAATTCATGCCAAATTAAACTCTTTGAGGGCCGATTGCATAATTGTATCTTTCACAGCGCAGAACACCAATTTGATGTTTTCGGTATCTTACATTTATCCAAGGCAGCATGCAAAAACCAAATGAAAAATAAATAAAATAAAAATGCGTGTGAATCTAGGAAAAATAAAATGATGAAACAAAATGAACAAAATTTGTAAATATTTGACAGGTAGATTTAATAAATTACTCAATAATAAAACCGGTTAGTAATTTGTATTAGGTAAAGTAAGTATTTTAGAATCTCAAAATTAACGCAAAATATAAGAGGCAAAAATAGTGCAAAAAACAACACATGCAGAGCAAAAAAACAACACATGCATAGCAAAAACAATGCTAGCCAGGGCAACGGCAAAAAAACCAGCAACCTACAAAAAAACGTGATGGCTGCTACCAATCATCATAAACTTTACCAACTAACCTCATGACACTTACCGTTCCAAAAATAGAAAACTAATTTGACTACATAAAAGGTTTAAAAATGTCTTAAATGTTTTTCTAACAAGGCTGATATGATCAGCAATGCTATGAATGAATAGTATATATATGCTGTGAATGAATAGTAATTATTATACATAATACCTTGTACCTACCATATTCTGAGAAATAATATATAAAAAAAAAAAATGAACCAAGACCCAAACCAAGGTAAATAAAGATATATTTTTAGCCTGATTTTTGAACGTTGCCTTGTAGCCTAACGCTATAGTCTGTGGTTTGACAGAAAGAGATTCCTGCGTGGCCTCTTCCCGCGAAGGTCGTATTAGAAATGGCGTTGTATTAATATCTTGGAAATAATATATTCTTGACTACCTGTGATCAGTGCTTCTATTCAGTTTAACAATATAGGTATGTACTCCCTTTGTAAAATTATCCCTCGATTTCCTAATATTTATTTGTGAATAGACAAATTAACTCAAAATCAAATCAATTTAAACATTTCTATACGCATGTCAGCAATAAAAAATCACTGGTTCTTTATTAAATTCCAATAAAATAGAGTTTAGTTTGATACGGCTTCGTAATTCCTTATCCGTCTAGTAATCTCTGGGAAACCTAGCAACTGATAAACGTCACGCGTTCGTCGACGATGATTTCAAAACCATGTGATACTTTGTGCTTTCACAGAGTGTATTTTAATACCAATATTTGACCGCATATTAAAGCATAAAATGTATAAACAGTAAGGACGATGAATTTCACTATTTTCATTTCAAACTACAGACATTGTTTCGCGAGATCGTAAAATGTATGAGATAAGACGTTTTTATTGTTTAATAACCGACTAGAGCAGTGCATTTTGTCTAATTTATGTTTGATATTAACTAATCACGAGCGTTAATTTATTTTAAGTTTATTTTACTTGTCCAAGATCTCATGATGTGCTTAGTAACAAACGTAAATTGGCACGTCATGCTTGCTATGCTGTAGTTATTAATAATAATTTGTTATAAAGTATTTTCAACCAGACGAGAAAAAAATTGCTAACTTCGAAAGTTTTATAAAATAAAAAGTAACTTTCGACAGGAAATGTTGCTAAATCTTCGACTCGTCTCGTTGAGATTTTCCACTTTCAGAACGAAATCGACACAATTCTGGATACACCATTCCAAACGACACCAGACGTCTAGTCAATGGAACTCGACAAGTACGTAGAATTGTATCATTTTTTTCCGAGGGCGGGATTTGTTTAGCTCTTACCTGTCGCACAAGTGAAATGTGAGTAGATGATTTTTTCCGCATCCGGGTTAAGGTCGACAAACATCCGCAGGATAAACTCACGCGCCGTGATCGCGTCGCGTTGCGGACCTGCGCAGTACTAAATGTTCTAGCGACTAGCATAAGGTACAAGCTATTCCCGTTTGAGCTCAAATCGGTAGCAAGTTTGTGCAGCAAACGGAAAGTCCTCTAGCATAAAATACACGCATGTGGTCCACATTGAAAATAACAGAAGTCTCAAATTATTTAATATGTTTGAGTTAAATATCCAGTTTACAAACAAAATAACCATTCAAGAAAATATTACTTCAGGTTATCAAAAATTCACCCCCGCCTACCTCACCTCGCCCCTCCCTCACCAACCAAACGTCATTTTTTGACACTTGAAGTATAGTAGGAGCGGCATTACAAACAAAATAAATATAAACTATACTCGGGAGCTAAGAAATCGGGTCACTTCCCGTAGCAAGTTGTATGAAAAGTGACCCGCAGGCTTATTATTCAACTCGCTCGCGATCACCATCGTCCTCATTTTGACAGTTCATGTATGGGCTGACAATTGGCATCGAAATCAGCTAGTTGTCACATTCATACAAGAACTGTCAAAATGAACACGATGGCGATTGCGAGCGAGTTACGTAATAAGCCTGCAGGTTTCTTTGCTCCCGAGTTTATATTATCAGTGAGTTCTACAACTCCAAACATGTTTAAAAACTCGCCATATTGTTCTTTTTATAATTCAAACATTGTGAACTATGTTGATCCAATGGAGACCACACATCTAGCTTACAAGTACACAAACAAGTAAAACACGCTGGCATCTAATTACAAACGAGCGCTAACGGCCGGTCTAGCCAGTCGCTGGGGTAATATGCAACCTGTTGCCGTCGTGAAATGCGAATAACACGACCTGTCCGGGTCGGGGTTCTCTTTCAGATACTTCTGCAGTATGTAGTCGAGCGCTGGTGGCGCATCGCATTTAGGACCTGATTATTCGTAAAGCCATTAAGTATTCGGTTCAATTACAAACTTCGCCATCTTTATTAATTTGAAAGAATTCGCTCAATAAAGGTAATCGCGGTTCATATCCCGTTTATAATATTTCGATTGAAAGAATTCAACAAAATAATCAGGCTAATTTGTCGTAACTTTAAACTTCCGTCACATAATTTTGTTCTTCAAGATAGATTGGCATTGTCTTGGCATTATTTGTAAGGGATGCCGATTATAGACAGTCCTCATTTAATGAATACATGTATACATAACTTCAAATATAAAGAACCAACATTTTGTATAGGAAAGCTCCAGATCCCCAACTGCGTCTACTAAGGCACTCTCACCTTTTCATTAATGTCCTCGCCCGCGCGGCACAGGGGCGCGGGGTAGGCGACAAAGGGGGCCGAGAGGTGCGGGCGGCACGCACACTCCCCGCCCGCTCCACTCTCGGTCCCCTTTGTCGTCCTACCCCGCGCCCCTGTACACGCGCGGGTGAAGACTCAGTTAAGCGGTCGATCTATACAGTTGCCGCACGTGTACATATTCTTGAGGAGTTATGTCTATAATTTAAATTGATTTAGTTATGCTTACCGTCGTATTCAGGAAAGTAATCGACGAGATGCGAATACATAATCTTCTCTTCAAGCAAATCCTTTTTGTTCAGAAACAGGATGACTGAAGAATGCTGGAACCATGGGTATGTAATGATAGTCTTGAACAACGCCTTTGATTCCTCCATTCGGTTCTGAAATATGACATGTGAATTTTTAATCACAAAATAAACTTAACGCAAGTCTTTGACATCTTTGACGCCTTTATAAAACTGTTTAGTCTTGTAATCGCTATTCCCATGCGAATGTGCAATAAAGAGTTATACATATGTAGATATACTGGTTTCCTCACAATAACAGGGTTCGAACGTCCTAAATAAGACTAAACTTTGCGATTCAGAATATCACACACAATATCAAATCGCTTAGCTGGTGTTGTAGTTTCTTGAAGGTATTCCAATTTACAGACTGCTTATGGTAAATTTAAAACTTACTTATGCAACTAAATTAAAAATATATATTTGAACACACAGCCTGAGGCCATATTCTTGTGTTGTTTAAGTGCGGGCTCACGATCCCTTTCTGCCCTCATCTTTCACAGAAAGAAATGGTGAAAGCAGATGAGCGATTTAGACAATAAAGCCTTCGACCACAATTGACAACATTTCATATTTCTGAGCCTATAATTTTAATGGTTCTCTGTATTTTGTTTGAAAAGATAAACATGCTGACAGTTTAATTTTTTCGCTAGAGCTTGTATTTAATTTATAATTAATTTATTAATTTGTGCTTATTCTAAAAGGGCGTAACTCCGATACTATCACAGAATACACACTTATCCCTTTGTCTTTTCTCTATAGAAAAAAAAACTGACGTAAATTTCAAATTGTCAATGTCAGGCCCTATTCTCCAATATTCGATTTTCGAGGTTCGCTTCGTGCTGTTCCGCTCATACTAATAGTCATTATCTTGAGAGTGAGAGAGAAGGTATGCAACGAACTTCGAAAATAGAATTTCAGAGTTGCCCCCCTTGTACTTTGAAGTTGTCAATAATACAAAATTATGATCGCTTATTTTTTCTCGTGAAAAAAGCAAAGGCGTTTCACCTATCCTGTGGTAGTTTTGGTAAAATTAGGACATATTTTTAATTATTTTTTATTTTTTATAATAAGCGATATTGAAATTATATAAACATATTGCAGTTATCAGGAGGCAAAATGCTTTCGAACCATATATACATTTTCAGGTGTTATAAAAATGAAATGTTGTCAATTACAGCATGACCATCATTTTTCGATCTAATTCGAAGTTGGTAGTTAAGAGTACTATAGAACTAAAATTATATTAGGTAAGTCAAGCAGGGAGCTGTGTATCTAATCCTACTAATATTATAAATGCGAAAGTGTATAAGGATGTATGGATGTTTGTTACTCTTTCACGCCAGTACGGATTAACGGATCTGGATGAAATTTGGAACAGAGATAGTTTATGGTCTACTTTTTATCCCGGAAAATTGCGTAGTTCCAGCGGAATAGCGATAAACAAATTCTTTGCAGGCGAAGTCGCGGGCAACAGCTTGTACTTTAATAAATGGTTCTTCATCACACTACGTGGTTTTTATTCCTCCCAGTTATAATTAAAAAGATGTGTATGATAAGAAGTAATTGAACAACTTACCTCATTTTCAGATTCGAATAAAATTTGATCATATTCACTAAGAGCTACTAAGAATATGATGGAGGTGACATTTTCAAAACAGTGAATCCACTTCCTTCGCTCGGATCTTTGGCCCCCAACGTCTACCATTCTGTTGGACAAAAGTAGATTAAATATTAAAATAGCTCTAGAGTGGAGAAAATTTATAGACACACTATAGAGATCAGAACCAGTAAGCACCTTTAAGGGCCTGTTTCACCACTCCGTAACTGTCAGTTATCTATGATTCCATCTCTATTTATTACTACGTAACAGAGAGAGAGACGTCATCATAGATAACTGACAGTTAAGGAGTGTTGAAACAGGCCCTAAATATAACAAATTTTAACGTGTATCGTTAACGTGAGATCGATAGCTTCAAATACGCCACTTTACAAGCCGCAAGGCGATTCACAGGTTCATCAAAACATCGAATTGACAAAATAATGAGCACACTTGAAAAGAGAGGGTGCTTCCCACTTGTCCTAAAGACTGCGTTTAGTTATTTGCAATGTCTATTTCGATAGCATGTCTGTGAGTGAAACCAAGTTTTTGATATTTCCAACACATATAAACAACTACTGTGCTTTTATTTTATCAATAGCCACGGTCAAACATCGTATTTTGGATTTTTGGACGGCGTCACCCTCAGAGATATAACTGCCAAGATTATCCACTGATTGAGCTGGAGTTTTTTGGTCAATTTTTGCTCAATGCTTCCGCCCATAGCAGCGTGCACAGAACAGCTACCTGCCAGCTCGCCTATTGGATAATTTTAAGTAGCTTGGACTCTGAGGTTTACTTCACTCATGTGAAAAATAACTCTATTGAAAACAGATTTTAAAACAAAAAGAAAATTTGGAATAACGTCTATGGTATGAACTATATATATTGCTTAATTAAATAACTAAAAGAAGCGAGTATGAAATGCTTAGTTTTAATTACAAATGAAATGAATAAACCGACACACCATTCACTTAATATTAAACCAAGCGGTTAAACACGAAAGGTAAGCACATTACAGATAGCACGTTAGGCATGAAGACGGCAGAAGACGTTTTAGATAGAACAATATAAGTACAACTACTATGTAATGCTTAATGTATAACGTTGAACTTTTTTAATTTGATAATTGCATTATTTTTTTCCAGAAAAGGGCCAGTGAGCATTTTTCCAAAATACCTATATTTTTCGTGAGTTGCCATAGGTACTGAAAATTTCTCTAAATTATGTTCAACATTTTGGAAAAACCTTTTTTTTTTAGTTGGAACGTAATAATAATGATAGCCGTCGAACTAGTTTAGGAACGAAATACACACACGACTTACGGAAATCCTTTTTAAGGCATGGTGGCGCTACCAGAAAAAGGGATGGTAAAACACGCATTTTTGTATGTACACAACACATGTAAAGGTATTTTAGGGATAACAAAAGTAGATAATGTAAATAAATAGTTAAGAACGTATATAATATACATAACTATAAAGTGGGAACATTTTTCAATAAACGTAACTTTTATTATTAATTTATTACGTATATACCTCGTTAATAGCAACTTTTCATTGTTTCATGAGGTTTTTGAGGGTTTATTTGTATTTGTAAATTCCATTTTATATTATCTGACGCTGTTTAAACAATCGCCATCAGATACAACGGAGCGGTAAAGGTGGTCAAAAATATATCAACGCGAAAAATCCTCATATTTTTGAGCACCTTCACTGCTCGCATCTGCATATCTAATGGTGAATAAACAAAGGCGATAGCGTCGGAAATAAAGCCAATTTTTGCATTTGCCTCTGGGTATCAGAGTAAGCATTCAAAATGGCGAAAAATTATTAGTAACTCACGTTATAATTTTGGAATATCAAAATTTACTTTTCTATACCTACATTGCTTTTAAACCGCTCTCTATAGTCACACATAGTCCACATAGCTCTTTTCTGAAAGAAAAAATCAATTGTGTTGCAAAACTTGACATAAGAAAAAGTAAGTGGGCAAGGCAGAGAAGAAAAATTAAAAAAAAGCATGCATATAATATAATTGTTTTGTCTGACTGTCCTCACCTTAGCATCGGTATACGGTCTGGAATCTACAACTAACACGTACACAAAAGTGGGACTGACAAATCTAAGAATGCTTTAAGGACAAAGGAATACTGCTTGTGGGAGAAAGGTACTGGATACAACTAGCTTCCTGCAGGGCCACACGGATTGCTACCACACAGGGTTTGAAACATACCTAAATATGATTCCGTCAAGATCAAAGGGATACTCAAGGATACCGGTAGTTGGCTGTCGGGCGCGAAGAATATCTTGCTCAGTCGGCAAGTAGTCCGCGCTTTCGATTCTTGCCAGATCGCTTAAATAACTGAAATACATGTCATGCACTAAACAAAGCCCCTATGTTACACATGCAGACAGAACAAATGAAAGGCACAGTTCTTAATCTAAACACCAAAATAAATAAATGATGACACGAAGCGAGTGTTTCCTCCGTTTAACCAGTAACAGGCACATAGAAGCACAGCATGCCCGCAATACGTCAAATGTTACCTAAATCGTATCTCCTCCAAGTCAAAGGGGTATTCTATAATGCCCGTTGTGGGCACTCTCACACGGAGGATGTCTTGTTCGGTTGGTAAGTAATTTAGTGCCGCGACGCGGTCAATCTCCTGCAAGTAGCTACAGAAAAATCTTTTCTCAGTTTCCGAACTATAAAAGCGAAAGCTCTGATCCAATCCGATGAGGACTGTTTATGAGCTTGCTGTGTAAACTGAGCTGTAAACACTTTTATATCAGTAGTAACAATTGTAATGCAATGTGTCAATGTTTTGCAATCACTATTTTAGGATGCTATAGCCGAGATTGTATCGGAGGCTTCCTATAAAAGCCAGACTAATTTGCGTGTGTTAGGGTAACAACCAATTTTAATTTCATAAGTAGTACCCCAGAGAAACAAACGGCTAAGTGAATGGTTGCCGTCCACTCAGCTTATTGATTTTAATAATAATATCATTCACTTTATGACAATAGATAAAATTATTATAGGATAATCATGTATGTGATTACTCACAGTGAAGCTAGTTACGGCAGAATCGCATACAATATCAATGATGTAATGTTATGATAGTTTGATCTAAATAGAGGTGTGCTACGTTCAGTCATTCGTCAGGCTATACCGCCATTCAATAAGATTTCTTGAATATAGGTGTTTATCTATCCGAATGTCTATTGAATTGTGGACAGAAGTCGTCATTATGAGTAGTACTACTACTTAGAATAGTACTTACTACTTTGCCGAGTCAGTGAGCTGATACTCTCGCCTGCGGTCGTAGCACTCTTGGATCCCGCCATCAGCCCACAGACCCTTGATCGCTTCCACGTACGGACTCTCGAATGTAGTCACGCTTTCAAAGTCGATCGATGATACCAACTCCGCCTTTTCCTGAAATTAATTTGTAATGTGTTAATTTTGGAGTGCATTCGTCATCTGACGCTCGTCAGTTCAGAGGAAGGGATATCGCTGTCATCTTTTCATTATGATTAATAATAAAACTAACGAAACTACCTAAATTGGCTCAGGGACCCAAATAGGGTCTTGGCCTCCGAAACGAGAGCACGCCATCTGTCCCGACCGTGCGCAGCTTCATGATTAATAATAATAAATAATAATTCATTTATTCACGAACAATAAAGGTCCACAATTAGGTTAGGTACACACAAATGGAAAATAGCATTAAATTGCAAAACAATAAAGGTCAAAGATACATGTAAACTTACATTGCTGGCTGACAATAGAAAGAAAAGTTTGTATAGTTTTGGAGCCCGCGATTCATCGCTTCTTAGCCAAATTATAATTATATAGTAGGTACTAAGTATTTCTTATTAAACCATCATGTCTGGAGTATGACATTAAGCCTGCTTGTGATAAATTAAAAATACTTTTTGCTCAATAAATACACAAATAATGGACACCCGCCATTTGTAACAAGCGGGTCAATTTCGAATTGCGATCAGATCTGACTTTCTGTTTCAGCCTGATGTGGGAAAATATACAGGAAATACAGTATAAAATGCAGGACAATATTCCACAAGTCGTTGCCGTTTTAAATGATGTAATAAATTGATTAATCATCGCCTAAAATAACATTAACATAAGCATTTCGTCTTCTTACTTGTATTTTATTTATGGTAATATTGAAACTATTTTGTTTGTTTATTCGTATTTTATTTACCCGATTTCCGGTTCCGATTTTTCCCTAAATAAAACAATTTTGCCCGCGACTGCGTCCGCGCAAAATTAAATTAACTGCCTGATGTTATTTAGACTGTGATCATCAACATTATTATGATAGGTAGATATTTTTCAATTTTTAAATGAAGTTCAGGATAATAATTATTTTTGCTATAACGAAACATAATACATTCTGCATATTTTAGCATTTCTTTAAACCATTATTCGCCGGAAGTTGTAATCGCCCGGAAGCGCTTGTTCTTAGCATTCAAGGGATCTCACATGTCAATATTTAA
Source organism: Pandemis heparana (assembly GCA_963854515.1). Classification (NCBI taxonomy): domain Eukaryota; kingdom Metazoa; phylum Arthropoda; class Insecta; order Lepidoptera; family Tortricidae; genus Pandemis; species Pandemis heparana. Next base: position 7,971,151 of record OY978011.1, on the reverse strand, counting down.
GATTCTTAAAATATTATCTAGTTTATACAAAGTTGTCCCTGGGCGATGGTGATCACTTTCCATCAGGTGACCCGTCTGCTCGTTTTCCCCCTCATATAAAAAAAAAAGTTAACTTAATTGCACTTGCCATCGAAACAGCTAGCTAGCACCATTAGATTGAAAAAGTAGATACAACAGAGAGAGAGAGATGCGAATGAGTAGCGGTTGCCAGTGCAAATTACATGAGCAAAATAAATAAAATTATAATACATCTTATTACCTGTAAAATTTATGTGGTTTATGTACAATAAAGACTTATACATACATACATACATACATCTCTTTTACGCCCAAGACGTGTCTACGCGTGTAAGTGTGAAAGAATTTATCTCACGGCCTTCAACAGGAGATTCAAAAACTCAGTTACCTATAACTATAACAGCAATATTCTTTAGTTTTTTTAATAATACGCACACAACATTCCGAGTGCACGTTAACACTGTCGAAATATCAACTAATCTTATCTGTCTACATGATCTCAATACAAGTAGGTACACTTACTGCATTGGACGGAATCCCATATTGTATTTTGAGTAGATCCATGGCGCGTATCATACTCTGCATCGCCATGAAGATGTTTTGGTAGACGAGCTTGATGAAGCCGCGCTTGTCGTCGTCGCTGTAGCCGGAGCCATGGATGATTCTCATCTGCTTGATAAATGTTGACTTGCCCGACTCGCCAGTCCCTGTTGAATAAACACGAGTTGTCATTACTGTTATCTAACCTAACACAATGTACATAATACAAGGTGTCATGAAATTGTACTGGAATATATCAGCATGTCTAGCACAAGAGCGCGCAAAAGTCGCGTCGCGCGCGACATAGATTGCCCGTCTTTTTCTTACTGCTCGTTCTAGAAAGACTGGTACTCTATCTCGCGCGCGACACGGCTGTCGTGCTAGCCAGGTTGTAGGTGTTTTTTGGGTAGTTTGATTGAACACTTCTGTAAACGATTATCATCATAATTTTTGATTCAAGTCACCCCATTGACGCCGTTACTTTGAACATTGACCAATGTAATTAATAATCCTGAAATACACACAGTTGTGTTCATTCAAAGTAACGCAATCCCTTACTGAATTACAACAGATTAATGTTAAGACACCGTTTATTGGGAACGTGCGAAGTGCATGGTGGGGGTATAGAAAACGATCACAGCGCATACCGTGGCAAAAACGTGCAACTATAGGGGAAACTTGTCAATGTTGCTTTGAAAATGGGTCATTAATGTCATTATTAAACTTGTTTTATAGGGTGTAAAGGTCACCGATGTTTGGCGAATTATGTTGTCTCGTATTCAATAACTATTGCCATTAGTTCTTCTACATTCCTTACGTGTTCTGCTAAAACCAATTTATTTCCTTTCAGCATAATTTCGGACTGGAAACTTATTTTATGTTTTACACTCGAAACCATTTTTTATAATAACATCAATTTTTCCTATTTTATTTACTTTATTTGATATAGCTTCTGCCCGCGACTTCGTCTGCATATTATACATATAAACCTTCCTCTCGAATCACACTATCTATTTAAAAAAAACGCATCAAAATCCGTTGCGTAGTTTTAGAGATCTAAGCATACATAAAGCGGAAAGCGACTTTGTTTATACTGTTTGGTAATAAAATAATAAGCACCTTGTCATTCACTATTTGACAAGCGCCCCTAAAGTTGCGTTTACGAGATGGCACTGCTATCGTGCAAAGAGCCAATAGGTCCAGTCTAGTAACCGGACATAAGAAAAGCTTTAGCGACGGCCGCATCAAACGGTATGTTAAGAACTGCTGTGCAACATTCGTGCCAATGCTATCATTGCAACTGGCAACAAGTACAAGCATATTCGTTGCTTGCTTGGATACAGCATTCGAACGTATGCCGTATAAAGAACGGATAATTTCAACCGCAATTTGCGGCGACCAATTGTGTAATAGACGTCATAGTTCGACAACTCTAAATTACATTTTACGCAGTGATAGTAACAAAGAAAAGTAATCTTTCCTCCAACCAAGGTCTAGCTATAACATGCGACTTTCATCGCCCACCTGCAACTGTTACCTTAGCTCTTAAAAGAAATACCATAATCGGTTCTGCTTAAATTGCAAGTGACACTGTCAAGCTTGGCTCTTGGCTAGAAGTTCCAAAGTGCAGATTAAATAAAAATAATTTCAACATACAACTCTAGTAAAAAACATGGTTCATTTTGACCGGACACAGTCCTAATTTAACTGTCAAAAAGTTTTTTTTAATTGGTTAAATGGTTAATTGCTTTTGCAAATATTTAAAGGGCGTACTTGCTATTGCCGTACAAAATATCCATTGATTGGTGGTATTAAAACTGCACATTTTTTATACTTAATAGGCTTGCGTACAATCAGGCCTGGTAAACCTGGTAAGGATAAGGAATGCCAGATTTGAAGATGGTCAAATTATTGCGATCAGCGAGCGCAGACGCAAGCAGGCAATTCCACTCCTGAAATTCCTTCTCCAGTACTAGGTACATATGCTCTTGAGATAAACATGGCATGGTGATAGTGAATCGAAATCATATTCATTTTCGTCTTAGGTAAATACATACCTAAACTGCAATCTTAACAATTTATCATCTAACGGAAATGGAGTCACATACCAAATAAACAAATGATGAATAAGTAGGAAATAGGTAATATTGCAGATTTCTTAGTTATTATTACTGACAAGCTGGCGCTCGCGACTTCTCTCGCACAGATTTTTTAGATGTTTTTCGTGCACTTTGGCTTCATAAGAACCTTCGTGTTGTTTTAATATATTGTTTGTTCATTTTACTCTATTGAGATTATGGATTATAGTTTTTTTTTAATGTTTTCTAGCTTGAATATTTACATGCCGTAATAACGGTAGAATATGTGATACATTCATGTCATAAAATCTTACTGCCTACCATGTTCTTTATGAATAAATTTGATTTGATTTGATTCGTTGGGAGTTTCAACTTCCTTTAATTTTTTTTTATTTATAAAGATATCTACAGATTCAAATGATTATTTCATTACCAAATCTTAAAGATAATCACAGGGTTAATAAATTGTTTACAATTATGGTTTTCGTTATAGCAGCCCAAAACCCAAAGATATGCAAATTAGTGTTAATTTCAACAAAGTGTAGTTGGACTAAAATTCGCGTACATAAAAAGCGCGACAAATCGATCGACTACCTACTAAAAATAAAACTCACAAACGCATTTCGAAAAACAAAGACGGTCCAGTGCGAGTCGGTCGTGCGCTCTAAAGGTTCCGTACAAATTAAAAATATAGTGATACTTTGATACATACATATACATAAATTACGTCTTTATATTTGTTGGTTTTACCACGAGCAATAATAACTTTCGTTTTATATACAAATCATATGGTATATTTTTTAAACAAAATTATCTTCCTTGATGGAAATATATAACATTTAAAATGGCGTATTATCTTCATTAGAAATATCATATTAAAATAACTCTAAGTTCGTGTGATCAAGAACATATATTTTGAAAGTGTATTTAATGCAAAATTGTGGACATCAAAATAGTCTAAGAGCGTACGGAAATAGGTATACAATTTATAGAGCAACGAAATCCCTCTAGTTAGTATGCCATACTATCATTATTTATTAATTCGAGCGCCTGGCAGCTTTTCAGCGGTAAGACCTCACAACTTTGTACCAGCCAGATTCGACGAATATCTATCAGATAAATGCATATCAGAGGATTGAAAAATGACACTAATTGTGCAAAAAACTCCTATATCGCTGATTTCCATTTCCATTTTATTTTGTCAACCGCAAAAATGACTTTGTTTTTGTATCCTTGGGGAATACCACGGCGTTAATACAGAATGTATCTATTGTTGTCCTTGTCAATATAAGAGAAGGTAACATAGTTGTACTTAACACTGGCCGAGTTCCTAATTATTTTTTAATAATCATTATGATCATTCCCAGCTTTCCCAGCTGATCACTCAGCTTATGGGCTGCATATTATATAGATATAGATAGGTACATATATAGCGATGCCCAGAGGAGTACAGGCCTCCTCTCAGAATGGGAAGGCTATTTCAATTCTTTTGCATGAAAATACAACCACAATGCTACAAACATCATTATATGTTTATATACATTTTCAAAATAAGTAGTTAATTTCTATTAAAAATTACGTACACAAATCATAGTGAACTCTCATCCACGGCATCCTTAATAAAATTTAACTAGAGATTTGCAATAGGTAGCTTGTTTAATCAAACAGACTAAACTGAACAGAACAGAGCAGACCTATGATGTTTATCTTTGCACCTGTTTTCAGGTCATGACCATGGAAAATTTTATCCAGACTGCTTTTTGATTGAAATGGAGTTTATCTGTGTAGGTATGCACTTGAGTTGTACATGGTTTGCGACTGCTTTACACGGCAATAACTGGGCGATCTAACTACCTCACGGTAAACCATACAGCTATCACTTTATAGGGCAATGGTTTAGGCGTGTAATTATGAATTTTGGTGAGTTTTCTACATAATTATTGAACAGGAAATATTAATTTTAATGAAACTTAAATATGAAATAATAAGACCAATGAGTAAATCTATTGAACCGAAAAAAAAACATGATTAAAATAAATATTGCGCATAAAAAATGTATGTATAAACCAATAATTTGAATTATTACTAGTATAGGGAAAACCTAATACAGACACGTTAAGTTTTCCTTTACTTCAAAAAATTAGTTATTGGTAAGATACCTTACCTATTTTGAACTAACGCTAATTCTATATGTTCTCATAGTTTCAATAAGTTTATATTCGTAAGTGGTTGTAGGTTATTTACATTATGTAAACAAGGAAAGGTTTTAGTAAGTTTAAAAATAATTTTCTTTACATCCTACCTACTAATATTATAAATGCGAAGAAAAGAAGTTTTGACGATGTGACGATGGAAGTGAGTGTGTATGTTTGTTCCTTCTTCATGTTGAAATGACTGCACGGATTTGGATCAAATTTGGAACGGACATAGCTGGTACCCCAGATTAAAACATAGGCTACTTTTTATCCCGGAAAATTACATGATTCCCGCGGGATAGACATGTCAAAGGTCGTAATGTAAGAAAAATTGTTGCAGAATATACCATCAACATCAGTACTTAAATCTAATTCAACGTGGACGAAGTCGCGGGCAGAAGCTAATATAATTATATTATTGGTAACTTGCCACTGATATTGCGCTCACATTTCAGTGCGCTACTGCTTTTGTCTGTATACAGTCTGTTGCTGTACAGGGTTAGAGGCAAAATCTGCCACTACTTATTTTATTACAAAGTTATAATGCCCATCAAAATAACAGTGCACAGTTAATGAAATAACTAGAGTTCATGTATAAAAGTTAAAGTGTTATCTACTTTTTACTAATTAGTTTAAAAGTATAGGTGTGCCATATCCAATTTATGATGGTCATAAAATCAATATTCAGACGAGTATTGCACACAGTTAGGTTTATACTTTATTTTATGATAAAAATAAAACCTTTTTACTTGCGTGTGATTGATTGAGGACCTGTTTCACTGCTCTCTGTTAAGATCTTCATACCTTAAGTGTGTGATATCGGTGATACAATTTTTTTTTGTTTTGAAGGTATAAAGTCAGAGAGAAGATTATATTAGTAGGATGTGATTGTGGTCAAATCTAAGCCTATTCTAGATACAAAAACTAGCACGAGGCCAACTGAGGTTTCCATACAAAAGCAAACAAAAAAAACGTATTTCTATGAAAAAGAAAGTAACATTTTGCCTATGAGGACCGTTGGACTCTTTCCTTTACTTGTGTTGTGAGACCTAATTTATTTCATATTCTCGTTTACAGTTGGAAGAGACCTGACCCCTAAGTACATACATACTATTAGTTTCAACACTTTCAACTAAATAACTCTATGCAGTAATAGCAAAAGGGTTGTCTCCATAGAGACAGACAGTTAGACATTGCAGTGATCCTAAGAGGTCCTTTTTCCTTTTAAGTTATCAAACCCCAAAAAATGTATCATTTACCTACTAACATTTTCCGATTTAAAAATGATTTGAATTTAGGGATCAGCAGTATTTTCTTAAATTGAAATGGTGATGAAATTTAAACCAGATCAACTTGGAAACACACAACACACCCAGACATTAAAAAAATCACCTTTTCACTGTTTAAAACGATATTGTTAAACACAAAAAAAAACTTTAAACAAATTGAAAATTAACTTCTTCAATTCGGAATTAACATGCACAAAATGAGTAAAGAGATTATAGCGGCATAAGAAGGGTTAGGAACCTAATCTTAGTGAAACTATCTATCTACAAATAAACTGTGTCAAATTACATCAGTGATACTGATCCTTTATGAGCAACAGTTACAAGTATTTCTACATTATGTTGAAGCTGACATGAATTAACTTATGAGTTAATATTTTATGTATTAATGGTAACATGATTCTTTCTAATTAATAGACCCCATTATCGAGCGGGCAATTTGGTGGCTACCTAACAGTAGTGATGTGCAATGCCAATGAAAAACTGTTTTCAAATTAATTTTTCAAATATATAGGTATTACATGTAACAAATAAACTCAATATCAAGAATAACTCAAATGACTCTCGTGAAATCTGTTCAGGAAAGACTTCGTCTTCTACTTGAAAAAATCAATTTTAAGTATGAAAATGATCACACTACTTCTACTGACCTAACTCGCAAAAACTTCATGATTCTAAAGTGCTGAAAAGATTTTATTTTTTTCTCCTTCTATGGTGCACTATTTTCCATTTATTAACTAATCAATTTTGGTTATTGTTGTAAGTCTGGGATTATTTTTTAATACAAAGTTTAATTTGGCATTCTCAGGTTTTTCTTTAGAATTGAGACAAAGTAACCAAAATTGGTTTGTTATGTTAAATATAGATAATGATTTATTTATGCTTAACTTTGGGTCTTTTAGTTCTTTTATCGAACTGCTAATCGTTGTTAGGACATATACATACATACATTAAAAAATATATCAGAAAACTCGATTAAAAGAGTTTTTATTGACATTGTAATGGTAATGGTAGGCAGCCACTAAACTGCCCGCTTGATAAAAGGGTCTACCTATTAGAAATAATAAAATAAAATACTTGTAAATCCTTCAAAACTTTAACTACCTGGGAAAGAATGGTTTCATTTCAAGTTGCATGCATTAAATAGCCTAAGAAGTGTTAGTATACAAAAAAGTTATGTATAATCAGAATCAAAATTGGTTTAACCAAGTGGATTTTGTAAACAGTATATAGAAATCCATTACCATGTATGTTTTAGTCATCATAATTGTATGTAGCTTTTTTTTACCGGTCAGTGGATTGGAGTGAGTTCTTATCATTGGTAAGTTAATGAGTCACCCTCTTAAGAATAAAGGAGGTTTAAGAAACCAGTTATCAGTATTCCGTGTCTTAGAACACTTGTCCAGAAGAGATCATTCTGACGTGCTTATGCCCTTATCATAAGGTTCTTAATTGCATTTTGTAATTTTTTTACTGGAGCTTGAAAAAACTGTTTGATTTATACTAGGTACTGTAATTTAGTCCATAATGGTGTGCATGCCATTTGTTAACAATAGCCATCAATTTGTGCTGTATAAATATGGCACTGGCATGTCATTTTATTGTCATAAAAATGATATAGTAACATGACATAATATTGTCCTACAAAATACATTTCACTATTGATAAACAATTTCCCAATCAGCTTAAATAAACAGCTTTTAGGTAATATTCATAAGTTTTAACGTAAAGAGTAATCTAGCTTATGTACAGCCAAAGAAAAAATAAGGGTCTTTGCAAATAATTAGACAGACAGACGAACAGGGCCAAGATACTCAATAGACTAACAAAAGTTTATAATGTGAATATTATAGTCACCACAAAAATTGGTTTATTATTAAGCTATACTGGCAATGTCATAAAATCCTACCAAATACGAACAGTGCACTCTATGAGACATAGAATATATTAACTAATCCCAAGCTATGAACTCAAAACTTCTCCTAAATACATTTTAAGACCATAAACTTTTAACATATTATATTTTTCCTGTCTTTTACTTAATAGGTGCTAACTCAAAAAGGTTGCCATCAAAAATCAAAAATTTCAATATCTTATTAGATATTAAAATAACAGAACAGAATCACTGATAAATGATACATTGTGACAACATAAGTATCATCTTCAAAATTTTATGTTCAAGAATTTATTCTTATCAGCTAGCACCCACTAAGATTCTAATAAAACTGTCAATGTTATGAACTAAATATCAGTAAATGAATTTCAAAAATCTCACCGAGCAGCAGCAATTTAAGTTCTCTTCTGGCATCACGTTTGTCCTTCCGGAGTACCCGTTCTATTTCTTGGTTGATTCTTTTCTGTTCTTTGGCTTCTTCTGACATGCAGCAGTCCATGTTGCCTCAGGGCGGAGGGCCGCAGTCCTTCCACGCGCGCGGAGCCCTGTCCTTTCGGCAGGCCTTTCAACCAAGGCACACCACTCCTAGAAAATACATATTTCACAGTGACACGCCACCCCACGAGTAAGTAAACGTAACGAATATTCACAATTTCGCGTACCGCCGTCGCGACGCGCGAACAACCATCCGAACACGAAACGATTAAATACTAAAACCGACAATCCGGTCACTGGGTGTGGTGACTTATGATCGGTCATATACATATACGCTGCTGTCAACTGCCGACATAAACACTTTGAAATCCGTTTATATACGAGCGTGGAACCTTGCGAAGCGATCGTATAATCTTGTTATTGTAACTAGATTCAAGAAACCCATGGCTATTCCCCCACACGTGTGTATTAATAAGATTAAAACTGTGAGCAAATAGCGGATTGATGATACCTAGGTAATCTACTGATAACTAGAACGGCCTATGTCTAGGTTACGATGTGATTTGCCACTGCACAATAGACGTCGATAGAGGCTTCATTTATGCACCTTTTTACGTGTTACGTACCCGAATGTTTATCCATAGGGCACGATCAAATGTTCCACCTCAAATTATTGCACTAACCACGATTAATCACTCAAGTCATACAACGTCCGCCTCTCTCAATATGGCGCTGGGCGATTTTTGGCGATGTTCTGCGCGTGCGTTGTACGAGTATTATTAAAATAAAAAAATGTGCCAAAATTCAATCAAATTAAGAAAATATATATATTTGGGAAAAAAATCCAGTAGCAAATCTTTCTCCCTCTCGATTATGAAAATCAGATATAATTTTCATTCTCATCAAAATAATTGACAGTTTAATGCATAATGTTGCTGTTCGTTTGTCAATGGTTTGTCACAAATTTATCTAAAGCCGGTTATAATAATGATTCAATATTCTGTATTTGCTGTGACTTTTTTGATGGTTAACTTGTTCTGCAACATTTTACGGTATTTTAAGGAAAATATTTAAGTTTTTTTTAATTTTTTTTAACTTAAGATATAAAATGGCATCCAAGACTAAATGCCATGGTCTTGGCCAAAATTTTGTATTTAAAAACAAAGATTTAGTCTATGGTAATCACCCATAGAATGTAAATTTAAATATCTCGAACTAATCGCAAGCGAACCATAAACGAAATAAATATCATCGCATTAATCATAAACAAGTAAGCTGCATTTTATTGTAGCATCAGTATTAAAAAGTTGAAATTAAATTAAAACATGTCTGAGAAATGAAAAATTTCTAGCACACACACACGTACATTTTAAGATAGGCAGGGATAATAATGATGATGTGCTCCCGGCCGTTTTCGACCATGGCGACTGCTACAACTCCTTCCTAGGATCCTAGGGTACGATCGACACGATCGTGTGCTCGCATGTGGTTTATGTAGCCAATCTTTTTTATAAAAGTTCGCGTGCTTTGCGGCCATGTGAGCACCCCATCAATATAATTATAACTGATTGCCGCAGGTGGTCCTGCTTTCAATTCATCGCGCTTGGCATCCAACTCAGAGCAACGATGAGTTTCGAAACATTTGATTTTGTCCGTGGGCTCAATATTGCACTTCTTCATATGCCGCTTTAGCACATTCTTATACCTGAGGAGTTGTCCGTCATGCTTTATAGGATTAATGATTAAAGCTAAGATCACATTAACAGAAAATTTAAATTCGTGGCATCGAGATTAATCTTCTTTGCGACGTTTTTGTGAATACTTGCAGTAGGTACACCTCGTTAGTTCTACGGAATCAGTAAACCTCTGCGACAGATAATTTATTTGCAAGCGAAACAGCTAGCTATTATTGACTTTAATCACCTGGATTTTTTATAGATGGCGTTACTAGTAAAAATAGCTTGCGCTCCCCTTTACGAATGAGAAAGATTTTTTGCTGACGATAGTAGTTTTTTTTTAATAATAGCTGTTGCCCGCGGCTTCGCACCTAATGGTTGGTATAGATGGGTACCGGGATAGTCTCATCCCAACCCAAATATCATTTTTACTTACCTAACACGGTACCAAAGACATGCGTATTGTTGAATTTGGAATTGGGCCCCGTACTGGAAACAGCTTTTAAAAAATAGTATGACTCACAATATCACTAATCTGCAAAAAAAACTGTATTTTTACGTATTATTATGCAACATTTCGTTGGACTAATTTTAAACTCAGCGGGCATCAACTGCATCAATAGTCAAAATACCATTCGAAATGATTCGGTTTTGAAGAATACAACTCGATACGTTAAAGCGAAGCCATAAACGTGTAATAAGTTAGTAACCTGCCTCACAATGTCACTAGCTGTCCTAGACAAGGAGATTAACCTTGGCATAGACAGCAGTAGGTAGTCATGTTACAACACAACACAACTGCGGTTACCAATACGGTTATTCTGGTTCTTAGCGTTCTACAATAGAGAGTAAAAACGGATGAAAGAGTACCCTACTAATTGTTTTAATGCAAAATGGTTGCCATGTTCCAAAAAATTACATCTAAGCTTTGAGTGGTCACATTTCTAGGAAAACTTTATGCAGGTAGGTATGTTATTTTTTATGTGTGGTGCCATCTCTTGACGAATGGCTGAAACACTAGCGTTACGCGAATTAAAACAAATAAATCAGTTGTAAATTTTATTTCAAAATGTCTTGCAAAATGTCGTTATAATTCGGAATACACTATTAGTCAATTTTATTGTCTTTTTAATGTCATTATCACAGTAGAAACCTATACCAAGACACTTAAAACTATTTTATTGTTACTTATAAAATAATTATTTAAATCATAATCTTACGCGTCACTACAACGTCCGTTCTTTCTCTTTAGTCCTTCAAGTTTTTTTTTCAGTATTTTATATGCGACCTTTGATATCCTTACTTAATAAACTTTTTCTAGCCTTTTATTAAAGTTATTGCAGCCACAAAAATAAGATATTGAGGAAGTACGCTTAGAAAAACCTACTATGCTCGATAGCAAAGAAACCGGGTCTTATACTCCGAAATTCGATTTTCGAAGTTCGTTTCGTGCCGTTCCGCTCACACTAATAGTCATTCATTTTAGAGCGAGAGGGACGGTATGATACGAACTTCGTAAATCGAATTTCGGAGTCGCCCCCCGGGTCACTTTTCATACAACAGTCTACAGGAAGTCACCCGGTGTCTTTGCTCCCGAATATAGTTAGCCTAAAAAATTGCGACAGAAGCTGAGACCAACATGCCACACTTATGTACCATAATAAAGACAAATAGGTATGCATGACAAAGAGGAGCTGGCTTAAACTGTGCTTTAACGTATGCATACACTTTCACGCAAACAAGTATTAGCCAATACGTAGTATAAACCAACTTCACTTTGCAGTTCGCAGAACTCCCGTCTTTACTTTTTTTTTTATTTTATAACGACAGATAACGCTCAATATTTTACTGCCTAGGTCAAGTGACTACTAGCGCCATCTATTGATTTGTGTCATCAATGTCATCAATTTTATTTTCATGCTAGTCTTGATAAATCAATCGTCAAAAAGAAAAGATTATCTTTCGTAACAATGTTAGCGTACACCAATACACAATTGCAAATTTAACAAAATGTCATGACAATATTGTTATTTAAAGTTTCTGAGTACCATTGAACACTTATCTTATTTTACAGTCTAAAATTTAAAGATCTTCATCAATTTCATATAGCAAATGCCCCAATCACTTCCCACATGTCCTAATTTTTTCCCAGAACAATAATTATGAAAATTCTAAATTCGAAAACGTGAAATATTTTACGTCGCTCCGGGCCGTAAGTAGCAAATTCCCGCCCGCTACGCGAGCGCAAAATTTCCACTTCCTGGCCAGGAGAAGACGTAAAATTGTCTATACACCTCGGGCGGTGATAAAGAAAGCCTCAGGTCGTATGTTTACCGCTCTCGCCTTTTGCTCGTGCGACAAGTTCCTGCGATCTGAGACGTTTACTTCACCACCCACGGAATGTAATGTACTAAAACTAAGCCCCAATAATGTCAGTGTGGCGGCGTGATTAACATGTTTATCAGGGGCATGTTCATCAGAAGTTCACCAGAAAACACAAGATCTTCTTGGCTTGTACATTACTTGTATTCTTTTTACCAGTCCTTCATAAATTTGAGACCACTTGAAACTTGAATGAAAATAATTTAAACGCTAATTAATTCTTGGTTAGGTGGAGTCCATCCGCCGAACGCTTTTTCGAACTCTTTGGCGACAGCTATCGTGAGGTGGTCGTTCGCTTTGTTGGCTACAAGCTGCAAGCCCACTGGTAAGCCCTTGTCAGTCAGTCCTATAGGGCAGGAGGTCGCTGGCAACCCTAAAATTCAAATGTCAACGGTTAATTGAAAAAGTAGGAAAACACCGCCCCCTCTTGGTAAAACGCGGTAATTTTATAGCTACGCATAATTCTGCAGATTTCATTCTTTTAAATCTTTGTAAGTAATGGAGTTATGTCGTCTAAAGGTCCGACCGCACTAGGCGGAACTGCGCGGCAGCGGAACTGCGCTGCATGGCGCGGCAAAATATTCTTTATATGGAATTGTATGAGATAACACGCACTACGCGGCAGCGCAACTGCGCGGCAGCGGAACTGCGCGGCAAAGTTGACCAACTCACCAAAATTGCCGCGCCGTGCCGCGCCGCGCAGTTCCGCTGCCGCGTAGTGCGGTATATCAAGCGGCGCGGCACTCCAATTTATTTATGTAATAAAATTTATAAAAATATATTTATTTATATCCGACTATCCTTGCTGATCCTTATTACTTTTGACTACTTGTTTTGTTAGTTTAGATACTCTAGATTATTATATTTTCGTGTAAATAAAATCATCCATGTCAGGTTCCACCATCTTGCTCGAACGCTGCTGAACTACTGACAGGCAAAATTTGCCGCTCCGCTGCAGTTCCGCTGCAGTTCATGTGCGGTATGCCAAAATTTGCCGCGCCGTGCAGCGCAGTTCCGCTGCCGCGCAGTTCCGCCTAGTGCGGTCGGACCTTAAGGACTGAATGATACTACAAAATACATGTTAGAGAAGTAGCTGTGAATAAAACTTACCTAAAGCGTTGAATACGGTCAGGTACCCGCAGTTTAAGAACTTGTAATACACTCGATAGTGTAAGTCAGCCGGGTATGGAAATGCGGGATACAGTAACACGCCGTCATCGGATAACGCGGCCTGTAAAGTAAAACAACATACATTATTCTTTACTCTTTCCTGAGGAAATTTTGAAAAGTTTGAAGTTATTACTACGTCATGAGAACGTTTAGGAAAATGTTTGCTTTTTAGGCCCAACTACTTCGAAAGTTGGGTCGGGTGTTCATGGGCAAGTCCATTCAGCACTGTTCTTTACATATCCTACTAATATTATAAATGCGAAAGTTTGTGAGGATGTATGGATGTTTTTTGTTACTCTTTCACGCCAAAACGGCTGAACGGATCTGGATGAAATTTGGAACATAGATAGATTATGGTTTGGAATAACGCATAGGCTACTTTTTATCCCAGTAAATGGCTTAGTTCCCGCGGGATCGCGATAAACGAATTCTTTGCAGACGAAGTCGCGGGCAACAGCTAGTAAAAAATAATTAGGTAGTTGTCACTACCTAATACAGCAGAGTGAAAGGGATGCACCATATCGGTTAGAACAAAATCGACTGCCCCATAATGACTTCATCCCAAGTACGAATGGCCAAGCGCGAGTTGCCTCAAGTTACTTAAACTATAACAGACCCTTTTTTACATACTTAATATCTGCCCTCCTAATTAAAAAGGACGTATAATGTGTGTCATATGAAACGCATTATGCGTCCTTTTTAATTAGGACGGCAGATATTTCATAGGTTTTCAGTCTAAAAGCGTTGGTTGGTTCTAAGCATTATTGTTAATTGAACTTGGTTCAACGCAAGCTAAGTGTAGCTATGGGAATGACAGCTGTCAAATCAGAATTAAGTTCAAATATAGTTTCCCCAAACATACGTTTCGACATAGCCCAAAGAATTGCGAAATTGAAGTGGCAGTGGGCGGGGCACATTGTTCGCAGGACCGATGGCCGATGGGGTCAGAAGGTTCTCGAATGGCGTCCGCGGACCGGGAGACGAGCTGTTGGTAGACCTCCAACAAGATGGAGCGACGACCTGAACAGGATCGCGGGATCGCGGTGGATGCGGAAGGCACAGGACCGGTCTGAGTGGAGAGCCTTGGGGGAGGCCTATGTCCAGCAGTGGACGTCTTTCGGCTGTTATGATGATGATGATGATGATAGTTTCCCCCAAGTTTCCCTCACAATGAGAGGAGACTTGTGCCCAGCAGTGGGACGTATATAGGCTCGATGATGATGATGATAGTTTCCCATAGTAACAGTGTTACTACATGTTTTGGGTTAACAAGTTATAAGAACCATGGCTTGAGGATTAAGGCACTAACCTCAAAATCTTTCTTAATCTCTTCAAACATGGCTAGTAGTTTAGCGTAGTAGCTCTTTGGTAGGGAATCGAAGAATTTCTGCAAAGGCCCATATGCAACGCAAGGGAAATTGTGGTCAGAGAGACCGACCATTTTCTTAAGTACTTCAGGCCACACTGATACCCATTGGTCCCTATTTTTGGGATCCGTGAAGATGTTCTGAACATTTCGGATGTTCATCAGGACCCTTATACTGATTTCCCACATGTGCTCCATGTTTTTTATTTTGAGCTGTAACAAGAAGCAAGTATTAGAAAAAATAGTAAGTCATCTTTTTTTTATAACAGTCATAAGTCATTTATTCGTCGCTTTCATGTGTACATTGGATCTTACAAGCTAATAAGTTTCCCAAAATTAAACCCTGTAATAGGGCACTGCAACAAAACTTAACCTAGTAATGCGATTGAACAGCTAACTATTATTATTATACTTGACAACTTATTTATTCATGACAGCGCCATCTATTACATTAAATAAGTACTTCATTCAAGTATAGGTTTTGCTTCTGTTAAAGTAAGCCATTCCTGTATGAATGCTAATAATTACTCATTGAAATATCCTCGTATGTACTGTAATATAATTAATCTTACTCATATTTTACAATTTCTTACCTCTTTAACTTCGATGTCGTAAGTCTTTTTCATGTACTCTTTCGCCTTTTCCATTGCTTTTTTGACATCTGAACCGATTTTATTTGTTACGTTGCTGTTGTCCCCTTCCATATAGTAGAACTTTAACTTCGAAACGTCTATCTGAAACATATATTGGTCACTTTAATAAATTAATCAATAAATTATTAGAAACACCGTTCATAAATAAATAGAGATCACAAAGCAGTTACCTATGTATATGGAAGAAGGTGGTGATGTGCGACATCTATGTCTTTGCTACAAAGTTTGACAAACAAAGAGCTTTGCTGCGCGCTCATAGGCACGAAATAAATATAATTTTTAGCTGTCAGTACGAGAAAAACTTAGTGGGTTAGTAAAATAACTTACAGGCTTATCAAGTGGTACGTCCGGTGCCCCAGGTTGTCTTAAAACCTTGAGAAGTAAACTCAAGTCTTCAGCGTATCGTGTAATAGGTCCCAGAGCGAAATACTCCTCAAAGTCCGACTCTGGGCAGTCTGGTACATGGCCTATAAAATTAAATCATGAATAAATGGTATTTATCGCTTGCAGCGCCATCTAGTTTAAGATGGGAGTAAAGATGGGAGTAGTGTGGCTAGTCACCAGTAGATGTCGCTTAAATTAATTTACTTTACTTACGAAGCGAGATTGTTTCAACTATGGTCCATAGATGGAACGAATACTTAATTAGGTCAATCTCACAGTTATTTTAGAAAGTCGAACAAGTATAGAACGAGGCAAGTAATTAGTGATATCTTCGCAACGTGATAATTTATATTTAGTACGAAAATCATGTTAGTAACAATTTTGTTTTGCTATTGTACCAATAGCTTTGTTATCGTATCTTCGGAGATTTTATCTACTAAATCAGAGGCTGCTGCTGGGAATCTGTGGAACCTAAAATATTTACTCTAAGAAAAGCGTTCTAAAGTGGCTCACATAATATTTATGGTTCCATTGAGTAGAAACCTAAATAATTATTACAATTATTATCCAAATAAATAGTATATAATATATATAGATATATATATATATATATATATATATATATATAAGTCATCATTACTTACTCATTTGTGACTAAACGGTTAGCCACTCAGTTGACGTTTCTGTATTGACATACCAGTATCACGATATTAACAACTGTATAAATCCATGGCAATTGTCAATAAAGTTGTCCAATTAGCTTACCTTCGACTGACCATAATCTGGGAGTGGGCTTGTGTCCGAAAATGCCCGTAAACATAGGCGGCAGTCTCAGAGACCCGGCAATGTCGGACCCTACGCCCATTATTGACGCGCCAGACGATATTAAGGCAGCCTGCAATCAAAAGCATAGACTAATCAGATCAACTACACCCCCTAACTCTATACCTATCAATCAATCAATCAATCAATCAAATTCTTTATTTTACATAAAACATGGTGTACAAACAGGTCTTAAAATTAAATGGTTTCACATGTTTTGTTGTAAAGACAACACGTAAAAAATCAATAATTGTAACAAAATCAAAATAATGGAGATAATAAATAAATTAAATTAAATGTAAAACCACAAAACCAATTACATAAATTAAGCACAAAGTAGTAAAATTTTCATGATGTCATTTAAATTTACAAATAGTCACAAATTATCAGCTGACTTACACATAATAATTATCGTCATTTGACATTTAAAAATTCTATTCTATTTCAACCTAATCAGGTGAAATATTAAGTCTAATTTCTTTTACTCGTAAATCACACACCACATTGTCTATCTGCTTGAAAGGTAGGTAAGGGAAATACCATTATCTAGTTTTTTTTATGAGATTTTCATTTCTAAATGAAGGGTAATGAGACACTATCTCACAGTGGCGTTAACTACAACGTCAGGGGCCCGCTGCATATTCATCAGATGGGGCCCTTCCTCACTATGAAGAAGTGCATCATCTTCACTTCTGTGCTCAAGGCCAAGCCAGTTCGAGGCCCCGTAGAGCTGGCATTTTACCAGCCCTGCCACCCTATAGTTACGCCACTGCAGTATCTCGATCGATAGGTACTATAGATTTGCCGAATGAGGAGTTCGTAAAATGATGTTGGTTGGTGAAATTTTTGCATACCGCGGATAATATTTCAGGTCAGGGCATTATTTTACTGACCTCTCCACCCGAAGACCCGCCAGTCGTGCGCTTCTGATCGTAAGGGTTCATAGTGATCCCAGTAACATTATTGTAAGTCTCCCAGTTCATACAGAACTGTGGGGTGTTGGTGACAGCTATGGGTATAGCCCCAGCGGCCCGGGCCAAGCTGATGATGGCGGCGTCTTTGGACGCAGGTACTCTGCTTGGACGAACATTGCCGCAGTCGTTGCTCATGCCTGAGAAGAGAAAATGAGGTTAACCAGTCTGGAGAGAGTGAAAAATTCCATCCGACCGATTTCACCCATAGCCACCACTGTGACTCCTAGTTGGTTTGACGCTCGTGCACCCGAAGATGGCTTAATGTTGCCGATCTTTGAAGTGGAACCTCGCGCTTAATGAAGGCACGTGAGCACACCGTTGACTTAATGGTAGCGAATAAAAAATATGGAGACATTGAGAACAGACACTTAATTGGTGAAGACCAGTAATTCGGAGTCAACCACAGTTCCTGCACTACGTACTTGGGGTAAGTAATGCTATAAAACCACTAAAACATAAGTACTATATGTTTTTTATAGCCAGATTTCGGAAAAAGGAAAGCCGTTTGTCAGAGTGGCAGGGTGGAATTGGATGCGAAAGGCATAAGATCGAAAGGAATGGCGAGCATTGGATAAAAGATACGTACACTCGGCATTGGGTGGATTATGGATGAAGGAGAATAGAGCAAATTCACGTAGTCAATATCAGGAAATATAAAGTGTATGTGTTAGTTTAAAAAGGTAATAAACATTGACAAATCCTCAACATTTACCTTCAACAGCTATGCTTTCCTTTACGGTCATAGGAACTCCAAGTAACGGGTACTCCTTTTCTAGCTGTTCTGGTGTCCTGTCTGTAGAAGCTATCATCTTGTCTATACTCCTGGCTTCCCTCAAAGCCTGGTCGTACCTTGGCTCTACTATGGCGTTAAGGTAGGGATTTGCTTCCTTACATCTCTCTATGTAGGCTGATACTACTTCTTCAGAGGTGATCTGAAAGTTAAGTTGACAATGTTGACATTATAAGACAAATTATTATTAGAAGTAGATCCGACAAATCACATCAGTGGCAGAGTTGCACACTTCCCTTGTCATGTGGCAATGTGACATAGATTTCATCTAACGTGATTGGTCGATTCAGTAAGTCTTCTCTCCGCTTCGCACCCTAGATCATTATGCTTGCGCTTAAAAAGAGATAAAAACTTCGCACGCATGGTGTAACTTTGCTCTAGTTAGTAGACGTTTTGTTTAGGAACTTAGCATAATAGTATGCAAAGTTTCCAAGCATTATATTTGGAAGGTGTAAGACAGACAGTAAAAGAAACTCTGGTGGAATCAAATCTATTCGAATCTTTATATCTAAGTACATCTTGATTCTGCATGATTCTCAACAACATGAAGCAACTTGTTCCTCACCTGTTTATTCCTAATCATCATTGTTAGTGTAGTTGCAGACTTGAAAAGTATGGGGTTAGTTGGTGGAGGGCATTTCCTAGTTCTCCGTATGGTGAGGTAGTACGTCAGAGGCCGGACTCCGATGGCGATAAGGGAAACCAGGAACCGGAGAAGCCATCGCATGAATCCGTTCAGCATTATTGTCTGAAATAGATTGTTTTAGAAGCAAATTAAGTACACATACAACGATTAATCGTTGTTCTATTTATCGCTGCTTGGCATTCGCTTTGTTCCGAACTCCAGCTGCAAAGTAGTGGTACTAAATAAGGGGATTTCAATTACTAGCTGTGGCCTGCGTTTCTGTTTGGAAATTATTTATTTGTTGCTCCACAGGAACTAATCCACTATCCTGGATGAAAATCATCCTGCTCGGACTTCAATTATCTCCACACTAAATTTCAGCTAAATACGTTCAACGTTTTATGGGGGAAAGTATCAAATTAAGCTAACTTAATTTGGTAGAAGTAAAATAGAAACCGTTATCTAAAAGCCGTTTAGAAATGCCTAGGTGTACCTGAGGGGCGCGTGTTCAGCCCAATAGGGCCCAATGTAAATTTAATTTGAAATTTAAATTAAATTTACACCCACAATGTTGTATCGCACGTTAACTAGATTCTTTATCAAATGTTTCCAAATAGTAACCTTTGTAACGCACGCTCTAATTGAATACATCGTGCAACGGAATAATAACTTGAATGAATTTCCTTGAATTAACTAATTCAATTTACAATGTTAATCATATTTTAGCTACTTGAGTACACTTTTGTATTCGTTCTGAAACTTGTTTATTATTTCCAGCTTTAGGACAATCTCTTTTCTCACTTAAGTTAGTCATTAGTTAGTTACTACTATTGTCTTTTTATTCTACTTCACTTGCAATTTCTTTCATAACTAAATAAATATATTTCCGTGAAACTTTTGGACCAGCGTTAAACTTCAAGTAGGAAGTATATATTAACCATCACGTTTATTTTATAACTTAAAGTTAATGGCATGTATAAGACGGAAATTATTATCGTGATTCTGGTATATCCATATGTATAGGACCGTGGATTTCAAAACGAGCGGATTTGCTGCGAGACGCATCAATATTTCGTGATGTACATGGATGACACGATAATTATTAACCGTTTAACCCATGCCAATTACTTTGAATACCTTTGTGGCTACCACCGTCACACCACCACCAACAACACGGGACACATAATACTGCCCTTTCCCAACGGGTTTAGCCAAGTAAGGGGGATACACCAAATTATAACTGTTCAAGAAAATCTCACTGAACACAAAAGTCTGATAAACGCAGGCACTCAGTACTATTAGAAAAGTTCTCGTACAAACGTTAATACTAGCGTTCGTGAACGTAGCACATATTACTATTATTGAATTCATTGTGTATGAGGTGATAACACCAGACGCTGTCGACTCCCCGTTTTATACTAAAAGGTCATCGGTAGAAGCCGCCTTATCACATTTTATGTAAACTATTAACTCATTAGGGCTAATATGATTGTATAAATGTCTGCAGTTTATTTATTGCATACTCGGTTTTGCTCTCGACTTCGTGTGCCAATTCGTCTTTGGGTGTACATTTATTAAAGTTTTTCCGAACAAAAGGGGGGTTAATGTTTATACTCTAACTCTAATACTAGGTACTTTTATTTGTGACTAGCTGTTTAGTATAGACTAAGAGAAGCGTCTAAGTACTTGCCAAATTCGATTGGAGCAGTGGTTTTGTTATTTATTTCCTGCCGTATGTACGTACGTTTGCTACCAAAAATAATTTCGGCTTGATACGCGTTTTTGAGAAAAAGGGTCTTGACAAACGGACGGACGGACAATAAAGTTATATGAAGGGTTCCGCGTTCTTGCCGATTGAGGTACCTACGGAACCCTGATTGCAATGTTAATCGTGCTAGCCTCGTTTCATTAGATTTTATTATTAGTAACACGTGCTAAAAGACCCTTCTTATCTGTATACTTAGTCATATACCATCTGTTAGGACAGAAGATTTTCTTTGTTTGTCTTCAGTTAGTTTATTTAGGTTGATAAACTTACTTCCGTCTTTTCATGAGATTTCGTCTCCTTTCGTATAACTTTCAATATTTTTAAGTTAATTAATAACAGTTCTATACATGTAATGTAATTGTACATATGCAACTGCGTCGAAAAAGTCGAAATATTGGGAGTTCATCAGGGGTAGCCGTGGTCTACCTACTCAATTTATATCCCGTTGAAAACATGTGTAAAGTACTTATGTAAACCCTTACTAATATTATAAATGCGAAAGTAACTCTGTCTGTCTGTCTGTTTACGCTTAAACCGCTAAACTTAATCATTATTGCGCTACTTACCTCATTATCAGCTAGAGAAGCCATAAAAAAAATACGTTTGAAATTTTAAAATATATTAATTGACCAACTAACTTTATTTGACAAGATCTGCACTGTAACTGTGTTTCATCTCAAAATTCGTTACCAAATCAAATTGGACGTGATGATAAAGAATAAGTGTGTTTAGTAACAATTGATTGTTAATGTTATCTTTTAAGAACAGTGGACATTGATTACCTACTGTTTAAGATAATTATTCGTCGTGGGCCGCGTAAAGATTGCCAAGTTTAAGATAAGTATTACTATGCCATAGTAAAATTATTCGAGGATTTTTCACAGCATTTTTAAAATCAAAATCATACTGTGCTGTACTTAGCAACTTTTAGCGCCATCTAGTTGCGAATAATACAACCAATCGTTCATTAAATTAGAAACGGACGCATTCCAAAATCATTCGCCATTGCATCTAAAAACAAAAGTCGTTCATTTATAAGGTTTCAAATGCAACAGTGTCTTATTTTGAAATGTGTCGCTTTTGCATTTGATCGGCGAAATATTAACGAAGTACCTACTTCAACCATGAATGGTAGTATGCCGGCTTCACACGTTTGGCAAACATCGGATACACACAGTAAATATTATTCTTGTCTTATTCTTTTACATGAGTTCGTCCCATATGTTTGCCGATGTTTGCCAAACGTATCGAGCCGGCATTACATTCTCAAATTCGAAATCCTAAGTTAGCAGCGTGCTATCCTGCTCAAACTAAGTGTTTTAATGGAAGACTGAGAGAAACGTTACGATAGGAAGTTTGAATTTCGAATTTCGATTTTAAGAGTAGGTAGACCCCAAGGGTGCAAAATTCAATTTTCGAAGTTTGCATCATACCGTCTCTCTCACTCTCAAATTAATGGCAACGACAGAAAACGAATTCGAGAGTCGAATTTCGGTGTAGAATATGAATAGGTAATTAAGTATGCTTAAGCACAACGGCCATCTTAACTTTGTTTGTTTCTTATAAATATTGGTATAGCCAGCCAGCCGATGGTGTAGTAATAGTGGATTGCTCAAAACCATGTCAGTTGGTCAGGCGAGTCCGATGCGCTTGCGCCACTCTCGACTTGACTTGAACGATTGTCGGCAGTGCTGGCCGCAAAATATGCCGTTTCCCGATCGTCTGTTAAAGCTACAGGCATTTAAAAGACACAAAATATAAAAACGAGCGCATTTTAAAAATAGCTATCCCTTTTTTTATAATAATGTAGAGATTTATTATTTTTAATTGATATTTCTTTATCTTAGGTAAGTATACTAATATTATAAAGGCGAAAGTTTGTAAGTTTGGATGTTTGTTGCTTCTTCCTGGCAAAACAGCTAAACCGATTTTATTGAAAGTTACAGGTAGTTACAGTCTCGGGGAAGGACAGAGGATAGTTCCCGCGGGATAGCGATAAGTGAATCCGGAGTTGCGGGCAACAGCTATTATTGTTGTACTTAACTAATTCATATTTTATTTTATTACTGTTATTATTTTTTAATTTAACATTTTGATTACAATGTATTTTACGTAATTTTACGTAAATGTCAATTTTATTGTCCGTTTAGTAATTATATTGATTTGTGTCTGTAAACCTACACTATACCAACTTCAACTACAACGATTGTACTTATGGTTAGCTAAACTAAATAGTCATAATGTGACCTATGTATTTGTATTTGGCTTCGAAAAGGTTAAAATATCTTCGGGGCCGCGCTGACTCGTTGTAAGTAGTACCTAAGTACTTCTGTCTAGTTCAAGTAATTAAGCAAAGCACGCATACATTAGTAGGTACAAAATGCATGCTATGTTTCGTAATGGATTTACAGCCTTGATGTTACTTGGTTGCGGCAAAGGACAACAAACAAATGACGGAAAGTAACGAGTCTCAAAACTAATAAGCGTAGAGAGGATTTTATTATTTATTTATTTGAATTCAAATCGTCACATTTTAAGATGTATGTGCCAGATGTCCTTGTGTCATGATTAAACCCATCAGAAATGGAAAGATTGGTAGGTACTGGTTTAATAGCCATAAATATTTGCAAAATCTAATCTTAAAATACAGAACAGAACTTGAATAACCAGATATAAACACGAATTCGACCACATAAACTTAACTATGAACCAGTTACTGGGTGTTTCGATTAATTTACTGAAAATCGAATTTGACTAGAAGCGATTAATATTCGCAAAATTTCCCACTTTATTTTTTCTCAGTATTTTCCTATACGATTTTTATACCACAAGCGAATATTCCATTCGCAAAATTTCCGCAGATAATTTAAAGTCAAATTCGATTTTCGGTAAATTAATCGAAGCACCGTGGAAGCACCCGTTTAAGGCACTACCTAGTACATAGGTTTATTAGGTTCTTTAGTTATCTTCAGACGCTCGAAGCCTTGCATAGGGAATAATAAAAATTATAATAAAAAATATTGGTAAATTTAGCGAATGGTTTGCGTCTAGTAGGTACTTAAAATAGCCTTTCAGCAAATTTACAGATTGTTAAAAAAAAAATGGGGAAATATTGCGAATGGACAAAATCGCTTGCAGTAAAATTAGATTTTCGGAAAATCATCGCCACACTCGTGTTTGCGATTCAGCCATTACATTATTTCGTCTTGCATCA
Source organism: Pandemis heparana (assembly GCA_963854515.1). Classification (NCBI taxonomy): domain Eukaryota; kingdom Metazoa; phylum Arthropoda; class Insecta; order Lepidoptera; family Tortricidae; genus Pandemis; species Pandemis heparana. The sequence continues at coordinate 7,946,881 of OY978011.1, read as the reverse complement.
ATTACTGTAAAACAGGATTGTGACTAGAAACTTGAAATTAGGTAAACATTAATAGCTGGAGTAGGTACCTACCGTAGAAGTGCATTAAGAAGGATTTTTTTAATTAAGGTAAGGTAAACTGTAAACGCACGCACCTATCAACGACTCAACGACCATCAAAATCGTGTGTGTGTGTGTGTGTGTGTGTGTATATATGTGAGTGTGTGTATGAGTGGGTATGTGTACCTATCTGTCTGTCGTGGCATCATGCAGTTTTTTCATTCGAAAGCCAGTTTCCTTGCAGTAGTTCTTAGCCATATTTGCTAAAAATAAATTGGTCCAGCATTAATCTTAAGAATATCAGCTCTTTTCCAAAATGATGTAAGTAAGGTATTTTCGGCACAAAATTGTTTTTTACTTATGATTACTCGACAGAAAGGTGGAGGGTTTAAATTTTTTTTTACAAGTTCAATTTTGCCTGAGATCCGTGGCAGTATGTCAAGATCAAGACCATTTCGCAAATTAAGTATAAGGGCAACTCAGCGGCCGTGGGTTGATTCTTTAATATTTTGACACACACTTAACACTACACTACTTACACTAAAGCCGTGGTAGTCTAGTGGTTTGACCTGTGGCCTCTCAAGCAGAGCGTCGTGGGTTCAAATCCCGGGCTCGCATCTCTGAGCTTTTCGGAATTTATGTGCGAAAATTACATTTGAAATTTGCCATGAGCTTTTTGGTGAAGGAAAACATCGTGAGGAAACCAGCACACATCTGCGAAGAAATTCAATGGTGTGTGTTAAGTTCCCAATCCGCACTGGGCGCGCGTGGGAACTATAGCCCAAACCCTCCAATACACGGAAGAGGCCTATGCCATGAGGCACGCCGAATACGCGACAACAACAACATGTACTTACTGAAATTGTAGCGAATTCGGAATAAAAAGGCTATAATAATAATAATATAACTTACACTACTTACACTTACTTACTTATACTTCTGGGGTCAACTGTCTGAAAGCACCACGCGAAAATATCGAAAAATTGTGCTGAATTTGAAATAAGAGAAGAATGGAGGAAAATTACAGACTTGTATGATTCTGTGTGAAATAAAAACGTAGGTAAGTAGGTATCAGTGGCGTGGCGTCAAGTATATCAGAAGGCAAGCCGAAGGGAACTTAACTAGCCTTTTCCTCTAATTCTGCACAATAAATTGCCCAACTGCCTTAAAATAGGCAAGCCAGTGGGAATCGAGTTCTATGGACGCCACGCCACTGGTAGGTATTTTGTATATTAGGTTGGAGGAAATATTTTCAGTCATGCGTAAATGCTTGCTAATACCTATGTATTTTGATGACTTAACTGTTTCACCACTATCTGTTAAGTTCTAGTTATCTACCTTAAATGTCAGTTATCTATGATTCCGTCGCCATTTATTACTACACTAGCTGTAGCCCGCAACTTCGTCCGGGTAGAATCAAATATAGCCTATGTTCATCAGGATAATGTAGAATTGTAATGGTTTTTCAAATCGGTCCAGTAGTGTCGGAGCCTATTCAATGCAAACAAACAAACAAACAATCAAATCTTTCCTCTTCATAAAATTAGTATAGAGTATAGATATAGATTATTATAGATAGTATAGAAAACATACAGAGGCGTCATCCTACTAATATTATAAATGCGAAAGTTTGTGACGATGTGATGATGTGACGATGTGATGATGTGACGATGTGAGTGAGTGTATGTTTGTTCCTTCTTCACGCTAAAACGACTGAACGGATTTGGATAAAATTTGAAACGGAGATAGCTGGACCCTAGATTAAAACATAGGCTACTTTTTATCCCGGAAAATAGCATAGTTCCAGGGGGATAGCCATAAACATGTCAATTACTAATTCTACGCAGACGAAGTCGCGGGCAGAAGCTAGTCATAGATAACTGTCACTTAAGATAATTGAAACTTAACAATGGTGAAAAAGCTCTTAAAATGACAAATACCCGATGAACGAAGTAGCAGCTTTTTTATTTTATTGTATTGTAATTTATTTGGAATCGTTTAAAATTAAGATTAGGTAGGTAACTTTTTGCGGAAAACAGTCATAACAATCAGACAGTAGGTAGGTATATTAAATAGGTATATTGAACTTGACTTTGGGGGAACATAAGTAGAAATATAGACATTAGGATGACTTATAAGCGAATCGACCACTTTTTAACAAATTATTTGGCAAATAACATATTTCAATAGACATATTTTTTATGACTTTTGAGCGATAACCTTCTTCCGCAATTTCATTCGAGTTAAGGTTTTTGTATTAAGACTATTCAAAATATGATTCCATTTAAATTTTAAATAAAATATCCATTAAGTATAAGATTTTAGAGGACACCGCAAAGAGGTCAGTTTATTTAACAGAAAACAAGTTAGTTACTGTAAAGTTATTATTTTGCGCCAACTTTTGGCTTCGGTAAAAGTGCATTCGGCGCGAACGCTGGCCAACCGATTACGGTATTACAAACGAAAACGATATTGCCGTAACTAGCGGAACACGAGAGTTCAGGTACACAATACTTTCTATTATTCTATTACTTATTATAAAACCACCAAATCTACCTAACACAATAATCCTTTACTACTTATGTATTTATTTTATGTATTTATTTAAAATACAATGGAAATGCAAAGCTTAATATACTATTTACTTTCGTTCTGTATTAAAAAAAAAACAAATTACCACACACAATAAAAACGTTACCTTTTTTTCAAGAGCTTCAACACTGGCACAAAACAAAACGAATTTAAATTTCGAGTCAAGCGCGACGCGTCCGCACCGCACTGTTCTGTGGACTTGACTTCGGAACACAATTTCTTGGCAAATAATTCGTCAAGCGTAAACCGGATATGTGGCCACCGGCCACTGCACTTTTCACTTTATTCACGTATTGCATACAATGGTGGAACTAATTCTAGAAAAGTTAAGGTGAGTCTTTCAGTCTTAGTTATTGAGTTAGGGCAGGTGAAAGTTTTACCGTTAGCCGTTAGACCATTTTAGTCGCATTTAGAGCCGGTGATATCGGCAGAGCCCGTAGTCATTTATAGTCTTGTTTTAATTATTTAATGATTATAAGATAATTACAAAAACATAGTAATTTGTTAATTATTCTTTTAGCATTTTGCACGTCATAAACACGGGTCAACTCAAATGGTCACTGTTTTGACATTAAGTATTTGACGTTTCTATCATTATGTAATCTTATTATAATCTACCCAGTTGCAAAAATGTACGCCGTTCCAACCGACACACAGTTGCATCACACATTACTTACCTTAAGTCCACATGTATGTACACATAGAAATTGTGAACTAAGTATGTAGGTAGTTAAACTTTTGTTAAATAATCCAGATTTTTTAAACATTTTGTTGTTTGACTTAGATAACCAATGAATAACTAGCAATGAGCAATGAAGTACGAGTCTGATTTCATGGAGAAATATCGGCAAGAGGCTAAAAGATTTGTTTATGTCCACAGTTTATAAATACAGCATGCTATCTTGATCCACCGCCAGAAAGTTGTGTGATTCCTTTGCTTCTCACGTCTACAGAAGCGCTTGCGCCTATTTCCTTTCAGAATTTTATGCGAGCGGTAAAAACCAATTGACCGCTCAGCTCAGTCAATGATACCAATGGTTTCAAGCTTAATATGTCCAGAGCCACAGAAAATCCGTACCGCCTTCCGCCACCCACCTTCGCAGGCGGCTTTTGAGTGTAGATATTAGACGTTAGTCGAGCTAACTGTGACTATAGTCAGAGGTGTCTTTACCTATGGTGCAGGGTGTGCGGCGCACACGGGCGCTGGGTCTAAGGAGCGCCCTCTAATGCGACACCTCCAAAGATGCGTCGCTCGCGGCGCCGGCGCTCTCAAAGACCCTGCGCCCGTGTTATGGCGCCAGGGTACTGGTTGCACACGGGCGCCACAAGGGCTAGAGACGCCTCTGCATATAGTAGGCGGCAAATAAGTAAAACGTGGAGGGGATAAGCGCAGTATGAAAATGATGTTGTTTTTCATACTGCGCATATCCCCTCCACGTTTTACTTATTTGCCGCCTACTATATGCACTTCTGGCGTCAGGTAGGTATATATAGGTAGTTCGTTGGCGTTGAACCTGCGGTGGTGATATATATATGTCGTTGGCGTCGAAAAGGTTAAACTTAATCGTGAGTTTTTAGTTTTTAGTAAAGGATATTAAATGTGGGAACCTAGAACTACAGGGGCCTTACCATGACGTTCTAATTCCGATTCAGTTCAAGTTTTAGCTGTCACTTTTAGTATGAATCTGACAGCGAGCGGACCTAAACTGAATCGCATTAAGACGTCATGGTAAGGCCCCAGAACTCTTTTATTTTTAAATTACCTGTTGGTCAGCACACAGATGCCACGGATGTCATTGCCCTCATACAGTGGAAATATATTTACCGCGTATTAATACTAGCTTTTGCCCTCGACTTCGCCCGCGTAGGCTTCATTTATTGGCAAAAGTCACATATTGCTATGCATATTTGAACAGGCACTTAACACTTTAAACTTTACATGATGATAACTCTTTTTGCTGACCTTAGATTTCAATAAAATAAAGCCTATAAGTTGCCCTGATCTAAGTGTTAACTATTGTGAAAACCGCAATAAAATCTGTTGCGTACTTTTGGAGATTAGCGAACACATACATAAATATCATAACAGACAGACAAAAATTATAAAACTCTACTTTTTTGTGTTTTATTCCTCTCGCCTAATCGTTAGCACTCTATTTTTGACTAATTTATTTAATGTACAGACAGACACGAACTTTCTACTGATTTATTATAATTATGTATAGATGGAGTGGCCGCCGACAGTTCTAGCTACTGGATGTGGCTTCGCTTGGTTTTTGACACATCCAGATGTCATATTGTCTGACGCACTCTGACACAAGCGTATTCCCCATTTCTGTTTGTCAAACGGTACAGGATGAGGGTAGAAAGAGATGTTGAATATTGTGAGCGCTCCCTGATAGGATCCCGTTCAGTTTCCTCAACTATTGGATGGAAAAGTTTAGTACCTAATCAGAATCTCTTGAGTTCCTGGATAATGGATCATGTGCAATGATTATATAGGTACTCTCTTTATCCACATGTAGTTTTTTCGATACGTTTGTACTGCATCCAAACGACTGGACTGCGTTTTTTGGGTACTGTACCCTAACGGTGACCCTACCACGGCTCCGATGTCTGTCCGTCTGTTTGTCTCAAGACGGTTTTCACTGAACTATAATTTGGTAGGTATTGAAGAGTCAAAGCAAACACTTTTTATTATTAAGTATTTTCGTAAGTCACAATACATAATTTTGAAACCATTAACCGCTTAGGTAAGTACCTACAGGCATTAATTTTTATGAGCTGTATTGAAGTGACAATCAATAAAAAAAATTAAACATTAGTTTACCATAGGTTTACATACTAAAATGTTTAATCTCTTTGCATTCAACTCAACGTATGCAAGGTTATAAGCAGGTAGGTATACAAAATGTTTAATTTGCCAGAGAAGGTTAACCACAGTTGACCCTAACATTATACTTAACGCGCAAACTTTTATATTTACCTTAGCTTATTCATACATTTAATAATTTGATGTAATACTGTACTTATTTATTATATTAATGTTAATTTATTTTTATTAACATCCCTTTGCCAATGCCCTATAATGAACTATCTTATCTTCTTCCCCGGGACTGAAATAATATACCTAAAAAGTTTAGAACAAATTTTAGGTTTAGATGTTATTTTTTTTTGTTGTTATAAAATTTTAGATAAGTTAGTTTAAATAAAGTTTATAATAAAAAAAATACAAAGTTTATCTTATCACTTTAAGGGATCTCTACCTTTCTCTGCCTTTGAGTAGATAACAGGAGTGCTTAATCTAGGTACCGACAAAGAGATAGTTACATGTTAAGTAAGTAGGTATTTATTTGAAGCGATAAGGTAAATAGAAGTTCTCATTCACAATAACATCAAACCTTCATAACTTCTAGCAAGAAAGTTTTGTTATACCTGCCATCTAGTTGTTTTAACGGGCAACTCCATGAGAGTAGTTAGATGTTACTTCTCAGGCTTCCAGTCATGTATGATTGTTGCTAAATGTTAACGCTAGATGGCGAGATCAGTCACAAAATAAAAATACTGTAAAAAAATTATTTGTACATATTATACAAAACACTGTGAATACAATAACTACGAACGATTTTGACTTTTTCTTTGTTGTTATTTGAGGCCCACTTCTACTTGGCGTTACAAAGTTGCTACTAAATTATACTTATTTTAATTAGCTACCTACGTTAACGAAGAAACAACTTTCAGCGAAAGTTATTATTTGGTAAGTAAATAAATATTGCGATTGATCTCGTCGTTCCGCTGAACGTCCTTGAAAGCGGCGTTTTATAATTTTCTATTCGACCATAGATGGCGCTATTAGCTTCAAGCAGCCATTGTTGCTAACTTAGTGCTGTTACTCAACCATAGATGGCGCTGCTGTCATAAATTAAGGTTTCGCGTAATTACTGCTTCATGCTTCTCGATATTTATTATGTAAAAATAGGTACAAAGTAAAGGCGCCGGCGGTGTCTCTCACACCCGTCTAATTTAACTTTGTTATAAAAAAATTGAGAAGATTTATTTGAGAAGGCCAGCAATGTTGCAATGATTTGTATTTTTTATTATGTTTAATTTATTTTCATCACAGTTGCTCGTAAATTGAGTCTTTATTGCACCGCATTTAAGCTCATAATTCAGCTTATTACGCACAAGTGCCGTAATATTATGACCGCACGAGTGCGGTAATATAAACTTTTTTTAATCTCAACAAATAGTTCAGTTATGTATAGGAACAAGGAATATTTTCGTGAATATTAAACTGTTTTAGGTTAAAGATGATAAATAAACATTATAATTTTAATATTAGGCTGTTTAGCAGTCTGTTGTCAGTTGTCAGTGCCTCATTGCGCGCGTGCGAAGTGCACAGCGCGCATGCGCGAGTGCTGCGCGCGGATTGGCGCGGAGAAATATCTGCCGCCATCTTTCACACACAGATTTTGTTGATTATTTTTTACCTTGTTATTACTTTAAAAATTACGAGTTCAAATAATAAAGAAAAATTTAATGTAAATAGTGTCCATCGCCGGAAATAGGTACTAAATTATGCTCGGATAGGTTATGTCAGAAGAATTTCAAGGCGTTAATTACCAAATGACAAAGAAAAGTTCTAAAGCCTCCAGTTAAGCAATGTCTGGTAACAAAGATAAACTAAAGTTCTTTTATACTTACTTATTAAGAATTTCATTTATTTTTCCTCGCAAATGTGTTGAAAAACGTCGTATGAAACGCGTGTGCATCGATCATTACTCCACTCGGCGTTCTTACATGCGCTCGCGTCCGCTCGCGCGCAATAATGCCTCGTGTGTAATGATCAACATAGCACACTTGTATCATAATGTACTATTATGAATTTGGTCCTCCAGTGACTTACGGTGATCGTCTCCACAGAGTATTTTAACCTTATTACATCTGTGTCTTGCGGGCGGTACACCTCGTATTAGGTCCGTCCGGATCGCTACCACCGTCTTAGGGCGTTTGTGCACTACCTACTCGGAATTCCGTGTAAGTAGTGCACAAACAAAAAAAAAGCCGTGGTAGCCTAGTGGTTTGACTTGTGGCCTCTCAAGCAGAGTGTCGTGGGTTCGAATCCCGGGCTCGCACCTCTGAGTTTTTCGGAATTTATGTGCGATATCTCATTTGAAATTTACCATGAGCTTTTCGCTGAAGGAAAACATCGTGAGGAAACCTGCACACAACTGCGAAGCAATTCAATGGTGTGTGTGAAGTTCCCAATCCGCACTGGGCCCGCGTGGGAACTATAGCCCAAGCCCTCCCATTCTGAGAGGAGGCCTGTGCCCAGTAGTGGGACGTGTAAGGCTGGTGATGATGATGATTAATCCTGCCGCGCCGCTGTGTTCCGGAGCTAAGTGTTGCGGTTGTCCACGAGTGGTAGAACTCTTTTGCCATCAGGTGATCCCGCTTGCTTGATTGCTTTCTTGTCGTACAAAAAAACTTAAGCAAAACACAAAGGCCAATTGACTTACTAACACAAGACCAATGAGATTAATAAACCGCTTTCGCCTACCGCTTATACCAGCTGACCTTAACCATAATCAGAGTGTCCTAAACTACACAATAAGACAATAAAATAAGGCAGACATTAAGTCTTGTTGCTTCGTCGGCTAACTTTTTTTAACCCCCGACGCAAAAAGAGGGGTGTTATAATGTATGTGTGTGTGTGTGTGTGTCTGTCTGTCTCTCCAGCCGATGGGCTGATTTCGATGCGGTTTTTTTCATTCGAAAGCCGGTTTCCTTGCGGTTGTTCTTAGTCATGTTTGGTAAAAATTGGTCCAGCGGTTTGAAGAATATCAGCTCTTTTCCAAAGTGATGGTTGATGCATTTTTGGCTCATCACTCATCTTCCTAGAAAGCTCATGGTAAATTTCAAATATAATTTCGCACATAAATTCCGAAAAATTCAGAGGTGCGAGCCCGGGTTTCGAACCCGCGACCCTCTGCTTGAGAGGCCACAGGTCAAACCACTATGCTACTTTATTTTTTTAATACACCGACGAGCAAAAATAACAGGTCACTTTTCATACCATATCTTTCATATTTTTTTTTATTTAGGTCCTCTAGGTTGGCAACGCATCTGCAATCCCTCCGGGGCTGCGGGTGTCTATGGGCAGTGATGATCGCTTACCATCAGGTGACCCACTTGCTGGTTTCCTTCCTATTCACATAAAAAAAAAAATACAAAGTTCTGTGAATAGCGACCAGTTATTTTGGCTCGTGAGTAGGTATATACGGTTTGGTTATTTGATTAATACTTGGGGGGATTTTAAAATTTTTAATTTACCTAAACGTTACAGTTACATCGGTGTTTGTTAGTTTTAAAAATACCAGATACCTAATTACGAATTTTAGGGTACCTAGTCGCTTGGTGATTTGTGTAGTCCATAGTCCATAGCAATGAAACAGTATGCTTAGTGTAAATTTAGATTAAATTGGTTGGCGAGCAAGATAGACTGTCTCTTTCTAGATCGAACAGTAAGAAAAAGACGTGCATCTACCTCGCGCGCGGCGGGACTCTTGCGCGTTCTCGTGCTAGAAGTGCTGTTACTTCTTTCGTACTTACTTCAAAATCTGAAGGTCGTATCCTACCTTCCTACTCACTCTCCTTTTAATGATTGCTGGTGTGAGTGGAATGGCACAAAACGAACTTCAAATTTTGAACTCGGGTTGGAACATGACATGGCTATGACTGTGATAGCTTCTCCAGCCATCGAGTGCTGTGTCATCTCGCTTCCTCACTGGAGCGAGAACGTAACATACATGCATACTCATACCTAGTGGTGGCAATAACGGCTGTTTTGCAATAATGAATAACAGTGTTGTGTTATTCTTAAATAGCTGTTATTGTAAACTGTTGTCTGTTATCTTGTTATATTGCTGTTTTACAAAACGATAATGAACTTATTATTAAATAATTGTTATACTTATTGCGTCGCGATCGCAGCGTAATAAAAACGTACGGGAACAAAAGCAAAACAACGCTCTGTTACCTTGTTTGTTATTGTACTGACTGACAACAAACAGCAACAGCTAATAATGATACCAAATGTCAGTTATTTGAATTGCCATTGCGATGCGAGCTCGCGCGTATAGCGCTATCTCTCGCACACAGCTACTTGATTTGTTGGGCACTCGCTTGCACTTCTGTGCCAAGTGCGGCAACAGTGCGCGTATGAACAACGTTGACAACAGACAACGAATAATGATAACAGGATAGTTGACGATTCGATAATGTGTTGTTCGTTGCGTGCAAATAATGCATTACGTTATCTGCTGTTGTAATAACGACCACCACAATAAGAGTTTTTAATGATTCACGGTTAAGTTCATTCGAAAAAGGTAATCGCGGTTCACATCCCGTTTATAATATTTCGAACGACCACCACTACTCATACGTACATAGATCACGTCTATATCTATATCCTTTACAGGGTATTGCCTAAAGTAACAAGACCTAAATGCCAAGTTTAGCATAATTGTGGGCAGTATACGTGGAAAGGGGATCACGTTTTAACATGATTCCTAAAATTTTCGTCCATTCCCTCGATAGGATTTCACCATCTGCGCGAGAAGAGAAGCAACTGGTACCTTCCACAGTTTTTCTTTACTCCCAGATAGGGCTTCCAATTCGAATATTCGGCTAATTTTCATATTCGAATATTTGGGGGCATGATAGGTATTCGAATATTCGATTTTATGTTAGTAAAATGTTTACGAGGGTAGCGATGTGATTTAACTATTGCAGTATTATCGTGTAAATTAAGTCGGTACGTAAGGTAGTAGTTAATAGTACTGTTCTTCTTTCATTTTATGTGATTTTTGAAGACTTAAAATGTGATAATGATAATATCAGTAAAATTATATTTTATTTCAACCAAAAAATATTCACAAAAAACAACAATTCTTTTTATAACTTATAGCTTTTTATAGTTAGTTTAAGTTTAGTTTTTAATTTTATCTTAGTTTAATTTTTTTTTAATGATAATATCTAGATAATTAGGTGAATTTGGTAACTAATACACGTTCTCCATGTTTGCATTGATCTCTTTGATTTTTAATGAAAATTAAAATAACTGTTTTGTTTTTTTACTGCTAAGTGATTTTTTAAACTGATTAAGTAATTACACAGCTGATTCTGTAGTTTTCTGTGTTTTATTGAACCTTTCTGAAATAATCGAATATTATTATAATAATTCGAATACTTCCGAATTTACGAATTGAATATTCGAATATTATTATATTAAATAATATAATGTTAAAGAAATAGATTTTGATGGTTTGTTTTCCTGACTGACTGAATATTCCTGATTAATACTGGCTACTTTTTATCCCGGGAAAGTGTTTAACTCCCGTGGGACGCGAACGAAGTGGCCAACCATAGCTAATATTAATAAACTAGGGACTGAATGAGACGGGTTTCATTCCTCGATGGTTACCACAGGCGTATATCCTAGAGATGGTGCGTATTTACGTTACCAGGTTTTGATACCAGGTATTTCCTTGGAAGTATACCAACCAGGTACCGATCCGATATACTCGCAAGACTTGAAAGTATTTCTCCATTAAGTATACTGTCCCTTCAAAGTAAGTACCTGCTACTACGTCGAACTCGAACGTCGAACGATCAGATTGTGGTTATACGTGAAATAAAATATTTTCAAAGTATTTTACGTCTTGATTGGAATATTTTGAATCTTATCAGTATAACAAGGTCGTAAGAAAGCAAGTATTCGACTCGTTGCGTTGGATAGAAAATACTTTTAAAGTATTTTGATACCTGGTTTCTGCACCTGGTATGAGAAGGTGGACGTACTTTTAAGCCCTGGTACGCGATTTAGCAAGTATAACCCATCCCTAGTATATCCTTGCTTAGACGCCCAAGTGTCTTTCTCCTTTTGACTATACTGACGAACAAATTTATTGACCGACCGTTTAAATGAGTCTTCGCGGCGCAGGGGCGCGGGGTGGGACGACCGCGGGGGCCGAGAGGTGCGGGCGGCAGGCGCACCCACCCGCACCGAGAGAGGTCCCCGCTAGGGATGGACGATATATACATCGATGTATTGTAAACACTCGATGTATAGGAACGATGCATCGTATTGAACCGATGTATTGTTAATACTTCAACATCGAATATACATCGATATTTTTTTATTCGATGCATCGAATACGCAAACTATGAGATGAGCGTCTATAAGTGTGACAACACTGGCTGACTGGAACCTGAATCGTAATAATCAGTTCAGCCTTTCAGTCAATATTACACACCTACCATATTTTATCGGTTTGGCTGAATGGGTTTATATTGTCTTTGCCACGGTACCGGCAAAGTCAAAATTAAATAATAAAACCTAAAGCAATATGGCCCATGTATTTGCATATTGCACAAGTCCATTGCGAAAAACAATCGATGTTTTGGAAACATCGATGTTTTTCTAAATACATCGAATTAACATCGATGCAACCGATCGATGCATTGCATCGGAAAAAACATCGATGTATATTTTAAATGTCCATCCCTAGTCCCCGCTGTCGTCCTACCCCGCGCCCCTGTGCCGCGCGGGCGAAGACTCAAGCGGTCGGGCTATAAAGGATCACTATTGTATGGAGAGTGAGAGTGACCAGGGGCCGTACCATGACGTCTTAATGCGTCTTAGTTTATACTTCATTTAATTTAGAATGAGAAACCACAATAACATTATATTGCGGCTGGTCAACTATTTCTTACCTAGCAAACAGTACAGTGCAATAGTTTGGCAGCTGCAAAATAACATTGTTTTAATGCCACTTTATTTGCGTGGCGTCAATTGTTACTCTAGTACAAATCGTAAAGAGATTACAGTTCACGAGCCGCAATATAATGTTTTTGTGGTTTCTCATCCTAAATTAAATGAAGTATAGGTTCGCTCGCTGTCAGATTCATACTAAAAGTGACAGCTAAAACTTGAACTGCGTCGGAATTAGGACGTCATGGTAAGGCCTCTGTTATTTTTGTTTGTTATGTTTTGTTTAAAACCGGGTACGACACAGCACTACCATACACAAACAGGTGGGTAAAAATAAGAGTAACAGAAATAATATTCTAACATTACATATCACGTGTTTATCCGTTACGGGATAGACACGTGATAGACGCCCAAAGGCTACGCTTAGCATGATTGTGGGCGTTTAGGTGGAAAGGGGAATCAAAATAGTGATGGGTTGCTAGCCGCATTGCCATTTTATACCATCTGCGTGGGAAGAGAAGCGACTGGTATAAGTGCCGGCACGTAAGTCTAATCTGACCTTGTATGCGCAGAAGTATAAAATACGGTATCCGTGGGTGCGCAGATCCCCTCCACGCGACTCGTCATCGTTAGACTTACGTGCCGGCACGTATACATTCTACGTTTTTTCTTTTCTCCCAGATCAGCATGGATGATTCATTAAATCCAGTAAAAATTGCCATTGAACTTAATTGAAAATTGTAAACAGAAGAAAACATTAACAAAATCACAGTTACCACGCAAGTACCAATAAAGGCTAGAGAATAGATGGAATAAAAATCAGTTAATGACAAAAAGCGAGGCCGTCCACGCGGTCGCGACATGTCCCCATAAATCTAAGGGGGAAGTTGGGTCCCCCCACGCCAGGATGATCTTTTCCCTGGATTAGGGTTGCCAGGTGGCCGGGGAACACCGGGAAAGTCCCGGATTTTTTACAAGATAGCTTACTGTCCCGGAACGACGGGATGACTAAGTGGTTAGTGACCATCATTATAAAGGTAGTTCCGGGTTGAAAAATCAGTAGTGCCGGCATTATAATTGTATGTTTGTTTATCCATTGCCGCCGCCATGATGAGGCATGATGAGGGCCTTACCATGAAGTCTTAACGCGATTCAGTTCCGAATCAATTTTACGTTTTAACTGTCATTTTGCGTTTTTGACACTTCTGAGCCTCTAGTGTAAGTTTTCGCATATAAAAACGTCTCGAACGCGTTCACGTAAACGTCACAATTACTATGGAATAATTGGCAGCGCCACTTGCGGATCGAGACGGCAACAAACTGTTCTCAATAGTATTTGACATTTTAACGCAAACGCGTTCGAGACGTATTTTGTGACCGAAAACCTACACTAAGCATACTGGCATGGATCTGATAGCGAGCGATCCAACTTTGCTTCGAAATTGAATCGCGTTATGGCGTCATGGTAAGGCACTGGTGGCTTTGCTTAGTTTGGAACTGGGTCGGTTGGTGTTATGTAAATTGTCTCGTGATATTTATTTATTTAGTTGTCCCGCACGGTGAATATTATAAACGCGAAAGTATGGATGGATGGATGGATGTTTGTTTGTTACTCAATCACGCCAGAACGGCCCAACGGATCTGGATGAAATTCGGCACATAGATAGAGAAAAGTTTGGAATAGCACATAGGCTACTTTTTATCCCTGAAAATTGCGTAGTTCTCGCGGGTAGCGATAAACGAATTCATTGCAGACCAAGTCGCTGGAAACAGCTAGTAATACATATAAAGAGGAAACATTTAATTGTTTGTTTGCATTGAAAAATTCTTTCACCATTGTAATCTTACATTATGCCTGATGAAAATGGGCTACATTTAAGGGTGCGACCAAAGTAGGCGTCACGTTTTCTCACAGTTTCTTCATACATTTTGTTGCGCGTACTTATACTACTTCATTAAATTTAGAATGAGAAACCACAATAACATTATATTGCGTCTGGTCAACTATTTCTTACCTAGCAAATAGTACAGTGCAATAGTTTGGCAGCCGCAAAATAAAATTGTTTTAAAGCCACTTTATTTGCGTGGCGTCAATTGTTACTCTAGTACAAATTGTTAAGAGATTACAGTTCACGAGCCGCAATTATAATGTTGTTGTGGTTTCTCATCCTAAATTAAATGAAGTATAGTCGCGGGCAATAACATCTAGTGTTTAGATAAAATCGCCTAAATCTTTCATCCTCTTCCAGTCAGCCAACGGCTCGAAATTTGGTAACCGTACCTATGCATCAATGCAAAAAATATACAGCAAAAAAGCTTACATAATCTTTGTTTTTCCAAACAATTCAAAGAGAATAGACTTCCAAATTAAATTGAAAGTATTTATAAGTATTTGGCTGTTGCCAAGCGACTTCGTCTGCAAAGAATTTGTTTATCGCTATCACGCGGGAACTACGCAATTTTCCGGGATAAAAAGTAGCCTATGTGCTATTCCAGACTTTTCTCTATCTATGTGCCGAATTTCATCCAGATCCGTTGGGTCGTTCTGGCGTGATTGAGTAACAAACAAACATCCATCCATCCATCCATCCATACTTTCGCATTTATAATATTAGTTAGATCTACTATAATAGTGTAAGTAATAGTAGTAATATAATAGTATAGTAGGTAGTAGTAGTAGCATTGATTTTATATTTTCTGGCGTGATTGAGTAACAAACAAACATCCATCCATCCATACATTCGCATTTATAATATTAGTTAGATAGATAACGTACACTATATCTTAAATATATTTACTACCTATACTTAGGGCCTGTTTCAACACTCCTTAGCTGTCACTTATCTATGATGACGTCTCTGTCTGTTTCGTAGTAATAAATAGAGATGGAATTATAGATACCTAATTGACATTTAAGGAGTGGAGAGACAGGCCCTTTTTAATTAAACTTACAGTGCGATAGTCTTTATAAAGACCTTAGGGTCTGTCTTGCTGTCTCACTCACTCTTACGGGTTTGATACATGATCGCTGTTGGTACCCGAAACCCGAATATCGTTCTAGGCGCTCATGGACTGTCCTTTTTGTTCTGGAATCTGGAACGTCCCGGTCCCAAGCCTGTGTATGGCAACCCTACCCTGGATCCTACATTTTTATAACAACCCCGCCTTTTCCCAGCGTAATATCACGAAATGTCCTGCGTGGGTGTTTGTACGTCATTGCTTATTAATGTATTTCGCGTTTTTTTGTGGATGCGCTTTGAATGCCAAAGTTAAGTGGAAAAATTATTCGTGGTTTTTTCTCGAAATTTTAATACACACAATATTGAATAAAACAGCTAAGAATTGCTTAGTACTACGATACGAACTCTCAAATCCTCATCAAATCCTATCAAAAATACATACATATACATACATAAATCACGTCTTTATCGACAGAGATCGACAGAGCCCAAGGTAACAAGACCTAGAGGCCAATCTTTGCATGATTGTGGGCGTGTAGGTCGAAATGGGAATCAAAATAGTTTAACAAATCTGGCAAAATTTCTCACCTTTTTCACCCGACTACCAAAAGGAACACAGTCATGTAGCTATATGAAATACGGTTGACATAAAAAAAACCAGTAAAAAAATCACACCTGAACTAAAACATTCTGAGATAATACCGTCACTACTCAATTATTACTGAAAGCAGATCGAAACTAATACCAAAACTTTGTGGTGGGACTTCTATCTCAATATCAATTAAATTACTTTCCCAAACTCATGGTAGGGGTATTCGGTTGACGAACCTGCCCGAGTTTGAGTTTTCGCGTACCCTAAGCGGCGATCCCACCCTAAGTACCTGAAAAGGTGCCAATAAACATGCGTAACCTCTACGTCTTAAACGCCCAAATAAAGCAACCAAAACGGCACCTTAATCCCATAGTTTTACTGTTATTTTTCGGTTGGAGGTGGTCGGTAGTTACGCTGTTAGTTTGTTGAAAAGGAGAAAGTTCTCGAAGAAACAACGGCTTTTCCTCCACGGGTCACCCAAGGGAGCGAAGGCGGGTACCCATCTAAATCACCGAACGAGGGATTCTGAGGTGAATTACCGAAAAGATGCCATGGCCAAGTTTGCCGATATCACTTATTTTTATCTTTAAATAAATGTGGCTTTTACCTCACCTTTAAGATCAAATCCGATCAAAATAATTCTTGAAACTGTTGAAATCTTAACGAGCCTCAAAATTATGTAACTTATGTTAATCTGAAAAAAAAAAACAAATGACGGCGGACCCCAAATTTACGCACTCCAAAGTAACGCGTCGCTTTTTTCCACTTGAGCGACGCATTAATTAAACGGAGTACACAAATCTGGAGAATGGCCAAAGAAAGTATTAAAAAACACATTAAACAAGCCGACCTTCATAGAAGGATTCGATACGAACTGTCACTTATCATTCAGAACTTCAACGTTTTACCGCCCTTTTTTAGCGCTTAAACTTTTTCAATATGGCGGCCGAAGCGCCGCGCGGCCACCATTAACCACCGCCACTTCACCGTTGCTATAAACTCACAAATCATGAAACGTGCTTGCCACGACACAAACCATCTGCAACCCTAACAGGACAGACACAACGTTCACTATCCATCCCCAACCCCCACACAGATCAGTTGAAACAAAATGGCCTAGCTAACAAATCATTTTGAACCTTCAAACCCCAGCGGAGAAAACTTATTTTCAATTAATACAGACGCAAAATTGCGATGCGAACAAAGAGAGCGAGAAACGAGGCCAACATTCGTTAATAATGTAATGTATATTTATTCGTCTACGTTATTTAACCACCGATATCGGTTTACGTTAAACAGAATTGCTCTTATTGTTGGTAATTCTTATAAGGGTTAAAACGATTGGCGCTTTATTACAAAATAAACGTTCGCGGGCTTTTCATAGCAGAAAGAGCAACAACTGTACAGCCAGCATTAGAAACATTCATAACAAAGACAATCTTAATCTTACCATTTCAGTTTCATATTTTCATCGCCTCTATAGCAATCAAGTCTTTGAGAGTCACTTCGATATCTGAAGTTTGACATCGAAACAACTGTTTGAGATCTGATCTGGCGCGCAGAACATCACCTGAAAATTAAAAAAACAAAATCATGTAAATGAGTGTATAGAGAATTAAGTGATTACGTAACTGTTTTTGTATTGTTGATACTTAAAATCTGTTTTTCTGTGCGGCCTAATTTATATGGCATCGGGCGTTCCGCATCTAATCAATACACAGGCTTGGTGCGGCAGGCGCGTCGCGCGCTCGGGCCGCTTCGGGCGCTCTCGGGCGCGGTCGGGACTCGTCGACGTTCGGGCGTTCTCGCTTCAATCGTAATTCCATTTTCCGCCCGCCTTGGCAAATTGAAATGTCGTAACTCTTAGGGGAATATCGGCTTTCTGCCCAAGAAAAATATTCTAAGGCATTGTAGCGACGCCGGTGATATTATGGTATATTTCCAGTCCATCATACAACGGGGCGCGTCCCCTCAAATGGCTGTAGCCGAGAGTCTGCCCGCCACTTCGCCCATTCTGCGACTGAGGTGTGCATACCCTTCGCTGTCAATTCTTGTCGCTACTTGTGTACCCTGCGGACAATGTTGAGTTGAGCAGTAGCAGTTGTGTGGTTATTAAATATTTTTATTTTCACAGAATATTCATTTAGAGGACTTCAGTAAAAACCAGATGACTGACTCATCAACGTCCAGCCCAAACCATCAATGCTGAAAAATTTCACAGAGGCTCCTTGTATAATGTCGTCCATAAACAAAACTCCTACTTATTACTTATTACACCTATTCGCAAAGTTCTCACGAGATAGGAAGTTATGCAACGGGGCAAAGCCGCTGGCGTAGGCTAGTTAAGAAAATTACACTAAATCGGTAAAAAATACAACCGAAAACCATTATCAATAATCTTTGAGGCCTTGTAAATACTTTAAAAAAAATCCCTACGCAATCTGCGTGACGCAATAAAATCACACAAGAAAAACGTAACGTATAACCAATTCCTAGTGTTATATTAGTGGCTTATCCCTTAAGAGGCCCAGTAGGTCAGATAAATTGAACCCTCCGTGGCGCGGTGTTCACACGTAAATAACATGTCGAGTCGGAGTGTGGGCCACCCACTCCCGACACTCGCAACACATTGCTCTACAACCGCTTTAAATGCCGCCACACAAGCCTGAGGCGACGCACGCAGCAACAAGAGTCAACATATTCAAAACGGAACGCAAAACCATCGCGGTTTTTGCAACGCGTTTACAAAGACAGATTTTTCCGGCTGATGTTTATACGGCGTTGCAGAATAATCCTTGTGTCTTGGATTTAGAGGAGCATAGAGTTTTGCCGTAAGTGCGGTCGATGGTGTAGTAGAATGGATTTCGACGAACACGCAACAGGAGTAAACTTTTGTCACGGTTTGTTTATCTTAATAATTTATAGTTTTATTTGATTTTTCACTACAAATTACAGTAAACTTCAGGCGCTTAACTTTTGACTCTACGTTATTTAATCTGAGGGCGTTTTAATTAAGTGAACTTTAAACAAAATATTGGAGCGACATTATTTCCACACAATTAAATAAATCTACATCCCTATGGCATCCCTCCATAATAAACATGACAGCCAGTTTACAATAAATGTCATATGAATAATAATTTCTAATGGAAACCCACAATGAAATGATCCTCCCCTTCATTAATACTGCATGTTGGTGTACGTGCAAATTACTCATGATAGTGTATGTGTGTGTAATGCAACTTTGTGTATTTAGTGTTTAAAGGCGCCGTCGAGGTGGCGTTGTTTAAAGCTTGGTATTAAAAGTTTACTCTAAAACCAATTAAGACTTAATCGTAAAAAAAGTTTCCGATCCGGTAGATTTTCCTTTTAATTTAGTATCCGTATAATGGTGTAAAACTTTTCAAACTCGTATTATTAATAAACAAAATGAAAACTAATAAGGCCAGTCTCAAATTTCCAGCTTCCATAAATAGGGACACCTACAAAGTTTGGTGCGTAACCGTATTTTTTAGAAAAGGCCTTATTTGGCGTCCTCCTTCTGAGAAGGGGTCGTGCCCGGTTTGAGGAGGGGGAGGGGGTCGGGGTCAAAGGGTGCGCGAGTTTTGCATTAATAATGTTGATATCGGACTGCCTCCCGATTAATTTGATTAGTTGACTTTTGTTCGAGATTCGGGCGTGTGAAACAGTTTAACGCTGACTATGGGAACAAAGTAATCAAACCTGACTATTGAAAGAATTTAATTCTGGGACCAATCTGGGTGCATAATATTTTTTTCATCTCTCCTGTTCGGAAAGTTTAATTTTCATGGGTAGATAGCCGAGTAGAAAAGTGCGTTTTCATCTCTAGGGTGGAAAGTATTTTTTTGGTCATTACGATTAGCCACGGAGTCGAAGATAATTGAGTTGCGTCGTAATTATTTTTAAAATAAAATCTTTTCATATATCTAAACTCGGCTATTCTTTATTAAGCGACGTGTTTATTACGATCTATAGGTTCATTTTTTACAGACAGAAAATCAACATTTAAAATCATTCCTCTATTCTGCTGTCTGCCATAATGCCATGATAGCTTGACACTTCTTTTATTTTTTTGGCGCTCTCACTTCGTTCGAGCACCAGAAATATCTCGGGTGAAATGAGTCACTTTCAACCCTTGGTTATCAATTTACTATTTCGATTGGCATTAAGTTGCCCTGAGATTAGCAAGGCATAAAAAAGCAAGTACCTAAGTAAATATGCGTCGCGTGTTTCGACGTTTTTGTAGTTTCCCTGTCACAATTTAATTTTCCATTTTGCGAAATTTAACACCCTGCAGGTACATTAATTTTTGTAACTGTTACCAACCCGTGAAATAATATGAAATTAGAAATAAAAAAACATTTTTGGGTAAGAGGTAACGTTTTTATATGAATGGTATTTTTTTTTACAAATTGAAAACAAAAAAGAGCATTGATTAAATATTTAAAAAAGACACATCTTTGACGATAAAAGAATATAAGCTCTTTAATTACGAAGTAACTTTGCTTCTGTGAAGATGGTGTGTTATAGAGAACCTCTTGCCTTAGGTGCTACGAAACCGCTACGACGTAGACTATGTAGCGCCTACTACGTCAACCTACAATCATAAACCAATCGATGTTCAGTGATTTATTAATACACACCGACACCTCCATAGTAATAATAGAGGAAGTACAGACTTATAATGAAGGTCATACTGTTGTGTCGGTATTTCTGTTAGGAAACCTTTGCTTTCCATAAGCATTTTAAAAAGACTGCAATAGAAATCTTTCTTCCTATCAATACATCAAATCCATCTCATTTGGCATCAGTGTGACAGCAAAATAAGAATGAGATAACAAAATCTATTCTTTTTAAACATTATTTCATTGACCACCCCTTTATTCAGCTACATTCACATTCTTATGTTTCTTTCTGTCATACTGATCCTTTGCCAGATATAAAACTGAAACAGAGTAGTTAATTGAAAAAATGTCTTGGAAGAGTTGGAAGTTTTTTATCCACATCCGATGTTCTGATTGACTTGAAATTTTTATATTTTACTACTGAACATAGATCGTCCCTAAATGCATCCATAATGAATGGTCGCACGTATTTTGAACCCACTGGTATCCTATGACCATACCCTGTGACCTGTGATATACGAGTAGCTCAAGTCGACAGACCATCTTGTGTAGGAACTTTAACATGGCTCTTTGCAATTCACGATGGCGAGTTAGCTTTATTTGTGGTGAATATGTATTTGCATACAAGTGTCAATGTGTGCGTGTCTTACGTAGCGACTTTAAAGTGAGATTTATCTTAGTTTTTTTATCCTTACCATGCTTTCGGTCTCTAGCATACTTCACGATCCCGGTGACTTTATTGCTGCTTGAGATATTTTGTAATTAAGTGACAGTAATAAAATAAGACTATTTAATAAATGACACACACAACAATAACCTAAAGTATCTGACTATACCGTACAAATAAGAATTTGTAACTGCAAAAAAAGCGACGGGGAGCATTCCGGGAGTGCCGGTAGAAGTGAAAGCCTCCATGACGCTCAAGACGCGTACCGTACTGGCCACTTACAAAAAAAACTTACGTATTATCTATATTGACAGACCTCTAACAATGTACTAATGCCCTATAAAGTACTTTTGCTACACGACTCAACAAAAAAACACTTAAAAAATCGAACGCGATTCATTCGTATTTCAAAATAAGCTTTCAGATGATCTGATATCCTGGTACTTAAACTCGCCCTCCGTCTTACGCCTGACGCGAGTAACATTTTTTACCCATCCCAAAAAGTGCTCAAAGCTAAAGAAGTTATCACTTCAACAAGAATTAATAAAGTACTGCAGATTGTATTAGGATCCGCGACCTCGATAATCAACATGGCGACCTTTTTAAACCATTGTTAAAGCCCACAAGCGGTCGCTCAGAGCCTCTCGACATTGTGTACAAATTGGGTAGATTTCGGAACGCGATAGATGTCGTTTAATAATTAGAATCGACGTCCGTTATTAATAGGGGTTGGGGAGGTAATGGTTGAGAGTAAGGCGGAGCGGGGAGCGGGGAGATCAGCGGCGAGCGGAGAGACGAACGCAGATGATAGCGGAGAGTAAAGCGGAGGAGGAACTGGATTATTAACTGAGGTACGGTGTGGAATGTAAAGTTGGAAGTAAGATGGCTACCACACGCGCTGTTTTCTCGCTATTCGCTCAGTGTGGTTCTTTGTATTTGTAAGCCGTTGATCCCTTGAATGGACATAAAGGAAAAGGCGTACTTAATTGGCTATGACCCATTATAGTTTTTATTTCAGCGAGAAAACACCAGTGACAAACCACTTTTAGATTAGAATCGTAATAAGTATTTGAGATAGTTCTTACTATACATGTATTAAAAAAGTGTTAACTTATTATTATTTTATAAAAAAATCGATAAGATCAAAAATACTACGGTGTTTCAAAAAAAATATTAATTAACGTTCATCAAGTATAATGGGAGATAATAAACTTGCATTAAGCGATACTTTGAGAAAATTTGGGAATGTGGGGGGTACCCGGCCAGGGGTGGGGGGTTAACCTTTCCTTAACTTACACAAGTGAGATTGAGTAGGTATCTGGATAGAGCTGCGTTACTTTAATTAAAAATTTGGTCCACTGCGTTGTTTGTGCGTGGGAGTTACTTTTATTCCTATTGGAAAGGCAACCCTGGTAGACCTTTAATACGATGTAACGAACGTTTTAATTATATTTGAAATTTGCCATGAGCTTTTCGGCGAATGAAAACATCGTGAGGAAACCTAGACACATCTGCGAAGCAATTCAATGGTGTGTGTGAAGTTCCCAATCCGCACTGGGCCCGCGTGGGAACTCTGAGAGGAGGCCTGTGCCCAGCAGTGGGACGTATGTAGGCTGGTGATGATGATGATGAATGAACGTTTGGAACGAAACAAAACTAAGAACCATCGCTACTACTGGCTTTTGAATGAAGTAAACCGCATCCAAATCGCTCAATCCGTTCGAGAGTTACGATGCCACACAAGACAGATACACACACACACACAGACACCGACGTCAAACTTATAAGTTGTTATAACACCCAGAGGCGTCTCTAGCCTTTGTGGCGCCCGTGTGCAACCAGTACCCTGGCTAACACGGGCGCAGGGTCTTTGAGAGCGTCGGCACCGCGAGCGACGCATCTTTGGAGGTGTCGCATTAGAGGCCGCTCGGCGCCCCCTTAGACCCGGCGCCCGTGTGCCCCACACACCCTGCACTATAGGCACAGAATATATAATAGTACTAACGTACAGAATGGCCACGCTCCGCCCCGCACCGATACGAGTTACCCCACCCCTCAAGCGCAGGCTGCCGGAAAGCTGCTGGCAACTAGTAGGGCTCGCGACGCGATGTATGTCGGCCGCACGTCACAAGTTCGGGAACCTATCCTACCTACTTCATTTTGTAAAACATTAGAAAATCAATGCTTTCTGAAATTATCGCGATTAATACATGAAATAACTACAGAATCATTCGCTTAAGTTTGTTGTCGTACATCTATTGTAATTGAAAATAATAATGCTTAAATACACAGACACATTTTAAGTAAGTTTAAATAAATAGATAACGATTAAGTACATTTATTTGCACACATCTAAGCCATATCTTCATTATAAGTACCTATATTTATGTCATTGGTAGTACTTGTAGTACTAGGTTTTTGCGATAGACAGCCCTGTGTATCTTGCGCACACATTGACGCGTGTACAGACGACGTCGTGGCTGTGTTCATTTCAGAACGCGGATTTTGTACTTCGTGGCCGCCGTGTGCCATAGGTAAAGACGCCTCTGATAACACCCCTCTTTTTGCGTCGGGGGTCAGTGGGGTAAAAAAACAATTGTCACACCAGAATTTCCACGAACACACCCTTCCCAGTTCCTTCACGCTCCAAGATTCCCGGCTTGATCTAAGTTTGACTGCGGAAAGGAAAGTTTCGACCGATGAGGCGATGTAGACAAAGCTACCTATAGCCGCCTTTATTAGAACCTCCCAGTGCGTACTGATTTATTGATGACAGTTTAACTTGAGCAACGCTAGGTGACGCTGTTTAATACGTTGTTTGTGTACATCACAGATTATGTATATAATTCTACTATCCTAGTATACACCTACAGCCTTATTCATACAAAATCCTTAATTGAGGTTTGATCAGTCTATTAGTTAACAGACTGATTAAGCTTATTTGACAATTGTTAAAAAGTATGATTCATAAACGCTTGCTAGCAGTCTGTTAGCTAGCTGCTGATGGATGGATTAGACATGACGGCGTCATGTTGTCACCTTGATAAATCATAGACCGAAGGTGAATTAAAAAAAAAATTGACATAGCGGCACCGAATTAGCGGGAAACCAGCGAATTAACACGACAGACTAGGCAGTGTGGATCTAGTTTCCTTTACCTTTCCCGGAGGGAATAAAAACTTAAAACAAAAAAAACTGTCTTGCGTATGGTTTTACTTTTGCCAAAATCAGCTGTGCACATTTGTGGCGGCCATTTTGTGAGTTAGCAAAGAGATAAAGTAGGGTCTGCGGTCCGCTAACTTTCGGAAGACTTAACAGACCCTTGATGGACTGTTTAGCGCTAATTGACGTTTATGAATCATGTTTTTTTGCATCGGTCCTATAGCGAGCTTATAGCGAGCCTCTAACTTTTCATGAATAGGGCTGCTAGACTTTACTGTAGATGTATGCAAACACTCTCTTATTATTCTCATATTCTTCTGTAACTCTCTTTAAACCAATTCTTTATAAACTTATTCTTTTCTGCTTTGCCCTGCTCAATAGAAAAATTAAAACTAGCTGAGCGTACGGTGATTACTACTTTTCAAGAAAAATGGTATTAGACACTCAAACAAACACACAAACTCTAACCCCAAACGTATATACCGTCTCCATTCCGTTCCGTCCGTCGGTGGAAAAAAACACGTTCTATCTGTATAAAACTCATACCTAACTCCAAATAACAACTCCAAAGATTCCCCGTGCGGATTGCCATTGCTGTGCCGTGAATAAATTATAATAAGACTCATGCCTTCGCAATATTGAAGGCTTTTTGATAATTAAGGGAGACCCCTTACGGAGGAATTTTTCGGGATCCCCCTCCTCCCCCCAAAGCCGCTAAGAACACTTGAGGCCCTTTCATCCTGGTTTCCCAAGACGCAAAACGCTTAAAGTCGAGGTCTATGATAAAAGGATGACCTATTGCCGCTCCAATGATAGAGTGCTGGTTGTTAACTTATTTGAGACTTCGGATTTGTGTTAAAAATCGTGTATTTATTGTGTTTGTTGGCAAAGCGGTAAAAATTACGTCAAACACTTCATTTTTCCTTTGACTATTTTTTCTATTAGTAAGATGGCAATGCGAATGCGACAGACAATATTGTGCTGTGCTGACGTGGGGTTTACTATGACGTCTTAATGCGATGCAATTACGACTCAGTTTAGGTTTTAGCTTTCATTTTTAATATGGATCTGAGAGCGAGCGAACCTAAACTGAATGCGTACTGATAAAAAAATATGAAGATTTCATACGAACCTACATAGATAATAATCACGACTTTATCCCCGTGGTAGACTACTAAGATTTTCGCGCATTCCCTCGATGGGCTTTTACGATCTGTGCGGGAAGAGAAGCAGCTAATATATTCTATGTTTTGTTTTTGCTCTCAGACTGCCAATTTACACTAACACAATTTTAATATTATTATCATCGGGCTAAAATCATAGGAATTGTATATAAACGATGCGGTTAGCAACCCATCACTATATTGATTCCCTTTTCCACGTATAGTATACGCCTACAATCATATTAAACGTGGCCTCTATGTATACCCCGTAAGGGATAAGTAAACACGAGATTTATGTGTGTATTTTTGAAAGGTATTTTTTATACTAAACTTATTCTAAAATCTAATGTCACCGAAGATTTCCCAAATCATTCGCCACTAGAAAAAACATCAAGTAAACTGTGCCGTATCATAAAATGAACTTAAATTGAATATCAGCGGTACTCTGGCCGACTGCCTGCGCTTGGGCTTAAACTTTTAAGGCTTTAAGGGATAAGTTCGCCTTTGTACATCTATTTGTCTCATTATCTGTAAAATTAATGTGTTTTATGTACAATAAAGAGTTATACATACATACATACATACTTTTCACAAAATCCCAGATCCCTAATTGAATACAGGGGGCTTACCATGACGTCTTAATGAGATTCAATTCAGACTCAGTTCAGGTTTTAACTGTCATTTTTAGTATGGATCTTGGAACCTAAACCCTCGGTGCACGAGTCCGACTTGCACTTGGCCGGTTTTTTGTCTCTTTATTTTTTTTAAACGAGCAAGTGGGTCACCTGATGGTAAGTGATCACCACTGCCCATAGACACCCGCAACCCCGGAGGGATCGCAGATGCGTTGCCAACCTAGAGGGCTAAGATGAAATTCCTCTTGTGCTCGTAATTTACTCTCCACACGGAACACAGCAGTGGCTTTAACAGTTGTGTCTTTAGATACAAAACAAAAAATTCCATTCAATGCAAAGGTTAATCTCGTTTCTTTCCACCCGAGGATCGTAAAACAAAACTAACGTATTATAGTAGCGGAGAAGCATAAAACTTGGGAATATGTTGTTTTTACCCACTTTGTTGATCTTGTAGGTAAAGCTGAGAAAAGGTTGTTCATCTTTATACAACAACTAGCTTCTGCCCGCGACTTCGTCTGCGTACAATTATATATGTGAAGCCGGCAGCACTAGAGGCTCAGATCAGCCATCCGTCCAATGCGTGAGAATCTTAAATAATCTCAACCTGAGCAGAAAAACTCAGAAACTTGACAATACGGCATTGACTTATAACGCAACCTTATCAGCTCCTTGCCTTATCTCTAAGGGTATTAACACCTACGAGTAATCTAAAGTCACCTTGGAATGACCACTTGCAGACTTGCGCGGGCGCGGCGCTGCGAAACCAGTGCGGCGTTTCTTGGATGCGGCAATGTTTTGCGCTCTGATAAAGTACTATACAAATACTCTTTATTGAGTAGTACCACAAATCAGTACATTTAATACAGAAACAAAGAACAAAGTATACAATAGGCGGTAAAGTACTTGGTTGTTACGGTATCAAGTAATTTTGAAAACTTTACTGTCGTCACGTAAGACCAGCGCAGAATGCTGAGTTGGGGCCATTTCTTTTCCTTGAAATGAATGTTACTAATTGGCAGAGTTCACGGATATTAAAGTAGAAATTGCAAATATAATTTGTACTTTATTAAATTGGAATATTGACATTGTTGTATCCTAAAAAATTATGAATCGTGCTAAACAATCTACTTACCTAACAAAGGAAATTTGGTATTTACCATACATAATAAGGTTATTTTTTATTTCGATTTCCGGGATTTACGCATATTAAAATCCGAAATGTCAATATCTAAGTCTACGTGAAAATAGGTGAAGTTTTGTTTGAGTAATCTTCATGCAACGTAAGTAAATATAATTGATGAAATTGATGTAATTTTTGGAAATTCTCTTGCAATGTTTGTAAACTCCAAAGGGAATTCAGTAAAAGTGTCGAAATTTCAACTGTCAAGGTTCATGCGAGAGAAGTTTATCAAATACTTGTTACCTTTGTCTTTATGTTCTTAAGCTTAACTTACATTATTGTGGCATTGAATAGTTTATTGACACATGGTGCACGGGACCGCAACTCAGCAATCGCACGCAATCGGTCGCCCTCCAGCTAGGTGGAAGTGGAAGGCCTATGTCCAGCAGTGGACTGCTACAAGCCGATGATGATGATGATGATGTTGACTCATGGTGTTAATTATGCCGTCTCCATCCTTCAAGACTTCGCAGCTTCGGCGAGCCGTCTGGGGGGCGGTGTGGTTGTGCCGAAGTACATGCCCGAGACAGAAAGAAGACGACCTATAACCAATCGTGTTTATTCTTCACTTTACGAGTCAGTTTGTTAATGAATACATTTATTTATCAATGGCGAAATAGTTATTTATATCACAAGGGAGCAAAATGATTATTTACGGCGAGGGCGCTACATTGAATCCAGAATGTAGCGAAGGATTCTACAATAGAATCCTGAGAGATTCAAGTGTTAACGCCCAAGATGAAAATAATTTTGCTCCCGAGTGGCTCATACAACTTTTCATACCTAATATTAAAAAAACTTGAAAAAAGAATTCTAAATATAATTAAAGAGCTACCAGCATAGAAAATGGCGTGGGTTTACAATTATCAACTTCAAAAAATTGCATTTGCAAAAAAATACTTAGATGAGCCATGAACAGAAAAGTTGCACTTTGATCCCTCTCGACAGGGAGCAAAGCTTACTTTTCTGAATGAGAAGTGTGAAAATTACGGCTCGCACTCAATACGATTGACAACACGGTCCAGTTCAGATATTGTTGGACACAAATAATGCAGATCTCTCAGAATTGTTCAAGAATATTTCATTCTGAGACCTTTTTAAAGGCGTCCAAAATTATCTGAACGCGACCGTGTTGTCAATCAAGTGCGTGCGTGATGCTGCAAATCCATCTGACAACAGTAATTTTCGCCATTAATACACACGCCTTGCATGCAAACGTGTTTAAGATTAACAAAACTTTTTCCCCGTGACCAACAAACTTCCTCTCACCGTTTATCGAAAACGAATAAGCCCCGATTTTTCCAGATGCCCATTGTTGAAACTCGAGCTGTACATAATTGGTATAATCAGAAAATAAGGAACGTGACCTTTTGTTTGCGAGGAATGAGCGGGCAAGTGTCGCAATCACCGACTCGCCGGCTATTACGTATTCATTCTGGAGAAAATCTATAAAACGAGGTGCTATGGCTGCTCTACAAAGGTTGCGTAACGAGAAACAGGTCGTATAATAGGTACTTACTAAATCATCTTAAATTTTGCGTATTCATTATAGTCCTCATCGGTTTCGACGACGGCGACCCTGACTACAAAAAAATAACAATTACACATAGGTACAGGGTGTATCAGATAGCCCCTAACAATAATCAACATAATTTTTTTTTTTCTATAGGAATGGTAGTATTAACTGCAATCATTCCTATAGAAAAAATAAAAAAAAAATTACTCCATTTTTTTTTAAATATTTTTTTTAGCTTCTGTTACTATGGTTATATACCCCAGTTGGTTATTGTTAGGGGCTATCTGATACACCCTGTATAATTATACAACACAATTTTCCACCCAGGTTTTATCAAAATAAGGAAAAAAATAACCACTTGTTGCTTTCGAGATCAAGATCAATCAAGATACAAAGAGGCAACAAAGTTAGGAAGGCGAAATGCGTGTACTACTTTTCGTGAAAACCTCGTTGGTCACACGCATCTTCTTGGTCTCAGAACACTGGAGCTCTTCCGTATTGTGTAACGAGCTTACGAGTACCATACGCTGCGCCGCGCTCCGTCCGGTGTGCGCCAACCCCAAGTTCAAAGCTTAAAATAAGATTGGAGGAACCTCTGTTAAATTTTGATACTTGGTGTTATATAAAACTCATTTACGAATATAAGGCCTCTTAAAATGGTTGAACGATGGAACGGCCCAACGGATCTGGATGAAATTCGGCACATGTAGAGATAGAGAAAGGTCTGGAATAGCACATAGGCTACTTTTTATCCCGGAAAATTGCGTAGTTCCCGCGGGATAGCGATAAACGAAATCTTTGCAGACGAAGTCGCTGGCAATAGCTAATAATAAATGAAAAGTTAGACTTTTGAAGTTATGTCTTTCGCTATTTGAGTACTGACCTGTAGGCTTATTACGTAACTCGCTCGCGAACACAATCGTCTTCATTTAGACAGTTCATGTATGGGCTGACAATTGGCATCGGAATCAGCTAGCTGTCACATTCATACAAGAACTGTCAAAATGAACACGATGGCGATTGCGAGCGAGTTACATATATAATAAGCTAGCTGAATCAGTGAATAACAATTTTGATCCTTTTACTTCGAAATTAGCTGTCATTGTTAACTCAAATATTAAATTAACACTGCCAGTGCACTAGTAATATGATTAATTGCGATCTTGATAGGTATCATCACAATGCACACATCACCATGATTAGCGTAGGTTATCAATAGATTGACTAACGCATACGTCAACACGCGTACGTGTGACCATATTGGTGTGTGTGTGGGGGCAACTGCGCATATGGCTAGGGGGAGTCAGGGGGCGAAGTAACTGCTCGGGTTTGTAGCTAGCTCGGTACATTTTATTGTAGCTCGCCTCTCTAGATACTACTGGCAGGGAGGGCCGCTTTATCGATGTCGATATAAAAGTTATGGCGTGTTTTTATTTTGTCACTTCCGCGATTGGACGGTTTGACTGTTAATGGCGATGCGTGCGTTTCCGATTTCAGAAATTACCAAAAATATAAACTGGAACGTGTGTTAGTGGGTCTATATTTTGTCCCATAAAATTGAAGTTCTGAATGTACGCTGGTTTGTCATAATTTTCGTTACTTATAAAGGTATAGTAGATTGATAAACTAGGGTTGAAATATACCCATTTCACCCGAGATATTTCTGGCACCCGAACGAAGTGAGGGTGCCAATGGTTCGAGGGTGAAATGGGTAATTTCATCCGAGTTGAACACTCTACTTTTTATTTCGAATATGAGGAAATTAAAATTTCACTAACGTCGCATGGTCGCATTTAATATTTGTTCCGTTTGTCATTCTCTTCCCGCTTTTCTTTCTATTGCGCGATTTGCGCGCATTGCGCATTTCTTCTGCGCACCAATGGCGGCCGGCTAGTTTTTTTTTAAACTTGCAGACACGGAGGT
Source organism: Pandemis heparana (assembly GCA_963854515.1). NCBI lineage: Eukaryota > Metazoa > Arthropoda > Insecta > Lepidoptera > Tortricidae > Pandemis > Pandemis heparana. Next base: position 7,916,031 of record OY978011.1, on the reverse strand, counting down.
CGCTATCAATTAATTGTCGACTTAAATATTTCAAGCTAAAAAAATTACCGAACGTAATAATTTCTACTAATTCTCGTTGTATACGCTTCATCTCCAGCCTATATACGTCCCACTGCTGGGCACAGGCCTCCTCTCAGAATGAGAGGGCTTGGGCTATAGTTCCCACGCGGGCCCAGTGCGGATTGGGAACTTCACACACACCATTGAATTGCTTCGCAGTTGTGTGCAGGTTTCCTCACGATGTTTTTCCTTCACCGAAAAGCTCATGGTAAATTTCAAATGAGATATCGCACATAAATTCCGAAAAACTCAGAGGTGCGAGCCCGGGATTCGAACCTACGACCCTCTGCTTGAGAGGCCACAGATCAAACCACTAGACTACCACGGCTTATACGCTTGCATAAGCTTATATATAGCGGGAATGTTATTTTAAGATTATTTTGCCTTTTACAATTAAAAAGGAACTATTAGTATAGATTATTATTTTAAACATAGATTACATGGCTGTATACGTATTTCCATTGCTATATACCTCATTTGGATTAGCTAGAAAAAAAATTTACTTTCAACCCAAGGGTCGCGATGAGTCACTTTCAACCCTATATCCAGATAATCAATGACCTACTTTCAGAGTATGAGAGATGAAAAATATTTTTCTGATAGTAAACTAACCTAACACCTGTCCAAAACTCCTGAAAATGCACGATTTCTTGTGTTATGACCATAAAAATTATGACTAGGTATCGATTACTATGATCAACGAACGTTATGGAACAAAAAGTGTGTTACTTTGTAAGTCGCGCGGAGAAGGTTTCGTATTTCGTACGATAAAATGTGCGAAATATCTATCTTATTAAAATGTTTCAATTTGATTTATGGTAACTAAAACAAGAACAACTTAACTTAAGTTCGGTCGGCTAAAGTAGCGGCGGCGACTCAGTGGTTTTTACCATCAGAGCCATCAATTGATAAGAGCGTTGGGGAACCACCGCAGAAAAATGGCTCAAATGCTGGTTTTCTACAGGCTTCATTTCGGAAAACATGCATCGTAACAGAGCGATCTTATTCCATCTCCTTTCTTTGTCAAACACATGCCTTTTGTACGAGTACGCTTCGGACTATAAAAAAGCGTACCTACTTAACGATAGATTAGTCGATTCGTTACCACCTCTATGCTACTATTATTACAGGTGTAGTGCATAAAGTTTTTCCATGACATTTCGTTGAATTTTAACCGGTTTTCAACTTTAGTGACATTTTATTAAAGTTGTTGTATACTATGCAGGTGTCAGATTAAATTGTTTTATAAATAAGAACCTTAGTCAAATGTCGTTAAAGTTGTCATTGTTGTTTGAAATGTCATGGAAAATCATTTTGCACTACATCCTGTACTAACGTTTCTCTAACACAACATTTGCTCTTGCACATTGAAGAAAAGATAAATAAATCAGTAATCAGTTTTTCGAATATAATACATATAAAAAAAATACTACACGCATTGGAATAATTTAACTTATTATATACTATTGGATCATTTAACTTTATAAGTCGAGAACGGTTCACCCTGAGTAAAGTTTAATTTTTAGTTATAAAAACAATGTCTCGCCAGAGATTACATATCTAATACTATTTCCCTAATTATTGTCTAAGGCAGCGTTTCCCAACCTTTTTCAGCCACGGAAAGCTAGGAAATCAAGCATACTTTTCACGGACCCCCTCAATAAAATAAACAGCAAACAAAAATCGGATTAGATGTTTATTTTAGTTATTACAGATACAAAATTACGAGAGTTATCTAACTAATATTATAAATGCGAAAGTATGGATGGATGGATGGATGGATGGATGGATGGATGGATGTTTGTTTGTTTGTTACTCAATCACGCCAGAACGGCCCAACGGATCTGGAGGAAATTCGGCACATAGATAGAGAAAAGTCTGGAATAGCACATAAGCTACTTTTTATCCCGGAAAATTGCGTAGTTCCCACGGGATAGCGATAAACGAATTCTTTGCAGACGAAGTCGCTGGCAACAGCTAGTTAGCATATATGTATGGTCCAGAGATGACACCGCGGACCCCCAGGGGTTCGGGAAACACTGGTCTAAGGCAACGTAACTGCAGTAGGTAATATCATAAGGTATATAAACTAGGTATAATGTTGATGCTAATTTATTTTTTATTTTTCATTTCTATCGACATCGATCATTTCGATAAAACTATGACACAGCACTATGCAGGTTAACTCGTCGCCGCTGGGGCGTTGCCTGACTGCCCTGTGTGTGGCCAATAATTTTATTACAACTTCATTAAGACGCTCGTCGCAAACATCCACTCTTTTTGTTTATCTGTTTGTCTATGGATATCTATACGTACCAACTGCGTGACTGACGCACAACGCTTGGCATGGACCTTGGACCTTGGATTCAGAAACAAAATCTTTGAGCAACTTCCATTATAGGTTAGGTACCATGAGTATGCTGAATTTTGTGTTTTTTTTGTCAATGGAATTGTAATTTTATCCTTAAAAGGGGTGAAAGGGGGTGGGTGACAAGGGTTGGTAAAGTTTGTAAAATGTTTTTTTAAGTTGCAACAATGGTAGGCCATTGTTTTTGTTCACACATCAACTTGTCGTACTATATTGGTCAATTGAAAAAAAACAAGGAATTCAGCTCTAAATTTTTTATTCTTAACACCTTATGTACACCCAATACTCGTAATCTTGTAAAGAAAAATTTGTAAGTAGTAGATGCTAGATATAGAGCATCACATTATTTCTATGGAGGGTGCAGTCCTTACTCAGAATGCGTCGAGCGAATCTAATCTCCTCCGCACGTCCCAGCAAATAAACTCCATCTTGTTTGTACCTAACTTTTTGTATTAACTCAATTTAACTGTATCAATTAAGTAAGATTAACTTTCGGTAGAACTAAGACGTGTAAAGAATTATTTGAAGGCGTTTTAACAAATTACATTCTTATCGCAAATTGGTGATAATGAAAATTGGTGGAAATAAACAAATATTGTGACACCAATTGACGTAGTCATAGTCACATACTAAAGAAAGTTTTTTCGGCTCCTTTCAGTTTATGTTGCACCAAAATAAAGAACAAAATGTGAAAATATTTCACCTATTCACTAAAACAATTAGGTACTATGTAGTAGTCAAAAATTTATCGCTAGTCGCTTGCAGATTAGGCCGTTATTGTATGATACTAGTTAAGTCAAGTGGCAAGATAAGATTAACAATTCAGATTAATTAATCTGTGCAGGATATGACACAGTTACGGGTTAACTACGCATTATAAGTAAGTTAATAAATAATAAGGGTATCTCTGGGTGATGTAGCTGTGTAGTAGCTAAGTTAATCTGTGAAAGTAAAATAGAAGCTCATTTTAATAAGCTTAGCGAGCTACACCGGGTTAAAGTAATAAATTTAAACACTTACTACCATTCTGTATTATAAAGCACTTTGCATTTTAAAGTGGTAAACACGAAATAAAAAATAATGGAGGCGTAAAAATGCTGGAACCTCCCGCGGGCAATTAAAATTCGTAATAACTCGAAAGCAAAGTCGACGTAAGTTAAACAAAGCGACAAAAATAATTAATCGCTGACACGCTCTCGCCGTAAAAGCGTCGCGCGCGCGGATTAGGTGGCACGCCAAATTATTTATGCCCCAAACTTAACGAAAACTACAATAAATGAATCGCTACCTGAATAAATGATAACATCGCGGTGAATTTGATGTCAATATGTGTTAACACTAAGCTATTTAGTTCACGACTCACCCTTTCGCCTCCCCACGCACACTGAACCACCGCCTCCCAACACCCACCGTTATGTGGCTGTGTGCGCGCACACATAGGAAAAAGCAATTTTTCACAGGTTACGCGAATACACACAAGCACAACGGGTGGATGTAGTGAGTCTCTTGCCCCACGTAAAGTTTATAGTACCTACAGAATTTGTTCACTAGCTGTGTGTCTAGACATGCCATGCTTTTAAGTTAGGGGTGAATCCTTCGAGACTTGGTTCATGAGCTCGCTACAAATCTATTATTAAATTTTTTATTGTAACAAAGCGTCGACTATGATAGGCGTTATTTAGGTTACAGTTTTAGACATTGATTACATTTTAACTTATACTTACAGAAAAAAATACTTTTTTAAAATATTAATGTTCCTGTAAATGGTACCTATTCAAAATTTGAGTTATGTATTATTATGAAGATTATATTCTGAAAGTAGTTACAGATTTAGTACAATCATTTTTTTTTTTTTTAATGTTTCAAAAGAAAATAAAAGAGCAAATGGTTCGAGTTACAGCGCTTTTTATTACGGATGCATAGAGGTAAAGGCACAATACGAGTGCCGCGGGAAAATCATGGCAAGGGAATGCATCGAAAATGCTTATGGAATGTGTTAGAGGGAAACGGGTGCTGCAATCACACGCCGCTCAGTCGGTTAGACAGAGATCAAATATTGAATATCGCCCGCGTCGTTGAAACGGTAAATGTTGCCAGATTAAAGGGAAGGAAAATGCACCATTTTCACCCGCTTTAGGGTGGGAAATTTGTGTGGAGGTGGCGGGAACATAGGTTGTTGTGCGCGGAGGGGGCTCGGTGGCTCTCAACTGTGGCAGATAATCAATATCCGCTTGGCTTGTGGACACTATATATGTTATTTTATCGCTGCGCTGTTCTGCCTTTACCCTGCCGCGTATGCTCCTTCCCGCTCGCACCATTATCTGAAATGGACAGTGGCGTAGATTTGGTAAATGATAAGTGTGAGAAAGTATTTTATCACGACAATGAAGCGTGATATGTAATTATATAACCTATTTAGGGTGTAGTGATATTGTTGGGTGGAGTTGTGTAGAGATGTTTTTATTGTCGGCGGCGGCACGCGATGCGGGTACTTCTTCATTAGCCGAACTAGCTCGCTCACATTGCGCCGTTTAATTGACTTATCTAATTAAGGTCACAATCCGTGGTCATAAGGCCACTCTGCAGTGGAAAGCTTTGATACGAGAGTCTTAATTCTACTGGGGAATTCGAAATATGGAACACTTGTAATCTTTTGTCCTTGGCGTTCTGTTGGGTTCAGGTGGACTACTTTTTTACTGTACCGTAATATACACTGTCAAAAGTTGGTTTAGCTCTGTGTAGTTAGTATATTTCTAAGTATCGCTAATTCATAATCTATGGCCTAATGAAAACCAAACAGTACTCCAACTTTTTCTAAGCAAAAAGGCAGTCGCATTTAACCTGTTTAAAGTTTCCTGCGTTCATAAACTTCAAAGGAAGTCAGCGATATAACAATCGAAAGTTTGCAAAGCTTGCGTAAACTTCGAAGTTCGGTAACACTGCGGGGGTTTGCTTATTTATACGAGCTAGAGCAAGTATTTTTTTGCATTGTTTTCGAAAAATAATGAGAACCTGCTGAGGAATAAAAAAATAAAAGAGTCAGGCAAAGATTAAAAAAATTAAAGGCCCTGTACAATATTTTTAAAAGAGCTTGGGTATGCCCTTGTTAAGCGTGGTAGCTTAGTGGCTTGACATATGGCCTCTCAACCAGGGGGCCGTGGGTTCGAACCCGGGCTCGCACCTCTGACGTTTTCGGAAATTAATGTACAAAATAACATTTTATAACTATGAGCTTTTTAGCGAAGGAAAACGTCGTGAGAAACCTGCATACACCTGCGAAGCAATTTAATGGTATGTATATAGTTTTTAATCCACAACTCTCACTGCGTGGTACTCTGGTCTGTGTCCACTAATGAGGCGTAAATAGGCATTTCTCATTTTTGTTCACGCTGTCACTTCCCTGGATGTCACTAACGTGGATGTAATTACTTAAAAAAAAAGTTAATCTTATTATGAGCGTTATCATACATAATTTTTAAATCCATCATGACATCAGCATTTTCTTAAAATGTTTGAAACAATAATTTCATCCATGGAAGTGACAGTGTACACAAAAATGAGAAATGCCCAAATAGGCAGGAGATGACGATAATTTTTAGTACCTACTGAATTACACTCATCAAAAATGTCTAGGGATATTTTTTATCCCTAACAATTTTGAAAATATTGCTGCCGCCGGGACGAGCGCTCTCTGATGAAGGACTACGGAATAGTCCGAAACAATTGTCGGAGCATTCCTTCGGCTTTTATACGTGAGTTATCCGGTTTGTTGTAATTATATCAACTACCGCGTCAAAAGATCAAGTTTGTCTAGTGATATAAAATATACCTAGATATATTTGATGTGTGTATAGTTTTGTAACTTAAAATGCAATAAAATTGCTTGACGTTGTCCTTCACCCCGCCCGGTCAACATGCTTCGTATTCCATTATGGGGTTGATGGATTTAACTGTGCTCGTCATCGCATGTAGATGCAAACCGTCCCCAAATAATAATGGAAACATAATTCGATTGGCCCCCGTCTGTTCACGAGTCGGATAATGACGCGGAGTTAGGTTAGCTAGATGTGGCGTGTGTATGGGCAGCGTATTATACTTTCCAGCAGGGATGTTACGGAGCTTCGACTTCGACTCCGTTAAGTCGGAACTTCCGATTATTATTGCACCTTCGGTTCCGACTTCGGCTCCGACACTTTTAAATCGGAGGTTTTAATCGGAGGTTTCAAAGCTTTTGTTCATTAAATATGCCACTTTGAAATTATGCTACTTTGGGATTCAATTCAATGCATTTAATTTAATTTGTTGTTTATTTGGAAACATTTTTTTTATTGTCTGTGTATAACTTACACAGTAATTAAATTAATAAATTTACTGTATATATTTTATTTATTATTATTAAAACAAAAAAAAGGTTGATTTCTTGTTTTATTTGTCCTTTAATAAAAAATCTCTCTCCTGCCACATAAATCAAATTTTAAAACTCCGACTCCGACTTCGGTTCCGATAAAATGACCTCCGTTACATCCCTGCTTTCCAGCACGGGAGCGCTCGAGATAGATTACCCATCTCTTTCTAGAACACACAGTAAGACAAAGACGGGTAGTCTATCACAGCTGTCGTGCGCTCTCGTGCTAGCTGTCCAGATGCATAGAGATGTGATTTGGCTTGTTTTGAAGTTACTTTAGAGTTCAAGACAGAGATTGCTTAGGCAAGTCTGTCTTGAGATTTTTCGAAAGGACAAAGTTGAAAGTAAATCAAGCGCTGCGATTATTAGGAATAAAATTTATTTTTTGTTGCGAAGTATCTTTACATTCAATTATAAAATTACTGCATTACGCCTCGCCATCTCATTTGAAATGAAATTAAGTTAATCTTTAAGGTATTTCTGATTTATAAAACTATCGTTAAGTCTACTATGCATTGCATATAAACCAATTGTCATGAAGGTCCATTTAATACAGCAATTTAAATGTAAATATTTAGTTCATAACCTCCGCATAGTTAACGTGTTATACAATAAATTGTCTCTCAATTCAGCATTAAATCAGTAGGTACCTCACTGAACCGTTTTAAAGGTTTTACGTACTGTCTCTTCCAGTTTTCTCTGATCTTTTACCTACACATTTCGAACAGATTATACCGAACTGTAAATATATTAGTCGGCACCGATATATGGGCGGATGTCGACAAATTAATTAAAATCGAACAATACAACGGGGCCTTTTTTACTAAAGATCCAATAATTGTCTTGTAACATTGGTGTGAAGTAACTGATAGATATCCTTAACATTATGAATCAGATGAAGCCTCGAAGTTGTAGGAATAAGCAGGAATAAGAACTCTCGTAGACCTTCCCGTAACACCAAATAAAACTGGCCTCTACAATTTAGATAAAAAAATATCAAATTAGATTTGACATGCATATTCAAATTTAGTATTAATCCACGCATCAAACCACATAAAACAGAACTGCGTCAGTAATTTTTAAATTTATATAAAAAAAAAAACAAAAATAAAGCAAAAGTAAGAAAACGAATAAAAAATTAAAAACTTTTCAAAATTATCTAGTGACTTTGGCACTAATTTCAACGTAACCGTTTTCCGTATACCTCAAGAATATGCTCTCCTTGTGGACCCCTGTACTAAACTAACGAACAATGTGTTAAGTGGATAGTCCAATCGAGCAGTATTCGTCATATCCATATTTTTATTTTGTGTTTTTTACATTTTACTAATTCGTTATGGTACGAATAAAGCATTGGAAATATTTTGCTGTTATCTTACTCTGTCTCGAACTGGTTTCCGCAACTTCGTAAGCAATATTTTTTTTTACTGTTGCCACTTAACGAAAACATTTACCTTGCCACTACGCTACTACAGACGACAGTTATACGGTACGAAATATTTTATGTACATGAAACCTATCCTCCTCTGTTTCAGGGACTTTACGCTAGACACTCGAATATTTTAATACAAAAGGTAGGCTCGAATATTTTAATACCTAAGCTATCTTCAGTTAAAATAGTTAAATTTTTGCATATCGTTTCTCATTATGTAAACATTTTCCCCCCATATCTGTAACTACTGCTACATTCGCTACAACTTCTATACACCTACATGAAAGTGCAAAATTACAAGGGACGCAGACAGTGCACGGTGTCGCGAAGAATGAGCGTTTGTCGCTCGAGGAGTCGATATTATTCTGATTGTTGTTCTTATTTTAAATTGAAATACGTCAAGAGTGTAAAATTATGATGATGATGTAGCTTGGTGTTGTTGTATTTTGTTTAAGATGGATCTAAATGCGTCGTACCGTAAGGGAGGAGAGGGCTGTGCAAAAACCACAGTGTCAGAGGCATAGCTGTTTTGTTTTAACTAATCACGTGCAATTTTTGTTAACCTATTATTGGACTTCTGTTCTATCTATTTCCTTATCTGGCTTATAGTGGTGGTCGTTATTACAACAGCAGATAACGTAATGCATTATTTGCACGCAACGAACAACACATTATCGAATCGTCAACTATCCTGTTATCATTATTCGTTGCCTGTTGTCAACGTTGTTCATACGTGCACTGTTGCCGCACTTGGCATAGAAGCGCAAACGAGTGCGCAACAAATTAAGTACCTAGGTGTGTGCGAGAGATAGCGCTATACGCGCGAGCTCGCATTTTTGGTATCATTATTAGCTGTTGCTGTTTGTTGTCAGTCAGTACAATAACAAACAAGGTAACAGAGCGTTGTTTTGCTTCTGTTCCCGTAGGTTTTTATTACGTTGCGATGGCGACGAAATAAGTAGGTATAACAATTATTTAATAATAAGTTCATTATCGTTTTGTAAAACAGCAATATAACAGGATAACAGACAACAGTTTACAATAACAGCTATTTAAGAATAACACAACACTGTTATTCATTATTGAAAAACAGCCGTTATTGCCACCACTACTGGCTTAACAATTGATATCCTTGATGATTATCCCTGGGTAAACGGATCGATAGTGAATCATGAGGAGCAGGCATCAGGTATATAGTATTACGCCATATACCAGATTCCTGATTTCCCTAATATTGTTTGTGGATTACGTGCCGAATAGGCACAAACTACACGTGACTATTCAATGCAAATTACTGGATTAATATAGCCAATTAATGTTTGGAAGTCATTCCGCTAATGAAGTTGCGGACATGATCAATTCAGTTAGATTATTGTTATTGAATATAGTTGTAATAACGAAATAACGTCAAATATTTTAAATTAATAAGCCATGGTTCTTGGTTGCCTCCTATTAAACAAATCAATTTTGAAAAAAACATGCATGAAACATGTATGAAGAGATTGATGAATGTGGATGAAGCGAAAGGTATGTCAGGATCGTAGCAAGTGGAACAAAGTAATCTCTGCCTACCCCTGTGGGAAAGAGGCGTGACGGTATGTATGTATAAGAAACCATTGCGTTTGATAAGTCATACGCGATTGATGCTTACACATTTTTGATATGAATAAACTTAAAGTGCAGACAACCCGCATATTAACGTGACCTATCCCTACCAAGTCTCGATTGTCACTAAAATTGGTTGAGAAACGATACAGACAAAGAATGACTGATAACGCGGGTCGAATTCTTGACATTTTATGTAATCTAGACATGCGATGTTCACATAGTTCTAAATAGATTAAAAGAGAGGGTATAAACAACAATAGTATCTTAGTACAGTCCTTGAGTTCTTAGAAAGCCATTCGGGTTCGTCTTGATGTCTCACTCTAAGGGTGCGACCACACCGCCGCTTAAAAAACGGTGACGTTACGGAATCGCAACAAAATGTATGAAGAAACACGTCACTGCGTATACGCGGCGGTTTGGTCGCACCCTTTGACCTCAGTGTAAGTTAAGGATCTTTCTGAAATACACAGCTTATAAAAAACAAAAGCTTGCGTTGGATTAACTGCAACAATTTCGACAGACAATAAACACTTATATACATTGATTTCAATAGGGGACTTAAACTAAACATCTATCTATACATAACTAGGTACCTATACGGTTTGATATAGAAACTTACTTCTATAGCCTTGATGGAGATGGACGCTCGTATTTTTTGTCGGATTATACCCCTTCGACACGTGGGTGCACCCTCCCGACATATTGCATCCGACCCTCCAGTGACTTCCGAATAGATCAATTTATGAACCGTTCTACTGGCGACAATTTTTATAGTTAGGAAATCGATAGTTTACGAGTATAGTGAATTCTGTATCGAATTCGGTGACGCCTTTTGAAAAGTAGCCGGCCTTTTGTGAGGTTTAACATTATACAAGTCCTCATCATCTCCTATAGCCTATATACGTCCCACTGTTGGGCACAGGCCCCCTCTTAGACAATTTATACAAGAGTCTTAGAATGCTCTAGTATGTTTCAGAAGGTGGGTGGGTTCCGTGGGTTAGTTTAATAACAGTGTTTAGGTTTTTCATCGTATTTAATCATACTAATGTAGTGTCGTATCAGGAGCTCAAAGCGTGGCAGAAAAAATAAGTGAACGACGTTTACTCCACTGACAAGAGGCCCCTGTTTCACCAGCGTGACAATTGTCAGAGACAAATGACAATTCTGTTTACATTACATGAACTACAACTTTTGCCATGGCTTCATATTGACCGCGCATTGCAACTCGAATTGTCACTTAACCCCCTTGACGCCGTACATTTTGAACATCGACTGATCTTAGAGTATTTATGGGATCATACATACATACATACATATAGTCACGCCTCTTTCACACCGGGGTAGGCAGAGACTACTTTGTCCCACTTGCCACGATCCTGACATACCTCTTTCGCTTCATCCACATTCATCAATCTCTTCATACATGCTCGTCGATTTCGGGTACTCTTGACCTGGCCTTTTTCCAAAACGTCCCCAATTTGATCATGGAACGTCCGCCTAGACCTCCCGTATAAATCTGTTTAGTTAATCTTCTTTCATCTATCCTCTCTACGTGACCAAACCAACTAAGCAAATATATTTATGGGAAGTACGAAAATATTTGTCAACCAAAATTAGAAAAACCTAAAAATATTTACAGGATGTTTAATCCAACTAACACAACCTGCAGAAGGATTCCAGATAAGACACAGCGTATGTATATACAGTGGTTCACTCATGTTTCACCGACAAACGTTTGATCGAATGCATCTTTTCACAAACACATTTTGACCACCCTTGATTTTCTAACATATTAACTTTTTGGAAAACTTATAAAACAAACCTAACCTAACCTAATGTGAGCCACGCCTAAAGGTTTTTCGATTTGTAAAAAGTTTACGGTTTAGCAAATATTAAAGGGTTGTCAAATGATATTGTTTATCAAAAGTTTGTCGGTCAAATTATTGGATAATATATTATTACTAAACCGGGATGAGAAAGGGATTGAAAAATCTGTCATTCCATTATACATACCTGCGTAAAAATATATATGGAATGACAGATTTTTCAAACCCTTCCTTACAGTTTAGTTAGTTTAGTTATACCTTATGCAGTAGTGTTCTTCCAAGGCTTAGAAAGTTCAAGTAACATCCACGACCGTGTATTTTTAGTACAAGGACGTACCTTTCTAGACTTCAAGGTTGCAGCGGACTAAGAACACGAGTGTGGATACATGTGTGTTAAATGAGTATAAATTTCACTTTAAGTGAAGGGTGTGAATGAATCGCGGGGGCGTATGACGTATGCGCAAGAAGCAGCGCCATTTTTCTTAGTGCGTCAAGATCAAAAGACTAGAACTAGAATGGTTAATATAGTAACAGAGTAAACATCAGTTTTACCTGCTCTAACTTGTCTCGATAATGATGAGTTGGAAGTAGTTTTTTGGTTATAAACTTTGGTTAATACCAGTTATTATAATCACAAGGTCGACAATGGCATTTTTACAATGACATGTTTACAAAATAACTATTTAAGAAATCAGGGTATGTTGTCGGTAGGAGTACGAGTGGAATTTTTGATTATCAGTCATGGTTGTAGTTTTAAAAATGAATTATTTAAAAAAACATTTAACTAAAAAGAAAAAAACCAAGACTTGATCCTCCGGAAATTTATTTCCAGTGATTTATTTATTTAATGCAAAATGTTTAGGTTTATTTTAGATATTTGCTCTTTTAACAACTTATTTTAATAAGTCCTACCTATGATTCTGATTTTCGGCCAATCGTTCGAAAGTTAACTAGAAATGGACCATTTCAAGGATAAGATCAGATTTGCACAGCCATCCATTTTGTCCTTTAACCTGTTAATTTCTTTGATTTACCTAAATACATACAAATTAACTTACAAATCATTCAGTCATATACCTATCTACACATGGAGGACACAAACACCCAGTCATGGGAACTAAACGGGTTACATTTACACGTTAAGACTGTGTTAGTAATAAACACTTTATCCCCTTCGCCTTAGGGTCGTTTTCGAAGTGTTACTGCTGTCGTCGTTCATTTTAGCAATGGCCGTGGGCGGGAGGGTCAGTTAGTCCATCATTAAACTAACAGAACTGATTTTCATTGCTTATTGAACGCACTTCTGTTGTGTTAGTAGTTATCGGCTTTTGTTTCATTACAATATTCTGCCGAAAATAGGCCCTAAGGATCTTCTCGACGATCGGTTTTGGGCTACCCGCACATTTTTAGTAATATTTAACACAGGTCCATATTGGCTCTCATATAATTCTTGTTTTTACTCGTAATTATCGTTTTTCACAAAGTGTTTTATGGCTGAATCAGGAGGCATTTTTTTTTAGAATTAATTTTAAACTAGCCTTACCTAATCTACACTTACCAAATGACACTTTCGAAAATCCTGAAAAGTGCATAAGTCCATGTATTATGAATAACGAAATTATGAAAAACAAGCTGTTGCCAGCGACTTCGTCTGCAAGGAATTCGTTTATCGCTATCCCGCGAGAACTACGCAATTTTCCGGGATAAAAAGTAGCCTATGTGCTATTCCAGACTTTTCTCTATCTATGTGCCGAATTTCATCCAGATCCGTTGGGCCGTTCTGGCCTGATTGAGTAACAAACAAACATCCATCCATCCATCTATCCATCCATCCATCCATCCATACTTTCGCGTTTATAATATTAGTTAGATGACTACTCCATTACTCGTCTGTTAGGGAAGGCCTACCAACTAGAAACCTCACGGCTCCTACGACCATCCATTTTTCGGATATGTCATCCGCCCACTTGCATCTACGCTAACTTAAGTTCATCTACGGGTCGTCAGGCGTCACGACCGTCATTTGTTTCGCTTACCTCGCCAAACACGTCAGTTGTTTGTTAAAAATCAGCAACTTCTCAATTAGAAGGTTAAGCGTGAGCACTCAAATTAATCTATATCCTATGGCAGGGGTGCGTAAACGGCGGCTTAGCTTCGGAGGCGGGGAAATTTACATACATATTAATTTACTGGCAACACGGTCGGGGCCGTTGGCAATCTGTGTAATTTCGGGTGTTTAGTAGTTGTCTCTCGCTGCGCGTGTTGTCGACCACTGGAACGAGTCTATTTGGAGTTGCGACTCTATTTGTATGTAAAAAGGTTTTGTATCTACTTCTCATGGCGTAACAGCGATTTTTTAGATAAACGTAAGGCGCTATAGGCACTGAGTAAATAATACGACTATGAGAGTAGCTTGTATAGGCACTGCCATATATAGGTATTTAATGAATTGAAGTTTTTTTACTTGTTTACAGTTGCGAATACGCGGCAACTCTATCTTGATTTAGAGCGTAGTTTTTATTCAGCAAGTGTATGTACATAATACACTTTTTTTAAATAAATAAATTCAAATTATGCATCTCTTATTATAGGAAACGCGAACGTCTAGCGCTGTTTCGTGCCGTGTGTGTGAATGGGTTCTGTATGTGGTATACTGAAAACTGTTTCTAATTTTACTCTAAATGCACCAGGCAAGCGTTAACCATGTTACTGAAGTTAATGAAATTCTTACAACAGTTTGAAATATTTCAATATTTTCCAATATTTCAAATCCTATTTCACTCATGAGACCCCGCTCGAAAAATGATATTCTGATATGACAAAAAAAAAACGAAACTATCCGTTCCGTTTCTAATTCATAGTACGCAGCTTACGGCGTTTATATGACAGTATAAAACCCGGATAAGTGAATGTATAAACACACAAATTGAGTTTTTGTCGACAGAGCGTTGGCGGAGGGGCATGGTCCATATTTCTAACAGTGCCGGGGGTGCAACTGCTTTGCATCCCTATTCGAACTCCATCGAGCCGGAATGAAAAGTAGTGGGTAATATCTTCATTTGCATATTTTAATTGTAAATACAGTCCCTTGTGAATGCGCAGGCGACAAATTTGCATACGTCGACGGCAAATTGCGATGTAAGTAAAGCTAAGTGATTGGATATTGAGAGGTTTGAAATAGGAAATGTTTCGGATGCTTTTTGGTTACAGCGAATGGAGACAAAAGAAAATGTAATGGCGGCAAATGTAGCTTAAGAAGCAGAAGAAGGCTGCGTATTTGGTAACTTACCTTAAGTTTGAATAAATAACGTAACGTAACTGTATAAATATTCTAAGCTTCTGGGCCTTTGGGTGAAATTGTAATCCAACCTTGCTAATAATGTAACTGCGAATGTGAGCTTGTTTGTTCATTACGCTCTCGCGTTGAACGTAATTTGAATGGAAGGACACGGGATAGTTTTTATTCCGTAAACTTATATAGTTCCCACAGGCGCGCGATAAGCGAAGTCTCCACAGACACAGGCAACAGCTAGTTGCTTCTATAAAGAAAACTGGGCCTCAGCGTCAAGACAAGTGACAATCTGTGCCACCCTAAGGGTAAATATCCCTAAACCCCTACTAAGGCAACGCCGTCCGTCGCGGCGCTCTCTTCCGCTGGTACGGCTCGTGATGTCACCACACTTGCCTAAAGATAGCAGCTAAGCGTTACAAAGTTTTCGTGATAATGTCGTTCAATGATGGAAGTTTCGCATCGCGGCTGTGTAATAAATGGATCGTGTTTTTAATGAAATTACGGAGGATAATTTCCGAAAAACATTTTTTCTTTCTGGCTATTATTTTGTTTCTATTTTCCAACCCCTTAACAAAAAATCTTTTAATTTCCTATGAAACAATGATATGCGTAATCATTTTTCGTTCAGTAGGCAACATCTAACGCACTGTAACTAAGAGTAGAAAGGAGGCACTCTATCTACTTTAAGAGGGTGCATCCGTGCTGAGCTCGCAACGTCGCATTTTTGGTAATTTTTTGCGATTATTTCACAGAAATTGAATGAAAGTATCAAATATCCGTCTGTAGTGCACTTCGTTTTTAGTGTATTAATGTGTCCAATGCTATGATTATTCGTGATGGACTTTTATTTTCGTATTAAAGCGATAAAATACTATATCTCGTTTAGTAAGAAAATAAAAGTCCATCACGATGAATTATTGCATTAGACACATTAATACACTAAAAACGAAGTGCACTACAGACGGATATTTGATACTTTCATTCAATTTCTGTGAAATAATCGCAAAAAATCACCAAAAATGCGACGTTGCGAGCTCAGCACGGATGCACCCTCTTAATCATCCGTCTATTCTTGTCTTTGGTGAGGTGTAACCAACCGCCGATCGCCATAGATACTAAATTAGTCCTATGTTGTCATAAACAATGAGGTTAAGTGCTCTCCGAATAGCTCCAACTTACTTCCCGTACCTTCCTCGTACATCGTTGATCGGTCTATTTTTGGCTGGTTCCTAACGTGAGCCGAAACAATAAGGAGTTCTAAGCAAAATAAAGCAGTTTACTAAATAAACTGTATCTAAAGTGGAATCATTTTAGCTATGTGGTGGCTCGTTTCGTGTCTGGTTTGAAAAGCTGTCACAGGGTTCTATTGATCCTACCATAGTTGGAAGAGTAGACTTTGAGATTGAGAGCTGGATACTCACTTGAAACTACTACAGTCAACTGCAATCAGTGGCGTAACTAAAACGTCAGGGGCCCGCGGCAAATACATCAGATGGGGCCCTTCCTCACTATAAAGAAGTGCATCATCTTCCCTTCTGTGCTCAAGGCCAAGCCAGTTCGGGGCCCCGTAGAGCTGGGGGCCCCTGGCATATTGGCAGCCCTGCCACCCTATAGTTACGCCACTGACTGCAATGTCCATTGTGTTATGATGATTATGACTACGCCATATTAAACGTTTATTCCATGCTGGGTATGGGAGTAAAGAAAAAACATAGAATGTACCAGTTGCTTCTCTTCCCGCCCAGATGGTAAAAGTCCATCGAGGGAATGTGCGTTTTTTTTTTAATATGAATAGGAAGGCAAACGTGCAATTGGGTCACCTGATGGTAAGTGATCACCACTGCCCATAGACACCCGCAACCCCGGAGGGATCGCAGATGCGTTGCCAACCTAGATGACTTAGATGAAATGCCTCTTGTGCTCGTAATTTCCCCGGCTGTTTTACTCTCCACACCGGAACACAGCGGTGCAAGCACTGCTACTTAGAGTAGAGCTGAGTAAGATGGTGGTAGCGTTCCGGACGGACGTTGCACAAGGCCCTACCACCCGTAAAAATCTTATAGGAATCATGTTACACGATGGGGCTAGCAAACCATCACTATTTTGATACCCCTTTCCATCTACAGGCCCACAACCATGCTAAACGTGGCCTTTAGGTCTTGTTACCTTTGGCTCTTTCTACCCCGTAAGGGATAAAGACGTGATTTATGTATTACTAGCTTCTGCCCGCGACTTCGTCCGCGTAGAATTAGCAATTGATATGTTTATCGCTATCCCGCGGGAACTGTAATTTCCTATTATTAGCCTATGTTTTAATCTAGGGTACCAGCTATTTTCGTAACAAATTTTATCCAAATCCGTCCAGTGGTTTTAGCGTGAAGAAGGAACAAACATACACACTCACTCACTCACATCGTCACATCATCACATCATCACATCGTCACAAACTTTCGCATTTATAATATTAGTAGGATATATGTAGGGATTAAACGTCCGGTTGGAATCTGGAACTTTTTCTTAGTGAAATCCTGAGAAACATAATCAGAATAAATAAATCATTTAATCATTAATTACGCCAATATTTGTTACAGGTTACGGAGTTCATCATTTATTACAGTAGTTTTATTATCCAACGGCCTCGGAACTAAATAATATTCATGGCAAAGTGCGGGAAAAATCCGAGAGATGGCAGCACCGGTCCAGAGTAACGGCAAATACGTTACCATTAATAAAACGTCTCATTACCACTAGAAAAAGAAATGCTTTTGTTTTCATTGTTCTTTTGTTTTTGTTGCATTGGGAGTGCTTCGAGGTCCTTATATCCTCACCAGTTTTATGGGTGTAAATCTAGAATGGACCTTTTTAAGTAGAATTCATTTATTTCAGGCCCTCAGCCTACGAATTTTTCAGCAGATAAAATTGACTCAAATATTGAGAATGCTATTTCTAATTTCTATTTGGTCCGCCCACATTGACCTTACCTTTAATTAAGAAGTCAGCTGACCAAGCTACGGTTCATTGACCTATAGTTATGAATAGATCCTCTATAATATGGAAACGAGATTGTTCCCATAGGCTTGTCTTACGTAACTTCAACAAATTGGCCTTTAGGTTGGTGGAACATTATTAAGATGTGGTCCTTGGTTGTGATTTGTATTAATAATCTGAAGCACATCACTTGAAATGTAGGTACTTTACTTAACATGCCGAAACGGTGAAAAACTGTGCTTCATTTTTTAATTTAATTTGAGCAAAAGCTTAGTGGGAATGCACAGATTTTATCACTTTCGAATGATGTTTTCGAGCGATGCGCTACCAAAAATCGAGGCCATGGTTAGTCAGGATAAGAAACAACATTGAACAACAAGATATCATGTAAAAAAGCGTACTATTCATGAAATTGAAGTTGACATCACGACTAAGTACCTAAGTAACAAGTTGTCTTAAAATTGAAACAAATTGTTGTGATGCTAAAAACTTGGAAAAATTCGTTCTTAAAAAAATGTTTTCGCCAGAAATGCGCCCACACGCCAAATGACAGTCGAAATTAAGTTTAAAATTACCCACCGACCGAATTATGTTTCAAGTAATATATCAGGACAAGTGTGGCTAGCACACCTCTTATCGCCATCAGGCAATTTGTCGTGGCTTACTAAAATTTGACACGCGATGGAAAATAACTCGCGACGCGACTAAAATGTAAATGGTAGTAACTGAAGTATTTGTTAAAAAACCTCTGAATCTGCTCGAGAACGCATACAGACATACATACATCTATCTTAAGAATTATGTTATAGGCGAGACTTGATATGTGCGTATGTATACATATTACGGGGTAGACAGAGCCCATGGTAACAAGACCTAAACTAAAAGCCACGATTAGCGTAATTGTGGGCATAGGTATAGTTGGAAAGGGGAATCATAATAGTGATGGGTTGCTAGCCGCATCGCCTATCAAATGATGCCCATTCCCTCGATGGGCTTTTACCATCTGCGCGGGAAGAGAAGCAACTGGTACAGTCCATGTCCTTTATTCCTAGGCCAGCATGGAAGAACGCATTACAGCTACAAAATTTACGTTTAGTTCTAATTTTAACAATAATTCAATCTAAGAGAAAATAGTGTTTACATGAAAAAAACTAAAATAAAAACACAAATAAAGAAATTTCATTTCATTTCATTTCATTTCATTGAATCAGGCGGTGGAATACGACGGGGTACGACGTTGGTTCGCATGTGCATCGGTTGTGCTCTGACTTTGAGAATGATCCCGTAGAGGGATCGAAACGCGCGTCAGTGTTTGTGTGGTGATAGGATTAATTAAGTTTGTGGGATTTGTGTGCGTTTTGTGTGGCAGTAGTGGTGGGAGGGCTTGCATGCAAAACGTATATATTTCGCACAGGCTTGGTTATCTTGCACGTAAGTAGCGGAGTAGCAAGGTAAATATTTTGTGTTCATTAATTTCATTTCATTTCATTTCAACTAGAGCAGAAGTATCACTTAATACTTTCATACTTGTGTACCTATACCTGTAGATACCACTATAATGAGAAAAGTAAGTATAAATATGGTATACTAGCTGTTGGCAGCGACTTCGTCTGCAAAGAATTCATTTATCGCTATCCCGCGGGAACTACGCAATTTTCCGGGATAAAAAGTACCCTATGTGCTATTCTAGACTTTTCTCTATCTATGTGCCGAATTTCATCCAGATCCGTTGGGCCGTTCTGGCGTGATTGAGTAACAAACAAACATCCATCCATCCATCCATACTTTCGCATTTATAATATTAGTTAGATTCGTGTGTCGTGCTAGCGACGCAGGAAGTGGCCGGCCGATGGAATTTGTAAGCACAGGCCAGTGTGAAAATTCTTCCAAACGGCAGTACGTAGTTGTCGCCACTCGACGATAGATGGCGTGCTTAAGTTGAAGTCCGGCAATGAGCGTCGGACGTTAGGACTAGGACTAAAATTATTAGCTTTCGTATTATTTTCCAGTCTCTCTTAAAAAGCGATACTTTGTTTCTTTTACTTCTAATGAAGTACCTATAAATATTGTCGACAACATAACAGGCTTAGGTCCAGGGTAATAAGATACTTCTGGTAATGAAGGTTTTTTTACAAACCTTATATTAATTTGACCTGTTTGTTTTCTTGTCGTTTGTTTGGGTTAAATCTCACAAGACAATTTGATCTGCTTGAAATTTGGTAATGCCAGTACAGAGTACAGTCAACAAAAAGCACAATCAGCAAAACAAAATCGTCTAATAAAAATGTTTTTTTTTTTTCAATAAAAGTTTATATGACAGACTAAGGGCCTGTTTCACTTGACATCTCTCTGTTAAGTTCCAGTTATCTTAAGTATCAGTTATATATGATGACATCTCTGTCTGTTTCGTAGTAATACATAGAGACGGAATCATAGATAATTATTATCTAACTAATATTATAAATGCGAAAGTATGGATGGATGGACGGATGGATGGATGGACAGATGGATGGATGGATGGATGTTTGTTTGTTACTCAATCACGCCAGAACGGCCCAACGGATCTGGATGAAATTCGGTACATAGATAGAAAAACGTCTGGAATAGCACATAGGCTACTTTTTATCCCGGAAAATTGCGTTGTTTCCGCGGGATAGCGATAAACGAATTCTTTGCAGACGAAGTCGCTGGCAACAGCTAGTAATTGCATATATATAATATAAGCCAATCACGAACATGGCGGAAATGTTAATCGATGTCTACTAAAGCCATCTAGTGATATTTTGTGAGAACCTTCTTTGCTTTGTGAAGAAACAGAGATTAATGCCTTCATAGTTATCAGAGTGTTTCTCTCAGCTCAAGTGCGATGTGCTGTTAAGAAAGACCACCTCAGGGGAACCTGGCGACGTCCGATAAATATCAAAGCTTTGCAGCAAATTGCTACATTCCTCATTTTCACAAGTTCCATGCTCTACCTTAGACTATAAACGAACGCTGCGGCCTTACCATGACGTCTTAATTCTGACTCAGTTCAGGTTTTAGCTGTCATTTTTAGTATGGATCTGACAGCTAGCGAACCTAAACTGAATCGCATTAAGACGTCATGGTCACCCCCCAGTATGGAATAAATCGACTGATAAAAGGCATCGTCAGCGCGGTTTTTTGTTATTTCTAAGGCTTTTATTTTAAAAATAAAGTTCTATTATTATTATACCATTTTCATTCTTACCTGTCCTGTTTGGTAAACAAAATTCTAACCTCAATGTGCAAATTTTTGTAAAGAATAAGGTGTATTATGTTATCAAATAAACCTGAGGTAATATTTTGTACATAATTTTGCTGATATTTTATCTCCAGTACCTTTATTTACGATGTAATAGTTAAAAAATAGCAAAAATGAGACGTTTTGAGGTTAGAATTTTGTTTACCAAATAGGACAGGTAAGAATGAAAATGGTATAGTATGCGGTAGACTGAGTGAACCATTGATGTCCTTTCAGAGTTCAGCAAAAAATCCTGTGATTGCACCATTTGCACCACACATTAAATTTGAAATGATTATGAAATATTTTCCTAAACATAAAAAAACCTTTAATATAATACTCCTCTCATCCACTCATCGGTTGACTGGAAGAGATCCCTTAAATGGATAAGTCCGCCTTTGTGCATGTATCTCAGTGTTTGTCTATTGTATTTTTTTATGTTTATTTTGCATAATAAAGATTTACAGATTTTTGAGATTTCACAAAAAAATAAAATGTATACCTCGTAATACATACTACACCACTAAATGTAATAGGTATAGTTAGGTTAAAATGTTTGGCGAAAATGAGAAAGATAAAAAGAAAGAGAAGTATGTGTTACTTCAAGTTAATAATACACTTCATCTTGCAACATTCTACCCCGTATTAGGTAAAGTTAATAATCCTAGAACTAGGGACCTAACCTAGTAGAGATCTGGTACAACAATATCGAGAGTACAGGCAGAGGGGCTTAACTAGGTCACGCTCTGACCAATGTATCCTGACCTCCCGTGGATTCACGGTTTTCCTTCCTTTCCCAACAATATTCGCCTGTGGGAGAGGAGCTGGGGGCCAGATTATAGCGGCCTCAAACTGGTGCGGCACTTATTATTTATTCACACTACAATGCCGGAGGTGTTTTACAATTTTTGCGATTCGTCTGAACCGAGCTTTGTTTTAGTTGCTGACTTGTCGCGTTTCAAAAACCTTCCTTCTGACCCCGACAATGCCAAGCTAAGTATGCCTATATTTATATTTTACTAGCGTTGCCTGCGATTTCGTCCGCAAAGAATTCGTTTATCGCTATCCCGCGGAAATTCGCCGAGATAAAAAGTAGCCTATGTGCTATTCCAGACTTTTGTCTATCTATGTGCCGAATTTCATCCAGATTCGTTTGGCCGTTCTGGCGTGATTGAGTAACAAACAAACATCCATCCATCCATCCATACTTTCGCATTTATAATATTAGTTAGATTAGATTCGTATGGTATCATAAACCTAAAACAGATGACGAATTTTGCTAACAGCTGCTTCCACGCATATTTAGTAGCTACTTTAAAATAGTCATTGTTTACTTCTTTTTCAAGGCAGTTCTTTTAATTAATTGCAACCCTTATCTAAATCCTCATCTCATAATCTCCAACCTATTTTCGTCCCTCTGTCGGACACACTCCGGGTTTCCTCACGATGTTTCCCTTCGTCGAAAAGCTCATGGTAAATTTCAAAGTGCATTTACACACACATTCCGAAAAACTTGAGGTTCTAGCCTGGGTTTGAAATATCGATTGCTTGAAAGGCTTTAGATCAAGCCACTAGGCTACTACGGCAGGCTTAGCGAGTAAGAAGGCAGTAGCGTTCCGAAAGGACCTTACAACGAGGTCCTGGGGCCTTACCATGACGTCCTAATACCGACTCAGTACAAGTTTTAGCTGTCACTTTTAGTATGAATCTGACAGCGAGCGAACCTAAACTGAATCGCATTAAGACGTCATGGTAAGGCCTCTGCTCGCGCTACTCGCCGTTTTAAGGAAGGTATTTTTTCTGTGGTCCTGGGACACTCTGAAATTCGATTTTCGAAGTTCATTTTGTGTCGTCCCGCTCACACTAATATTCATTCATTTGAGAGTAAGAAGGTAAGTATGTTGTAAAATTCGGATATCGGAGTAGCCCACATGCATGGCTAGCACAAGTGCGCTCGAGAGCAGTGTCGCGCGCGAGATAAACTATCCGTCTTTTTCTTACTGTTTGGTATAGAAAGAGATAGTCTACAGAGTTCTCGCGCGCTCTCGTGCTAGCTGTGCTAGTTACTTAATACATAATGCAATATTTTTCCCGGGCAGTTATTAACCCGGCCGGGCATTTCAAGTAGGGCGGATCGCAATCGGGTCACAGTAACCTGGTTTATCCACATTGATGGAACTATTAATCTCCTTTGAAGTCATTCACCTTGCAAGTTGTGCGACGCTAAGCATCGAGGCTTGAAGTTTGAACACTGAAATGTTTCTGACACGCTAACGGTGTTTAATTAAAAGTGCTAGTAGCGTAGTGCGTTTTCTACAGGATGTATCACATACCCCCTAACAATAATCCACTGGGGCTCCAATTTTTTTTTTAATATTTTTTTTAGCTTCTATAGCTATGGTTATATACCCAAGTGGATTATTGTTAGGGGGTGTCTGATACATCCTGTATAATTGTTGAGAAGAAACCCCGAAAAATGGTATGCAAGTATTTCTCCACTTGCTCCAGTTTTCTGTTCGTTGGATTACAGTACAGTGACCCGATTTTAAGCACAGTGAAAAATTTTGCTGAATTTGAAATTTTACCCGCTTTCGAGCGATACGCCTTCAAAAATCAGGCCCCTTCACCAATTGTTATATCTCCAGGTTTTCGGAGATCAGCCAACCGATTTTAGGAAGCACATCTAAATACCACAAAGATTTAAACATCTGCACATCGCTACAAAATTACAGCTCAAGTTTCGAGTAGTTGGCAATTTAGGGCTGGAATTTTCTACTATAATGTCGCACTACGAAATAAAGTATACCATTTTCGAGTTGTATTCTGATGATATAGTCTTACATATGGATGCACTGTAAATAAACCTTAGTTCTACGTACAGAATTACCACTAAACGGACCCCGCCCGCAAAGTCCAGCTCGCACTGTGAGTCTGCGACACACACACTATCATCCACATAGCAAGTGCAAATACATTACGTCGCTCATGTAGTAGTAAATAACGCGTATTTTAGTATGGAGTGTCCACCGCGTGTTAATCGTTAAAATACTATGAAAAGTTACTTTTGCATTCATCATGTTATTCCGTCTACGCAATACTGGCATCTGGTGAGTTTTATAAGCGTAATAAATCACCACAGAATATAGAAAAATAACTAACGAAGCGTCGATTTGGGTCAGCCAGCCGTGCTTATTCTGCTATCGATTTTTTTATAATCTCGATTTGTTCACACCATTCGAGTAGACACGATTATCGACGTGACAGTCCACAAAAATAACACACCACATAATAACCGACTAGGAGGATTAAGCTCCAATCGATGCTTTGCTCAAATTCCTTAGTTATGAACGAATGTGGACCCAATTTATGAAAGAACAGGCGCGTAAAACGATCATTTGAAATTAGTGTAAAATTGTAAGTTAAGTAAGCACCCTAATCTAATTTATCCTATTAATATCTAATCTAACTAATATTATAAATGCGAACGTATGGATGGATGGATGGATGGATGGATGTTTGTTTGTTACTCAATCACGCCAGAACGGCCCAACGAATCTAGATGAAATTCGGCACATAGATAAAGAAAAGTCTGGAATAGAACATAGGCTACTTTTTATCCCGGAAAATTCCCGCGGGATAGCGATAAACGAATTCTTTGCAGACGAAGTCGTAGGCAACAGCTGGCTATAAAATAAATGCGAAAGTTTGTGACGATGTGACGATGTGAGTGAGTGAGTGTGTTTGCTTGTCCCTTCTTCTTCTCTTCTTCTGTTCTTCTTCAGCCTATGGTCACCAATTGTTGGGCTCTTCATGAGCTCGCCAAGTAATGCGGTCCCGTGCCATTCGCATCCAGCCGTTTCCCGGTATATTTGCGATGTCACCAACCCATCGAGCAGGCTGTCTTTCGACCCTTCGTTTTCCTGCCCGGACTCCACTCAGCAACCTTAAGTGGCCATCTGCCATTTGTTCTGCGACTGATGTGGCCGGCCCTTCTCCACTTTGACCGGGACACCTTAAGGGCTCAGTATACAGACTCATTGCGGGAGTTTTCACAAAAAAAACGTCTCAAACGCGTTCACGCATACGTCTTAATTGCTATGGGAAACTTGGCAGCGCCAGTTGCGGGTCGAGACGGTAACAAACTGTTCTCATTTTCACATTTTAAAGAAACGCGTTTGAAACGTATTTTGTGACCGAAAACTTACACTAAGATATAGGTGAAAAATGTTGTATGTAGGTAATAGTGTATAGAACTGATATGGGATTTTTTTCTAATTTGCCTTTGCAACTTAAGTTTTTCACCTACACTGCATAGAATACGTACGAATAGACCAATCGCTCTACGCCATATCGGAACAGCTGTAAATCAAAAAACGTTATTTTAATGTGTAAATCAGTGGAAGATTTATGTTTAAAAGTAAACTGTTTGACAACCTGATTCGTATTGACGGTTTCATCAAGCTACAGTTACAATTTTATTAAAAAAAAGCAATTGAGACTCAAATTCGTATTTAACTACCGGGCATTCGAAAGTGGTGAAAAATTGTACTGAATTTGAAGAAAGAGTAGATTAGAAGAAAACTACTCTAATTTAATCTAGTCAACTAGGGTGAATGCACCAGTGTTGGACACTTTAAGCTGACAAACACCAGTAATGGACACTTCATTCTTAATTTAAAGATAACATGGTTATAAATTGACTGTTGTAAAATAAATGACTATCCTTCGTTTCTTTTAAATAAGAGTTATTGTGCACTATTGGGTTCTTGTCCAATACTAGTGTCGTCATCCTAGTCGAAAATTGAATTTGAACCGTAGTTTTGTAGCCATACACAGATTTATACCACTTTGGAGTGATGCTTTCAAAATTGGGTCAGAACTGCTTATCCTGAAAATAATTCTTTCAGAGAAATGAAAAGGAATCACCGAATTAATCATCTCAAACGTCAACAATGATAAACAGATTTTTTGCACCGTTTAGTTTAATTTAACTACCCTAAAGTAAGTTTGATTGATGATTTTAATATGCAAATGCATGTAGGCTCGGTTTTCCAATCTTCGGTAAGAAGGTATACCACAGGTTTTGGTGCATAGTTTTTTAAACTACTTTTTTAGTTAGCACCTGATACGTGCTAAAACAAGCCATGTTCATTTAAAATTGAAGTTTTTGAGGTCACGAAAACGGCTGATTTTGATAATATTAGCTTTGTTTGATAGGGGTTGTTATAGGGGGCGAACAGAAGAGGGAAATCGTTGAACGGATGTCATTTTTAATATGTGGCGCCATCTCTTGTCGAATGGC
The DNA here is from genome assembly GCA_963854515.1 of Pandemis heparana. Taxonomy (NCBI): domain Eukaryota; kingdom Metazoa; phylum Arthropoda; class Insecta; order Lepidoptera; family Tortricidae; genus Pandemis; species Pandemis heparana. The sequence continues at coordinate 7,889,488 of OY978011.1, read as the reverse complement.
ACGAATCAGGCGTTACTTTATTTACTTTGATTCCTTTTATTAAATTAAATAACGCGTCTTCCCTAATTACAGTGCATTAACTGAATGAACGTAATTCGTTTTATATTATTCAATCACTTGCAGTTGACGGCTTGATTACATAGTATTAAACGTTATTGGGCTATCGATTTTACAATTTTGATGGTAAAACTTATTTACCTTAATCATAATTTAGTCTAAGATTTATGGAATAGCATAAAATAGTAATAATTGCTTAATTTTATGTATAACTAGCTTCTGCCCGCGACTTCGTCTGCGTAGAATTAGCAATTGACATGTTAATGGCTATCCCCCTGGAACTATGCTATTTTCCGGGATAAAAAGTAGCCTATGTTTCAATCTAGAGTACCAGCTATCTCCGTTCCGAATTTTATCCAAATCCGTCCAGTCATTTTAGCGTGAAGAAGGAACAAACATACACACTCACTCACTCACATCGTCACAAACTTTCGCATTTATAATATTAGTAGGATTTCTCATTTAAAATTTAGTCCTGCCCCTTGACCATTGAACTTGTTATTGCCTTGTTCACTTGGGACATCGCTCAATGTATGGAAACATTTGTCAACTAACCTAATCGCTTGCTGAAATAATGTTAAGACTCAGATCCTTTCTATAATCTGAGTGTTAAGAGGTCCTGTATACGAGTAGATACACATATAAAATTGTAGGTAAACGTTATTAAGGACATGTTTCACCACTCCTTAACTGTCAGCTATCTATGATTCCGTCTCTATTTATTACTACGAAACAGACAGAGACGTCGTCATAGACAACTGACAGTTGAAAACAGTAGGCTTATTGTCTAACTCGCTCGCAATCGCCATCGTGTTCATTTTGACAGTTCTTGTATGAATGTGACAGCTAGCTGATTCCGATGCCAATTGTCAGCCCATACATGAACTGTCAAAATGAACGCGATGGCGATTGCGAGCGAGTTAGACAATAAGCCTACTGGCCCTTAGAGTATAAATGATGAAAGTCACACATTAATATCAAACACTTATTTTTAAATTCAGCTTCGTAATCTTTTTTTTATAAGATCAATCTCGCTCGCAATCGCCATCGTGTTCATTTTGACAGTTATTGTATGAATAATAGAGGATTGCAGATGCGTTGCCAGCCTAGAGGGCTAGGATAGAATACCTCTTGTGCCAATTATTTCACCGGCTGTGTTACTCTCCACGCCGGAACAGCAGTGCAAGCACTGTTGCTAGGATTAGCGAGTAAGACGGTCTTAGCGATCATAAACTATCCGTTGATTTAAAACAAACAGAATTCCGTAGATTTTCCAAAGGATATCCAAAAGACAATCAGCACATCTTATACGAGCGGGGAAAGTGGGGAGGCTGGGACCGGTTGAAGAAAAATGGCCGAGACGTGGGGACGCTGGGGCGACATCGGGGAGGGTAAGGTCCGATCGTACACAAATCGGTGTAGCTTTTATGGCAAATGAAATTAAGTGGTCAAATGCGGTTAAGATAAAGCGGAAATTATTTGATTGTTGTAAATGATAATGACGAATGAAAAACTGCGTCAAATAAAAGCAGGTACTTATTTTTATAATTATGGTGCTAAAAAGTGTCTCGTTTATTAATTATTGTTTATTTAATATGTAATCATTAAACCTAAAATTCATCTTAATAGTACCCTAGGTTCATTAAACTATAATTGTTGTCAATGTTTTAATAGATGTACAATGTAGATAATTAACAAAACAGAAGCATGAAGATAATTGCGTATGAAGTACCAAACCTACTAATAACAATTTATTTTATTACTCGTAGCGCCCGGCCCGTCAAACACTACAACACTAGGCTGCTCATTTTAACTGACAGCGTCTCACTTATTTCAAACTAGATGGCGCTACGGGTACTGCGTTAGAACAAAAGCCGCCAATGATGCATCTAAAAACAAGGACGTAAATCTAAATTTTATCTCATTATAAATCAAACTTCACACATATACAAAAGTAGGAAGAATTCAGTGCAATTAATCTCAAATTTTAACGTCTCTAGATGTTACTTACAACTGTTTACCTTTCCCAAATCCCGTTATTTGAAAACATTGCGTCACCGTATAACAAATCTGTTCGCGCTACCAAAATAATGGTGACTTCAAGGCTCTTATGGCAATGAGATAAGGTCAGTTCTTCTTCAATTTGTCTGTTAAAGTTTCCTACTTCTCTGCACTAAAATAGACACGACTCGCGTGCATCTCTCGATTACTTTAATCGATTAGAAAACACTGGCAGCATATAAAATTACAGAAATAAAAAAACAAATTCGATACTCGAATAACAAGTTGAGTCGTTTACTTAGGTAAATAAATAAACCAGAAAAAGCGCGGATAGCATTTTACTAGTAAAAATAATGTAATTTTTATAGATGAAACGATTTGCTCTTTAGAATTGCTTTATTTCGACAAACTATAATTTTATTTTCATTATTAATTACCTATTTAATGATTAGCTCCATTTAGTCAAAACGCAAGTCAAACTTATCCACTTATGAAAACGTGGTGTAAGTATAATTTTATGTAGATTGGACGAGGAAATAATTACTTACCTATAAATGACAAAAAGTTTAGTCTTAGAAACATAAATACTAAGTATTATCTTATAATGTTCATTACTATGTAGACTGGCCGTTCAGCAGTTATTACCGTAGAAGCCTAGAAGCAAAATAAGAATATATTATTATGCTATATCTCTAAAATCTAATTAAGAATATAGAACTAGTTATTAAACCAAAGCGTTTATTTCACGTTGGTGCGTCGAGCGATTGCTACTTGCTTTTAATGCGCATTTTGTTGCTATTGCTACTCGCCGATAGATGGAGTAAGTAGTATCCCTTGTACTCAATAGTTACGTTCAGACTACATTTTATTTTTAATATTTCTGTTTATGTACCTAAGTAGTTTTTCATTTCTTCTCGATCGAATTACAAATCCAGAGAAAGTTATTTAAGCACGTTATTTTTACGCTCAATATAAGTGAGTAAAATAAATCGTAAGTGTTTATCAATTGATTAATTCTATTTCTATTATTGTTGTTTTTTGTCAGAATACACGAATTTTCTTCATTTATTTGTTATTTATTTAATTTAAATGACAATAATTCATGTCTTAGAATAACAGGAATCGAACTAAAAATATCAGATGTAAACATTTAATCTTGGAAAAATTGGCAGCGTCAATAACGGCAGTCGGCAATAAAATAATCTCATAGTATTTGACACTTCAACGCGAACGCGTTCGAGATGTTTGATGCGACAAAAAACTTACACTAACCGTAGTATGACACTGCTTGGCGAGACGAGCCATCATCGTCATCGCCGCATGCGTCATCACCGCGCCGCATACCACAAAAAGCCAATATAAACCTAAACGCTGCTGCGATCGCCCGTATTATCTCATGATTATCGCGTGTCAAAACATCGCCACGCTCGCGATACTTCGCATGTAATCTGATAAACGATGTAGACTTCGCGCTCTCGCATCCCTCTCCCCCACCCAGAGCTCTCATCGCTTCCTCTCCCTCCGTCGGTCATCCGTTTCATTCATGCGCGGTACACCTCGGCGCGCTGTTTACAGACACAAACAAACAGTACAGCAAACCGCTTAACTTTAAGTACGAGACCGTGAAAGTGATATTGTCAAGTATATCCGTCCCGTTCTCAGAGCCGAGGGGTTAGTTCCGAGTCCGCGGATAGATGGCGCTAGGAGTCCCGTTTGCGAGTCGGGTGAAATAAATGTCACAATAATTCGGGCGCGACGTTGCCGGCCCTCCCCACCCGAGCGGTGGCAGTATAAAATGAACCAGCTTACGGGTGCACTTAAATTGGTCCTTACGGGGTGGCGATAGAGGTCGGCTGGGAAGGTGGATGTGGCATATTGAAGTTGGTGTAATGTGTGAGCGTCACGTAAACGTAACGAGTGCGATACACACACGTACGTAGCTGTCAGTAGCTAATACGATGTGCGCTGAGATCGTTTATTGTGGCGGCGCGCCCGCGCCCGTCCGTTTATAGCGTTTAATTCAATTTAGTAATTGATACGTTTGTCGGTTGACTTTTCGCTTTACGGTCAACATTTTAATAGGCTTTCAAAATATTAGATGCTAAGGTTGTAAAAAGAGCAATTTTATTTTGGCGCCAATCCGGAAATAAAAGGTGCATAAACATTTTTACTGTTTGTTTAATTTATGCAAGAATTTTAATTAAATAAGGGATGACTATAATAGGTACTTAAATTAATCCCTTATTTTTACCAACGCTTTTAATTCAAATCAAAACAATCAATACCTACTTAATATTCTTCACTTTATTTAATAACAATAATATTACTTTAAATAATAATAATAATAATAATTAGCACATCATTTTAATATCAATCAAAACGCGAGTAAATTATCATACTGACAATCCCTAAATGTGGTTATTCACGCTTCGCATTCTTCGATAATACTTCGCTCGGGAACTTGTGGCTCGCACACTTACAAACAAGTTCTCATTACGTTAATACATCTACTAATACCAAACTGAATCAAACCTTAATTAAAGCGTACTAAGTCCACTTTGAATCGTTCAATAATCCACAAACACACACATGGAACATTTATGAGCGCAGCAATGTACGAGTTGCGTACAATATGAGTTGTATTGTACTAAATGAAATGTGTAGCTTTCACGAACGCACACATGCGTGGCATGGCGTTCGACGGCTCGCGCTCCATTTTAAACCTTATTTGCGGTCGTTTTGGTTGAGTTTGGTTCAAACTGGGTGCGTGTGAGTTGTGTTTTTTTGGTTTTAGGTGTAATAGATGGGTGTCGTTAGATGCGTGACCTGTTATTGTGTGTATTAGGCGGCTTTAATCACAATTTGGAGTGGGCCGCGATATGGCTTTCGAACTGACGACTTAGCAACACCGCGGCACCGTATAAATTGAATTGTTATTCTATATCGGAGATGTTGACTATGGATGATATTGAATAAGCTGTCTGGCCAATTGTACGGGTTAAAATGTGACAGTTTAGATAAATAAATTAAAGCCTCTGGTTTTGAATGGTTTATACACAACTGAACCATTTAGTTTATGTTCCAGCTTTATGCTGTGGTACCCATTAATGTCTATTGATTAGTGCTCTACCTACCCAATTAGTTCGTTAAGTAGCTAAAATGAAATGATTTTTTCTTTGTGTTTTTTTTTTATCAACGTGTATTGCATTGTTGTGCATAAGCTTTTCTTTCTTTCTTTTTTTCTTTTTTAATAGGCGAAGTCGAAATTAATGTTTTGATTCAGCAAAAAACAAGAAAGAGCAACCTACCTACCCCCATTTTTTGCATACAAAAATCATTATCCTTTATTGATCAAGTCTTATAAGTATTTCATTGAGCAAATGGTAATAAAAACAAATAAAATAAATAGGTAATAACAACATAATTAGAGTTGCTAGAGTATAGTTCACTCTCTGCACTTGCGTCGCATCACTAACCGCGATGTTCAGATTTTACATCACCTAAGTGATGCCAAGTGTTGCCAAGTCTTTTCAGAAAACACTTATAATACAAGTACCCTCTACATTTTTACAAACCCTGGTCACTTAAAACTCATACTCATCCACGTTTTTTTTTTCAGTGACTTGGCAAACACTTGGCATCTCTTGGATTGTAAAAGATGTCATTTTAAAACAAACAACTAACAAAAGGGCTAACTAATACCATGTAGATTGGACATACGATGTTTCGTAAAAAACGCCTTAAAGACAGTCGCAACGCAACGCAAAGTACTTTTTATTTTATGCACAAACCTGACATCAGCCGGTAAACTTGGCTTTAACTTCTTTATAATAACAGTATGGTTCGTAATGAGAGTGGTCTGTAAATGAAGCCACGTTATTGTGCAGTCCGCGGCAAGTAAATTAGAGAGTGACCGGAGTATAACGAAGAGGAGGCAGGGATAGACTTGGGTGGACATGCCTGTGACGGATAAAAATAAAACAAAAGATTTCATAACACGAAAGGGGATTGGAAATCGTTGCTCCGTAGAGTAGAAGAAATCACAAAAAGGACACGTACAATATCAACGTGATACATGTGCCACTGAAAACCTGAAACTAGTTCGTTCAGAATAAAGAGTGGAATCAATGACACTATTTATTTTAATATTGGCTGTTTTTCTTTAATTTCCATTTTTTCGTGCCTAGTACAAATTCTACAGTTACTACTGTATCACAATTCACAGATAGAGGTTGAATACTGCTTAGACACAATATTTTAAATGGCTGATTATTTTGAAGTTTTTATTTGTTCGCTGCACAAAGTTGTCAACTTGTCACTCACACACAAGTATTAAACGAATGTAGAGTTAGAACTAATTGACAAGGATTATGAGAAAAAAACTCACTAATATTTTTGGCAATAATACAAGGATTGAGAAAAAAAACAGAACAATAAAAAGAAAAATAAAAAAATACTGAACACTACATCAACTTACGGGGTAGACAGAGTTAACAAGGTCAAAATGCCACGCTTAGCATGATTGCGGGCGTATAGGTGGAAAAGGGAATCAAAATACCTAATAATTGGTTGCTAGCCGCATCGTCTATAACATGATTTCTAAGATTTTCACCCATTCGCATGGTATTTATTTATTTATATTCCTTTTTCTCTTGCACCGCCAATCTTTATAGCAGTATTCAATCTATAAGTCTTATCCATATTATGACGACGGGGGTGTCCAGCGAAGGAATGCAGCTCCGCGACTGCACTGATGCACATCGTTTAGGCTGCGTGCGTGTGCGCCGCCCTTTGTCTCGGACCACGAAGCTGTTTATTGGCTTAGCTATTCAATTTATTAGAATTAGATTGCGAATGTTCGAGAGTAATGCCCTTTTAATTGCGGTAATATAATAACAGTTCATTCATCTTCCTAATAATAATGAAATGCGTAAATTTTTGAGTGCTTGTGACCACTGTGCTACCTTTTCTCTCTGTAAATGTGACAATGACTTACCATATACCTGCCAAAGAAATTGTTGCGGTTTTTTTTTATGTGAATAGGAAGGCAAACGAGCAAGTGGGTCACCTGATGGTAAGCGATCACCACTACTCATAGACACCCGCAACCCCGAAGGGATTGCAGATGCGTTGCCAACCTAGAGGACTTAGATGAAATTGTATGGGAAATGGTTGCTTATAGGTACTGATTCAGTTTCTTCGACAGTATGTCTGTTTGTTTGTTGGTATATTTGTCGTTTTTTCGCTCTATAACTGGACGGATTTGAGTATAGACAGTTGGCTATTTTTTATAACAATATTCCTACCATGAACCAACACTATAAATGGATTCTACGTCCGTTAAAGTTATTTTCATATAGCCACATATATACATACATGCATAATGATCACGTCTTTATCCCTTATATTATTTATTATTTTTTATGTGTATAGGAAGGCACACGAGCAAGTGGGTCACCTGATGGTAAGCGATCACCACTTGATGATGATTGATGACTTGATGGGGAAAACAGAGCCTAGGGTAAATTAGTAGTAGTAAAAGTAGGCCTTTTTATTAAATTCTACATTTAATAACGTCCTTTTGTCCATTATTATTATTAATAATAATAATAATAATAATCTTTATGAAATCGTCTTTATCCCTTACGGGGTAGACAGAGCCTACCTTACGTAACTTATCATTTATTATTTCAGGAAAATAGTCTTAAAGATGATACCGTAAGTTCAAGACACGCCAGCCAAATAGAATCACATACGACATATAAATACTTATGAATGGAATGACATATTATTTAACATAGCTCTATCGTTGGGACACGAACCAAACCGTAGCGCGTTGAACTCTTTGATACGGAACCCACAATCCTTAACCACTGTCCAAAATGAATCCTTGACTAGATAAAAATAATGTACGTTTTTTTAACTCAAAAATCTTTTGCATAAAATTTTTAATGCACCAAATTGTTTACGTCTGATGTAGACAAAATACGATTATCCCCAGTCGAGAGAAAAGCTATCATCCATGTTTTGCAGTATATGTACCTACTTATAGGTATATAGACCATGCATATAAACAAGGGTTCCGTGTAAATTAAGTGCAAATTGCTGAACCGCTGGACACAAAATGTCGTATATTTTTAGGATAATAGAAGTTACGTCGTTTTGTGTAAGATAGACTGTTTTTTCTTTTAAGAAACTGTAAAAGCTGCAGTGCATTGTTAAAGACAATTTTCGTTGAAAATATTATGTAGAGTCAGTGTATAATCGGTGATCATTTTAGAGCCATGTCGCTGTGACAATTGTGACACATTCAGTTACTTTTGACATTGACTGTAGCACAGTGGTTGTCTGTCCTGTCATTATCAAAAATGACAAGGAGAGCCAGCATAAAATGGAATAAGTAAAAGAGAGAGAGAGAAGAGAGTGGGGGATTTGTGTGCGGTTATTATACAGTCACAACTTGACCTGGGGCCTTACCATGACGTCCTAATTCCGACGCAGTTCAAGTTTTAGCTGTCACTTTTAGTATGAATCTGACTGCGAGCGGACCCAAACTGAAACGGATTAAGACGTCATGGTACGGCCCTGTACTCTTGTAGGCGTTATACAGAGCCAGGTGTGCGCTGGCGCTGACCAGTTGAACAGACACATGACTCCGTATAATACCTCCGAGAGAATGTATCAAGTTATGATTGCATCCAAGCGAAGAATCTTACCCCAGAAGAACTCGGAGGTTAATAAATTCTAAGTTCGTTTCGTGCCGTCTCGCTAACACTAACAGTCATTTATAAGAGTGTGAGAAGGACGGTATCATATGAAGTTTGAATTTCGAATTTTGGAGTAGACCCCGGAACTGCGCGTCGGGTACGTTCGTTGAAGGAGGCGGCACTCATACCTATAGTCTGGTACTACACAAGATTCCACATCGGTCTTCTCGCTCGGCTAATTTCGGCTTCGTAGAGTGTCGTCGTGATGCCAACTGTCTCTTTCCAAAGATCGAAGTGCAATCTTTATGGCTGGGTTGGGTAGGTACAGGGGCCTCACCATGACGTTTTAATTCCGACTCAGTTCAAGTTTTAGCTGTCACTTATAGTATGAATCTGACAACGAGCGAACCTAAACTGAATCGCATTAAGATGTCACGGTAAGGCCCCTGTACTTACTATGCCCACGGCGTGGAGTGGAGACCTCCAGGGTAGGCACCCGTAAAAATTCTATTGCGTTACCTTACCGCTGCCTACCCTCACGCACCTCTGTGGTATGTCCGCAGCTTCATAAGACTTCGCTATCAGAGATCTCTGCATTTATCAACGAATGGCGACAAATAATTTAAATATGAGTTCATCATTAGCTTTTCTAGCATACTTGTGTAACAAAGGTCAGTGGGCTTAACGCTCCCATTACTTACGTTAGGCGCCAGTCTGGCCGAGAAGACGACACTCAGGTTTATACAGGTCACAGAAACTTCTAGACATTTATTTATTGACACAAAACGATACATCTAAATCTAAAATCTAAATAGCCTATTTCGTGTCCCACTGCTGGGCAAAGGCCTCTCCTCTTCTTCGCCAATCTTCCCTATGGTCCGCGTGTTCCTGCCATTTCCCTAGATAGTAATCCAGGTCGTCCCGCCATCTCCGTTTTGGTCTGCCTCTGTTCCTATATCCGTCGTCAGGGACCCACTCTGTGGCAATTTTAGCCCAACGCTCCGGATTCATTCGGCAGACATGTCCAGCCCAGTCCCACTTCAACTTGGCAGTCTTCACACCCACGTCAGCGATACGAGTTTTGGAACGCAGCTCTGTGTTTAAGGAAAACGACACATAAAAAAAATAAAAAACAAAAAAGGACATTTCAAAAAATAAATTATGTGCCGCAAGTGCCAAAAGGCCCACATTCAGCATGTTGCTGCGGCAGGCCGCAGCGCTGATTTTCAGTGTGACCCTTTTGCCTAAAACTAAACCTAAAACTAAAAATTGCGACGACGACACGAACTTCAGAGACAGTAGGAAAGAAACAAACAAATCTGTATGGCAACACTTGAGTGGTCCAATTGTTTATCTAACTAATATTATAAATGCGAAAGAATGGATGGATGGATGGATGGATGTTTGTTTGTTACTCAATCACACCAGAACTGCCCAACGGGTCTGGATGAAATTTGGCACATAGATAGAGAAAAGTCTGGAATAGCACATAGGCTACTTTTTATCCCGGAAAATTGCGTAGTTCCCGCGGGATAGCGATAAACGAATTCTTTGCAGACGAAGTCGCTGGCAACAGCTAGTAATACAATAAAACCCCACAAGCCGACCACATTCATTATCAGATGTAATCCTGCTGGTATGGGAGAAAAGATACATAGAATGTACCAGCATGTTAAAAGCCCATCGAGCGGAATGGGCGAAAATCTTTGGAATCATATAGGCGTTGCGGCTATCACCCATCGCTATTTTAATTCCCCTATGGGAGGATGTTAAGAGGGCCACCTGATGGATGGTAAACGGTTACCGCTACCCATGAGAACCAGCCACCCCAGGAGAGTTTCCGGGCCGTTGTCTTTAAGGCGACTATTGCCTTCAAATGCTGTAAATTAGTACTTTCTAAAGCCTCTTCTTAAACGGGTGAGCCAAAAAAAAATTAAAAAAATATAAGTGAATTATCAACTATTATACAACATTTGCAACGTAGGTCGTTTAGGTATGAGCAAAAGTTCGGTACCTATTTAATAAAGTTCAACCGAATGGTGTTTTTTTTGCATTCCCTACTGCTCCTAAACGGTAACGACTGATGAAAATATTTAAATGTTAAAAAATAAAGAATAAGATGTACTTTAAACACAACGCAGCATTTGTAAATCAATAGACTTTCTCATCACGAATAACGACAATAACACCGAATATTTGCAAGTGTGTGATTTTCTTTACTCCTTACATGTAAAGAAAAAGACAAAGACAACATTTTGATGGCGCTGGTCGCCTTAAATTGAAAGCCTAATTGAGGAACACCATCCAACTGTGTGGCGTCGGGTCCCTTTTCGTCCCATAATTTTCTTTGGTAATAATAATCGTAAGTCATAATTTTTTTGGTCGTAACACATGAAACCGTGCATTTTTCAGAAATTTTAGAAAAGGCATCAGTATGTGTAGTTGTACTATAAATTCCGGAAAAAAATATATTTACTATTTCAGAAATAAAACTCTTCATGACTAACGAAAATTATGACAAACCGTACATTCGGAACTTCAATTTTATGGGACAAAATATAGACCCGTGTGGCGTAAATAGAAAAGATAAATTGCACGCAGTTCCAGCTACGTCTTATTTTTTTGCCACGCAATTTAATTGGAAATTTTATGGTGATAGCAAAGCGATACGAGTTTAAGAAAGCTAGTCGATTTTGCACCGGAAGCCTAGAGCCTCGCGCCTCGCGCTATGACACTTAAGTGGCGTCCCGGAGTCAATAAAACGTGGAAATGGCATAAATATATGTTCAGATATAAAAACATTCAGTTTATAATTAAAAGACATGTGTCTCTAACAAAACCATCTTGTTGCTCCGCTACTACACGTTCAGGCTATATCACTACATGCTCGTAGTATAAAACAAAGTCGCTTTCCACTGTCTGTCCCTATGTATGCTTAGATCTTTGAAACTACGCAACAGATTATATTACGCGGTTTATTTTAATAAGAGTGATTTAAGAGGAAGGTTTTTATGTATAATTCTACGACGAAGTCCCGCTTTGACGCTGTTTACTTTGAACATTGATCAATGTATGGAAATGTTTGTCGACTGAAAAACATTTACAGGGCTAGTCGAACTTACCCCACAAACTTCAGAAATATTCCGGAAAGATTTTAAGAGTTATTGCATAGCTGTCTTACAAAATGTATAAGTTTATTTCATCGACAAGACATCTGTAAACGTGACCTTTGAAACACTTGACACGATTTCATGGCTGAATGTCTTTGGCTGCTCGTCGCTATATATTTCCCTTCGCCTGTGGCCTTTTCATCTTTCCCTTTTTTGGTTACTTTTCCACTGCGGCGATACAGGGAGACGGAAAACGTTGATACCGCTGATATCTCTAACGTGAAATATTATTTACGTATTTGATATTTGATTATTTTCCTCTTGTTCCCTTTGCGACGTAGTGATTTATGTTCCATGTTTTCTATGCCTTTGTACACGTAAATATGTACCTAAGTGCAGGTTTTCGCTAAGGATTCCAGTACCTTACCATCGAAAGAAAGACTGCGTAGGTACTGCTACTTTATGTTGATGCTTTAAGAAGCAGATACTACTCCGGTCAAAGCTATATGTCAGTACATATAGTCACTAATTACATTAAACCACGACAGGCTTAGTCTCTGGGGTTCCATAGTTACTAAAGGATTCTTATTAGTATCACCATCTCTGTCACAATGTCGGTCTTTACGCGATTTCTGCTATCGATCCATTTATTAACAGAGCATCAACAAGCATTTGTGGAAAGGCTGAATGTAGATTATTATTTATTTATGTTCACTGCGTAATTTCCGTACAAATGTTACAGCGTGATTTCAAAACATTCCACACCCACCGCCCACATGTAAATACAAACAACGTCATCAAATGAATCCCATATAAGCATGATAAACAAGCAAATGAAAGGCGGCGACATTTTTTAAGCAAATTACACGCTCAAATCATTACACACCCAAACAGAGTCAAAGAGGCAAACCGAGTTGCGAGCATCCGTGGGGAGAAGCGACGGTGTTGCCAATCTAGCCGTTTTTTGGCCAAATCTGGCGCTTTTCGCTGATTCTGGCTACTTGAAAAGGGTGACTGAAAATGTAATTTAATCAAAATATACTACGCAACATTCAAAGATTTTTCTACTCAACGTTTCTTCACTCATTACATTAGAGGTCAGCATTGGCATGGAGATTATTAGTCTGTTTTAATAAATACACGCGAGATAAAAAGCTAGTTAATATATTTTTGTTAAAATCTTAGTGTCATCAAAAATAAAACGGTAAAAACTGCGAATGATTTTGTGCCTTTTTCCGAAGCACTGATGATGATCCTGATTGCTTGCTGGTTATCACATCTATCACCAGATTTGGCATCACTAATATAATATTCAAGTTTCTGGCCACTTTTCAAGAATATTCAGCCACTTCTTGTTTCATTGACGCGGAAACACTGTGGGGAGGCGGAAGACGCCTCTTACGATGGGAACTCGACCCCGAATTTGTGGAAAAATCTGATCCTCAAGACGTAGGGTCGGTTTCAAATATATCGCTTGTTAAGGAAGATGTATCTGCGAGATCGTGGTCAGCGGATGTAAAGATTTCCAGTGTTTTCAGGGTTCAAATTGAATAGTTACAGGCATCGAAATAGTTGTCAAAATGTTCAGAATGCTTTGAAACGGATCCATTTGTTTCCCATAATTTTCATTAGTCATAATTATTCGTAATTTTTTTTTCATAACACATGAATGTGAATTTTTCAGAAATTTCATATTTATGTCATCAGAACACATTAGGTGAGGTTACTTATTATTGTCACTAAAAACACTCTCTCAGAAATAAGACGCTTTAAGTATGACTAATGTAATGAAAATTATGTCATATTATACGTTCGGAATTTCATTGTTATATGACAAAATATAGACCCGCTTTGAAATAAAATGTTGGCTAAACTGATTTGTACATTATATTCGTAAGATTAGATGAGCTCTGAAATAACGGAAGCAAGACCGATTTTTTTTACATTTCGGTGAGTCGTTAATAAAATTGCTTTATTCATTTTGGCTACGAGTATTACCAGATTCATACTATGTACTTTCCAGTAAAATCACACTAATCTATTTAATTAGGGTCTCTTCTATCTAAATCGCCCTAACATAAGTGTATTGTATCACTTTTTATCTCTCATAGCCCATCTTCACGGCTACAGATATATTTTAAATTTGTTGTTTTAGTAATGTTATAACTAGTGTATACCTATAATAATGTTATACCTAGTACATATTAGCATAACCGCATTAATATAATAGTCACAATAAAGAGTATTGCATATTGTTTTGGCACTTGCGGCACATGTAATATTTTTTGAATTGTTCTTTTTTGTTTTTTTATTTTATATTTTATGTGTCGTTTTGTGTCAATAAATGTTTTCTTTCTTTCTTTCATACTACCATAAAAAAAGCGGCAGTAAATGGCTCGTCATCACTGCATGAATGCACGAGGAAGGCGGCCATCAGCGAGGAGTGGCGGCGTGTTGTGAAGCTTGCCACTAGTACCTGAAGTGATGACCACGACCACTCTGTCAAGAGTGATACCGAAAAGGAGAAGATACTACCATAAAATAACCTTTTCCCTTCCTCCGCAATCACGCTTAACTATCGAACTAAGTAAAAAACCAAAGCCCACCCCCATCCATTTTAATAGGTGTCTTGAAATGATTTTTCTCAGGCCATTCATCGAGAAATCGAACAAAGGTAACCGAGTCGTGGGATGGGATCGGGTGGAGGCGGGGGTTCAGAGCGGAGTGGGGGTTGGGGGGTTGACGAGAAAGTTATTAATTCTGGAAGCGAGAGGCACAGCCTACGGTCTCCACTGCAACTGAGAGGAGGCTTACCTTAGACTCGCTTAATGTTCTGCTGGTGGTATAACTGCGATAAGTTAACGCAATTTGCTTAAATATTGAGTGCACGGTGCAATAAGTTGGCGGGTGAGGTAAAGGGTGCCGGCGCGTCGGGAATATGTAGTCGGCAACAAAAGTAGCTGCACACTTTAGTATCGCTTATATATTCGCTTTAAATCAATGCACGTCACGTTGTACCAGATTGACAAATGTACAGTGTGACAATTTAATTAAATAATAGTGTGAATCGTGATATTGAGACGCAGGCAAAAATAAGTTTTATCGGTATGGCTATTAAAAACAAAGTCAATTTTAGCGGATCAGGGATTTTCGAATGTCCTTAATTTTGTTGTTAATTTTTGCCATAGCATGTCAACTATTCCTTCTCAGACTAGGTACCTTAAGGTCGTCGACGTCACTGTATGATTGAGTCAGTAATCGATAGATTGACAACTCATCCTAGCCACAGTACAAAAAGACTTTACAGTCAAAATTACTCAATTGTAACCATTTGGTCGCCGTGTGGAATCTGTCAGTTTTTTTAATTAAAACAAACAGTTAGTAACAGTAATACCTCGGTCGAAACGGTTGTGTGGTACTACGTCGCATCACTTAATGTAACTGACTGTAAGTTGCCAACAGTTGAGTTGAGTTGTGTTTGCAGGATCCTGCTTGCGACAAGAACCATGCTATAGATATATGGTACTCCAAACACGTCGATTCAATTTGTAAAGCCACTACTATTTTTATCATTGTAACTAACTCTTCATAGCTTTGCTTAGCCAATCGAAAATCCGCTCAATCGAAAGCAATTTCTACTGATGCCAGAAATAAAATCCTATTCATATTGCACCTAAGTAACGTAAAAATAAACTAACAACCGTTCAAGACGCAAGCGATAGAAATCTTCAGCATTTCCTGATACAATTTACAAATGAAAAATTATTAAGTGTTAACGAGGTGGTGGATAATTCTTGTTCAGTTACTATCTATCATAAATAGGACGTATTGAATTTACATACAATAAAGCAACGAGCACAAAAGCACAATGCTTACTATGGAGCTGTTTTGATTGTCTGACCCCGACCGCTGCAGCTAGCTCGGCCCATATCGATCCAACTATGAATATTTGAAGCTACGTCCTTGCAAGCTGTAGTTGGCAAACTACTGGATGAATTAATAAAGGATTAACGAGCGCAAGCTTTACGTAATTATATCTCAGAAAAAAATATGGGTGTAAGCGACAACAAGCGCTCCAACAAGATGGAGCGACGACCTGATCAGGATCGCGGGATCGCGGTGGATGCGGAAGGCACAGAACCGGCCGAGTGGAGAGCCTTGGGGGAGGCCTATGTTCAGCAGTGGACGTCTTTCGGCTGACATTATGATGATGATGATGATAAGCGACAATATGCAAAATAACGATAGCCACCACATTTATGCTAATTTTGGCTACGGCATCTACATTTGGGTAAAGGAAGAACATTCAGAAGCTAGTGACGTATTTCAGGCACTAACTGAACCAGCTCACGAAGTAATCGCATTAGGCATAAATTCAATTGCCGTACTGCTGTACCGAGTACTGACTACTGAGTACTTGGCTTCTCAAATGCACTCCTTACTGTCCTGAGTTGCGTCCATTGGGATGGAACGGAAACCGTTAAAGCTGTAAGTGAACTGGATGCAATGACGGAAAGCAAATTTACAACTTCTACTGCTTTATTATCACTCAAACAAGCCCTGTTATCACTAGTTGCTCATATCCTACCAGCAGTCGAGAGCTAATACCACTTCGTTCGCAACACTGGCGACTACTTCGACGTCTCTCACAAGAACAACAAACTCAGCGCCGCTCATCGAGGACTAATCCAAAAGTCTACTTAATATAACTGAGACAATAACCAACCTAATAATTTCCATGCAACTGAGTTTTACGCTGGTCTTGTGTGCCTATATTAAAAATACGTATGCTTAATATATGTACCATCATAATTAATAATTAATAAAATAGCATATTTGGGTAGACGACGAACACTTGACGTGTTTTGAATCATTTTGCGGATTTTTGTCGAGATGTGCTTTAACGGAAAGCGAACTGAGAACATCATTTAGTTCATTTGGTTTGGATTCTGTTGTCAACTGTCTGTTGTCTCCGTCTAGGGCAGGCATTAGCACCGGACCATTTGAGGGCAAGCTGGTGAATCATGTAGCCGTTCTATTAATACCACTTACTGCACTTAGCGTGTCCGTGTAACGTAACGTTACATTTACGTAAGAATGTCACGTTGAAATATTAATACTTTTAAAAATCATGTGTTAGATATAACAGACCCATACATTTTGACATTATTTAAGCATGGGTTAGCATTTAACTCAGTTATTCAACTTGCGCAAGCCAGCTTAAAAAATCTTCTTCTGTTTACGTAGTTACATATATTATAGCTCTGGTGATTATTCTTTAAATCTGTTTAAATTATATTTTAGAAAAAACACAACCGATTTCCTTTACTTTGACGTAACCGGCTGAAATGTTGAATCTTGCAACAATTTCTCAGTAATTCACTGCAGGGTTCAGGTTGGTTTTTAAGGTACCATGCCATATTTCAATTATATTATTGGGCATCTGCTAATCTAGTTTGTTCTACTAGTAAGTTTTTGTTGAAAATTAAGCATAATCGGAAAACATTTATCATCTTCGGCGAGTTTTCTTTTGCTGAATTCTTTTTAGTTGGCGAAGTCTTTAATGCTATTTGTTTCTTCTTGAATATATTTGATTTCGTATCTTTTAGTCCTAAGTCAAAAAAAATACGGCTGTCGTTTCTATCTTTTCCGATAGAGTCTGGTACATTTACATTTTTAGGTACACAACGTGCGCCAGCTCCGCTTAATGGGGGTATGGGGAAGCGGGCGGGTGTGCCTCTCATTACACACTAAAGTAGTTTGACTTCCAACGGGCTTTCAGGTACTCGTAACTTACCTAGTTTTTGTACCCTTGGTTTTTGAAATTACGCCATAACAACTTCTTCAACTCGCGATTATCTTACGTTTATGGAACTATAGAGAACTTAAATTCTCAAACCAGTGAATTTCTAAAATTCGCTTTTTAGTGTAACCCTATGAAACTTATTGTCCTTATTTGTATTTCTAGCTTCAGTGATTTAGGTTGTGATGTATAAATTCCTAAGAATAATGAGGAATGAGGAAATGTAATTTAATTTCAGGTCGCGTAATGCAAGATTTTTCATAATCATAAAAGCTAATTACATTATTTACCAAACAGAAAAACGTTAAAGCGTCTGTGGTCAATTGCAACGAGTTCTACCTATTTCGTAGTTATGAAGTTTGGTATCGATATGCAGTAATTGGATGGAATTGAACCGTTCGTCGACACGAGTATGTAGGTCAAAGTAGCTTGGCTGCCATTTGACCTTTCACTGTGATTTTTTACTTAATACCAGTACTATACGTATAGTTTGTTTGGACTAACTATTGGATGACCTACATTTCTTCCGTCGAACATTTAGGTACTAGCTTTTTCAATGGCGGTTGGGCTTTCAGCGTAGCAGAGCAGAGCAGATCATAGGCAATCAACCAATCGCATTAGTCGTAACCCGCGTCACATTACCACACTCCCAAGGGATTAAGGGTTAAACAAGAATTTCAACTAGCGTATGAAGTATTTTGATAAATAACCAGTGTTTAACCGTTTTTATAAATCAGAAGAAAAAATGAGATTTAAACTGATACTTTTTTTTTAATAAATTTTTAATGAACACAAAATATTTACCTTGCTACTCCGCAAAGTAACGCCTGATTCAATAAAATATTTAAATTTTTAATGTTGCGTTTTTGACTTATTTTGAAAAAAACTAAAAAACATGATAACTCAAAAATGGTTAACTTTTGCATAATACATATAGGGGTTAAAATTATCGCAAATAGTCACCCCTATCACCTCCTAAAGAATATACGTCGAATTACCAATAACCCTGTATTTATGCCCTTGACTATACACTGAGGAAAAATACTAGAAAAAGTATATAAACCAAATGTAAGGGTGTGGTCTCGTCAGTTTAGGCTGCAGCTCACGTTCTCGCCTGTGATACGATTCCGCTGCTATTATTACGGACCGCACTTCGTTATGTAGTTGAGGAAATTTAGTATTGCTGGCCTTTACGAGATCTTCGGATACACGTTTTACGCATGGCTTTGCGTGATATATTTTTTCCGTGCATTTTCTCTTGACGACTTCGCCGCTGAATCGTATGTTGGAAACAGTCGTGATATTATGTAGTACGCACTGCAATTGCATAAGTATTCGCATTCAAATGTCTGTAAAATGTGAAGAATTGCTGTCTGTCTGTCCGTATATCCACCGGTTAAGAGAACTGTACTTAAGCCCTATGTAACTTTCATTTTAAAAGTGAATGGCTGCTTTATATTCCTGTAGTTTACTTTAATTTTATAAATAAGACGAAACAAGTTTTCTTTTTCTTCTTACAAAAAAGGTCAGATTTCCGACGAAAATCGCTTGAAAATGGCATCAACTTTACATGAAAATTTTTTTCTCTTTCATTCATTTCCTACCCTTGTCGCACTCAGACCATGTTTCTCTTACGAAAGTAAATGCATATCAAAACCTGGATACACCCGCTTCTAAAAGCTCCGAGGAAAAGGGGCCTATTCTGAACGTATCAGAATTAAATGAGTAACGTGTCGGATCGAATACACAGTTTTCATTTGGCTAAAACGGAAATTCTATTAGCGCTGCTGTCTGGTTTTTCCATCTGGCCGGCGTTCCCTCGTTGAAACGCGGATATATCTAAACAACTGGCACATACATGACGTAAACTACCCAGTTATGGGTTAGTAAAAACCATTAATTAATTACGTAGTTTGGTACTTGATACGGTAAACACCATTAGAAGGACTTGCAGTGCCTAAATAAGAGTAACGACTCGTGACTGACTGTCAGAACAGACCAGCCTAACTACTGGAGCTAGAGACTTGAAATTAGTTAGAAATATTCCTTAAGGAATATAAGCAGAGGCAGGCTAAGAAGGGAATCCCCACAAGACAAGCTTAAGCTAGTTTGTGCATACGAGTAATAAATTTCCCATATATATTCTAATTTAGACACTCCGATTATTAAAACGAATCATTCATATTTTGATCTCATTTTTATTAATTTTGAGTTATTTAAGTTTTTTTTATGTGAATATGAAGGCAAACGAGCAAGTGGGTCACCTGATGGTAAGTGATCACCACTGCCCATAGACACCCGCAACCCCAGAGGGATCGCAGATGCGTTGCCAACCTAGAGGGCTAAGATGAAATGCCTTTTGTGTTCGTAATTTCCCCGGCTGTCTTACTCTCCACACCGGAACACAGCAGTGCTTGCACTGCTGCTTAGCGGCAGGATTAGCGAGTAAGATGGTGGTAGCGACCCGGACGGACCTTGCAAAAGGCCCTACCACCCGCAAAAAGTCTCAAGTATCTTGTAACCTGTAATTAAATACTTGACATTAGTCGGATCGTTTTCGACTTGGTAAATAAACTTGACTAGCAGTTTAATTTTTAGTTAGTTGATGTCCCACGAGAGTTTATAATACTGCCTGGTTTCGTTTGAAATTCTTAAACTCTTGTGTATGAAGGCATGTTGAAGTCTAGAAACTTTAATGTAGACCACTTCATACAGTAGTACCGTTTCCAGCCGCAGGCGGTTTGTGTACTTCGAAAGCGAAAAGAGAGTTTGTGCTTGTGTTACAGCTCTTTTTAGGGTTCCAGATCTCGAAAGAAAGTTTGGCACCCCCTTGTTTACTGTCTGTGTATCTATCTGTCCATCTGTCCGTTAGTTCTTCCGTCCGTCTGTTTGTCTGTTGCAGTCAACAATGTCGACTAGCGACAAGATAGGTTCTTTGACTTTCCAATTTGTTTCTTCTATTCTGTAGTTTTGCCAATCTCTTGAGAAAGAAGTGTACTTAACTTTTTTTATAAGACACGTCGATGTCTTTTTGATGATAACGTGTAGACTTGACCATGAATCTCCATAGACACCCGCATTTTTTCAATCACTCAATTTGACGAGGCTTTTTTAATTCCCATTAAAGGTCAGGGGGAATGGTCGTTAATCAATTATCGGGGCTCGTGCCGGTAATTGTCGCTGGACGCGTTATCGGCCTCTTATCACTCGTGTTAACCAATAATATCGCATCTAGAGTGCTTTTGCAATGTAAAAACAACGTGGTAAAAAAGGAAAAAAATATTTTATAACTTTTTGACTTGAAGCGGCAAACGAATTGCGCGAAAAAATTCAAAATTCTAATTCTAAATTATATGTATGATAGTATTCAGAATTACCAGTATAGTGTAGTATTTACGTACAATATTATACTAAGGTCACAAAACACAGAATTTTTATATTTTCCGTGCGTTTCCAGTCTCATCTCATGTTAACCAGACTCTAGAAGCGTTATTTTGTCCTGTTTAGTATTTGTAGTTATAGCGGCAACAGAAATACATCATCTGTGAAAATTTCAATTGTCTAGCTATCACGGTTCATGTTCATGAGATATAGCGTGGTGACAGACAGACGGACAGTGGTGAGTTTTAGTAATAGGGTCCCATTTTTACCCTTCGGGAATATTACAAATTACTGATTTAGCTATCGCTACGTTTTTCTATCTACAGCAGGAGCCAATACATAATACGGCACGCCTAGCATTATTTAATTTATTTGAAAGCTTTTAATATAACGCACAAAGTGGGCTAATCGGCGTACGGGCCGAACCTTGTGTTTGCATTAGATACGTGTTTTATTACACTTCGTACATTGATATAGAAAAATCTATAACACCTGATTAATACATCGTCCTAGATTCAAGGGTGCTGAAAATGCTGACTGACCTATAATTTGCCCCATGTGATAAGTTACAAAATATATGTTTTTCACCTGAATCAAGAATCAAAGTTAAGAAACAGTTCAGAAAGTCAGGAAAAGGGATGGTGCTGCAAGGAACCAGATTTTTGAAAGCACATACATTATAATACCACTCGAAGTGCTGAATTTGAAATTCAAGTAGAGCGGAAGAAAATTACACCTCTAATTAATATACCTCGTCAACTGGTTTAAAATTTTATTCGTAGCAATACCTACACAATTTTTCCATTTTCGGATGGTAATTTCGAGTGATATGCATTTAAAAATCGAGCTCCTGATAACGTTTCTGTTGTGAGATTGTATCAATCATCATCATCTGCAGCCTATATACTTACGTCCAACATGAGATTCTTTATTTTCTATTTATGTATTTTAACTGACAATATATTAATATGATAATATCGATTATTGCAATGCAGTTTGAATTTTTTTTCTGTTATTTTTTGTATAACCTTAGATAAATAGAGAGCAAATATATTTAATCATCCCAAATGCAATAAAAGTCACTGGATGTTCTAATAATTGTTATTTTGACACTCAATTCGAAGCGTCTGGGTCGCACGGTCGTTCAGGGCAAAAGTACGTGAACTGTATAGCAACGTTTGCAATTTGGTACAAGTAACTTAAAAGTTGATAAATAGCACTTAATAAGTTATCTTTTTTATGTTTTTACTATTGAAGAAAAGACCTGACTGACTCATTACCGCTCAACTCAAACCTGTGGACTTAGAAATGTTATTTGGTTCAAGTTTCCATTTGCAATGTAACCAAGAAAAGTAGATTTTTTGAAATTCAGGCGCGACAGGTGGGCATTATAATATAATATTTTAAACTATAGGTTTCTTCGGCGTACCTTTTTTGTTTTTCTTTATGGTATAGGGGGCAAACGAGCAGACGGATCGCCTGATGGTAAACGATTACCGTCGCCCATGGACACCTGCGATACCAGAAGAAAAAAATGTGTCTATAAAATCATTATACAATGGCCGTAGTTCCATGATTGTGAACCAAGTCTTAAATCAATTGGACCAACGGTTGAAGAGTTCTCTCCTGCGGGGTCGGTCCTGGCTGGACCACCAGAATTCTACTACCAGATTATTGTATTGTCATCTGACTTACATAAGTAGGTATGCAAAATTGCACAATCGGATGAAGACATCTGCTTCAAAATTGAGTGGCAAGATTCCATCTGGAAAAACATACTTAAACACATACATTGCAAATTAATAATATAAAGTTTGTAAACCCGTAAAAAAACATAAGTCGAGGAGATGTACCATTGAATAGGTCTTTTAAAATTATCCGTGAGTAATTTTTGCAGTCATTTTATTCAAGTTCAAACACGATTCCATAGCAAGGAGTTTATTAGGGCCTACTTTTCTTATTTATACTCAAATGTTTTTGCAGTTAGATTTTAGTTTTTATCGTAAGCTTTATTTTATTACATTATTTACTACTTTATTTGTGGTCTAGTATACGAAATTGCTATTGACGCTATTGTATTCCCAAGTGTACGTGAAAAATAGTTTTTCTGTAATACTTAAAGTAACCGTTTCTACATTATTTTCGTGAAATGGTCGAGAAGAAGACTCGTAGTAATCCCCCGCGCGATATGAGCAGCCAAGGGGAGACGCCCCTACTAATTTTAGGTGATTGAATGTGAAATTTCGTACAAAAGAGGCTTTAAGAGGCTTGAACTTGTTTTTAAACATCACGCAACAAAATCTCGTTTTAAAAAAGGCTTCTAATAAATGTTTTTTGTGGATGTTAACGTTTAAAGCTTAAAATGCTTCCTTTAATGAAGTTAGGCAGCCTAATTTACTTTATTTATAAGTTTTCTCTTTTTGAAGGCAGTTCGTAGACAGGGTTTGGATTTAATTTTGTTACTTAATTTTACATGACGTTCGAAGTTGTTGCCGAAACTTGACGCTAAGTATTAAATACATCATTTTCAGTAGCGAATTGTGGTTGAATATTTTGTAACTTAGTATTCGCATTATATATCTCCCACGAAGGCTTACTCTTAGATACTTCAAGGCGGTCTTTTGTAGCTCGCTATAGATGGCACCACACACGCACACACATAATTACACGTTCCTTACTTTACCTTTTGACCCAGCTCGGGTACTGAAACATTCAGCTTTTACATTCCACTCGTTGTCCATTTGCTCTCGTGTTTCGGTTTCGGATTAGGACCGTTAGCGGTCCATACTTGTGTTTAATTAAAAATAATGTCGGAGGCAGTGTTTCCTCCACAATAACGCCCGGTCGAGATGGCTTGTTATATAAATTTCTGCCGACTCCTGGGGGACGGGCGAATAAGGCGAGGAAGAAACGGTAGTGTGAGTATATTATACCCATTTTCTGGGTCGTCCTTCCTACAAATACGTTTTACGCGGAAGCCAGTCGAACCACCCCAGACGACTGAAAATGTATCTTACGTGCCCCTAACAAGGGCGGGTTTCGGTTGGAGAGGCCACGGTCCCGGTTAAAGGTATTTATTTGATTAGGGTGTCAGGCGTATCACCGCGAGAGTGTGAGCGTCGAGGTTTTGGATCAAATTTGCGTATTTCGATTTTTTGTTATAACGCAGTAACGCACCCTCTTTACGGATCCAAGTGATTTTTGTTTTCGCGGCATGTTTACCTTCGACGTTTGTCTTTGCGGAGTAACTTATACCGTGAATACTGAATTGTTATCGTAAATCCGTATTAGAATTCATATCGAGTCCGCTGGAAGCCCCTTCATCTCTTTCATGGGAAAGGACCTCTATAAATCAACTAAAAAGACGTTAATATTTGAACTCTATACAAAAAGTGCGACGTCGTTGGAGAATAACACTTTCTGTGCTGACAAGGGCCGGTTCTGCCGCATTGTCACATACAAACATTGGTACTGGCAGCATGCAAACTAACTCGGCGTCTGGTCAATATGAAATGTAACAAAAAATAAAAGTGCCGGTCGAAATGAACGGTCCATCGATCTCCGGTGACGCGCTCCCGGATTTTCCATTGGGAAATGAATTAGCTGAGAGCCGAAGCGACGAATTTACATTTTTATTGACAAGCAATCTATTTCCCAAGCACGGCAATTGAAGTTAAGAATCTTTTATGTAGCGGAAAATATGTGAAGGGTTGAGGGCGCCGTAAATTTTGGATAAATTTAAATAACCCCAGCAACCTTTTTTTGACAACGTTCCCTGCATACGTTTATGCTGGTCTTAGTTACATGGTTTGCGATTTTAAATTAAGATAATTTATTTAACAACTTTTACCATTATATTAACACAAGTTGAAAATCACTTGTAACCTTTCTGTTACATCGTGACTACTTTTGATACTAAATTATACAAGTAAAGGAGGTATCAGGGCTTTTTTGGCGTCTCGTCTCTACAGCATCGTGAAAGCTAAACAATTTTTTTAAATATATATTTTTTTCTTTTTTTTTCTTTGTGGTTTGGTTTTTACCATGTTTCTTAGCGCTATCGCTACATGAAAGTAAGCAATAAAATAATGAAAAAAAAATTGGTTGCCTGTAAAGTCGGTATACGGGCGAAAGTTTTACGTGACAACGACTTTGAGTGGTAAAATAATTTTAATGTGAATATTCATTCGTATAGTAGGAAGAAGGACGTGTAAACTTGTATGCAGGCGCCTAAGCGAAATAGAAGCGCAAGACATGAACCGGTGTGTATGCCTATCTCTCTCACTCTCTCTCTCTCGCTCTGTCTCTCTCGCTCTTAGGCGGGCTAACTGTGCTCGAGTGGAAGGGACGCGTGCCTTTCACTTTTTATGTCTGTCTCTCTCGCTCTTAGGCGGGCTAACCATGCCCGCGTGCCTCTCACTCGCTCTCATTGTGAGCGCATAACGTGAGCGGAGCGTAACGCAGTTTCTTGAAGTGTCACCCGGCAAACCAATTTATAAGACGTTGTCACGTCAAAAAGAAATATCCCACGAGTTACGGTTAGCCTGACTTCAAAGATAATATTGGTCTCGGGGGGGAGGGGGTATAATATTGGTCTCGGGGGGGAGGGGGTATACGTGACGTCTGTACTTAGTTGGGGGCAATAACTAACATCGACCTTCGAGCCTACTGAGGGTACCTATACCTAATTCATATGCCTAATATTTAGAAAATATCTTGAGGAAAACATTTGTTTGAAAGATAATAAACAAAAAGAAAGAAGACATCTACTCTCTTTCTTACTTTCACACACACTATTTTACAAAAAGTGTATTTATTTAATGTGTGTCTTCGCAGAAGTGAAATGGTCGCTGGCTCAGAATTATGCTGAGGCGTTAGACACCTGGCAGCACCGATTTTCTGCCAGAACCGTCTGTGACTCACGGAATAAATAAATGCGTAACTAAATAATAAATTTAATAAGCATATGCAGTGAATAAAAAAACATTCCTTTTTGCTTTTGTTTAATGATAACGACTTAGCATCGGTTAAAATGTTGATAATTCACGCGTTATAGTCAGGTAGTGCGTCAACTGTAATATTTTAAAATACTGTTTTTCGAGCGCCCTACTTAAAATCTAATTAACCTTATCGGTTTTACGCGCACTACTGCCAATCAACACTTTAACACGTCGAATGGCAGCCATTCCTGTAGTGTTCCATAGAATATAGTCGAATAATTGTAAGATAATATTTAGCAAATTGATGACACTGTCACCAAAATTTGGGGTGTGATTTTCTACGCCAATCTCATCCGTGAAGTGATCATTGCACTCGGGGAAACAGTCATAACTTTATCCGTTCGCTAGCAGGCATAATACAGAGTCGGGCGTCTGACTTATGTCGTGAGATGTCTGTACACTCGTGTGTGCAGTTCTTCAGTTAGCGCACTTAATAAGTGAGACAGTGCACCCAATAATTGAGACAGCGCACTCAATAAGTGAGACATAAGTGAGACAGTGCACTCAATAAGTGAGACAGTGCAATCAACGAGTGAGACAGTGTACTCAATAAGTGAGACAGTGCACTCAATAATTGATACAGTGCACTCAGTAAGTGAGACAGTGCACTCAATAAGTCAGTTAGTACACTCAATAATTTTGTAATTATGCTAAATAAGTTAGTTAGTACATAAGATGCGGCGTAATCCTTTCAAAATTGGCAATCAAATGCGTGGCTAATGGTTACAACTGGTGTGTGCACATTAACGTGAAACAGGCAAAAGTAAAAGCGTAAAAGTTACGCATCCCGCATAAATGTCACCGGCACAACGCCGATACGGCGGCTCATCTACAAATTGACCCGAAAACGTAGAGTAATTATTTAAACCGTCATATAAATTACTGCTCAAACTTTTCACGCCCGGGGTCGTGCGTCTGTGTGGGTGAACTGTGCTTACACCGTACACCAGGCGCGTGTAAGGGTGCACGGACTGAAAATGGTTTCATCATTTCATTCCTCCATCCTTTTTCAGCATTGTATAACTAACGTATATGTTGCGTTGCAGATTAAAAGTTGCATTCTGTTGAGCGGATTGAAAGCTTATCTGAGAGGTGGGTGAATTGCAAAAAGCTCTATGCGTTATTTTTCACTTGATTTTATACGAGCAAATAACAATGGAAGCGCTCACGTTCAGAAAGTAAATTAAAAATACATTGCTATTAAATAACTTAAAACTAATAAAAATACAAATAATTTTTGAAATGAAGATGTTCAAAAATATATTAATTAAAGCACTTCATTGAAACTGCGAAATGTTTTCATAATAATAAAACAATAATCGAATGCCTCAAGATTATTCGCTTACATCGCATCACCAAACATAGTAAACGCAACAAATCCCTTGTAAACTTACATTTTAATATTCAACAATGTGGCGAGCAGCCTCTGTAATTCCTCCGTATACTACGAGTACACTGGGGTAAGTATCAGCTTGAAACATATTTAGCTTTGTTCCTTTCACTACGGTTAATCTGTCCCGTTTCCTCCCGTGTCAAGTGCAGATAGACTTTTTGGGTCGGGCGCGGGGGTGGGGCGGGTGGGGGCGGGATTCCACCCTTCCTGATGATGAAATATTGTACACGTGGTCTGATTTTGAATGACAACGTTTTCCTCGGTCGCGCGGGAGCTACTTCCAACGCGACGTTTTATAGCGAATTGAGGATTTGCACGACGTAATGATCATCCCATTTTTTTACTATATTTCCACAATTTTCCTTTAGCGCTCTTTTGTTCTACATCGCCGTTTCCACTATTTTTTTTACCGGGGCAAGTACCTGCTTATAGCTAATGATAATTTACGAGTGTTTCAAGAAAGTGGCTGGGGGTGGGATGGACCCCAAAGGCCCTATGACCCGTGTCCTTGGCCGGCTTGTTTATTAATTCGTGCCCGATGCCGCCCGCCCGGCGACCCACCGCCCGCCCTAACCTTAATAGGCGGGTTACAACACAGCTTTTAAATTTCACCCAGATTTCAAATTAAATCGAGAGTATCTACTTTGTTAACCATAGAGACTATTAAAATAACGCACGACTGGTGAGGCCGAGAGATAAAAAAGTTAAAAGCAGAGTAAGTATTTTTCACACGGAGCCGAAACACTTTAATCTCCTGCGAGTGTATCGGCGAAGAAGGCCTTACTATTTATTCCCTTCTTATTTTCACCTTCCAAATGGTAAATAAAAACGTGAACACATCGAGAGAATATGGACGCACGACGGTCGGGATGGGGTTCATTTTCCAATGGCTAGATATCAGTCGACGGATCGGTCCGCAAACCAGTCAAGTGATTAATTCGCCCCTTACCTCAAGAGGAGATTTATTGGTTCCGCCGTACGCAAAACTGTGGGTAGGTAAAAAATCTCTATCGAAAATTGAATAGGAAAGTCATTTTGGAGGCCGCCGACTCCTGATACGCGCGTTCGCTTTCACGGCTATCTTCATTTTATTTACCGAAGTGGGTAGAGTAAAACACCTACCTAATACCCTTTCAATGATGACGCCGAGTCAAAAGTAAACATTCAGTGATTCCTGCCGCCTTTTTGAAACTGAATAATCGGCAATGAAATTGGACATTTATAATATGGCCTTTTGTGCTTAGAAAGAAGCGGCAATATCATCGCTAGAAGTCCACTAAGTAATAAGTGTACGTAGCAAAAACGTAACATTTATTACAGACTAGCTGCGACTTCGTCTGCGTAGAATTAGCAATTGATATGTATATGGCTATCCCCCGGGAACTATGCAATTTTCCGGGATAAAAAGTAGCCTATGTTTTAATCTAGGGTACCTGCTATCTTCGTTCCAAATTTTATCCAAATCCGTCCAGTCGTTTTAGCGTGAAGAAGGAACAAACATACACACTCACTCACTCACATCGTCACAAACTAGTAGGAATAGGATTAAAATTAGGAAATGGGATCAAAACTACTAAATTACAAAGTATGTAAATTCATTCGAAGAAACGTATGGACTTGATAACTCAGTTTATTATTATTCAAAAGATGCATGTTTAGTTAGCTGAGCCATAGAGGCACATTGTACGTATAATTATTAGGATCAACGAAATCATGTAGATTCCAGAGTCCATATCAATGTTAGATATTCATTTCTTTCTCTCGACAATTTTGTTAATAGCTTACTAGCTGTTGCCCGAGACTCCGTCTGCGTAGAGTTTTGTTATCGCTCGCTTCGCACGCTATATTATACATACATTATGAACCTTCCTCTTGATTCACTCTATCTATTAAAAAAACCGCATCAAAATCCGTTGCGTAGATTTAAAGATCTAAGCATACATAGAGACAGACAGCGGAAAGCGACTTTGTTTTATACTATGTAGTGATAGTGATATTAAGTAGGGATTCAAACTTAAACCAGTAGGCTTATTGTCTAACTCGCTCGCAATCGCCATCGTGTTCATTTTGACAGTATATGTATGGGCTGACAATTGGCATCGGAATCAGCTAGCTGTCACATTCATACAAGAACTGTCAAAATGAACACGATGGCGATTGCGAGCGAGTTAGACAATAAGCCTACAGACATACTAGAAAAATCAATACGACATAACGAACGAAACTGTAACTAACATTTTGTAATATTTCGGATGCGGTTATCGCAAAAAAATCGGGACAACAGGAGGCTCGACCTGCCGACATTCCCGTAATATGTTTGGGGATGGATCCCTCCCCGGGAGGGAGTTTTTATTTTCGATCTCACCCCGCGTGGACATACGTGCCGCAGTGTTTGGCGTAAATAACAATGATAAAAAGTTTTGATTGACTCTTTGGGCTTATGATATTGTAATGTTTGAAGAAAATTGTAGTGTAGACTACTATTGTAATGTTTGAAGAAATTGTAGTGTAGCTTGTAAATTGTTGTGTAACAGTGTGACGAGGTGTTAATAATTGTAGAATTTGTAGATCCATTATTTAAAATCGATTTGTTCAAGATCAAAAGTGTGGCGATAAAAAAAAATACTTAGTTGCGTGATAATTCATTGGGTTTATACTTAGTTTTAATTAATTAGAATTAAGGTAGATAGATAAACTAGTACTTAGAAGGTAGTTGTGAAAATGATCATTCTCATCAACCCGCCAAGTTGACGGATGAAGGGAATAAAAACTAATTGCTGAGGGTGAGAATGGTCATTCGGGCTAGATATTTCGCGTGAAGCGGTTGTTGATATATAGAGGTGTCGATAAAAAGTAATAAAAAAGGCGATTATTGGATTGACGAAGTTTGATTTACCACAGTTGCTTTGACCGATGAGAAACGTCTCGAAATTTTAAAATCATTAATTTAATTAAAATAATTTTGAAATAATTAGTTTAGTGAATTTTTTTATGATTTTTTTATTTCTTTTTAAATTTTTAAATAACAAAATTGTAGATATATTTTTGATTTTTGACGAGGCTTTGGTCACTCCAGGTGATCATGTCAGCCTCATGATATTATTTAATTATTTACATGTATTTACACTGTACAGTTGTCCTTGAGGCATCAATTAATTATAAATTACTCGCATCTAAAGCACAGAAGAAAATAACGTCATGCAGATAAAAACATAAAGATTTGTGTGAGGAAACAGGCATAAACATAAGCAGGGAAGGCAAAAGTTTTACTATTTTCTATAATGCTTTCTAAGCTGTGTAGGTACTCCTACTCCACAGTAATCAGTCTTCACTTGTTCACCAAACTGTAATAAACAAACTCAACTAACCTTTTTAATAATTACACTAGCCAAAGAACAAATCTCCCCAAAACCCGGAATCGCTCCCTTATCGTATAAATTGTGGGTATCTGTGATTCGCTTAGTCTGTGGCAGAGATCGCTTCCCTTTGTTCCGAAGTATTCCTTGTTTGCGGGGCGAGCTCCATTTCCGGTGACGATCGAATCACTCTGTTAGTGGTCCTAATGTCAAAATGATTTTGACACTTGGAACTTGGTTTAAATTTGACAGTTAAAAATGCCACCGATTTAGGATTTCGTACCCAAAGGGTAAAAACGGGACATAAGGTCTATAGGGATATAAGGTCTTTTCATTCATAACTGTCCTATTTGGTAAACAAAATTCTAACCTCAAACCGTCTCTGTTTTGTTATTTTTTAACCATTTCATCGTAAATAAAGGAGCTGGAGATAAAATATCAGTAAAAAATTATGTACAAAATATTGCCTCAGGTTTATTTGATAACAAATACACGTTATCTTTACAAAAATTCGTAAATTGAGGTTAGAATTTTGTTTACCAAATAAGGCAGTTAAGAATGAAAAGACCTTACTTCCATGCAGCTAGCTTATTACGTAACTCGCTCGCAATCGCCATCGTGTTCATTTTGACAGTTCTTGTATGAATGTGACAGCTAGCTGATTCCGATGCCAATTGTCAGCCCATACATGAACTGTCAAAATGAACACGATGGTGATCGCGAGCGAGTTACATAATAAGCATGCTGGTCTGGGAGCTAAGAAAAAACATAGAATGTACCAGTTGCCTCTCTTCCCGCGTTAGGTACCTAAGGGATAAACCATGATTTATGTATGTACTAGCTTCTGCCTGCGACTTCGTGTAGAATTAGCAATTGGTATGTTTATGGCTATCCCGCGGGAACTATATACATTTTCCGGGATAAAAGGAGCCTATGTTTTAATCTAGGGTACCAACTATCTTCGTTCCAATTTTTTTCCAAATCCGTCCAGTCGTTTTAGCGTGAAGAAGGAACAAACATATACACTCACTCACGCACATCGTCACACATCGTCACAAACTTTCGCATTTATAATACATATTTGTAGGATTTGCGTCTCTGAATACAGCCGTTAATGTTCTTCAGATCCCACACCACACTTGTTTCTATTAATTTTAATTGTCCCAATGTTTGCTAATAAGCAAGGTCGTGTCAGCCGAGGTCAAACAGTGAAATGTTAAATATAGGATCGCGTGCTAGCCACCGCTGGACACAATACAAACTTAGTTTCCGGAACCTTT
This sequence comes from Pandemis heparana, assembly GCA_963854515.1. Taxonomy (NCBI): domain Eukaryota; kingdom Metazoa; phylum Arthropoda; class Insecta; order Lepidoptera; family Tortricidae; genus Pandemis; species Pandemis heparana. The sequence goes on along the minus strand of OY978011.1, from coordinate 7,857,400 downwards.
TGCTTGTTCAACTCCAATTGTGTTTCGAAGTGAGTCCGAATCCGAATATAGCTCAGTTTTGGTACTTGCGGACATCAATTAAGGTTTGAACTTTGAAAGGGACGTAGCTGTAAGAAAAGAAAAGACATAAACACCGAATTATTCTAGTTTCTTTTCGCTAAGGAGTGTGATGTTCTTAAAAGCTTTTGTGTAGGTGCAGAATTAAGACCGGATCTAATCCTAAATTTAAATTTAAGTGTAGTTTTTAATTACTAACATAGGTGTATAAGTACCTACTAACAAAATATAGATAATTGTAAAAAATTGTCTGAAATAAATTATTATTATTATTATATTTTTATAATCCGATCGAATCGGATCGGATTTAATCTGTAATTGAAGTAAAGTTATAAATTCTATACGTAAGGTAACGGTAAATTCGGAAAATATTCGAATAAATACTATAATTTATAAAACGTGGGTAAATTTCACCATGTAACTACCGTAAAACTCAATCATAGTTACCCAAACGGATAACTGACGTATAAAAGTCGAGTGATGCTCGACATGCTTGCTCGTTTTCATGTGACGACGAAAACGAGGGTAGTTGTGCGCCGCTGTCAGTTGCTGCGGCGCGCAGTGTTCGTTTCGCTGCCGCCGGTGCGAGCAGCATACGTGAGTTATCCGTTTATGTAATTATGAGGTGGGTAAGTTATTGAAAGGTAAAAGGTAATACAATAGAAGTTAGAAATCGCATTGCAACTTCTCAGTAAACAAACATTCCTATGTAAGTAATTGTATTTATTAGGCGAGACGGTCGGAACATTTGCTGGCAAGTCCAACTCTTTGTCGACAGGTTTATTCCGTCCTCGGCTCGCTATGGAGCCAGTCGGTCTGTTACACTTTTGTTATTCACAATTCGACTTGAATGTGGACAAAATGGGGGATATAGTAAAGGAAACTGAACTAAATATGCAGTATTTTAGTAGTTTTTTTTTATGAATAGGAAGGAAAACGAGCAAGTGGGTCACCTGATGGTAAGTGATCACCACTGCCCATAGACACCCGCAACCCCGGAGGGATCGCAGATTTTTTGAAAATGTATAGTTTCAATGACAAATGCAAATGCATGATGAATGATGACGATAAAAAATTCTGATTCTGATTCATGCTGGTATGGGAGCAAAGAAAAAAAATAAAATGTACCAGTTGGTTTTCTTCCCGCGCTGGTAATAACTCATTGAGGGAATCCGCGAAAATCGTAGGAATCAGGTTATAGGTTGCGGGTGGTAGGGCCTTGCGCAAGGTCCGTCCAGATCGCTACCACCATCTTACTCGCTAATGCTGCCACTAAGCAGCAGTGCTTGCACTGCTGTGTTCCGGTGTGGAGAGTAAGACAGCCGGGGAAATTATGGGCACAAGAGCAATTTCATCTAAGTCCTCTAGGTTGGCAACGCATCTGCAATCCCTCTGGGGTTGCGGGTGTCTATGGGCAGTGGTGATCGCTTACCATCAGGTGACCCACTTGCTCGTTTGCCTTACTATTCACATAAAAAAATAAAAATAGGCGATGCGGCTAGCAACCCATCACTATTTTGATTCCTTTTCCACGTATACACCTGCAATCATGCTAAACGTGGCTTTTAGGTCTTGTTAACTTAATCTTTATCCTTTATGTAGTGACAGATCACTCCATAAGGGATAAAGATGTGATTTATGTATCTATGCAAAATTTATGCCAGTGTTATTCTTTTTTAGAGCTCCGTTTAAGCATGCATTCCGTGTTGGCATCAGCAGGCGGATATACGTACTCGGCGCCCTCCCACAAAATATCAATAGAGTGACGTTATTAGGGCGAAGTGAGACTGCAATACCCCTGATCACTTTGGGATGGGGGCTTTCACAGACACCGTGCTGTAGGAATCCCCGTCGTCCTCCGCTGAAATTTCTTTGGATTTCTAATAGAGACTCCTTTCCACGTCTGAAAACAGACAACAGCCGTTGATGTGGCCGCTGTTGGCCAGGGTGCACCAGTTTAAGCGATAGGCACTTGTCCCACCGCCGGCGAGTAGCGAGTGTTTTTTAGTATGGAACTTTTGTCGCCCGGCGACAAAAGCGACAAAATTTCCATACTAAAAAACGCTCGCTTCTCGCTCTCGCTACTCGCTGGCGGTGGAACAATAAGTGCCTTAGTCTTACACTCTTCATGACGCCTACGTATCTGATAAACAGGAAACATCGTACTATTTAGGTATCCGAGAGGTTACCGACGTCTTCGTTAATATTTATTTGACTCCCAGCTGCATCTAAGTAGCATATCCAAGGCTACTTTTTAATTTACATGAATAGCGAAATCTGCCATACAGTATTTTTTGCTAGTCAAAACGTTTGTGAGATATTTCCACAGATCGATCACTGGGACAGGTGACGGCGAAATATGTTATTGTTAGAATGCGTTGCGTTTCTCACGTGTGCAGGCCTTTCACTTACCTTCCTGTGGCTTACGAAATAATAAGCTACCGAATATCTAAAATCTACGTATTTCCAACCTACTGCTTTGGCGTTAAGAGTGCGCTGAGCTTCTGACGAGGTTGGGTTATGTTTGCGAAACATATTTGAATTTATTGTTGTCCATGTGTGGCAGTCATTCTGTTTTTTAGTTTAAAGGTCAGTTAATGTACGGTACCTACTGCAGCAAGCTCTACTCCACATAACGCTTAGTTGCTCTTGAGTTTTTAGAATAGTTTTAGTAGCTTTCTAGCTATCTGTTAATAGTTATGTTTTCTAGGTTCTTTTATTTTACAAGGCAGAATTCTACCTCTGTTTAAGTTACCTGCACCACATTTTGTACCCCACAAGATAATACCGTAGAACTACACAATAGCCGAATTTTATTACCTGATCTTTGTATTTTACCTGTCACGTCAGCCGATTTCGCACGATTCCTGTACGAGCCCCGAATAAACTTGAATAAACGATTGTTGCGCTGGCGCACCGGATACGCCCCGATCACAAACATGTGCGATCGGCGGTACCAAAGTGATTTTTAATACATTACGTGCTTTGTTAATTTATTTCGATTTGTGAGCATCCGGAATGCGCAATGGACTGGGAGTTTTGTCATCGCGTCGCCAGGGTGCATAGACAATGCCTGGGGCGAGAGGCAGCAGTTCCTGTGAGAACGAAGCCGATTTTTTACCAAAAAGCGGATGTCCTTCGATCGACCGGTTATGAAAGGTGTTGAACATATGTTTGCCGTTTGCTCCGGTTCTAACCGATTGTGAGTGCTGTTAATTTGAGCCATTTCGGTAGTAAACTGTAAACTCAATTCTATGGGAGGTGTTTTTCTTTTCTTAAGCTTGTAGTCACGTTTTTTAATTTAGGACCCATTTTGCAAAATAATCCTTTAAATTGTCATACGAGGTGACGGTTATTTAACCTTAAGTGGGTCGTAAATTAAAAAACGTGACGTAGGTACCTAAATTCTCTGCAAAATCTCTCGTGTGGGCAGGTCAAACCAAGTACTCATTGAATTTGATTTGTCTGGTACTGTCCAGGTCAAAAATATGGACTTGCGCAAGGTTGCGAAAATATGTGTACATCAGTCTCATCGCCACAGTCATAAGGTATTTAGGTATACATATTTTTGGCACTTTATTCGTATACATGTTTGATGACCTTGACTGTACTTACATTTTACAACGGTATTCTTTGTATTATTTTGAAACTGGTCCATCTTCGCCAGAATTGTTAAGACAAGATACCTGGCGCTTTACTTAAATGGATGAATGACATGTAAAATACGAGGCGAATTAAGTATTAAATTAATGCAATTGACTTCATTCGTCCTGCGCTGGCAACACTCGCTTAGATCACCTGCGCGGGATCACCTGTCGGCAAATACTTCGCGCGTGCTGGTTAATGATTGATTACTTTTCTGACCGCTCTTTAACTACCTTCAAGTTTCAAATTTCAAGTGTCGAAAAATTACGTTTGGAAGGTTAGGGAGGAGGTGAGGTGAGGTAGATGGGGGTGACTTTTTGACACTTGAAACTTATAGAGGAGCGCCTGAGACGTAGCATTGAACTGAAACTCGAATAACGCTCATTGGTAACTCATTTTGTTTATCTTTTTCATACGGAAACGTTTCAAAAAGGACACAGTCAACCCATGACAGTATACAGTGTTACGCATAGTTAGAATATTTGTAATACATATTTTATTTATCACCCGATGGTCCCAACGGAACTCCAGCGCAGAGCGTAGGCTTTGAGGCCAGCATAATGTTCGTGACAATTTGTCTTTAAATAATTATTTCTTTTGTTTTTACTTTTTGTCATTGTTACAAATATTATACTTTTCTTACTTTCTTCCAAGATTATAAACACACTCACTCACAGACATAGAAGAAGACAAATTGTGTAGGTAAAGGTAAATAGGTATCTAGTTGTGTTATATTAAAAACAGATGCTTGCCTATTGCGTACGTAAAAAATGGCGAAGCATAAGTCGATTTGGGTGACTGGGTTCCATGTTCCATCTTGTCTTGGACATCTTTGTAAAAAAATGCATATTTTACACTTTTTGTCTACGGAAGGTAGGTTTAATTTTTTCATACATTGCTTAAATAATTATATTAAATTAAGCGCATTATGTCATAAATTTATATTAATTAAATACTCAGTTATACTATTACTTAAATAATCTTATACAAATGTTTCTGAAGACGATTGGTACCTAAGTATCTTAGGAATACCAACACAATAACACAGCTATCTTTAACACAATCGTTTCTTCTACTCTTTACTATTCTCTTTTCTAATGTTTGTACATGTACCGGAAGACGCAGCATAGGAAGAAGATGGACTGAAGACCTGAGGAACCTGATGAAGGTCGTGGGAGTCCGCCGGATGAGGGCCGTGCTAGACCGATCTTTACGGCGCTCTTTTGGCAGATCATGATGAATGTTTGTATGCACGCAAGTTTTTTTCGACCTGATCAGGATCGCGGGATCGCGGTGGATGCGGAAGGCACAGGACCGGTCCGAGTGGAGAGCCTTCGGGGAGGCTTATGTCCAGCAGTGGACGTCTTTCGGCTGATATGATGATGATGAAGTTTATAAATGACTTAGATAGTCCAATTGACTACTGTGTTGAACACAAAGTACGATTTAATACGTCGATTTTTTAAACAAATAATTTATATTCAGTGTGCGTTCGTAATTTGAACCTCATCCCACGGGCCCCCACAGGCGTGCACGCGACAACAAAAGGTGCGCGGACACGTGCGCCCGCGCAGATGTCGATGCACATGTGTGTCTCTCGGTTAATAGGCTAACACTAGACCAGCTGATAGAGGCTTCTAGATTTGAACCAGAATAAATGGCGCAAAACTACATTGCTCATCTATAAATAGTCTTCGTTTATCCTTTCTGGACGGCTCGTTATAATAATCATACAAGTAGTAACTGAAAAAATCGTGGGCTCGCATAAATTAGCTTTATCGATACCTAGGTATAGTATTACTAACTTGACTAAAGAAACCTCCCTCGCATTGATCGATTAATCATAGGTACGTAAAAAAAAAAAAGTAAATAATGCCTTAAGTAGGTAGGTACATCATTTTGGAAAAGAGCTGCTACTTTTCAAATTGCTGAACTGATTTTTACAAACATAGCTAAGAAAGAACTACTGCAAGGAAACTGTCTTTTGAATAAAAAAAAACGCATCGACACACACACACACAAGCACATATAGGTACATCGACGTCAAACTTAAAAACCCCACTTTTTGCGTTTTGCGTCTAGGTTTGAAGGTTTTGGGTTCAGTGTAGCTATCACGGAAAGTTTCGCTATGACGATTCGTCTGTTTGTTCACAGCTTAGCTTAGTTAGACACTACAAAATGAGCTGTAGGTATTAGGCCTGTGCACATTATTGAATTATCAAATTATTTTTATCTTACATTAACACAACGACAATATGACATGACAAATGATTAAGTGGTAAATTCATAAATTTTACAAAAACTGTGATACCTACCTAAAGTACATAAATTGAAGTTGTTTTCGGTCTCGTAGGTATAAATGTCTCATATTGCCATTTTTCGATTCAGGCAGGGAGCCAGGAGGGGGAAATTTTCGGTTGTAAACTATTTGTGCGCCAAATTTCATCAATATCTTTGTACTTGTACAGCTGTTTTAGCGGAAAAACGTAAAAAATATACAAACACACAAGCACACTTACAAACTTTCGCTTCATAATTAGGAATAGTTGGGATTTAAATAAACCGCTACCCAACTCAAAAAAATGCACTAAACCTAAACACCAAAACACCTTTCATTAGAATGTCCTTAGGTACTTAGGTATTTCACGAAAAAATTGTTATCAAATTGCTTTGTTCAATCAAAGTTGCCTTAAATGATAAAATTGTACGACAAAAGGGCCCACGATAATTAACACTTTAAAAACGATTAAACTACATTTTTATTTTTTACACTAATTATAATTATTCACGAGCGTATAATTTACACAAAAAAACCTGTTGACAACTGCTTTACGTTAAGCGTCACTTGTCACCGTTTCCCGCCAAAATGTACATTGCACAGCACATTGCAAAGTGGACTTTAAACTATGTGAATAAACTCGATTTTGGCATAACGGGAAAGCGACGTGTCGTCGACAGCGGAGCGGCAACATCGCGTGTGGCGGCGTATGGCGCTGTCTCGCTCGCACTCGTAATGTGTGACGCGTGCAGACTTGCTGTGGAGTGTGGATTGTGGCGCGTCAGTGTGGAATCAACAGAGTAAGGGGCCACATTGTCGTTGCAAAAATTCTGACCGCTACTCAAGAATCACCATTACGTAAGTCTAACCTAGTATTTAATCAATCATTAAAGCGTGTTGTATTTGCATAGGTTTATACAGGTTCCTACTTTACAAAACGACATAGTGACCTCTTTACCCATTTCCTAGCATTGTTCTAAAGATTTCAATGTTAGTATTTTTTATTGAGTTTCTATCGTACCTATAATGTTTTCTTATCGTTTTTTCTAGCCAATCTTTTGTTCAAATAAAGTATTAAAGAGCTATGTATTTCATAAGTAGGTACCTACCTACAATTTGTTCTGCGTGCACATAATTTTTCTTGTTTCCGTGGTTAGATTAAGCCGGATTCATTTTCTTCTGTTTCACAATTGTTTTTTTTTTCTTTTTTATTAGGACAGCCATTGGTCAATTTTTCCATTGTTCGGTTACTCGGTCAAAAGACCCCCCCCTTCCCCTCCTGACGGGTTCTTAGCCAACATTTCACAAATGGTTCTTTTATTGTGATAAATCGTAAAAGTCACAAGTGACAAATGTCAAAATGTTTTTAAAATTGATCTGCCGTTGACCAAGGCGGGCAGTATCAAACAGCCACGTGGTTGTTTCAATACGATAATGAACACGTGTTAAAAACGTAAACGGATGTTTAGAAGCCTATAAAATATTATTTAAGTACGTACCTATTTATTATTATTATTATTTAATTTTGGCAGGACCATGAGGGAGAGCCAAGAAATTATGATACAATTTGTAAAGATTGTACAAAGGTTTCCGGTTCTCTATGATAATAAAATGCCCCATCGGACCCAAGTCTGCATGGAGGCTTGGGAAAAGGTTGCTGAAGCAGTAAGACACGAGCTCAAAGAAGATTGTACAGGTAAACGTTTGTTTAATACCTAATTTGAAACAAGTGGAAAAAAACCTTTTTAAATACTAGCTTATTTTGCTGACTGTACTTGCATTGTCACCCGTTCTACATTATGTGTACCAAATTTCAAGTCAATCGGACCAACCGTTGAACATTTTGATCCTGCGGAGACGGTCCTGGCATAGAATAAGTAAGAACATAGTAGAACGGAATCTCCCGCTCCGGCCGGACTCAAGGTCACGATTTACAGTACTTGTTAAACGAGCGGCTCAGTCAGGCTGCCACGGCCGGCGTCGCCGCACGCGTGTTTGGCATTTTTGCGCGTTCCGTCCCGTAGGTACTCATCTTGGAAACAATAATTACAATGGTGTCAAGTAATACTTACTTAAATCCTCTTAAATGGCTTCATTTCGTATGGCACTTGTAATAACTTCTTCCTTAATATAATATGTAGGTACGTACCTAATGATTTATAAATTTCATATTTTGTAAAACTAGAATAAAATAATGATTTCAAAGTAAATAAAAACTTATATTTTAGCGATATATATTGCACCAAATAAACCTTTCCTTTCTTTCTTTCTTTCTTTTATATTATCTTTAGACGTAAGTATAATATTTAACGGTAAGCAGCCCTAGCAATACGCCTGGACGACAGAGGGGCGTAACGACGTGAAGGGGGAAGTAGGTATATAAAAGGCGGCGTTTTGGACGCGGTCAAAAGAGATTCCCTTCTACCCTGTTATTATCTATTCTATGGTCCTGGGGCCTTACCATGACGTCCTAATTCCGACTCAGTTCAAGTTTTAGCTGTCACTTTTAGTATGAATCTGACAGCTTGCGAACCTAAACTGAAACGCATTATGACGTCATGGTAAGGCCCCTGGCCGGGCCACCAGAAGTCCGCTATCAGATTATTTATTATCATCCGACTTACGCAAGTACTTACTACCTATGCAGAATTTCAACTCAATCGGTTGAAAATATAAAATAAACCTACTTACATCAAAATTGAGTAGCAAGATTCCACATATAATTACAAAATAATTACAAATTATTATTATTGCTAGTATTTGCGGGTTAAATAAAAGCTTGTATTATAGGTAGAAGAATAAATATCTTAAATGAAATATCTTCTAGGATATTTAATAGGTATTAATAGATATTTTCTAAAAAATGTAAAGGAAACCATCATTATTTTGTTTTTTTTTTCACAGTTGACGAGATAAGAATAAAGTGGAAGGGGGTAAGGTCATCGTTTTCCAGATTTAAGAAGAAACTGCATTTGGAAAATAAGGAAACAAATTCCAAGCAATATTACCTGTACGAAACATTAAAGTTTTTACATCCGCATACCAGACCTAAGTGGTAAGAATTTTTTCATCAAGTACTAATAATTTAACTTACCATAAGGAAAACAAAAAACCATTAAAAAAAATAGGTACTTACGGTCATGTCGTTTTATTCTGTTTTCAGGTATACTGGGCCGCAAAAAGAAGATGGTGAAAATGACAGTGAAAATGAAGACGAATGGGTTCAGAATATAACAATTAAAGCTTTAAAAGGAGGCATGCAGTCTACTCCAATTCGGACATACGGTAACACTAGAGACCCCTTAACACTTGACAAGAAACCAACGTGCCTTACAGAAAATTCCGAAGTAACCACTGAAGTAAAAATGGAACCTATAGATGATTATACAGAAACATCAAATACGAAAGTCGAAATCAGGAGTCCTTTAAAGAGAAAAAACAGTTCTGATGATAATGATGCTTGTTTATCCAAAACAAAAAAGTCCGAAGACAGTACCGACTTGCAGTTTTTCAAAAGTATAATGCCGGATATTGATCATTTTACTACACATGAGAAACGAAAATTTAAAATGGGGGTTTTAAAGTTGATCGACGAAATTGAAGAAAGTCGGAAAAATTCGAACGATGTGTCATCAGCACAAGAAGGAAACTAAAAACTGGAGACGACTTAAGTGTTGTTATTTTTCTATGACTTAATTAAATACCTTTATAATATTTTTTTTTCTTGAGTTTCATTTACTTTAGGTAGGTACTTAATTTAATAATTTGTATAGGACAATATTAATGCAGATGACACATAGTCTTACTACCAGTTTAACCAACATGATATATAATTAAGCGAACTACAAAGACAATAAACACACATACATACATACCTATATGCTAGATGGCCTGTCTTATACAGCACCCTGTCGCCTATTGAAAAAAATATCGCCGCCGCAAGCGCCGAGAGGAGGTGGGAAAGCCATGCCTCCAAGAGCTGGCGCCGTCAACGTCGTTTAAGCACGTGAATTTATCATTTCATATTGAACATCGTGTTCCTTCAGAATTGTATGGGCTATAGCGACCTATACTTAATTAATTATATTGTAATATACCTACACCCTCAGACGAAGTAAAAAGACTGGTTACGGTAGAGTGAGGCTGGTCTAAACTACGCCTTACAGTGTGTATATAGTTGTAGGCACATGTCTACTTAACCAAACTTTGCCAAGCAAACCACTTAAGCTACTAAATAACCCAAGCAAAGCGTAATTTAGACCAGCTTCATTTTTTAATCACGCAACTTCGTCTGTGTATTTAGTGTAAGCCTCCCTCACAATGAATTAGAGAATGTTCGTGATCGCTGACCTTCCAGATTTGAAAATGGCGTCGATATATCTCAGTACAGCCCTATGCACACACCACTCGACCCTGATTAGCATGTAAACGAGGAAGGAACATTCCGGGATGGAAGCAGCCGTCTTCTGACGCCTTCGCTAATTACTCCGAGGACATGCACGTTTATGAAGATAGCCAGTAAAGATTTTGAGGATTTTTTTTGATGAAAATTGAGTTTTTAAATACTGTATTGTTACCACGGCAACGCGCATGAGACGATATATGAAAAATCGGAGACTGTGTGTAAAATTTATGTGGAATTTTTGATTTTATTTGACATCTAAACTCTGACATCTGACAAATAAGTGTTCCTATGAGTACCGATGACGAAGACCATTTCGTGGTAAGTACAAACTTTAAAGCAAAAAGTACCCAACAGATTCCATCTCCTTGCAGTCCAGATTCTTTTAACCGATAACCAAAACACTTTTGAATTTTAACGTTATTATTACCTACCTAAGTAATATTTCAAAAGTTTCTCCCACAAATAGCTAAATATTTTACATGCATAATCTACATAAAATCTCAGCAAACAAATTCCATTGATAAACTCCCTCAATAACCAGATGAGTTTTCACTATCTTGCGGCCAATATATCCGCGTTCCAAACTAAAGTATTCATTACTTACCTTCTAATCAATAACCCTGTTAATTACATCTAACTGAGCTCGCACTGTTGCTTATAGATGTGTATACAAACAAACTAATTTCCCTAATAGTCCTATCAGCACCATGTCATTGCCAACTTAATTACTGCGTTAAATCCTTATGAGATCATTACATTACAAGGCCTTCGTTATTAGAATAGTTTCTTCACCGCATTGCGAATACGATATTGTCTATCTATATGTCGCAGTGGCCTTAGGGTTAGCTACACATTGCAATTTGTAAACATCAATCTGTATATTTTCATTCGAATGTCTTGATCGTTGATCTTATTTTTTAAGGAGCTCGATATATTATTTTCCTCAAAAAGGTATCAACAGGACGAATTACTACGAACATATTTATGTAGGTATCTTCTGATGGATTATAAGACAAAGAGACAACGTAGACAGTGGTATTCCGGAAAATGCTAACTTTAAACAACGTATAACGAAACGTACGTACTTAGTCACTTTTAATCTGACACAATGCTCTATGCTGACAGGAAAATGATGACGATGATGATTGTGTTATTATGGTCTCTCATCAGAGACTAGCTTTTGCAACCACTTGTCTTAGTAGTCTTGTGATGTAAATACCCTCAAAATCCCGTCACTCGCATCAAATGGTGATTTTTTTCACGACCGACACGTCGCATTTCCCCCTATCATTTGCCCGAAATTCATAATGTACTAATCTAATATGCCCGAATTTTACTTATTAAATATCAATCAATACATTTGTGTCTAATTGAATATATGTTCGCTGAACATAACTATTAACTAACAGATTTAATCCTAGCTACCCAGTAAACGGTATAAAGGCGGATCACACAATAATCCACCTCAGTTAACGGTATACGGTATAGCTCTTATGTACACATGTATGTACTTACATCAGGGTTTCTGAGCACGTGAACGTTGTCTTCCCCCCTTGACCCTCCCCCCTAACCATTATAGTAATTAGGATATGCTTTGGCATAATTGATGTAGTCATAAAGCAAGTGTACGCGAACCTGGAGTGTTTACGGGGTATTAAATAGGTGATTTGCATAAAAATGGCCGCTTTATCATTAAGATAATATGCATTACTAAACAGGGAATGGTTAATCACAGACATTGGTGAGCAGATGCTATTGAAGGGAAATTACAATAAACAGGATATTGAAATAATGTTTCTCAGCATGTCGGTTGTTTTGGATCATCATTTTGCAACGAGATTACAATTGTTTTCATGTTCAGATTTTTTAATACATATTAGGATAAAGAAAGGTACTTAGTTATGTAGAAATTTTTCGACCGCTTCTAAATAAAGAACCTCTCTCGTATCTTTTGTTATGTGTTGTGTTGTGCGATTATATCACTTTAAGCAATTTACATCATATTTTGGTTGTGTCAGTAGAAAAAAATCTTAGTAAACATCTATCTGTTATGGATAAATAGATAAAACTAAATTCTGTACAAGAGCTCTCAGAATAGTTCCGGAATATTTAATTAAGTAGTTAGGTTAGTTTCACTAAATAAATACGTCAGTTTTTTTTTCAGGATTTTTTAATTGTGCTCGACAAATGCTTCCATACATTTGTCGAAGATCAAAGTGTACGGCGTTAAAGGGACTTAATTTTGAATCCAAAACTACCTACAATCTCGTCCTGCTGAAAAATACCTGAATAATTCTAAGAGAGTTTGTAAAGTAGAAATCCTCCTCATGATAGCAACAACCTATCTTAACGGCTTTAACATTTATTGAGAATTGATAAAAAGACTTCTAGTTTACTAAAGTGACGCAGAAGGGCGTTGGCCGCAGCCGCGGGGGGCTAAAATGGATATCTTGTACTTATACCACTTTACCGGAGGAGTAAACCGCGCAAATTGTTTTATTGATCAGTTGTCCGGCTTGGCTTTGCCCGTCTTGGTGCGTCTTTACTCTTTACGCACAGTTGAGAATACTTGAGATTAAGATCATTCTGTTAGTTATCTGCGCTAATATTATAAAGAGGAAAGATTGGATTGTTTGTTTGTATTGAATAAGTGGGCTCCGAAACTACTAGACCGATTTGAAAAATTCTTTCACCATTAGAACCCTACATTATCCCTGATGAACATCTAACTTCTAACTAATATTATAAATGTGAAAGTATGGATGGATGGATGGATGGATGTTTGTTTGTTTGTTACTCAATCACGCCAGAACGGCACAACGGATCTGGATGAAATTCGGCACATAGATAGAGAAAAGTCTGGAATAGCACATAGGCTACTTTTTATCCCGGAAAATTGCGTAGTTCCTGCGGGGTAGCGATAACCGAATTCTTTGCAGACGAAGTCGCTGGCAACAGCTAGTAGGCTATAGTTTTATCGTGTGCGGACGAAGTTACTTGCATTGCAACAGCTATATAAGCTATAAATTATACTTAATCTGCTATCAGACTACTGCAATACTTAACAAAAATCTGCAATCCGAGGCTCTTAGAGTTGGATACATTTGAGACGTTAATTTATTATTGTTATTGTTTTACATATTTTAATCGTAACACAATTATTTACGTAATTCAAATCCCGTTTTAGCAACAACATACCGGTCGGTATAATCCATTCATTTTAGTGAGCAGTAGTCAGGTAACAGGCATGAATAACAAATTAGGTCATTATACATATACCTATAAAGCAAATTACGACTGGGATACCTGCCTGTGTAGGTAACCGAAATTACCGACGTTTCGTGATAACTTTGGCTTTAGTATGGAATAGAGGACGCAATGCTGTAATGGAATGAGCTTGGTTAGTAGGAAATCTATCATGAAATTGAAAATGTGAAATTATGGCGTGTCGTCACTTTTATTTTGGATGTATAAAATGGGGTAAGAAGGGTGAGAAGGCTCAGCTTGCTCTAAAAAGTAGTTTAAATAAATAAATAATAATAAAATAAATAAATAAATATCATAGGACAAATTACACCAATTGACCCAGTCCCAAACTAAGCAAAGCTTGTACTATGTTTATGTTTCGTTGTATTTTTAGACGCACAATATCTACTTTTTTCTGGTAATTTGTTATAGCCATTTTTTAATTTGTTCCTATCCCTTCTAACCCCACTACGGGGTGAGCTGGGATTTGTCTATACTTTAGTGTTTATTATTTAAACTACGAAACTAAACGACAGGTAATCATTATTAAACTAAAAGTCATGCCGCTGGAACATTTTTTATCTATAAAAAAAAATCAAATTGCCACATATTGGACAAGTTAGACCATTTTGGTTTTATAAAATTTTATGCAAAGCATTGTGAAATGAGAGCCTCCTCCATTTTTGAAGCCGTCTTATTTAAACAAATTCTCTTAACTTGTCAAAAACTGATAAAGTCTATAAAAAAAATCTTTATAGAAAGTGACTTAGGTTTCCTTTGTACATTTTTCACGTTAAACTTTGGCGGAATATCAAAAAGTACTCAATTTCAGAGTAAGAAATTAAAAGGTTCTAACTAACGTCCATTGAACAATATAACCAACAAAGTGGTAGTACTGGTCATCTAGTTTCGTAACTCATTATGTACCTACTAGCTGTTGCCAGCGACTTCGTCTGCAAAGAATTCGTTTATCGCTATCCCGCGGGATCTGCACAATTTTCCGGGATAAAAAGTAGCCTATGTGCTATTCCAGACTTTTCTCTATCTATGTGCCGAATTTCATCCAGATCCGTTGGGCCATTCTGGCGTGATTGGGTAACAAACAAACATCCATCCATCCTTCCATCCATACTTTCGCATTTATAATATTAGTTAGATTTATTAGTGTTGATACCAATAAAATATATTCTATGTAATACATTGAATGTAATGTTTACATTGATTTCAAGCAATAAATGAATCTGAATCTGAATGTTATTTTTTATTTTGGGCTCTCAAATCAGAGTGCAGCGATTGCCGCAGTGGTAGGCAGTTTAATTTTCAAACGAACTGACATTGAACTCTATTGGTTATATGATCGTTGGTTCATACTCTGTGATGTTGTGTTAAGATAGGGACTAGAGACGCGGCTACAGAAAAGATAGATTAAAATAGCCGCGGGCCTAGAGACAAAGTAATGGCGAGAAGCCCCCGTTGTAAATAGGTGCAAAAAGCCAGGCCCTATTTCACTAAAGCGACAATTGTCGGTGACATGTGACAATTCTGTGACACAGGCCAAGGTCCCCTGTCAAGAACTTGCGACAATTCGACAGGTTTGTAATTTTAAATTGACAATATTGCGTTTCATAAAAGAAAATTGTCAGAGAATCTACGACATATTGTCTAATTTTCATTATCACTAGTAATATTACATGAAACGCAAAATTGTCAACTTGTCATGACAATTTGACAAACTTGACGATTTTTCCGATTACAAATATGTCAAGCCTAAGATTTTATGAAACATTCAATTATCGAATTGTCGACTTGTCACTGACAATTGTAAGTTATATGAAATAGGGCCCAGGCGTTACTTTGCGGAGGTCCATTTTAATGAACACAAAATATTTAGAGCACAACCGATGCACATGCGAACCAACGTACTAATTTGCAAACCTATAAATAAACTAAATGTACTCACATAGGTAAATTTCCAAACTACCCTCTTATTTATAATTTTTATTTTTGTTGGTTCGCATGTGCATCGGTTGTGCTCTAACTTTGAAAATGATCCCGTGGAGGGATCGAAACGCGCGTCAGTGTTGCCGGTTGGCTTCATATTGACCACGCATTGCAATTCCAATTACCACTTTTCTTGAAGAGCTAGAAAAGTTTTTCTTACCCCGCTTTTCAACTTACCCCCACCGCACTATATATTTTAGTAAAGATTATTTCAACCAAATTTTCCCAAACTTGATTATGCCAAAAGAAATTAAATTCGAAATCGTAATCTACAGGATTAATTTAAGCAGGATTTCCCATCTAAATGAGAGAATTAATAAGTTTGTACATTTTCATAAAGTTACCCTAAGAAGTAATCGCTTTACTTGGTCCAGATGATTTTAGATATGTTGCCGAAGCGGCTAGCAACAGGGACGCAGCATTTTAAATACAACTGGTTCGAAAAAGACAACATTTCCGTCTTCCAAGGATTAAAAGTCCTAAGTATGTACCAAATGTCAACTGAAATGAATCCTAAAGCTGCTCAGAATAGAGCCCGAGTTCAAAGGAGAGCGGAAAATGGATATTGCAATTTCTATTTGAACTTTGAGGTGGCTAGACATTTTTATTTGTGGCCAGAGAGGGACGTATGCCGCTTAGATGCGTAAGTGGGAGCAGGATGGGAAGATATAGCATTTATATTCTGGGTACGTGTAAGTTTCAGGCAACGGTCGCCGTGAAACTCGTAAATGGGAAAAAAGCAACAACGGAGAACTCAACCAACTCTAGTGAGGAGACACCATGGCGGAATCTTCGTAAATTCGCTCAACATTATCGATACGGTGCGCTGTTTAATAGTCAAACCAAATAATGTCGTCATTTAGCTAATAGAATTGTAAATTATTAGACGATCGGTCAAGTACGTAACAGCAATGACGTTGTTTAGCAAATTTAACCAATTAACCATTGATACTTCATTAATTAACCATTTAAATTACGCTCTGTTGACCCTGTATTCACTAAACTACATTAGTTTTTGTTGCTTTAAAGGTGTATACTTTAAAAGCAAGTGATATATATCAACATTCGGTTTGTATCATAAAATACAGCAGATTTAAAAACATAAAAAAATAAATAAAAATAAAAGAATTTTTTATTTACCAATACACAAACAAAAATGTACATTTTCAAACCATTAGGTACCTACAAAGTATATACATATACAAAGTACATACAAAAGTATATACAAAGTATGTACATATAATAATCACGTCTTTATCCCTTAAGTACGGGGTAGACAGAGCCTAAGGATAACAAGACCTAAAGGCCACTTTAAACTTCCCTATTCTACTCTAATGTCTGTACCAAACTAAGGATGAAGTACTATGCAATGCTACAGCAGAAAAATTAATAGTAGGTACGGCACAAGTCGGAACAAAAAATATAAACCAGTTCAAATACTTACGGCGAAGGACCAAATATTATACGGAAAGCGTTTTATTTTATTCGCCATAAAATCTCTACAAGTAATACGTCACAGCCTCGGATCATTTTAAGCTTGCCAAGATTATTCAAGCTTCCACAGGTGATCTAACTTTGCTAATAACACACTTTTAAAGGCCTCATTTTGAGTCACAACGTATCGTTTAATTACAGATCACGTATCGAATGTTCACGGCGTGATGTAAGAATTATTTATTACCCCGCGAAGTCTTTGTTTACAGCTATGACACAAACTACACATTTGACGCACAATAGTAATTACTATGACGCATTGTTACACGTAAATATCACCTTGATTTACGGACACATAAAAATAATCTAGTATTACGTCCAAAGTACTTTACATACTTAATTTGAATACAAATAAATCATTGTTATTTTCCTACAGTCAATCAGGGTTCATCAGATCACATAAATAAAGTATGTAGTTAGGTACTAAAGCAGAGCAAGTGCAAGGTCAGTACGTCAAAAAACGAGGCAGGCAAAGTAAATAATGTTAAAGTTTATAATAGTTTAAAAAACAAAGATAAAAAACGCCTGTAGCACACAGTTACCACCAATTTTTTTCGTTATCATATAATTTTGTCTCAATAAAAATAAACAAAACTTTACGCGTGTATCGAAATCGATTTTCTAAATTATCGATAAATCTATCGACATGCAGCCAGTGCGTCCCTACTACTCGTCATCAAGCGCAAGCCGCGTTGATATTTCCACGTAGATTTCACTCCGTAAAACCTTTCCCGTTTATTTTTATGTGCATTTTTGGTCGGCATATCCCTTTTTATTCAGAACTGCTTCAGTGTTCACCAGTTTGTAGACACTTTATTCTGTTAATTATTTTCGGCCATTACTTAATTGGATGGGAGTAATTGATTCCGTCGCTTAACATGCGTCGCAAATAGTCGCAATATTAGTTATTTTGTACTCATAGCTAAGGGCAATAAAGAGATCAGGGAGCAAAAGTGGTTTTCCGTTACGTTAACTGCCTTATGGTCATTAGATTTGTGTTTTCTCTAACAGGAATAAGATTTAGCGAGATATCGCCGATATACATAGTAAATACATGCGGATATAGATTAACTGAATAAAAAATTACCAAAAAACGTTGTCTTTCTGTACTTAGTTAAACGCGAACCCTAAATACCCCCCTTGCTTAGAAAGTAAGCTTTTATGCACGTAAAATACAAAAACCATGGGTGCCCGTTTTTTTTTTGCAAGGGGTGTATTACCATTTGGCAGTGGCGTGGCGTCAAAATATATCAGAAGGCAAGCCGAAGGGAACTTAACTAGCCTTTTCCTCTAATTCTGCACAATAAATTGCCCAACTGCCTTAAAATAGGCAAGCCAGTGGGAATCGAGTTCTATGGACGCCACGCCACTGCCATTTGGTCAGATGTAACAAATATCAAACAATAAGTCCGAATCTAGGTTTTTCGGGGTTCCGCAACTGAGAAGAAAAAAAGAGCCCTTATTTATTTAACTTCAATCACATTGTTATCCGCCCATAAAGATTTATTAAAATTGGCAAAAAATACAAAATCGAAGCACTGTAATTTGTTCTTTTAAGCTCCTGTTAAATCACTCAATAAATTATTTGACTAAGGGCCCATTTCACGTTATCCTAAGTAACAGGTTATAATTATGATGACGTCTCTGTCCGTTTCGTAGTAATAAATAGAGACGGAATCATAGATAACTGACACTCAAGATAACTGTAACTAAACAGAAAGTGGTGAAACAGGCCCTAAGTGTCTCATAAATACGCTGTTTTTTTTTTTATGTGAATAGGAAGACAAACGAGCAAGTGGGTCACCTGATGGTAAGCGTTCACCACTGCCCATAGACACCCGCAACCCCGGAGGGATTATAGATGCGTTGCCAACCTAGAGGGCTAAGATGAAATGCCTCTTGTGCCCGTAATTTCCCCGGCTGTTGTTGTTGTTTTCATTCCTTTTCTTTGTTTCAGCCTCCGATCAAAAGTTTACGCACGTAAATCCACTGAAAATTCAAATGATAGGCTCCTTAGCATGATTTAAAAAACAATCAGAATATTGTCCTGTATCTATGCAAAGACATGGTCAACGAATCTTGTACTTAAACAACGGTCAAGGAACAGAAGGCTTTAAAGCTATCCCCGCGTCGCGGGTATGTGCGCCGGTTGCCCGAGACATGCCTAGAGTGGCGTTTACCATAGAGTTGCCACAAAATCCACAGTTTCCCTATCGATAGTTTTAATCTAAAAATGCCATAATATCGATATAGTTTATTTCTCTTATTTAAGCCTTAAATTTTAAGGCAATGCTATCGGTAAACGGTAATGGTATCGGTCGGTTGTTATCTAATATTGCATTAACTGTCGATATTATTTATGGTATTACACAGATAATTATTAACTATTGATAGTGTCGCTAGTATCAATAGTTTATGTAATGTTGTGCAATTGTATTGATACTGTCGATAGTTTATTCGTCGTCAAGCAAGGATTAATACTATCTATACTATCGATCCGAGTGGAGAGCCTTGGGGGAGGCCTAATGTCCAGCAGTGGACGTCTTTCGGCTGATATGATGATACTACCGATAATATAGTAGTTTACCTATAATATAGTAGGCGCCAAATAAGTAAAACGTGGAGGGGATAAGCGCAGTATGAAAATGATGTTGTTTTTCATATCGCGCATATCCCCTCCACGTGTTACTTATTTGCCGCCTACTATATAAATAATATCGGTAACTATTGATACTATTGTCTTTGGTCAAACTATCGATAGGTAGTCTAGCGAAACACTATCGAAGTGGACTAGAGAGCGGCAAGGCAACATAAGTACAACAAAATATGCGATAAATTTGGTATGATGGGAACTCTTATAACACAGCACAACTGATGAAATAATTCTGAAAATCTGGTTGCACGGTAGTCCCGCCAAGACGGAAAAAAAGACCTACCTTTTCTCGAAATGTTTTACCGTATTTTTATTTTCTTTGCCTGCCTGCGTATGCTAATCTATATAAATAAAAATCAATCTCCAAAATGTGTATTCTATAATTATTTTTGATGTGGTCGGTATTGCCATGCCATGGGACATGGTTCAAAATATTTTTCTAATAAGAAGTTGGAACGGGGGCGAAGCCGCGGGCAACAGCTAGTTAACAATAAAAATTAACTCACACTGCCTACATTTTGTATTTACATACATAAATCTCATCTTTATTCCTCGCCGATTTTATTCTCTTGCCGAATTTGTACGGAACACTCGGTGCGCAAGTGCCGCACTTGGCTGGTCTTGTAGCGTCTGGTAGCGGGTAGGTACTTATCATCACGTGATATTTCATGATAAATAGCCACAACAGTCACACGTGCAGCAACCAGAGTCACAGTGTAACCCCCTGTACTACATACACGGTATGTGGACAGATCTCGCCGATAGCCGAGAAGTTGGCTCCACAACAGAGTCGTCTAACGACTTGTAGGTTCTATGTAGACTTATATCGTTTAGTATCGGGAAAGCATAGCGAACAAAAGTTGTGATCAAAATGGCTAATTCGAAGTAGTATTGGTTAGTCGTCGAATTCCATAATCCATTCTTTATCTCTAGGTACTTAATATATAAATGCGAAAGTAACTTTGTCTGTCTGTCTGTCAGCCTGATACGATTTCACGCCAAAACACTAAACCAATTTTAATGAGTTTTAGTACAGAGATAGTTTCAGTCCCGGTTCTTCCCCGGGATATGATACCTATTTATATTCTTACATAGGATAGTTTTTATTCCGGAGAATCGTGCAGTTCCAGCTGCGCAGACGGAGTTGCGGCCAACCGCTAGTATAAAAAATGACAGCTAAAACCTGAACTGAGTTGGGATTGAATCGCATTAAGACGTCAAGGCCCCTGTTTTAAGATAGACGGCCAATCTAGTAAAGCCATTGTTTGCGTGTAGTACAAAACAGATCGCCAAATGGACCTTAAGGAAGGTCGTGGACGTCAAATACGTAAAGACGAACACCCTTATTCATAAACACTCTAGAGGCTTCTGCTAATTTAGTAATCGTTTGTCCTTATCTGTCACTTTCACATTTACCTTTCACAGATAAGGACAAACGATTTCTAAGTTAGCAGAGGCCTATAGAGCGTTTATGAATAAGGGAGAAGTGTTGCGGACAGTAAATTAAGGTTTTTAACTACATGTCGCTACATGAAGGAGGCAAAGCGATATAGTGACAGCTACAAGGAGCGCCTCACTATCCACCCAAATCCATTGATTAAGAGGCTGACAACACCTAATTTTGTTGAAATTGATGTTATTTAAGCACTTTTTTAAGAAAAACTACACACAAAAAAAATACAAAAAAAATATAATGTTAATTTTCATCATATTTCAAACACGCCAGACGGACTCGATACATAATTGAACAAAATCGGCTCGATAGAAAATAATTGCAAAGATTGGTCTTAAAATCATCATTAAACGGTTCTATGTCTTTATTTTTTCGACGTATGGGTCTGCAATTAAAAACATGAAGTCAACATATTCATACCTACACGGCTAACGAGTCATATTTCACAAATAATCCATATTTTTTTTTATTTCTTCTTATTTAAGTCTTATTTGCAAGATTTTAGACGCGCGCCAAGCTGCCGGAATAGTTTCTTCTCTTTCACTCACAGGCACGCGAACCGTATGTGTGAAGAGTGGCGCTGCTCAAGGTCATTTGCTGTTGACAGCGTCTTAACTCACTACTCGAGCCTCACTATGCCAGGCGACTTAAAAGAGCTGATGTGCTGGACATTAATGGAAGTTAGGGCAATGGCCCTCATATTCTGAAAGCGTCATCCACACTAATCTGATTATAGTCTTGCGACTGATTGCAGATATTATAATAATAATTAAAAAAAAATGTCGCTGTATGCATACAGTTGAGTGCACACGTGCAACCAAAATTCGCCAAGCAAACTACACTGACGAGCAAAAAACCGGTCACTTTTCATACAAAGTTCTATGAAAAGCGACCTTTTATTTTTAGGGTTCCGTACTTCAAAAGGAAAAATAGGAACCCTTATAGGATCACTTTGTTGTCCGTCCATCCGTCTGTCAGGACCCTTTATCTCAGGAACGCGTGGAGGTATCAAGCTGAAATTTATATCAAATACTCAGGTCTACTGTCCCTTGGAGTTGTGAAAAAATCAAACTTCTAAGCCAACGCAATCAAAAGATACAGCCGTTTATGCCGCAAATTTTAGGAAATTCGCAAGGGAATCAAAACCTACAGGGTACTTCCCGTGGACTCAGAATCTTGAAATTTGGTACGAAGCAATGTCTCATAGCACAGATAAAGGGAAAATTGCGAAAACCGTAAATATGTATGTATGTATGTATATCAGTGACAAATATAAAGTAACACACTGCGTAGATTTTGCTTTAGAGCAGGGCTCTGCTTACACTGGTTTATTGATATTTATAGATAATGGTACGGAAACCTTCGTGCGCGAGTCCAACTCGCACTTGACCGGTTTTTTCTCGTGAGTATAGTTGAGCTACAAGCGCGCGAGGCGAAGCGTAGAATAACTGGCCTCACTTTGCCATTCGCGGCTCTCGTGCATTTTATTTAGTTCGGAAATGTCATATGTCACCCTAGTTTAAGTTAACATAACTCCCCAAATACTCGAGCATCAAAACTTAAGATAAAAACGGTATCCGGCCATTGTGAGTCAGAGTCAGATGTCGCGTAGGGCGGTCCAAACGAGATAATTTCACCTGACCTCTTCGGTTCATTGACTGCGGCCTGCATAGACATATGCATGCCTATCTAGGCTTGAAGTCCAAGACGCAAGGGATAGCGTAGCGCAGTTTGACCACAGAAATTAGGGCAATTAGCAGACGGCGGAATTTTTATGGTAAAAATCAGACGACAATACAGTTGGAACGTTGAATGTTAACGACTATCGATAAATTTTTACGAAACGCATCTTCATTTATTTATTAACTAAGGGACCTCAAATACACATTATGAGCAAAAAAAATGTATAATGTCACTAATAAAAATAACTTCATAATGAACGCGTGTGGTAAGGTTCTAAATGTACTTCATTTGTGATTTCCCTAAAGGATTAAATTAAACTAAAGTTAATCAGCAACTAAACTCAAACATTTCTTTGAAATACTGCATTAATTTTACTCAATTAGTATCCTTTTAATTATTTTTCCGTTGCCTATTTTGTCAGTGTCAACGGTTCTTTTAAGTAAAAATTTTATTTTCTTTTTACTTTAGTAATATTTTTATTAGTATTATTATTAATTATTTACAAGGACATAAATATTGCTATGTCGTATGTGTATGTGTGCTAAGTTAGGTATTAGGTAGGTATATTGTTAAGCTTATGGATTTCCGTTTTCTTTTGTTGTTTTATTTTTTCATTTACTGTCTAGTTACAGGCTAGCAGCGTCGAAGTTCCTAAAACGTCCCCATAGCGAGCCTGTGGGGACGGAAGTGATACATGCCCTCGGTACCGCTCTGCTTTCAGAGCATGACATGAGCGCGTGTGAGCCAACATTGGGGGCGGCAGACGTAAGCTTGCCTTCGGAATCCAAAAGCTTATCAGTTACTTACTTGACATGAAATGCATATTTCATATTTTTTATTATATATAATATATTTTTTTTTTGCTCTTTTTCTCATCGACATTGGAGATATCTCCAATTAACTTATTTGACGGTGGAGGCGTTTTACACCTCCACTGAACTTAGATTATTTTTATTCACTTTTTGCTTTCTCTTTCTTATCATTATCGCATATTTTGTTTCGCTTTGACCAGTAGAGACTTTATACATCTCTACTATAGACCAATGTAATTTAAGGTACGGTCTTAACTTAGGGACCTTTTACATCCCTTTTATAAAATGTATTAATTGTATTAGGTAAGTTAAGTAGAATTTAAGTACTATTGTAAATCTATTTTATTTTGAAAAAATGACTTTCTGCCAAGTTTCTTGCGGCGCATTCTTCTTGGCAATGATGGTCTTTCCGAATGCGCTGGTAGATTCAAAAAAAGACATGTAAAAGAGCCCTCGGCGGCCTATTTGCAAAATAAACTTTTGACTTTTGACTTTGACTTTAATTGAGGAAAATTTACTTAAGTTAATCCGTGGAATGAATAAATATTATAAAAGTAATTTAATTTGTATTTCTTTTCCAAGGGTTTTTATTTGGTTTCTATTTAATTTTATTCTTAGAAGCCTCTTAAAATGTTTTTAAAACAATTTCAATGTTCAACCTTTTAAAAAATTATAATAAAGTTTGACGTTAAAAATCAGAATTACGAGTGTAAAGATAGCAGGTAATATTTAACGTACATACATCCATACACAAATCACGTCTTCATCCCTTACGGGGTAGACAGAGCCCAAGGCCACGTTTAGCATAATTGTGGGCATACAGGTGGAAAGAGGAATCGAAATAGTGATAGGTTGCTAGCCGCATCGCCTATAAAATGATTCCTAATATTTTTGCCTATCCCTCGATGGGCTTTTGCTACCTGCGCTAGAAGAGAAGCAACTGGTACATTCATAAAGCATTTACTTATGTACTTATTATATCAACACGTTCTTTGTAAGGAGTGTCCTCACTGAGAGTATTCGCGTGTAACGAGGATTCGGCGTCGAATATTCGAGTTGTCTGGACGTTCAGCCGAGCGTTATAAAGCTTACATTGATTGCTCGTTTACAAATGCTAGACTACCCTAGCATGTAGCTAAAAGACGCTACTTCAAACAAATCAATCTCTATATCCGTGTCCGCTTCTGCCTTGCGCCGCATCTGGCCAGCCACTAACGTACGTAGAGCCTACACAGCGTATAAAGTGCTTCGATGTAAAAAGGAGACGCAGAAACAACGGGGAAATTTATCTCAGCCGCGTGGGCGTGTTAGTACTCTCATTGTTGCCATACTTGCCCATGCGCAGCCACGGCTTCTATTTTCACGAAGGTTCTGGTTTTTAGGGTACGGTAAGCAAATTTTTCTTGCGATCGATTTATCTTGCGAAGATATGTGGTAGTTAAAAAATCAATATGGTGGCAACCGGACCGTATTTTGTACGATATTGCCAAAAATACGAACCATGTCAATGGATGCCATAAGGGTCTTTGAAAATATTTAGACTTAGTTTCAAAAAGTTCAAAATAAAGAAAAATATTTGTAGGTAATCAAAAAAAGTCCTTTAGTAGAATTTGTTTTGTTGAAAAAAGAGTGGTTTACTTACAAAATTAAAATGAGATTAATGTTATTTTTGTGAATAAATTGAATTGATTTGAATAATATTACAAAAACAGGTTTTTTTTAATTGGTGATTTTGGTTGTCCCCGCGTGCTGTAAAATATATTTTATTCTTTCTTTTCTCATTCAAACTGAATTTTGGAGTTTCAGGGCTTGTATAATTTTCTAAACTTAATACAAAATTTAATTTAGAGATAGTTGGTTTATAATACACTAGCTGTTGCCAGCGACTTCGTCTACAGAGAATTCGTTTATCGCTATCCCGCGGGAACTACGCAATTTTCCGGGATAAAAAGTAGCCTATGTGCTATTCCAGACTTTTCTCTATCTATGTGCCGAATTTCATCCAGATCCGTTGGGCCGTTCTGGCGTGATTGAGCAACAAACAAACATCCATCCATCCATCCATCCATACTTTCGCATTTATAATATTAGTTAGAATTTAGATTAGATTAAAATAAAAGTGGTCCATGTGGCTTTAAAAAAATCCGATCGCAACTTTTGACCTCGTATCGCGATATTAAAAAAAAACTCTATGATATAAAAGTTAAATTACAAGCAAAACTATGCCTCAGGTCGTTAAAGTAGACGATAGCATGAAGAAAGCCGCTCTTTCCGACGAATTAAGTAAAGTCTGCTTTGAGTAAAAGTTAACTTTCGTTGAGTCAGATCTAAATGAGCAATCGCATACTTTCATTCACGATCATAGACGGTGTGGTTTGCAAATTAACATGTATCTCAGGCAATAACATAGTACTAGTTATCAACAACTGTAGTCGTGTATTGTGTACTGTTTCGTGCCGGTCTCTGTGTGAACGTCTGGACCTTGGGGTGATGAGCCCGTGAGCTTACTAAGGAGTTGGGGCAGCGTTTGAGAGCAACGATCCCTACTCTGGGTCCCGTAGGCTTATTGTCTAACTCGCTCGCAATCGACATCGTGTTCATTTTGACAGTTCATGTATGGGCTGACAATTGGCATTGCAATCAGCTAGCTGTCACATTCATGCAAGAACTGTCAAAATGAACACGATGGCGAGTGCGAGCGAGTTAGACAATAAGCCTACTGGTTGATTCGGTAAGTCTCCATTGCTGTGCAATGGGGCAATGCTGCCAGCGTTATGGGCCTTTGGACCCGTCGAGCCACTGAGTGGGAGTTCAACTAGAGTCGATGATGCTTTTTGGCCGTCAGCAGTACTACCGGTTTCGGGGTTGTTTTATGATCTCTTCACGACGTCATGAGCCGCAGCGGTGAATGTTGTGACGTCATCACGCTTGAGTCGCTGGCTCTGGTCTATGCTTTAATTTAGACTGCTTTAGCCACCAACAAGCCATTACTTTCACAGCTCAGCTTAAGCTAGCACTTGTGGACCCGGGTTTGCTATATGTAATGTGGCAGCAGTGCTAATATGACAGCCAACGATCATGATTGGTGATCACAAGGTTAGCGTCCCTTTTGCACCGCGAGTACACCGTCTTTGCGCAGGTTTACGATTACGGTGGTTTCGCAGCGAGGATTCTAGATCCGAAACAGTGGATAGTTTCTACTCGCCAGAGCTACTTCTGTCCACATTTAGTATACCGATACAGTGCGTCCATATCCGTATAGTAAATGGTTTTTGTTGAATCTTTAGTCGATTTTTCTATATTCTGGGGAAGTCGGTGCAATAATAGACAACATTTCAAATTTTTAGCCAATGATTTTTTTGATAAAGCTAGAAAGAAGATAGCATTTTAAGCGTCCTATATTTTTTATTTTCCTGTAAGTCTTCATTTCAGCGTAAAAAAGCCATTTTAAGAGTTGCTCACACTAAAAGGGCATATGTGAAAAATGACGTCACTAGTTAGTCTGCCGTGTCACGCACAACTCTTCTATCTTCAAAAAGGAAGTTTTGAGAAAAACGCAGATAATACTTTTTTCAAGCAATCGGTCATAAAATCGTTATTTAAACGCATCAGCGTATTATTTCTGGCTAGTTTACTTCTTAATAAGTTCAAGAATAAGGAACTTTCCTTTTTATTTTAATTTTTTCTTTAATTCACTTTTGAACTTCAGTTAAAAGAGTTTGCCGTAACCACTGCTCCATACAACGGCTGGTCACGCGTCATGCAATAACTTATGTTAGAAGAGTTTCGCGTGACCAAACGTAAGTCAAATCATGAATGGTTGGCTACGTTGAGTACTACGAAATCGACGGCGGGCCATACACAATTATCATAACTTAAGATAGATGAGATGTACATAATATTGATATTAAAAAAAGTAGTTGAACGAATTTGTCACATCAAATATTTCAAAAACCAATGATATTTTTTACGTAATTGTTTGTGGACCATGTAAAGCATTGTAAATAAAACCATTTTACGGTGGTTAGGCGTAACTCGCCTAACTTAAGATAGCAGAGTTGTGCGTGACACGGCAGTAGTGTCTACTGTGTTGCAAATAAAAAAATAATAAGGCCGATAACTCACGGTTTTAAGTTGGTATACTAGTAATTTCTTAAAATTCATTTATAGTCTATGGAACTGGCGTTAATTAATTAATCCATGCTAATTCACGTTGTAAAGCATTCCTATGTTTTTTCTATTTTCCAGTGAGTATCTGTAGGTAATTGTTTCTATTTGGTAACTTACAGTTTAGAATAGATTGTTAAGCACTCTACACCTCTTTAATATTCAAAATTATTTGCTTTCTCTTTTTTATTTGGTTATTCTAATGTTAATTTTTGATATCTTTTGGAATCATGTTGCATGTTATTGTTTAAGTTTTTTATCTATCTATCTACAC
This sequence comes from Pandemis heparana, assembly GCA_963854515.1. Classification (NCBI taxonomy): domain Eukaryota; kingdom Metazoa; phylum Arthropoda; class Insecta; order Lepidoptera; family Tortricidae; genus Pandemis; species Pandemis heparana. Next base: position 7,829,232 of record OY978011.1, on the reverse strand, counting down.
TATCGCGTTCTTAACACCTGTAATGATCCTTTTACGACTAAGTAAAATTAATTGCACAAAATCAGTGAAAGATTTCGTGCAAACGTATTTCACGTATCCTCTTGTTTATTGTCAAAAATTACAATGTCTACACATTTTTTAATAACTTTGCAACATATCGCTGCTTATAAACTAAAGGGCCACAAATCAAAATTGTCCAAAATCACTTTTAATGAAAAAATGATCCCAAAATCAACCTTATTTTCATATTTCACGAAGACACCGGTCTAAATCGGCCTCTTAATCGCAATTTGACACATGTGGCCTTTCGGCATTTTTACGCATTGACGGATAAGTTCAGAGCAAAGCGGCCATTATTTTAGTTGCGACCCACTTTGTAAACATTTACTTATCTTTTGAGTGAAGTTTATGGGTAACAGGGCCACATTTGGGAATGCAATCGTTTTGCTTATAAGAAAGAAGTAGGTAGTCAATTATTTATAAGACTAAGGTGCCACGTTTTGAAAAGTGTTTGTCTCGCTTATAAAAACAAAATAAGTACAGGATTATTTTTTAAGCAAAGGTGCCATGTTTAGTAAAGTGTCCGCTTAGTAATAAAAAAGTCCCAATAATATTATTATTGTTATAAGCTTATGAGGTTTTTTTCGTGAAATGTCTGTTTTGCTCAAAACATTGCTGTATTCGCGATGTTTTCTTTCAAGACAAAAAGCTTTGATACAATTTGAATTCCTGTTTGGTAAAGAAATCCTTTGTTTTGGTAATAGTAATTTATGTGGGGCAATAAAAATAACTCACATTTACTATTTATGTATATTTTAACTAACTATTCTAATAAGCGCAAATTTATATTACTTTTATACTATTCAAATGAAGGAACCATGTTTGTGACGCTCCTGAATCAACGGCACTGTGCTACTCGCTTTATTATTAATTTCTGCGTTGCTCTTTCATCTTTCACCCTTCTTAGTTACCATGTTTAAACGCAATAAGTATGCCTTTATTGATTCTGCCTTGTCTTTTTTTGTCTACCTCTATAGTTTATGTAAGTATTTATTTACAGAAGCATGATTCTCAGTATTTATTTAAGTTATCAAAGATCCTGACGAAGTCTCCAGCTCAAGTTCTGATAGTGATTCAGGCAAATCTACAAGCTCAGATGGTACAGAAGATTTTTCATCGGATGATAGCGTAAAAGATCCGGACTACCAAACTAAGTCTCCAGTTGAGTCAGATTCAGAGAATGATTTAACAAGACCTATTTAAAACCACATGATTTTTCACTAAAGCATTGAATAGGCTCCAAAACTACTGGATCGATTTGAAAAATTCTTTCACCGTTAGAATCCGACATTATCCCTGATGAACATAGGCTATATTTGATTCTACGCGGATGAATTCGCGGGCAACAGCTAGTAGGCAATAAATAATTTTAAACAGTCATTTAGAAACTAGCGGCCTGTCCCGGCTTTGCAAGCAATAAATATAGCCTATATCACTCAGGGTGAATGTAGCTTTCCAATTGTGAAAGAATTTTTGAAATGGGCACAGTAGTTTTTGAGTTTATTGATTTCAAACATACACAGACACAAAAATACAAATCTACCCTCTTTATAATATTAATATAGATTACTAGCTTCTGCGTATTATACATATAAACCTTCCTCTCAAATCACTCTATCTACTAACAAAACTGCATCAAAATCTGTTGCGGAGTTTTAAAGAGATCTAAGCATACATTGGGACAGACAGACAGCGGAAGGCGACTTTACGCGACATAGTGATTACTTAGAAACTGCATAATTATAAGTGTCATTTATCTAAATATGACGACGTCTCTGTATAGTAGTAATAATTAATAGAGACGGAATCATAGATAACTGACACTTAACATAATGTATCTGAAACTTAACAGAGAGTGGAGAAACATGCCCTTAGAGTGAATTTATACCTGGTGAGGTTCTAGAAGCATTTATTTTTGTTAACTACCTACTGGGTTTGTATGGGGCCAAAACATTGATGGCAATTGGCAAAAGAAAGATTATTTTTTGTTTTATTTTTTAACTATAATATTGTCTTTCTTTAACTAGATTGTGATAAAAAAATTAAATAAAACATTTTTACTTTTTTTACTTGTGGCCTTTTATTCAAATTATTTATTTACTTGTGAAGAAAATTTTATATGCTAAACGGACTTATGTGCTGCTAGTCGTCTTTGGGTTATAGTTACCTCAACGGTAAAATAAACAAGAGGCAGAGAATTAAAATACGCATTCGACGGCATATGACATAAAACCATTGGAAGTAGGAGTGCAAAAAAACAAATAAAAAATGAAATGAAAATTTTAAAAGTGCTCTCCCCAAAAAAACTGAATTTTGATTTGTGGCCCTTTAGTTTATAAGCAGCGATATGGTTTTTGGAAATCAAAATTAACCCAATGTTAGTGGTCGGATTAACCTGAAATTTTGTATACCTATGTTAGATAGATGACAATTCAAGTACAGTCAGTAAAAATGCTTACAGTATTTTTTTTTACACACACTTAATTGTTTTCGTATAAAGAAGTGCGATGTCTGGTTTCCCAATATAGTCTGCAGCAGTCGCAAGTTGCTCTTTATCTCAAGAGCCGTGAGTTCCGTAGTAATAAAACAGACCTGCACCATACACGGCGAATATTAAAATACATAATTTCCAGCTCCACAACGTTTCGATTCTCAAAGAACTTAACATCCAAGAGAGATTATCGTCAACTGTGCAAATACGAATCCTCAAGTTCTTTGGACACATCACCCGCAACGAGGACTCCATGGAACGGCTTGTAGTGCAGGGGAAAGTCGAGGGCAAAAGATCTCGCGGGTGCTCCCCGACACGGTGGACAGCCCTCATCAAAACTGTGACGCACTCCAGCATAAACGATTGCTCCCACACTGCCAAACATCGAGCTACTTGGCGACGCGTCGCAAGAGCAGCGGTGGCGCAGGAATCGACCGAAACATGACCACGACCACTCTGTCAAGAGTGCACGACTTAGAAGGAGAATTTCCAGCTTTGCAGTGTTCTAGTACAGATTATAGAGGAGCTTGATCCACCAAACTTGTATTAGGTACAATATTCCTTCAAGTAATCAACATTGTAACAACCAACACTGTTGCAATGACACGTCTTCTGTCTTCTTCATTCTAAAACACTTGTCTGGTTTATCTGTCAGGTTTGGCTTTGCCAAAGTCGAAACATTACATGCTGAAATTGGTTCGTAAACTTTCACGAATATAAAATATATATCTATTTAAATTAAAGCTAAAATCACTCTCGCTACAATTTAACCTTAATACTGATTAATTACAATGTTCACAACAAGTTATCAACAATTTATTCATTATCGCTTATAAAACTGTCAATTTCTGTAGCGAAACTCGCTGATCGGTCGTTAATTTAATTGTAAATTTTGCACGCCATTCTGTCTAGATACTTGGCTGTTTACGGATCTGTCATTGATATTATAATTTTGAATAACTTAATTTAATTATAATGTCATGCCTGTTTAATGTTGAACGTGAATGCAATCCGAATACGGTGGCAAGTGCTCAATTCAGTTGTCAACTGTTTTGACTTGACATGCCGTTATGAAATATTGGGTGCCAATGTTTCAAAGTTGAGCTGTGAATCGGACAACGGTCATAAGGGGTAGCGTTTGAACCGGTACACTCCGGGCAACACCAGTGTACTAATTTATATAATGAATCAGCTGTTACGCTATGTGATAAGTTAGACCAGATGCCACCGCTCTCGACCTCTACATCTCCCTATTCAGACCTATAAACGCCACTCGGTCAGTTCTGCGTCCGATCCAGATAGCTTATTACGTAACTCGTTCGCATTCGCCATCATGTTCATTTTGACAGTTCATGTATGGGCTGACAATTGGCATCGGAATCAGCTAGCTGTCAATTCATACGAGAACTGTCAAAATGAACACGATGGCGATTGCGAGCGAGTTAGATAAAAGCCTATACGGGTCATCACGCCATCTCAGCATCGGCCTGCCTTCCTGCCGGTAATTGTCATGGCGGGTACCATGTGGCTGAATAACTGCTAATTACTTAAACAAAATAAAACAACGTAGCTCCTCTTATAACGAAAACAATTGGGTCATTGAGGACAAGGGCGAGTTCATTGCTGACGAAAAAACTACGCAGCTGAAGAGCTCCTGATAAAGTAACGTTGAATATTTCCTATTGTGTTTCACAGGGACTGTGCAAAATACGTGAGTTCAATGGAACTTAACACTTGCAATTCACGATGGCGAGTGAACTGCATTTGTGGTAAACACGTATCTGCATACGTGTCAAAGTATGCGAATCTTACGGAGCGATTTTCTAGCGAGATTAATATTTATTTTTGAAGTGAAAACTTCTTTATATTAGCGGCGTTGGGCACTTTTTTGTATTGGTAAAAAATGTTGAATTCACGTCAGACGTAAGACGGAGGGAGAGTTTAAGTACTAGGATATCAGGATCCTCTAAGAGCTTATTTTGAAATACGAATGAGGCTAGTCTTATTTTTTTTTATGTTTACCACACCCGCTTTCGTTTTACCTCATAAATCTCACAGGCCATCATGAATTGCAAGAGCTATAGGAAATACCCTCTGTTATAGGAGCACTGAAACATGCATACTGTCACTTCATCAGGCACCGTTAATCTGAGCGGTGAGTCCATATCGCATTAGGCATGTTAATGGATGCATAATGCGGCTCCCGGCGCTATTCAGGATCAGTGCGTCCCTATCATAGTGAGTTGGTTTGAAAGGGACAGAGCCAGTAACCACTACAACAGGGTCTATTAAGGTCAACGAGGTCATGGACTACTGTGAAATTCAGACGTGAAGTAATCCAATACCGAACGTTATCTTGCAAATTGTTGCTGTCAGCATGTTTTCCTTTAGTTTCAGCAGGCGCAAAATTTCATGAAAAATAATGTAGAAAATTCCTATAATGACATGTAAACGATCTACTTCATAATAACCGTCGCGTTAACTGAATTCATAATTATAAGTTGACGACACGTGAATAATTCGCGAGCGCTATCAGTAGCGCTGCTATGTCGCGCGCGCGTGCGAGTACCAGTGGTAGCACCGCGATTGCTCTGCGGTGGACGATGTTCATTGAAGAGTTTATACTCGTCGCCAAAATTTTGCGCGGCGTTGTGTGAGAATGGGTAGTGTGTGAAGCCGCTTTGATTTTTGAGGCTTGAGATTTGATGGGGTTGCTATAAGCTTTCGATTAAATTGCCATAGTAAATGTTTAATAATTGGTTAGCTAGCTTTTGGAAGCGAAGTGTTTTAGCTCCCAAACTGTGAACTAATATTACCTTGCTACTTTGCTACGAGTGTGTGTAAATATTTTCGTGGCAAGTTACTTAATTGGTTTCAGTTCAACGATCAATTTTGAAAACGGCGGGTTGATCGTTTCACAGCTTTACAAAATAATTAATGTTTTTAAAACAATATGTATTATCATTTTTATTTTTATTCTTATGATATTTTAATGATGATCTTTTATTAGCTAGGTACTCTATTAATCACTCGTTTATTTTGTTACCTACGAAACGAGTATTGACCGGGACTTGATATCCAGGAACAAGTACCTACTTTTATGATATTCTATAGCAGACTAGTCTGTTGTGGCATAAAAACAACAGTACATCTTTAAACATTGTTTTTGCTATTCAAACAGTTTCCAACTAAATAAAAAAAAGAGTAAATCTGATCTAAAATTCCAACAGACACGAAATTCCTACCAATACTTAACATTCAACCGGACCGCAAAAAACGAAGTCCGAAAGTCAATGTACGCAAAACATGTTCCCGCGTACTATTGTCTGACGTCGGACTAATTGCCCGATAAGTCGTCGATTCGCGTCTCGTTTTAATAAGGTGCCAGCTCTGTGTATGTGTGCACTGATGGAATGCCGCGCGCCTGTGTGGGTGACTCGCCCTTGTGTGCGTGTGACGTCTGCCGCGCATCGAAACCAGCCAGGCTACTGTGACCTCCTCCTCGTCCCCCACTCCCGGACAACAATGAAGCTAACGGGTAAAGAAAATGTTAACTCGGGGCTTTTGGTAAACTGGGCGGTGACTTTGTTTGTTACCACGTGCACACACGATTGACGTCTGTGTGTATCCTCGATTTGGACACGCTACTAGAGGCATTATGGGTAAAAATACAGTGTAATTGCGGAATATTTTCGTCCTAATGAATTACGCGAGGTGCGTCTATAAATGTACTTAAAAGTTCTCTAGTTATCGTCGTTTCTTGGGGTTGGGAAAACTATCAATATGATGATGAACCTTTAAATGTGACTTTTATAACTGTTTAAAACTCAGATTTACGTTCTTTATAAATTACCTAAGAGCTAGTACTATATAATGATAGTATTATTTATACGGTATATCATAATATAGCTACGCAGGCTTTCCCACGCTTAGCTGCCCGTGACACAGGATAAAGAAAGGTCAGTAGAGAACTCAGCGACGGCATTCGGATCTAAATAAAAATGTATTTACATTATGTATATCTAAATGAATCGTAATCATTTTAAGTACTTAAATAAAATTTACTTGCTCTTATTTCAGGGTACCTAGTATTGATAATAACAATTTCATCAATAATCTGAGTAAAACCAACTTAAATTATTTGTCTAGCATAAACAGAGTCATACAAACTTACTTGTCGTTACATACAAAAAAACTTAAAGATACATTAATGACAATGACTAAGTTGTAAGCAAAAATATTATTCAATCACTAGTCATCGCAATAAGCAACAAATTCATAATCATCCAAGTCATTCTTGAAGTTCAAGGTAAAATCACATAATTAAGTTGATGTAACTAACTGTACCTGTTTGTCTGCAATTTTGCAGTTTTTTCAACGAAATCCTTTGATTCTAAAATAATGAGTCGAAAATTCGTCTCTGCTGATAAAATTTGCAGTTTAAACACTATTACGCTGCTTTTGTCTCTTTTATTCCACAGCCCAGTGAAAGAGATAGCATGTAGAGTTCGTTCTACCAGTGACGATAATTCTGTTTACTTCTGTGTTGTATGTACTTGAGATTCGGACGAGCAATGAGCTTACACAAAAATACTAACACCGTCTAATTAAAAAAAAATACTTTTTATAGTGCACCTGAAACCTCTGAAAGTACTAACAAGTGCCTTTTTAAAACGGATTTTGCACGCATTTGACATATTTTGTGGATAGTCTTGAACATAACGCGATATCGAAAGTTAACTTTATTTACAAATTAATTGTTCATCGACTAGTGAGGAGGCAAGGTTAGGTTAGACTCCGAACAGTAGCATAATCAAACCCCCAACATTAGCGGAACCAACGATTAAGTATATCGATAGTCAATAAAAAAAAAAACCTTTATGCCAAAACAAAAGCGCATCGACGCGCGTCCCTATTAGTGGTGGTAATAACGGCTGTTTTGCAATAATGAATAACAGTGTTATGTTATTCTTAAATAGCTGTTATTGTAAACTGTTGTCTGTTATCCTGTTATATTGCTGTTTAACAAAACGATAATGAACTTATTATTAAATAATTGTTATACTTATTTCGTTGCGATCGCAGCGTAATAAAAACGTACGGGAACAAAAGCAAAACAACTCTCTGTTTTACCTTGTTTATTATTTTACTGACTGACAACAAACAGCAACAGCTAATAATGATACCAAAAGTCAGTTATTTGAATTGCGATTGCGATGCGAGCTCGCGCGTATAGCGCTATCTCTCGCACACAGCTACTTGATTTGTTGCGCACTCGCTTGCGCTTCTATTCCAAGTGCGGCAACAGTGCGCGTATGACAACAGACAACGAATAATGATAACAGGATAGTTGACGATTCGATAATGTGTTGTTCGTTGCGTGCAAATAATGCATTACGTTATCTGCTGTTGTAATAACGACCACCACTAGTCCCTACTGCACCCGGAGATTCTGCGGCCCCCCTCCCCTGTTTGCCTCAGTGCGGGTTTAGTATTCAAAGCGGCAGCACACTCTGGCGACATTACACTTTCATATTTATTGCGAAAACGCCTCCCGCAATACCTAGCCTCTCTTGATCATTGTCGGGGACATAAAAATTCTTCAATATTTCATAGCCCTCTTTATTTATGACGAGCCCTAGTGTGTAGAAAGCATTTGGCGAAAGAGAGAGCGGATTAGGGAGCGAGTATCAGTTATCGAATATTTAGCTTCTAGTGAAAGTTTTTGACACGAAAAACGTATCGAACGCGTTCGCGTAAACGTCTCAAATTACTATGGGATAGTTGACAGCGCCGCTAGTGGAACGAAACGGCAACAAACAGTACTTATAGTATTTGACAGTTTAAACGCAAACGTTATCGAGACGAGACCTATTCGCTATCGAACACTTACACTATGCATACTGAACGTCATTGAGATCATGTCACTGTTGACTGTCGCAAAAGATACAGTAACAAGTATCAGTTTTGGTATCTTATATAAATAATTTGACGTCAAACTCAACCAGCTGAAATCTTACCTAATTTGATTGATTATTCACCACGAGTACGCCTCGCAAGGGTAAACCATTTAGGCATTTACTATCGATATCGATATTAATATCTGTTTGCCCAACTCTAGCGTCATACTTGACATAGGGCCGGCCAATCAGAGGGCATCACCGTCGTCATTAAATCAAAAGACATTTCCTATTGGATTTAAGGTATTTACATTCTTAACTGTCCTTTTGGTAAACAAAATTCTAACCTCAATGTACAAATTTTTATAAAGAATAAGGTGTATCATGTTATCAAATAAACCTATATTTTGTCTCCAGTTCCTTTATTTATGATGAAATAGTAAAAATATAGCAAAAATAAGACTTTTTGAGATTAGAATTTTATTTACCAAGTAGGACCAGTTAAGAATGAAAAGACCTTACTTTATGCTCAATGGAAATAAGACAAAAAAAACCGTGGACGAAAAGATTTGATATAAACTATATGTACACACACAAATTATCATCACATTACAGGGAAAATTGTGAGCACTCGATACTTTAATATCACTAACGCCAATATTCGAAGAAGTAACAAATGTCGCGTCACGAAGGTGACTCCGTCTTACGCTCGTCATTGGCTAATTTGAAGGGCAATTCTCGTATCTCAAAGTCACAGTCGGATTAAATTAAAGCTGTGATGATGGAAAGATCCGAAGTCACCTTTAATATCTTTTAACCCTTTCAGTTTCTTCTTGTTACAACTGAAAATCACCGACGTGTTTCAGTACTTACCTATGACCTTTCGGCTGTTTTTTTGCCGAATTTTTCTTTCCCTTATCAATGTGTCACAAAACATAAAGCTACTAGTAATATTTCAAATCTAAAAAATGCTTTGCTTGACAGATATATAGAATGAATGATGAATTTTGTTATTTCAATAGCACTGTTCATTCATTGGTACGCTTACCCTAGTCGAGATAGCATTTATGCTCTACCTCAATGACCTTTGTACTTAGGTACGAATTTATTTACAGATTTCGTTAAACGGCCATTAAACTTTAAAGTGTAGGTACAAAATACCAGCAAACAATCCACATTTTACCTAGACGCAAAAATTTCACAGTCGCGAGCAAAACCTAGCATACAAACATTACCATAAAGGAACCATATTGGCCTAGCTCCAGACTGCTAACATAGACTTAAAACATCCGAGACAAGGAACAAATAAGTCCATTCATCAATATAAAAATAAAATTAATTTGTTCAGGGGGGAACGACTTGGGTCGTCTCATGCGTTATTTTGGTCGTCGCGCTTCGGAAAGGGAATCGGGAATTTTTAGGAGATCACCCTTGAGGTGTCGGTCATTGACTGCCGTACTTCTTTTGTTTTCAACTTGACCACTCAGTAATAAATGGTTTGTGATACAGCTCCGAGAACCGACGGCCCGATCCTTGGAGGGATTTTGATTTCTCTAATATAGAGGCGTTTTTCCCCTAAAGAAATGAAAACAATACTAACGCGGAATTGAATTCTGATAACAATTTTTAGCGACAGAAGTCTTTAAAAGTATAACATGTGATTGAAAAATCTTCTTTTGGTGAAAGGAATGGCGCTTCATTGCATGCAATAATTTCCGACGTATTTCGCATTAGCGGACAAAAGCTAGTACACAGGCATATGGATATGAATGAAAGTAATGGTTGATACCATTCGCATTGCACCTTCGCTTCTCACTATGAGAATAATTACAAAACAAATCTAGCGCCACTGGCAAGTCTAGCGCACGTACACGGCACGAGTAATTTGGGTGCTAATTATAGGTGGTATTGCGGTTATAATAAGATCCTCTCGCTTCCCAGAATCGGGGCCGGCCGCTTTATTAATATTTATCCGATACACGAACGCCGTCCCAAAGCTAACTGACGCAGTTAAATAAAACAGGACCGAAATAAAGTCGTAAAGTACCGGAACGATTTGAATCGATGTTCTTTAAGAATATCGCTCTGTAAATGCGCAGAAGCACGCAGTATCGGGGGAAATGTGCGTTGTTATCGGCTAAGCGCTGTTGCTTGAATTTTTTATGGCATATGCAAGCGTAACGAGTAATTTGTACGGGCCAATCGGAAGACAATACGCGCGACAGTCTTATCAGCTTGGATGTGTAGTGTGTTTGTTAATGGAGATGAAAATTTACTTTTTTATGAAGGTCGTTTGGTAAAGAAACGCTTAACGGAACTAATTGAGTCGCCTTGTCGCTCGTACGACTAGCACGAGTGCGCGAGATAGCAGTGTCGCGCTCGGTAGACTAGGTACCAGTGGCGTGGCGTGAAGTATATCAGAAGGCAAGCCAAAAGGAATTTAACTAGCCTTTTCCTATAATTCTGCAAATAAAGTACCCAACTGCCTTAAAATAGGCAAGCCGGTGGAAATCGAGTTCTAAGGACGCTACGCCACTGCTAGGTACCCGTTTCTTTCTAGAACGAACAGGGTCTTAATTCCGACTCAGTTCAGATTTTAGCTGTCACTTTTAGTATGAATCTACGCGAGCGAACCTAAACTGAATCGCATTAAGAAGTCATGGTAACCCTCCAGTAAGAAAAAGACCGGTAGTCTATCTCGCGCGCGACACAGCTCTAGCGCTCTCTCGTGCCAGACGTGTTGGTTGATGTAAAGTTGTGTTTTAGTTGATGAAAAAAACGTCGTCGGCAAATTCAGCGCTGCTGCTCTAACACAACTATAACTTGACCCGTTCGCTCGCAGGAATTATACGGAGGCAGGTGTTTAGACGTTGGTCGGAGGTGGACGTTCACATTGACCAACTTCTGGACGCCTCACTCCGTATATACTTTGAGCAAACGATAGTGGACGAGGTGTTTTTCAGGGTTCCGTACCTCAAAAGGAAAAAACGGAACCCTTATAGGATCATTTTGTTGTCCGTCCGTCCGTCTGTCAAGACCCTTTTTCTCAGGAACGCGTGGAGGTATCTTTGTAACCTTTTGCATATAAATAAAGACTTTTTACTTTATTTTAATTTGATCCGACCTCAGTTAGCAAAAGAATGTTATTTTCACATTCCCTCACACGCATCAGAAGCATAAATATAACAAACCTCCGATCAATTCCAATAATTTGTCGAAACGCCGAAGAAATCACAGCAATTTGAAGCATTTGGATTCCACAGGAATTCCCACGTACCGAAACAAAAGAGATGCGATTAGGTTATAACAAATTGCATTGAAATCAGTTAAGAAAATATGTATAAGTAAACTTATGCAAGGAACTTGTATAATTTTTGAATAATGCGATGATTATTATTGTTAAACATCAGTAGCTGTTTTTTTCTTTTTTAGGGTTTCGTGACTCAAAAGGGAATCCTTATAGAATCACTGCGTTTGGTCTCAAGGTGAAATTATTACGAAATAGGTACTTAGATACCTACGGTTATGGCACCTTGCCACCGTAAAATTACAGCTCAATATTTTTCCTGCTAAAGCTTTGTTGTTTGATGTTTCAAATGTTCTTCACGCATTTTCATAGTGTGGTGTGGCCAGAGCCAGAACTAGTGGTGATCTTGAGTTTAAAGCTAGTAGTCCCAAGTTTGAATCCCGGTGGCAGCAAGAATGTTTGCACCTGAGTCATGGTTGTTACCTATATATCCGTTGCTGGCAACCTAAAAATAAGGCTTCGCTTAGTTTGTTTGTGACTAGGTTAATTGGTGTTATTTTATTTATTTACTAATTGTGCCTACATACATTGCCTTTGCGTCTAAAGGCCCATTAAGACACATGTAAGAAATGCAAGCAAGTTTAATTGCGTGTTGCCAGGGTAAACCAAATTCAACCGATCTGTCAAACTTCGCAATGTAACTAAAATAGTATATTTTATAATTCTTGCATGTGTCTAAATGGTCCTTATTACAGACGAAGTATGGAATACTGTCCTTGAAACGTTTCTGTTGCTATATGTACAAACCGATGCGAGAGCCACATACTTGCCTGACATATACCTATGAATATTAACACACTCCACAAATTATAGCCAAATTTTCTTGGCATGTTTCCAATTTTGCTGCACTTTTAAATTCACCACAGATAAGCCTGCAGCTTCCGAGGAAGCTCACACGCATATTTCACTGGCACGCATGCGCGTCTAATGGATGCCTGACATGCCTTACGGGAAAGTGAGATGCCAGCAAACGAATCAAAATTCTGGCCAATCATGCAAATGGTATCTTTTGGGTAGAAGTGTGCAAGCAAGATGAAAGAGTTCGGGGTATTAGTGTTAAATTCGTGGGAATTTATTGTTATACTAGCTGTTGCCAGCGACTTCGTCTGCAAAGAATTCGTTTATCGCTATCCCGCGGGAACTACGCAATTTTCCGGGATAAAAAGTAGCCTATGTGCTATTCCAGACTTTTCTCTATCTATGTGCCGAATTTCATCCAGATCCGTTGGGCCGTTCTGGCGTGATTGAGTAACAAACAAACATCCATCCATCCATCCATACTTTGGCATTTATAATAAATATTAGTTAGATTATATCGTGTACATATGTTTAGATCTACGAGTATTTAATTTTAACCATAAAGTACCGTAAAACAGAGTGAATAAAATTTACGAAATGGGCTGATTTAAAATTAAAAATTTATGGCATTAATAAATAAGTATGTCCAACGGTGGTGAATTTTTCACAAGTCGTCGAACATAAGATCGACTAGTAAACTTCAAAATTGAATGAAAAATATCGTTTTACAGTGAAACATTATTTAAAGTCAAGTATCCCCTGTTAAGGGTACATTGATGGTTATACATACCTACTTACATATATGTCAAGGAAGAATTTCATTTCATTTCAAAAAATAAATTGTTTCAAACATCTTGCTAATTTGAAACAACGCATTACGATAGGGGCCTTACCATGACGTCCTAATTCCGACTCAGTTCAAGTTTTAGCTGTCACTTTTTATTATGAATCTGACTGATCTGATCAGCGAGCGAACCTAAACTGGATCGCATTAAGAAGTCATGGTAAGGCCCCAGTTTGGTTTGGTTACATACATTGTAGACTGGCAGTGGAAAAAATTAAAGCGTCTTTCCAATTTTTATTTCCGAGCAACTTATAAATAACTACAAAAGATCAACTGTGTAGAAGTGATCCAGTACCCTCAACTTATCGAATATGTGAAGTATGACTCTATTTTATTTGTGTTTTCAGCATCTTTTTCTTTGTCATGGGGTAAACGCGGCTGTACGGTCGCCCAAATAAGTGGTCTACCACTTTTCATCCAACTTCCTATCAAATGAAAATGTCGCTACAGTCGAACTTTCAAATTGACAGTCTTATCGACGTTATATATTGTGACGTGCAAAGGTGATGTGTTCTAGATTGTCTTTGACGCGTGTCCTAAGAAATCTGGGTTTGAATTCTTTATATTATATCCTTATGTTTTCCAACGTTCCCGAACTTATCAAAAGGAATTTTAACCTTAGGGGGGTTGACCAAATATTTGGCTGATGGTACCTACCAGTACTAGTCAACTCCTGTTAGATACAGCTTTATAACAGTTTACCTTATTTATATTGTTTAGTGATTGATGTAACTATTGCGGTATGGTAACGAACGGTCAGTGGTCGCGTTGGCCCCCCGCCAATACTGTGGCCTCAAATTGATTTCGTTCATGGACCAAACGCTGGAATCCTGTAATTATGTATCAAAAGAGCTATTATTCTTTACATACATACATACATAAGTCACATCTTTATCTCTCAAGGGGGAGACAGGGCCTAAGGTAACAAGACCTAAAGGCCACTTTTAGCATTGTGGGTGTATAAGTGGAAAAGGGAGTCAAAATAGTGATGGGTTAGGCTCGTCGTCTATAACATGATTTCGGCCCATTTCCTATATTACCACACCTGCACAGGAAGAGTATATAGTACATTCTATGTTTTCTCTTTCATTTATTTAATTTATGTTAATAATTTATAGTGGCAGTGGGCCTAACAATGCAATTAAATTGCCGAAAGAATGCGGACAGTTGCCTAGTGTCCCGAACGAGGACAAATGACAGCCGAGGGAAAGCAGATTGTTAGCAGAGCGCCGGTACAGCGCTGAATAGAGGCCTTTCTGGAAACTGGATGGACGATGGGAAATCATTGGCTGTGGGCATACGTAACGGATCGGCGTAGAGGTCCTCGGGGATGGCCTATTTTCTAAAATATCTTCTGATCGATACGAAGATGAAGATAATTAATTCAATATTAGCATCGCTTTTTATTTCGTCATCTTACGCAAATTGATAAAAGATTGTCGTACTTATTTATACAAAATGTTTATTTTCGTATCGCACTTAGGCAAAACAGAGTTATTGGGATGATCCCTCGCCTCGCCCTCGTGCACGTTCAGTCCCTCCTGAAAGAATAAAGTAATGTCTCTTTTATCAAGCAGAATGGCCTACGACTACGAGCTAGCGGGCCACCTGACCTCACGGTAAGAGAGCACTAAAACCCAGATGCATTGCTATTTTTGAGGTCTAAGACAGAATACCCCATATGTGATGATTTGTCAATCCCAAAACAATATCACTACATAGTATAAAACAAAGTCGCTTTCTCTGTCCCTATGTCCCCATGTCCCTATGTCCCTATACCCCTATGTATGCTTAAATCTTTAAAACTACGCAACGGATTTTGATGCGGTTTTTTTTAATAGATAGAGTGAATCAAGATCAAGGTTTATTGTATAATAATACATGCATAATATGCCGTGCGAAGCCGGGGCGGGTCGCTAGTTATTTGTATAATTACATTCTGGATTCCAAAGTTCAAGAAACGGAAAGGGGTGTTAAAAGTTATGAGATGATACGAAGCTTATCTATGATGCCTAGCATCGGCGTACCGTGGATCCGGGCCTGGCTGCTCGCCAGCCAACTTTGGTTTGAATTGCTTCACCCGCTGGTATGATTTTTGGAGAACAGTCGAGAGATATCCATGTTTACATAATTATTGAGTTAATGCATGGCTTTGTACAATCAGATCAAGAAAGAAAACGTTTTTTTGTATAATTTTTATGTAGTTTTAAAGTAGGTAGATATTTGGTTATTTGCAACCTACCTAACCTATAGGTACTTTTGCAGGTGTTAGAATTAAGAAACTAGTGATTATTTTAGCGATTCCCAATAATCAGTTAAATAAGTTGAAATTCATTTCACGTGACAGTTCACATTCATCTTTGATCAAGGTTCGTCAGTTCGTACCTGGGGTCCAATTTTTGAAAGCACATCACTCGAAAATACCGCCCAAAAGTGGACAAAAATTATGTCGAATTAGAAATATTGTTATTTAGAGAAGAAAATTACAGTCCTAACTGGTCTTGTGAAGTTTTCGGGAATTTGAGTTGAGCTTTAGTTTAGTAGCACAGTTTGATGTTTACCAATTTGAATTGTGCTTTCGAGTGCTTCGAAAAATGGGTAAGTCCCTGCCCGAAAAATGATTTACGGCGAATCAGAAAAATGTACCTTACCTATAACAGTATTGAAATGGTTGTCATAGCAAATTATTCGCCTACTACAGCTGTTCTTATAATGTTGTGGCGAACTTGTTAAATATCTGTAGCTTCTGTCACGTCTAAGTATTGCTTTTCTGAGAACCACACTCTTCACAACTCCTTGTTAGTACGTTTTTCGTTATTTTCTGGGAACTCATTACCGTGACTTTAAGAGAGACGAGTGTACGTTTTCATTTGTTTTTTACACACGTCAGTTTTCTATTCACGTATTTGAATTATACTAATACTAGCTGTTGCCAGCGACTTCGTCTGCAAAGAATTCGTTTATCGCTGTCCCGCGGGAACTACGCAATTTTCCGGGATAAAAAGTAGCCTATGTGCTATTCCAGACTTTTCTCTATCTATGTGCCAAATTTCATCCAGATCCGTTGGGCCGTTCTGGCGTGATTGAGTAACAAACAAACAAACATCCATCCATCCATCCATCCATCCATCCATACTTTCGCATTTATAATATTAGTTAGATTAGATTATAAAGAGGAATGATTTGATTGTTTGCTTGATTGTTCATTTGTTTGCATTGAATAGGCTCCGTAACTACTGGACCGATTTGAAAAATTCTTTCGCCATTAGAATCCTACATTATCCCTGATGGACATAGGCTATAATTTAATCCTGCGCAAACGAAGTCGTGGGCAATAGCTAGTATATTATATTTATATATCCCTTCTTCCATGTTACAACTACACTTTTCCTATTTACCATGCTTCCACGTTTCTAGATTATATTTGAAATTCACCGGTGACAACCTATTGATCCACTTTCAAACATTGGCATGGATTTAGAGTATTTAGACAGTCACTATTATCGTGACACCTACTGCTATCGTGGATTTTATAACTACCCGGTTTCACTGAACGCATCAATATTTCGTGATATGGATCGCGGTAATATTCTCCGTCTCATCCGCAGCATTTCTTTTCTCTGTCGTCAAAATTGCCAACAAAATCTTACAATACATTGAAGAGCACCGTTTACAATCCAGTGTAGGGGAAAGTGGTCACCATTCGTACACATACCGTATTGTTGAAAAATGGCTATATCCCTTTAACATTTTGAAATAATAGTTTCGGACTTTTTTGTAAAAAACTACAATATATTTGTTACACTTTACACTTTGGTACATAAAGTAGCTAAATCTAAAAAATGTCAAATTAATCAAGAAATTTAATTCTTGATTTTTATTGTTTATTTTTTATGTTTTACCGTTAGAAATTTAATTTCTAAACGACATTGAAAATTAGAACACATAGAAAAATCCGAAAAGTAAAGCTATGGCCGGGAATCGAACCCGGGTCCTCGTCATTCCATGACGCGTGCTATACCCCTACACCACCCATAGCAGGTACTAAATCTAATTTAATCCTACTAATATTATAAATGCGAGAGTTTGTGAGGATGGATGGATGGATGGATGGATGGATGGATGTGACGATGTGAATGTGTATGTTTGTTCCTTCTTCACGCTGAAACTACTGGATGGATTTGGACGAAATTTGGAAAGAAGGTAGCTGGTACCTTAGATTAACACATAGGCTACTTTTTATCCCGCAAAATTGCATAGTTCCCGCGGGATAGCGATAAACATGCGAAAGATCAGAGCTGTCTGATGTAAGTCTATTTCTACGCGGACGAAGTCGCGGGCAGAAGCTAGTAATAACTAATATTATAAATGCGAAAGTATGGATGAATGTTTGTTTGTTACTCAATCACGCCAGAACGGCCAAACGGATCCGGATGAAATTTGGCACATAGATAGAAAAAAGTCTGGAATAGCACATAGGCTACTTTTTATCCCGGAAAATTACGTAGTTCCCGCGATGAAGTCGCTGGCAACAGCTAGTCTGACAATAAATAAAAAATTAAATCTAAAAAATGTACCACGAATGGTGGCCACTTTCCCATACCGTCTACCGAACCGAACACTTAAAATCTCTGAGCAATTAACTAGTGTTTTCTTTTAAAATTCATAAATTAAGTGAGTAAGCGTGCTCTTGTACTGGTGCTCTCCGGGTGTTGCTAGCTTATTTCCACTGGCTCGGTGCCAGGAGTCGCTGGCTGAAATTGCTTTTACCGTACATTGTAGCAATGATACTGAGGCTGCACAGGCAGGATGCCCGAGTTGATATGTGTTCGGGAGGTCACTTGGTCGACCTGGCTAAAAATAGAGGCCAGTTTGAATGAATCGTGACAGGAACTGTAAGACTTAACTTAGGGAAGTTAAAGTGCCTATTAATAAAGTCATACAGTTCCTATCTAGGTCAATATCCTACACATCCCAGAAAATAGATATTGTAAATTATTCTCAAGAAAAAAATTCTTAGGAATCATGATTGTTATAGGCGATGCGGCTAGCAACCCATCACTGTTTTGATTCCCCTTTCCACCTATACGCCTAAAACCATGCTAAACAGCAACCGTTTCACTTTTGCGAAGACACACAACGCTGATGATCTTATTTTCATGTCTGTTTTTTTGTTGTTTCTTTTCTAAACAATTGTGTGTATGCTCTTGTATTTGTGTCTTGCAAAATGAATAAATGACTTTTTTCTTTCTTTCTTTCTAAACATGGCCCTTAGCATAGAATAGATAATAACAGGGTAGAACGGAATCTCTTTTGACCGCGTTCAAAACGCCGCCATTTATATACCTACTTCCCCCTTCACATCGTTACACCCCTCTGTCGTCCCTGCCTTGCGATCCTGGGCCAGCTTTCGCCAGCCATCGGCCCCGAGATCCGAGAGATCCCTTTGACCAAGTCGTCCCAACGACACCTAGGCCAACTGGTCTACGCCCGCTTGGCCGGCCCAAGTACGTTTTTTTAACGGCTCGATCCTCACTCAACCTAGACATGTCCAAGCCACCGGAGTCTGGACGCTTACTCTAAACAATTTTTTTAATGGCTGGATTTTTGAAATAGCTCGCAGCTAGCAATTTAAAGTATTTCTCAAAACGCATTCGTTTCTCACATTACAAATTCAACGCAAATTAATGTAATCGAACTGACGAGCCATTATACATGCTTTCCCTTCTACATGCGATTTTATGCAAGACTTTAGCCTTTGGCTTCCTCAGAAGCTTGTTTTTGACACGCATAGCGCATCGATACGCATAATGCACAAAATTGGAATTCGCTATGGATACTTGTGTTGTTTTAAGTGGTCGAGTCTCAATCAGGTTCGTTTAAAACAAAAATAAAGACTTGTTATGAAATATTCACTGTTTTTTATGAAATAGGACTAAGTAGTCTAACTAACGAGTTATGATGCGACCACACCGCCGCGTATACGCAGTGACGTGTCGTAGGCGTCACGTTTTCTCACCGTTTCTTCATACAATTTGTTGCGATACCGTAACGTCACCGTTTTTTAAGCGGCGGTGTGGTCGCACCTTTACCCGTGGAAAACCAAAGAGTTCAGATGCTGTGTGAGTCTAGAATAGAAAAGCTTTTTTTCAAAAAAAGCCTGCATGAATATTTTTTCCAGAATTTAACTAGGTATTTTTTATTTTTCTTACACTGAATCGTTTACCCTATCGATTCTCATACAAGAAAAATGTGTCCCTGATATCACTGTGAATTTTTTCCTGTTCGTCACGTTCCATACATATAAAAAAAAATGACGAACAGGAATGCAAGGTTTTGAGACCCATTTTTTCTTGAAGGATTTTATAATTCTGGAAAAAATGTTCTAGTATACCTATTTTTGAAAGAAACGTTCAGAATACTTCACCTTATTTACTAGTAATATATTTGTACTGGCAGAATTAACGTTAAGGTAGGTAATGGTAGTTGTATCTGGCGATCTGAAAGCCTGCATAAGGTTTTGGTTCACCCGCACTTACACCTACCTAGTTTTTTATCCCAATAAATCACTTTCCTTAAGGCTGGCACGCTAAGCTTAATTCAAATCCAAACTTCATCTAAGCTAAATCAGCGTTTTCCAAAAAAATATCCACGTGTACATTTTTCCAGAATATAAATATTTTGGATGTATCTTACTCAGAATCGTTTACTCTATTGATTCTCATACAAGAAAAAATGTGTCCCAGATTATACTATGGATTTTTTCCTGCTCGTCACGTTCCATACATAACATACATACCTATATTAAAAAAGTGACGAACTGGAATGGAAATTTTGGGACACATCTTTTCTTGCATAAGGATCGATAGGGTAAACGATTCGAAGTAAGAAAAAACCAAAATAGTTAAATTCTGGAAAAAATATTTTGTGGACTTTTTTTGGAAAACTTCCAAATATCGCCAGCGAGATTGAAAAGCCGTGAATCTTTATCACTATTTAGATAAAGATTGGCTACCAAGTGACAACGACGGATGCATCAAAAATGCGCCAACACATATCGATGGCATCGTAAATCTCGTGTTGTTTTTATTAAACTAAATCAAGTTCACCAAGGGCAAGGGAATGTGAACGAAAGCAGGTTGCTGACTTACAGCACTATGCCAACCGGAGACGATCTGCACACTGATTACAAAAAAATCTTCACTTTCAACGGGGAAGAGGAAGAAGCATACAGTCAGCAAAGATTTACATCTACATGTACCCACGCAGTGATCAGACTAAATGCCCGACACATGCAAGAATTGTGTGCCATTTTGGTTACATTGCGAAGTTTGACAGATCGGTTGAATTCGGTTTACCCCGGCAACCCGCAATGTAATATATTTGCTGACTGTGCCGATAGACTTGTCGTTGACGTCTCCGTTTGGTTAGATGCTCTAAGGTGGCCGATGACGGCTCGCCATAGTTATTTAATTTACCTGAAGGTCCCACAAACAAAACTGGAGAAGCTCGCCCGATCATTACCGAACCCGAATTCTAATGACCCACTTGATTCGACTTCTTTTCTTTTCGCTCGAATTTAATCAAATTATAGGTTGGGGATTATAATATTTCAATACCGGCACCGTTTGAGGAATTTAGCTTTTTGTTTGGTTCACGGCAATTTCTGTGTCTAGACGGAAAAAAACAATTTCAAGTTATAAATACATTTGTAAGTAAATTCCTGATTGATTTTAATAACTACTCGACTACCACGCTAAAAGTATAAATAAAGAAAGAAAGAAGAAAGAAAGAAGACATTTATTCATTTTGCAAGACACACAAATATAAGAGCACCCGACTACGACGACGAGAGAATACGACTGATTGTAGCTCAAATGGATAAGATTATCAGTAACTAGGTATCTAAGTTATAGTTAATTAGCTGTTGCTTGCGACTTCGTCTGCAAAGAATTCGTTTATCGCTATCCCGCGGGAATTTTCCGGGAAAAAAGTAGCCTATGTGTTATTTTAGACTTTTCTCTAATTTATGTGCCGAATTTCATCCAGATTCGTTGGGCCATTCTGGCGTGATTGAGTAACAAACAAACGTCCATCCATCCATCCATACTTTCGCATTTATAATATTAGTTAGATTAGTTAGATTATCCAAATCGTCGACAGCTAACTTCTTAATAACTTCAGCTTAAACGTAAGCAACGCACAGAGTGAGTAACTTTTGTTTTTTTACTCATCTATGGGCAAGTAACAACGAATCCTAATTTATAATAACATCCAAATGACTTTGTAGAGTACATAGCTTACGCACTTAATGATCGTCTGGACTCTTGAAGGTGAACAAAAACTCGGATTCATACGAAAATTCGAGTGCTAAGACCCTTCGCGGGCAAACAAAGTAAATGGTATCGAAACGTCCCCTGCACTGTGACTTATTGTAGCCAAACTACGTCCTTTTCCAATTTGATACGACTAACAAAGACAGAATATTCACGGCATTTTCATTTCTCAACACAGACGTGATGGAACAAATACGTGAATATAATACGTACTAAATCTAGAATTTTTACGACCATTGTTGGAAACACAACTCAATCGAAAGTAAAACAGGGTGCAGATTGTTATAGCTTGGAAAATCCTTTTTTGAATTCCTAAGGTGAAAAATTGTGAGTGCGTCCCAATTGTCACCTTACTGGATCTCGATAAGGGCGAAGCTGTCGGTGGATTTTCTGGTTTTAGAGCGTTTTGGAATGTTTCGCTGGCTTCTGTCCTCTTCAGTTTCAGTCGGGGTGGAAAGAGAGGGAGCGAGGGGAGGCTCTCCACCTCCAGTCCCAGCGGGAGGTAAAAGATTAACCCAGTTTTGTTATTTGTCCACTGCCAGTAGAGTATTCACAATGCGGCCGGAGTCTGCCCGACTGGGTCCTGAGCCCGTTTAACGTAATTGTGAATGATTAATGTGTCTCTACCTCTGTGTAATAACGACACTAGATTGGGAACCGATGCTTTCGTTTGATTAATGACGTAATCAAACCTGGTTAAGAGGAATGTCTCGAATCTTTTAAAATTGCCCGTGAATGATCACGTAAGAACAATGCCAACTAAAATTTGTTTTCTATTTGTGCTCTCTGCAAGTCCAATTGACTGAGTGGTCACTGAGTCTATCAAGATTCAT
The DNA here is from genome assembly GCA_963854515.1 of Pandemis heparana. Lineage (NCBI taxonomy): Eukaryota > Metazoa > Arthropoda > Insecta > Lepidoptera > Tortricidae > Pandemis > Pandemis heparana. The sequence goes on along the minus strand of OY978011.1, from coordinate 7,806,663 downwards.
ATTGGGAACCATATAAGGTGTTTTAAAATTATCTATACTAACATTATAAAGAGATAAAGTTTGTAAGGGATAATCTGGACTAGAAAACAAAAACTATTCAAAACCCAGACCTAACTTACCTTCATTTATTACGAGTTGAAAAGTTTCCCCAGTTATCTCTGAGAATTTTTTCTATCGCATACATTTAAAGAGTTAACGTTCTGTTTATTTGACATTAAATCGATATAAGAACTGTGTCAAAACAAAATATTATAAATTCATGAAGCCTGGATTTGACTCCATTGACGTAATATGAAGGTCACGCTAGCTTAGTCATGACATGACATTCGATTTTATGTCTAGTTGATTACTACGGCGTTTAAGTGGCTGTCTATTTTTATATTATTACCCCATTATAATACTGAACTTGAGCTATTCCACTTAGTTAATGTATTTTGTATTAGCTTTTGCCCGCGACTTCGTGTGCGAAGAATTCCTTAAGTGATTCTGTGATTCTAATGGATATTGTTAAAACCGCTTATTTAAATAAACTAAGTATTTGTATTGTAAGTACGGAATACTAATCCTTTAGAATGTAAACTTTAGACCATTTATAAAAAAAAACCGGCCAAGTGCGAGTCGGACTCGCGCACCGAGGGTTCCGTACCATTATCTAGAAATATCTATACCAGTGTAAGCAGAGCCCTGCTCCAAAGCAAAATGTAGGCAGTGTGGGGTCACCTTATATTGGTCATTGATATATACAGACATACATACATATTTACGGTTTTCGCAATTATTCCTTAACCTGTGCTATAAGACCTACCTTCATACCAAATTTCAAGATTCTGCGTTCACAGGGTACTTCCTGTAGGTTTAGATTCCCTTGAGAGTCGAAAATTTGCGGAAATTTGCGGCATAAATTGTATCTTTTGATTGCGTTGTCTTAGAAAATTGATTTTTTCACAGAGCTCCAAGGGGCAGTAGACTTGAGTATTTGATATAAATTTCAGCTTGATACCTGCACGCGTTCCTGAGAAAAAGGGTCTTGACAGACGGACGGACGGACAACAAAGTAATAATAATCAAAGTAAGAATCCTATAAGGGTTCCGTTTTTTCCTTTTGAGGTACGGAACCCTAAAAATGAAAAATACTCTTGAATTAACATTAGGCGATGCACTTACCATAGATGTAAATCTGCAGAGTCCCAACCTTACGTCTTAGTCCTTATGTCCTAAAGCTGGGGTGACAACGCCGCGACTTTAACCCGTCTCCGATTTTAAAAATCAGTAAAAGGACGAGCGAGTGCGGCGACCCTTGGGGTGGGTTGGGGGAGAAACTGTTATTAAAACAAAAGGGATTAGTTACAATCTTTTTTTGAAATGCTCTCTTTATTTACGTCAGTGAGTGAATGGCAGTCGTAGGAAAATATTTTGCTTACTACTTGAGTACCTACATGTACCTTTTTTCATATTTATTAATTCATGCTGTCTGCCTAAGTATTGAGTGAAGTTATATTTTTTTCTTCAAAGCACATGGTGGCACCTTTTTTATTGTACCTAATTTGAGAAAATAAATAAATATTGAACCATTTTTCTACTTTTATGTACCTATCACGACACGACGACATACATTAACTACCTACCTATTAAGTTATCAGTGGTGGAGCGTATGTTTAGCATTTTCAAAGGAATAAAGAAGTCCATAATGGAGATCGTAATGTTGGGTATACAACAACTAGAGGAATCCATAGGTTTGTCAATCTTTGTCAACGCAATCCGCCAATTGACTTGTCAAAGAACGCGCGAAAGGCGCAACGACCAGCCATCTTGAAGTGACCATCCGAACCGGTTCAAACCGAATCGCAAAGACAAATGGAAGTGCTAATATTCCTCCCGGCCAATACGCTCTCGTAATTTAATCCCGGCGCGGCGGGGCATCGGGAAAATCTATAAATCTCCCGCCATTAGAGACTCCCCGGGACTCTTATTTACTTCGTGCACAAATTCAGATGACAATGTTTTAGGGGAAGGAGCTGTGTAACTGCCCTTCGTTGGAATAGGGTTGCCGCAGACGCATGATCATGTCGATACAGGAAATAATAAAAAATAAATTATACTTAATCGTTCAGCATTTACACTGGCATAGTAACTGGTAGATGTATTCGTCGAAACGAATAAAATGAACTTATTTACTACGCATTTCCCATTATTTCAATCCAACGGTCAAGGCTGAGGGTAGAAAGAGATGATGAATTCACATTGTTGTGACAGACAAGCCGTACTACCTACAAGTTTAATTAAAGGAATGTGTTTTTAGTACATATATACCCAAATATATAATGGAGCTCGACAAGGATAAAATATTCGCGTATCGCTATTCCATGGGAACTACGCAATTTTCTGGGATAAAAATTAGCCTATGTGTTATTCCAGACTTTCCTTTATCTATGTATCGTGTGTTCTGGCGTGATTGAGTAACCAACAAACATCCATCCATCCAAACTTTCGTATTAATAATATTAGTTAGACTAGTGGGATTAGTATAATTAAGTGACTCCGTTTTTTTTTGCTTTTCATTGTCACTGTATAGGTACTTATTTCTTGTTGTGGCAGCCCTGCCCCCACCTCGCCCCCGTCAATTACCAGCCCTGACCGTCCGAGGCGAGACTTATTGACGGACTGTTCGCGTTTCGACGCCGACTCTTTGTCCCGCGATGACTGACTGAGTGGTTACCGTACTGTGAGACAATGACTATTGCTTTATTATGCTAGTATGCCTGTGTTTTTTGATTCCCTTTCCACCTATACGCCTATGGCCTTTTGGTGTTAGCTTGGGCTCTTTCTAGCCATACGTAAAGTTAAGTTAATATATAGACGTGATTTGCGTATACTTTTACAAAAAGTTAAACAGACGTTGAATGCGTGTCTAAAAATTAATCTATTGATTTAAGGTTGATTTTGCAAAAGATTATTAGTTTTCAAAACAAAAAAGCCGTGGCAGGCTAGGCAGTGGTTTGACCTGTGGCCTCTCAAGCAGAGGGTCGTGGGTTCGAATCCCGGGCTCGCACCTCTGAGTTTTTCGGAATTTATGTGCGATATCTCATTTGAAATTTACCATGAGCTTTTCGGTGAAGGAAAACATCGTGAGAAAACCTGCACACAACTGCGAAGCAATTCAATGGTGTGTGTGAAGTTCCCAATCCGCACTGGGCCCGCGTGGGAACTATAGACCAAGCCCTCTCATTCTGAGAAGAGGCCTGTGCCCAGCAGTGGGACGTGTATAGGCTGGTGATGATGATGATTAGTTTTGTACCCGCTGGCACGTTGAGGACTTAATTACTTAATGTAACTTTTGAGGTAAGGTGGATTTCATAAATTGCTATTAATTTCTGTACCTTAACTACCATAAAAAGTTTAGAAGAGAGTACTATTAGTATTTAAGAATTAGGAAAAAAAAATGTTTTTTAGCAACTTCTTGGAAACTTAAAGTTTAAATTTGTAGAGATATTGCGGAAAATTATAAATATCACGTGTAAAGCAATGCAGTTTGTAAGGAAAGGGGAAACCACACTATTTCATAAGAAAGTCTTTATAAACTGCAACTGATGACCACGGCCACTATAAAGACCCTAGTGACTTCAAATTCCTGGAACTAGAAACTGTCAACGAATCTTGTCTATTCTAGAGACCATGTTTTATTAACTGGACCCGTCCGCTAGACAGTATTGTGCGGAGCCAGGCGTCTGGACTTTCGCGCGTTGATATTGACAACTAGATTTGAAAACCACACAGCTGAACTAGGTGTAGTGGAAGACTTTGAGCGCTGAAGCACAGCGTAGATAACCAATCTGGCTCTAGACATGAAGTGCCTGAGTCACAAATAATCAATAGAAATTACATATTTATTTGAAATACCGGCTAAGTGGTGATGAGTCACGCTTCTATCTGTACATATTATTAAATATCAAATCGATAACAATGTCCACCTACTGACCACAAACATGACATTTATGACGAGAGCTGCCTTTAACTTACCTTAAAGTTTTTTTACTGTCTGTCACCAAAACAAAAAAAAGTCATGCAGTGCCCGATTTTTGAATAGGTATACTCAGCGGGACCAAATTTCGACCAATCTCTATACTTCTTCTTCTGGTGCCATCTTCTATCAAGAATGTACAGACCGTGAGCTCCTACAGCGTCATTCGGGTTTGTCTTGCTGTCTCACTCACTCTTATGGGTTTGTTTTGAATCTGCCAATAGTACCCGAAACCCCATTGTCATTCTAACAGATCACGGACTATAGCTACATACTCGTCTAAGTACCAAAACTTACTGATTATTAGTTTTTGTTTTTCATTTATTTATATTGGTTGCACATCTTATTGATATAGTAATCTATCTCGTATAGGTATTTATATAGTAATTTGACTAACATAAACATTCTTAATGTTTCATTTTAACTAAAAAATATATGGACCAAACGCTGTTGTCTGATATAAACGATTTTTACTGTTTTATTTCTAATTTTATTTTATACCTAAAACCCAACCGTGACCCGAATGTAAAATATGTGCAATTTCCACTATCAATGCGATGCCTGTGATTCTTTTGGAGGATGGGGATGACACTCTTTGTCGTCTCTCGTCGTAAATACTTAGTGTGCCATGGACTTGATAACTGATAACGGTCAATGGAAATTCTCTCAGATAAAAATGTGCTGATTATTAACTTATTACAATATTTTATGCAACTTAGTTTAGATGATAAAATTGTGAAATACTTGTTGGAATAGATGATTTTAAGTATAACACGGAATCCTACTAATATTATAAATGCGAAAGTTTGTGACGATGTGACGATGTGACGACGTGAGTGAGTGAATGTGTATATTTGTTTCTTCTTTCCGCTAAAACGACTGAACGGATTTGGATAAAATTTGGAACGAAGATAACTGATACCCTGGATTAAAACAGGCTACTTTTTTATCCCGGAAAATTGCATAGTTCCCGGGGGATATCCATAAACATGTCAATTGCTAATTCTACGCAGACGAAGTCGCGGGCAGAAGCTAGTATCTAATAAAACATTCGATTCTCTAAAAAAACAGGACAGTGTAAATAACTATACGGAAAATTAAAATTTCATTCAACCTCTTACGTTCTCAAGGTTTTATATTATAGGCATACTAGTTTCTGTCTGCGACTTCGTCTGCGTAGAATTATACGTATTAACCTTTCTCTTGAATCACTCTATAAAGAAAGAAAGAAAGAAAGAAAGAATGAAGACATTTATTCATTTTGTAAGACACACAAATATAAGAGCATACACAATTTCAACTTCAATTCAACTTTTTCAATTTCTATCGACTAAAAAAAACGCATCAAGATCCGTTGCGTAGTTTTAAAGATCTAAGCACACATAAGAATAGACAGCGGAAAGCGACTTTGTTTTATACTATGTAGGTATGACTAGTAATACCAGTAGTATATTTCTTGCGGGAATAAACGTTCAAAATATGTAGGTAGTGAAAAAACTGAAACTTTTGAATAACACTATTTAATGGCAACATAGACAATGGGCCGCCATTACCCCGTTAAAACGCATCAACAAAATGCCACCTCAAACCTATTCAATGGTTTCAATTCTCAAATCAAACAAAATTACAGACGCGACAGCGGGGCTTGAACAACCCCGCAAGACCGTCTGTCACCCCAGAGGGGTAGTCAAAGTATGGGGCCGAAATCATCCCGCGAATGATACACCAAAAGCTCAATCGAAACGATATATTGCTCCGATATGCGCGCGGCGGACGCTAATCCAGTTATAGGTGACAAAGAATAATCGAATAGACTAGCCTTGACAGCTATGATAATAAACATTTATGATTCTGATTCTTTTTAAAATTACATTTTGAGTAAACGAGCAGTGGGTTAGAGAAGGTAGCTATATTTATTATTTATCTTTATTTGGGTAAATGGACTTCCTCAGAGATAGACACATCTCAGATCATAATATAAAAAGTTTAGGCTTTGGTTTGAATTAGAGATCTATGTGTCGATTTTGAGCTAGCCGCAACCAAAGCTTTCTGCGATTATTGCCAAATCATTCTGGTTCGAGAAGAGTTTCAGGGTAGGTATACCTACTGATAATTAGAAGCAGTGGACGTCATGTATTTGATTATGATGATGATCATTTGATTATGTATGCGATGACTGCTTGTTTAATTTAACGTAGTTTGGGACTTATGTTGTATTTTTTTCCATTGAAATTCGTTACTATCGTACGCGGATTCACCCCTGTTATAGAATACTTTATCCAAGAGGAATATAGTTAATATTTCTTGTCTGTACAATACAAGAAGGCATCGTTTAATCAATCAGTCAGTCCGAACTTTTATTTTTACACATTTTGACATTTCTCACCGTTCGAACTCCATGGCTGTAAAATTAGTTAAAAATAATGAACTGGTAGACGTAAGTATATTAAACAAATTAAATGGGCGAAACAAGAATACTGTCGTGTCTGCGTTCCAATTCATTGCATGCATTGCATCCATGTTTCATGCGGGCAGTACGTATTGGCATTTGGAACCTGCCATCCCTGCCGTCGTGTGAAACATGTTATGCTGTACCGAAACATACAGAATATATGTTGTTAATAGCTTGATCAATACCGAAGCGGCGTATTAATCGTATATGTGAATAAGTGGAGTATTTTAGTATACAGGAGAAGCATAATTTATCGTTGAAATGGGTTTTCAATGCTCGCAGGTTGCATTGATATTTATGTTCAATGTGGTTTTTGAAGAGTCAATATGTTTAACAATATTTTTTACAGCGATCCCAGATTTGTGATCTTCGTTATAACGCGTTTTCTTCTTTCACTCAAGCGGGAAATAAAAATGACCATTTATAGAAAACTCTTAACATCGCAATAGTGAGCTTATCAAAACTAACCCTAACTATTGCGGGATAAGGTTATTACAGCAATATAACTGTGAAATAAAAAAATAAATATAATTTCATTGTAGTGCCTGTTTGTTTACCTCCATATTCCAATAGTTTTTTTATATCCTAAATTGCTGAAATTGGTGACTTCATGACAATAACTTCTAAAGAACTACGTGTGGCTTTATAGATGTTTAATGGTAAACAATGATGTTTTTCTTTTGCTGGAAAACTCATGGTCTACATTAGAACGGTTGATAATTAAGTTGTCCGCTTTGCAACCCGTTTGTAATGTAACAGGGCCTTACAAAGCATCAATATTTCATAGCACGGGAGCGGGCAATATCGGTTTAAACCGGCCGAGTCGTTATTGCACATCTGAACTTTATGGGACGCCACCCCCGTACATAAATTTTGGAGAAGTGCACTGCTTTTATGGAAAGGTAAAATGTTTCACTATACTGTATTGATTTTGTAGATTGACGCGCATTTGGTGTGCTGTTTATTTGAATTTATGTAGCTAAACTAACAGAAAGCAAATATGAGCGAATGGCAAAGTGACGCCGGCTTATAATACGCCTGGCTGTGTTGTACTACGCTCCTATCTGCATTTATCGAACTAACAACAGGTCGTCGTTGTCTCCACCCTGTATATGTCCCACTGCTGAGCATAGATCTTCTTTCAGAAGATGGAAGAGGGACAGGGGATGATGAGTTTACATCACAGATGTTTGTTACGTAACAGAACATTTTTCATCACAGATTTTATTTCGAGTTTCCGTACGCGGAACTATTATCAATAAGTGGTTCTTTAAAGGGCATGTAAACAAATTGCTACTGGGTATAATACTTACTAAAACGTTATGGATATTAGTTGGGCAGTTGAAGGTTGTTGTTATGGTACTTATGCTGTATGGATTCAATGAAGTTGTCCAAACCGATGGGCAAACGGAAATTTACATTATTTACATTTTCACGCCTAATTGTGACTATTCCGAGTTGAGCAAGGACAGTTAACATGTTTGTTATTTTCCTATGAAAAGGCAAATTATATTTTTAGTCCAGTTGGAAGTATTTGCCAGTTCTGACGCAGATCTTTGATCAAAAGACAAATTATTATAACGGGATTCGCACATTTTACGGTACTACCTAAAATTTGCTACGCTCCTACAAACTGAAAATAAATCTGGCATACATAGCGAAAAATGCACATGGCTAAAATTTTCTCACTATATTTTGGAATGTGAAAAAAATCAGCCTTACCTTAGAAAGGAATTTTAAATGCTTTGTAGATGTAGAAGTCTATGAATTAACAAAGAAGACTAACCAACTCTAACACAACTAGATAGTGCACTGGTAATTACAATACAAAGTGTACGAATCACCCAACAATATCAGAACTACTTAATAGTAATTAGGATGCGATTAAGCTTTCTAATGATTTTCCAGATTTTTTCCAAGCGGCTGACCAAAAACATCGTCACGAGTCATAGTGAACATTGCTTTGAATGAGGGGGATACTCGCTATTTTTTATTGTCCTCTATTTATGACTCTGTAGATTGAAAGGGGAGCCCATTCAGACGGGATGATTGTAACGTGCCCACAGTACTGCGAGTGCAATAAAATGGACATGATGAAATACCTCGCTAATATAAATCATTTAAAAGATGAATTTTGGAGTCCTTTTTTCAGCGGGTGAGTTATCGAAACGAAAAATAGAAACCATGAGCCAAATTTCAATCTATGTATAGATAAGATCATTTAGATGCTGAAATGATATTTTTATGAACAAGGCTAATTTTAACTTATGTCTCTTAGTCAAGCCCTAACGAGCCCACAAATTATCTTCTTTTGCTCTACCTGCTGGTGTTGCTGTGCCATAGAAGGTCTGTGGCGTTTTTAAACCTACCACAATGAGGCTCATAATTATCGATTTTTCCTATCCTAGTCTTTAATGAGCTGACAAATTTTCCGACTCTGTTTTAATTTTGTTTTGAGATCCCTTAAAGGGATAAGTCCACCTTTGTGCATGTATCTGTTTGTCAGTTGTATTTGTGTTATTTTTATCTTGAACAATAAAAAGTTTACTTACTTAATTTATATATTCATGGAAACCAGTATTTAATTTTTTTAAAGCTGTGCCAATAATACTTTATTTCTATGACCGAACTAATACTCAAAGTTTCTTAGGGTGCGCTTCGATTAACTAAAATCCACAGCTCATCCCGCTCTCCTTGCATTTTTATATTGTGAGTGATCATAATATCTACACTTATTGGATCATTACTTTTTTCACTAGTTAAGACGGATAAAATAACTTCAAGTTATTTTTTACAGTATTTCTCCATATTTAAGTAGGTATCCTCGATAAATCTTTAATCTTACATCGTATATATTTCAATTTATAACACGTGTTGTTTCCCAAACGTCTTCGTAACTGAACCTCAGAAATCGGAGATTATGATGACTTTAGTCGCTTCACCCTTTCGGAATAGCGAATAGTTCTGAACGCCCATAAAACGCGAGCGCAAATAAACATAGCAAGCTATAACCATGTATGTACACCCACCCTCGATGAAAGACAGATATGTAAAAACCTAACGGGAGTCACTTCAATCAATACACGTTACTAGATGATGTAAAAGCTTTCTTCTCCTCAAAACACACGATACCAAACTGTATTTCCACACACGCAAAGCTTATATCCCATGTTTGCATACCGCGGATTTTCCTCCAGACAATGTGAACAAACACATGCCTTGCCAGTCGAATTGGGAGCTTGTATACAGGGTGGGATAGTTCGCTTCGCGTTGCAAATATCCCGTGGAAGAGTTAGTTTTTTTGTGAATATCAAAATATGAGCCCCCTTTTACAATCCTATTGTGCCCGATATTGATCCTCATAATAGTTTGAGTCGCTGGTCGCAGGGTCTTAATATGGGGGATAATAAAGAACGCTCCCACACTCTCCCCGTGATTTATGCGCTTATAATTTTATAATATTTGCGTGCACTTCGGAGAAAAATGCGTGCGTCACTGTTAAAAAACATAGTGACGTCATTTCGTACGGGGCCGTCCATAAAGTACGCCATACCTTGTCACAAGGTTTACTATAAAGACTGCAATTATTTTTCATCTCTCATACTCTGAAAGTAGGTCATTGATTATCTGGATATAGGGTTGAAAGTGACTCATCGCGACCCTTGGGTTGAAAGTAATTTTTTTTTCTAGCTAATCCAAATGAGGTATAGCAATGGAAATACGTATACAGCCATGTTATCTATGTTTAAAATAATAATCTATACTAATAGTTCCTTTTTAATTTTAAAAGGCAAAATAATCTTAAAATAACATTCCCGCTAAGTATATATAAGCTTATTATGCAAGCGTATACAACGAGAATTAGTAGAAATTATTACATTCGGTAATTTTTTTAGCTTGAAATATTTAAGTCGACAAATTAATTGATAGCGACCTCCGTGTCTGCAAGTTTAAAAAAAAAAACTAGCTGGCAGCCATTGGTGCGCAGAAGAAATGCGCAATGTACGTAAATCGCGTAATAGAAAAAAGAGCGGGAAGAGAATGACAAACGTAACAAATATTAAGTGCGACCGTGCGACGTTAGTGAAATTTGTCATAATACCTTCTTTTAATTTCCTCATATTCGAAATGAAAAGTAGAGTGTTCAACTCGGATGAAATTACCCATTTCACCCTCGAACCATTGGTGCCCTCACTCCGTTCGGGCACCAGAAATATCTCGGGTGAAATGGGTATATTTCAACCCTTGTTTATCAATCTACTATTGTTCATGTCTCACAACGCTAAACGCGCATAAACATCATAATATCATGCTAAAGGGTTAGGTCTTGTTATATTAGTCTCTGTCTACCCTGTTAAGGGATAAAGACGTGATTTATGTGTATGTGTGTGTGTTTGTGTGTCACAAACCTTAACCTCCTCCCTCCTAAATGTGTGACGTACCATCAGCCAAATATGTGGTCAACCCCCCTAAGGTTAAAATTCCTTTACACGTCACAATATATAACTTCGATAAGACAGGCTGTCAATTTGAAAGTTCGTCTTTAGCGATATTTTCATTTGATAGGAAGTTGGATGAAAAGTGGTAGACCACTTATTTGGGCGACCGTACTTCATGGATGTCCCGTCCCATACTCTATGGGATTGTTAATTTTGTGACACCCCATTAATTTGTGGGGGGATGTCACTTCCATGCTGGTATGGGAGCAAAGAACAACATAGAATGTGCCAGTTGCTGCTCTTCCCGCGCAGATGGTAAAAGCCCATCGCGGCAATCAATGGGCGAAAATGCTATCAACCCTTCCCCATTTTGATTCCTCTTTCCACCTATTCACCCGCAAAAATGCTAGCTTTTAGGTCTTATTACCTCAGGCTCTGGCTACTCCTTAAGGGATAAAGACGTGATTTATGTATATCAAAACCAATACCAGCAATAATAAGCAAAGTGCGTCTAACTTCCAAAGTCCCTCGTCAAACTTCATGTTTCGCCTGTTGTCGGATTGTGATCTGTAGGTTTGTAGTGATCAGACAGTTTTCCGATTGCCACTGTATCACCCTCACTACCACAATAGTTGGGAGTCCGCGACCGTTCGTTTTGCGCAGAACTTCTTTCGTTGCACGTTTAAACCCTGGTGTCAGCTAGCGGCACCAATGTTCCGGGACCGGTAGGACTTAGGGATCTTCAAAAAACGAGCCTATTCTTCGTATGCCGAGAGATATAATGAAAATAGACGCACCTGTAGATATTTTAGAAAAGAAAAAGGACGTAGATGTTCCTGTCGTACCATGCCGATGTTAGGTCTGAGCACGTAATTTCTACAAATCGCTATTCTTTCCCTTTTGTTAAGTCCAATGTCGACATCTAAAGCGGTTTTACAGAAATCAACGTTTTCCAACTTTTGCTGTAAACCTTATTCTATTAAAAACTACCTTTGCTCATAACTACGACTCATTTTTAAATTACTTCAACATTGTCAATAGACTTACTTGTGATCGCGCCATTGCAATGCGGCCGAAACGTCGAGGTAATTTTAGAAATATTCCACGCACGAGTAAGTCCTAGTTGAGCTTAGTAGGTATTACAAGTAGGTAGTGCATTAAAAGTGATGCCAATCTGGTGCAATAATTGATTTTGTGCCAATATGGTAGTGGTGGTTTTGCGGGTGGTAGGGCCTTGTGCAAGGTCCGTCCGGTTAGCTACCACCATTTTACTCGCTAATCCTGCCGCTAAGCAGCAGTGCTAGCACTGCTGTGTTCCGGTGTGGAGAGTAAGACAGCCGGGGAAATTACGGGCACAGAAGGCATTTCATCTTAGCCCTCTAGGTTGGCAACGCATCTGCAATCACTCCGGGGTTGCGGGTGTCTATGGGCAGTGGTGATCGCTTACCATCAGGTGACCCACTTGCTCGTTTGTCTTCCTATTCACATAAAATTATATATATATATATAATGGAAGAAACCATCGAAGAGCATAATCATCATTTCAGTGACACCCCATTTCGACTCCTTTCACTAAGTAACAAGGCATACATTTTTAACCTCGCTTAATAACGTAAGAGCGTTACGAATTAAACCCAACTTGCTTCAATTTACCTACCAACACAGCATAATTAAAACAATTGACGATAACACATTTAATTCGTGTAATGATATAAATAAACATGTTAACAAAACAGATTAGATCGAAATCAGCTGAACAATTAACTTATTGTTGTACTACTGGTTGTAAATTCAACAAATTCACGCGTTCGCGCCGGAATTGTTATTTGAATTGCCGACTGTTATCGTTTTATTTTAAAACTTTATGGCATGTTGACTTATTTTATTATGTTTTTATGCCAATACTTACTATGTTTACTATCATTGCAATCAAATCGAAAACATTTTTTAAATTAAAGTAGATAACAAAGACAATGTCATTTGATAACAATTTGTTTGAAGCATTTTCGAACTAACAAGCTAGATGTTTTTTAAAACTAAAACCCGACGTAAAATGTAGCAAGCTTTACGCATTAAATTACGCAAGAAATCTTCAAATACCAAAGTCGCTTATAAAACCTCTCAATTACTTATTTTTTGATAATGTATTTAGGTACTTACCCGGATTTACGAGCATCCCCCTTCCGATATATTTGGCCACTTTGGTCGCTACGATATACACATAAATATCTAATACTCATTGCATACTTCACCCTCAGTTATGACTTATCTTGATTTTTTTTGTCTTTATTCAAATTGAGACGTTTGAGTTTATGCTTGTGTTACACTAAACTTACTCGTAACAATGCGTTATGTGATTTTACTTTCACTATCTCAGTTAGTACAAAACTAGCTCTTCCTACTCTCTCATTAAATTTCTGCGTTAATAGTCTTGAAGACCAAATTTCTAATTCTCTTCGGCGTAAAAGATTTCATTTTCTATTGCACTAATTACCCTTGTTCAACAAAAATTGTAAAAACTTGGTTAAAAGAGCAAAACAACTAACTAGGCTGGCTGGTAGAGATCCTTTAATTAAGGGGATAAATAATTGTATCTTAGTACACTGTAAAACCTTTTAACAATCAACTTTGGAGTACTTTGACACTGACAGACACAAATAAGCCAATCACTAATTGCAATAAGGATAAATATACAGTAGTGGCCCAGGGTTCCATTTAGTTGAACATAAGTACATAACATGTATCTTAACGTTTGTCAATTGTATTATAATACTGCACTACTTTAACCTAATTACAGTGACGTAACGCTACGGGGTTGGTTCCGCCAGCTACGCACGTAGCTACGTGTTACGTAACCGCGTAACGGGCCGGCCATTGACCCCGCGACCTGCGCCCGCGCCTGTCGACGCCCGCTCGGCCGACCTGCTCATAGAGCGGGTGGGAGTAGAGGCGCTTTGTAGGCAGAACGTGCTGATGTAATGTTCTGTAAGGTTATGTTTTTAAATGCTGACAGTACTGTTCGTGAGCGCTTTGAACGACATTGGTGTTTAGGGTACAATTGGACAATTGAAGTATCAAACGTTTTTATTTGGATTTTGCGTTTTAACCAACAGTTTCTTATTTTGTCTCTGTCGTAAAATGTCAAAACACGTATGGGAAAGTGGTCACCATTCGTACACTTTTTAAATTCCATTTTTTATTTTTTATTTAATTGTCAAATTTAGCTAATTTATGTACCTAAGTGTGAAGTCTAACAAATATAATATTGTAGTTGGTTACAAAAAAGTACGATTCTGTTATGTCAAAATGTTAAAGGGCTATAGCCATTTTTTTACGATAAGGTATGTGTACGAATGGTGACCACTTTCCCCCACATTTACACACATGTAAATCTTCTACGAGGGGCAAGTTTTAGAGCACATTTTTAAATCGCAGCAAAATAATTATTGAAAAAAATAACCTGTTGTGGCTAAATGCTCATTAAAACTGGTAAGATACACACATTTAAAAAACAATTTTCAAATTATCACTGCATTTCTTCTCCTTGCTATCAAAGTCCTCCTGAGGCCGTAAACAAAAACATTACCATCATAAACACTACACACCAAATGCTCTTATTTCTATACATCCAAATCCAAATGGTCTACACTATCGCTTGCGTCACTGACCGTTAGCGCTTAGGCATTTTGCTCCGGTTGCCTCAGTGAGAACACGACGATTCCTAACCAGTCTGTCTCCTTATTCTCTTCAGTGCCCCTAGGACGTGTTTCCTCGTTAACAGACCTGCCCCGTGCGCCACGGGACGCCACGCCGTGACGTTTATAGGCTTTATTACGGCCATTGTTGGTGCGGCTCCACCTAATAATTGGCTCCGTTGTCACCAGATTGTAGTGATTAAAAGTGGTAGGACGCTAGAGGAATGAGTAGAGACTGCTCATATTTATACATACATAGATACGTACCGCCTCTTTCCATAGGGGTGGGCAGAGACTACTTCGTTCCTCTTGCTACAATCAATCCTGACATACTTTGTTCCCTTCATTCACATTCGTCAAAATCTTCATACATGCTCGTCGGTTAATTTAGAGTACTCTTTACCTGACATTTTGTCAAAACGTCGCCAGTCAAAATAGTGATGGGTTGCTAGCCGCATCGCCTATAACACGATTCCTACGATTTTCGCCGATTCACTCGATGAACTATCCGAGAAGAGAAGCAACTGGTACATTCTATGTTTTTTCTTTGCCAGACCAGCTTGGAAGGAGCTGTGTAGAGTTGGAGGTAAGTAATGCGCATGCGTGACGCCCCGAGCCGCAGATAAACGCGCCAATTGATTTCCTCGTCCGGACTGCGCGCGCGCAGCCGGGCTTCATCTGATTGAGCTAACCGTAAAGTTACGACGGCGCCCGTGCCCACGGTATTACGGGTACATAAATACATTTAAAAAAATACGTCTTTATCCCTTATGGAGTAGATAGAGCCTAAGGTAACAAGACCTAAAGGCCACATTTAGCATGTTGTGGTTATATACATGGGTGGAAAAGGGAATGATGGGTTGCTTGCCGCATCGCCTATAACAATGATTCCTAATCTAAGATTACAGGATTACGGGAAAAAATAAAATATAATAAATCAATAAATATAAATGACACCCGTGAAATTACTAGCCCTTTAAGGGATAAGTTCGCCTTTGTACATCTATTTGTCTCATTATCTGTAAAATTAATGTGTTTTATGTACAATAAAGAGTTATACATACATACATACATACTAGCTTATTGGCTTATGTGTTATTCTATCTTAGCCTCTATTAGCGGCTGTTAGGGTGATCTGCAGTTTCAACATTTCAGAGCAGTCGGATTGCAGTCGACTCCTACCGTAAAACGACTGCTCTCTTGCCGTTGGTCTTGACAGCTTTAAGCAACTTGTCTATGCCCGACCTAAATATGGATATATAATACTTACGTCTACAACTTTTTGTTAGAGATGTAGCGTCACTAGCGCCACCTAGTTGACAGCTACATAATTACTGCAACGCACGGGTAGCTAGCGCCAGCTCTAGTGACAGCTGTCACATTGTTCTACATCGCGCTAACGAAGTTTCTCAACTGGATACTAACTTCCTTCGGACTTCGGTCCCCAGGCATAACATCTGCCTGGAGAGAGATCTCTCTATTGGGGCACTCCCCCAAAGAGAAATTGTTGTCACAGTTCAAGTCACGGCCAGGGACCCCATTTTCTAAAGCACTCGAGAATAATTTCAAAAGCGGAAAAATCTGTGTACTTCTACAAAAATACTGCTCTAAATTTTTAAGTACTTAAATAGAGTAACGAGAGCTGTAATTTTGTAATAACTATTTAAAATTCAATACTAATTATCACTCCCTTCGAATGGTATCTTCCGAGTAATGTTCTTTCAAAAATATGGAATACGAAAACAATACCATATTTGGTCCTTATCATAATAATAATAAATAATAACATTTTTGGACATTTGACACCAATTGACCTAGTCCCAAACTAAGCAAAGCTTGTTAATATGAGTACTAGACCACGTATAAGCATATTGTTTATACAGATAAATACATAATTAAAAATATATTAAAAATCCAAAACTCAAGATTAAACATTCATATTTTTGTACAAGTATTTGCTCCGACTGGGTATCGAATCCAGAACGTCAAGCTTCATAGTTAGATTCTCTAACCACTGGGCTACCTGGTTGTCAAAAAAAGTAATTTTCATGTATGTGTAAGACCCTAGTATCTGTATATAAGGCCGTTAGTGACACCAGCGTTTGTGCAGCTATTCTCCGAATAGGTGCATTATTGCAATTTTAGTGTAGTCGCCTTAACGCAAAATCTGAAAATGAAACAACATCTCAGACTGAAGCAACAATAGATTTCCAATGTGCATGAAAAATACTTTCAGCCGGTCCTTGAACCCTCAATCACTTAGCGCTAGCTATTGACCTTTACGGTTCTAAGGTTAAATTTGAAGGCAAATGTGTCTATATTTAGATATTTCTCTATTTTAAGCAATTCTCTAGAATCAGCGAACGACACGCGTAAGACATCACCACCCACCTATAGATTATAACAAAGGAGGGATATAATTATATGTATTGAACTATTAACTAACGAAAGCTCGCACGGTCGCAATTGCAATCGTCATGTCGATATGTCAAACGGTATTAAGATAGTGCTAGAAAGAGATGGTGAGTGGGATTGTGATTGCGCGTTAGATATATGCCTTCAGAGGGCAACGTTTCACGATGCCTATCGTGCTCCCGTGGCGCCCTCCAATGGCAGTGAGGGAATACCGGTGGGTTTTTAGTGGGCATGCCTCCCCCCCTCATTTCGCTAAGAAAGGGGGCAGTGGAAAAGGAGAGTCCCACATAACTCCCATGCCGTCCCCACGGCGCGGGAGTATGCGCAAAGCATTTTCCCATCGGAAAAAAAGGGTAAATTGCCGTTCCAAATTTCTTACTCGTTACGTCTTCCTTACTGGAACACAGCAGTTTTAGCTCTGTTGCTTATTAGGACTAGGGAGTAAAATGCAGCAATTCTGAGCCAGTTTGTACGATTTCTTATCAATCTAGTCAACTATCAAATAATTATCTCAAATTAGGAAAATAAAGAGAGTCCAATTGAAAGGGGTAGTGGAAACTAACAGACAGCCTGAGGGAAAACATGACATTCCACCGCCGTGAATTGATCAACAGTCGATTCATAAGTTAGTATGCAGCTAAATTCATTTCGAACAAATCCGCATTGATCCTATGCAATAAGTAGTCAAATTTTTAAAATATGCAGCGTACTCGACTGGGCGTAACACGATCTAGTATTTTAATTGTTTCAGAGATGGCGCTGTTACTTCCATGCTGGGGCCTTACCATGACGCTGACGCCTTAATGCGTTTCAGTTTAGGTTCGCTCGCTGTCAGATTCATACTAAAAGTGACAGCTAAAACTTGAACTGCGTCGGAATTAGGACGTCATGGTAAGGCCCATGGTCTTGCCTTGGGGCAAAGCAAAAACATAAAGTGTACCAGTTGCTTCTGTTCCCGCGCAGATAGTAAAAGCAAAGGAGAGGGTGAAAATGGTAGGAGTCATGTTATCGGCATAACTATTTTGATTCCCATTTCCACCTATACGCCCAGTCATACTGAACGTGGCCACACGTGAACAGTACAAAAATTAGTCTCGTCTGGCCTCATGGCCTCATCCTAAGCGACGAGCTGAGATTTGCAGTATAGAGATGAAGAGATTTTTTTTTGCAGATCAGAGCGTGTCACAGGGGTTCAATTAATTTGTCTTAACAGCTGGGCTCTTAGGTATCCCTAGATTAAGGTATCACAGTATTATTTTAGAATATTTTAGTGGGTGATTGGTTTAGTTCGATTAGACATTTTTTAAGGTTTTTCATCATAATTTTTCCCTATGACGTCGTACTAGTTACACTTTGATCATCAACAATACAGTCAAACACCATAGAAAATTATGTATGTATATATGTAAAACTCTTTATTGTACATAAAACACATAAAAAAGATGAATACAGGAAAACACAAATGCACAAAGGCGAACTTATCCCTAAAAGGGATCTCTTCCAGTAAACCTTTGAACGATTGACAGGACATAGGTATTAAGCAAGAGTAGACACACAGAAAAAGTAAAAGAGCTGATCAAAACCTAAAATAATCCTAAATGCCTAAATTTTAAATACTTAGTTAATAATTTATTTGTTTATGCAAAGCTTTTCGAATGACGTAAATTTCGTAATGGCATGGTTCCATGGCCTAGGGAAGCAATTAGTTAGTACAACAATGTATTTCAATTAGTCTCAAACCGAATCGGGAGTAGATTTGAATTACTCGGTAAACACTAGATGGCGCTAGTAGTATTCAATCTACTCACTTAAACCATTAGTTGACTGCTTTGCAATCCATTATCTAGCAAAATAGCAATCAAAGAGCACATCAATAGTTTTGTAGGCAACTACTTAACGGGATGTATCGAGTTGATGGCATCGTCTGAGAAATCGTAATGGTTACAATACCGCAGTTACAAAATTTGATTAGCGGAATGGTCACGTCGGAATTCGTCTATGACGCCCATGCGCGAAACGGACGGATGGATGCGGCAGTTTAGAAGGAAAGCAAGAAAATTAAAGGTTATTTCTTGATTACTTGTAACGGAATAGTAGGTACGTTTGTGCAAGAAAGGCACGCGGCCTGATTTTTAAGACATTAGGTATGTAAAAATACCACATGTAAGTGGAGAAAATTTGAAATACGTACGAGTAAAGTACACGAAAATTACCTCCAATTACCTCCAATTAGTCTTCAAACTTCTACAGCTTTTTCTACATTAGAATGGTATTTAGTGATGTGCTTTCAAAGATCGAGTTCTTGGACACTTTAGCACTCCTGAAGTTTTTCTTCATTCTCAGATCCGCGTTATTTGCATAATCCATAGCATACATGTTGACTTCAAATTAGTATACAGGAACCATTTTTTTACTCATTAATAATTTCAATTACATTTTAATTAGAAATTCGTAAAAAAAACGTGATCTCAAGATTTTTTTATATAGGATTTGATTTAAGCTGAAATTATTGTCACCATAATTATGTCCCTGGATATTCTTTGTCATAACTGACAGCAGTCAGCAACTGACGAATGGCCACACAATTAGTCTACATAATGTTTTATCACTTTACTGTTAAGTAATTGAAAAGTGACCAGATATCTTTGCTCCCGACAAGCTCCCAGATTCAGGAATTAATTAATTAAGTACTTTAATAACACATAGTTAGATTTAATAGATAGGTGGATGGATGGATGGATAGATGGATGTTTGTTTGTTACTCAATCACGCTAGAACGGCCCAACGAATCTGGATGAAATTCGGCACATAGATAGAGAAAAGCCTGGAATAGCACATAGGCTACTTTTTATCCCGGAAAATTCCCGCGGGATAACGATAAACGAATTCTTTGCAGACGAAGTCGCTGGCAACAGCTAGTTATTAATAATTGTTGTTCTTTAATAAAATACTTACTTTACCTACTTAATTCTGCCCAGGCAGTTAGATACATTGGTTTCTGTATACTACCTACTGTCTACCCCGTAAGGGATAGAGGTGATTTGTATATGTATGTACCTATGTATGTATAATAATTCAACATCTGTACTTACCTCATCCAAGAGCACAGTGCAGTTCTAAGCTCGTGGACATAGTTCGGCCGTCCAGAGGCAAGTGGAACGGGACCGCGGGCGTCGACCCGAGATCGTCGATAACTCATCGCCGTATTTATTCATTATTACCGAATGCCCGGACCTGCGCCCGCGCATCTACCACTGTGCCTTACCACACCTAAGAGACAATTTAGGGAAATAATAGGGAATATACCTACATGTTTTCTTTATTACTTTCATAAAAGCTCATTTGTGGAACATTCAAAATAAAAATAAAAAGAAAAGTAATTATAACTATTGTTTTTTTTTAAACTGAAAGGGCTTAACCGTAAGCTAGTACGATTTTTAAATCTCAAAAAATTTATGCACTTATTTAAAACTGTCGCAAAGTGGATCATTTTGGAGGCACTAGAGACTTTCCTCCAGTCTCCTCCGACATCTGAAATCATAAGTAAAAATCTACCTCAGCTCACTCTCACTATATTACTGGTTTGTTTACCTTGTTAAAAAAGAAGCAAATATAACAAGTGGCTAACAATATGACGGCGATCCGTTAAGAGTATGAGCTGGTATTTTATATAAAACAAATTATTTATCTTCTCTTCCTTTTCGGTATCACTCTTGACAGAGTGGTCGTGGTCATCACTTCATGTACTGGTGGCAAGCTTCACAACACGCCGCCACTCCTCTCTGATGGCCGCCTTCCTCGTGAATTCATGCAGTGATGATGAGTCATTTACTATTTATTTATCTTAAGAAGTCGTTATTGTAGGACTACCTGGGACATCATAAAAGACAAAACTGATTGTGTAAAAAGTTTCAAGGGGGTCGAATCTGTTAACTTTCAAGGCAAACTCATTAAAGACCCACAAGACATTGCAAACATATTTAATAACTACTTCGTAAACATCTCCAAAAGCACAGGGAATATCACGGACTCTATGTATATAAATAATACAAGTAATAGTATGTTCATGGCGCCTTGTACAAAAGAAGAAATAATAAAAATTATTAAATCTCTGAGCAACACCAAATCCACAGGATTTGATGGAGTCTCTACTCATGTTTTAAAGTCATGTAGCACAGTCTTGGCTACTATACTAGAATACTTAGTCAATCAATCTTTCATAAATGGAAAATTCCCTATGAGACTAAAACAATCCATTGTAAAGCCCCTTTTCAAAAAAGGTGATATTAATGAATTGGAAAATCACCGACCAATAACGCTTATCTCAAATTTTTCAAAAATCTTTGAAAGGGCTTTACATATAAGACTCACACATTTTCTTGAAAAACATAATATAATCGATAAGGAACAAAATGGATTCCAGAAGGGCAAATCCACAACGTTAGCAGGTTACTCCTTAATAAAAACAATTACTGAGAAAATAGATAAAAAGCAATCAGTAACAGGACTTTTCTTTGACATGAGCAAGGCCTTTGACTGTGTTAGACACCGAATCTTACTCAATAAATGCGAGAAATATGGCATTAGAGGCACGGCTTTGTCATGGCTTGAAAGTTACCTCACGAAACGCACTCAATGTGTAGAGATAAGTAGGATTGACGAAAACGCGACGGTCAGAAAATACTTTTCCTCCCAAGAGACAAACATGACTGGTGTTCCACAAGGCAGTGTGTTAGGTCCTTTGCTCTTTATAATCTACATTAACGATCTACCGAAAATTTGTTCCGAGAAAATTATATTGTTTGCTGATGACATTTCAGTTATTGTTTCTAGTGACTTAATAAATAGTTCATATATTAATAAGATAAACACTACTGTTGATATTATAAGTAACTGGTTGGAATGTAATAATTTATCAGTTAATGTCTTCAAAACCAAATGTATACAGTTTAGTAACCAGATAGTACAAAGACCAAAGCTGAACATTAAATATAAAGAGCAAACAATCGAAGAAGTGGATGAAATTAAATTCTTAGGCTTTGTCATTGATCGTTTCTGCAATTGGAAACCCCACATTAAAAGTGTATGCTCCAGACTGGAAAAATACACGTACGCGTTAAGACGATTGAGACGTATAGCTGGTGAGAGGGCAGCACTTACAGCTTACCATGGATACGTGGCGTCAATTATTAGATATGGCGTAATTATATGGGGAAACTGCACTGATATACAGCAAGCGCTAATCAGTCAAAAGAAATGTATCAGAGCTCTTTGCGATGTTGGTCCTCTGGAACCATGTCGGCCTCTCTTCAAGAGGCTACATTTATTGACTTTGCCCTGCAAATACATCCTGGAGACATGTGTTTTTGTTGCTACCTATTCACAATGGTTCAGGAAACCCTTTGCAAACCCAACGCTGAGACCAAGGGATCCTACGAAAATCATGTTACCGAAATGCAAAAGTGCATTGTACTCAAAAAACTGTTACTGTTTTTATTCTGTAAGAGATTATTTTGACTATGACACAAAATTGGTAGTTTAAATATTGCTTTCCTCATTGAAATGTTTTAATTTTAATCATCATTATCATTGTTGACATAATAACTATTCATAAGCCTGACATTATTAAATTTTCTAGATTGTAAACTTAACATTTTGCATGCTATTATAGATAGCTAAGTGAGTGAACATTTTAATGCTTGACATATAATAAGACCATTGTAACTAACACTTAATGCAAATAAAAATTATTATTATTATTGTTGGTACGGGTTTCCGATCACGGGCCCATGGGGACCCGGTCATTTGAAAGGCATTCATGGGGCCGAGGCCAACATGAAGAGGCCTTTGGTACCATATAATATAAACATGAGATGGGCGCAACTATGGAGGTCTATCCCCTAATACACCATGGAGATGTGCTAGCGGACAGTCCTCCACAGTTGCCAAACTATTGCCTGGTAGGGAACGACATGGAATGGCTATGGGGTTGGGATGCTGTGGCAGGATTAATGGGCTATGGAGTGAGATAAACGGACACCTACCATTTCAATATCTCAACAAATTGAAGTTTGGTAGGCGGTGACTCGCCGCCCACTAAATGGGCCCCTCAAACTGCCGCCCGCTCGGGGCAACGAGGTGGCAACATTGGTGTGCACGGCTAAGGATGGAGAGGTGTTCCTGGACTTTGAACAACCATCACTTGGTCCTTATACAGTCGCATCAGGTGCCAACTCGCCACTTACGCAAACACATCCAACCTTCGAGCATTTAGCTCTTGCGCTCCACTCTAGGCGGCCAACTAAGGCAAACTAGAGGTGGGGTGGGTGTGTAACTGTGTGTGAGTGTGTGTATGAGCGCATGTGTGTGTGTGTACCCCCGGAGGTCTCAGGTTCGTGGTGTCGCTACGCACCAACAGCTCGCCACAAGCCGCCCTGCGATGACTGACTGCACTGGTGACACGACAACACCAGCGGGCGGTGGGGTCGTCACATCCCTACGCCTTTTTATTATTATTATTATTATTATTATTATTGCAAAAGTGTAAAGTTCCTTCGGTGTCATTGATACTACTAATTATCAATATCTAATGATAATAAGAACAATGGCATTATAATAAGGCTAAGGCCACACTTGAGTTAGGCTCACGGTTCGAGCGCTATTTTTTGTCTTCGTTGGAGGCGCGTTCTCATCGCCGCCATTGTATCGGACGTCGCGTCTTAGATTGTTATTCCCGTAAGTATAGGTACACTGAAAATGTTGAAGAAATAAAATTATGATATCTCCAGCGTCAGGTCAGAACGAGAATGCTTGGGCTTTAGTTCCCACGCGGGCCCAGTAGGCTTATTGTCTAACTCGCTCGCAATCGCCATCGTGTTCATTTTGACAGTTCTTGTATGAATGTGACAGCTAGCTGATTCCGATGCCAATTGTCATACGTGAACTGTCAAAATGAACGATTGCGAGCGAGTTAGACAATATAAGCGCAGTGCAAATTGGGAACTTCACACACACCTACGCCGAAGCTCATGGTGAATTTCAAAAGTAATATCGCACATAAATTCCTAAAAACTCAGAGGTGCGAGCCCGTGCTCAAACCCAAGACCCTCTGGTTGAGAGACCACAGGTCAAACCACTAGGCTGCCTCTTTTTTTTTATTATTATCAGCGTTAATGACAAAATGATCGTCATTGACACTTTTTATTCTAATAGTCTCATAATCATAAGATACCTAAGTATTAGTAAAATTTAGGCTTAAAGGAATCATAATTTGCATACTGTTCAATTTAAACGTATTTTTCTGTTACATATAATGCTGTAAGCTCGTCTTAAAGCAATAACGTCACGGCGGCGTAACATTTAGTGCAGCCTCAGCTTTAAAGCCAAGAAAAGACGTTCCCAAGACGTCGGAAATTTTTATTTTGAACAAAGCCGAATCAGGTTTTGTGACGGAGAACATTTAAGCAATAAATAACTCCGCATTCCATAACAGTATCATCGGACTGTTCAAACACTTATTTTGTATAAATCACCGTACGAGTAATTAGTTGGTCGGGAAACGCCGACCACTATTCTACGAGCCTACGTAACTGTTGATATAATTATGTAATGTTTTAAATATATAGTCCGGCACTTTATCTATCTATTTAGGTATTTAAACTTATTCTAAAGAGATTGTTTTTATTTTAAATACATTGATGAATGTGGATCAAGCGAAAAAGGTATATCGGGATCGTAGCAATGAAAGTAGTCGAAAGTAGTAGTAGTAGTAGTAGAAAGTAGTATATCTCTACAAAGAGGCATGACGTATGTATGTATTTATATTTAGACTGACACAGTAGGACAAGCCTTGTTACATAATTATGCTTTATCTTCTATTATACAGGCTTCGTATTCGTGAAGCAGAGAAATGATAGGAAATTCTCAATACCGTGTCGGAAAATTATTTCTTGTACCTACACGTGTACGCTACAAAAGGAGCCTTCAGTCCCAAAGTTCAACTTTCTAGTACCTATACACAGGAACATTATGTATCCTAGTTCAGGTATTTACAATATTTTTCTCTTGTGCTATGTTTAGCCTGTAAGTTTGTTATATATGTATTGATGCGTATCGCAGCGAATCCACGATCGTATTGAAAAGCCAGTATCACGATACTATTGGCCGACTAACACATACATACATAAATCGCGATTATATCCCTTACGGGGTAGATAGGTAGTCTAATCCAAGCCACACACAAAACGCTTACTGGCGAAAAACATTTTTACCGTCCCGCAATCTAAAACCCACCATTTTAACCAGCGTGTCTTTACTATTAGCAATCGGTGGCGATAAGTGCAGCGTACAAACAGGTTGCATATATTGCGTATATCGGTGTGATATTGAAATGTTGGAACTGGTTTGCCCCTGGGCATGCCAAGGAACGCGGTGACCCCGCATAGACTCCCCGGGAATACAGAATCATGCCTTAGGATCTATTCCTACAGAATGCGCTAGGCATAGGGTATTAGAAGCGGCGCCGGACAGTATTTATTGTTTCGTCGGCTAACATTGTGCGCCATGGAAATGCGGCTGTGACGGTTTGTTGAATTATTTGCGTGGGTTATTTAAAACGTGGATGGGGTTCGGATTTCTCACAGAATAAGTTTCTGTTAAAAATTTCTTTAGTTTTTCACAATTTTATTGAGCGTACTTTTGCGGTCAAGTGCAAAAATAAGTATCAATTTAATCCTCCCTTAAATATGTACCGAGACTTTACTCTATTGGCATATGGTAGTATGGGACATATTTATGAAAAGTTATGTAAGTACACTTATGTTTTTACACTTGGCGGACGTACGTTGATTACTCAGCATTATTGATACCTTGTACGTAACATTACTAACTGATAGATTTGATGGCATTGAAAGAACTGGAAGTACATACATACATATCGTCACGCCTCTTTCCCACAGGGGTAGGCAGAGACTACTTAACTTAACTGGAAGTAGAAACTAGAAATACCCTATTTTTCTAAATTACTACGGCATAGAGAACCAGTGTTCTAATTTTCCCATGAAAAAGAAGCTGGAAGTTCAAGCTTGTTGTATGTAAGACAATATTTCAATATCATTTAACCACGGAAAAGAGTGAAATTCGACTTGGAAAGTTTTATTTACATACTAGCTAATAGTTAGTATTAAGTAAGTAAACACTCGTTTAAAATTCAATTATATGTACACCTGTTACTACTTAAACTAGGGAGTTACACCTTTGACCTCACATGCACTTTCCTTCAGATAATTTAAGTAATTCCATATCCAACGTATTTGCGGGTGGTAAGACCTCACGCAAGGTCCGTTCAGATCGTCATCGTTTTACTCGCTAATGCTGCCACTAAGCAGCAGTGCTTGCACTACTGTGTTTCGGCGTGGAGGGTAAGACCACCGGTGAAATTACTGACACATGAAGTCTATCTTAGCTCTTCGGGCTGGCAATGCATTTGCAGTCCTCTAGTGTTTTGAGGTGGTGCTTGCTTACAATCAGGTGATCTTGCTCGTTTGCCTTAAACTAGGAGTCCCTACACTTCCACCTATTCGTGGATCTTTTGTGTAAGCTCGTTTGCCTACCCTGTCGTATGAAAAAAAAAAAATTGATTCATATTGTTTGTGTTGCCAGACATTTTAATACTTTTGTTGATGACTCAATTGCAATGATACCTGTTGACCAAAATAAAAACAAAGGTGACCTCAAGAGGCGTCGTATTTCAACTATTAATTACAAAAGTTTGTTAAAACTTGATTTGAATCCCTGGTGACTATTACCATACCACTGTCGCCTCAAAGAAGCTCAAGGTCGATTCACAATCAGGCCGCTCCAAACAAGTCTTTAACAATAAAAAATGAATGACAAGAGGTCCCTTGATTTTGTTAAATGGCAATGTGTGTCCTCAAAAATGGTAAAAAACAGTCGCTTGCGCAAGGTTGGCGACGTGCGTTACTAAACGCTACCAGAAGCTCGAGATAAAAATATCAAGGTACTACTTTTGTCTAATGTCTGCTCTACATTGCTGCGTTGATTCGACGGTAAAACTTGAGCCAAGGATGAAGGAGCATTGGAAGGTGTTCACGCTAGTGTGTCGCGTCAGGTGCATTTTATCATCTCACGCATTCTTCTTCGGCGTACACCACATGTCACTTAAAATAAAGTAAGTAATTTAATTTAAAAACGCTGAAACTTGAACTAGAACGCGTGACTTTCATATTTTGCGACGATAGCCACATGTCGTTTCAATATAACATGAAAGCAAGCTTCATTAATAATTAAGTTTAATAAGCGCAATCGTTGATTTAATTTTAATAATGCCCATTTAATGGCTAGGCTACTATAATAATAATGTTGACAGCGTCGGTTTCACCGCCAAAAAGGAATTGCATATAATCCCTGTTACACACATCAACTCGTGCTGCGGGTCGCCGACTCTAGGGTTGCCACATTAAATGAGCATTTCGCAAAAAAATTGCCACTTAAAAAAAATTCGCTAACAATTTTATATTGTTCCTACTCAGAACGAGCTCTTTCAATTTTAATGGGACAAAAAATGGCCTTACGTTTTTTCCTATTTTGCTACTATTTACCATACACTTATCATTCAAAAGTCAAAAGTCAAAAGTCAAAAGTTTATTTTGCAAATAGGCCGCCGAGGGCTCTTTTACATGTCTTTTTTTTTAATCTACCAGCGCATTCGGAAAGACCATCATTGCCAAGAAGAATGCGCCGCAAGAAACTTGGCAGAAAGTCATTTTTTCAAAATAAAATAGATTTACAATAGTACTTAAATTCTACTTAACTTACCTAATACAATTAATACATTTTATAAAAGGGATGTAAAAGGTCCCTAAATTAAGTCCGTACCTTAAATTACATTGGTCTATAGTAGAGATGTATAAAGTCTCTACTGGTCAAAGCGAAACAAAATATGCGATAATGATAAGAAAGAGAAAGCAAAAGCAAAAAGTGAATAAAAATAATCTAAGTTTAGTGGAGGTGTAAAACGCCTCCACCGTCAAATAAGTTAATTGGAGATATCTCTAATGTCGATGAGAAAAAGAGCAAAAAAAAAAAAAATATTATATATAATAAAAAATATGAAATATGCATTTCATGTCAAGTAAGTAACTGATAAGCTTTTGGATTCCGAAGGCAAGCTTACGTCTGCCGCCCCCAATGTTGGCTCACACGCGCTCATGTCATGCTCTGAAAGCAGAGCGGTACCAAGGGCATGTATCACTTCCGTCCCCACAGGCTCGCTATGGGGACGTTTTAGGAACTTCGACGCTGCTAGCCTGTAACTAGACAGTAAATGGAAAAATAAAACAACAAAAGAAAACGGGAATCCATAAGCTTAACAATATACCTACCTAATACCTAACTTAGCACACATAAACATACGACATAGCAATATTTATGTCCTTGTAAATAATTAATAATAATAAAAATAAAAATATTACTAAAGTAAAAAGAAAATAATAATACAAACTAATTAAAACAGGTAGGCACAATATTTAAATTGATAAGATGCTAATATTGATAATGTCTATAATAATCTTTAATTACATACACTTATTTTATAGGTACCTATATACTTTGTATGGCGTAAAGAAAATAAAGAACATATAAATGTATGAAAATTTTGGGACATCTTTTCTCTCCTACAGGGATGAAAAGAGCTCTTGAGTCTGAGTGAAAACAGCATTCAATTCGTATAATATAATAAAATAATTAAAAGTTGGCATACTTTTTTGAGAATTGCTCAAATAGGTACGCTTGCACGGGGCTTTCTACTTTATATGACTTTTCATATAACTGACGTCTGAACTGAGTTAAGGGCATAAATATGTGTCGTACGTTACCAAGACGTCAAAAACATCTATACCATATATCACCTTTATGCCACAAATGACGAGGTCGGTGATACATGTACCTATTGCACATGATGGCTGTTTCGATATTTATGCCCTCACTGTACCTAATATTACAGACTTAGACAAAGGACACGACCTTCAGTAATGAAAAAAAACGACCAAGCAGAAGAATACCTAATACTAGCTGTTGCCAGCGACTTCATCTGCAAAGAATTCGTTTATCGCTATCCCGCGGGAACTACACAATTTTCCAGGATAAAAAATAGCCTATGTGCTATTCCAGACTTTTCTCTATCTATGTGCCAAATTTTATCCAGATCCGTTGGGCCGTTCTGGCGTGATTGAGTAACATACAAACATCCATCCATCCATGCATCCATCCATCCATACTTTCGCATTTATAATATTAGTTAGATTATCGTACATTGACGTTCGATAATAAATACAACTCTACAAAATAAAACCACGAAATACTACGTTATATTAGTTTGTTCTCATTATTGCACTTGATACAAGACAAGTAAAGCTGATAAAATAAAGGCTTAAATTAAACAAAGGTAAAAGGCCTCAGATATAAGGTTCAAAACTAAACAGCTCAAAATTTTCCTTCACGTTTTGACACTCGCGTTCAACCCTACCACTGCGTCGGTGTGAATACTCGCCCGCGTACAATACACACGCTGGTGTGGGTGCGGCTGCGGCCACCGCGATGTGTTGGTATTTATCCCACATTAGCATGCATCCGTTCCATTGATCCTACCTTTGTTCGTGAGCCTTTATTTGGCAAATCCCCGAAAAGCTATTACACTTCAAAACAAACATTATGTCCTACCGGTTTCGTGCTCAAGTGGTGTGGTAATTGTTTTGTTTAATACTGTTTTATTGAAGATTGTTACTTTAAATCGTCATAAGATTAAGGTTACTAATAACTAAATCCTCTATACTCAAAAGCAAAAACAGAAGTTCTGATGTCTCTTAATCATTTTCTTTTGTTTTTTTTTTGTAAATACTCGAGTATTTTCGTAGACTTCAGACTCCAGCTATCAATTGATTGCAAATTACATTTATACGTACGTATGTTGACAACAAACTATAGTGTTGAAATTAGTTCTATTTTTTGGCATCAAATTTAAACAAGGAACGCCTAGTAATGAAAATTGACATCCCTTTTATTGATAGCTGAACACAATTTAATCAAACGTCACTATCCCGCATACCATCAATATTTCACGCGACAAAAACACTGCAACGTTTTTTAGTCTGACGCATCTGAATGGTCCTTTCAAACTGCTAGCGATTTTTCCAAATTTTCCTGAAAGCCTTAAAAGCTCCGCAGGCGAAAGAATAAAAAAGACATTCATATATTAAATGCGTCTGCATGCATTGTACTTTAGAAAGTAAGTACTTAAAGAAAGTCTTCTTCAAAATAATACGAGATCAGACTCCGTCGGTCCCCGGTACATAATGTAGGGTTAAGGGTAACCCGGCTGTGTTGTGAAGTCGCTGTCGAGGCTGTGATTTCACGCAGTTTCCTTCAGTCGTAATTTGGTCGGTTTATACGCACCAGCCGAGTGGGTTTATGACAATATGTAAGTGTAGCCGCTGAGCCGTTGGCATCGGCCAATAAGTAACTTTTGTTTGTAAGCGTTTAAAACTATAGACCATTTGAAATAATTACATGATTCATCATAAAAAAAATCAATTCTGTACTATAAATTAATAATACTAATTGGTAACTATTATTATGTATGTAAATGCACATATGTAATTTTTAGGTCCCGAAAACAGCGGCAGCTATCTAGATAAACCTCATCTATGGAAAAACCCAACCCATCACTATTTTGATTCCCCATTCCACCTATACGCCTACAATCATGCTAAACGTGACCTTAGATTATGTCTACCCCGTGTGGGATACAGACGTAATATGTAAGTATGTGTGTATGATACGTACGTATGAATAGAAAAACTATCTAGATTTTATTGTGTGTTGAGTGGCGCCATAATTAAGAGATGCCAAGAAACGCTTTGCCACGCAGGTTCTATCACATCGATTGGGTTTACTTATTCAGTCTTGTTAATTTTATAACGGACACGAGAGCCTTCTTTATACGCAATCGTGTTAGTAATTATCAGTTTTAAAGGTCAAAATTTCGTAACTTACACAGTAGGTCAATAAGGTGCTTCGTCGCGAGACCTTTAAACTACTACTTGGTTCAATTCTAATCTCATTTCTCCTTGGCTCACGCTATTCAATGGACACAACATAATTAATAAAATCAATTGATAAGCCACCTACAATCTTCAATACAACAAATCATTCTGTGGATAAAATAAATTAAAATCATCTTGACTTCGTTCATTTTCTTTAAGCTTTTGTTCAATCGAAATGGGTAAATTTTTGTTGTTGTCAAGATCAATCCTAATAACAAAATTACATTATGTAAGTATTATATTAGCAACCCGAACTAATCTGAAAGCAGCTCCAATGGAACAAAATTAATAATCCTTCCTATAATACGAGAAACATCGCAAAATTTTACATATCCTGTAAAACGAAGCGCGTACCGATTAAATGAGGTGCTCGCGTTTCTCCAGATAGCCGCGCGGCGTCTCTCTCCCACCCGCAGGGGACTCCATCTCCGTCCCTCTCTAGCACTGCGCAGTTTCATCTGCTGGCACCTCGCCGTCGCCTTCCAGTCACATATTTTATTTGTGGAGCCTCCTTGCATCCACTAAAGCCTTCCATGCGCGGGAAACCGGGAGCGGCGCGGCTGAAAATCTCAACTTCTCACGGATTACGCCTTACCAAATGCGGTTTAGAAGTAGTGGAGTAATGAACAGTTCGCTTTAATGTTGGGAACTGCCAATATACACCCACACATTTAAGTACCGGGATGCAATCGGGTTATACCTAGTTATACGCCGATAGGTGACGATGCTGGTGATACGAATGTGACTGCGAACTGGAATGCCGACGGGTTGATTTAAATGTTGAAGGTTCTCAGGCAATAAAATACGGCTCGCCGTTAAATAAAAGGACGTTTAATATTATTTATAAACATCGCGGCATACACGCGTTTTATCGGTATGAAATTGGAAGCAACGGTTCCAATTGAATTTTGCATTTTTTAACTGACCCGTTGCATTTCCATATTTTAACCTTAAATAAGCAACGCAAGTTGTATCGATTGACAAAAAAAACTAACATCAGATGTCTGCATCTTCGAAACACACACCTTACAGCAAAAAAGAACTAATTTATTACGAAAGAAATGGTAGAAAACACAAATAGATAAAAAAAGTACGTACCTACGTGTATTTTCCGTGCTGGTAAACCAACGAAATAAAAATGTTTATAAAATAGTCACCTTAACTGTCAGTAGAATGCCTCTTTAACTGCACCACACTCTCGAGGTTTTTAATAACTTTATGTACACACAGCAAAACTATTCGGTATGCACCCTAGTTGTCCATGTGTGTCATTCTATACACACATCCGCACTTATCCGCTGCCTTAATTACACACACAACAATATGGTTTTGTATCCACACGAGTATTCACACTAACATGGCCTATGTGTGCTAATTGTGTTCTCTGACTACCTTCACATATCTCTTATTGTATAGGTTATTGTTATTCAAACAATTTTGCTCAATGGAAGAATAATTTCGTCATGAATAATATGAGCGCGGTGGCTCAGTCGTACTGATTGGGACTGTGAATGTTAAAGACCTCGGTTCGAATCTTGCACAAGTGTGTCTATTTTGTATTTTTTTTTTCAATTTATAACAATCTCAAAACCAAATCATGACTACAGAATAAAATAAAACAAAATAAGAAAATAAAATTATTGTTTCAAATTGTTTATTACAACATTTAAGTAATTATTATTACCATAAGACTATAACTATTTAAATTAGCAAAATAAAACTGCATGCTTTTCCTTATAATATAACAGAAGAAGAACAACATTTATTCGTAAAACAACACACACAATAGTGACCAGTATGATTTTAGGTTAGTTAAAAATTTCTGTTACAAACATAATTTAAAATTACAATACAAATGGTAAATTGAATGCACACCACAAAAGGGCTATTTTTAAGATGTAATTTATTCCAATTAACAAGGGTTTTGAAAAGAGTATCATTTCTAAGAATTTCCGATTTATTAAGTTTATTTAAGTCTGAGAAAGATGAACGAAACGTTTTATTTGTTGAGAAATAAAGTCAGTGGTGAAATGAATCGACATGTTAAAATGACAGCCATTAACAATAACATCATTGCACACTGGATTAAATCTCCACTTTGAAGTGACTAAACTACCTAAATTTGCTTTGGATTTTATATAAAATGGATCCCAGTTGAGAGTCATTGATCTCTTAGATTTTCTATGGGGTTTAAGTTAGGGCTTTTAGCAGGCCAGTTAATAACAGTTAAGGAATCTTGTTGGGTGCTCAGCCAGTCTTTGACTATGACACAATAATATTGTTATGCACGAAATAGGTATAATGTGCCAGTCTGGGTATTCGGACCACACAGTAGGGAGCATCACTTTTTTTTAGCACTGTTATTACGACCCCCAACCCACTAACTCACAAATCCCATGGATGACATCCAACCACTTTTTGCCACAAAATTTTTCGTCCATCTTTTTCAGACGTAAATGGTTTTTCATCACTAAAAATCACTACATTATTACCTACTCGAATCAAAATTATAAATATTCACGATCAAAGTTCATTCTTTTTCTTCTATGCTGGCTGGTCCGTTGAAGCATTTTTTTTGCTGGTCTCAGTCGCACGGTTTACTACGTAGGTAACATTGTCTCTCGTTGATGTGAAATAGATCTCTTTAGCGTGTGCGGCAGCTACTTATGTCCAAATGGCGTGAAGATGAGACTTCTTGTTTTGGCACAGAAGGAATATTCTTATCGTGCCCGAAGTCTGCATAACGGTGAATCCATAATTGCAGTCTTCCGCTGCAAAATAAATGAAGTTTAATAAAAAACATTTTTCGTCAAAGAAAGTTATTTGGATACATTACGGATACAATAATAAATCATTGTTTTTAACACCATGAAGAAATTTGATGTAAAATAAGAAGTAATTATTTTATCAGACACTTTTTCTACTTACCGATATCAATAAACGCCTTGCAATTCCTTATAGAAATATTTTGTTCGTAAAGAACAATAATTTCTGCTCTTTTCTAAAAAGATGATGACTATCCATATTTTGCAAATCACAAGGTATTTGAAAGGCAAAATTAAACAGTTCGTTGTTGTAAAACCACTTGTAAAACAAGGCGTAACGAATGGCGGCTAGCGTTGACAAATTCATATTACTAATAATTTGAGGGTAGAATATACTTTATATTGTTAGACGACAATGAATTAAATGTGCATCGTCTAGCAAATTTCAACCTTCTAATTTCAACCTTATTTCAAAGCTCGTTAAACAACTATTTACACATTGCAAATGCAGTAGTCACAGATTGGACTTAGTAATTCATAAATTCACCAAGTATATTAAATGTCTCGGTGGCTCAGCGGTCGCAAAGGCAAGTCGAATACTTGATTTGTGCACTCGCTCTCTAGTGAACCGAGTTCGAATCCTGGAAAAATGACATTTTTGGATGTTATTTAAATGGCGATGCTGGTTGTAAGGAATATTGGTTGGAAATGTTGGAATTGAATCTCAGACCAGACTTGATGAGAAATATAAATATAACACGTTGAATCAGTGAGGTGGTAGCTAACACTGGTAATAATAGTTCAATGCGTCAGATTGCATGATTGCATAAATTTGAAGATTCAAGGTCAAAGGAAGATGAATCGATCCGGGGTGTCTTCTGTCGCCTTACACTTGCGATGACAATATCCAATGTAAGATAATAATTTAAAATGTTTTTAGGAAAATGCAAAAATAAATCAATACTTTTACATTATTTCTGTAGAATTAACTTAAACCGGAGATATTAAATTTTTATACCTTTGAGCCAGGCACGATACCAAGGGGATTTTTTAGTTTAATTTGTGATTACTTTTAATTGAGTTTATTATATACTAACTAAAATAGTTGCAACTTTCTTCATTGTTATTTTATAGTTATTGTTGTTGTTTATTTAATAAATAGGTAATTTACAGCAACAATACTCATTTATCTCATTACTAAAAAAATCTGTACTGAGTGGGTAGATAAACGATCGAACTCACTCACACATTCACATGTGGATTCTACGTAATGTTCATGTCGGTACTCAACACATAGACGACGTTTGTGTGCGTATGCCTATGCTTACCGAATTATTTTGCCGTGTGTACAACTAATGTTCTCTTTTTATTTCTGGACTAAAAATATACCTTGCCAGGTTGTGCCCATGACAGCTGCCTTGGTAATTACAGATGTTTTCCTTTTCTTTTACATTCTAACGCATGAGATGTCAATATAATCATAACTTTGAGAAGTGTACATAAATATTGTAGCAAAAATCTATAAGATGTAACTTAAATTGAATCATTAGATAGGCATAAAAGGTTTAACTCTCCAACTCTAAAGGGTAACTCTCCGATAGAAACATTAACAGTTTTAAATTCTGAAAAATAAATCAATAAAAAAACTCGCAATTGCGATACAACGCGGGAATGCTGCCTGCGTGATGGGGACCCTATCTAAGGGTCCAAATTTGTTATAATTTTTATTTTTAAGGTAGCTTTAGTTTATGATTTATATCACTACTTGGTAATCATTTGTAAAATTATTGTGTTTTATAAAAAAACTAAACAAATTTAAAATATAATTTTCATCGAAAAAAACATTCAAATCCGTTCGCAACCTATGTACGGACAACAGACATAGCGAAGATAAAGAGTACAAATTTAATGACGGCGCCAATGTCTACGTATTTATAGCAACAAATCGCATGGAAATAGTCAATTCGAGCTACGCAAATAAAAAAATATTACAGCACTGATAACATTGGGCATTGGAAGTGTTTAATTTGTGACCATGTTTCGCATTTGTGTGACAGTTTTAAAAAATAAAAATAAATAAATAAAATAAAATATAAGTTTATTTACTAAAAAGTTTCACAGAATTAAACATGTTACCTCTGACCTTCAAAATGTTTTGTTTTGAAGTCGTAGGCAATGTAACAATTTTTTGATACATGTGCGGAGCCTCTATAGTGTTAATTTTCACATGAAAAAAAACGTCTCTTAACGCGTTCACGTTAACGTCTCAATTAATAATAAGAAAATTAGCAGCGCCACTTGCGAAGCGAAACGACAAATTGTTCAGCTTCAAAATGATCAATATCAAACGCGTTCGAGACGTATTTTGTGACCGAAAACTTACTGTACAGATGTGGTGAAAATCCTTTCCCATCCTATTATCTCGAAAATGTTCGTATTTGTATGGTATTCGTCATGCTACTATAGTCAGACTCATAGACACGTCGGCATCATTCGGAAGTAATCGTGCGTTCACGATGGGAGCGAATTATTACTACATCTGTACCGTATACACTTCACCCTCACAAGAAATGGTGAGAAAAATGAAGAGCAAAAAGTTAAACCAACTCCTTTAACAAGTGTTTTATCCAGGACTGTCTTAAATCTTCCCACGAGGCAAAATGCAGGGCAAAGTTACTAAAAAGCTTGTAAAAAAAGGGTAAAAGCTGAGCATTCCATACTCGAGCTTACAACAATGGTATTTAAATGTACAACCAAACGCGCCGCCTGGGTTTATGACCCGGAGACAGATTGGACGGTGAATCATGACGCGGACAGCAAAAAAGTAAAAAAACTCTCCTACTATATAAATAGCTAATTTTGTACCGGTTTATACGCGATAGCTCATTGTTAGCTCAATGTTCTACTTTTGATCGAATTAGCTTATTGAATTGCGTTTGTGAACGGTGAGTGGCCTAACTGGTAGTGCAACTTTCAGAAGTGATGATGGTCTTGAAGTATATATAGATTAAAATGGTGAATTATTTACTGAAATTGCAAACGCGATCTTTATAGATGTTTACGCTAACGAAAACGATGAAACAGCTATTCGCAACATTGTTGAGAATTCTGAATCAGATTAGAATAACGTGAATCTCGTTGGTTACAATAAGGTGATCCACATTGAACGCTCAGCGCCTCAAATTAACGTTCCGATAGATTTACGCGTTTATTTCGAGAACTTACAAAGAGTGCGCGTTTCTTCAGCAGACGCTGTCCAGTTTACGGCCAATGAATGATGAGTTACGCGAATACCACGATCTCCTTCATTGTTACTCTTGATTAATTTACGGGACGTTTCTGGAGAAAGCATTTAAACGCATAACTTGAATATTACCAATACGGCTGAATATTGCCAATGACGAATACCCTCTGCGGTATAAGCTCCGCTTCAAACATTGTGTTCTTGTTGCGCACTTAAATCCTGTTGTTGATGTCTTATTTTATTTTAGTTATGGTTTACGATTGCCCTGGGTGTCCTGGTCCATTAATGTGGGTTTGGTCATTCTCAGAAGTACAACGGGAAAATAAAACAAACACGCACGCCGTGATCACCAAAACGTTTTAAAGTGATGAAACAAAATAAGCGGAAGAAGCGACGCCAAAGAAACATCTCATCATCAAAACAGGACCTCAAAAAATCTTTGATAAACAAAAAATTACAAATGACAATGCTCGCAAAAATAATATTTAAATAGTGCATTCTGATCTTGGTCTCATTTAAGGACCTACATATCCCAATCCTGTGACATATATGTCTGACAGACGACTGATCCTATTAAAAACGAAAGCAGCCATAATAGCAACTGAGTTAGCTGTAGACAAAGAAATGGCCGACAGACTTCACGCATGTTTAAATAAATAGACTCGACTAAAGCATTCTGATCTCACCGTTGAGGTATGAAACATCGGTAACATTAGCAAACATGGACATTTTAATGATCAAACGAGCGCTCTATTTCATATTGGTCTAAATGATGTACGAGAGAAAGACTAAATTTTCACAAGTAATTCTTTTCAGTTGTGATCGCATGTTGGTGATTAAAAAGTTACCCATAACTCATAACATGCACACACATAGACTAGGATGAGGTTTGCTCGTTATTCGTTATCTCATCTGCACGTCTAGCACGAAAGCGCACAAGAGTCGCGTCGCGCGCGAGACAGATTGCCTGTCTTTTTCTTACTCTTAATCCTAGAAAGAGACGGGCAATCTATCTCGCGCGCGACGCGACTCTTGTGCGCTCTCATGCTAGCCGGGCTGATAGGTATTTTTTTTTTTATGGGAAATTAATAGTGGTAAAACGGCGAGAGGATTACCGAATAAGTTGGTGGATTCAGATGGACCTACTACCCACAGTAATAGAACTAGTAATAATACTTGACGGTAATATAACCAGTAATACTGCTCGGTAGTAATATAACAAGTACTACTTCGGCAGTAATATGAAAAGTAATATTTACCGATAAAGCGAACAGAATAGGTACCTCTATCTTATTTTAAATAGCACTAAGAGTACTTTGTAGTCGCATAACAATGAAGATTACGTAAGTAAAGTGTCTACGCTGTTATTATTTTGCTTTTAGGAATGAGAAGACATAAAGCCTCGTCCACGCATGTGAGTTTCATACATCGACGTCTAATGCCAGTCGGGGCGTGAGAACGCGTCCACTGCGCCGGCGCGTAATGCAACCTGGACACCGCTTTGTTTCGATTGTTATTATTACAAACGAATTATGAATTGTGACAAAGTCATGGAATTAACTTAGATTTTTTTTAAACCCGCCGAAACTATTGTTACCATTTTTGCTTGATCAGTTGTGAGTCACATTTTATCATAATGTAAGCACATATCTACGTTGATTATTACACATATTTACGTTGAAAATCTCACTTGCTTGATAAGAGGATATAGAGGATATGTTTTACTAGTTTTCAAGAAAAAATGTAACACAAAAAAACAAACGCGCACAACCTCTAATCTCAAACGCATACCTATACCTTCTCCGTTCCGTCCCGTCCGTCGTGGGTAAAAAAATGGACATGTTTTAAAAATCTCGCTTTAAATATGTATTATGTCCGATTCTAAATAAAAAAATCAAGGGCATTTTTTTATTTTACGTAAAAACTATAATTTCATTTAGACAATCTTATGACTACCGACACAGCCAAGCGAATTAGCTGTTGAAGTGGCAATGGGCAGGCCATGTAGCACGGAGAACAGGATGGTCGTTGGGGCCGAAAGGTACTCAATTGGAGATAGCGGATCGGGAAGCGTAGCGTAGGACGACCATTAACGAGGTGCAGGTTCACGGTGGATGCAAGCCGCTTCTAACTTCTAACCGAGGCAAATGGAGGTCTATGGGGGAATATGTCCAACAGTGGACGTACGGCTGATATGATTATGAAGCTGAACCTTATGAATTCTAATCGACTCGATGCACTTTTTCCGCGTAGGTATAAATAATCGATTGCAACGACTCAGTGCCACCGCGAGGCTGCGCGTGAGATCTTTCCTCCTTCCGCGAAGCCTTGCGCGCGCAGAGGCCGTCTCCAAATAAACCGCAGTCTTTATGCGCTTCGAACTAATGCATGTTTCGATTATAATTTCATATTACTGCATTTTGAGCTCCAAAATGAAATGAGGCTCGTTTAATTTTTTTTGCTAAAAAGTTACAATATAGTGCTCGATTTTTTTAAAAGTAGGCATTGTTTTTTTATTATAAACTGACCAGCGATTGACCTCAACTATTAGAACTAAAAACTAAATAGCTGCTTGCTCCTTTGCCGCCTTTTGTCATAGGCCAGCTGTAAGTCGATAAATGTATAAATATTTGTATAATTATGTTGTGTCAAAAGACTTTTCATTGCATGTCCTTACTGTTTTTGTCGTTAGAATTTATTATGTTCTATAATTATGTATTTACTGGCGACTAGAGCGACAGATAAACCGACCAAGTTTTCGTTCGCTGTCTGAGTCAAAAACTATTTGTAAAATTAATATCATAATTTTTAAAAAATACGTAAGGATCGTGATAAATTTTTCGGCTTCATTCAATTTATAGAGTTCTAGAGAGTCTCTTTTATAGAGTTTTATTCAGTCCTTTATCCTTAGAGTCATATTAATCCTTTATTGTTTTTTGTAATTGTTGTTTGTGGCAATAAATCATCTTTTATCTTATCTTATCTTATTCCTATAGCAACACAACCATGCTATAACGTAGCCTTTAGGGCCCTATCTACCCTGTAAGGGATAAAAGACGTGATTTATGTTTGAGTGTGTGTCTGTGTTTCATACGTACGTAGGTGTAGGTACTTCAAATTATAAAAATAATTAACTAATAATTAATTTATTAATATCTATTAATAGAATTAAACCATATTAATCGGGATCAAATCGGGATGTAAAAAATCATATCAAAAACAAACAAAATTCCTAGGTTCACATGTCGATAGGTATTAACAAAATTTAAGGCTTAAGGTCGAACTCACAAAACGGACAATCTATCAAACAACAAACACACGTAAATTAGTATGGTTTTACAATGGATCCGACAACTTAACAATATTGCCATTATTTTCTATAATAAAAGTAACTTTTGTTATGAGTACGTAGGTACCAATTAAGCAGAACCATGAGTTATTTTCGGGACCCTTTTTGATGTACTTAAAATCTTTTGATCCCATAGAGTAAATCAAGCCAAAGATCAAAAGTTGAACCATACGTCACTGATTCAACGTGATATAGGTATATTACACAGCACCTAGTTAGTTTAATTACTCATTACCTGGCAATCCAGTGAAATCAAACGTTTTATTCCTACGCGGACGTCGAAGGAAACCATTAGACTTTCTTATTTCCCAACTTCACAAGGCAATCTAGTGGAAGGCAATCTTAGGGACTCTCTCCACGAGTTAACGTATGGTGAAAGCTGGTTGCATAAGGGCCTGGCCACCGCAAATCGCACCACGTGCCGGCTTGCTATTTGATTAGGTACAAATTAATTGGGATCTTACCATGACGTCCTAGTTCCGTCTCAGTTCAATTAGTTGTCACTTTTAGTATGAATCTGACAGCGAGCGAACCTAAACTGAATCGCATTAAGACATGGTAAGGCCCGTGAACTATACGGGACGATTCTATTGAGAAGTCCGGAGTAACGCACACTGGGTCCTAAGCAAAATGTAGGCAGTGTGAGGTCAGTTTATATTGGTTACTTACATAGACAGACAAACAAAAAAGATAGATTTTTAGTAGTTTATTTTTACCGCGGAAGTGTTGTCATATACTTTTGACCCCAATAGATAATCAGATATTTATGCGGCGCTGTACACTGTCATATATTTATGCTGGTGACTGTACTTATATCTACGTACTATAACTTTTGCAAAAACAACACCCCATATACTTATAAAAAATAAGCTTCCGAGTCTTTATTTGGTTATACTATACTATAACCACAAACCGCCATAAGGCAGCAAAAGAAATACTTATATCATCTGTGAAAATGTCAACTGTCTAGCTATCACTGTTCCCAAGATACAACCTGGTGACAGACGGAATGACGGACAGACAGACGGATGCCAAGCGAAGTCTTAGTAATAGGGTCCCGTCTTTACTCTTTGGATACGGAACCCTAAAAAGCAGATATACGTAGTTTTGTTAACTGTGTCAAAGGTTGACAACGATGATGTGCCAATGCAAGCATGCAACATCTAGATTTTACAAAATGTTGCCCAATAAGACTAAATACGTTACTGTCAACAAAAACTTCGAGAGGCACCAAAAAATTGTTATATTAATTGACGCCACTTAATCAGAACTTTTAGCACCTTTCGAAATTAAAATTAACAGCTCAAAACTTTAGGAATGTTGTGAAAACTACAATAATTGAGCATCAATTAAAACATTTGGCGTGTCCCGGTGTCCGATCATAAACCGTCAAGCTTAGTGATGGCCTTTTTGATGTTTGGTATGGTTATTATTAAATTATGGTTGAAAATGAGTCAATGGGTCGGGCAAGTCGAGACG
The DNA here is from genome assembly GCA_963854515.1 of Pandemis heparana. Classification (NCBI taxonomy): domain Eukaryota; kingdom Metazoa; phylum Arthropoda; class Insecta; order Lepidoptera; family Tortricidae; genus Pandemis; species Pandemis heparana. The sequence continues at coordinate 7,764,687 of OY978011.1, read as the reverse complement.
GGTACTTCTCGGAATATCTTTGTTGTATATCATATATCATACCAGTGTGTCCTGCAAAACAATCTCAGTTGACACACAGACGTAAACAATAAGTATGAGTAGTGTTGTAAAAGACTCGAGCTGTGGAGTCCTAATTTTGTAGACTGGACTCGCTTAAAGGACTCGGTGAACTCGAACAATCCGAGTCCCGAGCCGTGTCGAGCGTGAGTAAATATTTTATTTATTTATTTACATACATACATACATACATATCGTCACGCCTCTTTCCCACAGGGGTAGGCAGAGACTTCTTTGTTCCACTTGCTACGATCCTGACATACCTCTTTCGCTTCATCCACATTCATCAATCTCTTCATACATGCTCGTCGGTTTCAGGTATTCTTGATCTGGCCTTTCTCCAAAACGTCCCCAATTTGATCACGGAACGTCCGCCTAGGCCTTCCCCTCCCAACGCACCCATTCACACTCGCCGTATAAATCTGTTTAGTTAATCTTCTTTCATCCATCCTCTCTACGTGACCAAACCAACTAAGCATACTTTTTTCTATCCTAGTCACTATAGATATAGTGACTAGGATAGAAAAAAGTGTGAAAGAAGATTCTTTCACACCAGCACATTCCCTTATCACACTATTCCTTATTCTATCTTTCAGTGATACACCTTCCATACTTCTTAACGCTCTCATTTCTACTGCATTTATTCTACTTTCATGCTTCTTATTTATTTATTTATTTATTATAAAATGACTTAAATCTATCATTACAGGTACCTTAACCTAATGCGATAGACAAGACAGTAGGATATGGAGCCATAGATAGAAGATAATTACAGGGGCCTTACCATGACGTCTCAATACGATTGAATTCCGATTCAGTTTAGGTTCGCTCGCTGTCAGATCCATACTAAAAGCTCGGGACTCGGATTGTTCGAGTTCACCGAGTGCTCTATTAAGTGAGTCGAGTCTACAAAAGGACTCCACAACTCGAGTCTTTTACAACTCTAAGTAAGAGGGCACCGTGTTACTTTAATAATAACTTTAAAAATATTAGAAGAGTTTGAGATACATATGGTCTAATTTAGTCCAGAAGACAAAAGAATACGTTATGCTTTACAAAGTACCACACTCTTTAGACCGTTCGCTTACTTCTAGATTCTTCTCTGCATACACTTGAAACTAAACATAATACCTTATTATTCTTATATTTAAATCTACTCTAGGAATATGCATAATGTAAAACAGAACTAATAACAACTAAAGTTGACGGTAGAGCGTTTGTCAGATGGAAGCAAGAGGCCGTTTAATTCGTATAAACGTACTTCATTCGAAATATTAAGTCGTATAATGAGGTAGCTTTCACTACATTAAGCGTCTATTTTACTTCTGGTTACTTCTCTCAAACTGTCTTGACCGCGTTAACTATTGTACAAAATTTCTTGGAAAGATTTGGTCCTTAGACTTAATACCAATTTGATCCTACTAAGGTTGAAGAATCTTCAATGGTTGGAAGTTTTGAATTTTCAGTGCTGTTTAAGAAATTAGTGAACATCAATCACTACATAACAGACACGTCATTATGAGTTAAATTGCTTGTCCAACGAGTTATTTCAATTTTTTCTACAAATAAATCTCCTTCAGCTATAGTTTAACTTTCGTTTCTCCTTGTGTTACATTATTTTGCCTTTAGCTTAAAAAAAAATAGTTTTTTTTTTATGAAATTGGTTGGGTTCCTGTGGACTTAGCAAAAGTCGTTTACTCTGTCTACAGAAAATATACCTTTTGTTTCATGTTTCATTGCGTGTGATCTGATTGTTATTTGTGATAAGATATACGTCTTTATTTACTTACAAACTTTACATTTTTTATCCCACTGATCTCTTAGAACTAGCGGCGATTTCAGAAATAAAGACTTACCTACTTCCTGCATACCTACATCAAAAAATATGTCCTTAGAACTAGGAATTAACTGCTGCTACGAGCCTTTCACAAAACTGAAGTAACATACGCATTAACTGAATATACCAAGCACGTGCACGACTTAATATTGCCCACTCCCTAATTTGTAATCATTACGTTCGCTGATAAAATGGGCCTAGAATATCTGCGTCAGTGTCCCGGGGCGCATGATATCATACAATGGCTCATACTTGGTAATTGATCAATACTAGCTTTATTATCGCATGTTGTACCTACAAGCTTTTACCGGTGACATTGGGGCTATATTTGTGTATACAATTTTGCAATCCGAGACAGATTAAACCCAAGAAGAACATGTAGACTCAAAGAAATCCAGTGGTATAAAAGCAATCGATCATTATTGCTGCAGCATTTGAGCTGTTGTGTTGGAGTTTCAAATCGGCGTAATGATCGCCAACCTTCGATAGAAGATGGCACTACTAGAAAAATCATTTTCGATATACAGCCGTGTGTTTTTTTTATGTGAATAGGCAAACGAGCAAGTGGGACACCTGATGGTAAGCGATCACCACTGCCCATAGACACCCGCAACCTCGGAGAGATTGCAAATGCGTTGCCAACCTAGAGGACTTAAATGAAATGCCTCTATGATGAAGTGATGAAGTGCCCGTAATTTCCCCGGCTGTCTTACTCTCCACACCGGAACACAGCAGTGCCAGCACTGCTGCTTAGCGGCAGGATTAGCGAGTAAGATGGTGGTAGCAATCCGGACGGACCTTGCACAAGGCCCTACCACCCGCTTCAAGAAAGTCGTCCGCGAAGTGATCGCTTCATTTGGAAGGCAGTTATAACTTGATCTTGTTCTCTGGCAGGCGTTAGATACGTATATGGAGTCAGGTGTAGGTATTATGTTATTGGTCGTGCGTTGACCAGTTGACCAGACATATGACTCCGTATAATAACTTGAAAGAGAAGGGGTCAAGTTTGTCAAGAGCTCCTTGTTCAGTTAGTACGAAATGAAGATATCACTAACTTTGCAGTAAAGCGTTGACACTTTTGTAACTAATGCAGTAAGTGAGAGAGACACAGCCGTTCTAAAGTTTTAAGATGTCCATTTTAAATCATAGTCTCTCATTTTTTCGTGATCTTCTTCTGCTTGTTGTAGAGTTTTTACTGAAATTGTATGTACATGTTTTTATTAATAAGAAAGTTAAAGTCGATAGTTGTCCGCATTACAGGTTGATCAATGCAAATGAACGATGGATTGAGCACCTACGCTTTACTCTTACGAAAGAAGAATCTAAATACGGTAGCTCGTAATTTAGGATATCTTAAGGGCAAACGTGCGTCACACGAATGCAAGGCTCGTTAACAGAGTGAGCTTAATTCCCCCGCGCAAGATTGTTAAGAAGAACACATCACAAATTAGTTCGATCAGGCACGTGGGCGGCGGTTCACAATTCTTAATAAAATCGCAATTACCCGTATTAAAACTACCAATACGAAGGCGAGTGGGCAGCAAGGCCTGTCCTTGTTTGGAAGAAATGCGTGTGATATACATGCGAGTTGCAAGTTGATACATCGCTGGAGTTAGCCAATATTCGAGCCTTAGCAACAAGCGTTTAAAATAATCCTTAGACAATACCTTATCGCAATAACCAGTAATTAAAGACTAATGCGAATTCAAAAGCCAACACGCAATGCGAAGGAGGCAGAATCTCGGTTTTACCTTGTCCAAGTTTTACGACAATTGTCGTATCGTATTTTCTTCTCTTTTATTACAAGTCGAGGTACTGAGCAAAGGTGCTGCAACGACGCTATAGATACCACGCCTTTTGCATTTACCAGTTACAATGACCACCAAGTGACCATGTCAAATGACATATAGCTCAAGCAAATAAGAATCCATTGTATGGGAAATCTGGCAAAATATATGGAGAACATTTATCTATTGGGATGGATACCTTATGGGGTAAAGTCAAAATTTATCAACTCTCCCCCTCCTCCGGGGGGCGCGTCCCCCCACCACGCCCCCCGAAATGTCCCGAAACACGGTTTTTTGAAGTTTTTGAGAAAACTGTTCGCGATACAGAAAAAGTGTGTAGGAATTAAATAATATACAATAAATTTACTATAAATCTACCATACACATAAAAGCGGTATCTCTTATGGTTTTGACGCAAGAAGACGCAGAAAATCATAATTTTTTGTTTTTTTACAATAAATTTTATTAAAACTTCAGTTTTCTCAGAAAATACTTATTTTACACCTAAAAAATGTATCACTTAAATAAACAATGGAATATTCCCTTTAAAAAGAGGTATAATTTATTTATATATTAGTTAAATTGACCATTTTATGATAGTTTAAATATTTAATTTGTCATGAACAATTTTTTTTACTTGAAGATTAGGTATGTTTAAAATGTTTTTTATATAGTTTAGAGTTAATTATAAACCATGCTAGTGTAATTTTGTTTATTTATTCTCAGTTATCCGCAAATAATTAGTGTGAATAAATTCATTCATTTCCAAAAAGGTACTAAGATGTTTATTTAATATAATCAACTATTTATTTAAGTATACCCTTTTATTTAAGTACTTACATTAAAATAAACAATGTTAACACTCTTATTATCTGGGGGCACGGTAGTGCCCCAGCTGAGATAGCCAAGTGAAGCGCAAGAAGTGCACTAGTTACCTTTCCTCGAACCGCTTTGTCGTTATTTTGTACTCTCATAACTTGGTTTTGGACTGTACCAGATAACTAAAATTTTTGGGATATGATGTGAATAGTGGATTTATTACAAGCTCTTATATTTTAAATTTTATAGATATCTGAAAAACTCTGATTTCGTCACTGACTCACTCACTGGTGGTCACCAAATGTACGTCCTATAAAGTTGAAATTCGTAACTCACGTATAAAAATCGAGTGATGCTCGACATATTCCAGACTAGTTCATAGTCTTTATTCCTGGACCGCTTGCCCCGGCGGCAGAGAAACGATCACATATTACAAATAAAGTAAATAAAGTATTATTATACTTATTATTTTACTACGCCTATATGACGGTAGCAAAACGGCCAACGACATTATTTTTACTAAATTGTAGACTTCACAAACTCTTAATCACTTGTAGAGTTAGAACGTAAAAAGTTTGTAAGTTGTTGCTTATGACAAGTGCCTTCAGAAAACACCACATTTGCACGCGCTTAATTTCATCCACTAATTCAGTTTAATTTACTGAAAATTCTGAAATATACAGTTAATTATTTTTAACAACTCTCTTTATCAATTTTCAGACCGCTGGGCATCAAAATTTGCGAAGTTTCGTACAAAATATCCATTCGCTAGTTTGTTTGACCGATTGAAGGAAAAGTTAAAGTTCCAAATTTTAGATTTTTGCTGTTGATTGTATACTAATCTAGCTTACAAACCAAATTTGAGCATTTTAGGAATTTATTATGATGATCACTAGTGACGACCACTAGTTTTTTAGATATCAATAAAATTTTAAATATAAGAGCTATGCAATTGAAACTTTACACTTGTAATAAGTCTACTATTCACATCATATCCCGAGAATTTTAATTATCTCATACAATCCAAAAGCAAGTTATGAGGGTACAAAATAACGACAAAGCGGTTCGAGAAAAGGTAACTAGTGCCCTTCTTGCGCTTCACTTGGCTATCTTAGCTGGGGCACTACCGTGCCCCCAGATAATAAGAGTGTTAACAATTGTTTATTTCAATGTCTCTCTTCAATTTCAATGTAAGTTACTTAAATAAAAGTGTATATTTATATAAATAGTTGATTATATTAAATAAACATCTTAGTACCGTTTTGGAAATGAATGAATATACTTATTATTTGCGGATAACTGAAAAAAAATAAACATAATTACACTAGCATGGTTTATAATTAACTCTAAACTATATAAAAAACATTTTAAACATACATAATCTTCAAGTAAAAAAAATTGTTCATGACAAATTAAATATTTAAACTATCATAAAATGGTCAATTTAACTAATATATAAATAAATTATACCTCTTTTTAAAGGGAATATTCCATTGTTTATTTAAGTGATACATTTTTTAGGTGTAAAATAAGTATTTTCTGAGAAAACTGAAGTTTTAATAAAATTTATTGTAAAAAAACAAAAAATTATGATTTTCTGCGTCTTCTTGCGTCAAAACCATAAGAGATACCGCTTTTATGTGTATGGTAGATTTATAGTAAATTTATTGTACATTATTTAATTCCTACACACTTTTTCTGTATCGCGAACAGTTTTCTCAAAAAGTTCAAAAAACCGCGTTTCGGGACATTTCGGGGGGCGTGGTGGGGGGACGCGCACCCCGGAGGAGGGGGGAGAGATGATAAATTTTGACTTCACCCCATAAGGTATCCATCCCAATAGATAAATGTTCTCCATATATTTTGCCACGTTTTGAGCTATTTTTACTGAATTAATATAGGAAATCAAGTTACTCTGTATCAGTACGTGGTCTCCATTCAAGAAGATTCTCTATACTGTTGTCTCTATTCTCTATAGACAAAAAAGAAGATCAAAACGGAGAACCCCACGTGACACCATCGCAATTTGGTTGGGATGTGACATATCGTATCTTTTCACTGAAGTGCTTATTTTGTATCTAAACGCTACTAATTCGCAACAGATATGTTTTAAGAATTCTCTTCTCGGGAGTTTTAATATTAGTTTAAATTCAATATTGCGCTACTGTTGTGCTGTTTGATGAAGCAGCAACACACCACTATTCACTCAACTCTGTCTCTCTTGCTGGTCATGACAAGAGAGAGAGACGACAGATAACATGGAGTACGACATTTCCGTCTCAACTTCTTTTTACCCACGACGGACGGAGCGGAAAGGAGACGGTATATGCGTTTGGGGTTAGAGGTTGTTTGTTTGCTTATTCTCTTTACTTTCCATGTCACATGCGTATTGTACTGAGATTAGAAAAGAAGTATGTATACCTATTGCGTATTGAGCCTATTGTCAATACACATTTGTCATACCTAATGAATAGATCTTAAACTTTTGAGATATAAATAGACGTACATAGGTAGACGTCAGTGGTCTCATAGGCTCCGTCAAGCGATGACTTAACCATGGGCTAGGCATAAAATTGATAAATTAAATCATTCTGACCACGTGATGACGTGATTATAGACCGGTTGCGATCATTTAAAGGATACAACAAAGGATCAGCTCTGAGCAATAAATGGAACTTTATCGATGTAAAGATAAATTAATGTGCTATAAGTATTGTAATTTTATGTTACGGTAAGACTGTAACAATAAGACGTTTAGCATTATTGCCTGAGTCATCATTATCTTAGTTAACACTTCCCTGTTACGCACTCTTAAGCTTCTTTTTTCGAAAAATACTTTATTGTACATTTACACTACCGGACTGTTTGGAGGAATCTGCATGGTCCTACTACATAATATTAATGCTAAAGTTTTAGAGTCAGTGTGTATGTTTGTTCCTTTTTCACATTGAAACCACTGAACAGATTTGAATCAAATTCGGAACGTAAATAGCTGGTACCCTAGATTAAAACGTAGACTAATTTTTATCAGGAAAAATTGCGTAGTTCCCGCGGGATAGTGAAAAACAAATAGTTTGCAGACGAGGTCACGGGCAACAGCTAGCAATAAATAAAGCTAAGCTAAGCTAGTACCTAATAAAGTATTGTATCGTGCAGACGTCACTGTTTACACGCGTAAATAGTCGCGGAGTAGGAAGGTAAATGGTTCCAATTAGTTCAAATCACTTTATGATCAGGGGCATAGAGTTAGTCGCATTAGACTAGGTTAGGTACTCTAATCACTTCATGCTTATACCTTCAAATAGTTTGAGATACAGCAATAGACTAAAGCCCGCACCTTCAAAACCAAATTTGGTTTCGCTAGACATTTTTACTCTTACCTCAGGAGCTAGCAAGGGGCCGTCGTCGTTGAATCATGGAAGACATGATGATGACGATGATGATGAGACGAAAGTTTAATCGGTGATTTCAATTGTCATAAAAATACACCTACTGAAACAGCGAAACTAGATCCATAATCCCGTATTGACTATATCAAGTAATATTTGCTACCTACGAGATAGCGGAAACCATCCGCCCACAGCATTATTTACATGAGTCCAGTTCAGGTGGTGGGTAAAAACTCGTATGACCATTTAAAGTAATAAGACAATGTAGTTCATTAAGCCTTCGCCCACACCATGGCACCTTGTTTTCTGGCCTAAGATAACTTTACGTCTCAATATTTGACTGATTTCAAGGCTGGCGGCCATTTTTGGTTGCCATGGCCACTGGTCAGGCGGTCTAATTTAAAGCCTATGTTGTTCAAACTCATTATGCATGCAGGCGGTTAAATGTAGAAGAATGAACATTGTGTTAAATTATTAAAACAGTACCCGAGGCTATATTGTGTATTGTACTCGGAATCTTTCCTTCTGTCAAAAGGACGAGGATAAAAAGGGATGATATGATTGACTACAGAATAATTGAAAGAACAATTGAGCAAGACATAACGGGAAGCAGTTTCGTTTTTTAAATTGCGCGGGTTATATCAATTAGATTAACAAAATGCTCTCATATTCCAATGTGTCTGATTAACAACATACAATAAAACCTCTCAAAATGGAGAATCGTAAACTTTTTGTCAGTCTCGACAGTAGCATTTCGTTACAAAACGCATCAACAAATTAGCGTTATCTGAGTCAAAAGTTATGATCTACAATTAATTTAATGAATGCGATGCAAAACAGTTCCTTGGATTAAATCACGGTTTGACTTCCTGACCAGAGTTCAATAAACCTTTGATACCTACTTACGTCTCTATTGGTGGGAACTCCATTACTCATCTCATCTGTGTAGGTTTATCTGCCTAAAAACTTGGCATTCGTTTATAGCTTAAATTTGACAAGCTGAGAAAATATTTACAAAGCTATCATGTTTAGCAAAATGGTGCTTCATGCTTTAATAAAATATAAGAATACCTATATGTCATCTTTTACCCCATACAAGGTGTTTCAGATAGCTCCTAACAATAATCAACTGGGGTATATAATCATAGCTATAGAAGCTAAAAAAAATATTTAAATTTTTTTTTTTTTTTATGTTTTCTATAGGAATGATTACAGTTAATACTACCATTCCTATAGAAAATATAAAAAAAAATTACTCCAATTTTTTTTAAATATTTTTTTTAGCTTCTGTAGCTATGGTTATATACCCCAGTTGATTATTGTTAGGGGCTATCTGATACACCCTGTATATGCCGTATTAGTTAAAAAAACTTGAATAGCGGACTGATGCAGCTATAAGCGCACTCAGAAGGAATCGGTTATTACTTAACTTAGACGATCTGCATCCCTGACCAACGAATAACTAAGAGGTAAAACACTGACACACACTTCCTCGATTCCGGAAACTGTCACTGAAGGTCACAGTGAGTGCAAAATCTTTTCCTGTAGCGATAAAAATAAACTTAGTAGCAGGCAGTAAACTGAATAGCTTTTCGAAGCAATCCCCATGCTTAGATGTGGTAAAAGCCACACAGGGATGCAACATCCCTCCGGAAAGACAGCGGGTTGCGCCGCGCCGGCTAAGCAGTTGCGGGTCGTCGACAATTCGAGTGGCTCTTCGTTGAAGGCAGTGGAATGGAAGAAGTTGATACAGATCCTACTAATATAATAAATGAATGCGAAAGTTTATAAGTGAGGATGTGAGTGTGTATGCTTGTTCCTTCTTTACGCTTAAATGACTAATGGATTGGATAAAATTTGGAACGGAGATAGCTGGTACCCTAGATTAAATAAAACAAAGGATACTTTTTATCCCGGAAAATTGCATAGTTCCCGCGGCATAGCGATAAACATGTCAAAGGTCGTAGCTGTCTAGTCGCACCGTAGATAATTATTGCAGAATATACTATCAACATCAGTCCTTAAGTTTAATTCTAAAGGGACGAAGCCGCGAGCAGAAGCTAGCATCATAATATACCATAGATTACGCAAATATCGCGATTTGTATAGAAACCGTGCACTTTTTATCACTTAACTGTGTCGCCACTACCGACATTTAGTGGCGGGAAATCCAAACCGATTCAAAAAGATGCCTCCGCCCCGTTTGAAACGGCTTACGAGTGGAACCATTCAACTAGAGTCGTGTCGCCCTTTAAAACGCCTTCGTATTTTTAAAATGTATGGAACAAGCCTCTTGTTCTGGGTTCGGAGACGCGAAGTGGTAAGTATATCTGATATCTGTGGTTGATACTGAAGCCCTATATGGCCCGAATGTTTTATACGCACAATTAAATACTACGTAACTTGAATTATAACCCCGTTACTAAAATTTTGTTACATTATGAATTTTATGTTGTTTCACAGCCTCTAAGTTACATACTATGTAGCAATTGGTCCTAATTTAGTAAACTAGCTATTACAGTCCTTACCTGTATAACATAGAAAATAGTGTACCATAAATGGGGTAGTAAATGCATACTTGAAGCCCTTCCAGCGAAAATAACACCTTGTATGGCTATGCACGCCTCTAAAGAAACTCTGGTATTTTACAACCTTTCGACTTTGAATTTAGGAAGTAAATATCGCACAAAAGGACACATTTAAACAGTAAATAACTCACCCAGGTTGTATAAGCAAACGAGAGTTCTGATTATGGTAAGTCTCTACTAAATAACCGAAGGATCAATTTAAATCTGAAGCTTGTGTTGTATACGTATCAGATGAGTGTCGTCGTTTGTGTGTGTGCTAGTATACACCATTTTTCATCTGACGACGAACAAGCTCGCAAAAACCCTCACCACATCCTTTAAAAAAAGCACTATACGAAATTTACGATTTCACCTGAAATAAATCACTCCAGGTACCGCACCGTAGCATTTATCATCGTAATAACATTTATAACCTGATTGTAAAGCAATCAATTAAGTACCATACTGTTTAATGTGCATAAATATACGGTATGTCGCCACAATGCGTTGAAATGCCCGCGAACCATCAGGAGCTGAAAACAATCGCGCGCCAGACATAATAAAGTGTAAATAATAACGTATGAATAAATAAATAATGAGAGCGGACTCTGAATTTTACATTAACGTACGGAGCGCGGCGCCGGCCGGTTGTGCCGGCTACCCGCGCACCCAAAGCTACGCGAATATGCTAGCTAATGATTACCTATAGGTTCTGTGAAATAAATAAAAATTATGTAGTTATATTAGTTCTATAAAATTAACCCTAGCTTCTTATATTTATCATAACAGCGAATGGTACAATGTCAATGGAGCGAAATTAATTACACGTTATTTTTTACCAACTGCAACGACTAACTACACAAAATCAGAAACTGCTGTTTGATTGTAAATAAGTTTCCTACCAATCAGCCGGGTAGCATTTTGAGTGCTATCACTCTAATCGATTCATTGCGAATTGCTGCTTGCGATCGATCGATAATTAAATCGTCCCATCCCACGTAAAAGGTTATATGATAATAAACAACTAAATTAATTTTATTGTTTTGTTTTAATAAGCTATTCTCCAGCTTCAATTCTGTATATAAATTATTTCTCAAATCCAAGTACTTTTTGAGATTTCGACCCCTAAAAAAGTTCCATGTGATATGAACCCGACGTATAAAGTTGTACACCTCGATAGAACTTTACACGCCGGACGCATCCCCCCGCGGAGGGGCGCGCGCGCCGTTCTATCGTCACTTGTCACCATTCGATTCCCAAGTAAAAGGTAGCATATTACCTTTTAGAACTTTTTTTATAGTAAATCAAGATAAACCGGAAAAAATGTATTCGTAACATTATTATGATCTTAGCAATATAAGTTTTATTTAGATTTCACACTTAAAACAAGTTTTAATAGGCACGATGTATATAGTTGTGTACCATTAATCGATGGAAACTAGATAGAATTTCAAAGTTATAAAAGAACTTGTAACCATTTGCGCCGGAACAGACAAGCGTTGTCTAGTTCACTTGTGCATATGTAACCTTTTTCTAAGGACCGCAATTAAGTTAATACCATTTACGTCTCACATTTTCTTTTCTATTTATTTTTATAGAATAAAATAACATACATACGGACAAATACATCACGCCTTATTCACTGCAGGGTAAGCAGAGACGCTGCATTCTGAAATACTTCTCTCGCTTCATCTGCATTCGTCACTCACGTCTCATACAATGCTCGACGGTTTCAGGTGATTATAATCTGGCCTGTCTTTAATATGCCACCAATATGGTCGGTGTACGTTTTTCGAGGAAGCCCTCGACCGACTGACTTGCCCTAGCACACTTGCCTTGCCTTGCCTCATATACAAATAATTAAAACTGTATGGAAAAAATATGACGATAGTGCTATTATGGAGGAGGATCAAAGAGGTAGGCATTAAAAGCACAAGAGAATTATTGTTGACGAGATGATAACTAGTGTATGAGATCACGAAAAAGCTTTCGAACCTATTGAGTCACATTTTCTCAGAGAAAAGACTACAAAGCTGTATTTAGATGGGAGTCTTAGTTTTCTCGTACTTTCGCAATGTACAAAGATTGGGCTGATAGCAATTAAATATCCTATTCGGGCTGAAAAATAGCTAGAGACTTGAATAAGAAAGACAAAATAACGTCTCAGGAGTCAGATGGTGCAACTGTTAGTGCTGTCTTCGATTTTGAAGTTACTCTGTTTGATATGGGTCGGAAACGTGCTGTATGTTACATGTGGGATGAGACAATAGCGAAACAGGTGGCAAACAAGGTAAGCAGTTGCTTGCTCGACTTTATAGAGGCTAATGCTCGAGACGGTGTTAGATTTTTTTTGTTCTGGTCAGATAATTTCCCAGGGCAGAACCGTAACCGCTTCGTATACTCGTCATATATGTTCATGTAGCTAATCAATTCCATGTTTAGATTACACATAGATTCATGGAGAAGGGGCTAACGCCAAATGAGGGCGATAGCGTGCACTCGGCAATAGAAAATGCTGCGAGAGCAAAAAAAAATACCTACATTCCAAAGGAATGCCAGCTTTTGGTCAGATGGGCAAAAACTAGTAGGTACCGAATGTCCTTATGAAGTCAGAGAGATGACAAAGGATGACTTTCATGATTTTAAGGAGCGAGTTTCTGATAAATTGTGGAACACAAATATTGGGGGTCAAAAAGTTAAGTGGAATTCCATCAAAGAGGTGCACGTTGCCGCCGCTGATCCAACAAGCTTTGCTACAAATATGACTTAAGTGTAGCATTATGAAACTACTAGCTGTTGCCAGCGACTTCGGCTGCAAAGAATTCGCTTATCGCTATCCCGCGGGAACTACGCAATTTTCCGGGATAAAAAGTAGCCTATGTGCTATTCCAGGCTTTTCTCTATCTATGTGCTGAATTTCATCCAGATCCGTTGGGCCGTTCTGGCGTGATTGAGTAACAAACAAACAAACATCCATCCATCCATCCATCCATCCATCCATACTTTCGCATTTATAATATTAGTTAGATTGCAGTAGGCAGCACCACGAGAAACTCCAATAGCAATGCCAATTTGAAAAAATGTTAGAATCCTTTGCAAATTATTTTCGATAAGTATAAAAAGACCTTTATGTCTATTAAAGACAGACAGTCAGTTGCATAAGCAACTCAGATATTATTCTTAGAGCACATCACGACTATTATTCAAGAATATTCCTCATTGTGACCGAAACGGGACTATTGCTGAGACTGAATAATTTTCTATTTGATAAAAGTAGCTATGTTATTTTCTATACATGAGCATGTTGTGATTTATAATTTGTGAAGAGAACGTTTTTTTATTTATGTAAAAATTTCTAAGGCTTCGGCGCAGGTCTTTGATGTTGTTTTTTTTAATATTTTTGTTGCCTGGGGTTCTTTTATAACTTTGATGGACATCGTTTTTAAGAAAGAACTCATACTTAAGCATTAATTATTTTTTTATTTCGTCATTGCGAATAATCACGGTACCTTAGTCATTATCCAGAGGACGGCAATATTAAGTCCCGCGATAATCGCTAGTGTGGTAAGAGCCTTTTGGTCACATGTTGTTAAAAAAAATATCAAAATATCCGAGGAACAAAGTTTCATATGCCTATAGACCCCGGTTTACAAACTCAAATTTCGACAAAGATAGTTCTATATTCACATAATACCGAATTTTTGGTTGTACGTTCCCACGTAAACAGTTACATATTACTTTAAGACCCAGAATTCCTTGAAAGCCTTAACATTTAAAATATATTGCTAGTAAAAGTTAATCTTTCCAATTCTATTAAGAACTATACTTAATAGCATTGACGTAGTTCTTTTACTTACAAAGTTATAATTAAAATTAAATAAGAGAAAATTCAAATGGCCCTAGTGAAAAGTACCAATTTTGCAGAAGTGACTTTATTCGTCGGATGGGACGAAATAATATCAGTTGACTTTGGTTCGCAGATTTTTCTACACAGATTCTATAGATTTACATTGACTCGGTGTCATTAAAATGTCAAATCAAACGACCGTCCATCAGTTCTTACTTAAAGTGATAACTTAATGTGTGTTTATAGTGCGGTTATTTAACACAAATTACAACCAAACTTCGGTTGTTTTTGATAGCTCGGGACTAAATTTTTTGACTTTTTGTCGTTTAAATTAGAAAGTTTTGAAACCACATTAACCTTAACCATCTAATAGCAAGGGTGCCGCCTGACGCGTGACTCGAACAATTTATCGAATGTGTCGCAATATCGATTATAATACCCAGATATACTTAAGTCATTCATCAACTTTGATTTTAGTTAGCTCATTTCATATCGGTGATATCTGATATATTTAGTGGCTATAAAGGCTAGGTGTAGGCTTTGTCTGAGCGATCGTATTTGAAAACGTGTTGTATAATTTTGTCTATATATATTGCAAGTAAAAAGTGTCAGTAGAGAAGACAAAAACTACGGCATCAAAATATCTACCACCGAATACTGTCCTTTCTTAATCACCTGTGCTTGTATTGAAATGAGGTAATGATATGGAGCCTACTTACGTTCAATTGCTAACCGAAACACCGTGACGAGGTCAAATAAGGTAGTTCCCACGCGACCCCAGTATAGTCAACACACTGAATAACTTCGCAACACAAACACATCAACAAAATTTCATTATCTTATTCAAGAAGTCTTACGCAACTCATCCAGAAAGTGAAGTGATCTCATCACTCGTCCGTCCATGCCTCTATATTATTATGCAAGTCGTCCAGTCGTCACTCGCATACAATACGGCACCATTATAGGTAAATCTATTGGCATTTAGGCAGTCACAACACACAGTGTGTTGCATTAACCGAACACTTCCACTGACATTTTGACTTCGAGTATTGGTCAATTGGTTGACTCTAATAATACCCTCTTGAGTGCGGTGTGGTGTCCGGTATAATAAATGTATTAAGTGTATAAGTTATTGTAAATGATTCAGCGGCGTTATTCTGGTTGTGAGGGTCTTTGAACGCGTTCCTTGCATAGCGATGGTATTGCTCGAATGCAGCAATTTGTTAAGTTTAATCATGGCCATTTTGTTAGCTTCTTGTTTTGCTAGGAATTCCAAAAAAATGCGAGACGCTCTGTCTTAGTAGCCGTACAAAATCAAGTTTCAAGACCAAAAAAATATCTGTAAAGTTGCCTTTAATGCAGTCCACCGAGGTCAGCTGAAGACACCAGACCACCTTGCACCTCGGCTTGTTAATATTTAACAGTGCTTCAGAAAACAAGGTCTTCCGTGTTTTTTGAAAAAAGAGCAAGCATAATTGACTGTAAAATCATCTTTTAGGTCATGTCATTGTTTATTATTCAAGTTCATTATCATAAGCCAAGAAATGCACACGTTGCTGCAATTAATGCCTGTACATCTGTTCTTCTTATAGACCATGCTTTATACAAATAAACATAGTTTTCGCCTCTTCATCTGACTCTATGTAGCACGTAATACCAGAAGTATCACTTTCGCGCTGCGGATCCAGCCAAGACAATCATCCTTTTATATCTAATGTTTATAACTTTCGTGATTTTCACTCATAACTTCAATCCCTTCTTTGAACTTAATCACGTTAATTATAGATTGTATTGGTGTAATGTAAGAAGCGTCTTTTTGTTTTCCAACTACCTCTTATGACGTTTATATTATTAGAAATACGACTCAGATAAGGATGCCGTTTTATATCACATCTGAGAAAATAGCTTCAAGTGGTAAGCGGTTTAAATATGAGTTGAATATAATAAGAGATAATTACAGCTCTGCATATCAAAAAACTTACCATCGCTGGTGTTTTCATAAACGCGATTTCAATAATCGGCCCCCAATTTAACTTTGAACTGCAAGTAACGATTCCAAAATCCATTTAATTGACAAGGCCGCGTATCCTTGTCTATTTTTCTTTAATATTTCTCAATGCTTGTGACCATGCGCGGCTTATAACCGGAGGAAAATGTGCGTATTCATAATGCTCATACTCGGTATTTGTGTCAGGGCCTGGCTGTTTACGTGACTGTCCTATGTTGACGCAAAGATCCGACATTACAGTCAGGTATTCAATGCATTTAGTAAGTTAAAATGAATGCAAAACATTAGCCGTGAAACCGGTCAGGGGCCTTACCATGACGTCTTAATGCGATTCAGTTTAGGTCCGCTCGCTGTCAGATACAATATTTCCTAAAATTTAATCAGTTTTTAATTTTGAGACATTATTTGGCATCGGTTTTCACCCCGCGACTGCACAGACAACAGGGGCCTTACCATGACGTCCTAATTCCGACTCAGTTCAAGTTTTAGCTGTCACTTTTAGTACGGATCTGACAGCGAGCGAACCTAAACTGAATCGCATTAAGACGTCATGCTAAGGCCCCTGCTCCCTAACATAACTATTTGCAGTGATAAAAATCAATCAAAAAACGCTGTAAAGGACGTAAGAATATCTTCTTACTTCACAGAAACATTTTTTTTAATTAAAATATTTTTCGTTATTGCTGCCATAATCATCATCTTCGTCACACTCCTGGCACAGACCTCCTCTCAGCAGCCATTATTCGGTAAAAAAACATACGTCTATTACGTGTATCTATTACGGTTCAGAAGATGTTTGTGAGAGAGGGATAGACGAATGGATGCGAGGGCAATCTAGGGCTACGTTTGGCCATTTTGGGTACCTACAGAACCCTAAGAACCAATCACTTAAATATGGGTGTATTAAGTAGGGATAGTCAGTCCCAAAAGTGCCTTAAGTACATATTTAAGTCCCTTGTCAATTTTTATGATATTGACAAGTGTTCAATCGTCATAAGATCATAACTTAAGATGTTTGCCCAATTTACATCATGCAAGTAATTTCGTGCAACTAGCATAACATTGTAATTTTTTAATTTTCTAATTTTATAGCTGTAATTTCTATGGGTGACTACCTGAAATAAACATTTATTATTATTATTATCATCATTGCGCGACCGATGAGCTGACGCTTTAAAAGCGATCAATCAAACGCCGCAGTGTAATGCTAGTTGCACGAAATTAGTTGCATGATGTAAATTGGGCTTTACAAATTCTTAACTAAGAGTTATTAGTAAACGTATTATGACGTTGTTACCAGGTATGCATGTGTATACCTACATATATATGTATGTATGTAGATGCAGCCGGCCGTCAGCCTTGAAGTGTCTGTCTCAGAGTAAACAACAAACACCATCTTTATGCTTATGCATTCATGCTGTTAGTACCTAGTCTGTATGTTTGTCTATTAACTGTCAATTTGCGATTTTTACATCAAAACGAATGCTAGGTGTTCCAAATTTTGCTGGCAAAATTCGCGAAAAAAGCTACTGATAGTTGCTATTAATTCCTGAAATGTGATTGTTTTCCCGTGCACCAAATTTACTTTACGTTTGCTCTACTAATAAAAAAAGAAAGAAAGAAAGAAGAAATTTATTATCTTTTGAAAGACACAGAAATAGAGCATACACACAATGGGTACTAGGTTATTAATAGGGAAAATCAAAATCAGATTTAATTATTACCTATCAGTAGGTGTTTCAACATGCAATAACAGCATTAAATACTATTACCACGAAGAAAGCTCAAAAATAAACTGATTTACATCGATTGACGTCATTAACAGCCACTTACTTCATATTTATAACAATGTCTAGAACTGTTGCGAATACAATCAACATTTCAAGAATCAGTCGCTAGACGCATGATTTTCAAAGTTTGCCAAAAGTCATCTTTGAAAATATTCAATAGAAAGGATATGGTTACTCCACTGATCGCTCTTGAACATAATTTAATTAGGTGTTATAGATCTGTATTGATTGACGAGTAATACAAAAGAGTTTTTAGACGTCTTTTTAATCCCCAAAAATAGGGGTGTTATAAGTATGACGTCGATCTCTCTCTCTCTCTCTCTCTCACGCTGTCTGTGTGTGTGTGTGTGTGTCTGTGGCATCATAGCTCTCAAGCCGTTCGACCGACTTCGATGCGGTTTTTTTTTCATTCGAAAGAAAGTTTCCTTGCGGTGGTTCTTTGCCATGTTTGGTAAAAATCGGTCCAGCAATTTGAAGAATATCGGGTCTTTTAAAACGACGTAAGGCTTATTTGGAAAAAAAATATTTATTTAATTTAAGATTTGATTGCTCGATTACACAACATATTCACAGGTACTTAACTAAGCAACCTTATAATAATTTAACACAAAACAAAGTTATATTTACCGCATAATTTTGATGTATGAAAGCATCTTCTTTTCAATACAAACACCACAATTATGATTGAAAATAGCTTGTTCTCTAGTGACGTAACTCACATTGAAAAAGAAAACAGTTCCTTGTTTTCCAGCATAATAAGTAATACCTACTTATACTTAATTTACCTAAGCGACATAACTTATATGATATCACGATAATACGCCGTACATAACTTCCTTGAAGCGACAATGACATTATTAACATATAGAACAACGCGAGTGTAACAGCACGTTTTCTATTTTTCATTTCAATCGCGTCGTTCCGCCTTTCGATACTTTCCTATACTAATACGCGGCGAAACAAAATTAAGTGGAGCTACCTCGTCCCCCGGGGTACTTAACTATTTGTAGGAAGTGACGGGCTTAGAGTGTAAATCCGGGGGTCTGCGGCGAGTGGTCGGTGGGAAGCGGAAGGCGCCTGGAGCTCGGACAATGCCCACCGACGATCACCGCTACGTTCCCAGCTCATTACGTATTTACTATAAAACTTCTATTACTTTAGACTTAGGTGGTACTTTGTTGTTTGGATTGAGCGTTTTGTTTTTTAAATTATTCTCACACAATAGAGGTGGAAACTCGATTCGTGAAAGTCTAATGATACTGTCGTCAACTCAACAGGGTTATTGGACATCTAGGTCGCGGGCGCTATGTTGTGATGAAACCTTGTACATACTATAATTTTTCAATTAAAATCTATTTGTTATGCATGGCACGGTTTTCACAGAGCAAATCAAGGATACGTTTGCGATTAAAGCAGCGTTTCTGATTGAGAATCATAAATGACCGATTACACAATCAGAACTATTTTGAATGTCAATAGTGGTAGAAACAATTCGATTAAAAATGAAATTGATTCAAATTCATCAACGTTATTGATTGAATCATAAGTTTATGGAGATTTGGCGGATGTTTATAGATATTTTCATCGTAAACTTCGTCTGACATTTTCTTACGACGCAATGGCAGCGCCCAAGGATGCCCAAGTTCGTAGTGTACGTAACGGTTTACGTATTTAGACTGGACTACCTCGGAGTTGGCAGCGTGTGCTTCCTTCATCAACATTCGATTATTTCATAACAACGCTCCAGAATCGAGCGGCTAAATCGATTAATAGACGTTAATCTATAACCATGTGACATGTTGCGACATCGGTTCCGACTGTGGTTGAATAAACGAGCATCGCCGAGTGATTTGAACTCGTTTTCAAATTGGCCTTTTCGTAAGTTTAATAAACGAATAAAGCATCATTTTTTCTGAGAATAGATAGGAGGATGACCGTGTTTCTATTATAGTGAATTAAAAAAAATGTGTAGGTTAGGTACACTAATAAGTGCAGATGTAAAATTTAAGTATCTATACTGCTAGGATATTTTAGTGTTATGCATTATGTATATAAAGAAAGAAAGAAAAGAAAGAGAAAGAGAAACATTTATTTACAATTTTACACACATTCGTTATATGGTATGTATTAAGTTGTAGTAGGTAATTATTATAATTTGTATGTAATTGTAGCTAATTGTTTTTGAGATAATAAAAAAGAAGACAGCGACAAAAGTCAATCAAATACATAGTTTTTTAACAAATTTTTACCAAAGGTTTGTCCGGATGCCAAAGAAAATGCAAACTGGGGTACCAACATCGATCCTCAATAAAACTAAATACGGAATCCACAGTAATATTATCTAACACCGTATTCTTTACGCTCACTACCTTGATATAAATAAAGGCACAATAGCAGAGGCATAAATAGGAAATCGCCGCTCCAGTGGCTCGAATAATTCTTTAAGATTCTTAGTTGCACATGAAAATTGTAATTTCGTATGCAAATTGAAGTTACTGTTAAAACACGGGAGATTAACCTTTCGTTTACACACACTCATTACACGTTGATACTCAGAGTGGCAACTGTTTCGGCGGTGACTCAGCTAACCGTGACGTCATAAGTACCTACCTTTCAAATCTACAAGTTATGTTTCACTTCCATGCTGATTTGGGAGCAAAGAAAAAATAGAATGTACCAGGAGCTACTCCCGCGCAGATGGTAAAACCCATTGAGGGAATGGGCGAAAATCTTAGGAATCACTATTCCATTCGATTCATTTCGATTCCCCTTTCAACCTATACGCCCACAATCATGCTAAACGTAGTCTTTAGGTCTTGTTACGTTTACGGTCTTGGTACCTGTTATGTATGTTTAGTTTAACTTAAAATTTTATTTAAGGTACCTACTTAACTTGGGGACCTTATACATCCCTTTTATAAATGTCATCATCATCATCTCCAGCCTATATACGTCCCACTGCCGGGCGCAGGCCTCCTCTCAGAATGAGAGGGCTTGGGCTATAGTTCCCACGCGGGCCCAGTGCGGATTGGGAACATCACACACATCATTGAATTGCTTCGAAGTTGTGTGCAGGTTTCCTCAAGATGTTTTCCTTCACCGAAAAGCTCATGGTAAATTTCAAATGAGATTCGCACATAAATTCCGAAAAACTCAGAGGTGCGAGCCCGGGATTCGAACCGACGACCCTCTGCTTGAGAGGCCACAGGTCAAACCACTAGGCTACCACGGCTTATAAATGTACTAGCTGTTGCCAGCGACTTCGTCTGCAAAGAGTTCGTTTATCGCTATATCGCGGGAACTACGCAATTTTCCGGGATAAAAAGTATCCTATGTGCTATTCCAGACTTTTCTCTATCTACGTGCCAAATTTCATCCAGATCCGTTGGGCCGTTCTGGCGTGATTGAGTAACAAACAAACAAACATCCATCCATCCATCCATCCATACTTTCGCATTTATAATATTAGTTAGATTATATTATTATGTTAAGTAGAATTTATATATTGTTGTATATTTATTTTATTCTGAAAAAATAACTTTCTGCCAAGTTTCTTGCGGCGCATTCTTCATGGCAATGACGGTCTTTCCGAATGCGCTGGTAGCTTCAAAAAAGACATGTAAAACTTGGCGGCCTATTTTTTTTTAGGAATTTGATTTTTCAACATGTAACAACCATGAAACTCACACATATTTAATTACAACACACCGGACAATTGTCGGAGCAATCCTTCGGCTTTTATACGTGAGTTATCCGGTGCGTTGTAATTAATTTGATTTTTAACAACTTCTCACTTCTTTCCAGAAGATAATGTACACTAAATACTGTTTCAGCACCAACAGTCCAAACCACAAGGAGTCATCTTGAAGCAAGTAAAAGGACAGCGGGTTCACACGCGTAGCAATTGGGCAAGTGTTGGCTGGAATTTGGTACTAACCGCTATTTTTAGAAGCTTTTGTTAACCTTGCAATGCTCGTATGTAAAAGTGAGTTTACAAGTAAGTAATTAAGTTATCTGTTTTAAAATTTGCAAGTCGAATTTCATTATATTTCCAGTGTTCGGATTCGGATTGACCTAAAATTTGTTATTGTTACTTAAGTACATTGGATGATAATGCAAGTACGTTGAACAAAAACTGCGTACCTACTAAAAATAATATTTTGAGTAGCAGTACAATATTATATCACAAACAACCATCAAACAACGAAGAAAATTCATAAGTGCTTGTAAAGCCTAAATTGAAAAAAAAATTAAAAATAAAAATAAAAATAAAATAAAACAAGATAATACATAATATAGTCACCATTTTATCAGTTTGAATCAAATTGTTGCCTCCAAAAGTGGCAACCAGGTGCAACTGTTATGTGTATTCAGTTGACTGCTGGATTATCTTTAATTAAAACCCCGAGACTATCAGCATAAACGGTAGTGCGCCCGACCTTCAAAGAAAAAGCGCGGGAAACTGCAGCGGGTAGTAAAGCCCTATCGGGCATTGTTTCACACCCTAAATCCTTTGTCCCATTCATACTTAATTTATTGAATCAGATGTTGCTTTGTGGAGGTCCATGTTAAAGAACAAACAGCATTTACTTTGCTCCTCTACTACCATTATTGTATTGTGGTAGAGGAGTACCAAGGTAAACTCTTTTGTTCACCATTCATTCATACTTTTGCTTGCGTAAATATGAAGACTGATACTTTTTAATCTGATGCTCAATTAGAGGAACAACCGGGGACAAGACCATGTTCTACCTGAGGACATTTATAAGGGGAACGATGATACGATAAGGAGATTGATCTTGATGAAGGAGAGGGTAAACGGAAACATGAAGCCATGGCCCACAAACTAGATAAAAAAGTAAAGATAGAATTCTGCGAACGACCAGCCTACAAGCAAGTGAAGCCGGATAAAACTACGCCTCTCCTCGGGCGTGTGTTCGTAGCGCATAGTTAGCTGGGCGTAGAATGGTTGCACTTGTGTGCGTCAATCCTCACTTTGCCGATCGAAGAACTCGTCTGTGCTTTTGGAGTTGGACTGAGCCATGGATATATAGAGACGATAAAACCAAGCAATAAGACACTTCGGCTACTAAAAAAATTATTCTTAAAGCTTGTTCCACCAATCTCTGTCAAGTTCCTGATACCTTAAGTGTCAGTTTTCGATGATGCCATCTCTGTCCGCTCGTGAGAGAGACATCGCTGTAGATCTACATACATACCTTCACGCCTCTTTCCAACGATGGTAGGCAGACTCTACTTTGCTCCACTCACTGCAATCCTGACAGCCGTTCCTCTTTCGCTTCATCCACATTCATCAATCTCTTCTAAGTTCAAACACGCTCGTGGGTTTCGGGTACTCTTTGACTCGACCTGGGGCCTTACCATGACGTCCTAATTCCGACTCAGTTCAAGTTTTAGCTGTCACTTTTAGTATGAATCTGATAGCAAGCGAACCTAAAGCCTAGAACCTAGGCCCCAGGGGCCTTACCATGACGTCTTAATGCGTTTCAGTTTAGGTTCGCACGCTGTCAGATTCATACTAAAAGTGACAGCTAAAACTTGAACTGAGTCGGAATTAGGACGTCATGGTAAGGCCCCTGGCCCTTAATTATTTTATTTTGTCAAATTTTGTGATATCAAGAACTTATAGGGAGTGATGAAACAGGCCCTTTGTAAAATAATAAGATGATCTAGTGAATTGTAGTGGAATATTTTGTTTACAACACTGATCTCGGAAGCTTGGTACTCGGAAGTGAGCGTCGGACAAAGGTTGTTTAAAATGCGAGTCATGTCATCGCCGCGCAGCGATCGCAGATAACTATAAATAGACGTACCTCGATGTAATTGGCCAGGTGATTAGTACAGTTTTTCATGTTAATTCTGTTGTTAAATTTAATATTTACAGCCTTGGAAGTACCAGTGTGTTTAGGGGAAATCTATAATAAGACCTCTTATGATATACCTAACTAGCTGTTGTCCGCCATTCCGTCTGCGTTCACTTATCGCTATCCCGAGGGACCTTTGCACTTTTCCAGGATAAAAATTATCTTATGACCTTTCCCGGGACTAAAACTATTATGTATTCCAAATTTTAGCTAAATGCTGCTATGCTGGGTAGGTATACCTATATCTCTTCACTTGAGGAGGGATTAGTTTAGATTAGTTTATAGTATTTTTCTGTGTCTACTCTGTCTACTAACAATATCTTGAAGACTTTTATAACTAACACTTCTATGAGCACGAGAGGCTCGAAATAAATAAATTATTATTATTAAATAGGTCCAGCGGTTTAAGCGTAAAAAGGTAACAGACAGACAAAGTTATTTCACATTCATTATATTAGTAGAGATTGCGAGAACGTTCCCTTGTTATTGTACTGATATCCCGTATTGCACAGAGTTTAATAGGTATATTTTATTTCCACTGCTAGGCACAGGCCTCCTCTCAGAACGAGAGAGCGTCTTGTAATAAAAATCTTAATATCTACTGTGTTGGAATGTACTAAAAATATTGAATAAATATAAACAGGTGCACAAACATCTCATAAGTGTGCTACTTATTTATACTTAAGTTATAATATCCGTTACGAGACTATGCAATCGAAGTAATGAATACCTTTATAGTCTTATTTTTTAAAATCAATAAACGATGCAATAATGAAAATAATCACACCTACCGAGAAGTGGTCATCCGATACTCGCCGCGCCAATTAACATCAAGTTACAAGCATTAAGCGTTTTCTTAAATTCTTCCAACTACCTACCTGCTTGATTAATTTAAAGGTTATATTTAACCCTTTAGTTAACAGTGTGGATTATACTTCGGTTTTTTAGCATTGGAAAGAAGGTAAACAATTTTGACATGTCTTTTAATCGAAAAACGCTTTTTAAAAATCGGTAGCTGGAAAATATAATAAAATATTGCATTTATCACCAGTCCAGTCTCAGTAGGTAATGAAAGTTGAATAGGCACTTGAAGAAGTGCTTATAAAAGGCTAGTAATTATCGTGGCTAGTTAGTATTGTTACAGTTCGCGAGCACTTAAAATGCCATTCAGTTTGTGTTGCTGTCTCCCTTAATCTGCCAATTCAAGTATCACACCCATAAGAGTGAGTGAGACAAGACAAACCCGAATGGCATCGTCTTAATGCGATTCAGTTTAGGTTCGCTCGCTGTCAGATTCATAATAAAAGTGACAGCTAAAACTTGAACTGAGTCGGAATTAGGACGTCATCCTTAGGTTAGGTTAGATAGTAGATTAGGGTACTATAAGGACGTCATCTTCGTTAGGTTGTTTGCCGATGTATGTACTTGCGACCTATAAGTTTTAATAACATGCGTTTATAAGACAACTGATGCCATTATTGATTGGTATGCAAAGATAGCCTAAGATTATAATATTAATTATATACATTTTCACATGTCATATAGACTGAATGTATTAAAGACCTAATTGTACTACATGTAACATCTTTTTGTACCATATGTTCTGTGAATAAACATTCATTCATTCATTCATTCATTCATTCATTCATTCATGGTACCCCTGTACTCTTTATTGCACATAAACATATCCAAATAAAAAATAAATATAACATTTACAAAGAATAGTCCAAAGGCGAACTTATCTGAAGAAAGGGATTTCGTCCAGTTAACTTGGTTTAACGCTAGTAAACTTGGTCAATCGCTTGTGTCCGATACCGCGCTTGTCGCATGTCAGACAGAGAGCGGTTAGAAGTCGGCCGTCAAATCGCGGCGCGTTCAGCCGTCCTTCACGCTTGAGTATGCGCGCGCGCCTCCACCTCGCGCGCAATCACTATAACCTGGATCCATAGGCATACAATAGGTGTAAGCTACACACAATAGTACTGATCTAATTACTCACATAAAAAAACTCGATTATTTTACTTAATGCTACTCTAAGCCTGTGTCACCACTCTTAGTGACCCAGTGCGTGATATTTTAAGTGACGGTTATCTCTGTCTGTTTCGTAGTAAGAAATAGAGAGGGAATCATAGATAACTGACACTTAAGATATCAGGAACTTTACAGAGAGTTGTCCTTAAAAAACTAAAATTATAAACCCACTGTACAGAAATTGCAAAACGTTGTCTCAAATAATCGATCCATAATCCAGCGGATAGTAGAAATCATTGCACTAAGTTCAGTATAGCTAGCTCGGCGCACTATCATAGTTATATAGGCTAGAGACCAGGAAGCAGAGGTCTTTGCCTCCAAGGAATGTGCGTAGGCGCAGCTCCCATGCACGCTTTCTATTGATGCAATGGACACCTATCTAATCTATTATCCTTTCCCTTCATTTGTTTCGATATGTCTTAATTTGGGAACAATTTAGAAACAATTGAATTTGGGTTGGTGAAGTTGGCCTTTTGTTACGTTTCTTACAAACTTTTATTTTAATTAGAGCGTATATTTTTGGACTCAAATCATTGAAAGTCAAAGATACGTTTCTAGTGATCCGAGTGATTTAAATTTTAGTATACATAATATAGGATAGATGACATTGCAAAAACAGTTAGCAAGAAATGCACTCAGCAAAAAGGTTTTTATGTCTGTCTGTTTATGTAAGATGCCCTCGCACTGCTTACATTTTGCTTAGGACCAGGGCTCTGCTAATAATGGATATAGGTATATTTACATGCCGAATTTGCACGTTTTTTTAACTATGTACTATAGTATTTGTACAACATTAAGATATTTTTTTTTCCGCATTTTAGTGATGCTTTCGAGTAACTGCTTTCAAAAATCAGACCCCGTAGGCTTATTGTCTAACTCGCTCGCAATCGCTATCGTGTTCATTTTGACAGTTCTTGTATGAATGTGACAGCTAGCTGATTCTGATGCCAATTGTCAGCCCATACATGAACTGTCAAAATCAACACGATGGCGATTGCGAGCGAGTTAGACAATAAGCCTACTGATCTCAGTTTAGCTATTATTGATAAATACATTATGTATTTTTTATAAAAACAAATATTTACCATGGTCAAGCTCAAGCATGATGTTTTAATGAGCAAATACAAAAACTACTTCAACATTATAATAAGAAACGCGAATGAAAAATAAACAATCATAAAAAACTACTTAGCATCTACGTCACAATTTGTGTTTGTTCATGACCTTAAAAAGAAATTTCATTCCATTCCGTCCCCGTTGCACTGACCCTTGACCGACTGCATACTGATTCTTGCAGTTCTCAGAACGAGGTGCTAAGTGCATCTAGTTGCCGCACACTGCTCAGAGATGGCGCCACTAGTCTAAGGCTACGGTATACAAGAGTGCAATGCGTTGATGATAAAGAAAATTACCAGGTAATAACGTTGTATGCTTTAGGCGATTAGTTTGGCAATGAAGAGAAAACCAGCTGATCAATGGAAACGTGTTATTTTATTTATTTTTCTAAATGGCTTACTTACCTACTAGACTACACAAACTACGTAGACTACTAAGTAGGTATACTACATAAATGTAGACTAGCGGTTGCCAGCAATCCTAGGGGAATATTGCATTTTTTACTGGACACAAGCTAGAAATAAAAAATACAACCGTATTGAGAACCTCCTTTTTTTGAAGTCGGTTATAAAGACGGAAGCATAAAAAATGCAACTGCCATTGGTACAGACTCGTACAGTTCCATATATTCGAATTTTAAAAAGACCACAATCATACACCATGTCTAATATGCACATTAAACGAAAAACGAATAATAATTTCGCTTGACGTCAAAGTCCTGAGAAAACATCAAACCCGCGTCGTATTTTCAAACAAACCGTGACAACTTCTTCATATTTCCGTTGTTTGTAATTTTTACTACAACATTATATATTTTTGCTCCTATGGTGATTAACTGGGATTATGATTGATTACCAAAGCAATCATTTTTCGCAATTAACATTTGACCTTTTTAACCGATTTCAAAAAAAGGAGGAGGTTCTCAATTCGGTTGTATTTTTTCATTTATTTTTTATTTGCATTTTTGTCCTAGTTCTTATTTATTATCGTGTTGCGATTCTGTTACGATAACCTGTCCAAGTTATCTACGTCATGCTATCTAGTAGGCGCCCATTGATCCTGCCCATTCATCCAAGATTTGAGGAATGCCAAATTGTAGCGTTCAGGGAATGCTGTCAGGGAATTCCAAATCCACAATCGTCGGGATAAAAACGAACTTGCGCATGCAGCATGCGATAATCGTCCAAAAATAACTCGCTCGTTATTTGCTACTATGTTATCGCGATCAGTGGCACAATAAATAATATAAGAGCCTAATGATTCGCCATGGTGAACAAGTGAGTCTAAATTTGGTGATCCAGAATCCACGTACTCGCAGAATCACACCAGGTCACAGTAATACTGGATGATTAAAAAAGTACAGTCAACTGGGGTGACTTTGATTTACGGGGTGACTTTAAAAAGTAGTTTTAATGACAAAACCATTATTTTTTATTTGCGTTTACTGCTTCCAATCAATGTCTTCGTCGATCGCCTTTGCGTCTACATGCCAAACATTCACCGGAAATCGATAATGTCGATTTTATAGCAATTTTAAAACGATCAAAGTAGCCCCAAAATTACCAATTTTTTTTTTCTTGTCATGCTTGAACCGCTATACCAATTTAGTTGGAATTTGATATATGGATAGTTTCAGTCCCGGGAAAGTACATAGCACAGTTTTTATCCCGGATTATAGTTCGAGCGGGATAGCGATAAGCTGATTCTGCGCAGACGAAGTCTTAGTCTTGAATAAAAACTGGTGTCTGATGCTCTGAAAGTCTGCACGCAGATAGTTCAAGCAACTGCTCAAAAAAATAGTTTCAGTCGCTACTTTTCGGAGTTTACTTTGCTGTAGTGTAGAGAACCACGAAACACCGAGAAGTAGATCGTTTAGTAGCAAGGTTATGTCATCATCATCATCATCTCGTCCGTCCCACTGCTGGGCACAGACCTCCTCTCAGAGCGAGAGGGCTTGGGCTATAGTTCCCACGCAGGCCCAGTGCTTCGGAGATGTGAGGTTGCTTCCTCACCATGTTTTCCTTCACCGAAAAGCTCATGGTAAATTTCAAATGTAATTTCACACATAAACTCCGAAAAACTCGGACTCACGACCTTCTTGCTTGAGAGGCCACAGGTCAGACCACTAGGCTACCACGGCTAGATAATTATGTAGGTATAGTAAAAAATCATTGGAAGGATTCAAGTATCGGCTCATAAATTAGTTATTGTTATTTAAAGCATCATTCCCGATGGCTTAATGTTTCCATAAATTTGCTGAACCGAGAATTTGATTTCATTGGTGATAAAACCACTGCACTCAATTCAACCAAACCGCTTAAAAGCTTCCAACATTACCTTTTTATGACCATGTGGAAATTATGTTGTTAACATACTTAATTATGTTCTTAAATTGAGAAGCTGATGTATATAACATGTGTGGCACTTTATTTGTGGTTTTATTATCATTATAATCTGGTTTTGCGATGTTTTATTGCTTGGTTAAGTTACTGTGCGAATGTTTTAGCTGATAATGATTTAGTTGTCAGTAAATATAATTTTTTAATTGAAAATAAATGTCGATAAACGTACTTACGTATTGAAAAATCACTAAATAAATATTATTAAATTAATAATTTTAATATTGTTGACCACGAATATAATAATGTATTTAATGAAATTGACTTATTTAAAGTACGGTTATAATGCGCTCTTTCTCTGTCTACCACACTGACACTTGTATTTCTATCTGTTTTCGTTGAGGAGATATTTACGTGCATAAGGTCTGATCTGACGACTCTTAGAAATTACAGATACGCATCAGGACTAATTTTTACTTACTTACTTACACCTATATGCATGGACTTCTCCAAGTTTTTCGTTTAGCGTATTTCAACTTCAAGGTATAAACCTTGCTTCAAAATTTGTTTCCTTCATGACTGGCGTTATGTCACTAAAAGCCTTCTGCCTTGCAAATGTTGATACAGCATAAGTACGTATCACTAGATAAGACGTAATGCTTCAAATATTTTTAGCTGTGTAGTAATTCGTATATTAGTTTGAGACCTTATGCCCGTAATAACGTGATCTTTTGAGAATAATATGAGTAGTTAACACGTTGACTGCGAGACTGTTTTTCATGTTTGTTATTTTGGTGCGTTGATAGGTCCAAAGAGCCCCTACCCCACTTAAACTTCAGTGCGGCAATAGGCCCATTGTGCCCCACAACGCAAGAAAAAAAAACTGGATATTTTTCCGTGGAGGTTTACTGTACTGCATAAAGATTAAGGGTGCGACCACACCGCCGCGTATACGCAGTGACGTGTCGTATGCGTCACGTTTTCTCACCGTTTCTTCATACATTTTGCTGCGATTCCGTAACGTCACCGTTTTTTAAGCGGCGGTGTGGTCGCACCCTAATACCTAAGCAATCTACATCTGTTTAGCAACATGGTTCTGGCTTCGCCCCAGTCTCGAACTTTTAGAACTATTTAAAAAAAAAATGCAAAATTGTGGGGTCTTTTAGACCTTTTGCCACACTGAATTGACCGATTTAAGCAATATTAGGGAAGGGAAACGTTTAATATATTGTTGGGTGAGAATAAGCCGTGTGTCCGAAGAAGGTTGTATGGACATCGCACAAACGTATTCTCACCCGACGAAATCAGATAAATAAAAACCATCATAAAATGTAATTAATTTATGTTACTTTGAATGATTTTCACTAAGGAAACAATCGACTATCGCTGTTTGCGTGCGGCACATCACTACCTGTTGGCATTGGTTTACACTCAGTGCGGATGGGGTGTGTGAGGAGTCGAAGGTCTATTGGACCCCTCCCCGCACTGAAATGAAAAATAAGTCATTCAGTGCGCGAGGGGTCCAATGTGCCTTTGACGTAAACTAAGTATGCCAAATTATCAAAATTTAATAAATATACTTACATGAAACTATATTTGTCTCTGTCCTACTCCAACGATTGCCTTAGCTAAGCTACCCGCACCGTACGAAAGTACGCCAATTTCGCTGCCGCACAGGCTTTCGGCCACGGATGGGGCTTTTTGTATCTTTTCCCGCAGTGAACGTGTTAAGTGCAAATAGAACTTTATGCCTTCAATCACTTGAAGCATAAAGCCGGAAGTCGCTGTTTTCATTAAAAAAAATGTTTTATCGATATATTTAAACTGCAAAAAGAAAATTAATTAGATATATGAAAATATAGGTACAAGTAATTTTCCAAAGATGCAAAAAGTTTCGTGATCCTAACTATAATAATTCAATAATAATAAGCAAAATCATGTGTCAATTTTATTTCTGCTCTCCTGAAAAGTTAAGAAATCACACATCAGACGTTATCGAGTCGAGTAAATTAACAATAATGCTTGAATATTGAAATTTTCATAACGCACTTATTTAATGTAATAATGTATTAATATTATATTTATAATGATCTTGGATTTGTACAACGTATTATGGTTTTATCAAGTTTTCTCGCAAAAATTATCGTTTATCAAAAAGTCAACACGTCATTGGGAATTTTCAGCCGGATGAAAATTAAGAGTCATGATAAGTAAATTCCAATAATAACGTAATTCCCGAGTCGAGATGAGATAAGATGAAATACATCTCATGTTCGTGATAAATAATTTAACTTTCATGGCCTTTACAGACTTACTAATAGATTTCAGAGTAGACGAAATTGTTAGTAATACATTTTTGGTGTGTTGATACATCAGTAATGATTCCACACATTTCCCCAAGTAAGATAAAAATATTTTTGGTGAATTAAATAATTTCGTAAGTTCTATAGCTGATATGGAATATTGATCTCAAGTGCGCCTACCGGGAGATAACATCTTATCTGTAACTATCGACGCACGATTTCCCAAATTCACTGCGTTAGTCGATTGTTTTACTTGCCAAAATGTGGATAGCTCTCCGAAATTTAATAATACTTGGTAAGCTAATTCGTTTTAGCAATAATTTCATTGTATTTATTTTTTGGACGCTGCCAATTTGTCAGAACTTTGTTTGCTTTTTTATAATTACAGTCATTATATGTCGAGTGGCATCGTTGCACATTTTGAATATGATGAAATCGGTGATTTTTGATGTCATTGATTTCAGGTTTAATTGCCACAGTATCATTAGTGCCTTTAGAAAATGCGCTCGAAGAATCCGCAGCGCGAATAGTAAACGGTTTCGCAGTGGATATATCCGAAGTCCCATACCAGGCAGCGTTGAGGCGTCGAGCTGTTTCAGGATGGGCGCACATGTGTGGTGCGGTCGTCATTACCGTCAGAGCTGTTCTGTCTGCTGCTCATTGTGGAGACCTGTAAGAACACAATCTTTTAGTAAACTTCTTTGTCTGAATGGGGAGGAATCTAGACATTTTAGTAAAGTTTGACCGACTTCCATCAAGACGTGCCAAACACAGTAAAATACAAACAAGGGCAAGGGGCTGTAGCTTTTCAATGCCAGCCTTGTGATAATTTGAAAATGGCGCACCAGATGGTTATGGAACGCTTGAATGGTACACTAATTCAGTAGCTGTTGACGGCTGAGGGTCGGAGACCTGGTGACCTGACACACAGGATATTCCTAGTTCGGGCACAAGTCTCCCCCACACAAGTCTGTCAATTAAGTAAACTAACTAAGTAAATTGTGTTATGTATTCACTGTACTTAGTGGTGAAGAAATTAAATAAATTTCTTATTCTTATTTCTTATTACACCCATGAATTTTGAAACTATGGCTATCGCAAGATCGGTGTGTTTATAGCCGATTTCAAACCTATCATTCCATAACATCATTTTTGTTTTGTAGCTATGTCTCCGAACCGTCATCCCTTCGGCTGGTAGTGGGCACCTCTAACCGCCTCTCTGGTGGTTCCACCTACGACATTAACAGAATTCACGTCCACGAGTCCTACTCCTCAACCACCTTGGAGAATGATATTGCTGTATTCGTCACTTCGAAGAAAATAAGCTTCTCCAAAAATGTCCAAAGTGTTCATTTCGCTCCGCCTAATCACAATCTACCGACCGGGACTGAAGCTCTAGTGTCGGGATTTGGAACAACATCAGTGAGTTATTCTAGAAACGTAAATTAATAGGTACACCTTTAATTTTCTTCGTCTTTCCTATGTCTGTTAGCTTTATTCGATAATTTTAGATTTGGGCTGTCATTAATATATCTCAATGCAAAGCTACAAAGTTCGGAAGACTTACTCAACATTTAATTCACGCTGTATACGATTATCAACATACTAACCGTGTGTTAACCAGAATGTCAAACAATTAAATTCAAGTCAATTGCTTTTATTAATGGTGTTAAGAAGGAACATGTAATTTTCTTTATCGTTTCTGACATCGTATTCGTATCGTTTGTTAACTGAGCTAACTTTTTGCAGTACGAAGGTTCAGCATCATCAGTCCTGCTAGCAGCTCAAGTAAGGGTAGTAGAGCAAACAGCTTGCGCTCGAGCTTACTTGCGCATTGCCACTATAACATCCAGTATGCTCTGCGCAAACGCCACTCAGCCTGCAAGGGATGCTTGCCAAGGAGACTCCGGTGGCCCTCTCGTCTCCAACAACCTCCTAGTAGGAATAGTCTCCTGGGGCGAAGGCTGCGCTCAACTATCCTACCCCGGCGTCTATACCAGAGTGTCGTCATACTACTCCTGGATTCACGACAAGCTTGCAACGACTTGGGACTAGTGATCTGATATTAGTGACTGGTGCGCTGGAGTTTTGAGTAAAAACGACGTTGATGGAAACAAAAAAGTTACACAGATAAATATGTTCCGATTGGCGTCAAAAGGGCATTGCTACGACGACACGCACGGTTTTTAGTGTAACCTTTTTGCTTAAAACTAGGCCTAAAACTAAAAATATTATAATGTGATGATTAAGCCGGGTACTCACCTGCGAGCTGCAGCCGTAACTGTAACGTGCAATAGTTACGGTTCCATCTCGCAGATGGGTACTCGACATTATGTGATAATACAGAATATATAAAATTCTATAAAAGAATTGTATATTTTTTTCCAGACCTTATAACAATGAACTCGGTTAAACTCACATTATTGAAAGGAAAACGACAGCGTGGGAGAAATGGAGTCCATTGATTGCCTTTATCAGTGACACTATCGGTAAATGAATAAACTAGTTAATTAGCTGATTGTAACTACAATCCCAGCTCGAACCAAATCCGTTTATCCTCGCTTTGTTCACGGGAACTATTTCGGAAAGCAGACTCTGAAATAACATTGAATTTAACTGGAATTTTACGAATCCAGCAGATAGCCAAGTTATGAAGTAGCCAGGAACTCTGTAGCTATTCAGCCTGTCTGTTAGTTAATCAGAAATTGTCATTAATTTTAATAGCTCTGATCATTTTTAATATTCCAACAAATAAAACTCACAGCCCCATTTGACATAAAAAATGTACCTATGACTCTAGTTTCTTAAAATTGAAGTTCCGAATGTATATGGACATAACTTTCGTAAATCATAAATCGTTTGGTTTCTGGAACTGTAATTAAGTATATTGATTTACTTTTAATGGGAAATCGTTTCATTAAAAAAAAAACAGAAATAAATCGCTAACTATATTAAATGACAATAGTGTCTTTTTACACCAACGTCACTAAATCCTAGGACGTTGATTGATCGTCTAATTTGAATCCGCTGCAGATTTTATTATGATAAAGTACTTATCGCACTTAAGGGATGTTACTGATGTTAGCAGATTTTCACCCTCAGCTTTAGATTTAAATATAACTTAACTTGTCACTCTGCTTACTTACTTAAATTACTTGTGCATTTAGATTTTAGGAGAACGAAAACATTGACAAGTGTTGAACAGAAGCTGTTTGTGAACTTCCGCCTCATGATGACTAAAATAAATTCCACACAAATTACGAGGTCAAAATCCATCTAATTATTTATAATCGACAATTAAATTTAAATTATAAGACGCGGGGATTCCCTGCGTGTTATAAACTGCTGCGTTTACACAAAGGAACTAAGAATGACAATGGTAGGATTTTTAACAGTACCTAAGGAATTTATAATGTATCTATCGGAATCGGCAAAACAATATTTCGCGAGTGCCCTGCCACTCAACTAGGAAGCAATGCTACACTCAAATTGGTGGCAGGGGGTAAGTCACGTGACTCGAAGGACCGACGGCCGATGGAGACCACGTACCGGAAGACACAACGTAGGAAGGCCCCAACAAGGTGGGCTAGTGAACTTACCGTGACGTTAATGCGATTCAGTTCCTATTCAATTCTTCGTTTTAGCCGTCATTTTTGACACTTCTAGTATGGATCTGACAGCGAGCGGTTACTTTGGTTCGGAATTTAAAACGTCATGGTAAGGCTTCTGATGAAGATCGCGGGAGACCGCTGGATGTGGACCGCGCAAGACCGGTCTTTGTGACGCTCTTTGAGGGCGGCCTATGTTCAGTAGTGGCTGTCTTTTGGCTGATGATGACGATAAGAAATTTTTGCAAGGTCCATCCGGATCGGTAACACGATCTTAATCTTGCCACCAAGTCTTTGCGCTGCTATGTTCCACCGCCGTGGAGAATAAAGCAGCCAGTAAAATAATTTACTAGCATAATGAGGTATTCTATCTTAACTCCCTTGGCTGGCTGCGATTTATATCATAATTCTCTGGTGCTATGGGGGTGACAACACTATGAATTGAACCACTTGCCGCAGTATTTGCGATATATCGGTAGGTACCTAATAATCGTTGTCGGTATCGGAAGCATTTCAGTCCAGATTTTGATGATTGTTTTCAATGTCTACTTAACCTTTTTAGCGGGCATCTGCATACTTTAATTTGTATCTTGGTCAAAAAACTTGCTATTTGGTCATGAAATTCGAAGGGCCCAAAACTTGTAGATTTATTGGACGAGTTTGTATCCTTTTAAATTAACTTCTACAAAGATAAATAGAGGAGCAATCACAACATTTTCCGATACACAATCAACTTACCCCGAAAAAGTACAACAATCTTAGTTAAATACGACGCAGGCTTCCGACACTCCGCTCGTAATCGCTTTCCTCATTCTATACTACCACTTTGTTCTTCTACGTTAACACAAGCAAAACCAACTTTAACTCTACCAGCGTTAAGTACAATTTGTTCAGCCACACTCCGACGAGCATTTAAGACCTTGTAAGTGTAAATACAGAAATTATTTACGACACCCCCTCATTTAGAGGTTTTTTATCTCTCTCGTCGCGAAGTGGCGCGAAGTGCCGTCTCTTTCTCGCGACCTTTAATAAATTTTGGGGTGACTTCGAATTAACAATACCATAGTCATAGTCATAATTTGCCAGCCTGTTGCGGCCTTTTATAGGGATATTTTAACGACTGACTAAAAGGGTGAATGCACGCTTCCTATAATTATAAAAGGTAACAGTATCAGTAAATAACTAAAATTCATTTGTATGTACGAGTACAACTCTTTAATTTTCATAATTGACGGAAGCATTTTAAAGTAATATTTTACCATCATTTTAATTTTATATTTTTAACTAATGTTTCTTGTAAAAAAATATCGACACAAATAACCAATTAAGATGTTTTAAGAAACGTAGACATGTCGATAGTTAATTACATTAATTAGTTACCGATGTTATTGTAACCTTGAACAGTTTTATCCCCGCGATTGTCTTTTACCGCAGCTCCGACAAAATCAACATAGTAGATGTACAAGATATAGAGAGCAGACAAGTAGACATAGAATACACAAGTACAGAGGGATAGGCGTCGAGACTCGGGTTGTGGCGAGCGTCTTGCTCGGATCAATTCTAATCTGTGATGTCACGCCCTCCGGTCGATCGCGTCAACAGGCTTGACGACTTCTAATCATAAGCTTTGTCTCTAACTGCCTTTACAAAACGATCGTCAATCCCTTCGAGCTGCCATTTACTTCTGCATTGTCAATGACGCGCATTTTGATTGCTATTATTAATTAATTCCTATCAACTGCGTGTTTAATGTTATTTTTAGGTTAGGTGGTGACCTCAAGACAACACGCGTAGCAATTTGGATTTACGTGACACGTGCCTTTTATACACAAGTGACGACATTTTTATAATTAAAACATAAATAATTAGCCGCTTTCCCAGTAATTTGTATGCCCAAATTTCCTGTTACAACCATTACCCGGGAATTTCATAAACTAAGTGATAAAATTCCCGGCTTAATAGCTCCAATGCACACGATAATGCCACTGTTTCATGTGAGGAGCTCATTTACTCGACCCTAATAATGAATTTCAATGCAAAAGTCAGCGGCATCAATCCGTTGGCAACATTCAATTCGATTAGGCCGTTGAGCGCCTAAACCCACCAATAAGTAGGTGTAATGCTATAGCCCTCGGCCTATTACCTGGCAATTTCACAGAACAATCTACGTCGGATCGCGCCGACGACACACAGAGATGTGACACACACGCGGCGGCCGAGAGGGACGGCACTCGCCCTACGATTTGTTTACACAGTGTAGCTTTCCCTTTCGCGGTGCGCATGTGTGCGGGCCATCTGTCGGGTGGTAGCTGCTTGGGTGTGTGCGTGTCGCCCCCACACTAAGCGCACCCTGTTTCGGGGTAGCGCCGCGTCTGTGTGTGACCCACTCGTATAAATCTAACGTAATACACACAAACATATTGGTGGCGTGGCGTGTCATTTTTACGCTTGTGTTGTTACTTGGGGTTCTTTATGCGGAGCGGTGATATTATTATTCTGACGATTACGACATCCTTTATGCTTACAATAAAATAATTAATAAGGGATGAATTGTATTTTCGCGGCAGTTAGTGATCGGTATCAGGGCACTTACCTTCATTCACGCTTTGGTTAGGTTACGATTAGTTTATTAGTGGTTATTGTAATGCTGTATTGTTCGACGGTTAGCAACCGATTTGTTTATGGTCTTGACGACAGGCTCGACTTTACCACTCGACTCGGGAGCACTAAGCCCCAGACGTTCGTTTGTTTATCTGTTGACGTAGGTCATTGTGCTAATGAACATTAAATTATAATAGGTCGTTAACATAATGATCGGAACGTGTTTGCCGCATTTCGCCTTTCAATACCAACTCTATGAATGAAATGTCGTCGCAATAGTTGAGCTGAGGAAAGACCCCATATGCGTTATTAATTTATTATGCTTCAAACATTATTAAAAATACAAATATTCGCACACATATTTAATTTTGTTTTGCTAAGAAAGTAAGTTAATATAAATGTAATCTAATCGTATCATTGTATTTACAAACAAACTTAACACGTTCTGATTCTGACCAATTAATTCAAAACAAACGTCCAAATTTTTTAAATGCGTGACAAAAACAAAAAGCAATGTCGAAGATTAAAAAAAATAGATTAGGTGCTACTTATTACATAATTAACCATTACACACTTATCTGAAGCTCATGACACGTTAAAACACGTCCTTTTAAATTCCAAATACCAACTAATTAGGTTTATAATGTCGTACGGAAAAACAAACAGACTTACTATTCAGTCTGACGGAGCAGTTGACAGCCGCTCAACCCCTGTTCAGTTTAACAATTACGCGACAGGGCTCATTGTGAACGACCCTACCTACACCATTGTGGACAGCACTATGCCAAAAACCAGCACAACTTGCCCCCTACAAACCCAAACCCACCCCCTTCACACACCCCCCGCTCAAACCAACTGTAGAGGCCCGACAGCTCACCTTATACTGGCAATCGGAACACAAATATTATTATCCAAGCTTCACAAATATCAATAACGTATTATAACGACTAACAGATTTAAATAGGCGTCTTTAAAAGAGTTATCACGACATTTTGACGTTGATACCGGCTGTGGTTTCAGAGTCAATGTTGTGGTGTTTGCGGTGTGGTCATGAGCAGATTAAGCCAATACAAAACATATCATACCTAGTGCTTTAATTAAAGTTATATTTTAATCTGTTTTGATTTGTTCCCTATTGTGACGTGAACCACGCATGAACACGAACAGAATAGTAATCTTAGAGCCGATTTTTCAATCGTCAGATAGGCCCTATTCGACGAACAACTCTCTGGGTATCTGTCAGTTAAGTGCATATCTGAGGATTGAAAAATCGGCCCTTAGCCGAGGTATCCGACTTGTATCGAAACATTCCATGATTCTTTCTCAAAGTGAGCTAAGCTTAAACGGATAGACAAACGAGAAACTGCGCAGCGCTAGTAGTACTCTCTTTCTCTGCGCAGCGACGGCGCGGCGGCGCGGAACTACCCTCGTTTTCATCACAATTTTTACTAACCTAATCAGAGTTTCAGACTACACTAGAGACATAATTACAAATAGTAATTCTTGTATTCATATTACAAATCTAAAACCTAATTGGGAAATGAATGTAATTCTTGGAAATAAAAACAAGTGTGAAATCTATAAT
Organism: Pandemis heparana; assembly: GCA_963854515.1. Classification (NCBI taxonomy): domain Eukaryota; kingdom Metazoa; phylum Arthropoda; class Insecta; order Lepidoptera; family Tortricidae; genus Pandemis; species Pandemis heparana. The sequence goes on along the minus strand of OY978011.1, from coordinate 7,725,118 downwards.
ATGTACGGTAACAAATAAAAAATTCTCTTCTGTTCTCATTTAGCTAAACCTTGATGAATCCAGGTAGGTACAAGCACCCTCAAAAGGTAAGAACTCTATTATTGAAAACAATTGCAAAAGCGACCGACGATCTACTTTCTAATACCTGCTATTGTCGACAAGTGACGACGTGCCAGCTTGTTACATCTTGTTCAATTCATTTGCGACGTGTTCGACGAAAGAAAGAATATTTTGACACTCATTTTGCAAAAATCGCTTTAGAATTGACGAAGAAAGTGAGTGACCGCAGTCAAACCAATTATACACACGAGCAAAAATATCGGGTCGCTTTTCATAGAACTTAGTATGAAAAGTGACCTGCTATTTTTGCTCGTCAGTGCAGTTTCTGGCCGAACATAGAAAAAGAGAGGTTTTTAAAAATATACTTTTTGTTTACATGATTAAGTCCCGTTTTCTTATAATAACGAACGTAGAACGTTCTCACCATAAGTTTTGTGCTTTGCACTTGCACCATATTACCAATAAATAGGTATTTTTTACGCACCAACGATGTGTGAAAGCGCGTAAATCATTTCTAAGATACTTCATTATGTTAACTATTATTAATTTTCCCATTGTAATACCTTTACGGCTGTTTTAATTGCCTATATTTTTAGTATCAACAATCTATTTAGCAGTCTGTAATAAATTTCAGGTTTATTAACTCGTGTTTAACTTGTAGACGTGAACTCTGTGTTCCAGACGGCCATAGAAGTCGTGAGACACAAAGATAGGAAGAAAGGAGAACATATTACTTCAAAGAACCTTGAATAGCATGGCATTCTTCTTCCCTTTCTTCTTCTTCTTTTGTCCTGTTCTTACTCCTTCTTCTTCTGTAAAAGTTATAACTCGTATTACTTAAACTGTGTTTAATTTTCTACTGAGATGAAATTTTTTTCGTTGTATCTGTGCCTTGGGAATATGTATGAAGAGAAAATATCAAATCAATTAAACTGGGGTTAGGGATCGAATCTCATTTTTATCATACCGTAACGCGTGCTAACCAAAAAGTACTTATGTTTTTTTTTTTAAATTAACAAGTAAACGTGAAATAAAAAAAAATCGAGAAAGAATTTTCCGAACATGATTGAATATGACTATGATGAAAGTCATAAGCCAGAAGACGTCCATTGTTGAACAAAGGACAACTCGCCACCTGCAAAGTATTATTAAAATGGTAAAATTATTTACCAATTTCAAATCAAACTCCAAATTTTAAATAGGTATAACTTATTTTAAAACGAATATCTAAACGAAATAATATAACCGAGCACGATTTCTTAGTTCAGAGAAAACTGATATTACCTATACGTCGTAAGTCTCATTTCTATGTTTGCCGTACTTTGCGGCAATGTGTCACCTTCTTGTCCTTCTGCCGTCCTTTGTACAAAGCTAGACTACTAACTTGTTGCTTAGAAAAATTGTTTTAGCAAGACTTGCGTCACTTCTATCTTCTATCTATCTTATTCATTATTTAATGAACGTCGTAAATTAGTAATAATATTGATAAATTGATACCGATAAAAATTGGTACCTAGCAGTGGCGTGGCGTCAAGTATATCAGAAGGCAAGCCGAAGGGAAGTTAAGTAGCCTTTTCCTCTAATTCTGCACAATAAATTGCCCAAATGCCTTAAAATAGGCAAGCCTGTGGGAATCGAGTTCTATGGACGCTACGCCACTGGTACCTAGCTACATATTTTTAGTAAAAATACACTAAACTAACTCGAAACATTCTTAATGATGGAACGTGAGGCAGCATCAACTTTATTTTTTTCCTACTTATATATGAAAAAAAAAACTTCATTATAGCTCCGATTTGGTGAAATAAACCAGAGTAAAACATGATAACTTGACCTCTGAAAGAAAATTAGAGCTACAATTTATATATTATGTTATATTAAAATACGAACCGCGATTACCTTTATTGAGCTCCCGCCCGATATGTCTACCTGTGATCAAGATGACAACTGCGTCGAAATATCGGGAGCTCAATAAAGGTAATCGCGGTTCATATACCGTCTATAATATTTCAAATCAACATAACCGTGAATCATTGAAAACTCTTATTGTTATTAAATAAACGGTAGACGTACATCATTTCGAATTTTTTCAAGACATGCACAGCTATTTTATTAATTAAGGCTGAATGCTTGTGTTCCATTGTCATCAAAAGTCTTGGTTTTATTAAATATACATATTATTATTTTCATCGCTTTATCCCCATTTATTGTATAAGATTTGGCCACTAACCGTAGTATTAAAAAGTTTCAATGCGCCCAATTATTACTCCTCCTTCCCCAAACTGAGAATTTAAGAGGGTTTCTCTCCAGATTTCGCTTATACTCTATGGTAAATACAGATCCAAAGACAATATCTCGGGCGCTAAAAGGCCAGCCAAGGGGGGGGAAAGGAGGCGCCACCCCCTGAAATTACTACATTCAAGGGGAAGTTTTTATGAAGAAAAGCCGCATCTATGAAACTTGAATAACAATTAAGTATCGGGTGGTGAGAAAGAGTGAGTTTTTTTTTATTGTATCAAATAATTAAAACTATTAACAGACAACTAACAACAATGCTAACTGCAACCTTAATCATACGTTCTCGGTTTGAGTTGAGATTGATAGAGTAATCTAATCAATGGATTCAGAAGTTTCATAATTGTGTAAGTACGGGAAAACTTGGTCAAAGAACGCTCCAATATTATTTGATAAAGAACTAAGAGTACGGTCGTCAGAGTCACTGAATATTCAAATCCAGTTCTAATTTTAATACTACGTACAAAATAGTGGAGTTTATTTTAATTCATTCATCACAACCACTACAAAGTTTCTAAATAGCCGGCTAATTTTAGTGTAGTCGCAATGGCAACACTGTTACTCGAGAGGATTCGGGCATGTTCGGGGACGCCCGATGTCAGTTAATAAAGAGCAGCATCGTTCGGCCAGAGACGTATTTCTCGAGCCAGGGATACCAGCTTACGGAATTTACCTCGAAACGGGGAAAGTTCAGGAACCCTAACAGCTTTTGCCCGTCGTGATACTGGTATTTAATGGACTTTAAAGTAAACTAAGCTATTGGTCACGACTACCAACTTTTGCGTTGAACCTTAATTCAGTGAAACGTTGTTAAATTCAGTTTTACTATTGATATAGTTATCTCAACTATCAACTTTAAGTAATATTTTATTGAATCAGACGTTACTTTGCGGTGGCCCATTTCAATGAACACAAGTAGCGGAGTAGCAAGGTAAATATTTTGTGTTCAACTTTAAGCAAAATTAACGACAAGTTTACCTTGCACACATAAAGTTAACCATTGATAGGCATTGCAACGAAACAATTTTAAAATTGGCTCGCACAACGTAAGCATCACCCAATTCAACGTTTCATTAAATAAATTCGAAAGGCAATTTGTGAATCGAAGTTTACGAAGTTCTAAATTATTTATTCGTGAATTCAACTCAATCGCGAGCTTTTATTAATCAAGCCTCAGATCCGTTAACTATTCTATATTGACCTTGTGTTTTTTGAATATTCATGAGAATGCAAATCAGCGCTTTGTAACATTTAAAATTTAGAATCAATGTCAAAAAAGTTGGCGGATGACATAAAAAATCTATCAACTTTGTATATTCGAACGTGTACCTACCTACCAGCCTATAACCGTTTCAATGCCATTCGCTTCGCTTATAAACCAATCAAATAGGCTTCAAGTTATAACAAACTTAAATACGCGTAAGTTTGTTTAAATATACAAAAGACTTCCGTCCCAAACCGAATTGACTACAACAGAACCTCAAACAGAAATGTAATGTGTCAAACGCAGCCGAAAGTTGGTCTAAATGTTACGTAACATAGCGTGAGATATCCCTGTGGGCCGGACGGAATGCCGGAGGAAAGCAGTCGGCCTTGACATAACAATATTTGGTGCTTACCTTCCCGCCACAGACTAACAACGATCCGCTACTTCCCGCACCAAACTCCACGGCATCTAAAGAGTCAACATCACTCGTTCCTATACTGTGATGTTTGTGATAGGGAAGTGTGTATTGAGCTTTCACGCCCATTGCGCTTGCGTTTCTAACCGCTACATGGTAATTAAGACGATTCTATCGCGTCTGTGATCCGAACTCAACGGTGATAATAAATTTATTACCGGTTTGAATTACGTACGTTCTAAGCGGCGTGTTTCAAAAATGGGAAACAAATAGATGATAAAAAAATTGTTCACGTGAATGTATTCGCGCGGACAATATTTTAAAACAAAATGTCACACGCTTTCCGCGGGTGGCCGCCCCACCCTGCCTCCACGGGGCCGGCCTCCCTCGCGGGCCCTCATTGTGGACTGTGGTGTCGTAACTCCGCGAACTTTTTAATTTACAATTAGGTAGCTTCCCATTTCTCTGCCCTATTTAGCTCTCGTTTTTCCGGTAGCCGAGGCCGCAGTTTGTAATTAAAATTTATTTATCGCATCATCCCGTGAATCAAATTCCAGGATAATTATTTGAGCAAGTTGTTTCACCCTCTTTTTATCTTACCCGTTTCAAGACAAACCGCATGTGTCTGGCCACTAATAAACACGACAGTAGAGCGCCTTGTTTTCTTAAACAAAAGATAGTCAACTAAAACATTTACAACAGAAATTTATTTCTTAACCTGACACAACACATGTTAACGTCCGAAGTCCGTACTTCAGACCCAAGTAAATCAGTCTCCCAGCGGGCGTCGCAATTGTCATGGTGCCTGTTGTGACAATCTGCCTGCCCTACTAATTAACTTGTTTAACAGCGCTGTGTCATTTGTTTTTTACAACTTCCCTGCAAGAGACGGCACTACTGGTTAAGAACACAACATTTTTGATGGGTTTGTATCCCAATGGCGCAAAATAGATACAAACGACACTATTTTCCATCACCACTTTAATATACAAACTTTACTCACTGTAAATACTTTTAAGGAAACCAGATTTAGAGAAACACCGATTCGAAACCATTTTCTCCTTTTGTTTCACAAAGAGTCGGAGCGAAAACGAAACATTAGCCCTGGAGCAGAGCCATTTAGACAAATTAGACGATATTTTACTTTTATATAAAAACGAGCTCTTTCTGTATTATAGCAGCCATTGACCTTGAATAAAAAGACTGAATGTGTAATACACTAAATAAATCTCTATTAGGTATGCCTAGTCTGGAAAAGAGGTGAAGGAGAATAAATAACAAGGGGTGAAGAACCTCATTATCGTCACCATATTTCTAAAAAAGGGGTATGCTTGTATATAATAACCGTTTTACATTTTAAGGTTCGCCAATGAACAATTTGATTTCAAATTAATAGCCTGTGAGCGTTCTTGCTTAGTAAAGAATTAAACCAATTAAAAGATATCACGTGTTCAATTAAATTTGACCCAATAACCGTGGGTGTTCACTGTTTGCTTAGGCTGGACGATCTATAAAGGAAGCCATTAAAGTCAACACGAGTTTTATGATATCTCGATGACTTGAGGAGGCGATTAAGTGGTAATACAGATTTTTTACACATTTATTCATGGTTTTAGTCTATAGACGATGTGAGAGGCTAGTAATTTGACCTATAATATAACATCTCAAGCTGAGGATCATGCGGGTTCGAATGCAGACACGACAATAGTTCTTTTTTTACAGACTAGGAACGATAATGATAAGCCACCTGTACAGTATCATTCGGATTTATTTATTTACAAAAGATTCCCGAAGATGTACAAAACATTAACGTTAAAAGAATTCCATGAGGCGCTTCAATTCAGTCAGTCTTCCTACAATTAATGTTATATTTGCGTCTATCCGAACTATTCTCACCAAATCTCAACTTTAACAACTTCTGAGCCCCATACCTTACCGAATATTTCAATTGTTAACCAACCAACTTCCAAGAATATCTGCACACCTGATTAACAAAAGTACCTGCACCCAAGTATGTAGTACCGAAAGTTAACGCAAAAAATGCGTCAAATCAAAGTAGGTAGGTACACAATCAAAATTCAAAAGTTCCTAAGGTATCGTCAGCCATTTTGAAGAAGAATCAAGATCTCTTCTGAAGTTATACACCAGATTTCGAAGGTTTTTAAATCTACGTGGATTGTTAATTTTGAAAAATCCCAGCATTTTCCTTTAGCAAAAGGCACAATTAGTGTTACATAATAGGTTCATTTTGCATCCCGCTTTTTGCTTGAATGCTGAAGCAAAAAGAATCAAGTGTAAAAGAGAAGGATCATTCAATGTCTAGACTCGCTCGGCTCCTGGGGGACGCCTCGGATCGCAATCCTCCCTCAGGTAAATAAATTAATGTTACTTGCTTATTTTTAAATGCGCTAAAACCTCGATCTTGTTTTATTAGGGGAGTGAACTGATTGGTGGTTTTGAATTACAATACTAACTCCCAGTACATCTGATTTTTGTTCAATAAACAAATCTAGACAGAAACCAGATGCATTAGAATGGAAGTTCATTTTGATTTATTTGATCCAACACCATTAGACTTGTACTCACCACCACTTTATTAACTAAAGCAAATACCTGTTAAGCACTCTTTTCTAAAGACAACTTGTCTCTTTATTTTATCCAACTACATACTTTTATTTTTACGATTGCACTATGTCCAAAGAAAGGAGTGTACTGTTTTAACTAATCAATCACCATGATATTTACTTGCTTCCAAATCCTGTTGAACGACAACACTATTGTCTCACAATCACAACATCTGAAGCCAAGCTGCGCAGCCGCCTACCTACTAACATACCGTTAGGGTTGCCCTTTCACAAAAAAACCTTTGGGCACACCGACACCCCCGAAAACGGGCAAAAAAGTAAAACAGAAAGGACCACAAATTAGGTATCCGGAATGTTACACCCGTAAAGCATATGAGTTGTTTAGCAACCAATAACCATTTTGTGGCGATAGACAACAGAGTATAGCTAGAGTTTAAAAAAGTTGGATAGGCTAGCGTGGTCGAATGACCACGTTGTCTTGGATGCTAGTGACGATGTGCTCTGAGATGAAGCACGCTTGGTTACTAAATGTGTTTAAACAAATGTTAATTTATGTGAAATTGCTCAAAGTAGTAGACTTGTTAAAACGAGATAAGATTTTACAATGTTATGCTATCATAAAAGTATACAGTGGAGGGTTTTCAAAGTTGTATCCGAGACTGCTGACGTAAGTCAATATAGATGTCGTGGAATTTGAGACGTACTAAGTTGATAATGACAACCCATTCAGATAGATTTAAAAGTTTTTGACCAAGGGAATATTCAATGGAATCTCGCTACGCACTCATGGATCGTTAAGGATATAAAAGGTTATGAATAACTTAACGCTAGATTTAATACAAAATAGACACACCCAACGTAAGTAGTTAACTTTAAGAATGCAAAATTACACCTAACTGCCCGTAATTAGCAACGCGATAATATTTACACGTGGTTAAACAGAAGGTTTGCAAAGCGTAACAGAAAAACCTCATAAAATGACAAGTTATAATTTTGTATGTAAATGAAGAAGTAATGAATGAGGATGGCTTAGATACTATCGTCAGGATAACTCTGAGCGTGGGAAGGCACTTGAATGAAGTACAGAAAGGGGCTAGTCTGGTGTACGCCACAAAGGAATATTTTCTAATTTGGTCGTATAAAAAGTTTTACCTGCTTGTAAATGGCGGAAAGGACGATTGCCACGTGCGGCGGGTCTCGTTTGCAGCTTGCTACCATTATGGTGCGCTTACGCAGCGTCCGAAGCGAGGAGCTTTAGCTGTGTGGTTCTCTAAAGGTTCACTTATGTTTCACCGACAAACGTTTGATCGAACGCATTGTCTGACAAACACTTCATGTGATAACCTTTCATTTTTTACTAAGATATCAACTTTTTGGAAAACTTATATAGGATTTTCGATTTTTAAAAAAGTTTACGGTTTAACAGATATTGGGTTGTCAAATGAATTGTTTGTCAAAAGATACATTTGTCAAACTTTTGTCGGTCAAATAATCAGACCTTGTCTAAATAATACTCATCCATGAAGTGATCGCTGTGCTCAAAAAACAATCATAACTTGACCTTTTCGCTCACAAGTAAGGTACGGAGTCGGGTGTCTTAATGTCAACGCATGAGGGACAAGATTTGTTCAGTTAGAGAATCGCGCCCTAGTTCTAAATATACTTATCGGTCCAAAAATTGGCTCGGTCTCCATACAAAATTACCTATCTATATTGCAACATAAGAGAGCCAAATTGTTTGCCTCTGAGTATATTTTATGATATGCGGTGTTTCATTGGATTTCGCACGTCAATTTTTATCAAATAGAAAGATTATGATGATGAGTATTTATAGCTATGGTCATCCTTTTAACGCTAAAGCGGTGCAAAAGCGACACAAAGTGATGAAATCAAGGATAAATAAGATAGAAGAGACAGTTGAAAACTCCATGTCATGCTAACTGTCTATACGCTTAACAACGTCACTGTGGGCTTCGATTCAAAGTTACTCACCGTGTCAATGTACTTTATAAATCACTAGCTGTTGCCAGCGACTTCGTCTGCAAAGAATTCGTTTATCGCTATCCCGCGGGAACTACGCAATTTTCCGGGATAAAAAGTAGCCTATGTGCTATTCCAGACTTTTCTCTATCTGTTTGCCGAATTTCATCCAGATCCGTTGGGCCGTTCTGGCGTGATTGAGTAACAAACAAACATCCATCCATCCATATTATTTTATATTCTTCTCTGTACGACTTGTAGCATTAAACAGTGTATCACTATGGAAGGGTCCTGTAACACAGGGTATCCTAGCACAGGGCCCTTAGTTGTATAGTTCTGTAATTTCTTTTTGGAATAAAAACATTTTCATTTTCATTTTTCATTTCATCCATCCATCCATCCATCCATCCATCTATCCATCCATCCATACTTTCGCATTTATAATATTAGTTAGACTAGATAAATAAATAATTGCTGTACAACTTTGCTAATATCATCATTTCAGCAAGAAAGTTAGAAATCCTGTAATCCCATTCGGTTTACAACTTTGTAAATATTATATTCAATGACGAAGACGGTCGACATCGATGTAAGCGTACCGTCACTGCGTATGCTTTATGTGTCCAAACACTTATATCTACGTCACTTTAAACCAAACATTTGTTGCCCAAGTGCCAATTCCCTTGTAAATTATTGTCGCCTCTTGCCATTTACATGTTTAACATGTGACATATCTGATTTGTGCCGACATTATCACCGATTTAGCGATTATTGCGGTTCACACCTTTTTTGGGGCTTGTGATACATGCCTTGAGATAATGCATTGATTTAGGGTTTACCTTTGTAATTGTGCCTAATTAGGAAGTTAGTATCATTGGTTTGTTTGAGAACATGACGTCAAACACACATTTATCATCAAAAATGATTATGTAAAAAGTACGGAATTGTCACCAACGAAATGAAACAAGTAATTTTTCAACACAGTTGCTCGTAAATTGAGTCTTATTGCACCGCATTTAAGCTCATAATTCAGCTTATTACGCACAACTGCCGTAATATTATTACCGCACGAGTGCGGTAATGTAAACTTTTTTTTAATCTCAGCAAATAGTTCAGTTATGTATAGGAACAAGGAATATTTTCGTGAATATTCAACTATTTTAGGTTAAAGATGGTAAATAAACAGTTAATTTCGACAAAGTATTCATTTTTATCTGAAAAGTGACCATAATTTGCATATTTATGACAATGATTAATTATTTTATTACTACATATTTTAATATTAGGCTGTTTAGCAGTCTTGTCAGTGCCTCGTCGCCCGCGTGCAAAGTGCACAGCGCGCATGCGTGAGTGCTGCGCGCGGATTGGCGCGGACAAATGATATCTGCCGCCATCTTTCACACTCAACAGATTTTGTTGATTATTTTACCTTGTTATTAGTTTAAAAATTACTAGTTGAAATAATAAAGAAAAACTAAATGTAAATAGTGTCCGTCGCCGGAAATACTAAAATATGTTCGGACAGGTTATGTCAGTATCCAAGGTGTTAATTGCCAAATGACAAAGAAAAGTTCTAAAGCCTCCAGTTAAGCAATGTTTGGCAACAAAGGTAAAGTAAAGTTTTTTTATACTTTACTTATTAAGAATTTCTTTTTTTTTTCCTCGCAAATGTGTTGAAAAACGTCGTATGAAACGCGTGTGCATTGATCATTACCACACTCGGCACCATTAACGCGCTCGCTCCGCTCGCGCGTACAATCATGCCTCGTGTGTAATGATCAACATAGCACACTTGTATCATAATGTACTATTTGAATGTATGATCTAACTTACACTACATATGACACACTTAGTCTGCCTACCCCTGTGGCGTGACGATATGTATGTATGTATGTATGTATGTATGTCACACTTATCTAATAATACATAAATTTAATATGGAGTGTTTTTTCTTCGCAATAATAATAATGAACTTCTATAACAATTTAAAGAATCTGCTATCTGTTATTCTATTAATAACGTTTAGAATTGCAAATAAAGAAGGTGAAATTGCTGTTTTCCTAATTATAGTCAATAAACTCAAACAGCGGTCGAATGGAGGGCACGTAAAGGTTACAGAAAGAGCAAAAAGCTTAATCGAAACGTACCTACTGTGATTCCGATACAAAGTTGTATTTATTTGGAAATGAGACAATCTCGAACCTACGCAGCATTTGAGGCCGCTGGCAACAGAATTTTTGGTTGTATTAGAAAGAAAAATATCGTTAGATAGGTACGGAGCGGCAAAATGAGTTGCCCTCAGTCTGTCTGCAAGGGTGTGAGGCGTTCGAGATCGGCTGCGGCCAAGGTAAAGGGGAAACGCGATGAATTTTTGAATTACCAAGGCCAACTTGTAGTAAAATGTCCTTAAAGGATTAGCGTCAAAGTGTATGTGACTAACAAGCTACCAGATTTAGCGACTACATCAAGATTTATTTTTCCTGCAAGACAAATTTACAGTATTTGACAACACCAATCAATGGCTGCTTTTTATGAGCTGTGAAAACGTGATTCTTCCATAGATTTTGTATTGCAATAGCTATTTCACGGTACTTATATATTTGCAAACTCAATTGATTATTTCTTTCAATGCAAGTAAAAGTCAGATATTGCAGGTAATTGAATATTAATCATGTCGGGGCTAAAACAAAGTATAATTTAATTATAAAAATTATCTGCAGCTATTAGATAATACCTAATATTAATAAAAATACGCACAATCAAATAAAAAATAAAAAAACCTATTTGAGTGCCTCCTCCTTTTTTTAAAGTCGGTTAAAAACACAAATATGTTAAGTTATTTTAGACCATCTTAGATAAGATTCTAAGTTTCTAACCAAGAAGTTATTGTTATGCGCTATCATTTTAATGCTGACTTTGTCAATTATTTTGACGAAAAACTACTCTCAGCACGACGCCGCCACAGGAGAGGCTCTGCTGCTGCTACTCTACTAAATATTCATGTAAGTATTGATTTCTTCCACCATCTAGTCTCTCATGACTTGGCACCTCAACCCTCGGCGCCCAGTGGATGGGTCTCTCCCGCTCCGCCATAAATCTTGGGACCCTTCGGCCGCCACCCGGAATCTCGCCGAAAACATCTATAAATACCCTCCTGCCTCCTTTTCAGGAAATATTAACAGACTAGAATCGAATGACGAAGTCACTTCGCACTGCGGTCGCGTTAAGAAACCTGACGCTATCATTACCTAAGTGCTTAGGACCTACTACAGTACAGGTGGCGGCACGTAAGCCGAACGTGGTGTACACCCGCCCGCGACACCCGCACTCCCCCGCGAATCCCCCACGATCCCTTATTTTCGACTACCCCGCATCAACGGTCATCGCTAGACTTACGTGCCGGCACTTCGGTCTTTGGAAAGAGACAAAAGGCGTCACGTACCTAAGTTAGAGCGAGACAACGCTCTACGATGCCTCAATTAGCCGAGAAGACATTATCCGATACTGGCTTGCGCCCGCGGCGTTACCCCCGATGCCGAACGACCTACCTATCCCATGGGAATTTCGCAAAAACTATTCTCATTACGTCTCAATATCATTTCAGCTTCTACATAATAATATATTTTTGCTTCAAGCCAAGTCAGATTTCGACAGAGTACCTACACATTCCAGTGCCTTAGATTTATAATGTCCAAGCCTTACGTTATCATCGTCTTATTCTTACCGGACTGCGCGTCGCAAAGGAGGGAAATGTGTTCATGAAATAGCTTTTATATTAATGTACCTATATATGTATTTGTGTGTGTTGTGTATGTTTATTCCTTGGTAACACTCTAGAAACTGAACACACTGGTTGATTCCGACTGATGATTCTTATGTTAATAGTTTTGTTTTAATCTTGAAAACGTCACTAAAGATACGATAGTAGTTAAAATTCAATATGGCGACCACTAGGCTCCAATTTGTGAAAAAAAAATTAAATAGGAGAACTACATGTCATTGAAAAGCTATATAAATCATCTTTTGGCTTATCACGGTATTTTTAAATTTGAATAACCATTCAGGATCGAGTTATAACGATTTAAAGTTGGTTTGCCTACTGTTTGGTCAAATCTCATCTTAAATCTATCAAATATTGTATTTTGTCATGGCCTATTCACAACAGACCTTACTGGTACATGATACCGATTACAAACATTACAACAACACTCGAGGTCACTAACCTTTATCAACGTATTATTTTTTCCATTCACTTGTTTATATTTTTATTATTATGTTGCTATCAACAAATCGACTTCAAATGACAATCACCTTGATCCTGCGACTGATTTTGAGCATTACCAAAGTATAAAAACAGTAAGCAATCCGCGAACAATGTGCTGAACTGAAATATACACTCGACCACCTCCTTCACTCCCGCGAGAGAACTTATGTCCTCTATTGTAAGTTCTTGACAACAAATAATCTTCAACGCAACTATCTTTATACCTATAGAATTTTGATACGCAAATGGCGGTGACATTCTACTCTCATAGTAGTAAATACTTACACTTAGGATTCAGGGCCTAAACTTCAGGCGAGATTTTGCGTAGCAACTGAGATCAGGTAGAGTGCGCTTATTGTTTGTTTATTGGTTACTGTTCTATATGCTGTAGCATGACGAAAGCTCTATCCTTGATACACATACGTTTATCGACAGCTCAATGATACGCTATATTTACTACGTACGCCGCTATTTGTGTTGTGAGCAATTAGGTCCAAGTTTATCTGGGCAAATTTATATTTAGCCGGCAATACCCTTGAACTAATATAAAGGGGATTTTCCGTACGCAAAAAGGGGGTCCGTTAAGCGCGTATTTTTGACCTAAATATTAGGCTTTTCGGCGATGCCCTTCTTATCGTCAAATAATTTTGGTTGAATGATCGTTTAATAATGTTCGGTTAATGTATCATAATATGTGCTACTCACTTTATTTATTAGGGTGTATTTTTGTATTCGGGTAATTCCGGAAATCCGAAAATCACTAAAATCAGCCATATTCTGTTGTAATAAGAGTTCCATTTCGTAAGTAATCGAGTATTATTTTTTATAACGGAATATGACTGATTCTAATGAGTTTCGGAACTATCCGATATTCGGAATTATGCAATTTTCGGAATTATCCGGTTTCCAGAATTACCCGAATACACCTTACTTTAAAAATCGATGGTGTCAATATAATTCTAATCATATGAAAAGATTTCTTGACCAAACGTGACTCTTTATTTGGTCCTTTTAAATTCAGGTTTAATCAAAGCCTGCTCCAAAGACAAGGAAGCAACTGCAGTTGTATGATGCTGAACTACGGAGAACTATGTATGAAAACTGGCATAACTAGTAAATTCATAGTAGATGTAGTAGTTATAAATATAGTACTAACTCGCGTGTGTAGTAAAGGATGTTTGAAGATGATTGTTTGCGCGTGTGTGACGTTTCGCTTCGTCATTCGCATCCTATTGTGAAACGGTGACGTACCGATTGGTATTGTTTTTTTCCTCATTTGCGCAATGGGAGTTTCTCGGTTTATTTTGTTCAACGGAACTTAGATTTACGTGATTGTCGTGATTGATAAATCAGTGGGGTGTTGGAATTCTACGGGCTTTTTTATTCCATTCCACTAATTTTCCATACTAAGTATATTTTCAAAATTGAAGCAACAGATAAATAAAATCGAAGTGGTTTTTCACATGTAAACGAACAGGAGCACAAGTTCGTCTCGAAATTAATTTTCAAAATCACTCGATAGTTCAAATTCATCCTTTTACGGTAATATAACATATTTTTAGTAATTTTAGTAGGTAGCTATGAATTGAAATCGGTGCGCATTGCAGATTAATAAAACGCTCAAAAGATTCAGTTTAGATGTTATGCAATAAAGAAACTATTTACAAAAATATAGACCTCATTTTAGTAAAAAGTAGCCCTCGACAGAAATACGTATTATTAAATTCTATGCGGACGACTGTCATGTATTCGTATTTCGTTGCCAAGCGTTGATAAATGTACAATAAATACCTACACCAATAAATACTGAACAGTTATAATTGTGGTTAAATTTTATAAATAATTTGCTTTGTTTAATTATGCCAGCATTTAGTGCGCTGCGACGCTGATTGTTTACGAAATGCGACGGAATGCTGATATGCGAATTCAATCACTGATAATATCAATAAGTCATTAGTTAAAAATGCATCCTCATATATTTAGCATTTTTTAAGGTCCCACAAGACAACCGGCACAAGCGGGACCCTTATAGGATGACTTTGTTATCCATTTATCCGTCCGCCCGCCCGTGCGTCCTGTCAAAACTCTTTTCCTCAGGAACGCATCGAAGTAGCAAGCTAAAATTAATATAAAATGCCCAGGTTTGCTACTTCTTGAAGCAGTGAAAAAATCAAATTTCTACGTCTACGTAACCAAAAGTAATGTAGTAATAGTCAATAATTAGGTAAGGTGTGTCCTTATACATGTTTGTCGTTTGGTTTTTGTCGGTTGAAAACGAAACTCTTGGAGATAGAGAGTTGAAATTTTGCACCGAGGCTCCTTTTAAGATTATAGACTAGGAAATAAGTTCTTAAGGTTTTATGAAATTCTTACGCGCGAGGTAGTGATCCGAATAAAACTAAAACAATCGTAAACGAGCGAAATTCTATCGCGTTTACGCTTGAACCTTAAATATTTATGCAGAAGTGAAATAGAATTTCGTTTACATGGACAGCGTCAACTCTTATAAATATTTTATCATCAAGCACAGATAAACTAACCAGCTAGAAAATAAACACGTGTGTACTTACCTACTTATCCCTTAAACCAGAAAAAATGACATTAATACATAATTATTATTTTTTTAATCTTGAAAGCCTTTGATTATTATCAAAGCGAAAGTCTCGCAAAAATTGGCTTAGTTTGTTTCACTCATTTCTCTAACTAGTTTTTTTAACGGCTTACAAATTAAAACAGAACTATAAAAAGGCTTTAAAATAATCCAATTTGGTTAGCAAATTTATGCTTTCCTTTTACTGTGGTTTCGGAATTACTCATTTTAGGAAACCAAGTCATCATCGTATGAAGGGGCCTTTCCTAGTAGTTCCGATAGGTTATCTATAACTCTATGGTTCCCAGTGATGAGTCATGGGTGATGAGCTAAAGTTTAGTGTTCACAACGAATGACTCAAATATCCTTCATGCAAAGCTTAAAACTTTACGAAGAATTACCTGCTTTTGGTTTCCGAAGTTGGTCGGAATATCCCTGACTCATTAACATTAAATTAACATGACATGCGTTTATTTCTATATACATATTACGTTTTTACACACTCTAGGTCTAGATCATTCATTTTTTTTTTAATCTTTATTAGAGAAAAAAAGGGTTTTGTCATGCCATAGAGATGGCGTTGCGTTCCAAATATTTTTTCGTAAATTTTCTCTATATACCTATTCAGTGCAAATAAACCGATATTGTGATATCTACATTTTACTAATATTATAAGGAGTTAAAACTTTAACTCCTTATAATATTAGTACAATTAATGCAAACTTGTGATGTTGTGTAGGGTAATCTCTAGATCTAGTGAATTTATTTTGAAAATTCTTTCACTAATAGAAAGCCACAATATTTGTGAATGTCAAAATATTTAATTCAGCGCGAACGACGTCGCGGGCAACAGCTAGTGTAGATAGACATACCTAAAACAAATAGGCCACGTCACAATCATACTACAATTCATCCCAAGAAAACCAATACACGCATGCGCCCCAGTTCGCTATCGGCGCATAAGCAAGTGAGCGGAAGCGACCTCGCCGCCGGCGCGCGGAAGTGCCATCCACTTATACAGGTCATGGACCCTGCGCGCGCGCAAGAGATGTCGCGAGTGGGCTATTGTAATAGTTTTTAGGGAAATGTGAGTAATTTAGAGGTTTAATTTAATTCCATTTTGGATTAGCTTTTGGCGACTTCGTTCGCATAGAATACCTGAGTAGAAGTAGTTTATGTGTCAAGTGAACTAAGGTATCTCCATTTCGAATTGTAGCTAGAAGAAGTAACAAAGATAGACACTTAAACGAACAAATCAGCCATTGTTTTTTTCGGCTGTCATAAATATAGCTCTGACTTAGTTGAATCGCAGTTTTCATAAATTTCAAAAAAAAGATAAGTATTTAATTTAAAGTATTTGTTGTGTTTTTGTTGTGTTTATTAATTCAAAGGATGAATGCTTAATTTAATTTACCATAAACCTGGTTAGTGAGAACCGCAAGCTTTGGCATCCATTCTAAGTTTAACTAGGAGGCGTGGCTCGCACATACATTATCATCTTTAACGGCTTGTTTGCCCACACAAGTACAGTGATTATTGTTGTTCTATTTCTCTAAGTATCCGCTATTGAATTTCCGTAAAACTGGCTGGTGCACAGTGTAAACCCAGTAAGCTGTCTACCCATAAACAACGCAACGAATTTGTATTACAAACTCGCGCCGCTCGTAAATTCTCGGTAGCCGTGAGCGCTAGTTTTTTTGTTCCAACAATCGTTTTAAACGCGTTCGTGTAGTGTCAAATGCTATGAGAACATCACGATTATACTCGTAAATATGTTCGATCCCGTCTAGTTTCGATTTTTTCAGGTTTTTTTGCATATGCACATTACACATATACACATTAAAAAAGAAACATTTCCTTGCTCTCCTTTATTCTCCCTTCTAATTTGTTACTTGTCGTACTGTTCCTGGCTTTTATAATCGTTAACCGAGTTACTTAAATTTTGGTTGTTATAAATCATGTCTCATGAGAGATAAAGCTAGAGGTGTTCAAAATTTCACTTACTGTGAGACGGCAACGTGAACGCATTTGAGACATTTTTAATGTCAAGAATCTACACTAAACTCACTTCATCTCACTCGTATGAGCGGGCGAGAGCGGGCTGGCATGCTTAGGAAAGTGATATTTCGGCACGTTGACTGTAGATTGACTACTGGTCATACTGTGGTACAGCCAATAACCTCGTTTCCATACTTTCCCGGCACGGTTTTGTGAATCTCGCCGCGAACTAAGAACGACCTTGTTAAAGGGTTCGGTCTGGTTTGTTTAGTTTTATTCAAAATAAAATATGAAGACAGGATCAAGACAAAAGATAATTTATGGCCATAAACAAAATATAACAAGCTAGTAGTACTAGCTTTCGCCCGTGACTTTGTCGGCGTAGAATTAGACTTAAGAACTGTAGGGTTATTGTCTAACTCGCTCGCAATCGCCATCGTGTTCATTTTGACAGTTCATGTATGGGCTGACAATCGGCATCGGAATCAGCTAGCTGTCACATTCATACAAGAACTGTCGAAATCAACACGATGGCGATTGCGAGCGAGTTAGACAATAAGCCTACTGATGTTGATAGTATATTCTGCAATAACTATTTGCGACTCTACGCAGCTACGACTTTTAACATGTTCATCGTTATCCCGCGGGAGCTATGCCATTTTGCGGGATAAAAAGTACCCTATGTTTTAATCTAAGGTAACAGCTATTTCCATTCCAAATTTGATCCAAATCCGTCCAGTCATTTCAGCATGAAGAAGGAACAAAAAAACTCACTCACTCATATTCTCACTCACAAACTTTCACATTTATAATATTAGTAGGATTATCTTAAATTAAAAATAAAACTACCTACTTAAAATATACTGGGAATAATAAAAAAAATTAACGATATTTTGCAAGCTTGTCTGGTTATTCTGTCTGGACAAAAGTAAATTTTCATAATCTATTTGTATATATAATTTTTATAAATATGTACTGAACGATATTTAAACGTTTGTTAGCTAGAAGATCAACCATTAACACACAGGCAGATACGAAACTTGCATCGACGATCTTTAGATTGACGGTTCATAGTTTACAAATATCCGCAAAACAACGCCTGATTTAATCAAATGTTAATATAAATTTAATTGCGCCGTAAAAACTAACAAGATTAAATAATAACAGTATTGTTGTTTGGGTGAGTTTGTGTCTATGGAAGGGGAATCCCTCACAAATTATATTGCCGCTCAAGACCTAATTTACTATTGTTGGGGGTTACCCTTAAAAGTGACGATTATCTTCAAATCATTTATTCATATAATAAAAGACGTCTGTGACCGTGACCTCAAGTCACAGAGGCACTTGAAGAAGATTATTTCATAAGCGTTATTTTCCCTATTACATGACACATAGTACATACGCTGAGATAAGTATACAATATCGGTGCTAGCGCCGGCGCCGCGCCGCCGCGCGACCTTATTGCAACGTACCTATTTGTTGTGGACTCGGCCTCTGCATGCCTACTTAGTGAGCCCTATTATACTAACCAATAATGTGGCTGTTAAGGGAATTAAAGCGCCTAAGGAGATAGATATTGTTAAAACCAGTGTATATCCTTAAAGGAAATGTAAAACACGACTGTTGCTAACTGCGCAATTTTCCGAGACAAAAAGTAGCCCATGCATTATTGCTGATAACAATCTATCTCTGTGCCATTTCATCCAGATTTGTTGAGGCATTGTGTCGTTAAATAATAAATTCAATGTGACTTTGACAACTGTTTTGACGGCACACTTTCAAGCGGCTGGTGTTATATAATGAGGATAAATGATCAATAATAAATCTAATTAAAACTTATTATTACCACCGACCTATTATGTCACATTGCTGGGTCCAGGCCTCCTCTTAGAGTGAGAGGGCTTTGGCTGACTTTTCTACGAGCGAGGCTAGTCAGGATCGGTCATTATGGGACTGCTTCCCAAGTGAGTGCAATTAAAACTAAAAGTGCCCAAAATCGCCGCAAATTGGAAGAGCGTAGAAGGCTGGCAACATTTCCAAGCAGTAAATAATAAAAAATAAGAGAAAATTTAACAGAAACATAAATACGCTAACTAATTTACAAATATTTTGGCAGGTATAGACAGTAGGTATGTAGCGTAGGTGCCACATCATGCGGTCGAGATCAAGCTTTTCATAAAGCAGGCCAATATGACGATTTTAAATAAAACATCTGCCAACAACGATTAACGATTACAAAAATACACGGACCAGTACCCTAGCCGTCTAAATAAAGATGCAACAAATTAACAAGTATCGTAAGAAAAACTACTCCGGGTGACATCAAACCAGGCAGCCAGGTAAATATTTATTGCAGACGTAGGGTAGACTGGGCATGGTTGTACCTACCTTGGTGCGGTAGTGACAGGCGGGATACCATACGGATACGGGGGAAGGCGCAAAGGTGCGAGTGCGTGTTGTCTGTGTGAAGTTTTTTAGTTAATCTTAAACATAAGTGTTTTCCAGTATTGCGTCACCTGTCACGCGACGTAACATTATCTTAAGTCAGTCGAAAGTAAGTACATATTATTGTTGAATATCATTTTAATATGTGCTGTCATTTACAGATAGGTAGACGTATTTTTCTCATTGTAAGTCAATTATTACTATCTAATCTAGCGAAATAGCAGTGTATAATTTTTATGTACCTAGTTTATTTGATATGGGCGT
This sequence comes from Pandemis heparana, assembly GCA_963854515.1. Lineage (NCBI taxonomy): Eukaryota > Metazoa > Arthropoda > Insecta > Lepidoptera > Tortricidae > Pandemis > Pandemis heparana. The sequence continues at coordinate 7,705,015 of OY978011.1, read as the reverse complement.
ATTTTATGAGAAACAAGAACAGCAGCGGACAATATAATATATACCACTCGCTGCGAAGAAATAATATTATATTTTAGCCTTTTTCTACAGGCGAGGCAGTTGGCTTTTCTGTCTTTGAACGAACTTATGTTGCTTTATATTAAATTATATTTTGTCATAAAACTATAATAGATCATTTCGGTAGATTTTTAAGTCTTATCTCTACCGAGCCTAAAAGCGCTGTCATAGCCGACGTTTTATACTTTTTTTATTTGTTTCTATCGTTATTGTACATCGTAGGTACTTAGGAACAACATTTTGATATTGACTACTAATTTCAAGATTTTTTCTACACTTTTTTTTCTTTTCATTCTTCTGTAATGTGGCGATCTGTGAGTGATCACAATGAGCCACCCCTTTGTCAATTACTGGTGCTCGTCATCGACCGAGGAATACTCCATCGAGCATCCCATCAAGAGCTGTCGCTGAACCTGCCCACTAGAGGTTTTTTTTAATTACCTATTTACCATAAATTGTCGCAACCGTACCCAGTCTACTCTGCTTGAACGTGTGCCAAGAATTGTTGGACTTCGATCGAGTAAGAAATCTCGGACTTACTTGTTTGTTTTAAAAAATTAGGACGCGTTTTGTATGGAATTCTTCCGTCCAACGACTTGGTCTTTGTTTACAGGTAAATGAATAGAAGAAAAAAACAGTGGGGGGCTGCTCGGAAATTCGATGTTCAAAGTTTGTATCATACCATCCCTCTCATTCTCAAATTAAAGACTATTTAGTGTACTCACACGCTCTTAACGCGTTTCATTTTCGTATCCAATCATTATTTTTTAAATTATTTGACACTTTGAATGCGGACTTAAGTGTATATTTAAAACTGTATAGCTCTTCCAATTCACGATGGCAAGAAAGCTTTATTTGTGGTAAACACGTATCTGCATACGTGCCCAAGTGTGCGTGCAAGCGAAAAACGTGTATGGTTAGCTTCATACTCGTATTGTACGCTGTGGAAGGTCGGCAATTTTTTTTTATGCGAATAAGAAGACAAACGAGCAAGTGGGTCACCTGATGGTAAGCGATCACCACTGCCCATAGACACCCGCAACCCCGGAGAGATTGCAGATGCGTTGCCAACCTAGAGGGCAGAGGAAATGCCTCTTGTGCCCGTAATTTCCCCGGCTGTCTTACTCTCCACACCGGAACACAGCAGTGCAAGTACTGCTGCTTAGCGGCAGGATTAGCGAGTAAGATGGTGGTAGCAATCCGGACGGACCTTGCACAAGGCCCTACCACCCGCAAAAAGACCTTAATCAAACAATTAAAACTCGTGTCATATATTAGAAACCGCTTTTATTCCAAACGTTTCTCAAACCAATAGACTATTCAAATTAGTGGGTTAACTGTCTCAATTAGCGATGCGTCCGAGCAGAAAGCGACAATGCATTAACCTACAGTGCTGTTGCAGGGAAAAGCGTCACACGAGTTTTGCTCAATTAAAGTGAACGCCGCGGATGTAGAGGGCATGGAAATTGCTTCTAATAAAACACGTGGCGTTGGAGACTAGTTTTAAAACTAAGTCTATACTTTAAACTAAATATTACTACTTATACAAATAGTGGTAAACTTTATTCGTTTGCGGATTGTTTAATTAAAAAAAAGCTTCACTATTTGAAATTGAAACAAGTAACTTTTTTGTAGTATCCACGTACAGTGCTTCTAGTTTCTTATTAGGCTGTCGATTCAATTCACGGCAGCTGCAGGAATACTCACAAACCGTAAAGTAATATTACAATACAATACAATACAATAACTCTTTATTGAACACCACATATAACAATCAAAACAGAAAAAAGGTATACAGAAGTAATAAGGTAACAATAGGCAATACGAAAATGGGAATACTACGTACGTAGTAGGTAACCTTACGTTAGATATTCTTGGTTTGTCTACGTCTAAATCCTAGCTACGCCCCTGTATTTAGGACACAGATGGTTATATTTTAGTAAGTATTAATTTAAGTTCATTAAAACCACCAGACAGACATACACACGGCAAGTTAAGAAAATCATGTAAAAAGATGCACCATCCAGAATAAACAAGATGGTTTCCATGGCCGCAAAGACAAGGCAGCAAGAAAGTGGACTTTCACTCGGCCAGTTGATGCCTGCTCCTAAGTCTATCACACCTCATTTGAGCCTAAGGGCCCGTTTTATTGCTTTGCGTCCACGTCTCAATTTTACTCCGTTAATAATATAATATTCGTACCGCCATACCAGATTCTAAGACAAATTCTGGCGTAGCAACGTATCCCGAAAAATTTCGGGTCCTATTGAATTATTTAGAGGCGTTTATTTCTTTCGTACATTTGAAGAATACCTTCGGAAATAAGGTAAAGGTTAAAGATGTCAATTATTATAGAACGTAATATAAATAGGTCGGTATCATCGCGAAGATGGATGATTAAGAGAAGGGCGAATGAATTAAGAGCAATAAAGGAACGGTTTACCGCTTGTGGGGGGGGGCTGATCTACGAACACAAACGAATATATCCGATGTTATCGAAGATAATTATGTACATGTTTAACGAGCCAATGATTAGGGAAAAGGGTTCAATGTATATCGCAGCAAATTTGTTATGTTAATGTATACAAACCTATGAACTTTTGTCACTTGCTTCAAAACGGTTTCTGTTATGAAATATTACTGAATGTTGGTATTGTTTATACCGATTGAAATTTAATTTAAACTATCCGTACGTAAAATCGAAATAAATGAAGTATCTCAGTACCTATGTCGGGAAATAAGATATTATAGATTCAAAACCATGACTCGCACAAAAATGATATCTACGCAAACGAAATAACGCGTGCTAGCTAATTTGAAATAAAATAAAAGATAGGTATAATATACTTACATTCCTAGGTATGGCTGGGAAGTGGAGATCGCAGCAGAGGATTGTCCCAAGTGGAAAAATATGCTGAGAGCCCTATGGCCCTGATCAGGGATTACAGGATGCAGTGATGATAATGATAAATATGTACTAGTAGCAGCAGTAGGTGGTAGTGTATTACGAGTACTGAAATAATTAATACGCCTCTCCCGAAGCCATCAAAAGTAGCAAACTGGCGTCCGATATTGAGTGCCATTCTATTATTAGCGAAATAGTGCGAGATGTGAAACGTCAAATCCTACATGCAGACATTTCTTGACCTAAATATTCCGTTCAATCCGTCTGCTCTATAAATATATTGATCCACTATTTACAATGAGGTAAAATGCAGCGAATGTATAAGTAATAGGCAATCGTGGGTAACCCAGATAAGAGTTAATGATTTAAACTGAAACGTAGTGAATAAGGTCTGCCAATTATATTACAACTAGCTTCTTCCCGCGACTTCGTCCGCGTAGAATTAGCAATGATTTAACATGTTTATCGTTATCCCGCGGGAACTATGCAATTTTCCGGGATAAAAAGTAGCCTATGTTTTAATGTAGGGTACCAGCTATCTTCGTCCCAAATTGTATCCAAATCCGTCCGGTCGTTTTAGCGTGAAGAAGGAACAAACATACACACTCACTCACTCACATCCTCACATCGTCACAAACTTTCGCATTTATGCTGTTGCCTGCGACTTCGTCTGCAAAGAATTCGTTTATCGCTATCCCGCGGGAATTTTCCGGGATAAAAAGTAGCCTATGTGCTATTCCAGACTTTTCTCTATCTATGTGTCAAATTTCATCCAGATTCGTTGGGCCGTTCTGGCGTGATTGAGTAACAAACAAACATCCATCCATCCATCCATCCATCCATCCATCCATCCATACTTTCGCATTTATAATATTACATAGTTAGATTTAGTAGGATTGACGACCGGACAGCCTAGTGTTTAGAAAACCTCATTGCTGATTGAGGATACTGGCTTCAAATCCCGGTTGGGCAGATATTATTAGTATTTATGTATGAAAAATAAAACGAATGTATACCTTCTATGGACCGACCGCTTAAATGAGTCTTCGCCCGCGCGGGGTCAGGGGCTCGGGGTGGGACGACAAAGGGGGCCAAGAGAGGTGCGGGCGGCAGGCGCACTACCCGCTTTGCCTATTCCGGAGCTAGGTCAATTACAATATTTATGAGATTACTTTTACCGGAAGATGATTGACTTTGTCGTATTTAAAATACACAGTAACTGTTACAGCGGGCAAAATACAATGTTTTCTGTAGGTATGTTATGTCAAGGTGAATAAAGGCCGTCAATCATTGGGTTACTAACTTATTCATACATTATTTTCCTTCAATAACACACGGCTTCGATAGCAACAATGATGCACAATTTACAATTTAGCTGAAATAATTCTTATGATTCATTCCACTGATCGTTGCCGTTGAACTGATTGTCCTGGATTTCCCGTTTAAGTTTCGATGAACTGGGTATAATTAGACGAAATTATTTACGTACTTCCCCGTGTTACGCGGGGTTTTAATTGTCACTATGCGAATATAATTATCATTAAAACAAATTAAATTAGTGAATGTCAATTTAGTAGGCTGTGGTTAAACTTAAAGCGTGTACTTACTAATTTTTTGTTAATAAATGTTAGATTTAGGATATATCAGCTCTTTGAAAGCACTGTAATTAAAGTAAATGAAGATTTTTTTTACAAAACTAAGTAAACATTAATCGTTATCATATTTCGTACCTTACGTATATTCACAATTACTTTTTCAATGCTGTTTTTTATTGTACATTTATAAACTAAATGAACGACTGTTTATCCAACTTATTCGAAACGTTTTTGAAACTAAATGTATTTTGAACTCATTGCAGGTATATCAGTCACTGTTATGCAATAAAATATTAAAAATGAGAGCCCGTGTGATGAACGCTTAGTGAAAGATTTTTTCTAACACACGTCTCAAAAGCATTCGCTTTCAAGTTTCAAACACTATGAGATTATTTTGTTGCCGTTACGTGCCGCCAATGGCGCTGTCAATTTACCCATAGTAGTGAGATGTTTATATGAATGTTTTTTTATAACATGCATAACATACTCGGCTCAGCACACGACGTATCTTAGCGCGGTTTAGTCCTCTCGATCATGGATGCAAAGTCGCGTCCGAATCGTCGAGGTCTGTATTTACAAAAATATTTTTGTTTGTGTTTACGTGATTAAGTCCCGTTTTATGTAACTAATATTATAAATGCGAAAGTATAGATGGATGGATGGATGGATGGATGGATGTTTGTTTGTTACTCAATCACGCTAGAACAGCCCAACGGATCTGGATGAAATTCGGCACATAGATAGCGAAAAGTCTGGAATAGCACATAGGCTACTTTTTATCCCGGAAAATTGCGTAGTTCTCGCGGGATAGCGATAAACGAATTCTTTGCAGATGAAGTCGCTGGCAACAGCTAGTTATTATATAATAATTTATCTTAGCGCAGTAGTAGTCATTTACGTTCCGAATTCAAAGATATCAATTTGAACTCGCTGGCTAGTAAACACAGCCTTACCGAGCATAACGCACGGTCGGAAGGTGAAAGGCGTATCGCTTTCGAATTAGATCGCTGTGTATTGGCAACGGTGAAAACGCACAACACTTACCCACAAATGCTTCCACGACAATGCACATGATTCATAAATGAGACACGACTCACGACACTACTTACATTAGACTTTTTATGTGGACTTAAAAACGAAAACGATGTAACGTTAAAAAAGTCTGGTGACTTACTCTTACTGTAGTGAAAAATTTCGACACAAAAAAAGTTTGAAATGCATAATGGGTCAATATAACCTGGGCCCCTTTGAAACTGGGTGCCTTAAAACTGGGCCCCAGTTGGGTAGTGAAAAAATCCATTTCAATTTTTCCAGCGAGTGTTGAACTATGCCCCTATTTCCTTCACTTAAATAATGTTATCAATCAAACACCACACCAAAGTCATGTCGACCTGTCGTTTGTCGTGTTTACATCGAAGCTCGTTCACTGAACTGTATCTCGACGTAACCTTGTTGTGACGATTAGTAAGTTAATTGATAGGTAATAAATTCAAATTATAACGATACGATCGTCACTTGTCGGGTTTCTAAGTAAATCAAGTGCGCAAAGTTTCACGTCGCACTCGACTACTGTGCTCTAGAAAGAGAAAGTATGAATTATTGTTTATAATATCGTCTATCATCTATATTCTGAAGACTAAGTAAATAGTATGCTCTATAGTTAAACTCGTTTGAAAAGTAGCCTATTTTGAATTCGCAAGTCTGACATTGCGTTTGTGACTCGTATAGAACCTGTTTGTTACGTCGATCGTCAGATTGCACGTTTATTTCAATTTGGAGCACATCTGTCGTTGGATAGTCAGATATCTTGAATTACTAAGTAAGAAGTTGCTCTTCTATGAAGGAAAGACTGCAACATTACGGTTAATTAGTCGGAGACTGCAAAAATGACCGCATGCCGTGTTGTATTGCAATTTGCTGTACGCACAGTATTTATTTAAGCGTTTACACATGATTCGAGAGACAGAATGTAATAAGTTATGTATGTTTGTTAGTAAAAAAGTCAACCTCAAAATCACGAATTCAAATAATAATTTAAAAATTGAATAATTGTACTTATGCTCGAAATGAGCAACTGTTGATACCTAATTTTTTCATTTACCATCTTTGAACACAGTTTACAATGAATAAATACTTACTTACTTACTACATCATTTACGAGGTAGGTAGACGTGAATGTTGGGTGTGTATCTGGAAAGGGGAAACAAACTAGAGATAGGTTGCTAGCCGTAGTGCCTATAACATGATTCCTACAATTTTCGCCCATTCCCTCGCTGGGCTCTTACGATCTGAGGCAGAAACAGAAGCTGCCGGTACATTCTATGTTTTTTGTTTGCTCTCAGACCAACACGGTAGAAATTTGCTACCATCTCTTACATAACTAGGTAGTTAGGTAGTCTAAGTCTGCTATGATGTCAACGGCCTGGATGTGACGTAGATTTCAGCCAATGTGATTGGTCGATTCAGTACGCTACCGTTTCTATGGAACCGCATACACATCGAAGCAAGAATTGGTTCTGAATTTATCTACGCCAAACAACGGCGAAGATCAATTCTAGTCATGTACAGTATATGAAAAAAGTATATTATTTACATCGCTGTAAGTAACGCGAACGAACCTAACCTATATGAGCAATAAAAGGCAACTCAATAATAAAACGTTACGGCTCTTCGGAAAATTGCTTTCATCGGCCGCGTAAGGTCAGCAAAAACAATATTTTGTGCCTAGCTGTTATGTAATAACGGGGCTATTAAGATTTTATTAAAGATTACTGTGTATGAGGTGTGTTATGAATATGGGGATCAGTAAAAAGAATAAAACCACCAGTCACCAATAAAAAGTAAAGACGGAGCTCTGAGCTATACCTAAAGCTACAAAGCGTTCCAACCGTATAGTTTGTGTTATGCATCGATCATTGATACTGAAGATATCGTCAGCAGCTCGAAAGTATTCCAGCAAATCAAGCCTCGAAGTATTGAGAACTGTTTTCAGCTAAACTTGCTACGAAGATGACTAACACAGCTTTCAGTTATTGACTAATCGACGATTTAGTAACGCAGAAATATGATTTAAATATTTCAAGACCTTGCCCGCTCGTGAAATGTGTTTTCATTTAACAAATGAAAAATACATGGCGTTATCTACCACGTGATAAGCAAGAAGAGAATAATGCCCATTTGTTTATGGAAAGAAGGAGGCCAATGAGCAAATCCATCTGATGGTATGCGATCATAAGAACCAGAAACCCCAGAAGAGTTGCCGATCCGATACCAGCCTTTAAGGGAACAGTATGGTCTTATTTTTGGAGTCCCCGATGTCATAATCATTCGAACTACCACGTTCACTTCCCATTCGTTAGCCACTCGTGTCATTTATTCTGTAGTGTAGAAATATAAAATTATAACTTGTCGATAAATTTACCTGAATTAAGCAAATATGTACACGTTGAGATAGCAACCACTAGTAAGCCTTCGCCTACTTAAAAGTTGTACGCCCAAGTTATAGAGATACGCCTCCCAGAGTTATACTTAGAATTACTGAACCTTTTAGCATTGATTTAAAATAATGTTTGGTATACAACATGTCAGTCTGTGGACAAAGACTTTTATATGTACATATATCGTGTCGGTACTTAAATAAAGGTATTACTGACAAATATCCAAAATATTGTGATAAGAATTGGATTACTTTATTGTAAGCAAAAAAAAACTATAATTTCTGATTAGACAATTTGAAGTACCTAACCTGCACATAAACAGCACAAAATATTATTCGCATTATCTTATCATTCAATTTACGTTTTTCAGGCATTTAACATTGATAAACTACCGGAAATAGAAATTGCCTAAAATCGTAAAAAAATGCAATGCCGCTAGGTCATTTAGTCGCTAAAGCTTTGCCGCTATGACCTAAGCAAAAGTCACATTGCAAAAGCTACATTGGCAACACTGGCATTGACAGTCTTCCATAAATGCTCAACAATCAAAGGGGATATTGACCAGGGGGTAAGGGGAGGAGAGGCACAGGACCGGTCCGAGTGGAGAGCCTTGGGGGAGGCCTATGTCCAGCAGTGGACGTCTTTCGGCTGATATGAAGGGAAGGAGTGTCACCTGTGTCCACCAGTGTTCGTCGACGAGACCTAATGTGTCTTTCCAAACATTCGTGTCACGCGTTCATGTGATTCATTGCAGCTTCCTTCGGATGTTTCTTAATGGACCTCTGTCCTAAATTAACTTCTTCCGCAAAGGGCGGTCGACCTTCGTGTTAGGTAACCTTGTGTGACCTAGTCAAAAACCGAGTGGATAAGACTAAACGTTACACGTGAGGCATATAAGTACTTAGATTACGATGCGTTGTAAAGATAAATAAAATATTTTGATTGTTAACATTTAATAAGGGCATGTTTTACCATTCTCTGTTAAGTTCCAGATATTTTTTTTATTAGACAACTAGTCCGGCGCAATGTCAGACCAGGGGCCCGATTTTTGAAAGCATATCACTCGAAAGTGTTATAAATCAGCTTATATCTCCAAAACTACAGCACAAATCAAATTTTTGACTAGTTCACAGGATTAATGAGAGCTGTGATTGTCTTCTAAGCTACTCGTATTTCAAATTCAGCACAATTTTTCACCAGTTTCTAGTGGTATTTTCACACATGTGCTTCCAAAAATCGGGCCCCAGTCCTCCATATACCTACGTGTTCAAGTCGTCCCGCCATCTCCTTCTTGGTTTGCTTGTCGTCGCTGGCCATTTTCCCATGTCCCATTTTAGCTTAGCAGTCGTCTTCGTCGTTTATACGTATAAGTATCTCATATCTATGAAGCCGTCTCTGTCGTTTCACTTTTGTAATAATAAATGGAAACAGCACCATAGCTATCTGAGACTTAAGATATCAGGACGTCAACAGAACTGGCCCTAAAAGTTTTATCTCGGACACGGTTTTGACGATTGATTAGCCAACCAGACTGCAAAGCTTAACGTCCCCGGTCCCCGGTCGGAGCAGATATATTATCGGAATTGAAGAGACGAGAAATTTTAACTTGAAATTAAAAACAACAGACAACCGTTATGCAGAAGGCTCCATCTGTTTAGACATTAAACAATTTGATAATACCCCATAGAGGCCCGTAGAGGGTTCGAAAAGCGCGTCAGTGTTTGTGTGGTGTAAGAGATAATTTATAGTTTGTCAGATGTATATTTTTTTTTATGTGAATAGGAAGGAAAACGAGCAAGTGGGTCACCTGATGGTAAGCAATCATCACTGCCCATAGACACCCGCAACCCCGGAGGGATTGCAGATGCGTTGCCAACCTAGAGGGCTAAGATGAAATGCCTCTTGTGCCCGTAATTTCCCCGGCTGTATGTTTTATGTGTCAGTAGTGGAGGGAGGGTTTGCATGCAAGACATATATATTTCGCACAGGCTTGGTTATCTTGCACGTGAGTAGCGGAGTAGCAAGGTAAATATTTTATGTTCATTAAAATGAACCTCCGCGAAGTAACGCCTGATTCAACAAAAATTTGATAGTATCAAAAAACATTGTCACAAAAACAATACACTCTGCTAACGTAAAAATAGTAATATGGATTATGCTTAATACATTCTTTGGCATTATATAAAGCTAGCTCGCACATAATAGGCATCGAATTAAGATAACACACGACATTGAGATTAGAAACTATTTAGTTTCTGTACGTTGTATTTAAATTTCCAATTGCATAACAGTATTGCACAAATGCACACACGTACGCCAGCGATAGCTTAATAATATGTACCTACCTACATATAGGCGTAGGTATGTATCACACCGCAAGATAACGATATCAGTTTGCATGTAATTGACATGGAAGAGATTGGCAAATACTAGAGTATTGTTCAGACAATGACAAGCGTTTCTGTACGGTACCATTCTAGAAGATGTTTTGATGACGGTGTAATCTTGATTATTATTATTGGTATGGGTTTTGGATCACGGACCCATAGGGCCCTTGGTCCTTACATGACGTCTTAATGCGATTCAGATTCAGATTCAGATTCAGATTCAGATTATTTATTGGCCAAGTAATCAACATTACATTTTAGCACGTCATTATAACTAACAATGGCGTGGCGTCCATAGAACTCGATTCCCACCGGCTTGCCTATTTTAAAGCAGTTGGGCAATTTATTGTGGAGAATTAGAGGCTAGTAAAGTTCCCTTCGGCTTGCCTTCTGATATACTTGACGCCACGCCACTGATAACTAAGTACTTACATTATTGAGTCTTAATATCATGACTACGAAATAATTATAATTACAAAATAGCAATAGTAACCTAAATAGCAATCTATTACAAAACAATATCACATAAAGTATAAAGATACTTTATGTGATATTGTTTTGTAACCTAACTTAAACCTAAACTTCCCGCCTATAAAGATAGGCGGGAAGTTTAACACAATCTATAAACTCATTAATTGACAACATTTCATATATCTGAGTCTATAATTTTAATGGTTCTCTGTATTTTGTTTGAAAAGATGAACATGCTGACAGTTTAATTTTTTCGCTAGGGTTTGTATTTAATTTATAATTGATTTATTAATTTTTGCTTATTCTAAAAGGGCGTAACTCCGATACTATCACAGAATAGACACTTATCCTTTTGTCTTTTCTGTATAGAAAAAAAAAAACTGACGTCAATTTCAAATTGTCAATGTCAGGCCCTATTATCCGATATTCGATTTTCAAGGTTCGCTTCGTGCTGTTCCGCTCATACTAATATAGTCATTAACTTGAGTAAGTGAGAAGGTATGCAACGAACTTCGAAAATATAATTTCAGAGTTGCCCCCCTTGTACTTTGAAGTTGTCAAAAATACAAAATTATGGTCGCTTATTTTTTCTCTTGAAAAAAGCAAAGGCGTTTCACCTATCCTGTGGTAGTTTTGGTAAAATTAGGACGTATTTTTAATTATTTTTTATTTTTTATAATAAGCGATATTAAAATTATATAAACATATTGCAGTGATCAGGAGGCAAAATGCTTTCAAACCAGATATACATTTTCAGGTGTTATAAAAATGAAATGTTGTCAATTGAGTAGAAGGCGTTTTCCTGCAAGAATGCTTTAATTTTTCTTTGAAAGTCTATTAATGGCAATCGTGTTAGGGCCAGTGGCAGCATATTGTACATAATTATCCTAATGGGTATGCCTTGTTTGTAGTATCTTGCCAATCTGACTTTTGGGACGCACAATTTGTATTTGTTTCTTGTATTATATTTGTGAACATCCTTCCTCTTTTTCATATTCTCCTTGTCCTTATGAATTTCCAGCACTATTATATATGAATAGTGAGACAACAGTTATTATTCGATCTTTCTGGAAGTAAGATCTAGCAGATTCATAGTTGCGTAAGTTATTCATAATTCTGATTGCTCTCTTTTGCAGCTTAAGTACACTCTGAATTCCAGCATTATCAATTTCGCGTTTTCATTTTTGGCACTTCTAGTATGGATCTATTAGCGAGCGATCCAACTTTGGTTCGGAATTGGATCGCATTAAGAAGTATGTATGTATGTATGTATGTATAACTCTTTATTGTACATAAAACACATTAATTTTACAGATAATGAGACAAATAGATGTACAAAGGCGAACTTATCCCTTAAAGGGATCTCATCAAGAAGAAAAAAGAAAAGAAGAAGAAAGAAGAAGAAAAGAAGGAGAAGTAATGGTAAGGCCCTGGCCATTTAAAAGGCATACAAGATTACCGAGCTATGGAGTGAGTTATTATTATTACTAGCTGTTGCCAGCGACTTCGTCTGCAAAGAATTCGTTTATCGCTATCCCGCGGGAACTACGCAATTTTCCGGGATAAAAAGTAGTCTATGTGCTATTCCAGACTTTTCTCTACCTATGTGCCGAATTTCATCCAGATCCGTTGGGCCGTTCTGACGTGATTGAGTAACAAACAAACATCCATCCATCCATACTTTCGCATTTATAATATTAGTTAGACTAGTTAGATTTTCATACGGCAATGAACAGGAGCCTTACCATGACGTCTTAATGCGTTTCAGTTTAGGTTCGCTCGCTGTCAGATTCATACTAAAGTTGACAGCTAAAACTTGAACTGAGTCGGAATTAGGACGTCATGGTAAGGCCTCTGACTGCGACTGACTAAAATGACTTTCTGCTAAGTTTTTCTTGCGGCGCATTCTTCTTGGCAATGATGGTCTTTCCGAATAAGCTGGTCGTTTAAAAAACCATGTAAAAGAGTTGGCGGCCTATTTGCAAAATAAACTTTTGATTTTGATTTTTTGATAAGGCAGAAAAGATGCGAGTGGGTCATTTGATGATGGATGAGCTTGTGGTGCTTTGCGTTATATTATTTTTAAATAAAAACAAATTGCAAGCTACAAACATGATCCGAGCAGAATGGATAAAAATGTTATCCTTATAGTAACATTTGCAATCGCTCCAGCGTCCCGCCAGACGCTGCGTCATAGGTCGCTTCGGTTATTTTCCATGTGACACTTCCATCTTACTCATACGCCTTTGTTTTGGTGCCATTCTAATAATGCATTCCTATTTCAGTCTTTTGGATATATCTAGCCTTTTTACACTGTTTTTATTTAGTTTGGACCGAGAAATGGTCCAGTCTAGAATTTGTGAAATCCGTGGTTGAAAAAGGAACTATTTTTATGTCAGTAAGTATTTGCAAAATATTGAAATAAAACTTAAAGTCAATTTTACTAATCTAACTAATATTATAAATGTGAAAGTATGGATGGATGGATGGATGGATGTTTGTTTGTTACTCAATCACGCCAGAACGGGCCAACGGATCTGGATGAAATTCGGCACATAGATAGAGAAAAGTCTGGAATAGCACATAGGCTACTTTCTATCCCGGAAAATTTCGTAGTTCCCGCGGGACAGCGATAAACGAATCCTTTGCAGACGAAGTCGCTAGCAACAGCTAGTTCTTCATAAACGAAATCAAAATAATACTTTTTTTTCATATACTTGTAACAATTAAGGTTTATAATAAAATTTTATAAAACTACAATTATTTAGTAGTAAATCTAGCAGTACTTAAGTAAACCAATACTACAAACTTTGTTTTTGTGAACATAAAATATTTATACTGTATTTTTTTGGCCCGTAGAATTCTGACATTTCTCGGTATTACCAGACATAAAAACGTTCCTTAAATCCGTGGTAAGAAAAGGAAAAAATAAATAAATGTAGAACATTATGTTGAAGTTGAAATACTTAAACTAACAATCATTTTTACATATTAGTAATTAACAGAAAGATATTTGGTTTAATTTTAAATTGCATAATTTAAACATACTTAATTAATATAATTTTTTTGGGAGAATATAAATTGTTTGGGGTATCACTTTGAGTATTGTCATATATTACAAACCTTCGGTCTACGATTATAATATATTGATTTATTTCGTAATATTTAATAAAAAGTTAAGAATAATTGCTCCTCCCCCAATATCAAAATTACATTAAACCGAACAATCTCCTCACGTGTGTAATGTTATGTCACTACGTAGACATGGTAAAATATGCCTTGCTAAAATAAAGACGTGATTTATGTATGTACGTACGTATGTGATAATAAGGATGACTTTTGAAGTTTTCAACTTAGATCTTCTGTACTCGAATTGACCAATTGTCGTTAAAATAAAAGCTGCCATTAATTTTTAGATCCATTGAGTAATTAGGTACTCAATGGGTCTAAAAATTAATGGCAGCTTTAGCGTTAGAACGTCACCGTATTTTATTATTTTTATATGTTAGTTAAAATAACGAAAGCTTAGTGCGACAATTTATTTGTTCAGCAGAAAAAAATGTTGGTGGCCCCTGAAACGTCTAATTCTGACAGCTGTCAAAATTCTACGGGCCAAAAAAATACACTATACCTTGCTACTCCGCTACTCCACTCCGTTGCTCGTTGTTTCTTCGTTGCTTTGAGTAGCGGACTAGCATAGGTATTTATATATTTTGTGTTCATTAAAATAGGCCTCCGCAAAGTAACGCCTGATTCAATAAAATATTTGTTTTTATGGTAAACTTTGTTTGGTTGTAGGTATGTAGAAGATATTCTCAAGCACGAGTAGACTCACGAGTAGCACGAGAGAAACCAATCTAAAAACTCGCACTAACAGAAAGCTATATTCCTGATTAACATAGTACTTGTTACCTTGAAAAAATGGAAAATTCCCTCGGGACACAGACAAAGCGGGCAACAGCTAGTAGTGAACAAAATATCCACGAAAACGTGGGAATTAAAGAACTCACATGAAAAAGTTTTTTTTTTTCTATTCTTTCAATTATCTGAAATGTGAGCAAAATACAGACAGCACAAGTGGCCGGCTCGCCTGTCAATAACCTCTCATATGGTTTGATTGCAGATCAACGTTCTGTTTCTAAAATAAGACATTCTAAGTTAAGGCGCTGTCAACAGCAAATGACCTTGAGCAGCGCCACTCTTCACACATACGGTTCGCGTGCCTGTTAGTGAAAGAGAAGAAACTATTCCGGCAGCTTGGCGCGCGTCTAAAATCTTACAAATAAGTCACAAATAATAAGAAATAAAAAACAGTATGGATTATTTGTAAAATATGACTCGTTAGCCGTTTAGGTATGAATATGTTGACTTCATGTTTTTAATTGCAGACCCATACGTCAAAAAAATAAAGACATAGAACCGTTTAATGATGATTTTAAGACCAATCTTCGCAATTATTTTCTATCGAGCCGATTTTGTTCAATTATGTATCGGTCCATCCAGCGTCTTGGAATATGATGAAAATTTAACATATATTTTTTGTATTTTTCTGTGTGTAGTTTTTCTTAAAAAAGTGCTTACCTAAATAACATCAATTTCAACAACATTAGGTGTTGTCAGCCTCTTAAGTCCTAAGTTAAATCTGCGGGAGCTAACCTTGTGCAAGGTCCGACCGGTTAGCCGCCACGATCGTACGCCCTAATCCTGCCGCCAAGCAGCAGTGCGCTGTGTACTGACGTGGAGAGTAAGACAACTGGAGAAATAATAGGCATATGATGTTGTGGGTGACAACACCCGTTGAGACATCCAAAAAAATACAGGCTCCTATAAATTGTTCCGAATCCAGCGGGTGTTGGATTAGTTCGACTGACAGATTTGAAATTTTTATCAGGATTTTTAAATCATACATACATACATCACGTCTTTATCCCTTACGGGGTAGTCACAGCCTAAGGTAACAAGACCTGAAGGTCACGTTTAGCATGATTATGGGCGTATAGGTAGAAAGAGTGGTCTAAATAGTGGGTTGCTAGCCGCATCGCCTATAACATGATTCCTAAGATTTTCGCCCATTCCCTCGATGGTCTTTTACCATCTGCGCGGAAAGAGAAGCGATTGGTACGATTCGTTGTTTTTTTAGACCCAGACCAGCATGGAAGTGAATCATAGTTGAGAAATATTTCCATTCATTGCCGATGCTCAAAGGAAACTTCGTCAAGGACGTGAGACGTGACTAAATTATAATGGAAAAATTTTCGTCCCCATTTTCCACCTGTACGTACGCCCTCAATCTCGCTAAACGTGGTCGGTAGTCACTCATTTACTCATTTATTCATTTAAGTATCACAACCATGGTATTACAAAGATGGTAGCTAATTCTAAAGAAGTTTCACATGGACCCCGGTGGGGTATAGCAATACAATAAGTGGGTACAATAACAACCAACAGGTAGGTAATAGGTAAAATAGGTACATGTTACAATTTATCGTCTAAGTCTTGTAACCTTAGGCCATGTCTACCCCGTAAGGCATACAGACGTGATTTGTATGTAAAAATCTACTGAAATATTCCGGAATAATAGACAACATTTCATTTTTATAACACCTGAAAATGTATATATGGTTCGAAAGCATTTTGCCTCCTGATCACTGCAATATGTTTATATAATTTTAATATCACTTATTATAAAAAATAAAAAATAATTAAAAATATGTCCTAATTTTACCAAAACTACCACAGGATAGGTGAAACACCTTTGCCTTTTTCACGAGAAAAAATAAGCGACCATAATTTTGTACTTAATTGACAACTTCAAAGTACAAGGGGGGCAACTCTGAAATTCTATTTTTGAAGGTCGTTGCATACCTTCTCTCTCACTCTCAAGTTAATGACTATATTAGTATGAGCGGAACAGCACGAAGCGAACCTCGAAAATCGAATATCGGAGAATAAGGCCTGACATTGACAATTTGAAATTGACGTCAGATTTTTTTCTATACAGAAAAGACAAAAGGATAAGTGTCTATTCTGTGATAGTATCGGAGTTACGCCCTTTTAGAATAAGCAAAATTTAATAAATCAATTATAAATTAAATACAAGCCCTAGTGAAAAAATTAAACTGTCAGCATGTTCATCTTTTCAAACAAAATACAGAGAACCATTAAAATTATAGGCTCAGAAATATGAAATGTTGTCAATTGAGAGACCTTGTATTTAAATGGTGAAGTTCTAGAACCTTCCATCACCTTCCTACGTTGTCGGTTCGCGGGTCGAGTTGCCGCTATCACCCTCGGCCGACTTGACATCGATAATGCAGTTGATAATGGCCTGTTGACGAAACCGCTTTGTTTATACAGTCGAAGATACTGAACGTACCTCTGGGGACCCTTTTCTCATACAATTTCGCAAACATTTATTTGGCAGGTGTATAGTAAATCATATGACATTTGCAGTGAAAAGGTTCTACAGTGGTACACGATTCAGTTCCTTGCACTGTACCTACTGTAGTGGAAGACATGATTTTGTTTTACATCATACCCATATAAGCAGGTGTATCTAGAGTACCTTATTTTATTTTACTGTATTTTTATTTTAAAACTTTAACTTGATCTTGTTAAACGTGGCCTGTAGGTTTGTTACCTTAGGCTTTGTCTACCCCGTAAGGGATAAAGACGTGATTTGTGTGTATGTATGTAACTTTCTGCATTTATTTAGTAAATAGCGGTTCGCGACTTCGTCTGCGCAGAATTATTTGTAGGTATCCGATGCTGCTTGACTTTTCCCGACACTTCCAACAGTTATCGTTATATTTCAACCAGTTTACACAATATTATCACTATCTATTGGTGAAAACCGCATGGAAATCCGTTCAGTAATTTTAAGGTTATCGCAAACAAACAGATAGACGCAGCGGAAGATTTTATAAAACCGCTTGAAAAATGAGCATGGTTAGAAATCCAACCAGCGTTTCTGAAACGCATCTCTCCGCTTCATTTATAAATAGTGAAACATTTACAAAACGCATAAAATCCAAACGCAAAAAGACGGTAGAACGAAAATTCAAATCGGGAGCGTCTCAACCGGCCGCGAGATGAACGGTGCGCAGGCGCGTGGCGCGGACAGCCGGCCACTCGGCACGCCAATTAACGCGGCGCGTTCACACGCCCGACTCCCGTGCCCAACCAGTTTACGTTACGCTACCCGGCACCGTTCATTCGCGCACCCAACACAAACGTTAACGCACGCGTTAACCACTCCACGACTTACTGACTCGCGGCTTGAAAATAGAGAAACTCAAACATTCGCTCGATTATCAGGATCGCTGTCGATGCTCGGTCAGTGCGCCTTACTCGCTTCGCCTCGCACTATTTATATTAGAATGGGAGAGCGTAGAGTGCTTTATATATGTATTTTATTACCATTCGTAGCCGGTTTTTAGTTGTAACGATTAGTAACGCGTTTTATTTTACTGTAGACAAACTCAGTGAAGGATGACATGTTTTTAGCACAAATTATCAAGCGCTCCGTTTGACGGCGCGAGCGTTGCAGCTGCCAGGGAGTGGCACGATGTCACAAAAATGATAATTAATAATTATATCAAAAGACTGCCTCGAGCGCGTGCTCTTGAAACGTAGGTGTCCTCTGAAACCGGTTCCAAGAAGCACTCAGTTACAACGTCCACTTAGCTATAGTTTTATTTTGTCAATCAACGCGATATCTAGATTTATCACCTCTTGACGTCACATTTACCTTGATAATTATTGCAAGTACTCGTACTTCGCGCGGTTTACAAACAAAGCATAATCGATGCTATTCGTGGCAACCAGGCAAAAAGTAAATAAATACCCGCTTGAAGGGTCCAACACATGTACAAAAAGAGTTGTGGGACTTGTGGGCTCTTAAAAAATCCGTGGATATTTTTAAAATCGTGTCGTGGGAGCGCGGCGTTTGAACCGTTTGAAGGCGCCGCCGCGCCGCCGCCGCACTAAGACAATTTTTTATTACTACCTGCTCTTTTATAAAAATTAAAACTTTATAGAGCTGTGTGTCTGTATGTGATTCGTCAAAGAAACCGCCTACAGCTGCGTCTTCGATTCTTCCAGTATTTTTTGGTCTCTTAATTTGGCAAGCTTGTCTGGCATTGCTAATACTACAACGTCATCGTCGTTTTACTCGTAAAGTTATAAATTTAAACAAGGTGACATGTTTTATAGGTTAACTTGACCTTTAACGTAATGATGATCGCCTAGGCTGTAAAATGTCCTACATTCAGCTCTAAAGACTTAAATACTATGTTGATGCATTCGACTTATTTTCCGTTTTTTGTTCCTTTGAAATTAACCCTCATTGATCGATTTAATTTTTAATCCCTGATGCAATGGCAAGAGGGGAATGAATGTCGGTTTTTGTTTGTATCTGTTTCAATTTCTAGCTGTCTGTAGTATCACAGCTCTGAATAACGAACCAATTCCAACGTGATTACTTTATTCGGAATTGGCACCTGAAATTTTCACTTCTGACTCAATTAACTCTTTTTTAAATGCGGTAAGTTCTCAGGCATCTTCAAGGCCACAAGTATTAATGTAGCAAATGAATCAAAAAGCCTGACAAGTTGTCTATGGTCTCGAAGGGCAGTGGTTTGCCGCTCTACCTGCGCCCTGTGTGGTCCAATGACTGGCCACTCATCAACTTGACTCAGATACTTCATAACTGGATGCCATTAGATCACGATTTAAAAAGTTGCGAATAGAACAACTTACTGGCTGGATATATTTTGAAAACGTTCCTGGAAAATTCGATAAACTTGCCAGTAGCGTCCTAATTATGATCGCCGGGTTACTGGAGTTCTCCTTCCTACTAATATTATAAATGCGAAAGTAACTGTGTCTGTATGTTAGCTTTTCACGATTAAACCGCTGGACCGATTTAATTGAAATTTGGTATACAAATAGTTTGAGTCCCGGGAAAGGATATAGGATAGTTTTATTTTATCCTTAAAAAATATACCTATCTACAACGAGACAACGATGATAAATATAATAATACGTCTAGAAATGAGCTATATTTAGAACGTCTTTTTTGAATACGCATACGCACGACACAGGATGTTGATAAGGCATTTGAATAATTTGAATAATCGTAACAGAGCTCACCTTAAAGTATATTGTATTGTATCATAACAATTTGTACACAGTACTGTACGTAATTCTCATAAAGTTATTGACAACGTTAAATTGGTCTGCCTAATCGCATTCCTAAATAGTTTAAACGTTGACAGAACAAGGAAATATATTTTCGCCAAGGATCTTCCTAGACATCTTATGATTTAAGCAGAATAATTAACGTATAACAGTATAATACGTTTTCTTATAAGACTTCACGTGAACAAACAGCATTAGATGCGAAACATTATCTTATCTACTGACGTCATGTTTTTGACAAACACGAAAAAAACTATGTCATTCAATAAAAGCTGACAAAACTACCAGAAAGTCAAGCGGGTGTCTTTTTTGTCGACTTAAGGAACATCGAAGCGATACAGTTATTTATGTGATGCTTGAGTTCAGATTTAAGATGTTTGGGCGTGACCGCGCTCAACCAAATGATATCATAGCAACAGACCGATTATGTAGTAATCAAACGAACTACCACGTTATCACAAAACGGAGCGCAAAATGGAAACATTCACCGTACACTGTATCCAATGCGCCCTATCCTAAGACTGCATAATCGACGTTCTTTTTTTAACCATCCACGGAAGACATCCATTGCGGAATTATAAATATTGATACGGGGCAGCATTGTGAGAGGATCGCGGTCTACTGATAATTGTTGTCTAAATATTTACCGTTCCACAAACACATTCTAGCTCATTTCAGACTGCGAAACTAATTTGTTATTTGTTGGCAGAATGGTCAGTTTAAAGCCGTCGGTTCCGGACCATGAATGCTGAGTTTTATAATTTCATGAAGCGCTTAGCATAAACGTATACATTCTGTTACCTACTCGGCTTGGTTTTTTGCCACATAGAGATGACCCAGACTTCCAGAGTAGGTTTCACCTTGATCTTGAATAACATGAATAAATGTTAGACTGTTAGGCTCCCATTTTATTCAATGTATAAATGTAGGTACATAACATTTGTACACAAGGTCAACAGGAACTGGCCGTTTTTGCCGTAGTTACTCGAAATCTGATATCGAATTACCAAACAATCTGTGAATTGATGTGCTCCGAGTGTTTGCTGCACAAAATATTTAATGGCAATAAAGCCTCCGGATAGTATTGTCCATTAATAGATAATAGATCACGCCGCATAATCAGTTTGCTAACGTAAACTGCGGTCTCATGCGTATAGTACGCGCACTAGATGCATATCTATCTGGTTATTACTGTCGCCGATAATAAACCCATCTATTTAGACTACCAGTTCGTTTACGCAGTTCTGTAGTTATTTGTTTAGTAATTCCTTATTGAAAACAAACCACGTATGTATCTATCTACTCCTAAGACGAGCTGGTCCTCCCGCAATTACTATATTACGCATAGCTGGGCAAGTGATCTTTTATAAACGACAGAAATCAAAATTGTTTAATTGAATTGTTGTACTCCGAAAAAAACGCATGCCAAATGATGTGTGCGCCTCAACTAACACTTAAAACAAAACACTACCAGGAAGACGTTAGCTATCTTAATTAAACTAATACCTATTCTAAAGCCAGAGGGTGATGCCAGAGATCCATGTGACCATAGACCTATTGCACTCCTACCTACCTTTTCAAAAATTTTTGAGAAGGCAATGGTAAATCGAATATACAATTTTTTTGAGAAATATAAAATATTAGATAAAAACCAATACGGATTTAGAAAGCAGCACTCGACTGTGCTTGCTGTATTTAAGTACATACAGGAAATTCTTTCACAAATTGATTCCAAAAAATATGGCGTGGGCCTACTATTGGACATGACAAAGGCCTATGATCATGTTTCTCATACAATTTTACTCTCTAAATTATATGGTATGGGAATCAGAGGGGTAGCACACGAGTGGTTTAAATCATATCTAGAAAATCGGAAACAATGTGTACAGATTGATTACCTTTGTGAGGAGTCTGGAGAAGTCAAAGTAGTCACATCCCAAATGCGTAGCACCACTTGCTCACTGCCACAGGGAAGTGTTGTATCTTGTATCCTGTTTCTGGTTTATATCAACGATTTGCCAAAGACACTGGATACAACATGTATTATGTTTGCCGATGACGTCTCCCTACTACTTAATTGCACGAACAGCGTAGAATGTAACGAACGCCTCATTGAAATATTTAAAACCGTAACAAATTGGCTAGACGACCATAATTTAAAAATGAATCTTAAAAAAACAAAAATAATACAATTTAAACCGACACAAAAGAAACCTTTACAAATGACATTACAAATTAATAATAATACCATCGAAGAAGTAAATGAATTTAAACTACTAGGCATTAAAATTGATTCCTATATAAACTGGAAATCACATATACAAAATGTTAAACTAAAATTGTCAAGATTTATATATGCATTAAGTGTCCTTAAAGTTAACACTAACATTGAAACAGCCTTATCAGCATATTATGCGTACGCACATGCTTGGTTGAAATATGGCGTGATTCTTTGGGGAGCGAGCACCGACTGCCACCAACTATTCGTTATGCAGAAGAAGTGTATACGCATTCTTACCAACACACGTATACCAAATAGCTGTCGTCCGCATTTTATAAAACAGAAAATCCTAACACTACCCTCCATATATATAATGGAAGCAGCGCTATTTGTTAGAAAACACCCAAACCTTTTTACAATAAGAAAAGAATTAAGATCACATAGGCAAAATAAAAATCAATTATTGTTACCAAAGTCGAACCTCGCGATATTCAGAAACGGCCCCTATTACCGATGCATACAGATAGCCAACAAAATACCGGAAAACATAAAAGTGGAAAAAGACGACAAAGTATTTAAAAGTAAATTAAAAAGCCTCCTTATCGATAAATGCTACTATAAAATCGACGACTTTTTAAGTGACAAATTCTGACATAAAAATTCCAACATCAATTTAGTGTATTATTTCGCTGTTAAAATGTAAAAATAGCTAATAATTTTATTGTAGATTAAGAAAATCGTCATTGCCTTTGTATTGTATTATATTGGATTGGATTGTATTGGAAATGGCGTTTCTACAGAAATTTAATTTAATAGTAAATCGACACTATCACTCAAGTTATTTATTTACTTTACAATATAATCTTTAACATTTAAAATTGACATTGTATTGAATTAATTGAATTGCTGTAATAATGCTATATATATTATTATTGACATGAAATATGTAATCCGTAATTAATGAGTTAATGGCTGTAATAGTTTTAGTTTAGTTTATAGCTTTAGTATTGACATTGTATACCCTGACAGGGTGTCATGTACCTACCACCCTACCACGTAACACCGATAACAAAATGAACATGACTTAAAATGTGTATGAATAAATAAATAAATAAATAAATAAATAAATACACAGTCGAAGTTTAAAAATGACGCACTCACGTGGAATAACCAGAATAGACAAGTGAAAATAAGAGTGGTTGTCAAAACAAATAAAATAAAAGACAGTCTGTCAATATTGTTTTGACTGTTTCAGCTAAAACCGAACTATCTAAGTTACGTAAGGTGACAGCTGAGTGTCAAGCAAGGTTGCTGTGACGTCACACGAGGAAGTGAGCTGCCATTTGCATACTTTAAAATGTTACGCACTTGCAATGCAACTACTGAACTGACTGATCTGAGAAACGACAGGCGCTGATGTGCGCATGCGCAACCATCTGATAGAGATGTAGCACAATCGAGAACGTATCTCTATCAGTTATGTAAATGTCGCGGGATCTGGGTCATTTTCATTGATTATCGGCTTTGTACTTGGCTGGTCATAGTGCACTGTAATCAACCGTCGCGAATGTTTGTTTGCGCATAACTTTTTGTTGCGCGAAAAACGTGTTTCATTTTCCCTTGACGTTTCGGCCGTGCTGCAATTACTAATGTGGTCACGAGTGGTAGGGCCTTGTGCAAGGTCCGTCCGGATCGCTACCACCATCTTACTCAGTAATCCCACTGCACTGTTGTGTTCTGGTGTGGAGAGTAAGACAGCCGCGGAAATTACAGGCACAAGCCATCTTAGCCTTCTAGGTTGGTAACTCATCTGCAATTCTTTGGTGTTGCGGGTATCCATGGGCAGTGGTGATCACTTACAATCAGGTGACCCACTTGCTCGTTTGCCTTCCTTTTGTTATAAAAAAGGCAAGATTGGTCTGCTATTTTTGACGTTGAAGTATGTACGATACTAATAGAGGGATTCGAATTTCAGACGCACTCTTTTTGTTTATAATTCTAGCCATTTACTTAGAGGTCAAAAGAAGCTCCAAATAGTTCGTGTAATATTGAACACGATGCTGCTCGCCAGTTCTGTTAGCTTGAACATGGACTTGACGTGCTACCGCGTGTCTAGATTTACAAAATCAACCAACTCAACCTACTACATCATCATCTTCCTAGCGTTTTTTCTGGCATATGCCACGGCTCAGTGAGCCTGGGGTCCGCTTTGACAACCTAATCGTAAGATTTGGCGTAGGCACTAGTTTTTACAGAAGCGATTGGCATCTGACCTTCCAACCCAGAAGGGTAACTAAGCCTTATTGGGATTGGCCCGGTTTCCTCACGATGTTTTCCTTCACCGAAAAGCTCATGGTAAATTTCAAATTTAATTTCGCACATAAATTCCGAAAAACTCAGAGGTGCGAGCCCGCGATTCGAACTCGCAACCCTTTGCTTGAGAGGCCACAGGTCAAACCACTAGGCTACCACGGCCTACCACTCAACCTACCGCATTTATTATTATTTCAAAAGATACATAATAGATACACAATGCTTATGCTATTACAGTAGCAAACCAAAATGATAATAATTAGATCTCAGAGGCCAATATGGTTTTAATTCCGTGAAATCACTAAGTGTCTAAATGCGAGCCCGAATCAAGATTCATGTAACTAAATCTATGTTGAACAATTCAATAGTTCTACAAAAGGGCCTTTTCCTGCGTGTCCGTATATGGTTGTTTATATTTGCCGTCAACAGTTGGAGGCCCGAAAGCCGAAGGTTCGAGGTAAGGTCACTTGCGCCACGCGGTCACGGCCGCTGCAGTCACATCCGAGCATACTGACTTCCAATGGACTTAGCAGCTGTGTTTTACCCGACAACTGCCAAAAAGAAAGACATTTTTCGAGTGTACACATTCCCGAGATCAAATTTTTGGGTCTATATTTTGTCCCATAAAATTGAAGTTCCGAATCGGTTTGCCATAATTTTCGTTAGTCATAATCATAAAGCGTTATTTCTGAAATAGTAAGTATTTTTTATACAATTCATAGTAGACTAACCTAACCTAACCTGCTACATTCTGATGAATTTTCCAAAATTCCTGAAAAATGCACGATACCATATTGTTATGATTATGACCAAAAAAATTATGACTAACGATTATTATGACCGATGAAAACTATGTGACAAAAAGGGACCAGCAAATTTTCGTATACAAGATTCATAATATACCTAAGCGATGCGGCTAACGTCCCTACGTGTATTCAGCACCATACTTGTATAACGTTCGTACATATACGGTCACTGAGATGTAAACAACCATTCAAGTAGGGTAGACCGGGGGCAATAGTAACACTTTGCAAATAACGGCGCATAGCTTAGAAACTGAACATTTCTAAGAAAAACTACATCAATGTATTACATGCCAGGTTCATTGTTTATACGTTTTTGATATTATTTTTTACTAGAACATAACAGTTTAGCGTATAATCGAGTTTTTGTTCAGTGATTCCCACTGCTACTATTGACCCCAACTACGGGTCATTTGTACCATAATTTCCGAAGTGAATAAAACGTACATTTATATCAAAATCTTAACAATTTCAATATTTATTTCTTGAATTTAATCAGTCTGAACAGTTGTACCAGTATCAGCAATGAGGATCTACATTTTCAGTAAAAATATAATTACTCAAGTCTAAGAAATTTATATTCAAGTTATCTCAGTTTCTACAATGAAATTTATCGTTTTTATGAAATAAAATGGCTTCTTATTTTTCTAGGCATAATTTTCTGGCCTGTAAAACTACGTAAACCAATACAATTCAATACAAAACTAGTATCGCAAAATTGCATACAGTTACAATTGACCCCTGGTACAATGGACCCCATTTCTCGAATTTAACAATACTTTACAGTGTAAAATCACAATACTATAGCAACTTCAAAAGCAGCTCATAATATACGATAAAAATATAGAAAATGGAAGTAACTAATCAATGGCTCAACCAATTTTAGTTAGTTAGGTATACAACATTAGATTCACCTTAAAACGTCAGCTAACTTTGATAATGTAAAAATATTATTTGGGGTCATTTGTACCACGGGGTCAAATGTAACGTTACAATTGACCCCGACTGTGCTGGTACTATTGCCCTCAAATCATTTCAAATTACTTACATTCAAATATCTCAGCCGTTCTTATTACCTGATAACCAAACCATTACTTGATTCAAGCTTTGATAACCGTAGCATCATAATTGAGTAAAAATATTAGACTAACAGCTATATTGGGGAAACTATAAGCAAAAACAATCAACGGAATTATTTACTTTGGTTGTGCGAAAACAAAAATAGTTGTCTAGCATGTTCGTTCTGCACGGCGCTGCGCCGCCGACTGGTGAGCAGGTCGGGACACACTCAACGCACGTACGCACGCACACAGTTATGCTTAGAATGTTATAGGGTTAGAAATATCGACGATGTTACTATTGACCCGTGGTACTATTGCCCCCGGTCTACACATACGCGAACCACAAAACGTCAGTATGTGTATAAAATTACTGACAATATTGTAATGATAGTGAGCCTCCGAGGATTGTCATTTCACATATTGGCGGTCTTAGAACTATTTGAGATCCTCTGATACATATTGCTAAGGCGAAATAAAAGGCTGTTAGTAACATAAAAACTTTTTTGTTTTTTATTTGGTTTAAATTGTTACTGGCCACTAAATTGCCACATTATATTTTTTATGAATAAATAGTTTTTTCTCTTCTGCTGTCATAAGCCAAAGCAATGCGTTTTATTTTATAAAACTAATATTATTATTTGATGTTGTTATAAACATTAATTGGTCCTTCGAACCGGATATCCTATAGAGGTATCCTATTCTCCTCTAGGCTGGCAACCAGTGTTGCCAGATCTACTGATTTAGCAGTAGATCTACCTGATTTTAAAAAATCTACTGATCTACTGCTGGGAACGTTATTATTTAAGAAATCTACCTGCTTTTTCGAAATCAGATCGGATCATGTAGTTTTTGTTGTCGTATCGTGTCATCTGGCCTTTATAACACGACATTATGGTTTTGAAAATTTGTGGTATTTTTTATCTGAAGTCCTGAGGCCGCTCTGACATGACAGGCCCAGACAGAGACAGACACCCCGAACCATGCGTGCCGTCCTCTATAACTTTAATAACTATATTGTAAGTGCGACGGGGATAGCACACACCACAGAATACATACATAATAATAGTAGTACAAGCTACTACAGCAAAAAAAAAAGGAAATCATTGACTCAGATTAACTTAGGTAAGTACAGTAGGTAAATATTTACATGAATATGTGTATTTATATGTTCTAATGTATTATATTATACTTATAATTCAAGCTAAATTCTATTTTACCTCTTGTGGGCATTAATTTTATAATCTACTGATTTTTTCCTCACTCTACTGCTAAAACTTTATTTTTTCTACTGAATACTTCAGATTCCATCTGGCAACACTGCTGGCAACGCATCTGCAATCCTCAAGTGTATATGGTGTCGTTTGCCTTCCTTGTATAAAAAAAACTTACATCGTAGCAATTAATAACGTATCTTGCTTAGAAGAAAAAACTTAAATCAAATAAAACACCAACCAGTAATATTGTATGTTCTGGCAATTTATTATTATTAAAAAGCAAAGGTCGAGTTAAAGTGTGTAGGTAGGTACGCCTATTTGTATGCATACAGTACAGCCTCACGCACACACGCGCAACCTAGTTAAGAGCATGTTTATCGCTATCCCGCGGGAACTATGCAATTTTCCGGGATAAAAAGCTGCCTATGTTTTAATCTTGGGTACCAGCTATCTCCGTTAAAACAAAATTCCAAATCCGTCCAGTCGTTTTAGCGTGAAGAACGAACAAACCTACTCACTCAACATCGTCACAAACTTACGCATTTATAATATTAGTAGGATTGTTTAACTTTAAATGATAAAGTTCACCACCATGTGGCAACCCCATTGGGTTCGTTGACCGCCCTCGAATGCCGATAAACGAAAATCGCAGACATATTTGTTCTAAGAGAGCGCACTTACTAATTCGTTGGTTAAACATAGAACCGGGTGTCAGGGACCCAGGGTTTTAATTAAGCGAATGAAAACATTGTAAGCGTAGTGCACCTCGCACGTCAGTTTTGTTGTAAATAATTCAGTGGTTCGTGCATGCAAAGGTTTAGTGATGGAAAGAGCTGCAGTATAATCAATAACGTTGCAGGAGAGAGTAGTTTTGCAGCATGTATTTCGCTTTGAATAGTGAGACATTTTCTCAGTTTAGGTACACTACTAAAGCCACTGTTATTCTTTAATTATGTCTGCCCTTTCAGTTAAATCTAAAAACACATTACGGCTTATTTTTATCTGATTTGGCATAACGTTGACAGTTTTAAAGTCCCACTGAAATTAAAAAAAAAATTATTAGGTACTAACAGAATCTAACTTTATCCAACTTTATTAGTAGGTAAGTTAAGTTAGCAATCTATCTATGGTAACGTTACTGTACCGTTTTGGAGCCATACTAATGTCATAACACTCGCTGCACAAACAAACAAAATAATAATTAATTTACCCGCACTCATTAACAAACTACCACGCGCCAATATTCTTCATAGATAATTTCTAAAAAACGATAAGTTGTTATCGATAAGTGACGCATCGCACGAGTCGATCTTTCGCATAGATGATTTATGGCACCGCAGGCAGCGAGAATTTTTATCTACATCCATATCACTACTTCTCTACAATATGTTCAGGAACGATTAGCAGATGGCCTTTTTATGTGTGTCGGAAAAGTGTGTAATAAGTAAATACAAATAAATAATAAATCGCCGACATTTATTATAGACACATTTCTATTAGCGTTTAGTACCTATATGCCCTTAGAAGTGTATAGTCTGAAAGCCAAGCTGCTTAGAGTACAACACTAGCTGCAGTAGCAGAGGTCAGGCGACGAGCGTAGGCGACGCTGCAGCGGTCACGGTCGCACCGCCGAACACGGCACACGGTCGTGGGCGGCCGCTAAAATGGCGCCTAACTGTAAGATATTTTAATGGCGAAATAGGCTGTGAAGTAAGAATCAGGGGGCTTACCATAACGTCTTAATGCGATTCAATTCTGACTCAGTTCAGGTTTTAGCTGTCATTTTTAGTATGGATCTGACAGCGATTGAAAAAAAAAAAAAAAAAAAAGAATGAGAGCCAGAACTATTTTTTTAACAAAGTTGCAGTCTGTGAGTTTCAGGTACCATCGGCCGGTTTCAATCAAACCCATAAGAGTGAGTGAGACAACAAGACAGAACCGAAGCCCTTTATATACTATCGCACTGTACAAGTGTTGTATTTGAGAAATGGTTGTGTTACGGTATGCTGTGATTAATACGAAATGTAAAGTCATTATGAGAATTACGATAAATTGAAAGATGTCGGTTAATTAAATATGTAGTTTGAAAATTTGAACCAAAAATGTCTGTAAAGATTTTTTATTATTGTTCAAGATGAAATCACGCCTCTGACTTTGAGCATCGAAGCCGTCAAGCAATAAATGGAAACATTACTCAACATCATGTAAAATACTGAAAAATTATTACACTGATATAGATATGACTAGAGTCAAACCTGCACAAATTATCCGAAGGGAGGTTACTAATTTTGAAACTCAAGTATAAACTTGAATAATAAATGTACCTAATTATAATGTGTTTTGCCGGCAGCTAAAAATATCATCTTTTGCCGCCTACGCAGGCTCATATCGAAATGTTTCTGTAATTGCTAAGTGACATCCTACTTGACATTTACCTACGCAAGACAATAAAAACCGAAAAATCTCGAAAGGGCATTATCACCTTGTACGTATACATTTTTACTCGAGCCGGCTATAACAAGACGTCTTTTCCGGATGCACAGTAAATTGAATCGCGTGGTCTACGCAAGAGTAATTAGACGCCAAAATGGTGGCCTTGATCGTATGTTACTCCGTTAATACTTCCGTGATAGGTGACTATGTGTCCTGTTTAAATTCAGCAGCAAGCGCAGCCACAGTCAAGGTTTTATGCGCCCTCACTCTACAAGTAATCGATCGTAAACTATGAAATCATGAATTATTTTGTAATGTTTCTTTTGCTCAATAAAATTAGTATACTATTATTTTCCTACTATTTTGTAACTAGCTGTTGCCAGCGACTTCGTCTGCAAATAATTCGTTTATCGCTATCCCGCGGGAACTACGCAATTTTCCGAGATAAAAAGTAGCCTATGTGCTATTCCAGACTTTTCTCTACCTATGCGCCGAATTTCATCCAGATCCGTTGGGCCGTTTTGGCGTGATTGAGTAACAAACAAACATCCATCCATCCATCCATCCATACATCCATCCATCCATACTTTCGCATTTATAATATTAGTTAGAAGTTAGATATAGTTAGATTAGATTAGATGAATTATTTTGTAATGTTTCTTTTGCTCAATAAAATTAGTATTATTATTTTTCTGCTATTTTGTCTTAAGCTTTGGTTAATTAGTGGATCTAGCAGAACCAGCTCTGGGGCCTTGCCATGAAGTCTTAATTAGCGAGTCAATTCCGTTTCAGTTTAGGTTCGCTCGCTGTCAGATCCATACTGTAAATGACAGCTAAAACCAGCTAGCTTATTACATAACTCGCTCGCAATCGCCATCGTGTTCATTTTGACAGTTCTTGTATGAATGTGACAGCTAGCTGATTCCGATGCCAATTGCCAGCACATACATGAACTGTCAAAATGAAGACGATGGTGATCGCGAGCGAGTTACATAATAAGCATGCTGAACTGAGTCGGAATTAATCTCGCATCGCATCGCATCAATCTCGAACACATTTGCGTATAATTGTCTAATATGTACTACTAGCTGTTGCCCGCGATTCCGTCTGCGGAAAATTCCCGCGGGAACTTTGCGAGTTTCCGGGATAAAATGTAGCCTATGTTTTAATCTAGGGTACCGCTGACTTTTTTTCTGCTTATAGAGTGCCATAAACATTGGGCCAGTCCATTCGAAATATTATAAACGAGATGTGAACGTGTGTGTGTGTGATGTGGGATTAAAAACTCTTATTGGGCCAGTGTATGAACGTACCTATTTGTTGTCCTTTCGGGATTTTTTTTCATCGTTATATGTTGCCAGTAATTAAATTGCAATCTCAATTTTTTCTTCTATTTAAAATCGTTGCTTAGTCAGACGTCATACATACTTAGTACCTGAAGTAGTGTATAATTGGGGGACCTGGATCAAACGAGATCCAGGATCCCCCAATCATACGTTATATTGATTACTGATCATGAATCAATACATTAATATATGTCAATCGAATTATCTGTTGAGCATATAATTACAGTACAATCCGATAATCAAGTGCTAGTTCAATCAAAAACTACTTCAATTAAATTCTAGTTCTAATACACTCTGAGTCAGAACCGCCACAAACACCATCGATCACAAATACTAGTCTTGTTTTATTTATGAACTTTGAATAGTGAAATAAAATGCACTGATATTATATTAATAACAAATACTCCGCATATCCTTTGAAATCTGGATAGTCAATATTTCCTTCACTCCATGTTATGCCACAGTTTTTCCTCATGCACCGCACCTGTTTTCGTTCTTCATCTGTTAACTTAGAATACGGGTACGGTGATTATATTAAACTATTTTGCGCATAATTTTCTGCAGCGAAGGCAAATTCCTTTATTATAAAATTATTCTCCTTCACCTTGAAGCCTTGCACGTCGACTATGTAAGTATTTGAATTCATGATACTTTCTTCGCAAACAAGAAGCAGTTCTACACAATAACGGTGGGGGATACTACTGATTGAAGCCTAGCGTATTGTTTGTATAAATAAATAAAGCACTAGCTAAACAACCAAGCTTTAGCTTA
Organism: Pandemis heparana; assembly: GCA_963854515.1. Classification (NCBI taxonomy): domain Eukaryota; kingdom Metazoa; phylum Arthropoda; class Insecta; order Lepidoptera; family Tortricidae; genus Pandemis; species Pandemis heparana. The sequence goes on along the minus strand of OY978011.1, from coordinate 7,672,800 downwards.
CATTGTAAAACAGCGCTCCCCGTTTTCAATCACACAATGTTAATTACGTAAGTATTTGAATTCATATTAGTTTCTTCGAAAACAAGAAGCAGTTCTAGACTATGACGGTTGTGATACGACTGTTGAAGTCTAGCGTATTGTTCGTATAATAAACGATAATTATTATGCTCGAATTTCGCAGACGGTAATAAAATCAAATTATATCTTTAGGTTTATTCCTAACATTAGGAAGAAAGTAAACAAGGATTAAGTATTACATAATTTATTTATACAACATACATTTTTAAAGACACAAACATTATAATCAAATTGTTTATTATTATCCGCAGCGAATAAATAGAACACCATCATATCCTTCACAACACTACTATTTCTATACATAACATGCTCAGGTTTCTGTAACCACTCAGCGTAATGATTTAGAAACTTCCAATTAGATTGGTAGCAAGTCTATATAACATTTATCTATTTTAATTACTCGAGCTGCTACTCGTAATCCTGTGTAAAAGATTCGTGAACGTTTAGTTTTATAATAACTCTGAGTTATTAGCACACCAGAATAGTGCTCAGCGTTTAATATTTTGACATCATGACGACCATGAAGCTAACATTTATCAATGATAGCCTCGGCGATATCTCCTATGCTGATATTCATTTTGATTATATACTTATTATAAAGCTGTTACGTTGACAAATATTGGTATTACACAAATATATAATATGATTGTTAATTTATTTACATAAAAATATTATTATCTACACACCACTTATTTAAACAAGATACATTTTTAAAAGCACATGTTTTGGATACGGTTAATACAATTATAAATGTCGGAAGAAATCAAATATTTCTCACTAAGTGTTTTTAAATTAGGACAATTAAAGTCTTCTAAATTGTATACATTGTCACTTTCTATTATCTTCTACCACTTTTTCAGTACCTTTTGTATAAATACGCTTATTTTTACAAAAGTTAAATATCAAACTCTTATAATTGAAGTATGACACATAGCCCTCATACCGTAATATTCCTCTGTTTCTCTCTATCCATGAGGCTTGCAAGCGTTCTTTCTTAGTTAAATTATAAAATGGATAAGGCGGTTTAATCAACAACACAATGACACCTTTTTTGCAAATAATTGCTATTTCTTTAGGTATAAATGTATGAATCTGAATCTGAATCTGAATCTGATGGCATCAATCTATAGTAACAATTAAAACCCTGATCGATGATTAATACAGAAGCTTACCAGCATTTGGCAAACTTCGTCGTTGCTGCATGTAAAGAGTACAGAACCTGTACTCCCTCACGTTCGTAAGCAAGTACTGCTGATCTACAGGCTATTACGAAATTATTTTATTCATAATGTTAATCGTTCGAATTCATGTAACCAGCAGCTTAAGTCTTTTAACACAAAATATAGTATTGTATTTAAAAGCATACGAGATCCAGGACCCCTCCAATTATACATTATAATGATCACTGATCGTGAATCAATATATTTATACATGCCAATCGAATTATCTGTTGAGCATATAATTACAGTACAATCCGATAATCAAAAGCTAGTTCAATCAAAAACTACTTAACTTCAATTAAATTCTAGTTCTAATACACTCTGAGCCAGAACCGCCACAAACACCATCGATCACAAATACTAGTCTTGTTTTATTTATGAACTTTCAATATTGAAATAAAATGCTGCAATAATAATTAAAGCCATTTATTTAACTATTAATAAGATTGTTATATTCTATGTATAACTGTCTAATACGCTTAAATTTTTTAAAGCATACCTTTTTTTGTTTAATACATTTAATATACGGATTGCCGACATTATTAAACATTTTATGCAATTCTTCAAAATTAAATATAAGATCACAATCAGAAGAAATTAAGATGCGCCAATCATCATTCAAATTAGTATTCGTCATTCAATTTCTTTATTCGAGAGATCGTTCATACTAACAATCATCTATTCAAAACATGTATTCAACATTCAACTTCGTCGTTCGAAAGATCGCAGTACAGTATTTATAGAATACTTCGCCATTACAATAACGTATAACTATTATAGGAGTCCGCTGATAGAGACTCCTCAATTCTATTGATAATATTTCGCACAGTCTGGTAAGTATCATCCGTCAAGACGTTTTACCGAGTATTGAGCACACAATCCGACTTCGCACTTACAGATTTGATCACTGTGATCAAATTTATCAGCATCAAATATTTCTATTCTGATTATTTTAGTAGCGACACCCCGGTTTGGTTTTTTGATGTATGAGTAAAGCATAGAATTTCTGGTTTTCTTTTACGAGCTAATCCCATCATTCGTGGTTCGGCCGAATGTTCTCGCGGCTGACTCGATGGAATAAAATTGAAGAGATGATCTTCCGTATCGTGAAAACCCGAATAAGCAATAATATTAATGTGAGTTTTATGTATAAGAGAGTTTATGGTTCGATTAAGACGTAGAATACTTTTTATCTGGAAATTACATAGTTGGAGCCTTTAGTAATAATTATGACTAATATTTAATTGAGAAATGGAAATAATAATTATAGCTTATTCACTAGAAAAAGTTAAATTGTTTCACTTTACTTACCAACATTTTCAGTGATAGAGAACCGCTCGCTTAGAAAATAAGTTATGAATTATTTCAGTGAATTTTTTTATAATTTATATTAATCGGAATGCTGGTCGTCAGAGTTCAAAATCGCTAATTTATTTCAAAGAGAGCTAACATTCCTTATAAGAAAAAATAATTATGCTGCGTCGGCAGTAAGATAACGCCGACTGTGTTTACAACTATGCTGCAAAGATAATACTCGTCTGTCTGTACGACACATTAATGTTATTTTTTCCATACTTCTTGTGAGCCAGCAAACTCGCGAGTGAAGACTAGTTTTATGTAGTTTATTCTAATACGAAAAGATGGTAGCGGATATTGACCAATATGTATATGAAGCTAGAAGTTATTTTCCAGCATGCTATTAACGTTTATGTATACGATGCACAAATGAAAATTAGATAGTATTTTGTATACACACATGATTTGAACATTATTTAAAGCATAACTCAGAGTTCCTGTGACCCACGGTTTGGTTCCTGTTTCTGACTACCTCCTCCCCTCCGATACTCTTACCGAGTTCAGTACAGTTCTTGAGTATGAAATCATATAAGTATTCTTTAAAACTTTTTATTTTATACATAAGTTTCATGTAGAACCATACTCGGAACAATATTCGAATCCATGAATCAGTCAATCAATCCAACAATCAATCAATTAATCCGGGTCTGAGCCCGAATCGGTGATACCTCTTGAGACGCGCGAAAATAAAAAAAGCAAGCACGCAAGAAGCATCAAAACGTAAATGTTTAATTTAAATGATGTATAGTGTAACTTTAGAACTTAGCTCGATAGATTCCGAATAATATTCTATAAGTACTCACTTGTTATTGATCACATTGTTTTAAATGAAAAGTTTTCTAATAAATACTGAATGATTTCTATGCTGAAGGCGTATAATACAAACATGAAATCGGGTTGTATAAAAACCTACATCAATCCTATTTACCTACTTCAAAACCTATATCATCGGGTTCGAGTTCGAATTCACGACAGACCCATCCCTCAAAACCGGATCACATTACATAGACCTAAAAAATATATAAGAGCAGTGAGATTGAGAAGGTGTTACCGGTTAACAGATGGCATCAATCTATAGTAACAATTAAAACCCCGATCGATGATTAATAGAGACGTTTGCCAGCATTTGGCAAGCTTCGTCATTGCTGCATGTAAAGAGTACAGAATCTGTATGTGTATTATGAATATTATTAACTATGTACTTCCTACTACTATTATAAAGGCGAAAGTTTGTAAGTATGGATGTATGGATGTATGGATGTTTGTTACTCTTTCACGCCAGTACGGCTTAACGGATCTGGATGAAATTTGGAACAGAGATAAATTATGGTCTGGAATAACACATAGGCTACTTTTTATCCTGGAAAATTGCGTAGTTCCCGCGGGATAGTGATAAACGAATTCTTTGCAGACGAAGTCGCGGACATCAGCTAGTATTAAATAAAGCTATGCGTAAAGGTTATTACCCGCATTCGTTAGCAACTATCAACTATGTATGATTAGATCTTTAAAACTATGAAACGGATTTTGATGCTATTTCTTAATAGATAAGAGTCCTATTTTCAACAGATCTAACGCTTGCACAGTAGGCTGTTATGTTAAATGAGAAGATTACTACGCTTATAAAGCAGGAGTTACATAATTCTAGACATCATATATAATTTTCGATGACGATGGATCGAGGAACGTGTAAAACTTAAATGGGGATGTGTTATATTACAGACAAGAGCAATTGGAAACGAAAATAAGGTTTATGTGTGCATTATGCTCTCTATGATAAACCTGTCCATATTTATCATTCAGCACCGTCCAGCGCTGATCACGGGAGTGTATAACAAAGACAGACTATTAAACAGTGTAACGATGTCGTTTATATTTCCCATTAAGTGTTATATTAACAAGCGGTTAGATAGCTTGAAATTTAAAGACTTAAGAAAGTGTGAGGCTAACACTTATGGCAGACCGTGCCTCAATTACACCCAACTACGGAATAGGTATTGCGAGGAGCATCATCACCTGCTGAAATTAACCTGCGAGGCCTATCATTACATAGGCCGAGGGTATGAGGATATCTCGCAAAGTACTGTGGCATGGGTGGAGTTGAGTATGCGAAATGCATACGTTACTCGGTTCAACATCACCGCTGACTACGGACACAATCGATGGAAGGAGCATCTGACAGAGCTTGCTAGTCAGCAGCCGGAATATTCCGTATCGCATGAGGTTCTGGAAATGAGGAACTATTTCCTAGATGAAGTGTTTAAAGGCGATCCTGACCCGCAAGCTCGTGTATTTAGTGAATTAAACATTGACATTTGTGCTAGGATTAGGAACTATAGTATATCAGACTGGAGTGTAGACTATAATAACGAGCAACAAGCAGTTAATAGATATAATATTAATTTACACTATTTTAATACATGTATATTTAATCCGTTTAGTTCTATTACAAGATTTACACGACCAAAATCTTCTATCATATGATATGAAATGAAATGAAATATTTATTCGTAGTAAATGTTGTACAAAAAAAATTTAAAATAAAAAATAGAACCGCCTTCAATTCGCTACTTTAAAAATGTCAAATTAAAATTATTTTTCGGTAAGTGCTACCTAATTATTTATATGTTGAAGTCGGTGCCTCAGTCCGTCCCACTGTTATATTTATGTGTGATAAGCTTGGCAGAAGTGGAGCTAGTCTATCTGCCTATTATAGTACCTATAAGTATATTTTTTTAAGTTCTCAATCATAGTCATATAATTATAATTCATTCAAATTTGTGCTTTTAAATACGATACTATATTTTGTGTTAAAAGACTAAAGCTAGTGGTTACATGAATTCGGTAATGTAAAATGAACAAACAGCTCGCTGTTCATTTTAACGCAATCATGTTTCAATAATGTGGATTTAATAAGGTATAAAATATCACTTCGAATCCCGCATAGGAAAGTCTAGAGTGTAAGGCATTTGATTTCCTAGGAAGGTTTAAGCGATATGTAGCAATTCTGTTTCTAACTGTTGTGCCAATTATTTCAATATGTTTACAAGCGGTTTCCGATGAACAATTTGATTTGTGCAAATTTGTTCTTAAATGAAATCTGTATTTATTTATAGCCATCTCAATCTGACAATGATCACATCGCATAAAAACATTGCTGAATGAGTCGAGGTAAGTAGGCGGAGCTGTAAACAAAAATATGATTTTATTGATAGTATTTAGTCATAGATTTATCTAATACATAGTACAGCGTGGTAATGCTGCGAGGGTGAGGGGGCACCTTTGTGCTGGGTATGTCGCGGGATGGATTATTCGACAAATTGTTTTCTTTTTGTGTATTTTTTTTTTACATTGTTTTTGATACAATAAAATATTTTTTATTTTTGTCTTCTTTATTTTGCACAATAAAGAGTTTACATACATACATACATATTTTATACATAGTTAATAATAAAGGTATAAATTAATATTAACACTATGTTGGTAAACCCGCTCTATAATGCACTAATCATGAATAACATACCAATTTCGTGATCATTAAATACAATAAGAATAAAAAGAAAACATAAAAATAAAACATTAATAGTAGTTGCTAATAAATATCGGAGTACAAGTTCTATATTCCCTACGAGTCAATGTAATAAAGTCTGATAAGTGCTGCCAAGCTGTAGTATTATCATCCGTCTGAGTTTTTATATTAACTATGGCTTGTCGCCATCTATTAACAGGTAACATGTTTTGAATCTCGGAGCACTTGTAAACTTTTAGTTCAATAAAGTGCGAACCTGTTTTTGAATGATTCTCCTGTCGTGAAAACCCCTTGGCTAGTCTTCGCGTGATATAAGACCGTAATTTACTAGACGTGGGGATGATACTCGAGGATCGCTTCTCATCCTCGCTATCGCTTCCAAAAAGCTCCGTAGCAGTTGTGCGGTGTGGTTTCACAGCTACGGGATTAATTTTGACCTTCTTTTTTGAAGCACTTGAAGATGATTGTAGTGACTTTGCTTGGTTTTTCTTTTTTTCACTCGATTCAGTCGGTCTCGCAGCTTCATCTTCAGAGCTTGATGAAGAAACTACAGCTTTAGATGAATGTTTCAATCTGAAAAAATAAAAGTGATTGTTAAATTAAATCGAGCTAATAATATTTTTGCAGAGACTTAACTACACTAGCGGATATTCATTTAAAGGAATTAAAATATTGATTGGAACTGATTACATTTAAACGACATCATTCAATAATACAGAATAATCTTTAGTATCGACTCGAATCAAAAGATAAATTGAATACTTACGTTTTGCTATGCTTCCTCTTTCTTATCTCACGCGATTCGGTCTGCATTGTTGACTCGTCTTCCGATGGAAATAGTGTTTCGGCGTTGTTAGAGCGATACTTCGACCTGAAATAAATATTAAAACATTTTAACTATGGTATTTAAGTGGTCTATAATATTTGACCCTACTTATCGTTTTATAGTAAGTATTTAAATAAGGTAGAGGTATATTTAAAAAGCATCGTCATTCGTCTTGTTACATACAATTTACTAGCGCAAGCCTCCACGAAATTATAAAATTTTGCACTACTATAAGAATGACGCATAATAACACAACATCATTAAACTATTATTCTTTACCGCTATTCGAATGATCCATAATTTTATTGTTGATATTAATTTAAATTACTCTATTTAATAAACAGTATCATTTATATATTGAAACCTAGAATCGGTTAGCATAACTCTATCAAATTACAATATTTACACTACTATTCGAATGACGAATAATTTTATTGATAATATTAATTACTCCAATGTATAAAAAACAGCAACATTTAAATTATTAGACAACATAATTGAAGCTTCAAAGTAATTAACTCTTCTAGATTATCTATTCGAATAAATCAATAATAAATAAACATTCATCAGCTCAGAACCCACAACCTAGCTTCATAGGGTGGGTACTAACGAATCGACTATTCGATCGTAATGATGCTTACACAATTTAATAAGTACATTTGGTTAATAAGATAGACACTTACATTTTTTGATGATGATCCTTCAGCTTAGGAGATGAGGAGATGGTTGTAGACGAGATAAATGATGCACTAGATTCGCTAATCAACCGCTTAAGTACGCTCTAATCCTCATGAATATCTTCCCTATACGGAAAGTATTTACATGATTTTAAAATAGGTCTTACCATGTATCAGCAGTAACCCTTTTAAGCGGTGTAATCTTAAACTTCTGCGTTAACGCTTAGTCTTAAAGGGGAACGATGATTTTGCATAGTTTAATACTATTGTTTTGCTTGGCCAATACAGATTTACTAACTAATATTACTTCACGATTGGTTTTAGTTTGTAACCTATTGTACGAAATAAAATAAAAACGTTTATTAGTTTTCATATACGGGACCAACAAACAGACATACTTACTTACCTCCAAATTCAGTGTATGTGCATACAAATGCAAACATTGCAAAACATTGAGACTCATTTAGCATAGACATCTTTCATATATGGTTAGGACTCATATTAACGATCAAACGTTTTTACTAACCGATATTAAACCTTGTGGTTTCTTTTTCATACTTAAAAAATAATATAAATAACAAAAAATCGGGAACATTTAACGATTAGTATTCATGCAATACACTGGTAAGCAGTTCAGTAATGTCGGTGAGTGTTTATTTTATTATACTCGTTATTATTTAATAATAATCGATATCCATGCCGATGAGCGGACAGCTGAGTGGTTAGAGAATCAGGCTACAAAGATTGAGGTTCCAGGATTCGATCCCGTTGAGACAGATATTATGTATGAAAAATATGAAAGTTTGTTCTTGAGCTTTGGGTGTTTAATAAATATGTAAAGTGTTTAGTATTTAAGTAGGTATATATTGCAAGGCTCCGACGTCGTAGCCAGGTCTACTTCAACTTATTTTAAACTTCTAGGTTAATGCGTGAGTAAGCATGGGTTCTTGCGCTCTGATCCAACTTTATCTTTCTTATTACCAATAAAATATAATTTTAAGCTTTTATCCGTACATTCAAACTCATGAACTATCATCTAGCTACATCACTCAAGCCTTCGGAGACAGCTGTTCAGGTAATGTCCTAGAAACACTTTGTTTCTTTCAATTTTAAATCAAGTTCTAAATCCAAATTAAGTACAAATATTAGCATTACCTACCAGCGAATAGATTTGTATATACAAACTTTTGTATATAAAAACTCAAGTTATCACAATATCTATCTATATAAGTATGTTTATCCGTCAGCTAGTAGCTGTAACGTAAGCTTAGCTTACTTTAGGCCTAGGTTAATCGGCATCAATTGTCTCTGATATTTATTTATATAGTAATAATCCAATGCAAGCTTTATTGTAATACTCGATTTTTAATGTTAATATCGTTTAGTCATGAATTATTTTGTTATCGATAAATTACGATTAATTGTTATCAGACATCGATTTTACTGACAATTATTTGGTTCAAAAATTTTGAATGTCTTTTCTTTACAGGATACAGAAGATTTCTTTAATTTTGTACCAGCGGATCAGCGTGCTACGCATGGAGCGGAACAAAGATCTACCACTCACGATGCTGCTTCTCGCGAGAGAACCAGAAGCGAACTACCATATTCTTCATACATAAAAAGAACTGTAAAACATGCGACAAAAATAATTAAAATTGAAATTTATGACGCCAAGAACCCACCGAAATCTGAACATTCAATATGTACTTGTGAAGCAGAAATCTGCGCCCAATATGTTGTGAAGGGTATATTATTTGATGACGTATATAGCGCAACTAAAGATATCATAAGTAAAATTCAGGATGATATGGATTTGAGAATAACTAAAATGTGCTAGTTAAGTATAATAATGTACTACTATATTGTCTACTTATTAAAAATAAAGCAGTTAATGTAATATGATATGTTTTATTTATAATAATTCAGATGGTTAACTATAACGTTAATAATCTTATATAATTACGAGTCTGAACGCTGAATAAATAAATTTAGACTTCAATTTAGAATTACGTAATTAAATTACTATTCAAGAATCAAATGAAATAAATAAGTTTCTGCGTAAGACACGTAATATAACATAGTCAGCATAGTAACTGGTAAGCAAGGTAGGTCTGTTGCATAGTGGTGTGCAGCAGATTCTGCTCTAGGGTAGGCTGGATACTTTTCTGATGGAGCTTTCAGTCCAAATTGAATACCTAGTAGAATGGACAACGGTTATTTAGTCTCATGAAATATGCCTCACTGATGTTACACAATAATTATAACATATTACCTATTTAATATCTTACCCGTTTCGTGCTTCAAAAGCAGCTTATTGAATTATATTAAGCAATTTATCGTGAAACATATCGAAACCTTCCATTAAGTATTCTCTTCTTACAATAAATATATAAACAAAAAATTATTGATTAAATAAAAAAAATAACAAAATTGAATCCCTGTTTCATATTATAGCATCGCTAGTGAAAGATGACGGCTTAAAAACTCGGTCTCACCTGAGCCGTTGTTTATACTACGTCTCAATGATTCGTCAAACAACTCGCCATTATCACGAATGCACTAGCTTGCATTTTCTCTATTGCTAATAAAGAATTAATATCGTAAGTATTTGAATGATAAATATGATTGTATAAAAAAATGTTGACTTAATATATATGTTTGTTCCATAACCAAAGACATCAGAGTGTACCTATTAGAACTAAAATTTAATTGAAGTAGTTTTTGATTGAAGTAGTATTTGATTATCGGATTGTACTATAATTATATGCTCAACAGATAATTCGATTGACATGTATAAATATATTGATTCATGATCAGTAATCATTATAACATATAATTGGGGATCGATTTTAATTATAAATATCAGTGCATTTTATTTCACTATTCAAAGTTCGTAAATAAAGCAAGACTAGTATTTGTGATCGAGGGTGTTTGTGGCGGTTCTGGCTCAGAGTGTATTAGAACTAGAATTTAATTGAAGTAGTTTTTGATTGAACTAGCACTTGATTATCGGATTGTACTGTAATTATATGCTCAACAGATAATTCGATTGACATGTATTAATGTATTGATTCATGATCAGTAATCATTATAACGTATAATTGGGGGATCCTGGATCTCGTTTGATCCAGGTCCCCCAATTATACACTACTACCTGATTAATCATTTTACTATATTCGTTGACCACAGAACACGGTTTCTCGTGTTCTACTCCAAACATTTGGTAATGGTCATTATGTTGTTTCCAATCGTTTTGTTCGTTTCTCATGGCTAAACGGTTGGCAAATATCCTCTCATACTGAGAACTCTGATGCAAAATAACCCAATATGTCTTCCGTTGAACAATGGCGATAAGCAGGGGTACAATTACGTAAAGGCACGTCTTTAAAGTTCATGTGAATTCGTTTGAAAATTACTGTAAGGCATTTGTTTTCGACATAGTAACAACACGAGAATTTATGCACTGATAGTTCCTGCGTTAAATTGTAAAAGACAAAAGAAGGCTTACAAAACGGGAGTGAATTACAAATACATTAAAAGTATGTATTTTTTTAGACACACGACTTCGAAAGTCAGATATCGTGAAACATACTTACATACATACATAAATCACGTCTTTATCCCTTACGGAGTAAACAGAGCTTTAGGCAAAAAGACCTCAAGGCCGCGTATAGCGTCATTGTGGGCGTATAGTTAAAAAGGGGAATCAAAATAGTGATGGATTGCTAGCCGCCTATAACACGATTCCTAAGATCACCTTTTCCCTCAATGGGCTTTTACTAAGAGTATTGTGTTGTATTATGGTCACATTGATTTAGGTATCGTGGGCTTGTTGATTCAAGTGCATCGCAGTCGATCGCATCGACCATAACATCGATTTTGTAATGCAACAACGATTAACAGGAAACCAGGTGGGGTGAGGTATCCAAGGAAACCAAACTGACCAGTTCAATTCACCTCTTGCATTTCGTCGGTATAACAAATATCGATAGGAAATTCAAAAATAGTGCGAAAATACCGCCAAACCTCTTGTATGGTAAATATTCTATTGTTGAAAGGAACACTAAGAAAGAGCCGATCTACGTATCAAGCAAGGGTCAACACTGGTATTCGAAAATACATTAACAGTCAGTTCTTTACCTTATCCTACTTATATAGTATATAGTACTATTATAAAGGCGAAAGTTTGTAAGTATGGATGTATGGATGTATGGATGTTTGTTACTCAATCATGCCAGAACGGCCCAACGGATCTGGATGAAATTCGGCACATAGATAGAGAAAAGTCTGGAATAGCACATAGGCTATTTTTTATCCCGGAAAATTGCGTAGTTCCCGCGGGATAGCGAAAAACGAATTCTTTGCGGACGAAGTCGCTGGCAGCAGCTAGTACTCAAATAACGGAGAGCGAAATTGCGCTACCCGAGCAGGACTGCAACCGAGATCGTCAATTGTTTATTTCGTTGCTCGCCTTCATTGTAAGTACTCGATTCGAATGACCAAAGACCATTTATAGAACGTTCTCCCTTACCCAGGGACCCTCTCTCTTCTTCTTCTTCTTCAGCCTGTGATCACCCATTGTTGGGTATAGGCCTCTTCATGAGCACGCCAAGTAGTGCGGTCCCGTGCCATTCGCATCCAGCCGTTTCCTGCCATCTTTACGATGTCATCCACCCATCGAGAAGGCTGTCTCGCGACTCTGCGTCAGGACCCAGGGACCCTAAAAATGTATAAATACAATCCCCGTTACAATCAATCAGTACTAAACACTGTGGGAGCGGGCGGCGTGAGAACCGCAGCATTGTTTTGCGGGCAGATGAGCTCACACTTGATTGTTCGATCAATTCTACTGCCCCTGCACGGCCGTTTTAATGAAACTCTCTTTATAAATTATTTGAAAGTCGACTGCGTAACGTTTGGAGCGTTGCAGAGTCGATATTCAGCGTTTATACGGCGTTTTTACGTCGTTCTTGACGCCACAACGTCACGGCTGCTGCCCAGCACACACCGTGGTGACGTCACGAGGACGTCACGATTTAACCCCGGAGCGCGGCGATTTAGACTGCATCGTACATCCAAGGCGGCAACACGTGTGACATCTGACAAATCACTGTACATATCGAGTTTATAATTAAGAATTAAAGTTATTGTGATCCTGAGTTGTTCTTCTACGAACCTGATTCTTGGCCTGGAGAGAACTACTCCAAAGAGGAGTATCCTAACAGTCGTTATCCTCTCAGCAAATATATTTAAAAGAGACAATGCTCAGACACTGGTCTAGTTTGGTCTGGTAGGAGGATAATAACAACTGACCCGAGCGGTTGGAACGCTTGAATACGCTTGTACAAGTTGTACCTATAGTTGTAGGACTTCTTGGTTGAGTTGAGAGTCTTATAGCGAACAAAAATATAATATTTTTCTCCGTATACAGGACGTAGAACGTAGACAGGATTAAATATAGTCGACATGTATTTTATTTGGAACTCGTTACTGTTTGCATAATTTGCGTTTTATATGTAGATGATTTATTTATTTTTAGCAATTTTTGATATTATAATTAGAGATGCCGTTACCTACCATTTGGCTCAAAACGAGAGTATAGTCAAACGAAATGCTTTTGTGACAGTAGGTGACACAAACTAGATCACTCAAAAAACAAAAGAAGATAATCTTCATTAAAATAACCAACGAACGCAGACCGAATACACAAATCAAACTTCCAAACCTGACCCGATCCTAATCCAAATTCCAATTGTATCCACGAAGCTAACACAATTAAAATTCCTGCGTGCATTCATCATAATCAATATCAACAGGCCATTACGCATACCGCAATAGGCATCGGATTTGTAATGACATCCGTCTGTCATTCACAAGGAACATCCATGCAGTCTAATTTGCAAGGTTGCAGCTAGCACGAGCGCTCGCCACCTTGGATGCTAATAATTCCCAATGCTCTTCACGCATCATACCACTGTTTCCCACGTACTTTATTACCCAGTTATTTATCACTACTTGTAAAGCCGCGGCGTAAATGAATGCTTTATTTCAATGCGATCATGGGTGGTCTTTTAACGGCTTAAATCAAAGCGCGCACGCCTGAATTTACGAGATCGCCCATAAAATAAGTTCTAACATTGTACAAGTTACACAATCCGTACCAAAAGTGCACCGGGAAATGTTTCGATGTAACAAGTAATTGTGAACATGTTGGTGTTGGGTTATTAAATGCAACATTTAATCTTCTCTTAGTAGCGAAATTGACGAAAAAACGCAAGTCGTCTTGCCTAAAAAGGATTTGGGTAAATTTTCAAAATGGTTAAATTTGCAAAGAAATAAAAAAAAATTGGTTTATTTGACGCGTGGGACAACAACAGCACAAGCTATAAATAAACAATACAAAAAAAAAAAAAAAAAAAATAAGTAAAAATAACAATTAGATAACTAGTGTGTCGCTGTCCAACGGCAAAAAGGTAGCAGCTCAGCATAATGCTGCGAAACAAAAAAACAACTCTTCTTAAATCAACTGGAGGGTTAGTATCAAAACGCAAGTCGTCTACGGCAGCGTTTCCCTACCTTTTTCAGCCACGGACCCCTAGAAAATCAAGCACAGTTTTCACTGACCCCCTTAATAAAATAAACAGCAAAAAAAACGGATTAGGGAATTAATTTTAGTTATTACAGATACAAAATTACGAGACTTATTAGCATTTATGTATGGGCCAGAGATGACGCCGCGGACCCCCATACATATACCCGCGGACCCACAGGGGTCCGCGGACCACAGGTTGGGAAACACTGGTCTACGGCATCAACTGACCCAAAAACCATTTGGGCAAATTTGCAAATGTTTGAATTCATAAGCGGCCTATGAAGCAACTCGTCTAAAATCAACTGGACAGGGTTAGTCTCTTGTGGTTAAAAACGCAAAACCGTTTCACCGATCTCGAGAACTGCAATTTACTGCGATGAAAAGTATCCTAAATCCGTTGCCAGAGATCATCATCAGCTGCCCCACTGTCGGGAACAGAATAGCCTTGAGCTTGAGCCCACCGGGTCATGGTGTTTCTCTATATGCATCCTAATAAATAATAACCCCCTTATTCATAAACGCTCTATAGGCCTCTGCTAACTTAGTAATCGTTTGTCCTTATCTGTCACTTTGACATTTACCTTTCACAGATAAGGACAAACGATTACTAAGTTAGCAGAGGTCTATGGGGTATGGATATGCAGCCGTTTACGAGTTATTAAACCACCAACAAACCAACAAACTTCCATTATAATTAAGTGCCGGTCTGGGAGCTGGGAGCAAAGAAAAAACATGGAATGCACCAGTTGCTTCTCTTCCCGCGCAGATGGTAAAAGCCCATCGAGGGAATGGGCGAAAATCTTAGAAATCATGTTATAGGCGATGCGGCTAGCAACCCACCTACCTACATATTTTGATTCCCCTTTCCACCTATAGGTACTTACGCCTACAATCATGCTAAATGTGGCCTTCAGGTCTTGTTGTGTGTATGTATGTAATATTAAGTAAACAAAATAGGTAGATTTTGTTGCAAGGTACAGATATTCGATAATAGTTTGACCGGCTGAGCGCCTCAGATAATTTCATATGGAGTGGAGATATGATTATCCAGAGTAATGTGACAACATGTTCGCTTTATGGCGATAAGTCCTTGTCGTAAAAGTAAAATACTGTATGAAAACGCCCTAAAATGAGAATAAAGAAGAGAATATGTGAGTGAATCCCGAAATAACGACCGGGAATGAAATTACTTGTAAATATACTGAAAATAACGAAAACAACTTGTTGAACCATGAGTGTCAATGGCTTTATTTTGTTCCATTAGAAAATACAAACGTACATGAATTAGCCAAACTACTGAGGTAATTCCTACACTCGTACTGCCCAAGGTCAAGCAGGTAACTAAACTATTCGTTTGATACGACAATAAATGTTGCACCTATTAAACATTGCGTGGACGAAAATCACTTTTTTTAACAAAAAGAAAAAACTATCGCAAAAAACTAGTGCTAGTATTGACGAATATTTAATGTGTTGGATTGATAACCCGTATTAGATACATCTACATTGATTGATTCCCTTGTGAGAAAGGTTTCTCTGTCTTGTAACACTAGTAAAACTCGTGAGACTCAACTGCGCAAATCGACCGGCACACATTCAACGTCAGTGTTAGGTATATTTCCTTATCTCATACCAAAACAAATATTTATTTCAGTTGCCTATTACGAATGTGTCCTTGTTGGACCGCAAGTGGTGGCCACAGCGATAACACACGATAGATTGATATTGCTCACGTGTGCACGTGCTCACCCTATTATATTATATTGATAACAATGAAATTTATCAAATAATCGATGCACAATAAGGTTGACCGCAAGCTCAGTGCGGCGTAATTGTGTTTGTAAATAACCGAAGTGAAGACGCTTTATAGACCGACCGCTTAACTGAGTCTTCGCCCGCGTGACACAGGGGCGCGGGGTATGCGACAAAGGGGGCCGAGAGAGGTGCGGGCGGTAGGCGCACTACCCGCCCGCACCGCTCTGAATTCCCTTAAGATCAGCTTAAGGAATAAAAAAAACACCGGGTAGGACTCCGGGAGTGCCGGCAGAAGTGAAAACTACACACAGGCACACTCGCGCAAAAAGAAAGAAAAGAAAAAGAAAAAAAACTTTTTCTACACGAGTTTTGAACTGCGGTCACTTGAGAGAACGCACTGTTATTCCACACTTTATACCACTAGGCCAAACGCACATACGTAAAACGACGAAAGCAACGTAGTTACGTAGCTTCATTCGTATTTCAAAATAAGCTCTCAGAAGATCCTGTAGGCTTATTGTCTAACTCGCTCGCAATCGCCATCGCGTTCATTTTGACAGTTCATGTACCTAAGTAAGTAAGTAAGAAAATGCTTTATTGTACAAATATAACGAAACAGACACAAATCACAAAAAAATACATTAGATATTATGCACAAAGGCGAACTATGTATGTATGGTCATGTATGGGCTGACAATTGGCATCGGAATCAGCTAGCTGTCACATCCATACAAGAACTGTCAAAATGAACACGATGGCGATTGCGAGCGAGTTAGACAATAAGCCTACTGATATCATGGTACTTAAATTCTCCCTCCGTCTTACGCCTGACGCGAGTTTAACATTTTTTACCCATCCCAAAAAATGCCCAACGCCTCTTAAGAAGTTTTCACTTCAAAAATTTACTTAAATATAATTACTTCCTCAATGTACAAATTGCTAACGGAGTAGCAAGGATAATGTCTTTTTTTAATTCATGCAGACTTTTTAAGACATTGGTTATACGAGTACACTGATAAAATTACGTCACTTGGTCTAGTTATTTACCTACGCCTATAAGGATGCGCTCGGAAAATAGGTCAGGGATCGAAGAAGGGCAGGTCAACGCTATATTTGTATTTATCTTCGCATTTCTAACCTATGAACCGAGCCATTTCAAGATTAACCAATAAACTACGGTAATACATTAGCGTAATTACGAGTACCTACATAAAACCCTGTAAGGTATCATTTACCTTAGCTACGCTTGTTTCGTAACCTCTGTAGAAACTGTTACGTAATCTTGAATTTAACAAACCACCCCTTACTTGGTCGTGTTTAAGTCATCATTATCATCATCATCTCCAGCCTATATACGTCCCACTGCTGGGCACAGGCCCCCTCAAAGAAAGAGATAGTGCGGATTGGAAACTTCACACACACCATTGAGCTGCTTCGTGTTTAAGTACATACACGGAATTCCATAACGAATGTATTGATAATTTACACCCTTGAGGTATTTGCTAGTTTGAAAATTACTACGACTCCTTTTGCATACGTATATGTATCCCGATTCCGTAAAATTTTCGGGATAAAACGTAACCTGTTGTATTCTAGAGACCCAACTGTCTACACACAAAATTTCTTCTTAATCCGGTCAACCCCTTAGCGTAAAAGAGTAAGACGAAAAGGCATCCATCTCCAGCCTATATACGTCCCACTGCTGGGCACAGGCCTCCTCTCAGAATGAGAGGGCATACGAACTTTCAAATATATAATACTAGCTGTTGCCAGCGACTTCGTCTGCAAAGAATTCGTTTATCCCGCGGGAACTACGCAATTTTCCGGTATAAAAAGTAGCCTATGTGCTATTCTAGACTTTTCTCTATCTATGTGCCGAATTTCATCCAGATCCATTGGGCCGTTCTGGCGTGATTGAGTAACAAACGAACATCCATCCATCCATCCATCCATTCTTACTTTCGCATTTATAATATTAGTTAGATTAGTGGGATATTCGTCGATTTTGATGAAGATGCTGCAATTGAAACGCTTCGCGACCTTACTCACTATATTTAGTAGATGACACAGTCAATGTCCCATTTCAAGATCGTAACGGAACGCTAACAATCATCTCGTAATCTATCTAGGTCAACTCGAGTAGCGCCGACTAAGTAAAGGCAAACAATTTGAGATATTGCATAAAACAAATTGGATTAAAACAGATCATTTAATTCAATGTAATCGTCCACTTGGCAATATTCGCCTTTAAGAGATCGCCGTGACCTATTGATGTTCTTATATAGTGAACTGAATTAGGGTTAAACAACTAAACGGTAGAGCGCGCACCATCTGCCGAGATTTATGGTCACTATTCTTGATAAAGATGTAATGTCAGTAGAATAAATGTAGAAGATCTGAATTTTTGTAAAGTGGGCGGGTCGATTAAGTAGGATGCATTATTTATTGTGAGTAGCGGTAAGCGTTTTAGCTGAAAAAAAACTTGGCGAAGCAAAATTCTGCTTCGATATTTTGACACGTTGTTTAGAAAAGTGAAGTGAGTTTAGGGAATTTTTAATTTATAACATTTCTGCATGATATGGTTTTTCACTAATATAGACACGGAAAGACTTCAAATTTAATAAAGATTGTATTGCAGCTACAGGCAGGATATAAGTTTTTAATCGTACTTTCAGTCGAGTTTTCGTTTTCAGTCGAGTGACGATTTGCGCAAGGTAGCTGTCATGTTTTAGGGGAGGTATATGTCCAGCAGTGTACTGCTATAGGCTGATGATAATGATAATTCGTTGTCCAAAAGTCACATCGTTAGTGTTATCAACTTCCAATTTTAAAGTAATATCTCTGAATTAGTTAGTGGTTGGTTCGCATGCTAAACAGTTGAGCTCGGTGTACTAAGTGGAATTTATTTGTATGTTTAATGTGACAGTAGAGTAAACACACATAATTTCGCACAGGCTTGGCTATCTTGCGCGTGAGTAGCGGAGTAGCAAGGTAAATATTTTTGTTCATTAATATCTCTGGGTATGGCAGTAAATTTAATAATGCAGCCTTATAACGAGAGCACGCTCACCGCAGTGGCGCAAGCGCCGTTCGGCGATGCTCGATTAATTGCTGCTCCTTTTTCATAGAGCCACCTCTTAACTAAATTTCTACAGACTTGGGAAATACTAGGGTATTGTGACACGATTCCGCGTTATGAAAGTCGCTTAGTTATTTCACTTGTTTCATTTGTTTACTTTATAGTTGATTGGTTGGAAATTACGTTGCAACCAAGAATAGAAAGTTATTGAAGTGCCTTCCATAATTTTATGACAATATACAAATATCTGCGGCCATGTTCAAATGCCAGTAACTGATACTTGAGAATAGAAAAATGATAGGTTTATATGTTCACCAAACTAAAGATAGTGACTAATATTTAAACCTTCAAGTCGTACACTTGGGGCATAGCATCGTCTACGGATTGAAAATTCTTCTATTTGCAATAATCCCAATCCTAATCCTAATGGTACTAAACTTATACGGGCATATCAGCGGCAGTGATCACTTAATATCAGGTGAACCGCATACCCGTTTGTCAGCTTTAATATATAAAACTGAACTATGTAGCTGCACCGAGAAAAGTCCAGCTATAGAGAACTGGAAACTAAATGATTGTTCAAAGACTATTCTGATATATTTTTCCATAAAATTTTAGGTAAATACTATAGACGTGTAAGTAAGTAAGACAACACAAATAGTCAAAAAATATAACACAATATAAGAATAAGAGAAAGCAAAGATCAGAAGTGATGAGTAGATGACAGGAGCATTAAACTAGAGAACACCGAAGACAGTCCCATGTCAAACTCTCGACTGCAGCGAGACCCCTACCAAATGTCGCCACGGAAAAGCATCAAGGAAGCTTATTGTAAAAGAGGTTTAAGACAATAGAGGTCGCGACATCGCTCGGTCATAACTCAGTACTAACTCATAATAAACATTACATAAGCAGCAATAAGTCCGTGACGGTACGAGTGGTGCTTTTGGTCGACACGAATTCGATGTAACCAACAGCTGTGGAGTTCCGCGTGACAACAATAGTAATTATAATAACAGGTTTAATTTCTGATTCCCCTTAAATGTATAAAAATCAGTAAACCCGGGTGCAGCTGATCTCGCAAAGGGCGTTCCCCTCCGTTACTTGTGCTTGTGATTTGCGGTGCAAGGCATGAGAAAACCGCTGATTGTGATCGTTACATTGATACTCATATTTCTTCCTGTACCAACTTGGTTAAAACAGGGACTAATATATGGCTCTTGCTTCAGCGATGCCAATTTAACATAATAATGTTATATAAAATTAGGAATAAGTGCATAATGAGAAACATTTCTGCTTAAAGAGACGTAATACACGTAGGTAAACACATAATTGCATTCTGGTTTCCCAGAACTCAAGCTATTAAAACAGGAGGTACCAACCTCCTAAAGCAAAATGCATGTATTGTATACATAGGTGTCTGGCAAAGGTAGAAGTGAAAATGACGGATAATAACAAACAATTGTTGAGTTAACAAGTTAACTAGTGTTTATGAATCACAGAGTTCGACTGTATTGCAATTTAAAAAAAAAACTAGTTTTTAGTGGTCATCATGTATGGAATGGAACTGTCAAACTTAAACCAGAAGTCTTGTTGTAGGTATACATAACGCATTCGAAATCATTATCGTTTTGACGATTAATTTATGTCAATTAAGAATGAGAGTAGAAGGAAATCTATACAATAAGGAATGCGCATGGCCCTTAGCGACGTGAACCATTTAATTTGCTACTTAGTGGCCGTGGATAGCGTTCTCTACTTTTGGCTTCCCGCGCGTCGCTCGCACCGCGCACCACGCCACTCTTGCGACGTAACAATTACATAAAAATGGCGTTCACATCGGTCCGTTCTTCGGCCGTGTTTCCTAGCCGATCGTGTAAACTTTCACGAAATCAAACAAAGAAATAGCGAGGCGGCTCATTTGCATCTTTCCCATGCGGACAAAAAAATTGACCCGATCCGTTTGGCAAGAATGATGCGTCGAGAAACATAGTCACGGTCCGCCAGCCGCATGTGACCAACAAATTGTTGATACTATGCAGCGGGGCCTGAGGTTAACTACGGAGTTTGTTGTAGCCTGGGAAAGAGGTGAAAGGCGCGTGGGGTGAGATGGGGGGGTAAGTATGTTTAGATAGATTTTGTTTTTTTAAGCAGGATTTGTTCGCAAAAATGTGGTAATGGGCAGGTAACATCATTCGTAGAACAAATAACCGTTGGGGAAGGAAGTTTCTCGAGTAATGATCACGTACCGGAAGATGCAGCGTAGGAAGATATCCTACAAGATGAACTGATGATGAAGGTCGCGGGAGTTTGCTGGATATGGGCCGCGCAGGGCCGGTCTTTATAGCACTCTTTTGGGGGAGGCCTATACTCAGCAGTGAACGTCTTTTGGCTGATGATAATGATGATGAAGAGACCTTAGTTATTTCGAGGTGCTCCAGTACCGCACTCTATTATTGGAAGAACTAACAATTTGGACGACAGCGCAAGAGTCCCGAGAGTCTGTGGTTCATGGCGATCTATGGGGACGGGAGAGAGGCGGTGTTAAACGGTGGTGATTAATATCTGATGATGATCATTAAATAGATCGTGCTTGAAAATAATCTCCTTGTACTGAATTTAAGGAAGGAATGTGATTTATGAACGCACCAGATGAAATGCGTCTGTATTACTACAATCTAGTAAAAAGGCCCATTGGAAAAGTCGAGTTCAATATCCGGAGCATCTTTAATTAGCATAAAAAATGCAATAAGTGAACGTGAAGTGACAGTTGATAAATACAAGTGTCGTAATGAAGAAAACAATGGCTGTGGTACTTTCTATTCGCGCGTGCCTCCCCCACTTTCTTACTCCCTTCCCCCCAATAGTGGTAAATAACGCTCACGGGAGAAAGCCTTTGACCTCTAGGGCTTGTTGGTAAGTATTTGTAGCACTTTTGCATGTCCAAGCTGTAAATTGAACGACGGACTATTTATAGCAGAGCTGACATTTACCCGATGCCACGTGTGGACTTGCTTAAGTGACCATTAATTCCTTTTTGAATTTTGAAACTCAGCGAGTCACGAAGCTTTCGCAAACTGAATGATTTCGATGCCAACGTATTTGTGACATTACACGTTTAAAAAAATATTCGATGCGCGGGCGTATCGTAACATATTTGAACGTCGAACATTAAGTAACTGGCAGTTTTTTGATTAGTACCTACTTACGTCAAGAATCCTTCTACTACTTTAAGGGCCTCTTTCACCACTCCTTAACTGTTTGTTATCTATGATGACGTCTCTGTCTGTTTCGTAGTAATGAATAAAGACGGAATCATAGATAGGTAACTGACAGTTAAGGAGTGCGGTGAAACAGGACCTAAGGTTAATAAATGGATAAATGGCCGGTATTTCTGGTTACCAAAACAATCGCCGATCACTCACTAACAGAACACCACCGTTCCAAATTCAAACGTAATTCGTTTACTGCCTCATTCCAAAACAATTGCCGACCGATTATCTAACGGCCATTTGCACCAAAAAAAAATGTAGCTTCAGTGAATGCGATTTACCTGTCAAAGTGTACCCAACTGGCAGGCTTGAACTAGATTTTTTTGTCCAAAAAGCCTTAAAATTATAGATGTTTTAGTATGAAAAACCTTTGTAATGTTGGACTAATATAGTTAGAGAAACAGGCCCCTAGTTCAGTCTAGTTCGGTCCCTACCGAGGTCGGTCGCGATCCCGTTGGGCGTCGGGTCGGACTAACGGACAACTAATGAGGACGGAGCGAGCTATGCAGATGTCGAACGGAACGGTAAGTAAAGGTTGAACCACACCGCTCTTCTGTTAACTCTCGATCTTGTAAATATCAGGTTTAAAAAAAATGCTCAAGACTTTAGCGATGTAGTATGTGGCAACACAATTTTAATGGTGGGCTGAGAAACGGACGAAAGAGTTACTTAATTTTTTACAAGATTATGTTGCCATGTTCAAGCGTTTGAAGTCAAAATGTATAAGTTTACTTTTGATAATTAGATGACAATGCAAATAAAAACGAAAGCCTATAAAAAAACAAGCTTTAAAAACGCTACAAAAACATTATTTTTGCTGGGTCATTTATTCCAATACTTAAATAATTATAATGCTCTCAATATTAAGATCATTAAAGTTAATAATATTGCTACCAATGTTATAATTACACACGGGTAATTAAAATATTTATTAACTTTTACCTGTGCTTTTACTCTTAAGACCAACTAAGCGCCTTGTAAAACACCTAATTATTTTTTAACGTCGAACTGCACGAGTTAACAGCCTCTTTAACATGCAAATGGCGAAGGGTGCGCAAGCGCCGACCGTCGCGAATCGATGACGTTTTGCAACCAACCGGCCAAGCACGCAGTGTTGCCAACCAACTTTTGCAAAAAGCCGCTAGCATATTTAAAATATGTCGTTAGAATGTAGAACATATCTTACAAAAGACGCTAAATGTAACCGTACTGATACTGACGCGACAGGGCGATCGCGGGGAAGTGTGCGGGGAAGCAGGCGGGCGCCGCATTCCAGCGAGGTGCAACTTAGCTCGGTCAATTGTACGTTCTGTCGAGGGCATAAGCTAGCCATACACGTACGGATTTGTCCGTCGATCTGCCTGACAGATGTGTCTGGCGGACACATTCGTCAATGTGTGGCGAGAAATAGACACAGATTTGTCCGCCAGACGTGAATGGCTAGCTATCTCAGCACTTCTAGCACGACAACACACAATAGTTGCGTCGCGCGCGAGATAGATTGCTCGTCTTGTTCTTACTGTTCGTTCTAGAAAGAGACGGGTAATCTATCTCGCGCGCGACGCGACTCTTGTGCGCTGTCGTGCTAGCCGGGCTGGGATGGCCAAACTTTTGAAGCATGCTGTCTATTCTCCGTTCCAATCCATTTAAACGCCTTGATAAACAAAACAATTTCATCTAAATCCCCATGCAATCACCCATTGTATGCATTCAGCATCACATCCACTTTAATGCTGAAGGATAATACTTACAGTACCCGGCCTTAAAGATTGCACTTCGGTCTTTGGACAGAGACAGTTGGCGTCAAGTACTCGTAAGTTAGAGAGAGACAGCGCTCTACGAAGCCGAAATTGAAGACCGATTTACAACCGGGTATTGTATATATCTAACGACGTTTTATAAATACATGATCATTATATTTAAATTATACATGAACTTGGCCGCAGCTATAATTATAAGAAGAAAACCCGCGGCTGCAGTATTGTATCAGATAGCTATCGTTTTACTGATCAGGAGGACTCTGGAGCGTTTATTGTGAAAGGTTGTGCTGCAGGTTCAGCTTATGGTTTACCTACAGCGTGCTAGGCCCATGTCGGAGCGACTGTCTGATTGCGTAAACGGGCCTTATCGCTTTCAATTGACAGCTGGTATCACACGCTACATGGCATGAGAATATTGAGAATAGACATTCGTTTGTTTGTTGAGGAGCAGTTTTACTACTGGGATGGGAGTTATTTCCTTTTTTTGTTGCGAATGTAGAATGATACTGTAATTCTAACGTATTATCGTTTCATAGATAGGGTAATAATGAGCTGTTGTATGTTTTCTATTCATTAGAGATACATCGTAAATCTCATATCTTTATAGCGTAGTACAGTGAGTTGATAATGGCATAATTACAAACCCGACTAATTAACACGTTATGTTCCATACAGATATTACTATCTGTATCTATTTTGCATTTCTCTTTTTGGGTATTTCTTACTCACAATCGTTTGCCCTGTCGATTCTCATCTCATCATTCTCATCGAATAGTCCCGGATTTAAGTAAGTACTTATGGATTTTTTTCCTGTGCGTCACGTTCCATACATATAAAATAACGACAAACAAAAAAGTGACGAACTGGAATGGCAGTTTTGGAACACATTTTTCTTATTGTAAGTATAAGGATCGATAGGGTAAACGATCCTGAGTAAGAAAAACCCAAAATAGTTTAATACTGAACAATATGATCATGTTGACTCTTTTTTTAAAAACGCTCAAATAACGAAATTTTTACTTACAATTGATAATTTTACCCGTCAAAATTGTGTGACGCTTTCATTAGCCATTGCACATTGATGTTAATTCTACACTTATGACTGAATGAGACGATGACGATAGCGATCATTGCACACGTTACGTAATAAGGGACGCCAAATACTCCGAAGTTAGAAATTCTAAGTTCGTTTCGTGCTATTCCGCACACACATTAGTGTCATAATAGGAGAGGGAGAGGGACAGTAAGACATAAACTTCGTGTTTCGAATATTTGAGTAGCCCCTCAATGTTTCGTTTGTCGTGACCGTATTTCAGTGGACCGAGTTTATGATCGACTAGCTGTTGGCAGCGACTTCGTCCGCAATGAATTCATTTATCGCTATCCCGCGGGAACTACGCAATTTTCCGGAATAAAAAGTAGCCTATGTGCTATTCCAGACTTTTCTCTATCTATGTGCCGAATTTCATCCAGATCCGTTGGGCCGTTCTGGCGTGATTGAGTAACAAACAAACATCCATCCATCCATCCATACTTTCGCATTTATAATATTAGTTAGATTGCAATGTACCTAATTCTCAGAGTACTAAGCTAGTTAAGGTTTGTAGTTCGGCTGTTTTCGTGGTTACTTCGTTTTTTACCGTCATTTGCCCTTTGACGAAGTATGAAGAGGTATGACAGGATCGTAGCAAGTGGAACAAAGTAGTCTCTGCCTACCCCTGTGGGAAAGAGGCGTGACGGTATGTATGTATGTATGCCCTTTGACGGACGCTATCCACTGAAGTGGAATTTAATACAGTTAAATAACAATAATTATTTAATTTACGAAACAATTCGAAGATTAGCTGCATAGATTAAAAAGGTTCTTTGCCTGTAATTTATAGATTCGGGGGTCGAAAACACTTTCAAAATAAATGAAAAGAGAGTCATTCTTCATTAAGTAGGATATCACATAAGTTATGTATTTACGTATACCATTTTCTTTCTTACATGTCCTATTTGGTAAACAAAATTCTAACCTCCAAACGTCTCATTTTTGTTATTTTTTAACTATTTCGTCGTAAATAAAGGAACTGGAAATAAAATATCAGCAAAATGATGTACAAAATATTACCTTAGGTTTATTTGATAACATAATACACCTTATTCTTTACAAAAAATTGCATATTGAGGTTAGAATTTTGTTTACCAAATAGGACAGGTATGAATGAAAATGTATGTATGTATGTATGCCTTATCGCTTTCAATTGACAGCTGGTATGGTATCACACGCTACATGGCATGAGAATATTGAGAATAGACATTCGTTTGTTTGTTGAGGAGCAGTTTTACTACTGGGATGGGAGTTATTTCCTTTTTTTGTTGCGAATGTAGCCTGATACTGTAATTCTAACGTATTATCGTTTCATAGATAGGGTAATAATGAGCTTTTGTATGTTTTCTATTCATTAGAGATACATCGTAAATCTCATATCTTTATAGCGTAGTACAGTAAGTTGATAATGGCATAATTACAAAGCTTACTACCTAATTAAAAATTGCATATTGAGGTTAGAATTTTGTTTACCAAATAGGACAGGTAATGAAAATGGTATAGGTATAACATTTTGTTTTTTTTTTGTTATCCGGAAACATGGGAATCTTAAACAAAGTGCCACAATGAACGGTAGCTGGCCTCCTACGACATCAAAGTAAGTGATCTGTCAATTTCATAAGGTTATGTTAAGAGTACTTTTAACGAACACTGCAATGAAACAATGTCCAATAATAATGTGCAATAAACTGCTCTAAAAGCATCTATAAAGCAGTGTTTGAGGCTTCAATAGATTATAAACAAGACAATAAGATTAACCGGCACCAATGCTTGATAGATTTGCAATAAGTCTGTTTAGACCCGTAGGGTTGTCAAAAAATTTAGAAAGAAAGAAAGAAAGAAAAAGTTTATTTATGACAATCACAGTAATTAAAAAACAAAAACATATTAAAAGCTACATAAAATTGACATAAAATGGCCCCAACTCAGCATTTGCTGGCCTTACGGCCAACGCTGGTCTTCCGTTGGGGCCATCGGGTAACAAACATATTAAAAGAAAGAATAGTATACAAACAATACGATAATAAAAACAAAAACATATATAATACAATATAAACAAATCTAACTAATATTATAAATGAGAAAGTATGGATGGATGGATGGATGTATGGATGGATGTATGTTTGTTTGTTACTCAATCACGCCAGAACGGCCCAACGGATCTGGATGAAATTCGGCACATAGATAGAGAAAAGTCTGGAATAGCACATAGGCTACTTTTTATCCCGGAAAAATGCGTAGTTCCCGCGGGATAGCGATAAACGAATTCTTTGCAGACGAAGTCGCTGGCAACAGCTAGTAAGGAATAAACATTAATACATATAATTTGATTTACATCCTTTTTTGAAGTGAAAACTTCTTTAGCGGCGTTGGGCATTTTTTGGGATGGGTAAAGAATGTTAAACTCGCGTCAGACGTAAGGCGGACGGAGAATTTAAGTACCAAGATATCAGGATACTATAAAAGAGCTTATTTTGAAATTCGAATGGAGCTAGTAGAATTTGATTTTTGAAGTGTACGTTGATTTCGTCGCTTTAACTTATATGCGTTTGGCCTAGTGGTATAAGTATAAGGTGTAGAATAACAGTGTATTCTCTCAGGTGACCGCAGTTCAAATCCCGTGTATTTTTTCTTTTTTTTTTTTTGCATGTGTGTAATTTTCACTTCTGCCGGCACTCCCGGAGTGCTACCCGGTGTTTTTTTTAATCCTACATTTTCTGTTTCCACTATTTTCAATTTTAAGCAAAACAACAACGGTGTCACAAATCAAATTAATTTACTCGCTAATCCTGCCGGCAAGTAGCAGTGCTTGCGCTGCTGTGTTCCGACGTGGAGAATAATACAGCCAGTGAAGTTACTGGCACATGAGATCATCTTGGCCGTCCAGGCTGGCTACGCATCTGCAATGCTCTAATGTTGTGGGCGCCCATGGATGGTGGTGCTCACTTACCTTCAGGTGACCCGCTTGCTCATTAGCCTTCTTTGTCGTATAAAAAAACCGCTGTAGAACCACAAAATAAGTAATAGCACTATAACGTAGAACAAGCAACCCTAACACAAGAGTATATCGGAACGATTGGAATGCTTTCAACAACTAATAGGCGAGTTGCTATGTTGCTAGTTTACTGTCTGCCAGTGAACTTGACTTCATCTCTACAATAATAGTCTACCCACAAACCACTTGTGTTGTGACGCGACTTTTTGTATTTATTATAGGTCAGGTTATGTCAGGTTATATATTATTTAATTTATCTAACTAATATTATAAATGCGTAAGTATGGATGGATGGATGGATGGTTGGATGGATGTTTGTTTGTTACTCAATCACGCCAGAACGGCACAACGGATCTAGATGAAATTTGGCACATAGATAGAGAAAAGTCTGGAATAGCACATAGGCTACTTTTTATCCAGGAAAATTGCGTATTTCTCGCGGGATAGCGATAAACGAATTCTTTGCAGACGAAGTCGTTGGCAACAGCTAGTTTAAGATAAATTTTTAAGTGCAGCATTCTGTCCCTTCTGAATGGACGACGTCTCTTTTATTTACTAGCAACGTGATGATAAACATTGTCTTTCACGGGCGGTACGGGAATTACGAACCTCGACTCAAAAAGCCCTCAGCCTTCGACTTCGGGCTTCTACTAGAGCCTCGGTCGTAATTCCTTACTTACCGCCCTTAATACACAATGTACTATTGCTATCTTAGTTTTCGCCAGCAAACTTAATGCTTTTGTTTTCCGTACTTGAAGTAAAATTCAATAAGTGGCAGCTTCATTCACAAACAGTAGGTACGAGTAACTATCGTTAAATATGAGAATAAAGTACCGTTTGCGCCCAAATAAACTTTAAAAGAATGCGTTACATTACACATGAGTCAATAACCATCGGACAAGTGAACTTGTTTCGCTGTTTCGAAGTCGTATTGTTGTGCAACCGGCCCGATTAGATTACCTTCTGCAGAGACGTTTCATAAAGCGATTGTTCCTTTCATTTTGCTGAGGCCGAGGCGATTGGGAGCTTACCTTTGACTGTAGTGTTGTTAGTCCAAATGCAATTGCGCAGAGACTGTAATGACGGTACCTACTTTTTATCGGGTATAATATGTACCGATACCGATTTAAATTACGATGTATCGATATCGATGTATCATTTCGGTACATTATTATCGATACTTTAACTGATTTTTGATTTCACTATTGTTGGTACCTACTGATACAAAAACTTTATGCAGATCAAATCGGTTTTGTGTAAGAATATTGTCATACTAGCTGTTGCCAGCGACTTCGTCTGCAAAGAATTCGTTTATCGCTATCCCGCGGGAACCACGCAATTTTCCGGGATAAAAAGTAGCCTATGTGCTATTCCAGACTTTTCTCTATGTGCCAAATTTCATCCACATTTGTTGGGCCGTTCTGGCGTGATTGAGTAACAAACAAACATCCATCCATCCATCCATCCATCCATCCGTCCATCCATCCATACTTTCGCATTTATAATATTAGTTAGATTATTGAAAGACTACTTACCTAGGTAATTAATAATATAATATAATATACTTTTATTTCGGACAAAGTCTATATACTGTTAGTTTACATGACTTATATAGACTATGTTAGTAAGTAGGTAGGTAGGTACATAGAGATATTTATATTACAATATTACATTAAATTGTTCTATAAATTAAATGCTGCCCCTAGACTGACCCCTGAAATGACCTAGGTATTCCTTGAGTCTAATTATCACCTTTTCTGTAGACATTGTTAAACTACGACTTAACAATTAATCTACCTTCTCTGCTGACCGTGCAAAGCCTGTCCGTCGTAGCAAGTACGTAGTTCAATTAATGTTTATCATTCATTTGTCATTAGTGACGGTGGCCAATCCATATCGAGATTGATGTCAGGAGCTTTGACTTCAAGGTGGGCTGACAGTCTAAACATAATGATTTAAGAGTAAATTATTTCATTTCAAATGAGTACAATTGTCGTTACAACGATTTGAAATTACAATTTGGATAAGAGCTTACTAAAACTTATTTTTCGCGATTGTTTTTCTTTTATTTTCTACACGGAACGAAAACATTTAAGTCAGAAGATAATTTATTTCGTTGCATGTTTGAGAAAAGCACACAAACCTCGGCAGGAAAACGGATTGCCAGCCTCAAATATCCAGCCTCGCTCACTACCTCGTACTTCCTGGCCTCTGTAGTAATGTGCTATTATGTTTCGACTCTTCATAATTAGCACGCGATCAGAGATACTTGAATTTAGTAGCTACGCATGCATGATGAATTAGACAGTCATGATATCCTCTTAATCACATTATAATATTGATTGAATCATCATTTACTGGCCTTGTATTACTTTATTTTGTGTATGGCATAAATGACAATAGTGGTCAAGAAGTCAAGGTGCTATATGCGTGTACGCATATTTACATGGAAAAACTCGTCATGTGTTCAAACATGAATAAGGGCCGTTTCACCACTCTCTTTTAAGTTCTTAACTGTCAGTTATCTATGATGACGTCTCTGTCTGTTTCGTAGTAATAAATAGAGACGGAATCATACATAACCGACACTTAAGTTAACTGGAACTTAACAGAGAGTGGTGAAAAAGGCCCTAAGGCTTTTAGGGGAAGAGTAGAGTTTGGGCCGATGCACCCTGGGCAACCTCTGTATCTGTCATATGATGCTCCAAATTTAATTTAAAACTTGCAACTTCAATTATTCATTTGTTTCATTATATTATAAACCTTTTATTTATTATTTATACTACATTAAAGCAAAAATAAACACCTCCGATTGGTCGGATTTTTCAAATTGCACACACAACATCCGGTAATACAGTGAACAGGGCAAACAAGTGAAAACGCGTTGCCACGCGTTAAACAATGATGCAAATGAAATATCCCTTAAAGCTAGTATTACGTTGTTTATCGTAAAGAGAACTGTCTGTCATTATCGCGTTAGGAGACTACGTACGTATCATATGATACTCCATTACTTTCTCCGTTTGTTTTGGAATATACGGGTCGGTGCGGACGAAACCGCAACAATCAGTGTTGCCACAACTGAGTTCCCAAAAGGTACATCTACAGTGCTGAAAAGGTACATTTTGGGATAAAAAGGTACATAAGCATTTTTTTTACTCAACTCTTAAACACAGCTTCTAACGCTCTCAGTTTTGCCTCAACTGTTTGGTGGCGGTTTATAAAATGTTACACATAGTTTTGAATGAGAACAAAAGGTACGTAAACTGGACCCTATTACACATAACACATTGGAGGCTAAAAAGGTACGTCAAATGTGTAAAATGTACGCTAACGGCAACACTGGCAACAATAGGCGGGCTCGAGCGCGAACGAGGTACTACTATAAGTAGGAATTTATAGAGTATAAGTAGTTTTTCCGGGTATAATAGTAGATTATTTTATTTCTTACAGACAAAGAGTATCCCACCGATAGTAAAAATAAGAGGACTCGCATGAACGAATGCAGGTGCTAGGGCCTTGTGCAAGGTCCGTCCGTATCGCTACCACCATCTTACCCGCTAATCCTGCCGCTAAGCAGCAGTGCTTGCACTGCTGTGTTCCGGTGTGGATAGTAAGACAGCCGGGGAAATTACGAGCACAAGAGGCGTTTCATCTAAGTTCTCTAGGTTGGCAACGCATCTGCAATCCCTCCGGGGTTGCGGGTGTCTATGGGCAGTGGTGATCGCTTACCATCAGGTGACCCATAGGCTCCCGGAAAATTCCCACGGGATAGCGATAAATGAATTATTTGCAGACGAAGTCGCAGGCAACAGCTAGTATTGGTCTAATTGATGAAGACTTGACAATTTGAAGAATGAGATTATTGCGCCGTGACAGTTTATTTTGGACTCTGCGTGTGTCGTAATGATTGAAGAAAAGGCAAGTGCTTTAAACACTCTTTATTTTTGACATTATTATGTAGTGTTGCCACTAAAATTAAATACAATTTCTACCATCACTTGATACAATTGGTAGTGCCATGGATCAATGATAGTATCAAGATATTTTGTTTTGCTCGTCAGTATAGTTTGCGGATCCGATTTGATTTAAATCTAGATACAATCTTTCGTCACAATGCGGATATACTTGGATGACATTAGCTACCGAGAAATAAAAAACCTCTTGCCTTGAACGTCGCAATAAAATAAACAACGGTTGCTAAGTTTCTTTTGCCTTCCGAGGAATCTTTATAGTAATTACGTTGATGCAATTGTTTGTGGGATAAATAATTACACTAAGGATAATATGCTGAGAAAAATGAGACTGATAAGATAATAAACCGTCGAGTATTTCAATAACTACGCAATTCCATCTGAAATACCTACGCTAAGATATTTAGTACCTGGATGACCGAACTGTGTTCGGTATTTTAGTACTTAAAAAAAAGATATTTATCGCCCTCGAAACCCCCTACATACTAAATTTCATGAAAATCGTTGAAACCGTTTCCGAGATTCAGATTAAAAATATTACATAGATATTTAGCATGTTACGTAAGCCAAGTTTTACACATTCACTCTCTGTTTAGTTCCAGGTATCTTAGGTGTCAGTTATCTATGACTAGCTGTTGCCAGCGACTTCGTCTGCAAAGAATTCGTTTACAGCTATCCCGCGGGAACTACGCAATTTTCCGGGATAAAAAGTAGCCTATGTGCTATTACAGACTTTTCTCTATCTATGTGCCAAATTTCATCCAGATCCGTTGGGCCATTCTGGCGTAATTGAGTAACAAACATCCATCTATTCATCCATCCATACTTTCGCATTTATAATAAGCTGTTGCCAGCGACTTCGTCTACAAAGAATTCGTTTAACGCTATCCCGCTGGAACTACGCAATTTTCCGGGATAAAAAGTAGCCTATGTGCAATTTCAGACTTTTCTCTATCTGTGTGCCGAATTTCATCCAGATCCGTTGGGCCGTTCTGGTCTGGCGTGATTGAGTAACAAACAAACATCCATCCATCCATCCATACTGTCGCATTTATAATATTAGTTAGATGACGTCTCTGTCTATTTCTAACTGTTCATAACTGACACATAAGAAAACTGGAGCTTATCGAGTGACTTGGTGAAACAGGCAAACAATCGAAGCTTAGTTGGTCTAAGTTCAGACCCTAGTCAAAGTTACTAAACAGAAAGTCATTACGGCTAGTTAGATAATTCAATAGGAAAGTTGGTTAAAATATGAATACATCCAACATGTCTCGGATGAACAAACGATGCACGGCCGGAGTCACCGGCCGCGGTGCCGGCACCGTTACGTAACTTGGAGTACGGATTGTCAAAATGTCGCAAGCTCGGATCACGTAGGCCGCTCCGCGAGGCAACCGACAAATAGCTAGGAAAGCATAATTCCTAGCTATTTCGCTGGCCACGGGATTCCGGCCGCTCGGGATTCAGTCTTCCGCCATGATGAAAAGTTGGCGTCGTAAATTACGAAATTTCAAGTGAATTTTTTGATGTGAACATAACGTGTGAACGTAACTATTGCAAGCATTGATTTTATAGTCCAGGGTAAGGGAGTATAATACGAAATTGGAACACTTTAAGAAGTGTAATCAAATTTGCTCTAAACTGATATCATGGACAAGCTAGTAGAGTTTCAATTTGAACTGAGCCGCTTAAATATAAGACTGATGTCATATTGTATAACTTTGAACGGATACTAAGTCAGAGCCGGCGTGCATATAGATCGATATGTGTTGACCTTCACCCATTCGAATCCATTAAAACTCTTCATTCTGGCTGTACAATAGTGATCTTTATGGTAATTCCTCAATACGTGCGGCAACCTTGTTACAGATACCAAATGTCATGTTCGTGTGTTTGGGCAACACCATACAGATACGATGGCCACTCTTATTGTATTAAGCTTGATTCACAATATAAAGAAATCTGCGCGATATCGCTGCGATTTTTCATAATGAGATGCTGTCTTGGCTTCGCGACTTGACGCGTATAAGCAAAACACGGAATTCTTGCAGCTTTTACAGTTCGTGGGCTATTAAAATGTCATTCGGGTTTGTCTTGCTATCTTCTTCACTCAGCCGATTCAATTGAACTTAAAGTATCAAACCCATAAGAGTGAGTGAGATAGCAAGACACACCCGAATGGCGTTCTAAGAGACTGCGTGTTTGGAAAGAGACACATGATTCTATAAACTAATCTCATCTGTGAAATGATCTTGCGCTCGAGAGACAATCATAATGAGACCTTTTCGCTCATAGGCGTAATACGTAGTCAGGGGTCTCGTTGTCAACGTCCACGCGAGAAACCAAGACTATATTTGACTGCGTACGATTACTCCGTAGTTTACGGACGAGGTTAGTTCAGACAATCACATGGCTGTGCGCGAAATCGCTGAGATTTGACACAAGTTTGTTTCTATTGTGAATGTAGCCTTATACGTCGCACTCACACAATATTAGCGCATTAACACGCTGCCCTGTGAAATCCGCTTAAATATTGATTGAAATGATCGGGTCATAGTTAATATTATATTTGTTTATTAGTGAAACCTTTTCATTTGTACAGTCATTGTTAAAAATCGGTTACGAGTTGTACACGTAACAAGATGTGATGACACAGATCATGTGTGTTTGTTGACGTCCAGTATTAGATAGCAATCTAGACTTCTTAACGTTTAATATAACGTTTTATACGTGTTAATTTTCAAGACATAATAAAAAAAAATAAAGTCACAAACGCCAGTGAAGATGAATGAAACGTTATGCAGAATAGCGCCACTCAGTAAATAGATTAGAGATTGCTTTCAATGCGGATTCGGTGTCACCAAACGGCTCATTCGGCTCCGAAATCAGAGGCACGAATCGAACAATGAGCGACGCGACGTAGACCAGAAAAGAAAATTAATTTAGGTATTGGTGCCGGTCGGCGACCCGCAATTGTGAAACGATTGCTCAGGCTCGGTGTTTGTGTAACACTGCACAATGCGCCCGCGCCGGCCCTCGGAAATCTCACCTGTGACGAAATAACTCAATAACTTCACCGATTATTACTTTATTGTATAATCGCTCTCTTAAGGTTATTGACCGCGATAAGAATAGATACTTAGTGAAAGCGTGCGCACCGTAAAAGCTTAATGTAAACACGGATAAACACATAAACATCCAAGTCTTGAGTGTTCATCAGAACGATGAAAAAATGAGACTAGATTTACGAGACTAACGGCGTTACCGGTTCCGCGGATAATTTATTAGTTAAATCAATTTCGAGCAAACGTAGAAATCAAAATGTCAACATAGGATTCAATGTTCTTGTCGGTAGTTTTTAACATAATCTCGCCGAGTAGGGGCACATAAATTAAACGTGAGCAGTTTACGACTATTGGGCAACAATGACAAAAATCGCGGGGCAAAGCACACGAACGCAGCGGTAATTGGAAGATGAGATCTCGTGTGGAACGTGGCCCCAGGCGGCATGAATGAAAGCCGCTCAGTGGCATCGCACTACATTCGATGTGCCCTCGCCACAAATCAAATAAACACCGTCCGCAACAATAAACACGAGATGCATCACCCGTCTTCAAGCTCACGCCACTCGCCTAATTCAAACTTAAGCGGCATTGTACAGCGTTGTTGGCGGTCGGTCGCGCTCGAACAGCGCTCGCTGGTGAACCTTTAAGGATATCGACATCCGCCGAACGAGTTTTTCCAGTCCGTATCATCGCAATATCACGGTTATTATTGAAACGCGCGCCGCGGTCGCGACAGGTAAAGCATTTATCACGAGAAATATTTACCGAGTGTAGTTCGAAACGATATCTGCCTATAGTTAACGCTTCTCGTTATTTATAAACGCGTATTGAATTATTTGCATTTGCTGCTTAGTCATCGATATGTTGCGGTTAAGCGAGCTTTGATGAATTAATTACTCTCTTTAAGTTAATGGAAATCCAAACCACAGCTACAAGAGTGAACGACGATATCGATGTTTCCAAATCAAGTGACTTTCCAAAAGCATTTATTAAATCCAAATTAAATGCAGATGAACTCGAAGCGCATCTCACTTAATGTTTTATTCCCCAATAAAGACCGTTTAAACTGACACAAGAGGTCCCAAAACCATTGCAGACGCAATAAAAGAATAGTATCATTTACGTTTAACGCGCGGCCGAGAGCGGATAGAAATATGGTTTAGAAAGTTCATAGTGGTAAGCATGAACGCGGCCGTTTGATTGTATCTGCGTGAACTATTCCACTTACGGCACACATGGACATCGTGGGCAGAGAAATTTGGTACTAACACAAATATTAAGCCGCGTTCATAACAATCGAGAGCGATTTGTAATGTGACCATTCGTCACGCTCGCTCTGAATGCACGTCTTCGCCAAACAGTAGATTGCGCGCCGCTTTTGTTATTGTCAATGTGTGCACTCGATTTCTTTCTCTTGAGCACGGAAATTGAGAAATAGGCTGACAACTGTTTTAAATCACTTCAGGCGCATGCTTAAGCAGAATAAATCAACGCTTTCTTCATTAAAAAACTAGACATGACGGTTGATACACATATATACACAAACCACGTCTATATCACGGGTGGACATAGCTGTGCCGTGGGGACGGCATGGGAGTTATGGGACTCTCCTTCCCCACTGCCACCTTTCTTATGGAAAGGATGGTGGGGAGGCATACCCACTAAAAACCCACCGGTATTCCCTTACCGCCATTGGAGGGCGCCACGGGAGCATGATGGTGGCAACGTGAATGAGTAGACAAAGCCTAAAATAACAAGACCTAAAGGCCACGTTTAGCATGATTGTAAGCGCGAAAAGAGGAATCAAAATAGTGATCGGTTGCTAGCCGCATCGCCTAGGTATAAAATTATTAATAAAATTTTCGCCCTGTCCCTCGGTGCACTTTTACCATGTACGCGGGACGAAAAGCAACTGGTACATTGCACGTTTTTCTTTGCTCCCAGACCTGCACGTCTAGCACGACAGCGCACAAGAGTCGCGTCGCGCCCCCCGCGTGATAGGTTGCCAGTCTATTTCTTACTGTTCATTCTAGAAAGAGACGGGTAATCTATCTTGTGCGCGCCGGGCAGTATGGAAATTAGAATGACGGGTAAAATGGTAGTAAAACGGAGGATTAGTCGTAGAAGAAAGTTCTAGATTTCGAAAATTAACCGGCGTCATAAATACCTGTAAATATACCCAGGATTAAAAAACTCGCAATTTCACCATTCTACATTACTTGAAGAAGATCTATAGGAATATGCGTTACATCAAGACACATCATCATCAGATCAGATCCCTACTAAGCGATAAGACCGCCTATTGTATACTTTGTTCTTTGTTTCTGTGTTGTTTTGTACTGATTTGAGGTGTTCAATGAACAGTATTTGTATTGTATTGTATTGTATTGTATCAAGTCACAGTTTTGAATCAGGATTTATATTTTAAAAACACGTGAAACTTTAGAACCGCGCCCAAAGTAACAGCTCCAAGAGCATTCCAGTCAGTTTGCCGCTTTAATAAAATTCGCACGCATTTTAACGAGTAAATTGCGTCTGGGCAGGCTTAATCGGCATAATTACGTGATCGCTATCGTTTTACAAAATGTCTTTTGTTTGGGAGACTTCGCCCACCGCTAAAGAATCATCTGCCAGAGTACAAAATAGGACTTAATTCCCAGCAATCTCCTGAAAAGGTTCTGTCTTAAAAAATTTCGAGTTAAACTGAAAAAAAATATACGCGACGAATTGAAAACCTCCTCTGTTTTATTTCGTCGGTTTCGGTTAGTAAAAAAAAAGAAATAAATGTCGATAAAAGTTATTTGAAGAATTACATTTTACGCTTTATCGAATCTGTTATTTGTTTGGCAAAAACTTTTTTTTTCCTAAAACTGAAATAACCGATTTTAAATGTAAAATTATTCTTAATACAAGATGAGCAGGTTTAAACAGTCGGCTTACTGTATGCCTATAACCTCCGTAATAATGTCAGATTTTCCTAAAATGTTACTTAAAAAGGATAAAATAATAAATGATTCTAAGAACCTTCTGGAATATGCCCCTCGTCTAGAACCTTGTTACGCTCTAAGATTTGGTACAAGGCAAGAGAAAATAGCTATTTTCAGGGTAAGCGACAAACCTGCTTCTTGCTAGTAAACGGATAAAATTTAAAAATGAAATGCCGATTATAAGGGCCTGTTTCATCACTCTCTGTTAAGTTCCACAGTTATCTAAAGTGACAATTATTCATGATTCCGTCTCTATTTACTACTACGAAACAGACAGAGACGTCATCATAAATAACTGATACTTAAGATAACTGGAACTTAACAAAGAGTGGTGAAACAGCCCCTAAATCTTAATTTAAGAAGAGTTTTTTACGACGCAAGTTTTTGTTTCGTGAATTTAATACAGTTTGTCCTTAATTAAGTCTATGAGAATGATGACTCATCTGCCTCATCTGTTACGTATCGTTTTAATATGATTTGTCCTTACTTATAGCCATAGTAATTAGGCATCATTAATTAAGTAGATAACTTGCAAAGGTCCAAAAAATATCAATGAACAAAGTACTACACTACACCCACACATGCAAGACAGTTACGTATGTATAAAAAAGTTGCTTTTAATACACTTTCTTTGTCACGGTACCTGAGGCCCTATTTTCTAATGCGCGGGCGCTCACAATCGCATTCACCGTCTCTTTCTACCTTCATCCTTTGCTGTTTGACACAAAGGAATGGGAATCGATTGATTCCGAGTGTATAAGACAATATAAAGCATCACATTATTGCATTGTCATAGGACCATTAGAAGTAGTTTTTACTCTTAATTATTATAGACTTAACCGAGTAATTATTTAATATTAATTACTTCGATGTTTGGGCCGCCGTACAGTGGCCGTGGTTACGAATACATAGACTGCAGACTGCAGAATATGTTTTTTTTAACATTCTGTTCCAGAACTTTATCACACCAGCACTCAACACTAACTGTTATTTAATAAATATAAATCTTTCCAGTGGAATTAGTCTTACTGTGTAATCGTCTCTCAGATGACCGGAGCAGAGTTCATAATGTTGTGGAGGTCTTGCAGTGGGACCCCGCGCCCGTCAGACCTCGCTTTCAGTCGCACCAAACCCTTTGGCGCGTAGCACATAGCTTTCGTAGCAGCGTAGGCGGGTGACGTCATAGTGACGCCAACGCCTACGAAAGCTACGGAGATATTGTACTATTAATAGTACGTGCCACACCACAATGAGTAACGTTTTAAATACAGTGCGGTTTAGCATTCATCCGTTTACTGAATTACTGAAAGTGAACATGCAAAAATTTGTACTAGCTTTGCTTTTGCGTAGTCTTTTTGCTGAAAGTTGTTTTTCGTTTATACATTCTTAGAGTGATTACACATTTATCGATATCGGTCATAAAAAAGTGAAAAGCAGCAGCAGTTCTGAACCCCTTAAAGATCAATCAATCAATCATTTATTGCAAC
Source organism: Pandemis heparana (assembly GCA_963854515.1). NCBI lineage: Eukaryota > Metazoa > Arthropoda > Insecta > Lepidoptera > Tortricidae > Pandemis > Pandemis heparana. The sequence goes on along the minus strand of OY978011.1, from coordinate 7,633,049 downwards.
CATGGCATTTACAAGAAGTTCATTATTCTAGCCAGTAGGCTTATTGTCTAACTCGCTCGCAATCGCCATCGTGTTCATTTTGACAGTTCATGTATGGGCTGACAATTGGCATCGGAATCAGCTAGCTGTCACATTCATACAAGAACTGTCAAAATGCATATAATAAAACGGAGCCCCTCTTTTGCCCGAATTTCATATGCCATAATGTAATGTTTGCCATAATGATCATTTGCCATAACCCTTTTTTTCTCTGAAACTGTAATTTTTTCAGGAGCATTGTAATGGCAATCCTGTAGATCTGTATAGGTTAGGTTAGGTTTGTTTCATAACAATCCTGAATAATTAACAAATAAAGAGAAAAAAGGGTTATGGCAAATGATCATTATGGCAAACAATACATTTATGGCAAATGAAATTCGGGCAAACGATAGAGACCCTTTTTGTTTGTTTGTTTGACTGAGCATATTTTATAAAGCTACAAGTTACAATTTACAAGCGGAAGTCTCTTTCTGACCCTATGTGTTAGATAGAGACTTCCGCTTTTAGATTTTAACTTTCAGCTTTATAAAATAGGGCCCTACAGTCTGAACTCTAGCGACCTACTTTTGAGCCTGAAAACAGCAGCAGTTCTGAACTGCTAAAGATAATCGTTTATGTCCATACGGACAGATCGAAATATCCTACTATAACAATGGTACCATTGACTGATTTAAGTATCGAACCCATAAGAGTAAGTGAGACAGCAATACAAACCGGAATGTGGATCTAGGAGCTCAATGTAAGTTGTTAGTACTTACTTTGATTTAATTTTTATTTTTATTTTCATACTTTCATTCACTATGCCACGCAACTAGTAAACATTTAGAATCCATGTCGATGATATAACAGCTGTTTGCCCAACTCTATTGGCCCTTTCGACCTTCGGCTTCAGCCAGCCAGAGCGCAGCACTGGGGAGCTACCATGACGTCTTAGTTTTATAAGATTTAATGTACCACTAACCATTTTATGGACTCAGTCTGAAATAAATTATTCTTATTATTATTATTTATATTTATACATTTTTATGTCTCTCCAAAGTCAGGAGGTAAATTTTTGCGCGGGCCCAAGCCAAGCGCTTTTCTAATTTTTTTTTTTTTTTACTCCTACTTATTATGTAACTATACCTACTTATATATAGAAAGAAATTTGCGTACTATGCGGCATGTGTTCAGGATTACAGCTTTTTGTAAAAGAGTGTAAGTGGATGAATGCATGTTGAGTGCGCGGAGGCTTGCATGGAGTGATTTTGGTATGACGCCTGTCGTGGAGAGTATGATGGGAATTGTTCTGACAGTGCGGACTTGTTATTATTCCGAATATTATTAATTCCGATTCAGTTTAGATTCGCTCGCTCTCAGATCCGTACTAAAAATGTCAGCTAAAACGCGGCGGGTTACCATAACGTCTTAATCCAATTCAATTCCTATTCAGTTTATGTTCGCTCGGTCACATCCGTACTAAAAATGACAGCTAAAACCTGAACTGAGTCTGAATTGAATCACATTAAGACGATGGCAAGTCCCCTGCTCTCTGAAAATCGCATGGCAGTGTGGCAAATACTTATTCGCCAAACTACCGAGGTGATTTTTTTCAATCAAGTAGGGCTTGAGGAAGATGTGGCTCACCATCTCCTTTAATATTGTGTACGTGTACTCTTATTGTATGTATTTTGTACGTAACACACACACACACACACACACACATAAACTAAAGGCCACATTTAACATGATTGTGATATATAAATCGATGAAAAAGTGTCACGTTGTCGCGTTCCGCGTGACGTCAAAACTAGCAGTTTTCATCAATGTTAATAATAAATAATAATAATAATAAATATTAGGCAACAATTCACACAAATTGAACTAGTCCCAAAGTAAGCGCTAGTAAGGCTTGTGTTATGGGTACTAGACAACGATATACATACTTATATAGAGAAATACATACTTATATAGATAGAAAACACCCATAACTCAGGAACAAATATTCGTGCTCATCACACAAATATATGCCCTTACCAGGATTCGAACCCAGGACGCTTGCTTCGTAGGCAGGGTCACTACCAACTAGGCCAACCGCGTCGTCAAATGTTACTTCATGACGTTATCACGTAAAACTATCGTCCGTAAACCGACTTTACAGACGCTACATTTTTTTATGTGATTTGTGTCTGTTTCTTTATTATTTATACAATAAAGCATTTACTTACTTATAATACCCATACAACACCAAAAAAGCCGTGGTAGCCTAGTGGTTTGACCTGTGGCCTCTCAAGCAGAGCGTCGTGGGTTCAAATCCCGGGCTCGCACCTCTGAGTTTTTCGGAATTTATGTGCGAAAATTACATTTGTAATTTGCCATGAGCGTTTCGGTGAAGGAAAAACATCGTGAGGAAACCTGCACACATCTGTGAAGAAATTCAATGGTATGTGTTAAGTTCCCAATCCGCACTGGGCGCGCGTGGGAACTATAGCCCAAACCCTCCAATACACGGAGGATGCCTATGCCATGAGGCACGCCGAATTACGCGACAATTTAGTAAATAAACGACAATAACAACAACAACATGTACTTACTGAAATTGTAGCGAATTCGGAATAAAAAGGCTTATAAATAAATAAATAAATACCCATACACTGTTTTGTTCTCGTCGCAAATACATTAAGGTGCGTATGCACCTGTCAGCTGTGTACTTATTGTTTTACGTATTAAGTGCAAAAATAGCACAATTGTCAGCCAGGTGCGCCACCTCAAATTTTTCCATTAGACGCGGCATGAAAGAAGCAATGACAATTATTGTGAAATACAAATGGATCTCTATCGTGTCGAAGTGGACTTAACTGATTAACATGTTTTGAATTTTAGTAGTTCTTACTTACACACACATACACACACATGGTGTTTATGTTTTTCATTTATTAAAAATTAAACAAAAATTACATCAAATCTGTAAGGTCAATGTGGGGAAGACCGGCATACTTCATTTTTTTTTTACTTCGGAGTGATCTAGCTGCGTTAATTATTCACCTACGTTACCGCTTGTAATCGCATAAGATGAAAAATTTCATAAATAATAGTTGAGCTATAGTGACAGATCATTTTAATCACAAATTAAGCAGAAACAATAGTATTTTTAAAACTTCGGCGAGTAGACGGACTTCCCGTGTAGTTTAAGGTAAGTCCGTCTAGTAATGTTATCAGCCAAACTATGGGTGCTTATATGTTCGTATTCGAATCCTAAAAAAAATGAAACAAGACGATGAAAAGTGTACTTTCAACTTGTTAAAATAAGGTTTAGATTCGAAATAAACACAATTTTTCGAATTCAAAGGCAAGTCCGGCATATATTACGTAAATGGGGTGGTAAACCTTTTTTGGCAAATAATTATACTATACGTACTTACTTATTTTTTAGGTTTCCCAAATAAAATATCAATAGTAATTTGTATAATATGTATAATGTCGTCACCTAGCACTGATAGCGCAAGATTTGCTTAGTTTGTGCAATGTTGAAAGGATTTATCTATGAAATTTTACCTTATGAAATCGTAATAATAATTGAAGTCGTAAAAACAGTTGGTAACCTCTGATTTCAGGGAAGTCCGGCATATGACGGTCTTGCCTTGTAACATAGTAGACGGACTTTCCAACTTAACGAAATTTTAATGTGATAAATGATAGAACGTATAATTACAAAACTAAGCCAATTTCTGATAATTTTAATACAGAAGAAAGATGGCCGGTTCTTGTATTACATTTGTAGTTACTTTCTGGCGCAAAATCTAGTCACCAACTATTTTTAAAAAAAATATTAGCAGAGACCGTCGCACTATCACTTCGAGTTCCATACACGTGATGACTTGTTTAGGCGGATTTCTCTGAAGTTTATTGTCACAGCGTCATCTAAATTAAAGTGCCGGAACTAGCGCGACAAACTGTTTTATCTACTGGACGCTAAAGCGGGAAACGCTTTCAAATTCAAAAGTTATAACGTGTTGACGGACTTGCCTTGTAGACGGTCTTACCCACATTGACCTTACAATAAATAATTAAAAAAATATATAAAAAATAACTTGTATCTTGCTTAACTTAAACTACAAGTAAAACACACCTCCCAGATCACTGTCACTGCTCATTGTGCCCAGAAGGCTTGGTGTTGATGTTGATATTTGTAATTCAATTTTATAATAGAACTAGCTTCTGCCCGCGATTTCGTCCGCGTAGAATTAGCAATTGACATGTTTATCGCTATCCCGCGGGAACTATGCAATTTTCCGGGATAAAAAATAGCCTATGTTTCAATCTAGGGTACCAGCAATCTCCATTCCAAATTTTATCCAAATCCATCCAGTCGTTTTAGCGTGAAGAAGGAACAAACATACACACTCACTCACTCACATCGTCACATCATCACATCGTCACATCGTCACAAACTTTCGCATTTGTAATATTAGTAGGATTTAGTTGTGACTAATTCATAGATCTGACTTTTAACATGACTTAAATGTTGTATTATGTCGTATTCAAGACTTCGAAAATGTTTTTTTATTTTTGTCACAAAAAATGAGCTCAGGACATTGCAAACACGATCATTGAGAAAAATAATCTAAATATATAAAAGAAGAAACTGACTGACTGACTGACTGACTGACTGACTGACTGACTGACTGACATATCAGCGCACAGCCCAAACCGCTGGTTCTAGAGATTCCAAATTTTGCACGTAGGTTCCTTATAAGGTCTAGGGGTGCACTAAGAAAGGATTTTTCAAAATTCGACCCCTAAAGGGGTTAAATGGGGGTCCAAAGTTTGTATGGGGAAACAAGATTAGTTAAACTATTTTATTCGAAACTTCACATGAGTATTCCTAACGATAAATGAGTAAACACCTGTTTCAGGTTTTTTGAAAATTCAACCCCTAAAAGGGGATAGGGGGTGACAAAGTCTGAAAATCAACGTGGGTATTATTATTATTATATTATAGTTGGTAGTATTGTTTGTACGGTTTATTGGGTCGCTGATTACGAAAACAATAACACACACATACACACACACACACACACACACACACACAAATTTCCGGGAACGGGAAAAAACGGGATTTATTATATTCGATTCCGAGTGACCCTATCTAAGTAACTGGGCAGTTCTCCTCAGAAAAATTCTCCCCGAACAAATTTTGTGCCTAAAGTTATCTTAGTCCTAGGACTTCATTATGACACTTAAATGATACTTTAAGTTTAATATTAAAGTTTTATATGGGAGGCACTTCATGAAAAACATTATTTAGCTAGATATTTGAGATTAAAACAAAAGAGTAGTGACCTACAATGACGAACTGTATCCACAATGACATTTTCACTAACAGCAATGACGTGGTGTAGGCCCCAATGACGATTGTCTTAAGTCAGTAAGTAAGAAGGTCTTATGTTCATAGTAAGCACTTACCAGTAACTGTCGTTTTTAAATAACCTGAATAAAATGATAATAAAAGTTTATGATTTTGTGATTTGTTTAATAAATAATCAACCGCTATAAAATTTTACAACTGGTCTAGTTATCCTACTAATATTATAAATACGAAAGTTTGTGAAGATGTGACGATGAGATGATGTGACGATGTGACGATGTGAGTGAGTGAGTGTGTATTATGTTTGTTACTTCTTCACGCTAAAACGACTGGACAGATTTGGATAAAATTTGAAACGAAGATAGCTGGTACCCTAGATTAAAACATAGGCTACTTTTTATCCCGGAAAATTGTATAGTTCCTGCGGGATAATGATAAACATACTAATTGCTAATTAAGAAGCTAGTAGGCTTATACATTTCGAATCGTACTGGTCTAGTTATATGATTCGAAATGTATAAGCCTATTCCCACTTGTCTATGTCCCTATTTCTACACTGCGAACTATTTAATAAAAATCCGGGGTTCTCTATTGTTTGCTCGAATTTCATATGAACTAATTTCACATGCCGGAATTTCATTTGCCATAATTTTATGACGATATATATGCCATAACAGTGTTAGCGAAAAATCAATTCGAATTGACTATTGACGAAACTAATTCTAAACTTACTGATTGAGGATTGACGATTACTAATCGTTAATTCGAATTGATCGGTCAATCCTCAATCCTCAATCGTCAATTTGGATTGACGATTACTTTGTATGTACCTACCTAATAATGTCCTTTTTAATTAGGCCATTTTTCAAAACTGACCAAATGCGTTCAAAAGCGGTGTCTGAGTTTACCAAAGGATCCGAAACATGTTTCCGACGGCAATATGAAGAATGTCCTTCTAAACATCTTATCGATTACAAAACACGTCCAAAAAAGACCTTTTTACGTCGTAAAAACGTCAAATACCTATGTGGAACATGTTTTGGGCACCTCAGATATTGATTTTGAACTCAATTGGTTGATTTCAAGAAAAGTCACCAAAATGTCCCAAACCCAAAACAGGGCCTTAAATATTGCGTTGGAAACATGTTTCAAAACCTTTGGGCACCTCAGATATTTGAACGCAATCGGTTGGTTTCATTTCAAGAAATACTGACATCAGGAACATGTTTTCGAACCTCTGGGAAACTCAGGTATCGACTTTAAGTCCAGTAAGTAAGTCCCAAAAAAGGACACATTTGAAAAGTAATCTTAGGGAATTAATGGTTAATCTAGATTGAGAATTGATTTAATCCGAATTGAGGATTGATGCGGTAATTCCAATTGATTCAATAGGATTGACGCGTTAATCAGAATTGAATCAATTCGAATTAATCAATTCGGATTAACGCGTCAATTCGATTGATCAATCCGGATTGATTTAGTTCAGATTGATGCCAACACTGTGCCATAATGATCATTGGTCATATTTTCATTTGCCATAATTTTTAGGTGCTATAACGATACGTTTGCCATACATTTCATTTTTCCTATTATCAAGTGTCCTAAAATCATTTGCCATAAAATTCAAACGCCACAATAATTATTTGCCATAAAAATCCCAGAATTTTGATTCTTGTAATTTTAAGTATTGCGATAATCTATTATCTAAGTACGTTTTACAGATGTTATGTCTAGAAACCAAATATTAATATGAACTGAATGACCCTGAGGCGAAGTTTTGGCGCTTCGCGCCTTGACGCCATTCTAACCTAACCTAACCTGTATATTAATTGACCAGTCGTGTGGCCTGTGATTTGGTATTGCGGGGGGCTCCGCCCCCCGAGCCCCCCGAGCCCTTACGGATGCTTCTATTTCTGCTCTGAGGGTCGCAAGAAACCTAACGAACCTACCGTGTTTCGGTAGCAGTAAGTTTCAACAGTCTGTATCTGTTTTTTCCTTAATTATGGCAAATGATTGTTATGGCATGAAATATTAGTGATTTTGAACGTTATGGAAAGTGATATTATGGTATCTAATATTAAGGATGTTGAACATTATGACGTTTGAGTATTATGGCATTCAAAAATTATGGCATGTGATATTAGGGCAAATGAAGGTTATAGCCAGTGACCATTATGGCAAATGAAATTAGTACAAATGAAATTATGGGAAATGGAGGGATCCCGTAAGCATCATTATAATGATATGTCATATCGAAACGTCATTGTTGGATACGAATGTCATTGTAGGTTTTGCGGTTTATCATTGGAGGCGAAACGGGTCATTGTCATCCCTCTCAATTTCGCTTACAATGACGCAGCCAACAATGACAAATTCAATGAAACCTCTTGGAACTCGTTTGTTTTTAATGCGAACTAATAATATTTATTTCGACAGCATCAAACCTAAATTTGCTTAAACATAGTTAAGGACTCACTTAAATATCATGCATTATCATCGACAAATAGTTTAAAATAACAATGACGAAAATATTTACAAAGATGGAAGAACTTTTTTCGGTGTTTGCCTGGCCGTAACGCGGCGTGTGTTGCTCATCCGCGTGCCGTGAGCTGACGGAGGGGCGGGAGACGAACGCTGGGGGCTGTATTTTGGCCGTTTAATGCGTTTCGTTTTTAAGAAAATTCACAAACAATAGCTGCATCCAACAATGACGTATTTTTTTTACACGTTGTTTGAAGTAAATTTTATTGATGTTACATTTAATTTACAAGCGTAATTATTATTTAATACTGAGCATTTTTTATCTGTTTTTTATGTATAAAAATAATATTCAATGGTTTGTTTGTACTCTATGTTTTAATCAACTTCTAAGTCTGGTGACTAGGTTGGCCGCATGTAAAATACGGCTTGTTTTCCACTTTTTTGCCAAATATTTTGTTTTATAGAGGATTAAGCTTAAAAATGGTTAGGACACCTTTTGCATTGGTTAATAACGTGCTTAAATAATGATTTTGGTGTACTGAATAATCAGTCAGTTACAACTAATGTCCAGTCATACGAAAAATGAACCTTGTGGAGAACTGCCCAACTATACTTAATAAATATACTGTTCAAATTTCGTACACAAGGAGATGATTACAAAACTAAGAAAATAATTTCAGGATTTTTGGAAATTCTCACGGGATAAGGAAAAAACGGGATTTATATTATACCTATTCAGTTCAACGAAATCCTGAACTATAGTTACTAGACTTCAAATTTGGCATAGAAGTAGGTGATTATAATAGTAAAAAACAGTTTTAAGGATTTTCGAAAATTCCAACAGGATAAGGAAAAAACGGGATTTATATTCAGTTCTACGGGATCGATTTTTCGTTTTAATTATCGTAGAAAACTGAAATTTGGCCTTCAGGTTCCTTGGGGAGTATAGGGGAGCACTATACAAAAGGATTTCCCAAAATTTTGATGGAAATGAACGGGGAAAAAACGGGATTTTTTGTTATACTGCTGGTCGTAGAAAGTTGAAATTTGGCATGTAGGTTGTTTGGAGAGTGTAGAGGAGCATTAAGAGAGGAATTTCCAAAATTCCCACGAGAACGGGAAAAAACGGGATTTTTTGTTTTACAGGTCGTAGAAAGCTGAAATTTGGCATGTAGGTAGCTTGATGAGTGTAGGGAAGCACTAAGAGACAATGTTCTGAATTTCCCACGGGAACGGGAAAAACGGGACTTTTCGTTTTACTGGTTGTAGAAAGCTGAAATTCGACATGTAGGTTGCTTGGGGAGCGTAGAGAAGCATTAAGAGAGAACTTTCCAAAATTCCCACGGGAACGGGAAAAAACGGGATTTTTCGTTTTACTGGTCGTAGAAAGCTGAAACTTGGCATGTAGGTAGCTTAAAGAGTGTAGAGGAGCATTAAGAGAGGAATTTTCAAAATTCCCACGATAACGGGAAAAAACGGGATTTTTTGTTTTACAGGTCGTAGAAAGCTGAAATTTGGCATGTAGGTTGCTTGATGAGTGTAAGGAAGCACTAAGAGACAATTTCCTGAAATTTCCACGGGAACGGGAAAACGGGACTTTTCGTTTTACTGGTTGTAGAACACTGAAATTCGGCATTTAGGTTGTTTGGAGAGTGTAGAGAAGCATTAAGAGAGGAATTTCCAAAATTCCCATGGGAACGGGAAAAAACGGGATTTTTCGTTTTACTGGTCGTAGAAAGCTGAAATTTGGCAAGTGGGTTCTTTGGGGAGTGTAGGGAGCATTAAGAGAACATTTCCCGAAATTCTTACGGGAACGGGAAAAAACGGGATTGAAATACTCCTGGTGCACGCGAGCGAAGCCGCGGGCAAAAGCTATTTATCAATAAATGAAGTATACGCGGACGAAGTCGCGGGAAAAAGCTAGTACTAATATAATAGGTATGTAACGAAAACGTCAAGGTAAACCACATATTTTTGCAAGATAAAACATTCGTAAAAATCGTACATTCGTACCTAAAAATCGTGAAAATTAAAAAAAAAACACGAAAACAAGAATTTCAAGTAAAAAACGATCCTTCGAGCTGGATAGATGCAAAGAAAAAGTCGACAACGTAAGTCATACGGGTCCTTTTGCACCTGATGCCAGTCGGTCATGACAATTTTATATTCAGTCACAAAAAGTAATAAAGTTGCGCGCTTTATTAACCTCTGCACACCGTATGCCACGGCGAGGTCCGCTCCACTATGCGCCCGGTAATACGTGCCACTAAGTTTTTAAATAAAATATTTATGCTTATTCGGCATAGTTCATGGAACATCTTTGACTAACACTTAATGATTAAGTCTTAATCGAAAACAATCAATGAACCTCACCTCAATTAGGAATCGAAAGCCAAATCATTTGCTATATGATTGACTCTGCAGAAAACGACATTTACATTTGCCATGTTCTATTTGACTGCATAAACTTAATATATTTAAAGGCACAACATTTGACCTTATCTCCATACAAAAATACCCATAAATACATACATGTGAGAGCCAATTTTTTTGCCACTGAGTATATTGTAGAAAAGAGAGTTTGCAAACTATTTCAAGCGCAAACATTCGTTAGTAATTCTGACAAGTTTCTCAGACAGTCATTTATTATGGTCGATAATTAGCGCACTGCCAAAAAATCACATTCGTATCGCCTAGGGCATATTTGCGTTTCTGCGATAGGTTATGTATTTGATATATGAGCTCCTGTCAAACAGTGTTTAATTAACCGTTTAGTACGCTTAGCCTGTTTGTTTTTTGTTACAATTATTAGACTGACTTCGCGGTTTCTACTAAAAGAAATAACACGTTTTGGGTAAAAAACAGATTATAAAAAAGGGATAAAGTCGTGATTTATATATGTATGTATGTATTGGCCTCATCTGACAAACAGACACTTGTATTCAATTACATTTATACTTAAACACAAACCGTTTTAGTCACGAATTTTCACGTGATTAAATCGTAACAAATGATCGTGTGTTGGTCTATTAAAAGACAACGCGGCGTTTAACTAATACGCCATAAAAAACCCAAAACGCTGACACGAGTTCATTCACTTCGTTTACCCAACTTCATTAGTCCACGAACTTAGACAATTTCAAATTAATCAGAGACGAGCGCGGAGCAAGCCGTTATTCGTATGCCCGTACCGGTCCCAAGAACCTGTCTTCGGTGAAACCAAACACAGTAGAATAAAGAAGCACCCGCGTCTCGAAGTAAGCCTCTCATCCTGTCAACGTTCTCAACTCCACCGTGTAATAGTTGACTGTAGCTCAGTAAAAATCGTGGCGGGTTACCATGGTACCGAGAGTCCAGTAGCGTAAGGAAATGTTGAGCTTCGAGGGTGATTACGTGATTAGTAAAGAAAGAAAGTTTTGTAACAATATTTTTTCGATATTCTATACAGTACAAACGTGAAATTACGCTAAGTAATTAAGAAAGCCTGTAAACAATTTGACTCCAATAGGCTTGAATGAAACCTATGATTACTATTTTTAATGATGCATTAACGCGCATGAAGAATCGAAACTTGGGGATCGCCTCGATGAGGTCTCGTAGTACCTATCTTACAAGAAATTCTCATGAACGACGTTCTTTCTCTCTTATTTACTCGTATCCCTGCTTGAACTGACGTCTCTTTCTTACTCTAACACAGAGCAAATCTTCATTTTTTGTTTTAAATTACTCTTTATTCCTGGCTACCCAACGGATGAGACGCTGTGGGCGCGATCTATGTAAATAAATGCCTACACGTTCACCGCTTTCGAGATATTATCGGAGTTGTGACTCGGTCTTTATGTTCGCGGCATAAACGACAATCACATCTTACCTTATAATGATTTCATTATTCTGTGAACTAAACACCGACGCAGGAAGTCTGGGTCATATACCTACAGTCAAGCCAGGAATTGATACACTGATGAGGCTGAGACTCATATAAACTACTTACTATACTTTATATTTGTACAATAAAGCATTACTTACTTACTTGTCCAGATGTGAGAAGTCGCAGTCACTGTACAAATTCGTTGCTTATCTCCTAGCTCTCTAGCCTGGCAGTATCTGCAATCCTCAGGGCCCTGTTTTATAAATCTGCAAGTTACAAACCAGCGGAAGTCTCTTTCTGACTCTATATGTTAGATAGAGACTTCCGCTTGTAAATTGCATCTTGTAGCTTTATAAAATAGAGCCCTGTTGCCAGTGTCCATAGCGGTTCCCTCACCATCCGCTGTACCATATGCGTGTTTAAAAAACGCATGACAGAAGTTCACTACTGCAACATTACACAACAGTGTCAGATTTCTCGTATCTAATCTAACTAATATTATAAATGAGAACGTATGGATGGATGGATGGATGGATGGATGTTTGTTTGTTACTCAATCACGCCAGAACGGTCTAACGGATCTGGATGAAATTCGGCACATAGATAGAGAAAAGTCTGGAATAGCACGTAGGCTACTTTTTATCCCGGAAAATTGCGTAGTTCCCGCGGGATAGCGATAGACGAATTCTTTGCAGACGAAGTCGCTGGCAACAGCTAGTATTACTATAAAACTGAGAGAAAACTAACTACACTTTAGCTATGTTCAATACCAACGCGTGAGTAGAAGGTCTGATACACTTGCTTGTCACGCCAACTATGGAAATGCGCAGAGCGAAACGCAAAATGAAGAACGTTGTTTGCTACCATAAGAATACAATACAATACATCTCTCATACTCATACTCTTTATTGAACACCACAAATCAATACAAAACAATACAGAGACAAAGAACAAAGTATACAATAGAATGTAGTAAGAATGTGTGCAATAGGTAGCTAAAAACGACAAACAAGAAAGACGGTAATAAAATCGTATTTTATTGCATTACACAGAAGATTATTAATAAAGAGTTCCTTGCCATAAACCGTGCCACTTTTCGGGATATATGTACATACATACAGGAATAAATCACGTCTTTATCCCTTACGGGGTAGACCGTGCCTAATGTAACAAGACCTAAAGGCCTGGTTTAGAATGATTCTGGGCGTATACAGGGTGTATCAGACACCCCCTAACAATAATCCACTGGGGTAAATAACCATAGCTATAGAAGCTAAAAAATATATTTTGAAAAAAATTGGAGTACATTTTTTTTTTCTATAGGAATGGTAGTATTAACTGTAATCATTCCTATAGAAAGTAAAAATAAAATTTACTCCAATTTTTTTTTTAAATATTTTTTTTAGCTTCTATGTATAGCTATGGTTATATATCCCAGTGGATTATTATTAGGGGGTGTCTGATACACCCTGTAGGTGGAAAGGGGAATTAAAATAGTAATGGGTTGCTGGCCGCATCGCCTAATAACATGATTCCTAAAGATTTTCGCCCATCCCCTCGATGGACTTTAACCATCTGCGCGGGAAGAGAAGCAACTGGTACATTCTGTGTTTTTTGCACAGGCACTATTTTGATTCCATTTTCCACATATACGCCCACAATCTTGCTAAATATGTTGGTCTTGTTACCTTAGGCTCTGTCTACCCCGCAAGGGATCAAGACGTGATTTGTGTGTGTGTGTGTGTGTGTGTGAAAAAACAGAGCTTTTGACAGTTATTTTCTTTTTATTTATGCGAATAGGAAGGCAAACGAGCAAGTGGGTCACCTGATGGTAAGCGATTACCACTGCCCATAGACACCCGCAACCCCGGAGGGATTGCAGATGCGTTGCCAACCTAGAGGGCTAAGATGAAATGCCTCTTGTGCCCGTTATTTCCCCGGCTGTCTTACTCTCCACACCGGAACACAGCAGTGCAAGCACTGCTGCTTATGTTTATGTTTATGTTTATTTGATCATTCAATATAAAATTACATCATCACTTAAAATTAAACGTCAAAGAATTCATATTGAAATCATCAGCTCAGAATAAATATGTCAACAATTATAAATTAAAATAATATAATAGGTATAACAACAAGTAAACTAAAATAAAGACATTTTCTCCATTATGGGTCGTCATGGGTAACATACAATTTAAATACAAATGAAAAAACATGTCATAAAATGGAAATTAACATGAAAAGAAACAAAAATAATATAAAAATATGGAGAACTAGGTTAAAATGTCAAATTTAAAAATTCATTAACAGAATAAAATGGGTTTTCCAACAAAAGGACTTTCAGGCGACGACCAAACGATTCGTCATCTGTTTCACTCTTTAAATCGGATGGTAGATGTTCATAGAACCGCGGCAGGATTAGCGAGTAAGATGGTGGTAGCTATCCGGAGGGACCTTGCACAAGGCCCTACCACCCGCACAGTGTACGGAACCCTAAAAACTTAGCACGAGTGGATACTAAATAATACTAGCGAGTAAATAGTTGTTAGGAAACAAATATACTGCATCAAATCAAATAATGAAATGCATAAATTAGTATAATTTGATCACATTATGCGATTCGTAATTTATTCGACGTATTTAAATTCATTGTGTTAATAAATTATTTAATTATTATCTAAATAATCGTAATACGTATCATCTTCGTGGCTTTTATGGTTAACTGTGAATTTTAACGATGGTTAAAAGATTTATGTTGTCGTTTTAAGTCAAATATTTATCAATACATTGAACAAGCTGTAATCTTCAATAAATTATACATACTATACCTACTACATTACAAACACAATTAATTATCTTCTATATGCTTCCATTCCATACACATATATTTTGGTTTGTAGGTAGTACTAACTGAGCTATCAACGAAAAGTCAAAACTAAATAAAAGCTGAATTTTGAGCCACAAATTTAATTATTTATTTACAGCTTTTACAGCTTATGTACAGTCTAGTTTAAATACTTACGTGTTAAATTCAACTAGCGACAAATTGTGACAAAAACTTGAGATACAAAGCATTGTTTACAGTGTGTCTGGCTTTTAAATTATCTTTGTTTTGGTGGTAGAACAATGTACCACGTTCAAGGTTCAATTCTAACCACGTCACGCCTGGAAGTCGCCATTTAATCCTAAGACTGTTTTAATTTATTTACTTACAATTTTCCAAACAACTATAATATTTTAAACTTCATTTTTCATTTAAAACTCACCACCATTAGAAAAGAAAAGAAAAATAGATTGACTATACAGATTTATTTGGGGAGTGGGAACGGGTGCGTTGGGAGGGGAAGGCCTAAACAGATGTTCCGTGACCAAAATGGGTACGTTTTGAAAAAATGTCAAGCCAAGAGCACCTGAAGCCGACGAGCGTGTGTGAAGTGATTGATGAATGTGGATCAAGCGAAAGTATGTCAGGCTCGTAGCAAGTGGAACAAAGTAGCCTCAGCCTACCCCTGTGGGAAAGAGTCGTGACGGAATGTATGTATGTATCAGGTAATTAGGTAATACAATAAAATACAATACAAAATGAGTATTTAATACTCTTTATTGAACACCACAAATCAGTACAAAACAATACAGAAACAAAGAACAAAGTATACAATAAGCGGTCTTATCGCTTAATAGCGATCTCTTCCAGACAACCAATAAGTCAGAGAAATAAATTAATTTTGAATTGCTTTGACGTTTCGGTGGCAATTCAGTGGCCGTGGTCATAAGTATAGATCGATCGCGTAAATGACTCCTCGCCTAGTGGTGGTCGTTATTACAACAGCACATAACGTAATGCATTATTTGCACGCAACGAACAACACATTATCGAATCGTCAACTATCCTGGCCTTATACTCCGAAATCCGATTTTCGAAGTTCGTTTCGTGCCGTTCCGCTCTCACTAATAGTTATTAATTTGAGAGTGAGAGGGACGGTGTGATACGAACTTCGAAAATCGGATTTCGGAGTTGCCCCCCTGTTATCATTATTCGTTGTCTGTTGTCAACGTTGTTCATACGCGCACTGTTGCCGCACTTGGCATAGAAGCGCAAGCGAGTGCGCAACAAATCAAGTAGGTGTGTGCGAGAGATAGCGCTATACGCGCGAGCTCGCATCGCAATCGCAATTCAAATAACTGACTTTTGGTATAATTATTAGCTGTTGCTGTTTGTTGTCAGTCAGTACAATAACAAACAAGGTAACAGAGCGTTGTTTTGCTTTTGTTCCCGTACGTTTTTATTACGCTGCGATCGCGACGAATTAAGTATAACAATTATTTAATAATAAGTTCATTATCGTTTTGTAAAACAGCAATATAACAGGATAACAGACAACAGTTTACAATAACAGCTATTTAAGAATAACACAACACTGTTATTCAGTATTGCAAAACAGCCGTTGTTGCCACCACTACCTGTGCCGCGCGGGCGAGGAGAGGACTCATTTAAGCAGTCACTCTATAGACTGCAGGGTATCACAACTGTTTAGCTGAGTGAGTCATTATAACTACCCGCATTTGGTCAACATTTTTGCAAAGATATTTTAAAGCCCAGTTTTAACCCCCGACGCAAAAAGAGGGGTATTATAAGTTTGATGTCATTGTCTGTGTGTATGTGTGGTAAAAACTATCCTATGTCCTTCCTAGGACTGAATCTATCTGTATACCAAATTCCAGCTAAGTCGGTTCAGTCGTTTATGCGCAAAAGCTAACAAACAGACAGACAGTTTTGCATTTATAAAATTAGTAGGGATGTGTGCGGGCGGTAGGGCCTTGTGCAAGGTCCGTCCGGATCGCTACCACCATCTTACTCGCTAATCCTGCCGCGAAGCAGCAGTGCTTGCACTGCTGTGTTCCGGTGTGGAGAGTAAGATAGCCGGGGAAATTACGGGCACAAGAGGCATTTCATCTAAGTCCTCTAGGTTGGCAACGCATCTGCAAACCCTCCGGGGTTGCGGGTGTCTATGGGCAGTGGTGATCGCTTACCATCAGGTGACCCACTTGCTCGTTTTCCTTCCTATTCACATAAAAAAAAAAAACGTATGGAAGAAATAAACTAAACGTGGAACATTCCTACACAAGTTTCGGTTTCCACTTTAAAGACGAGTCCGGCAAGTCCTTCAAAAAACACTTCTGCCTAGATAAACGCAAATGACCGTAACTATGAAATAAGTGGAATCGTAATACGTTATACAGTTAGCTTGCAATATGAATGTGAGCGGTATACTTGGCAACGCACCGTATGCAAACACACACATGCATTGACGTCGTGTGCGGCTTGTCTGGTGCGAATGTTGAAGTTGAAAGAAGAAATTGAAGTTTATTGAGATGAGACTTTGACGCCGAGTAATCTATCGTATTGAACGAAAGCACGTAGATATAGTAATCTCGCATTACTGTAAATCTGTTTCTGTGTCACTCAGTAGAGACGCAGTCGCAGAATGATGTCTTGTTGCTATGAGGTAAGAACTTGTCAGTGGGCAAAAATTGGAACACTCAAAAATCGTGCTATGATTATTTTAAGCGATCAGAAGACACCTACATTTTGAAAAGGTATATTTATGAATAAACCGTGAAAATCAAAACCTACTTCCCGTTGCTACAGAATTATTAAATTTGGCACGAAGCAAGGAAAAATGTATGTATGTGTAACTCTTTACTGTGCATAAAACTCATTAATTTTACAGGTAATGAGATAAGTAGATGTACAAAGGAAAACTTATCCCTTAAAGGGATCTCTTCCAGTTAGCCTTCGAATGATTGACAGGACAACAGAAACCAGAGTATAGAGAGTAGACATACTAGAAAGCTAGAAGAGCAATGATGACGAAACATTTTAAAATCACTAATTATAATTTCTAAAGACAATTTTATTTACAAAAATAACAATACAGTGCAATGACTCTTCATTAAAAAGTGAATACCACACATATGTATTAAACAATACAGAAAACAGGTATGAGCAGAAAATTACAAGGTAAGCTTGCTTACCTAGCACCTTACCGCTTCGGTGCAATGACTTTTAATACCCTTTTTTTACAAGAAACACCGTACCTATGGCTCTTATAAAAACAAAGTAATATTATAATTTTTTTATTTGTACGGAAACCTAATGCGAGTCCAACTCACACTTGGCCGATTTTGTGTGCATAGATCTAAGTATTCCCGGGTGGCGTTTGCCGCTGCGCGTCCGCACCTTAAGTGGCGAACTGACGACACCGACAAGTCGGCAACTGACGAAAGGCTTTACCAACTTAGCAGCGATTAGTCTTCGCTCATCGAGCGCCGATTGTACGCGACAAACCGTTTACGCTATTAGATTTATCGCTATTAAAAACTTAATGACCAGCTATGAGAGCTAACTCCCGAGAATTATACATTAGGAGGCGGGTCTTACATAAAATTAACATAAAACCTGTTAATACAACTATTATAAATTGTTAGCGCGACTAATTTATCGCAGTTTCTGTTTACCTTGTCAGCGAAATGATGGCTCTATCTTTGCAGCATTAATAAATAAATAATAATACACATAAAATTATCCGTGGCTGTCGGTGGATTATTAATGGTATTTTTTCTTGAGTTAGCGACCTCGGTAAGCAATCATTACCGAGAGATTGGCCCGTTTCGGATCACTCGCATTCCACAAATTGTTAACTCGAGTTCAAACAGCGCAACAGAAGCGACTCCCGGCTAGGGTTACCAGGCTTACTAAAACACCTAGACTAACAACGAAATAAAAACCCAGCGAAAATCATCGAGTTGCATAAAAAGCACTGATATCTTAGCAAGGGTTCGAGTGATGAAAACATTGAAAACAGAGGTTGTTTGTTCTAAATGCTGCTTTTTTGTTAATGAGACTTCTAGTTGTATGAGCTTCAGTTTTGCGGACGATTAAGCTAGAAACTAGATGAAAAATATGACAGACCAGACAAATATTCAAATATTTTGAGCCTTTAGTCGTACGTCTATGTCGTAACGATCGCCTGGAACGCGCTTGCGTCCGCGGTTAGGTAGCATAAATTTTTGTCGCAAAAAAACCCTAACGCTATCGTTGTAGCGAGCTTTTCTTTTGTTTATAATTATCCGCTAAACTGGCTTTTTTTAATGACTTTTATGATTTTTGAAGGTCTCTAGTTTTTGAATCAATCAACCAAGTCAACCTCACGATTTCACAGGTTTATGATTTTTATATGACAAAAAACCTACAGGCTGCACATTTTGAATGTCGACAAAACCTAACGCCCAACGAGTTGGGAACCCTGCTCCCGGCTAGAAATCTAACGCTCCGATGTTGAAACAAGCCGGTCACATAGCGCTGGCCACTCAACCATTTAAACAGAAGTATTCTTTGTGAAATCAAAACAAATTTACAATGGAACAAGATCACGCATTTCACCGAGTCAAAGCGGCCGCGTGTAACTGTGAACTGGCCGTTTTGTCGACTCGTGTCAATAAACTTGATTCGAAAGTGGAAGACGTTCCGTCTTACATAAGCAGGCAACAATGTGAGTGTGGCCGGAGTATACACATAGATTAGCCTAGCTGGTGTCGTTCACTGCTGTTTTTATATGAAACAGTAATGTTGACGTACGTAAAGGTCATGAGCATCCTGTGCCCGCTTTATGCATTGCTACAATGTTACATTAATAGAGTTAATAGACTGAGGATTTCTCTTTGTTTTCGAATTTGTACCTCATTTAATCACAGGTTCACGGTGGATACAAGCCGCTTCCAACCGAGGCAGCTTCCAACTATGGCTGATATGATGATGATGACTTCATTTAATCTTACGTTAGAATCAATTGAACTCCTATTTAGCGTTCACGTGAACAATTTTTGACTAAGTGTACTTAGAAAAATGAAGTTCACTTTTGAAGTAAAATACACATCGGTAATTTCTTCTCCTAGAGGACTTCGGAATAGCCCGAAACATTCCAAGTAATTCACGGTCGTGATTACGCAAGTAATCCATATATGTCAACAAGCTAAAATTCGTATAAAATTAAGGATTACAGGAAAAGCGTAGCGTAAAATCTTAGCTTTGATAGTTTTTATACACAGCAACGGTAAATCAAGGTTGTAGAGGTACAGTTGGCAGAAGAGGCATGTCAAGAACACAGTTAGTGACTAGTCAGCAGAGCGATCACAATCGTGGAGTATGAAGCTCTAATTCTGTCAATCATTGCTGTGTGGTTTATTAAACAATATTATTTCGATGATTTATAATTTGCTTGGCATGTGCTTTATTAAAATTAATAACGCAGGTAGTTGCTGCCAAGATAGAAGCTGCAATAACGGTTTTTTTTTAAAGAGAGAGTGGTTTTATTATTTGTGTATTGAATACTAAGATAGTATGTATGTATACTGTATGTATGTAAACTCTTTATTGTGCAAAAGATAGTTAAAAAAAGTTCGATAGATGGTGTGATAGTTTTAAAGAAAGGTTCGTGTTTATGAATGTAGGTACATAGTCGCTAAGTAGTTTATCTCACACATTTGTATACTGCTGTCTCTTTCTACAACGGCAAAAGAGATAACAGCTTAAGAGGGTGCATCCGTGTTGAGCTCGCAACGTCGCATTTTTGGTGATTTTTTGCGATTATTTCACAGAAATTGAATGAAAGTATCAAATATCCGTCTGTAGTGCACTTCGTTTTTAGGGAACTAATGTGTCCAATGCAACGATTAATGGTGATGGACTTTTATTTTCGTATTAAAGGGATAAAATACTATATCTCGTTTAATAAGAAAATAAAAGTCCATCACGATGAATTATGGCATTAGACACATTAATACACTAAAAACGAAGTGCACTACAGACGGATATTTGATACTTTCATTCAATTTCTGTGAAATAATCGCAAAAAATCACCAAAAATGCGACGTTGCGAGCTCAGCACGGATGCACCCTCTTAATATACTAAAACAAAATACTCAATTCTTTTATAAAATTAGTGACTATTTAATTCAATTTAATGCTCTCGTCTACTGAAAGGTTAACTGATAGAGTAGAGACAGGGATAAATTCGCCTTTGTGCATATATTCATGTATGTATTTATTATAAATTGTGTCCGTTTCTTTATACATATTACTTAATTTTTTTCTTTAGGTAGGTACAATATCAACTTTAAAACCACTAAAGGCAGTTTTAAAACCTGTCTTTTGTTTCTAATTTTAGTTTTAAGACAAGAACCAGTAGACATGGCGAATACTAATTAATCAAATTTTGAAATGGTTGTGTAAAGTTTACGTAAATAGTTACATACGCATAATACGTACGAGTTTATTACATAACAGCTATTGTGACAATGTGAAGTTTTTTATTTTGCGTATGAAATTGTACCATCTCACTACAAATACGGGCAGAGAGATCGCCGTCAGTATTTTATTTATCTTATTTAAATAATTTGAACGTTGTGTTAGTAAATTATTCATTTGTTTTAGAAATAAACTAAATACAACCACATAAACAGTAAAATACAAACTAATATGAGTTTCAATTTTAGGTAATGCTGCACCTTCACAATAGTACCTCCTTTTTATGTTCTTCGTACAGGCAAAAAATATCCAAAAATATATATTATATAGATTTTTGTGACTTGGTGTATAGGTGACCTTGACTGTACGTATTTAGCCTGCTAAGGGAGTGTTGGTCATATTTAATGACAATTTCTATATTTCTAAGGAAAATGTCACATTGATGTGTAACTAATGAAAATACACAGAATTTTGAACTTAGCCTTCGGCATATAGAGCCGCACCTACACGAAGAATCCGAAAATTGCCGAATTCCATTTTTGAATTTTTTTTTTGTTTTTCCGCCAAATGTAAGCAAAACTGACTTGCACTTGTTTGGATTTTTTGGAGCCAAGCTGCAATTTGAGGTTAGAATTTTGTTTACAACGCATAGTTGAACAGAGTGCATCCACTGTATAAATGGCGCCGACTTGTTCGCTCGGTTCGGTCCAGTTACTTGTAAAACCGCTATAAGTAAATAGCTATCCCATAAGATGGGACCATTAGAGCACTTTCTATGGTTATGTTATAAGTTATAAGTGACCAAAGTGACCGTCGTCGTACTCACAGAACGTCAATTATTGTAGGTATTTAATTCATTAATTACTAGTGGATTATTTAAAAAATGAAACCATTCAGCTAGCTTTAATTTAATTATTTTTAATTTAATTATTTAAGACGGATAAATACCATAAACCCATGTTATAAAAGTTTTATTTTAAATAATGTAAATTATAGGCACAACCTAGTTAGGTAAAAAAAAAACTATACAGTTTTCCGTTCTATAACCATTGTAAAAATAAGGGTTAATTTCGACTACAAGAATTAAAGCAATCGATCGAAAATTTTCAATAAGTATATACTGTGTGTACGCAAGATAATTTCTTAATAACCGTGAAGCAAGTCGTATTTTTATATGAGGTTACGTTGCGATCATAAAAATATAAATTGCTTAACTTGCTTAGGTATTGCTATAAAATAAAACAATGTATTTATTTTTATTAAATCCTATAATTGTTACCACAACTGAAACGTAAAAAAGCAACGCGTTTCAAATTAAAACAACATTAAATCAAACTCAACTAAGCCCTTAAAAAGCCAGCGGTGCAGATTAAACAAATAACCTTCATGGGCCGGGTCAATACCTAGACAAAGGCTGTGTAAGATTATAGTTGCTTCTCCGATCGGCCCCAAATACTTTACGGTGAGTTTATTAATTAAAGCGGCAGCCGACCTTGCGGCCGCACATCCAAGGAGGTCGGCGGGAGCGGGACGGCAATACCCCCCACTTTACCCCCTCTTCCAAGCCCCCCTCTCCCCCCTTTCCCCCTCCGGGCCGCGCGCGCCGTCTCATTGACCTTCCGTTATCTGCTCTGGGATTGTCGTCTACTTATCAAAGGTTGTTTTTTTTGCTCACCCTATTAGTGTTAAGCGTATTGTAATTCTGTTGCTATGATGACGAGTAGAAACAGATTTTGAATTTATTTAGAATAATTGATGCTGAATTATTTTAATTGGAACGGAACGTCCTAATTTTTGAAACCTAAGCGTTCTAAAAATTCCAGTCGCCACGCAATTATACAGATTCTACAAAAGTATACATGACGTATCATACCACGGCGGGCGATCAAGAGCGCAAGCCGCGAGATCACTCGAAACCGCACCTTAAGCTCATTGTCAAACCGATTACAATAAACAAACAGAGCAGACGCGGTTGGAATCTTGTCAAACAGGCGCGTTCAGGCGTCAGCTTATTGTCGGTAAGGCATTTCTATCTGCGCATGCAACGGACAACCGACCTTAAGTAGTAACAGTCAAGCTCAAATCAAAACGCGAGTTGTTGTCGAATACACAGGTAAGGCACGAGCGCGTCACGCACACATGCGCGCGCTCAGTGCTGCCATAAATAAAAGATTCCAACAGAAACAATTGTTGCGTAGAAGTGAGTTGAGGTGAATGTAGCCGGCTAATCGGCGCGAGTCGATCGTACGAAAGTAGGTGGCCGCTGATTGACGGTTGCGAAACACCGTTCGATGACATTTGGTTAGAGCGGACAATGAGTTAAACCCCCCAATTATGAAACGCTTCCTTCGGACGCTTATGCAAACGCGCTCGTTATCTGACTAAACTCGAGAGATAACGAAAATAATCGTTGATGTCACCAAGTCATCATAAATCCAAGTCTAATTTCTCATTCGCCAAAAACTTTGATTCCAGTATTATTTACTCAAGTGTTCAAGTGATGACAGCTCTTAAACATCACTCCAAAATAACCAAATATCGTTTTAGCCTCTAATCCAACTCCATGGAATTTCTGTTCAGAGATAACGCCGCCGCTCTACTTAACCTCGCCACACAGAGATGCGTAAACGTGAAACAATACGGTATAGTAACACAAACTTATTTATTAATCCGCCTGCGATCCCGCCGTTCCAATCTAAACCTTGTCACCCACAAACAAGACCCAGTTAAATATTCCATGAAAACGGTAATATCGTGGGCGGGTCAATACGGAGTGGGCACGGTTACGTGCACGCACACAGCTTTAGGCAGCGTCTGTGTACATACGGATACGCGCTGTTATTGTGTGGGTGGCTAAGGTTTATATTTAAGTAACCGGTACGATGTTCATTTCGTTAAACATCTCACATTGCTCAGTAATTCACGTTTTTTTTATAAACAGATAGGTATACCGTCATTAAACATGTTATTTTATCATTATTTGCTTGGAAGTAGTCGAGTTTTAATATGCAACGCGAAGTTAAAAAACACCTCAGTAACGGTTTTATTTTAATTTTTACATTATATTCAGTCGTATAAATTCTACGACCAAGGACACTAGTATAAATGTAGCGACATTTTTTATCAGAAAATGTTACTTACAAACTACAAAAAACCACAAGACGCAAATACACATAAAAAGAAATAAATTAACTGTCAAAGTGCTA
The DNA here is from genome assembly GCA_963854515.1 of Pandemis heparana. NCBI lineage: Eukaryota > Metazoa > Arthropoda > Insecta > Lepidoptera > Tortricidae > Pandemis > Pandemis heparana. The sequence continues at coordinate 7,608,801 of OY978011.1, read as the reverse complement.
ATTTGCTAAATATACACTTAAGTATTTCTTTCACTGCGCCACCCTCCACCCCCAACCCTATGCGCACTTAAAGAACAACAAAAAGTGAATAATTAAACGATTTATCAGCGAGAAAACAATTTAAATAAAAAAGGAGAGTTTAAAGACGTTTTCTCTTACGCATAAATTGACATCATATCGAAAGTTTAAGTCGGCTCGGTACTTTCTACAATACAAGTGATGTCAGTAAAGATGTTGTACCTATACATTTTAACTAAAAACATAGTTTAGTTGTTAATGTTAAACCATGAATTTAAAAACAAGAAATTTACCGAGTCAAGGACAGATGTAATGTAGGCGTAACAATGTAGAATTAAGTGTTTCAAGAAACAATGTTTACTTAACACAGATTTCATAAAAATTGTTCCTTCAGTTGTATAGAAAAGTAAAAAAATTATAGGCATTTCCAAACAATCATTCACAAGCATAAACGAAATCAATGAAGAAAATAAAGTTAGATATTAACATTGAAAAAGATCTTTTGATTTTAATACAGATGAGAGAACATTGGACAAGTTACGGAGGAAAGGCCTTCTGATAAAAAAATATGGTATAATTATGTTGAAAAAGACTCTTAATATTATGTTTAACATCAGGCGTACCGCAATTGTCGCATTGGTAAAACACGCTCGTGAAACAATAATTTGAGCCGTTCTCTCGTAAACACTGTCAGTCAGTCTTGATGTCAACGTCAACGCATGACCTATGTCAAGACACCTGATTTCGTACAATGCCTGCTAGCGGAAGGATCAAGTAATATTATAACTCCACAGACTAAGTTCGATACCCAGCGTCTCGGATCGCGTACTCAAGCCATCTTTGTCTGCGCATAGTTACAAGTCTCAGAACTGAGTTGTAGCCGGGGAAAGGCTCCTCGGTCAAGGCAAAGTAACGTATTTTATTTCATTTTGAAGAAGTAAAGGAAAATTTTGAAATTTGTTTTTTTACCACACGTCTACGCTACGTACATTACTATATTACTAACTAGCGACCCGCCCCGGCTTTGCACGGTATATTGTGCATGTGTTATACATTTAAACCTTCCTCTTGATTCACTCTATTTATTAAAAAAACCGCATCAAAATCCGTGTAAGATTTAAGCATACGTAGGGACAGAGAAAGCGACTTTGTTTTATACTATGTATTGCCCGTGGTAGCCTAGTGGTTTGACCTGTGGCCTCTCAAGCAGTGTCGTGGGTTCAAATCCCGGGCTTCGCACCTCTGAGTTTTTCGGAATTTATGTGCGAAAATTACATTTGTAATTTGCCATGAGCTTTTCGGTGTAGGAAAACATCGTGAGGAAACCTGCACACATCTGCGAAGAAATTCAATGGTGTGTGTTAAGTTCCCAATCCGTACTGGGCGCGGGTGGGAACTATAGCCCAAACCCTCCAATACACGGAGGAGGCCTATGCCATGAGGCACGCCGAATTACGCGACAATTTAATAAATAAACGACAATAACAACAACAACAACATGTACTTACTAAAATTGTAGCGAATTCGGAATAAAAAGGCTCATAAAAAAATGATAATATGTATAGATTCAGCAATTACCACAGGAAAAAAGAAAGAAAGTATCTCTCTTTACTCTCATTCGGTAAATTTATTAGTCAACAATACCTTGCAATCGTCAAGTACCTAATCTAAACAGATGCAAGTGGATTTACTCAACGCACCGTCTCGGCCACTCGGGCGCCACTTTTATTACTAAGACGCCCACGACCTACTGTGATATACTTGAATTAATCACTAATTATTCTCGAGAGGAATGTGTCGGATGTCTCATACAAATAACTCAATATTATCAAGATCCAAAAGAATCCGGTAATAAAGTTGCGTAACAAACCGATAGAGACAATGATAAACTATATTTGTACGAAATTCCAGTCGGCGTGATTATGACGCTAACGTACAAAATTAACCTTGTGGAAAGGTTAGTATAATAAGGTAATAAATTGTCAATCAATTCTATATGGCGTTTATGGTGGACATTGATAACATTAATATTTAATATCGAGAATAAAGAAGCTTAACATAATGTCCGATATGAACTGCTTTCATAATACATTTATACCAAGATCATCGTGATTTATAACGAATTTATAAACGTGCTACCTATAATGCCTCCTTGTGGAACTCCCCGGTCAATTGAAAGACAAAATCGCAACTATAACTTCTAATTTAGTATTTTTACCATTACTGTATTTAGAAAGGTAGAGTAAAAATGCAACAGCTTTTATAATTATATCTTACTCATTATAAAACCACATTAAGACTTAAAATAAGTGACGAAAGGCTACTATAAATCTATGCTACTCCAGAGCTATCCACACCTTCCGTGCCGTACATCAACTTACAAAGTGCAATAAAACTAGCAATTAAAAGCTAAGACAAAAGTAATGTGTATTAGTGATTGATTGTGCGTGAAATCTTAAGTGACAGATCGGAAAGATAGTATACCTATGTACGTAAATATGGATAGTCTTGTATGGCAGCCGGCAACGGAGACCCCTCGAAACGCCCACTCACGTCTTATCAGTAGTGGCTGTGAACTCGCACCGAAACGATGTTAATCCTCTCCTCGGTCATTGATACTATTATAATAAACATAAACATTATCATAGCGAATAAATTAACAACACGTCTAGCCGTAGACACAACACGCGCAATGCAGCGTGTGAGTGTGAACTGTATTGATACCTTATTGCCGTTTAGTTGTAAACGTTTTCATATGAAACAAGGGTTCCCTAACTTAGGTACTTATTCTTTACGCACCCCCTTTGATATAGCCCCCCCCCCCCCCCCCCTCCACCGTACTTACATTTCTATTTTGAATCTATCTATGTCACAAAGTGTTTGTTATTTTTAAGGCTCTAAGGTGAAGGGCGTGAGATGATATAAGGTTCTTGACCGTACTAGTGACCCACGCCCCCCTTTACAGGTTCTGTGCCCCCCTTGGGTGGCGCGGCACCCACTTAAAGAATCCCTGCCTTAGAGAATTCTACAAGCTAATGATTTAAAGTGGATCTATGTAAATCTGCTGTTATTGTTGTTTGTTTTGATCATCTCCACCAAATTACACGGTGAATATGACACAAGGATTAACAGTTTTATATTATGGGCTTGTAGTCGCGTCCACTGAACTCTAAAGATTTACCGCCAAACAAACGCTGTATATTTAGAATACCTAACTAATTAATGTTTTTAACAACAGTTATACCAATATTTACTTAGTAAATGCCAAAACCAGTAAAAGGGTACCTACTTAGTTGCCATGAAGTTTTTGCGTCGCCTAATTAATCACGAATCTTTTTTGTCTTAAGTCTCTAAGTATCATGATCATACTCGTTTCGCCAACATTTTGTTTCAAAGTCATGTTGTGCTCAGACGTCTAATACGAGGCGACATAAATTTCAACATTACAGAATGATTAACAAATACATACATCGTATGTTTTTTGCTGTACCTTTTGACATTAAAAACTTGTAACAAAGCAAAATATGGCCATAAAAAGTCAAGCCAAACCAGTTGTTACGCAATCGCCTGTGATTAAGGCATCTGTCAGGCTGGCACAAGTTATCAACAAGTCGCAAGACTCAATGTCTGGGTCTCTTTTTAACTGCACCAGTAAGAAAGAGACGTGTTATCGAAACGGTTAGTCACGCTAGTCACTCTGGCGACGAATCTTATGCACACAATGAAACTCCTTTTCAAAATAGTAAAGGTAGTCTTGAACTCAGAAAATTACGAATTTGTCTTAAGTAAGTAGTGGCAAATGTTACGTCGATACGAAATATTTTTTAAATGTAGCGGCACCCTAAAACATTAGAACCTATTAAAACTATGAGGCTTATAAGCATCAAAGCTTATTAGGTAACGAAATGAATTACGATTAGTTATTGCTATCGAGTTCAAGTTTCAGATAATTTAGTATTAAATTTGTATGTAATTTCTACTCTCAACAAACAGTGCTGCAGTTACATCAACTCGCACCAATTGAGAAAAGGAAAACAATACGAAAACGCGTTGTCTCACGTTTTAGTCCACATATATCGACAGAATTTATGATAATACGTTATATTATCGGCATGTCGCAAGGCTGAGCGCCGCGGTGACATCAGAACAGATCACAATCGCCACGATTTACAATTGTCATATTGATATACGACCACGTATACAGATTTACTTTAAAGTGTTATGTTACCAATTAATTTGGCCACCCGTAACTGCCTAATTTGAGCGATCTGCCAATTAAATTCATAGATAACGTACGATGTTTATTTATAACTCAAGGCAAAAGCTATCTATATCTTTGGTAGAAAGGTCCATAGACAACGCATTTTTTCGCTACGCCATGCGTAGCAAGTGCTACGCGGCTCTACGAACTATAGATAGTAGTCGTAGTATAAACACACGATAAGTAGTGCTATAAGTGTAAACTTTCATTCCATAATTGAAATAGCAACATGTATCTTACATATTCATTTGTCCTTCGAAGTTGCAGAAGTGAGACAAATAAGATAATTGCTTTAATTAATTGCCAGTAAACGTGATGTCAGTTTCAAAACTGTTATGCTTTGGTCTTAAAACCACTAATTACAGTAGTGAAACAGGAATGCATGACAAAAGCCCTTTCCATTTATCTAGGTAGGTATATTTACAATATTTGTGGTAATTAACTAAGCAATGACAAGTTTTTAAATTGCGAAATTTTGAATTTCAAGAATTCTTGGTAGGTACTTTCCGGGAAATTGTTAAAATTCTCAAGAAACTTTTTGGCTGACTTGGCCTTTTATAATTCTTTAATGATTCCATAATTCTTTAATAATTCTCTATTTTTTAACAAAGTTAGAAAAACGTAAAGCATTAAAATCGTAACTGAGAATATTTCCTATCTTTTCCATTTTTATTTGCGTTTATGGGCCATAAATTTTTCTTACTGATTTCCCGATATGAAAAGTTGATTGATGACAAGTATGACGTTACCGGCTTACTCTAGCTATACCGGTTGTGAACGCATGCGCGTAATGGCTACTAACGACTCAACAGGTATTCACGACATGTTCGCATACTTGTCAAAACAAAGAACATGACAAATATGACATTATTGATGTTGACAAAAAGTAAAGTTATAATTGTATACGTCTGACGTGTAGACAGGAGTACAGTAGCCAACATTGCCAGGCGTTCAAGTGTTCAAAATTATTTCCAACACCCTTGACAATATTATATATTTAGATGTGCTCACATAGTTTCTTTTGGGCACATCAACATTTTCACTGTGAGTTATGGCGACTAGAAGTAAAGTAGACTAGAAAAAACTTATCAGAGCATAATTAACTACTGTTTGGCTTGCTTTTATTTAAAGAAACACCACAATATTGGATGTTATTTTGTTAGTAAATTACGCGACAAACCGTTTACGTTCCGATATAGTAAGTAGCAAATCCATCGGTAGGTCAATTAGGAACGCATCCAAAGACAACGTCAATAATATAAGTCTGCGTCAACGAAATGATTTCCAGACGATATAGTGTTACTAAAAACACGGAACCCGCACGAAGGTCAATCTAGTTCTATAAATTTATGTCGCGCAATAAATCTGCTCAAAATAGCAACAAAAACAATAAAACAAAGTCACATATTGCGAATAGGAAGCCGAATATATGGTATGTCTGATGACCTATTAGTTAATCTGATCTGATTTGAATAGACAAAACGCGAGTCTGGCGTGGGCGTGTTCGGTAGGTTTCGTGGGGTTACGTAACTTTCGTCAATACGTAAATGAGTTTGGTTGATAGTAATTAGTTGTGATGGTCGCCGTATAATGGTTCGTGGGTAAACAGTGGGGCTGAGGCGACCTCGCTCGTCTGCTGTGCTGTGCTCCGACGTTCAATGTCACAACAGTCATGGGACGCAAGAGGCAAGCTCAAGCGTTTTTATGCGAGTCATTTCCGCTTTTTTTCGGTTCCGGGTCTCGAAAAGCAGAACACCTATAAGAAGAACATGGGCCCAATTTTTGAAGGCGATGAAAATTTTTGCCGAATTTAAAATACGAGTAAATTAGAAGAAAATCATAGTTCCACATACTACTTAACTTACATACAATTTGATATGCTAGCTCAAAATTTAATTTAAGCTTATAGCATTTCACAGATTTATATCACTTTCGAATGGTATTTTCAGGTGACGTGCTTTCAATAATCGGGCCCGAGGATAGAGTCACTACGTTGTTTGGTATCCAGCTGTCACTGTAAAATAGCTTCGAATCTTTTGAATTAACTGACTAATTTGGTACACTCAAGCATTTCTGTAAACCAAACACGGACCGTGTAACTTGAATAAACGCATTTCAAAAATACGGGTTAATGTTGGGGCGGCATATCAAATGAAATTGGAAATTTGAATACTAATATTATTTACACCGACAGCAAAGCGATGTCAAATATTAATAGCGAGTTAAGAAAACGCTATCGCTTGTGTCCGACGGCATTTTCCATAGATCGCAGGTAACAAGGCTTCGTTCAGGAAAAGATCGCTTCCTGCGATCACTATCTAGCTAATACAATGACATAACGATTACTGATATCGGTATAATGTTCTACAAAAAGTTATCACCTCGGAATGATGACATCTACCAAATTACGCTATTCCCTGCAATTGCGTTGTTTTGTTAATGATCGTATTTCGTCACGAAGATAAGCAGGTGTAAAGGACTTTGGTCAAGAATTTCTGTGAAGAAATCGTTGATCACAAAACACGTAGGTTTTCAATCCATTATGAAGTTGCATTAACAAGTGCCTAGCAATAACGACATGAAAGAATATTTTCCCCTTGACACTTCTGTTCTAGAAAGTTCAATTCTCTTTTGTTAAAACTATTTTCTGCCTTCTTTATGATCTCGTTTACAAAATAGAATTTTATAGAATCAAAATAACTAATGGAAGGAACAAAGTTATTAATGCTTAAATCCGCGAATGATCAGTAGGTACAAAGTGTTAAGTTTCCTTTGCAATCAGTCACAGTAGGATCTAATGTGTTATTGTAGTGATCATTTCCGTCATACAATTTAAACAGGTTGCGCTATTGTTAAGTAACAACCGACAATAGGTACACTTGATACCAATGTAATAAAGTAATGACAAATTATTCTCATGGAGCGGTGATTTTTGACCGGCCATAATATTTCTAACGTCAATACCATAACTTATCTTTTTCCTGTTTTAGATAACGATCTGACATTTGATATGTTTACCGTGTAATGGAAAAATTGTGGACAGTCAATTAGGCTAGAATAGGTCGGAGTAATTATAGTAGGCTTGAAACAATTGACGCACCACCGTTCAAATTTTGGAAGCGATTAATATTAGATCTAGATTTTTTTAGGTTAGCGTAAAATGCCTGCTACAAATTTGTTTAAACCTTTGTAAATCCGTACTATCGTTCTATGGCTCTATGACTGGAATATTGTACATAAACATAATGTGAAGGCCACGAAGTTATATGCATCAATAAACACGAAATCGAAACAAAATTGATAGACAACTTTATTACACATTTTAAAGCACTTACTCCGATCGAATTTTTATTATTTTATTTCACTCAAACATGGTAAGCCAGTAATACTCGTAGACATGAACGTTTATTTCTCCTAAAATGCGCTTTAAAGCATTTAGTATCTCGGAATCATAACCGATCGGCAAACTGGTGCAAATGGGGTCAGCACTCGCCGCCACACACGTCTAGAATGTAAACATTCGTGCAAATTAGGCACATATTGCACAAAATGTATCTCTAAATTGAGCCGGCATTCCATGCATCGTAATAAATCAGCGCTTCAAGCTTGTATTGAGGACAGGTCGGATCTAAGAAAGGTAAATGCCTCAATGCTAGTTGTTATAGCGGACACGGACGGAGGCGAGAGGTCGGCCGTTCTAACGCGGCCGCCGTCGGCCCCGAAACAAATGCACGCTTATTATCCAATACTCTATTGATGCCTTAAATTTTGGGATTGGCACTTGGCAGTCTACATTGATGTTGTGCATCACTAACCTCATTATACAATGATATATAATGTACCTATCCCTTTATGTAGTGACGCGCAACAAGGATTGGGTATAGGTTCTAAGGTAGCGCTACCGCTAACAGTCTGAGTTAGTCATAAAACTACCGTGAGACTCACACATAATTACAACACAACGGATGACTCACGTATAAAAGCCCCCCATGGATGGTCGGTGCCCCCCAGTTGGAAAACTGTTTTAAATATTGACCAAACGGTGAGTGAGAGCGAACCTTTACAAAGTGACGTGATCAGTGTTGTGTGCTGCCCTACTTTAGACTATAATAAAAATGACGATAAAAATGAGGGTAGTTGTGTGCCGATGTCAGCTGCGCCGAGTAACCGCGCGAGCAGAGCGTTGGCGCGCAGTGTTCGTTTCGCTGCCGCCGGGGCGAGCTCTCCCTGATGAAGGGCTTCGTAATATTCCGAAACAATTGTCGGAGCAATTCTTCGGCTTTTATACGTGAGTTATCCGTTGTGTTGTAATTAAGTCTGAGTTAGCTCTAGCTAGTAACGCTAGTTTAAGTAAGAATAAGAAAAATAATACATACGCCTCTTTCCCACAGGGTAGACAGAGGCTACTTATTTTTTCACTTGCTACGACCCTTTTTTTTTCTTTTTTTTTTTATTTCGGAGGGAAAATGCATTACGCACTAACCACCGCGCATTTGGGACCACGCGGCGGGGTGTATGAGGCTCTCCTCCTCCACTCCTTCCCTCCTATTTGAGAGCGAAGGAGTGTAGGAGGCATACCCATTAAAAAACCTCCGGTATTCCCTCAGCTGCCAGACAGCGGGTGCTATGGGAGCAAATTGTGAACCACGGCACCCGCTGGCCGGCCCAGCCACCCAAGCTGAACCTCCTCTCCGAGAGGGGGGATCGGGAATACATGATCCCCCCCTTGCACTATGTGGCCCTTTAAGGCTGCTAGGGGATCCACTTGCTACGACCCTGACATAACTCTTTCGCTTCATCCACCCACATTCATCAATCTCTTCATACATGCTCGTTGCTTTCGGTTACTTCTAACCTGACCTGTTTTCAGAATGTCTCCTATAAGAATAAATATTTACAAGCTAAAATATTGAGGATTTTGAAGCTAACAGTTAAGGTAGCCACGAAACTAAAGATCGAAAGGCATACGAATTGGATGCTGTGACTTGGCTAAATTAAAACAAATTACATTTAAATTCCTATGCAAATTATTTCGAAATAATTATTTAAAGAATACAATACCTACAGGTACTAATAATTCTATGCAAACGCAACACTTACGTATTAATTAACATTGTGACACTGTCATGAAATTAATTTCGAAAATTTAATTCGTTTAGTACTCGTGCGGATCCACCTACATTAATTTATGATTACCCGATAAAAGCGATGCTGTTCAATCTTGTTTCAAGTCGAGTTTTATTGCGAAATAGTTCGCCAGTACTTGCGCGGGCGCAGGCGGCCTCGTGCGCACGTGACCTGACGCGCAACAACAATAACCAGCGGGCTAGCACGCTGACGTTTCGCGTACACAGTACATCCCTTTCTATTCAGTAAGCGAGTGCGAAAGGGATGAATGTTTTTGTTCCGCGTTAGAACACCGCCTGCAAATTGGCCCGAGCATCCTCATATTCATCCTCGACGATCTCCTCAGTTCGTAATACTCTTTCTTGCAACTTCGTCAGCGTCTGCTTCCCGCGAAAACTTAGTCCTGAAATAAAAAATATAAATCTATTAGTGAAAGGATTTCTTTCTACCCAGAGCTCAGAACTAGTATAAATGTTAAAGGCTGAATTCTGTTTATTAAGTGAGGCCGGTAAAACTACGCTTCATATAATGCATTGTGCGCGTGCAACTTTATGCACACAGCGATCGTAGCTAGCTAAATAGCTTTAGTTTGCCGTTCGCAGGGCTCTGTTTTTAGTATTTTTTTTCGTCTGGATAGCAACTAGTGATAAGATCCACCACCGCATATAGACAATGAGTTTAACTTTTGGCTAAGATTGGACCCCTAAATCAGTTATTTCATTGGCTGTCTTACCCTCTAAGGCTGTTTCCCGTAAGGACGTTTCAAAAGAGTGAGAGAGAGAGAGAGAGAGAGAGAGAGAGAGGGAAGAGAGAGAGTTGTCTTAGTTTTATAAGATTTAATGTACCTACCACTAACCATTTTATGGACTCAGTCTGAAATAAATTATTATTATTATTATTAAAAGGAAAAAAAAATTACGAGACCCGTTACTCCGACGACATGACTTCATTTCGTCTAGAAATCTGCTAAATTAACATTCGAAATTGCAGGTAAAACTGTTATTGAAATCACAATTCTTGTTCAAACGCATTGACACAATGTCATGCGTTCATAGAAATACTGCACGTTATCGGCGATTTCCATCGTTGGAAAACACGGAACTTGATTAAAGACACGTAGAGCTACGTGTACACTCATCAATATTTTTTTCCTGTTATTATAATACCATTTAATAATGTCGTTCGTTTCTGGTGTTTATAGCTTCAGATGTTCCATTTGTGTGGCCAGGATGGAAAGACAGGAAGCTGGCAGGAAGGTAGCTAACGACTGGTTTTCGGATTGCAAGCTAGAGGAAAACTTGTCGTGAAAGATGAAGCCTTTTGCCTATCTATAAAAGTTTGACACAAATTTCTTGATACCTATTTACGTTAAAGTATATTTTTTGCATTTAATGTCTACTGACTTACGAGTATGTATAATTAAATATACTTCTACTTACATATGAAAACCGAGCAAAAAGTATTTCAAGGCAAGTGCAGTTGCATTTAGATTACGATTAGGCTTGCCACCTGCACTCCGTTCGTCGGACACGGTCCCCTCATTGAATAAGTCAGGATGTCCACTCCACGTGACATTTAGATTATTTTTATTGAATATCCGTCTAATTTGTAGGCATACCGGAAATAGCAGATCAGGATTTAATGTAACCCTTTAGTGGAGTTAAACGGAACACATTATCCGATTTAATTAAGTTTATTGTACAAGTGTACAATTCGTAACGAAGTGATCCGACAGAGAACCAAAGTTATCGACATAGCTCATCGTATTAACACGCTGAAGTGGCAATGGGCCGGTCATCTAACCCGAAGAACCGATAACCGTTGGGGTAGACGAGTTCTTGAGTGGAGACCACGGATCGGCAAACGTAGCGTAGGACGTCCTCAGACTCGGTGGAGCGAGGATCTTCGCAAGGCGGCTGGCAAGAGCTAGATGAGAGTGGCCGAGGATCTTGCTCAGTGGCGTGCCATGGGAGAGGCCTATGTCCAGCAGTGGACGAATATAGGCTGATGATGATGATGATGATGATGATGATTGTACAAGCAGAGGATAAAAAAGCCTCCATAGCCCTCTAGGAATACCTCATGCATGCGTCAGTAATTTCTCCGGCTATCTTGATATCCACGCCAGAGCACAGCAGCGCAAGCACTGCTGCTTGGCGGCAGGATGAGCAAGTAAGATGGTGGTAGTGATCCGGGTAGTTCCTGGTCTAGTGAGATTGTACGTACTGCACTTATTTATTTCACCGAGCCCCTCCGTACCAAAAATAATTATTTTCGTGCCCCCTTTAAGTTTCAACAAAAATGAGTAACACATATTCTTTATGGCAATTCGGAACAGTTAATTTAGCTACGCGTTAAATAGATGATTTTACGGAGATGTAATCGGACCTATTACACCCCCCTGACATTTCTCTACGCCCCCCAAGGAGAAAAGTCCTGATTATATGGCAACCCTAGGAGATGCGCGGATGCGACAGGGCACGCTTATATGGCAAGGTCGCCGCACGCGCACGCGACACGCGCGCAATCACTTTCACCACGCGTCTTGCCAAATACACCGTAATAGACGGCAGGTTGCCCTTTTTGCTTCGCTTGCTGCTTCACTGGGTGTTACGTTCTTGCATGATGTCGTTCTGATATCGCTTCTTGATCAAAGTAAAACGAATTAACAAATATGTAGTTTTATACGGAATTGATGATCTCTCTTAGACTGTTTGTTGTTTTAGGGTCAAAACTTACAAGTCAAATTTAACTTACTTCTAATGGTGGGATTGGCTTGAAATTTGGTGCACGTATAAAGGACGAATCACAATATAAATACAGTCATCAAGAAGTACAGTCAGCAAAAAAGCTTGTATTAAAAATGAAATATACTTTTGTTGCTCAAATTTTACATAGGTAGGTATAGGTTATCTTTAAAATGTAGACTATGAATAAAAATCCGCGAGAATAAGATAAAGTTTAATGTACTAGAATCTATTTCAAAGTTATGTAAAACTTCTACGTCGCACAATGAGGAATAATCAACCTTAACCGACGATAAAGGTTACCGCAACAAGAATAAGATAGAGACAATGCCAACTTTTACGACTCTACACACGTGTATGGCTCAGATTAGTAAGAAATAAGTATAATTGTATACACAGCGTTATGTAGAATATAATTGTGTATACTATTTCCTTGTCGCCATTTTAGAGCGATCAATCGTGTGCGAGTAGTTTCGTAACGTGGCTAAGATCACGTAACCATTGTTACAAGCCCGAGAAACATATGAAGCGTACAGCAAAACCCGTCTCAAATTGTATAATACGCATCCAACAAATATTTATCAACCAATGATGCAGCGTTATTTAATATTGAAATATTAGAGTTTAACTTCTGAATTCTCCGATCACAATATAAACATTTAACAATATAACGATAAAGCGTAATAACATTTCGTTCCTGTGATTTTCTTTATCGCTCATGGTAAACGCAAAAGGCTACAAACAATACAAAATCGCCAAATCATTTATCGCAGATTGACACGTGCAATACTAGCCATGGTATATTATTGCTGAAAACCTGTAATAAAGAACTTGATCCTCTATCTTGAGCTGTATGCTTAGGCCCATTAAGTGGTAAGTCGGATGCAATGTCGCTGTAACGCCGTGGTTGTATATGTATGCCTATAGCTCTGATCACAGTGTGTTAGTGTGAGTGCAGTAAGCGTGGAAAAATCACTAAACTGGCGAGCACACATAAAATAAACCGATAACAGAGACGTTAAACTAACTTGTAAACTCAAATCAAAAGCTAATAACACAGACGGAATGCTACGTTTTTGTTTTTGTTTTAAACAATAGTGATGGTTTCTGTCGTACGAACCTGTTTGTAACAACTTACCTCGTGGAAACCGCCCATGACTGTTCAAATATTAATTGACGTCACGGTTTCAGCCATATAAGTACATTATTTAAATCAGTTTGGTTTAAATGATAAACAAGATATTTGAGCACACTTGACTCACATTTTGTAACCGATATAATGCATGACAAAGTCATGACTTTGATGTACCCGCACTTAGGTGAGTCATGAGTGGGTCCGACCCAAAAGTTTCCAACTAAAATGATCTCACAACCGCGTACTGAGAACCTACGGTTTGTTTACTTTTAATAATTCTTTATTAACTGCCATATCAATCGTCATATTACACCACGGCTGTGCGACGTTTAGTACTAGCTGTTGCCCGCGATTTCGTCCCCGCAGAATAAATATAGCCTATGATACTTAGAAATAATGTGGCTCTCTATTGGTAAAAGAATTTTCAAAATCGGTTCAGTAGATCCAGAGATTCCCTACCTAACGTCACAAACACACAAACCCGCAAACTTTACCTCTCGTTAATATTAGTATAGGTTTACAATGTATAAATTGCGATAGGTACCTACCGCCATTTTCAAACCTATCTAATTGAGTGAAAATATCAACGGAAACAATGCAAAAAATTCGGTCCTACTTACCGCATTCAGACCAAATTCCACCGACACAGCAATCATTGATATTTACTTACACTATTCACGAATTATCTTATAAATTTTCGATAGTTAAAATATTATTTCAACTTCCTCAATTTGTCTTAAAATCTTCATTATACTTAAATTGAATGCACTACATGATAATCACGTCACGTCGTTATGATTTTTACTGCACGTGGTATTTAAAACTGCTCGGTGAACATTCCATTATTACCAATACATTGAAACAATAGCAGGTAAACAACATTGCGGGTGATTCACCGTCTCCATTCATCCCTTGACCCGTTCCCACGAAGATAACGAAATTTTAAAAATAGCTAGAATTATCTAGAATGATGTGGAATACCCGGTATTGAGTGAGAATACTTAGGTAAAACTAAGACCCCACAAGAAGTGAACTGATAGGTAAACACAACTTAGCAATACAATAAGCAGGAAGAAAGAAGCAAGCAACAAGTACTAATAGTACTTATACATAGTAGTGTAGTAATAAGTTTATATAGAGTTCCTGTAGATTAAAAAAAAAACTAGAGTATTTTTATTGGCTAAACTAATGTCCGTTCCTATTCGAAATTTCAGGCTAAATATATTCATTGCTGCTGATTTCAATATTAATTTAATGAATGATATACTTCATCAACTGAATTTTTGACAGCATTAGCTAAGTTTAATATTATTATGGTCTCTACTATATGTGAACCTACTAGAATCACTCCACAGAGTCGGACTTGTATTGATAATACATATTTTAACTAACCACCGTCGATGTTCAGCTAGGGTACCTAATGAATATTGGGTTATCGGATACAGTATTTGTAGTTATGAGTAAATATAGGAAATTTAAAACATGATAATACAGGTTACATGATGACACGTTATAAAAATTGTGTACTTATAATGTAAACATGCACCATTTCAAATATAAGTGAAATTGTAACTGCCGAAACGACTTTGATTGAAATGGACGCTTTTTGATTTGAATTTGATTTAGATTTAAAAAAAAACTAATATTGGTTACAGTCAGCAAAATTATCGATGAGCACGTATCAATAGACACAACGGAATTATGAACCGTCCGTCTTTCCGAAGATGAAATACGAAATTATGACTCCATGAAGATCGCTTCTAAAAAGTAACGGGTGCAACAATCTTTAAGAAGATAACCGTTCTCAAATGCAATACCAATACGCTAATGAAGAGACTTAAAGTAGGTACACTAGATATGTCCGTTTAGACAGAAGCAGTTAATTTAATTAGCGAACGTTCATTTGCTGGCAACGTCAATGTTCATCGCATATGATTCGAGCTGTTTACACACAGTGGACAATAACAATCGGGCCGAACTGCAAGCGATACCTAAACACATGAGAATTGTGAGGACAGGAATTATACGGGTAGTTATACGTATGGAGAATACTTGTGATTTGCAATTTAATTAATTAATATTAAATATTAAATCCATGCTGGTCTGGGAGGTAAGAAAAAACAGGATGTACCAGCTCTATCTTCCCGCGCTCGCCAAGTAAAAGTGCCGGCACGTAAATCTAGCGATGACCTTGGAAGCGCAGAAGTATAAAATACGGTATCCGTGGGTGCGCAGATCCCCTCCACGTGACCCGTCATCGCTAGACTTACGTGCCGGTAATAAAAAGTGACAGCCGATACATTTCTACATGAATTTGTTTGGCTACGGTAGCTGACGACGTTGCTATGGTATCTCGGTGAGGCAGGGTACAGCTCTAAGGTTTTTGTAAGCACTGGGTACGTAGTGGAAGTTGTTGGTAGGAAGTGATGGCAAGGGCGCCAGCCAATAAACAAAGGGCTAGAAGAATAGAAGTACAGGGTCTATCGGTATGTAGGTCATATAGTAGGTATGGCGGAAATTGATAAAAAATAAAGGCTACATATTCGATTCTCTAGGGGGTTCCGCAGACCCCCCGCCCCTGGCGACGTCTTTGAGTGTTGGATACCTTTAGCGTTCGTTGTATTCGTAATCCTTTATTGTTAAAAAATATACAAAATATCTCGCGTTTAATACGTGGCCTGATGACGAGGCAACTGACGTTCATTTTAATTAATTATTCAAACGTAAATAAATATGTAACTACAAAATATGCGTTCACTATTTTACACACTATAGTAAGCAGAAGTTGTCATAGTAAACATTGCCGCGTGCTTAAATAAAATTTAAATTAACAATTGGAAACAATAGTTTTCGTAAATTAATTTGCACGAACAATGCTATAATATTTAAATGTAATTAAATCCTCATAGAGTAAATATCTACTTTATAACGATTCTATTAACATAGGTAAGTTTATTATTAAGGTTATTTTGTCATTACGAGAAGTAAAAAAATGAAAAGATATTTTTATTAAACAAGAGGTAAAAGAAAAAAATGCAAATAAGCGAGAAAACAAAAAACACCAGGAGGCCTCTAATAATTTGTCTCCAAGAATCGGACATCAAAGAAGCGACACGTTGATGCAAACTACGTATTAACAGCAATGATCTGCGATGACGGAAGGCAGAGCAAATAACATCATTATCCGGGTACATACATCATGCGCGAACGACATTCATGCCCGACCATTGTTGCGATCGCGTGTTTTGTTCAATGTCGCACCAACTACCGGAGTACTTACGTGTTTAACGATTTATCCTTTATAATCATTTACATCCAAAATTATTCAATGATTACTTCAGAGCAACATCTCCAAGCGGCATGGAAACAAAATTAGTTACCAAGAAACAATTGACGTATCACAAACGACGGCGGCTACTAGACTAGAAGAGAAATTGTGATACTTTTATGCAGTTTGAACGCAACGGCATTATTTGTGGCAGCGGCGCGTAAGTCAACACCGCTACTTGTCCGCACTATGCAAATGGAGATAATATGCGTACTAGCTAAGTGACCGGGTTGTGCTACGTATGTACTCTCACAATGAGGTTAACATCCAGCCGAGTTGAATATTAGAATACCGTACACCGTTCACCGGTGCTTAACGGCTGTCCGGATTTGGTCGCATTGCAACAGAAATCGCGGCAGCCAACTGCAAAGCGCATGTGCACCAACCGAATGGGGTTACCTCACCCACATTCCTGCCTTCCGGAATTTCGCGTTGACAGTCGCAATGCACTGCATTGATTGCTTTAGCGAAATCATTCATCGACTGGAAAAATTGATTAACAGATATCCATGAACCGACCGCGGTTTGGATCTAATATCAGAACTATTCAGAACCAACGATCGCGTTGTAGCGATATTCCATCTAACAAATCCGTATTATACGTACTTAACTTATCCTGCAATTTAATAGTAATCTGATGTGATTTTACAAGGCGTAAAAACCAGTTAAATGTTTTTTTCTCTTCTTAGAAATCGTATTGAAATCATACTTATGGCTCATCATCACTCAATCCAAAACGGCCACAGGACACAGGCCACTTTAAAAATAAAAGGACAATAAAATGAGGAGTCGAGTGCAAGCGCGGTAGACCCACACCAACAAAAAGACAAACAGAGCAAAAAGTTATAATAAAATAAGACGTCGGTGACTTAAGGTATTTAAGCGGCTATAGGTTTTCGTTAGTATGGGTACGGGTTGAGACAAAGAATTGCCAATTATTCCACCTGCCCCCGCACCTGCAACGGCTGCTCTTTTTAAATTATTTTATTTCTACGCCGGTGATAATTCTTAACGCGTACAAAAAGAAGGATGTTATGGGTTCCAGTCCTCGGTCGTGCGTTGTTGTATGCTCGCTTCAATGTGACACGGTCGCTGATGGCTGCAGATTTAGTTACGATAATTTCGCGAACTAAACGTGTTTAAGAAATAATTTGTTAGTGTTATCAGTGTACGGACATAAAAAAACAATTTACAATCATTAACTGATGAGCAAATTAGTTGTTTATTTAATACTTCAACTAGATATTGAACCGTAACCGCAGAGCGAGGGTTTCGGTTAATTCAGATCATAAATAATGGATGCGATGCTCACTTAGATTTTTAAAAGCAAGAATTCTGGAAATCGGTCATTTATTTCGCCGACTCCGGTTTATCCAGCGAAGTAACGCTTCTGGGAATCAATCACCCTTTACTCTCTCACACTCACAAAAAATACACAATTTAGCTTTGAGTACTTTTACGTTAGCCTTTGCTTTGTGACTTATTCATGTGGTTTAAAATACTTACAATTAGCAATGTGTGAAATATTAATGTATAATAAGTTACATTTTCGTGTTTACGTTTAAACTGCACGTCTTCGCGTGTTCAACCATACAAATGTAAAAGTAAAGTGTGTTAACAGTTTTATTAAAATCCTTCACCACCTCAGCTCATCTCGCATCAACAATGCGACACGCTCGTTAATTCCCCGTGATCATAAATTCAACCCACAATATCTCAACCGATCTTTTCGTACCAAATGTACATACCATACGAACCTTTTAATTATATTAAAATCTCTTTCGAAATCTCTGCATTAATACAAAAACAATAAAAAATTGAGCGAGGAGACGCGGACACGATGCGTCGACGGGTCGTCGACCCCGTCGATATTTCTCGAAATTCGCCGCGGAATCCGCGCTCTTTTCGCTTTTTAATTGTATGTAACCAGCACCAAGCGACAAGGTGATACGTTTCCAGAGAAATATGTATGACCGCGTCCACACTCCGGAATTACTGTAACGGAATATACGCACCAAGATTTGCAAGAAATTACGAGCGACAGATAAAAATTGTGTTGAATATCTTTAACCCTATTACACGCGGTAATCACCCGGTTTTTGGTAAAACAACATTTGAAAGAAACGATTTCCAGCAAAAGATAGTGTTGCCAGTGCATGTCGTTGCGGGGAAATAAAACAGATTAAACATTGAAATACGCTATCAGAGTGTGTAAATCGTAACAAAAAACAAAAGATACAAATTGTTTGCAATATCTTTAATAGACGTTGAGCTCTATTGTATTTTTAGTTTCCCAATGGCATCGCGGAAGTTTGATTTTCACGCGTACCTCGAACAATGGGCTCACACGTCTCAGTAACGGAGTCATTCGTATACATGCAATTTTGCTATGAATTTGATTACCTTTCTATTATTAACGGTTTTTTTCACTCAATGACGTTTAAATATCGAAGCGAATCAGCTCAGTTAAAGTTCTCTTGGCTTAACCTGCAATTGAATTGTTGACAGTGTGATCCAGACTGCGTATGGAATTTATTAAAAATCGTTGGCAACGAACCAAGACGTTTTACACAACTATAATAATATATGTACATTGTAGTACGTGGAAGAAGTGTAGGTAATAAGTTAAAATTTATAATGGTGCATAAACATTATACAAGTATTTCAACACAAGCTAATATTACGTATTTTTTGTACTATAATGCACAAATATTTTGTGTTATCAGTGAACATTAAAATTGCAATATATTTGTTTTGTCAGGGTATCCACCCTGATTCAAGATAGTCATCATCATCACATTAGTAAGCAGATTTTAATGATACGAGTACTTAGTACCTTCTAGTAATTACGATAAATAATACAAGGCACTATGTGGCGCGCTCGGGTCGCAAA
This sequence comes from Pandemis heparana, assembly GCA_963854515.1. NCBI lineage: Eukaryota > Metazoa > Arthropoda > Insecta > Lepidoptera > Tortricidae > Pandemis > Pandemis heparana. The sequence goes on along the minus strand of OY978011.1, from coordinate 7,589,292 downwards.
CCGGCGGTGTTCCAATTTTAGGGTTGAACAGTGAACACGACAAATTCGCAGCTGTTCGGGTACTACTCCGCAATTCTGTAGTAGCCGTTCTCATGATACGTCGCGCCCCGGGTCTTCATTCTTCAAGCGTTGTCCCAGGGCCATTGCAGAACGGTGTACATAGGTCATCAGCAAGCGTATCTAGGGCTAGGAGCAGGTGTTTTCCTAGTCAGTGGTGTCAAAAGAAAAAGTATAAATTGAGCAATTGGAAACCCTTTTACCCTATGTACTGTATTTATTCTAGGCAATTTTAATTTAGCTTACTTTAGTTGGATACGTACGCATGAACAATCTTACATGATTGCCACTTTAGGCAGGTCGTAAATAACTTACATCAACTTTAACACAAAAGATTACATTCACTTTAGGTTGTAATTATCCAAATCGGTCCGTGCTTCGGGGGACAGGAATAGGAAGCGTTGAAAAAGTGCATAAAAATACATGCGTGCGCGACCCTAAGTTACGAGCTCTCGATGATGTTTAGTGGATTATAATTAGCTGCGCTCCCAACCAGCGGGATGGGTTCCATTCCGAGCGACAAGCGCGGAGATTCATACCTGGAGCGCGATTTTAGAACATCAAAACTCTAACAAGGAATTTTCACTCGTCAAATTTCGAATGACGCGATAAACTTGACGTTTAAAAGCAAGATGACAAGGCATACTATTGAAATGTGCCAGTTTTGTTACAAGAATCATTATCACACTTATCACCTTATTGACAATATTATAAGTTTGGAATAAAGCTGTACTTCCGCCGTGACGCAAAATCCGCCCACTGCAAATCGAACGATAGCAGTTGAAAACGATTTCAGCTAAGCGCTTTCACAAGTGCTAGCTGATAGCGCTAATAATTAATTAGTGGAACTAAACTAGCGTCATGAAAACGTTGATATTTAGCACACACGCTTCTCGCTTTATTACTATCCGTTCCTTTCTAATTTGTACAATAAGAACGATATAATAACTACGTGAAAAAAGGAGACAGCAAGCGTCTGAAAATTGCTCGTGCGCGGGAAAATACGTAGCATGCATAGGTTAAACTGTTAGCTGTTGAACTCTGAGTACGTCAGTTACATGTTTGTTTACTTTTATTGCCTCGGTTGTAGGACAGTTTTGGTTCGGGGGTTTCCGCCCGTGACTCGGGCCGCTTCGGGCGGGTGCGCCGGGTTGCCACGCGCGCGCCGTCTGCGCAGCTACGGCAGATGTGCGCGGACGCACGAGACGCCACCGCCGTCACCACCTCCGGATCCCGATTCTCACAAAGCTGCAGTAAAACGCTCTGTCCCACAGCTAGATCATTGATGTTTTCAGGTTTTCGTGATTAATTTAAACTGAGACAAACCCATATTTACACAGAAGATTGTTTGGCCAAGGAGTGGACAGAGCCTAAGCTAACAAGACCTTAGGGCCATATTTATCATGATTGTGGGCGTGATGAAATGAGGAATCAAAATAGTGATGGGTTGAATTGGGTAGTTGTGACAAAAATAGGTATAAGTTACTTAAAAAAATGTTGAAACCCGTACAAATCTGATCATATCGACTTTGACTGCTTAACAAGTTCGATAGCAGTTTCAGAGTAGCGTAATTTAAAAATAAAATCACAATGACGCGTTGCTCCACGGTTATTTACCCCGTCTCATTTATTAACGTCTCCCACTTTGTAATAGAGAAATGGTATTTGTTTTTTCTTTACAGCTGACGAGTTTAACATGGCACGAATAAACTTAACATTTGGTAACGTGTTCCCTTGTTTGCTGGTTAGTCGCGTACGAACCGCAGTTCTGTTATTTCTGATGTAGAATCAGACGTCCTTCTACCTGTATAAGATCGTCGCCTTGCGTATGCGCGAACTCATGCTATTTACATAGTACTTGCTCTCCTTGAGATGCTTTTAACATACGTTTCTCGTTCCACCTTAATTGTATTTAGCATTACAGGAGAAATAAAACTATGAAATAAAATAATAGAAATCATTTGGATTTGGAAAATTAGCTAACCTTCGTTTTGTGTGTACTTACCTACACCTACATGTAACGAAAGTTGAATGAAAATCGGATTAATTAAATTTTGTATCCGATATCACGGCAAAACGACTTATCTCGATAAACGTAGTCAAACATTCCTAACACAAACACCTAAATCAATCCACATCCACGTAGATCCCCGACGAAAGCCAGCCACTTATGAAAGCGGAACTACTGAGTCAGTCGCAAGAAATAATAGGGAATCGGTACTATATTTAGTTATTAGTACTATGAATAGAAGCGCCTGCGATACTCGGCCGAGTAAATCAACGCGGGGCTAATGTATTACAAACTCGCTACACCGCTCTGAAACGGGGAACCAAAACAACGAACTTTCATATATCGTATTCTTTAACATATGGGTAAGCGTCTGACGCTGTAATTTTTTCTTCTAAAGTGCTATTCGCCTGGGTAAGTTTTTTCACAAACTTACAATTGAATTCTACGTAACGTCTAATGCTGAAAGAACCGCCTTTTTACGATCATTCGCTTCTATTTAAGTTATTTTGCAGCAAGAAAGGTAGAAAAACAAAAGTTGTAAAACCCCAATATACTTAGAGGTGGTAAGTACAGATTAAAAAGAAAAAGCAAAAAATTAAGACATACGAATATTTTGTAATTTATATCCAACTAGCTGTTGCCCGCGACTCCGTCTGCGATGAATTCGCTTATCGCTATCCCGCGGGAACTATGCTATTTTCTGGAATAAAAACTATGCTATATCCTTTCCCGTGACTGTAACTATCTCTGTACCGAATTTCAATAAAATCGGTTAAGCCGTTTTGCCATGAAAGAGCAACAAACATCCAAACATCCAAACTTACAAACTTTCGCCTTTAAGTATAATATTAGAAGGTTCTTAGGATGTTCTGTGTGTCAAGATACGCATTCAACATTTGAGTTTTATAAAGGCTTAATTAAAGAAAGTACCTAAGCAATAGTATAATTACAACAAACCGGAAACCGGATAATTCACGTACTTATAAAAAGCCGAACGAAGGCTCCGACAATTGTTTCGGACTATTCCGTAGTCCTTCAACAGAGAGCGCTCGCCCCGGCGGCAGCGAAACGAACACAGTAAGCAATAGTAATCTAACTAATATTATAAATGCGAAAGTATGGATGGATGGATGTTTGTTTGTTACTCAATCACGCCAGAACGGCCCAACGAATCTGGATGAAATTCGGCACACAGATAGAGAAAAGTCTGGAATAGCACATAGACTACTTTTTATCCCGGAAAATTCCCGCGGGATAGCGATACACGAATTCTTTGCAGACGAAGTCGCTGGCAATAGCTAGTAGTATATAAGCGACAAATCATAAAATGTATTGTAAAATTGGATAGCCCACATTACCACTGTATAGGTCCATGTCTTTATTAGTAGGTAAATGAAGCCCAGGTAGTTATAGGTATTTATGGCATATACCAAGTCACAAGTTAAGTAAAATGTTATTGTGTTTGTATCGAACGAATACCTGACCCGGAAAGAACCCTTGATAACGTACGCTTCTTTACAATTGACTGATAATGAGACCCGCTCGAGGCAATTGTTAATTTGACGAGTAACCTACCTAAAGCGGAGAATGAAGATAATTCATTGGCCTACCAGTTATTTTAGACAATAGGGGAAAAGGCAAATGACGTGTAAGAAAGGACGGACGGTTGCGACACATTTCACTGTCAAAAAGTTTCTTGGGAAGCAGAGTTGAGAAATCGTTGTACATTCCGTATACACAGCGCACTGTTTCCTTCGATTCACTGTCGTTCATACCTAGTTGAATAAATTCATTGAAAGCTTTGTAAATGAGTCTTTCATACACTTCTAAATCAATAGTTTTTCCTATCCCCACTTCATCGTTTACAACATTATAATCAGGACGTGTCGAAAATTTTTAAACAAAATAACCTTTGAGACCAGAAAATTAGCATAAAAAGACGTTTAATTGACAGTTCAAGTGAATATACAATTACCGCGCAGGTATATAACTACATTAATAAAAAAAAACCGGCCATGTGTGAGTCGTACTCGCGCCACACAGGTTCCGTGTGATGAGCTCTTCACATACTTTACGTTTAAAAATGAGTTGCTCTCCTCGTGTTGCGAGTTGCGACTGCCGTGGCGACTTGCTTCAGAAGAAGAAACAGAAGTTTGCGTATTTGGGGCACGTACTAAATACGATATGATAGATACTATTAGGTATTTCAGAACTCAGATGACGGCCAAAGTGGCAGAAAAGTGGATGGTTGGTAGAAAGAAAACGTCATGGCCTCGTAATATCAGTGGATCAGCATCAAGAACACGGAACAACTGTTCAGATTAGCTCTCAAAACAGTGTTGACAGACAAACGTAACGCCGATAACGAAGTGATTATTTATGCAAAGGTTCCTTGTTCCCTTTTAGGTACGGAACCCGAAAAACGATGAAAAACAAAATCATTATTTAAGTAAAATAACTTATTCAGTGGCTGCTGGTTTTTTTAATGATTGACGCAGTATGTGTGTATTATTTACTCACATTTATTTGGGTTCTTAGGTCAAGGTGATTTTTGGAAAACAGAATTATTCTTTTCCTAGCTCGCTCTCTCGCTCTTGAAAGTATATTTGAACTATGTAGGTACCTACTTACTTTCTTTTACTAACTTATTAATTTTGGTAAAAATAATATAATTAACAAATATAAATGAATGAAAAATAAGTATCGTGTGAATTTATACCACAAACATACTTATGTGTATAAATACAATACGAATAGTGCATACCTAACTTTTATAATATCCAGATATAAATATTTGTATCATACGATCGTCTACCGGGATTCGAGCCCGGGACATCTAGAACCATAAAATAGGCCATCGTCAAATAATTATTTAATCAAACACCGTATGATATTGTCTTTTTTGATATGACTGTCATTTCGGTGTTTACGTTGATCTTTTCGCAGATGATATTGGTGATCGATTAATAAGCATGGTTATCAAAATAATATTGACGTTGCGACCATAAAATCCGACGGTAAACTGTTACTAATTGCAAAAATGCGACAATGCCGTTAGAAACTAGTTACTATACCTCTAACGCGGCCGCGGCGTCAACCGCCATTAATAACCTAAAAATCACGACGAGATATAAACGTATTCTAGTATTCGCACTATTAAGGGCAGGAGCGATGTGTCGACACATGGCCGCACACCGCAATGCGGCAATGTTGCTCCCATGTACATAATACTGTATGTACGCTCTCCGCCCGCTAATACTGTCACTGTAGTTAAACGGTTAGTAGCTAACTTAGAGGACTGCCTTAGCCTTATAGACTTTGAAGAATTACTTGTGTATTGTGGCCTCAATTTCTCATACTTAATACGAGCCATAATTTTCGTTGTGTGGTTGTGACGTTAATTTCAAAACAGAATAGTAAGAAACTAAGTATAGTTAGTACTTCAAGACAGGCAATTATAGCCAACGTTATAGCAACACCAAAAGCAATCGCAAGAAGGCATCGATTACAAACAAAACCGTCAAAGAAGCATCACCGATTCACCATCGGTATTTAACGACAAAGATAAGTTCAGAAAGTTACTCTGTGCGGTCTGGACCGATTGAGGAGCCAGTCGGATGCGTACGATTATAATTAGGATTGTATTTCTGATTCCGACGAAGCAGCGGGCACGGCTGAATTCCATCTGAGTCATTGTGCCGGTTCTGGCTTTATTTTCGTAAAACACTTAGCTCGCGCATCATTGTTTCTCTTTACCTTACTTGCGTTAGCATAATTAATAATCGACACTTAAAATCAATTTATAAGAAAAACTACTTACTGTGTGTTTAATAAAATAAGCTACTAATCTCTCAGTACTTATTTTCATTTCAAAATCAATCATTAAGTTCAACGCAACTGTCTCCCCAGCTAAAGATGAATGGTTCACGGGCTCGCGCTCCGCGTAGTTTTTCACGCTGATTAAATTCATAAAGCAATCAAAATACTTTCATGGAAGTATTTTAACGATGTACTTTGTTTGATTAAGCTATGATATGTATAAAATGCCTTATTAGAGCGAGGAATGCGTTGCGCTCACCTACAAATACTGGCTTTCTCGTCGGGACTGACGCGAACGCGACATCGAGCACGAAGAATGGAAATCATCGCTGTAAACATATGCAGCTGTGTGTAAAGCTGGGATTTCATAATACAAGTAAAATCATGTATACACGTAGATTGCGGGGCTACCGTAGTAGGTTCGGTATAATAAACCATTCAAGCCCTGCAATGTATTGCTACTTGGATTATAGTCGTACCTACTGTGAGAATTCGCTCTCGGAGTGACAAGCGATGGTGTGTGACGGTTATTCAGGCAGATTTGAAATGAGATTGAAATGGACCACCGCAAGTAACGCCAGATTCAATAAAATATTGAAAAGTTGAGTTTTTTTTTTAATTACAAAGTTAGACTACCTAATTGGTATTAGGAATTGGCTTCGACTTGGAATGTAATGGTCGCAATCAGACTATACAAAGCAATAGTGCATAATAAACATAGGTACGTCTATGAGATCAAATCTCAGCGGGCAATGTCAGGCAAAATATCCGGCTTTAAGATCTGTTTTTGACTCCAACTGCATTCAATACTCAGAGCAAGTATCCAGACTTTCTCATCATTGTTGTAGAAACGAGGATTCATATTACTTAATATTAGTCACACTACAGGCATAGACTTGCTAATTACACCTTCATTTTGTTAATTATATTGTTTTGTTAACATTTTAATCACCTTGTTTGCGAACCACCAAATGACTATCAAAGCAGAGTACAAAACACTGTTTATAAGCAAAAATGACTCAGATATGATGTGATAGCTAATTAGTGATCTTTCAAATCGCTTCAACGAAATGTTGTTGCTTAAATAGGTACCTACATAGAAACACTAATTGGCCGTTCCTGAGTGCAGCACCAAATGATCCAGGAAACTTTTCGCCTCATTACGAAATCATAATAATCGATTTAAATAAATAGATTCCACAGTAGGTACAATACTCTTATTTTGAGTTCGAGAATTAACGTGGATACGTAAGCAGCCATTTTAATAATGCAAATACGACAGAAACATCAAATTCACCACATGTCTAGTACTGTCTTTTCAGAATAAAATTTATTAAGGTTGTAAAATGAACGTGAATTCAATTTTGTTACAAGTTAAAAGTAAATACAAGAAATCTATCACATGTCTATATTATTGCAGTGCTAGGATTCCTATTAAGGCAAAAGTGACAAAAGTAATCAAGATTTAAAGTCTATTGAAGCTCAAGTAGAAAAACCTGCGTTTAGTTGAATTCCCGTGTAACAAATAATAAGTAATATCAATAGATAATGTATAAAGATGGGGACAGTACAACCGAGTGGGACGCCCCGCTATTAAGTGGGAAAAACACACTATTCCGGCCAAGGTTGCTTAATTAAAGCATCGGTAAATCCCGAAGGATGACAATAATAGAGTTTATTCCTAACCCACCTTTTTTTTTTTTTTTTTTTTTTTTTTTTTTTTTTTTTTTTTTTTTTTTTTTTTTTTTTTTTTTATATAACATATTTCTAATAACTCACTGAAATACGCAATAAAGTTCCAAATAGTTTTCTCTGAAATATTTAGACATGTGCGTTATGATTCTGACTACAGGTTTTCCCGTAACGAAACTACGTATATGCATAAGTAAGTTGTCGGTATGCAAAATAAACCTATGTATATCCATACTACCTACTTAAAAGAGCAAACAAATGTTTTTAAATTGTAAATTGTATCATCATGGTCAATGACTAAGTCATCATATTGAAATCGTTCGCGCGATGTGAGATAGAATTTGCGGTAAGGTCTACTTCTAGAAGTACTAGGTTAAGTAGCAAAACAACAAAAATGACAAACTTTGTACACAGTAAACTCATTACCAACAAACATTAAGTACGAATAAGCGAATAAAACAGGCAGTCGCAGTCGCCATGCGCGATTGGCGACATATTTTGCGAGCGAAGCGCGAAACAGGTTTACGCATAAGGGGAGGTGCATGTAACCGCTTGCGCCTTCGACACGATTGCTTGCCACATTGCATTATGTGCCACTTACCGCCCGCTCTAACAATTTGACTCTATTCCAGTTTTAAAACCATTTCAAATAAGGAGTGCTCAATCTAGGCCTCGTTACTGGTTATCGCTTCGCGTTCAAAGTTTGTCTCGTTCGCGTTTAACTAATCGATGTCGTCGTTAGATTTATAAAATGCACGACTTCGAATCATGGGCTGTCCTTCGTTAAATAAATATAATAATTAATTGACACGTATCAAAGTAGGTTCCGGAATATTCAGCAGATGGATCGGTTAGTTTGAATGAACCCCTTTAGGTACTTACAAAGATTTATCTTAGAATTTTTTTATTCAAAATTTAGTCCCGCCTTTGACGCAGTTTGCTTTGAACATTGATCAACGTATGGAAACATTTGGTCGACTATGATTACAAAATCCTCAAAACATTCACATGGCTATTAAGTGAAACTAAAAATCTAACTTTAGTGAACCTTTTATATAATTAAGAGACCTTGTATATAATTCAATACCTACTGAACATTAAACACAGCAAAGCAACAGGTTGAATGATAGGAATATTCTTAAAAAAGCCCATACGTATCATGGTTGGTTCCTTGCAAAAAAACTTGTAGGTAGGTAATGTTAATACATTTTCTAGCTGTTCCAAACGTAGTAAAACTCAAACTCATCTTTTATTCATACCTACACGTAACGCGTACGTACGATTAGATAGTGCTAATCGTTATCTGCAAATTCGTCACAGTCATCATTATGGACGCAACGACTACGCATTGTCACTTTTTTAACATTAATATTTAATATCGTGAAATAAACATAATTTTCACATTTTCACATTATCTCCCTTACTTATAGCCATATGCTTGTCGATATTTTTTCGAAAGACAGAGAACAAAAGAAGGCAAGCGAATTATAAAAAGTTCCGCTATTATAGATAATTAATAAAAAAATTAGAAGAATATAAATATGAAATATAGGTTAACTAACAACCTTTAAGTCACGTGCGAGCACGTGGCTAATACAAGCATAAAAAATTATATCCACCAGTTATAACAACTCAAATTTATGAAATATGTACTTAAGTAAAACTTCCAATGAAAAGAAAAGAACAATGCTAGGAAAAACACCAACAGGAGACCAAGAAAATAGGAGAGAAGTCAAACAAAAACCAACACCGCTGAGGTCACGTGCAAGAGCGTCGCCAGTAATACCCGTAATAACACACTTTATAAACTCGGTGTTCATTGTCGAAACGCGTTTAACGCTCGGCAATGGGGAACGATCGACACCTATGGATAGAATGGAAGTACAAGCGATACCGAAATAGCTGATGTGCATGTTCAACTATATCTGCTTTTTACGACTCCTGCCTCTGCGCAGTGGTCTTGAGCGCGAGGCGGGCGCGTTGCAAAACCGCCGAGTTGACGATAATAGCTGGATCGTAAAGTAAACACGGCAACCGTGATTTATTACCGTATGTCAACGAGGAAAAACTGACTATTTAATTCTCCGCTTTCAATGCTTTGATGATGAGGCTATTGTTAAACTGCAACTGACTGGAAACGGTACACCTACGATAAACACGTGACCTTACATGTCTGGTACCTGTGAGCTAAATCCGACCGCCCAAGAGCGCGGCTTTGTTTATGTTTACTAATCATCTTACGCAATCGTTATTTAGGAAAATGTTATCGTCAACATCCTAGATTATCACTTTGGAGTTCAACTATCTTCGTTTTGATTAGTGACTGAAATATACTTACTTACCCGCGTCCTCACCCGCGCCTTTATTGCTTAGGAGTCGCGCGGTTTTGATACTTAGATATTACCTACTCTGGTATTTGTATTGGACATAGCATTTTGATTTGATACTTGCCGTACTTCCATGCTGGTCTGGGAACAAAGAAAAAACATAGAATGTACCAGCTGCTTCTCTTATCGGCAAATTATAAGATCATCGAGGAAATGGGCGAAAATCTTAGAATCATTGCTACAGGGCAATGCGGCTACCGGCTAACAACCTATAAATATTTTGACTCCTCTTTCTACTATACGCCCACAATCAGTCTAAGCGTGGCCTTTTATTTAGGTCTTGTTACTCTGGGCTTTGTCTACTCCGTAAGGAATAAAGACGTGATTCATATCTATGAATGTATGCATTTTATTTGATGTTTCGAAGGTTAGTGTATCGAGTCGACACGTTTCCACATTTTAATGTATAACTCCTTAGCAACTGGTCTCAATGCGATATTTTCAGCATTAAATTGACCCCGATTAAAATTCATTTGGTACCACAATTCTGAATACCGCTAGACTAAATCATTAGTTGAATAAAATCAGAAAACACTATCATTCTTTCAACAAGCGTTAGGCTTTAGATTAGAGTAAGATGTTTTTTGTTGTATCATAAATTGAAATAATCGACTTATTCCACATTAAACTAAACAAAAACATGCAGGTAATGTACCAAAGACAAATCGTAACTAAAGTACCCATACCTAATCCGCCTGTCATTTTTTGCCTGACCTTCATTCTGTTCAAGTTCATTTGAATTGAAGGATGGAGCGTTGATAAACTTTATTGGTGGTGTTTAGCATTTCACAGGTAGATTCTTGAGGCGGAATCGCATTAGAGTAAAATTAAATTTCAGTTCGGCGAAGCTCGACCTTTAAACACAACACAGTATAACATGCCTACATCACGTACACACGATGAGTATATACGTACTTACATCAGAGCGTTAAGTACCGACACCGAGATAGCGATACGTGCATTTATACAAAATTAAATTATCAAACCCTAACGTCATTAAAATTATCTGTTCTGATAAGATTTTTGGCCCGGCCGAAGGAAATCAGACTAAACACCTCTTTTAATCGCCACTGTTAGAATAAACAGTTGGAAACAGATGGCTTCTGCTTTTCAAATGCTGAAAGCCTTGAAACGAATCGAGCCATCGAAATTTTTAAATACCTAACAATTAAATGTACCTATTTACTTAATACTAAACAATACTTTAGAACGTGTTTAACTAACTTGAATGTCTTGAATGAAGCACAGAACAGACGCGTGTAACATTGCGGCTCGATAAAATTATCTGCAACGACTAAATAAATAAATACAGATATGACGCACTGCTAATAACATAACGCCATGTTAATTTCATCACAATAGTACCAATTGTGACATTAGGAACATAAGTGTTGAAGAGATATTGGAACTAGTCCAAAGTGATTTGTAAGTGATTTTTATGAATGGGTTAGGCGCAGAAGTCGGCGGATGTCGGAACGCGGACTAGCGTGTTGCGTTGCGCTTCGCTTTCCCGACTTTCCCGCCGCCGCCGCCCGCGTGCGCTCGCGCCGCCTACTACGAAACGTAACGCGTTACGTTGCTCTTTGCTAGCATGACTTTCAGCTACCGAAGTATGTTAGAAATTAGGATCGGCGCTTTTTGGTCATTTCCTACTCATACTAGTTATAACGAAACTACTTGTCGAACAATAACGATTAAAATGTCGATCGTTATCTTTTCAATCGTTACAGATCGGTGTACTGTACACTAATAATAGGCATGCCTTAGTCACGTCTGATAATAACAATTAGAAGATAATTTGAAACGCGTCACACGTCGTCTGATGCGAGATTTATTTGTTTTTGAGGTGTGTGAAACGCGTGCGAGCGAGTTGCGACCGAGCGGCGCAAGGACACGGCAGGACGACTGAGGGCCGCCCTCGCGTCGTCATGCGCAGGTAGCAGAGAGGACATGCCTATTGTTTATCGCTGCTAATTATTATGCCCGAACGCAGACGCTTACTGACCGCCGCTGCGCAAAAACACTCGATAACCGCGCTCGTATACCTACATACCTACCTACATAACATAGCTAGCCTTGTCAGATATTGTATCGCCTAGCCTAAGTAGTTTGGTTACCATCTGTGTATGTAAAGTAATTATGTAAATTGGATTGGCCTGTGATTTTTATGGACTTCTTAACTTAATGAAAAAAGTTCATTAAAAAGTAGCTCGTTTATTAACAAGAATTCAAAATAAACGATGAATTCGCAATGAGATTAGATCAAGCGATAGGTTCATCCCGCAGAAGCGATCTACTCCGATTGTACTGCCTAATCGAATGACGACAGAACAGAGCATTGCAACTATCGCACTCGCAGTATCGCGCTCGATCGGGGACCGTTACGTGAAAACGTCGAGCGCGCGGGACGGGGCGAGCCGGGCCGATACAGCGACGGCGACGCCCGAGCGCGGCCGAACGCCGAGTGCCGAGACGACGACATGCGAGCGGGGGACGCGGGGGTGCGCCACTTATCGCAGCGAGCTGGCAACGCCGCGCGGGGTGGGAGCGCCCCGCGCCGCCACTCACCGTCGCCGGCTCGCCAGTGTTACCTTTGACGGCCCAACACGCGGTCGCTCGCCGCCAGTGCCGACCGTGTCGACTCTCGTGAAGCACGTCAATAATGTTTCGGTGATTTCAAAGTCGGACTCGGGAGTAAACGATAACAGTGTCATTTATGCCCGTTATCGGAACCAGGAACACAGTGAAAATTATAGATCTCATCACACAGGATTTGGATTGTTTTGAAAGTTTAGTGACTTGCGACATTTAAGGATTTTGGACATCAAAACAGTGCAGTGATACAACCACTTGGATTGCATTTATGTGATAAAAAATTGGATATTGAAGAGAAAAAACTGAGTGATTTCCCCAAGGATTTGTGCTACGTGAAAGTGCTAGTTCAAGTAAATAAAAGTGTTTTTATTTTGAAGTTTTGGGGTGTTTATTGCTAACAGTTATGACGAGTTTTAAAATATTTTACAACGGAGCATAATAATTTTAAAAATAATTATCAGTAGATATCTCCGAGTATTATTAATAAAACTTGTCTAAAACTATTAACAGACACCACCTGTCGTAAAATAGAGCGCACGTTGGATTGCCTCAGCTGATCGAATGACGGGATTCTCGGACGAAGCGTTCATCGTGACGGACACAAACGGGTAGAAAAAAAAACCCATCGCAGAAATTAAAACGTGATTTTTTAAACACGAAAAAATAAGAAAAAAATACTGATTCAAAAATCAAAAAACCAACTCCGCGGCTCGATCGGGACCTCTAATTAAAAGTGACCAACGTAATTCAATTCAAAAAGTGCCACGACACGATGAACGATACGTCGATTGTCGACGCCGCCAATGGAGCGTTTGCGGCGCTTAGCGCGATAAAAGAAACGCTGTGACACGTACGCTGGGAAAGCGCTCGAATATTTTTGGAGGCAAATTTGCGTTTGTTTCAAAGGGAGCTGGATATCAACGGAGTGCGTCGTGTTTCAGGGGGTGGTTCGTGGCCGACAGGACGGCGAACTCTACTGGCACGGTGTACGGGACTGCTGCGTACGGAGCTCGAGCTCCTGACAAGCACAACCCTCTGCAATCGAACCTAGGATACCGAGTCAACGCCCCTAGGTGAGTGAAACCTTACTTTGTTAACGGATTAGTGATCACATTCAGTGTTTAGTGCACGACAAAAAACGTCTCGTCTGTGTTATTTGTTGGTCGGAAATTTAGTTTTTATTTTTGAGCAATTTTACTAAGTGTGATTTTTAAAAACAAAAAACATAAGTAGTCAAAAATGAGCGACTTGCAGACCGAAAATTTTGTAAAATGTTTTATGAAAGAAAATATTTAAAAAGGTACTTAGTCGTCAAATTAAATATCTCTAAGCAGTAACAAAGCGTTTCCGTCTCGTGTACCTAACTAAATATAAAAAGTACACAAATATGTGGAGGACGCGCGTCTTCTTTTTTATCAGTTACCGAAACTTCACACTTACCTACGTACGGACTTGTTTTTATCTTATCCGGAACAAGTTTGTTTACATTTACAACAAAACGCTGAAACGTGACTCGCTTACCTGTGCCACCTTATCGTTGTTAACAAGCAATAAAATCAAAAATATAACGTCTGCGTAAATACATAAAGCATCCATGTTGACTCTTTACGTGCCATTCTATTCATATACATGAATGATACAAGTGCTAAACAAAATCTGTGGCCGATTAGTAATTAAAATCAGCGGTGGATTAACACAAATAATATGACGATTGACTTAAATGTACGCAAGCAAAGTGTGACATTGTCGACCGCGCATCGTTGCAATTATAAATAAAATGTATGCTCTTCCATTCACACGTACATAAGCCGAGGGCACTCACACACTCGCATGGGGCACTCGCACTCACACAGCCGCGCGAGCACGCACACAGAGAGCGCTCACTCACACCAGCGCGGCGAGAATGCACGCGGTGCGATGACTGCACTTGGCGCTTACAATAAACACAAACAAACAAAACGTTATAAACTAGCAAGACATAACTGATCGCGTCGCATAGTTTCATAGAGCAGCAATTAATTTTAGATAATTATAATTTTTAATGAATTTAACCTAATAAAATATTCGTGATAATTATCAACGACTATAATTTTATTTAAAAAGTCGAGCAGGTGCTAAGTCGAAGCGCTCAACGGCTTTGTTTAGTAGTCACCTTTACAAACGACATATTGTTGATGGCTGCCTGCCTCTATTCAAAACCAATAAGTAAATAATAATAGCACGGGAGACCCGACAACGAGATTGTGTGAACAGAACACAGGAAATCTACTTTACACCGAGGGTAGCAAAACTTTGAATATTGTGCGACATTTTAACTGATTTTTTACGACGCTAAACGTTTAATTTACAACCTTTTTTTGTTAAAACAAACATGCTCAAGTTTCACTGTACTCATAATAGTCGGTCGGTTCTACACTAACAGATTTAATCAGGATTTGTAACAGTTCGTAAGTAATCGTGGGAAAAAACGTCAGTTTTGAACGAGCGGGCGGTTGGGGGCGGATGCACTGAACTCAGAATGCTTTGGCACCACGTGCTCAATAGAGTCGAACGGATTCTTTTTTTTATTTTGATTCCTTTACTGCAGTAACAAAAAAATAAAAGAAGTAGGTAGACATGGGTCCGTGTGACTACGGGGCTGAAGAGTACTATAGATAAAGTAAAGAAAAGATGCTAAATATGAATTTTGGGCTAAATCACAATCTGTTGAGAAAACAGCGAAACTTGAACTTTATGGGTTTTTCCGCCGACCAATTAGACTAAGCGATTTAGGATTAAGATAAAGCCTTCTAAACAGAGGTTCGATAGCTTAACTACAAAATCTTGGTTTTAATTCGATGTTTCGGTTCAATTTCATCAGGACAAACAAATTATTATCAGAAGCGTCGCGTAATAAAGCCCCATATTGACGTGACCGGGCCCACTTACCCCACGGTCGGCGGGTGAACCGACCCTTCGCTTATTGTACCGTATTTACCCCGGAACGCTCGCCTCCATTTATAACCCTCGGAATCCGCTCCTTGAAGCATGATTCATTCTCTCCCGGCCCGGCTTCAATTGACGGGAATGAGACAGAAATCGAAATATCTCCATCCCAAGTTGCCACTTTGTTATATTATCATAACCGAAAGTGGCAGTTGGATACTTAGATGTAAGTAAGTAACAAAAAGAACAATAAATAAGCGGCTTCTTTAAAAAACAAGAAACTTGACACGCAAGTTTTTTGCAGACAGTGAAATCATTTAATGCGTTAACAAATATTAAAAAGCCAGAGTAATGTTTATCACTTTAAAATCAACTGTTGAATCGTTAATTACTCGTTAATTTACACGCTGTCGCGTATATTCAAAGTATCAATAGTTTAAAGCCAGCAATGTGCGCACAAGCCACAATGTGAAGTGGTATTTAACGGGGGTGACCAACTGGCGTCGAAATGGGGCCCACCGCGCCACGGCTTCACGCTGCCATGATAGTAATCTATACGGAGCTCACAATTAATGCATTATTTAACACTCCACTTATAATAAAAATCGTGTTAAATGAATGAACGATATAAATCAAGATGAACGAAAACACGAAAGAATTCCAGCATTCTCTTAGATAACGTTTCTATCGATTGTAAATTAATAATTTCACAAGTTTTTGAAGCATTTTGTAGCTATTAGATTTAATACACGATTACCGCTACTGCCAATTAACCAGGAATCCGACACGTCTGCGCAACGATCCAAAATTAACTGCAGCCCATGTATCAAAATACCTACGCGTTACTCACACATCTCTCAATACTATGCCAAACACCTTCTAGTTTCTCGAAATAGCGACATAGCCACTCCTTCATATTGATTTATCTAAACGGTCCGTCTGTAGAAGAACAGCTTGTCAGAGTTTACGCATCAGCTTGTCTGTTAAAGAGCTGGGGGAAGCGTCATATTCATGAAGACCTTAGTACTTGTGAAGACAGACGATTCGTCGTATTAAGTTCTCGCAAAACGCTAATAAGAAAAAAAAAATTCCAAGAATTGTCTCAAAAGAAATGCCGGAGTCCAATGAGCCGCTCGCATTCACGATCCCAAATATTTTGAACAGACCGTAAGTGATTATTCGGATGTGGTACCACTTTAACAAAAAGTGCACCAGGATACTGAACTGAACATGCTTTTTTTGTCGGGACACATTTTGGTCGGCAAAGGGAAAAAAAGGCAGACAAAACTATAAAAAGAAGTGTAAGGTCGGGCCGAGTTTACCTAAGGAAGGACCCTTGTAAATCATCTGCAGTCTCGATGAATAGGCGCAACGGCTTGAGCGTTGTTGACTCGTGTGTTTATTGGTTGTCGCTCATTCCAATGTCGCTACTAAGTATCTGTTAAGCTATTTACAAGAATACTTAAGTAGAAGTTGTGGAAAACCAACAATGGGTCAACGGGGATTTATAGTCGAAGTAATGACTTATTTAGTAAGTCTGCAGGTGCCCACTGAACTCGCTAATTTAAACAAAACAGACAAAATAATATTTTTCTTAGTGTTAATATCTGACACTGGCACAACCGGTGCAGTTTTGCTTGTGTGTGCTGTTTGTGTATTCATTAAATAATATTATAATAGCGACACAAAGAGGCAATATTGTTGTGCACTACTACTAACAGAGATGCGGTGTAACAATGGGCAGCCCGTGCGAGTGTTTGTCGTGCATTTGTCGGGAATTATTAGGAAGGGCTCCGGGAAGGCTCGGGAATTCGCCCCAAAAGCAGTTCACATGAATCGCGCTCCCACTCCGGCGCCATACAAAAAATCAAACATCCCGAGAGAAACACAGGGGTAACGACGCGTCACTATACGTCCATATTGATTTTTTCTCTCATTGTTCGTAAAATAATACAATCACGACCCGTATTAAAAAAAGATCTTGCGTCGATAGAATTTGGGTTGAATATTGAGTCTGTGTTTATTAATAATCGAAGCGTTAACGTGTGGAATGTTCGGCTCTGCAAGGCCGCTTGCAATAGAAACTGCTCGCATCGTGAGTGAAATAAAGTTAACTAGACCGATTTCACATTTTAATAAGTACCTATTCGCGTTCTTGGCGCGATCCGTTAGTGTTGAGAGTTATCATGTAGTGTAGCTGTAGGTCATCTAATAATGAACGATTTATGCTTACGGATTTGTTTTTGTTTATCAGCGGCTATGGGTGCGCCGGCGCTGCGGGCGCGATGAGCGGCGGCGGCGAGAACGCGCAGTTCGGCGCCACCGCCGCAATGGTCGCCGCGGCCACCACGGCCGCGATGCAAGACTCGCAGCCATTCTCGCAGGTACAAAAAACAAACAAATCATCAAGTAAAATCCCTCACACTTCAATGTCAACCAAAACCAAGTGTTTTACTTTAAGTTTTCGGTATTCTAATGGAAGTTTATTTTGATTCCAGATGCAGAATATGAGTATGGGAAACCCCCAATATAGCGCGATGAACGGCTACGGTCAACAGCGCACCCACAACCCAGGTATGGGCGGAATGGGAATGGGAGGCAACGGCGGTATGAACGGCATGACCGGAATGGGCCAGATGGGCAACGCCGGCATGAACGGCATGAACCCGATGGCGCAAATGGCCAACATGGGCATGCACGCTAACATGATGTCCTCGCAAATGGGGCCTGGCCAGATGGCAGGATCAGCGAAGATGGCACCGCAGTATCAGAGGAGGCACACGCCTTATCCTCAAGGGACGATGTTGATGAACCAGCGAAAGACGCAGTACATGGGAGGCCAACCCACTTTCGGTCCTGGACAATATCCGGCGGGGTACGGAGGCCGGCCTGGCTTTCAAGGCCAGTACCCTCCTCAACAGCCGTTGGGACCTAGTGGGAATTTCCCAGCTGGCATGAGAGGAGGCATGAGGCAGACGACGCCACCTTACTCTAACCAAGGGCAGTACTTCAACGGCGGTGTTCCTAACCAGTTTCCTCAGCACCAAGGTGGAAACGGCCAATACGCCGGTCAGTACAGCGGCCAGTTCGCGCAGGAAGTGGCGATGAGAACTAACATGAGCTATCAGCACAGTCCTGTGCCTGGCAACCCGACGCCGCCTCTCACGCCCGCTAGCAGTATGCCGCCATACATTAGCCCGAACTCAACTGGCGAAGCAAAACCCCACTTCAACGAGCTCAAGCAACCTATGGGCATGCAAAGTATGTACAGAAACATAACTCCGTTTAAAAATTGAAGATGAATAATAACAAACATCAAACTAATATAACCTTTTATTTTCAGATGATGAGCTCCGATTAACATTCCCCGTTCGTGACGGCATTATACTACCACCATTTAGATTAGAACATAACCTAGCTGTTAGCAATCACGTTTTCCAGTTGAAACCCACGGTCCATTCAACGTTAATATGGAGGTAAATATTCATCACGCTTTATAGATGCCTATATGTATTGTCAGTAAAATCCTAGAACAACCAATAACAACTGTTATCTTTTCAGATCGGATCTTGAATTACAACTAAAATGTTTTCATCACGAAGATAGACAGATGAATACGAACTGGCCAGCGAGTGTTCAAGTGTCAGTCAACGCGACACCCTTAATTATAGATAGAGGAGAGAACAAAACATCCCATAAACCGCTGTACCTGAAAGAAGTTTGCCAGCCTGGCAGAAACACGATACAGATCACCGTGTCCGCGTGCTGTTGTGTAAGTGTCTTCATTATATAAAACCGAGCAAACATTTGCCTTCTTATTATTCTCAAAACACTTGTAACAACAAAGCTAAATTTTAAAAGTTGTCATAATACCCTTATTCTTGAAAAACTTGCGACAATATATTACTTATAATTTAGAAATCCATGTTAATTTAAAATTTTCTTTCAGTCGCACTTGTTCGTTTTACAATTAGTGCACCGGCCAAGCGTTCGAAGTGTACTACAAGGACTATTACGGAAGCGGTTGCTAACGGCTGACCACTGCATCGCTAAAATCAAAATGAACTTCAATCAGTCGCCGGCTAACGGCAACAATATGTCCAATAACCCGAACGACAGGGACAGTGTAGAACAAACGGCTTTAAAAG
This sequence comes from Pandemis heparana, assembly GCA_963854515.1. NCBI lineage: Eukaryota > Metazoa > Arthropoda > Insecta > Lepidoptera > Tortricidae > Pandemis > Pandemis heparana. Next base: position 7,569,658 of record OY978011.1, on the reverse strand, counting down.
TTTCGTTAAAATGTCCCATAACGTTCAAAAAAATCACTTTGCCTGCGCGAGGACACGAATGCAAACACATACAGTGTTTTGACCTGGAATCTTATCTCCAACTCAACTGCGAAAGAGGGTCTTGGAGATGTCCTGTTTGCAAGTAAGTGTTTAACAGTGTTATCGACTTTCCTCATGATATGACCGACGCGTTGCCAAGTACATTCATTATCATTAGTCACGGGAATTTACATGAGGAAACTAACGTATTTTATATTACAGCAAACCAGCGCAACTAGAAGGTCTAGAGGTTGACCAGTACATGTGGGGTATCCTCAACACCGCAAACAATTCAGATGTGGACGAGGTTACCATTGACGGCGGAGCGAATTGGAAGCCGGCTAAGACTTCAGCCAACTCTGGCATTAAGGTAAGAAACAATATTTCTTGCACTATTTCTAAACATCAAAAATCTATCTACAAAATCATATCTTTTGAATCCTGACATCAGGCAGTCTTTAACTTTTAAACATTGTTTTTCCAGGATGAAGATAGTAACGACAACAGCGTCGGCAAGCGAGGCAAAGCGGTGTCACCAGGTTCAATGAACATGCCAACGATGAACAACTGGGACCAAGCTCTATCGCCGTACCTGCCTCCAGACATGAACACCATCGCTAGCGGCTCAATGATCTCCTCCTACAACCAGAGTACGCAGAATAGGAACGCCAATGGAAACCAGAGCTACGACTTTGGGATGACCAACGGCCCTGGCAGCAACGAATACGCCGGCAATGGACCGCTCTCGCACCTAAATGACAGTGTCAATTCCTTGGACCCGTTGAACGCAATGGAGAAGAGTCTAAATGATCAGGTAAGTTATATCGATTTAATGAGAGTTATTTCAGAATTGACATTCACTTCCAACCTTAACAGTGTAGCACTTAGCTCATTATTTTTCAACCTACCTCAGAATCCAAATCGCGTTGACAGAATTAAACTCGCCACTCAGCCACTCAGATTTCCCAATCTAACACAAAGGTCTCAATGGTCGCAGTAGCAAGGACTAAAGATGATTGTTTCACAGATGCCTCACACGCCTCACACGCCTCACACGCCGGGCTCAGCGCACACGCCGGGTGGCGGCGGCGGCGCCCACACTCCTGGCTCCTCCCACACACCAGGCCCACCTTCAGTCGGTCACCACTCGCTCACCGATGTGGACATTCCCTCCGACTTGAACTTCGATCCTGCGGCCGTCATAGATGGCGAAGGAACTGATAATCTCAATGTAAGTTTCTCTACTTCTACTACTACCTAGATTCCCCAGATTTTTTTCAGTTACTTCAAAAAGTGCTCTCATTTGTGACCGAAAATATTTAACATGTTATCACGTAGGTAACAGTAATAATTTGAAATGAGCCCTTAAAATTGAAAACACGTCTTCAGCTAAAAACCCAATTTCAATGTCTCCTTTGTCATATTTAACTTTCTCAGCACAGTAATATTTCTAAGGTTTTCCTTTCGCCAGCTACAACGTTACTTATATTTGCAGCTTCTACCGGAGACGAGTGTGGACCCGATGGAGCTGCTGTCATACTTGGATGCGCCAGCACTGGGCGAGTTGCTCGCCACGCCGCCTTCTTCGTCGTCTTCCGCGGGCTCACACCCTCCCCGCGTGCCTTCCTCAGACGACCTCCTGGCACTGTTCGAGTGAACAACCTGTACACAAGGACAAACCAGTCACTCAGCACTGATGTAACGGGATTGACAACGGAAATAATGCGTTTCATGCTAACCACACATTCAAATGAACCGGGTGAAGAAATTGATAAGGTTCCAAATGTATTAGCATGGACCGAGCTTCTTGATATCTGTAACAAAATGGAAGGAAAATGCAGTTGCACTAAAACCTCGCTTAGATCCTACTGTGGTGAACAATTAGATTGTGAATCCATAAACGCCCACGTGCGACGAGTTGCTCGGATTGGGTGGTAGGACACTTCTCCTAATGTAGCAATCGTATTTTTCCGGCGAAAAATGTATACTACTAGAATAAGACGGTACAACTCGTTATGACAAGACTTCAGTGACTCGGTGTTATCCTAAAAAGGCGTTCAACTCTCATTCAAGCCAGCGAAGCCCGACATTGTGATACTAGATTTTAGTCCCTTCTCCATTCGTGAAAATGTTGTATGTCGCAAAAGGTAGTCATGCTCATCGAAATAAACTGCATTTGAATTAGGATCGAAGCGAAAGTTGAATCATTTTGAATACCTTTTCACTTGCATTTCTGTTCTTGTGTTTCGGTGAACGGGCATGTTCGTGTAGCATTTACTCCCGAGCGTTGACTAGTCTGCAATATCCAACATAGTCACACACGGTGGCGCCGGTTGTTGAAACTCCGGCGCCGGAGAACGTTTAGTATATAGGTAAAGTATGTGAGGTGAGGCGAGGCGTGGCCATAGACACTGCGGTGTTTGAATGTATTATAGTTCCTCGCACCGCCGCGCGATCGGTGGCGCATCCTTATATTCTAAACTCTAGCATAAACTGTAACACAAATTTTCATTAATACTTGATTCAACTTATTCGATCACACATAATTGTAATCGTTTAGAGTTTATAATTTGTGGGTAGTCGAGTGGGTGTACATAGCGGGGGTATTTGTGCTAGTTGTTTTAGTACCGCGGGGAGGGCGGCCCTGTACATATAGCGTAGCGCCGCGGCCCGGGAGAGGCATTCTGAATCTTATAGTTCCTATTGGATGCGGGCGAACTATAACGTTCAATTGCCATTTACTGTAAAGTATTCCTTGAATTTTTTCGCATATTCTGCATTTTTTAAGCGATAAGATACTATGATAGGATTCGTGAGTATAGTGCTACTCGCTTATTGGGTGATAAATGAGTTGTTCTAATTCAACAAATAAATGGTAACAAATTAGTTACAAAACTATATTGTAAATGTGAGTGCAAAAATGAACTCTGTTAAATTATTTTGCGTTATGTGAATCGAAGAATGATAGAAATATATTTTAATTTCTATATATAGTAATGAACTGTATTATTTGTAAATATGAGTTTAGTTTAATATTATATTACCTAGTTATACTTAGGAGAACATGGCAGATACTTATATGATGGCCAGTTTAGTATAGTATTACTAAATTAAAAAAAATCTACACATGGTTTTACATGTACATACGAAATACCATTTGTATAGAAATAAACATGCGTTCAGAGTGCAAATTACGACACGTGCCTTCTGTGTGACACCCCAAGGCAGCCTCGCAGACACGTCGACACGTCTGTGCTCTGACACGTGGCCACACAAACGCAAACGCCAACCAGTTTAGGTCATCGTGTACCTACACGATAGCTAAAGCAATGTCGCCAAATCTATGCTCATCTACGTTTTATTCCACAGCCCTCGTCACCTTCCGCGTAGCAATATCCTATATCTAAATAGAAAAGCAATAATGAATTCTAATAACATTCTAAATGGTGTTGTTTCAAATTGTATAGTTTTAATATACCTATATGTAATGTTGTCATAATGATAAAATTGAGATGAGCGTTGGCTGACAAGATCTTATTTCACGTATTTTCAAATGTTTAGTTTGTGTATTGCGCTGGCGCCGCTACCAGCCGCCGAGGCCGGAATACAATTGACGCGAAATTTCTAAATGGAATTAAGTTCCCGTAAAATATCCATAATTAATTTAGATGTCAATTTTCAGAGATAACTTACTATTAGTAAATTTTTGAAGGAACGGTTAGTAAATATCTTAGAGTTTATATGTAAATCTGTCAATCCTTTCACTAACTTATGTAAAAATTGGTGATTTGCGCATCTTTACTCCATGCTATGAATATGGACGCCTCTTAGAGTTAGTCATCTATTACGGAAAACAATAAAATTAGTATTATATACAAAGCAGTGGTCAACTATTCACACGCAGATAAAAGCTCTGTTGAACTTGACATAGTTGTTACATGGAATCTTAATAGTAATTGATGAGAGCGAGTCACTCATAGGGACACAGTATGGCTAGTTGATCACTGTTTTCACTAAATGCATACTTTTAAGGGACCTTCAATTCCAGATAGCTAGTTCTATTGTAGTGAATACTGCTGTTGGGTGGATCATCATGAGGATTTTTGTGAGACCAAATAGCACTTTTTTTACACATTCACCTATTTTAGGTGGTTAAAAGACGAATTTGTTTATATAAAAATGGAAAATATCACAAAAAATTTATAGCATATCACATTTAAAAAGACAAGAAGCCAGTTGTATGATCCACCTTAACAAGTAAATTATTACAATATATTTTGTTGAATATTATAATGAACAGCTGTGGAGTAGTAGAGTTTGTGCTCTCATACAAATAAGATGCAACATTTGGAAATAAGTGAAAGAAGATTTCTATATAAGGTATTATGCAAACCATGACTTTGAGTTCATGCGAAGCCAAACTGTACTTGTAGTTATACATTTTGAATTTAATGTGAACATTTTAGCTATCAGATCGACCCACTGAAATTCATTTTGAAATGTGTAAAATGAAAAACATAACATTTTTATGTTATTGAAAATAAAATGAATTTAAAAATTATGATTGATTTTTATTTCACTAGGTATGATGCATATGCATTACATAAAATATTTTTTATAACTACACAAAGATTATTTGCATTGAAATAATACACAGTATTAAAAATAAGGACCAATAAATTTCAATAAATAATAGTAATAAATAGGTGTTTGTTAAAAACAAACTTGGAAACACTTTTTAATTCATAGAAGAGTATAAAAGCTGATGATTAAATTGGTAGGTACTATTCCAGTTATGAAACGGAATGCCTAGGTCAAACACATTCAAACCCTTTGGTACATTTTTTGTGCTCTTATTCAGTTTTAGAGAGTTAAATTACCTACTAAGATATTGAATTACACACATAATTTCGCCCTAGAGTGGCAGTAATCTAGGATACATTTTCTTTTATTTATCACTGACTGAACGCAGATTTTATCAACTTTTTGCTGTCAAAATAATAAATTTATAATTATCTCTAAATAATCGTCAGTCTAGTAATAATGCAGTGGTTATGTAAGTTTAACAAGATACATCTTAGACCGCAAAAATCATGATACTTACTTTTTTCTTTTTCAGACAGCCAAATTTTGAAATCGTCAGTCTAGTAATAATGCAGTGGCTATGTAAGTTTAATAAGATAGGTACTCTTAGACCGCAAAAATCATGATACTTTTTTCTTTTTCAGACAGCCAAATTTTGAAATCGTCAGTCTAGTAATAATGCAGTGGCTATGTAAGTTTAATAAGATAGGTACTCTTAGACCGCAAAAATCATGATACTTTTTTCTTTTTCAGACAGCCAAATTTTGAATGGAATTCTACTTACAAACTGAAAATAGCAAAGCAAAAGCTAGGAAAATATGTCGCGACTATACTTACCAAATAAATTTAGTAGTACTTACACAACAGAGTTAGATAAAACTTTTACTTTAAGCAGTGCAGGCTGAAGACCAGTTTGACTAGACTTTGCAGAAGGCCAGAACAGAGACTAAGCCTAAGCACTAAGCAAGTAGAGATCAACACAAGGTTTCAATTTCAACTGTCATCCATTACCTGTCATTCCTGTCGATGTCATTTAAGGAGTCTTCACACCGTGTGGTGGGGCCTTACCGTGTTGTTTTTCATACTGCGCATATTATTATCTCCTCCACGTTTTACTTATTTGCCGCCACCTGTACGTGAACTTATACACAACTAATCATTCAACTTATACATACTACAGGCGTGCTTGCGTTTGGAAAACTTTTTCATAATCCCGATATAACTCATCTAGTGTTATGTAGAGCCACAATGTGTGTGAAACTGACAACCCAATCATACCTAATCCAGGTTTAACGGTAATGAATAAAACAAACACAATTACTTTGACTACTCACCAATAGATGGCGCTGTTATATAAAATCTACAATTTATCTTCAATAATAATTTACTTCATTAATCTATTATATTTTATTACGACAAAGGTACATTTTTATTAGCAATTTTGTGTTAAGTAAGGTAGTACTTAAACGATGAAACGGCATCTAACCTAACTCGGAGCCTAACTACAATTATAATTAAGTGCATGCGACTGCCATCTAGCTAAAGTTTCGGACAGCTTTGGGAAAATTCCCAATGTCACTTGTTGGCGCCAAAATCTGAAGTACACAGTTGGTCTGATGATATTGATCTTATGACATAATGTCCTTCATCTATTGGGAATCAGCTTTGCTTTTAGTCGTGGCTTACATTCGTATTTTATTTATACGATTATGACGGTCCATAATTGATTTGAAATAGGTAAGACTGCGTAACTGAATTACAGTCATTATGTACGGTATATTTCCAAGTTCTTCCATTTTATTTATTATTAAAAACAAGTTTGCAGCTCTATCAAAATCTGTATAATATTATAGTATTTATAGTCTTCATTTGGAGCATTGACCTTGCATTTAAATAGATATACCTATAAGTAACACGAGGAACGGGATAAACCAGTCCGTCATTTAAATTCAGCTCATGGATGGTGCTAAAGTGATTTCAGAGAAAAATTATAAGTTTCACAATCGTGGCCAGAGCCTGAACAAGTTAGTGCCTGTGCCTAAGCTATTTATAAATAAAATAAAAGATAACCTGAGAATACTACAAAAGTCTGCCAGTCCACCGTACGGGGTGCGAGCTTTGGTCGTAGAATGTGTTCCAGTCTGATAATGTTGCCAGTTGCGAGAAAAATCTCGATCATGCGCGTATAGGCTCGATTGTTTTTGATTTAAGTGATAGGTTAAGATTTAATTTTAATTTAATTTAATTTGTAATTTTTTAATTCAAATTGTAATTGTATGGGTTAAATTAATGCCTAAATAAATACATTATTATTATTATTATTATTATTATTGTTATTATTAAAAATAAACAGACAAAATTACGTTTAATTTTACATAATATAGATATAAATCTATCTTATATATGTATGTATGTATGTATGTAAACTCTTATATATCTTTCTTCTTCTTCTGTTATAAATAAAATTTTAATTTCTGAACGACTGCACCGAATTGGATAAATCTTTTTTAGTTGTGTTTGTTACTGTGTGGACATGGTGTGTATAAAATAAAACTTTGTAAAAAAAAAATACTGGAACGGGGGGGCGAAGCAGCGGGCAACAGCTATAATAATTATTATTATATTTTGTGTAACAAAAGATGATCCCGAGTATTGTGTTAAACTTTTTAGATGGCAACGCTAAAATTAGCGGTGAAAATCACTTAAGGTCAAGTACTGTCTTAATAATTATGGCTAAAATATTTTACTTACTAATATTTTAGAACTTTATGTAGGTATCCACATGTAAGGTTTTTGTGTTGATTTTCAAAAGTTAATGTTTTACTTAATACTTAAAAATGGAATACCTACAACAGAAAATGACAAATGCCGCATTTTTAAACCAGTTTATTTTATTTGTGACTTTTTACCTACATTTTTTTACATAATATACCATTATGTTATGGTCGTATACTTAAATATCTTATGCATGTCATATGCATCATAATGCAAAACATTTACTAAAAATGTTTTGTATGATACCTATCACATCATAGAGTCATACTTGAATGCCATAATATATGCATCATGAAATGGCTAAAAATAATTAGTTGGATCAAAGAGTTTGGCTAGGAATTGGAAAATCCAACCTATTAATTGAGATTAAAACTTTTTTATACTTGAAGTAGGTACTAAAGAGAATAAACTAATTCTTAAATAAACTGAATCTCAATCGTATTTAGTATTCTTATGCATGTCTAGTCTGTCCAGCTGTTTGTTTTCCTCTACTGGTTGTCAACATCGATTGAATAACACAAAACAATATTTATTATAGTACCTATCTAATCTAAAACAATTAAATTAAACTTGTTGTTGCATACAATTTTTGTGTGGAGATGATGGGGAAAAAAATATAATTCCTGATTCCACTTCTAAAATTTTCATTTCGTTTTTTTATTTTTCCTTTTGGCTCTAGTACCTATTACGACATTTATCAACAAACTTTTCCCACAAAAGTTGATTATTTCATTTACTGGCAACACAGTTCACGCGTACGCGCAGCGATTGAAGCCTTCGCACGCACACATGCACCGGAATAAACACGTGCAACATAGCATAGACAGTCGAATAGTGGACGGGTCGAAGGCAGGTATCGCGTCTCGCCTTGTCTTACCGGTTAAACGACAAACGATCGAACGAACGCCTCCAAAACGAACAATAATCATCTTCGTATAAGTAAATAAATAAGTTGTTTCACTAAGAACTTACAGTGCAGTGTGTGATAATAAAATTAAACAGGTATGTGGTCTTTCTGTATTAAACTTGGATGCATAGCGGTATCACAAAACCAGATTTCTGGTTCTGATGCAGTCGCCAAAAGTATGCAGTTTGTTTATTAAGTAGCTATATATACATGAGATTTTATCGACTCTTTTTACTGAAACAAAATACTTACCTACCTATTCTGTGCTATGGTTATGGTGGTTCCAACCGATATGTTGCGCTCTATTATGGGTCTAGGAGCCATGAAATCAGGAATGTCATGCATTGGCACTGGATTTTGTTCTTAGACAGTCAAGATTAAAATCGAAGAAATTACCTTTAAACTTGGTTAAGCAATAGACATCAGGTTATACCTACTATACGCAAATATTGAAAATTTGAGTCGTTTTATTATTGTTTGTTTAATAGTGAAAGCTACATAAATCTGATCGTCATTTTGCCCTTCTTTGGTTTTTGTTTTGATTTGGTTGGGCCCCATGGTTGAAAGTAGAGTTGGCACTTACCTGTCTTCTTAGTTCGCCTTCGGATACTTCGGACTTGTTTACTCGTTTTTTTTATACGATTTTATTTAATTTGCAATATCAATGTATCTAAGTACCTACCTACCTATGTGTACTTATGTAGGTAGGTACTATGTCTGCGTGGAATCTTGCGACTCAATTTTTAAGCAGATAGGTACCTACCTATCTTCAACCGATTGAACTGAAATTTTGCATACTTGTGGAAGTCGGATGTCAATACAATAATACTTAATGGAATTCTGGTGACCCAGCCTGGATCGTCTCCGCAGGAAGGAACTCTTAAACGGTTGGTCCGATTGACTTAAAATTTTGTACACATGGGTAAGTAAGTAGGTACCTAATAGGTAGGTAGGTTTGTGAGTCTTGCAAAATGAAAAAATGCCTTCTTTCTTTCTTTAATAGGTATTTAGCTTGTATTAAAAATGAAAATACTGACAGAAACTTACCTATAACTTTAGGACTGCTTTTAGAAGTGCCAAACGACTAGCAAATCCAATTAAACAGTTTACAATGTTTTTTTTAACTTAAACCAAACGCCAAATCCAGTCAAACCATGCCCTTGTTGACAATATCATTCATACGGCTCGTAAATAAACACAGTTACATTTAACGGTTCTACTCAATGTAGAGGTACCTACATTCATATTCATAAGTAGCGTTTATATTCTTTGGTTATTGTGTAAAAGTAACCACTAGGTACCTATATGGGTCAAAGTACAAAGGGTTTTGTTGACGAACTAGCTACACTCGCGGCTCCACTCGCGTTGCAGAAACTTATTTTAGAAAGTAGGTAGGTAAAAATAAGTTCTGGATTAGGTTAGGTAGTTGTCAACGTTCATCACCTACAGTAATAATTTTCTTCGCATCAACTCCTCAGCACAATTTTGTCAACACTTCCATGCTTGCTTTCAAAAAGCGGGCCCCAGAATTACGTATTTTGTACTGTACTGTACCTAGGTGTAGATCCAAGTTTTAGCTCGGAGGTTCCTATATCTACCACAGATTTCATAGAAAACTTCGCTCAAAAACCAATTCGAAAGTGTAAACATTTCGACTGGTGACAATAATTTGGTGCTGTGATTTTCTCCTTTTTTTTTTAATAAATAGCCTATTGCTTGCGGTGTCCCACTGCTGGGAAAAGGCCTCTCTCGACCTCCACAACTCTCGGTCCGACGATAAGGCAATTAATATGTAATTTTATCTTACTCTAAAATAAATATACTCTACTCTACCCTATAGCAAATTCTCCAGTTTTTTTATCCAGCCAGCTGGTCTGCACAGCTGCACACGTCGGTTTACTCCAAAGTCTGTATAACTGTAAAACTTCTGTAAAACTTACGAACACGCTGGATCTTCTCTCGTGGGTGAGGTGACGTTTTTTTAAGTGATAAAAGACAAACAGGTAGGAAGGAACAGGTACATTTGGAGTTACTTCTTATCTTTGTAACGGATGTTAGGCCTTTAAACAGCTAGTTAACAATAGTTGGTTGCAAAGGTAGAACAATGCGTAAAATGCGGTATTAGTAAGCATTTTATGTAGCTTACATCCAACATAAATACGAACTTGAGCATGAGATAGCTGGTACTATCTCGGATCACGGTGGTGCCCTCACCAAGATGAACAATAAGAAAGGTCAAAAATAACGGATTATTTTCCATACAAAGCTTTGTGAACTCGTTATTTTGGTCGTCTCTACACCTAGTTGTGATTATAGTGTTGTATTTCCTAACACCGGATGTTTTGTTTATGGTAAAAATTATGTAGACATACGCACCTATTTCGTCGTTTGTTTGCCACGTGTGAGTCAGTCTAAGTGTGTGGCCGACTTCTAAGGCATCTGATAGGATCTTAAAGAGAAATGATGACTGCATCGATCTATTTGTATTTTTATGTACCCACGCTTAGAGTCTGGTCCATCCAAAGTACATATAGGTACAATGTATACACACAACACAACGCACACAGGGTGGAAAAATTGCCCTGGAAGAATTTACCCTGTATAATGAATACCTACTTATGGAATCTTTTGAAGGATTTTTTCAAAAATCGCCTGCCTCATTCGGGAATCTAATCGATCAAATTTGGCACCAGAAAAACACCTCTGTCGACACTTTTTTTTTTAATTATTTTTAAAAATATACCAGCGAAATCTCCTTTGAATAAAATTTCATATCTTCATTATTTAACGCGCTTTTCCTCCAGGTAGCTTTTTCCATACTTTTATTTTTCAAATCAGCTCTACCAAAGAACTAACAATGACCGTATAACATTCGTGTAATTGCCTCGTAGTCTTTTACTCATTAGTTAAGATGATTTAACAGTTTTCCAAGAGTTAACATTGAACTGTATTTAATGCGACGATGTTAATTGCTCAGTATAACGCCTTCCGAATCCGCAGTCTAATAATGACCTAAATTAAACCAAGCATTAAGAAAAACTTATTTCTGAAGCCTATACTTTGTTTGTTTTCACGTTACAAAGAAGATAGACAATAGGTAAGTATTTAACATGTCTTTTTATTGAGAACACATTTTATAAAAATGTAACTGGAACATACAAAACATATATCACAACATTCAGGTGATATTTAAATACTTAGTAACTTGCTGTTATTTATATTTAAAACTAGCTTCTACCTTCCTCATGAATCACTATCAGATAGATATAATCTATCTATTAAAAACTGCATCAAAATGCGTTGCGTAGTTTTATAGATCTAACCACACCATACCTACCTATGTATTTAGTAATTTTAGTAAAGTGTTTTTCCATTAAAATACATGTCAAGATTGTTTATCCTATTTTAAATGCGAAAAAAAACGAAGTGTAGTTCTGTCATAATAACGCAAAATTAAATTAATCTTCCTCTTTCATACCACCATTTAGATAAGGAACGAAAATAAACGAACTCATTGAATTTAATAACTAAGCACTCTTTCAGTTTTGCTGTGCTAATATGAACGAAGTGCTTATGAAGAAAAAGAAACAAATTAAATTTACAAATAACTTAATGAAATTAATGAAAGTTTCCACTCTTACAATTCAATGTTAATAATTAATATCACGAGCAAGAAATGCTAAGTTTATTCCATTACAAGTTATTTCCATTACATTCACGAGTTACTCTGATCTTAAGTTACTCACACGTAAATTGGATTTAAGTAACTTTAGCACCACATCAAACGAAAATGCTTAAAACTAAGAACGAGAAAATACAAAATAATCAGATTAAAACAGTTATAAACACTAAATTTGAAACTACAGTTGACACCTTGACCTTATGATTGTCTAGAAACATGAATAAAATACTCTTAATTGCAGTTTATAAAATTAAAAACGGTACCCTACTCGTATTACTAAGACTTCACTGACCGTCTTTCTGTTTGTCTGCTTGTCACCAGGCAGTATCTCATGAACCGTGAATACCGTGATAGCTAGACAGTTGAAATTCAGGTCAGGAGTACTCGAAACCGACGAGCATGTATGAAGAGATTGATAAATGTGGATGAAGCGAAAGAGGTATGTCAGAATCGTAGCAAGTGGAACAAAATAGTATCTGCCTACCCCTATGGGAAAGAGGCGTCACTGTATGTACCTATTTATGTTGGCGCTATAACAATAAATAGCAAAAACAAAATATTTTTGTTAGTCTGTCTGTGTAAGTTAAGTAACCAATATAAATGACCTCACGCTGCTTACATGTTGCAGGCTCTTTAAACACTTACCTATTCGCTTATTGTTACTTTATTACTTCTGTATACCTTTCTTTCTGTTTTGATTGTTATATGTGATGTTCAATAAAGAGTTCGGCTCTGCTAACACTGGATAATATATTCACTTGGCGAATTTGTACGGAACCCTCGGTGCGCGAGTCCACACACAAAACACCTTCTAGCTAACTGGGGCCGTACCATGACGTCTTAATGCGTTTCAGTTTAGGTTCGCTTGCTGTCAGATTCATACTAAAAGTGACAGCTAAAACTTGAACTGCGTCGGAATTAGGACGTCATGGTAAGGCCCCTGTTCTATTTTGAAATATTAATAATAATTTGGTACCGACGGCTGAAACAGTTAGATGCTAGACTATAAATATTATCTCTACATTTTATTACACTATCAAGCGTAAATGGACTGTTGCCCAAAAGTTGTATATCCTAAAGCGGATTTTACCGTTAAAAATACCCGCAAAAGAACTAAGGTGTGCTCAACCGGACGATCGAACGAGAACTCCACATGCTTGACTAAAGGATCACAGATAGGTCTGAAACATGGCGGACTCACTGCAGACAGATACGATACGTGGCTGACCAGTGAGTCATCGGTTTCCAGTCCCATGGTAGTTTTATGGTTCTTCTTTTACTAAACAAAATACAAATAAAATCACCTGTAATCACTACATAGTATAAAACAAAGTCGCTTTCTCTGTCCCTATGTCCCTATGTATGCTTAAATCTTTAAAACTACGCAATGGATTTTGATGCGGTTTTTTTTAATAGATAGAGTGAATGAAGAGGAAGGTTTATATGTATAATACATACATAATATACCGTGCGAAGCCGGGGCGGGTCGCTAGTGTAATATAAGTGTTCATCGCTGCCCGTGGTCGCCCAAAATAATTAGCTAAAGGTTTGCAGAGGGGTAGCCGCCGTAGCCAAATGAAATCCCTCTTATAGCTATCATGTGACACCATTTCTCCGCAAACCAGCGGCAGTATAACCTAGTACTATTAAGATGACGGTTAGCGATAGGATGTTGCACAAGATCCTACGTCTAAGTAGTAGCACAATCACAACTTCATGGCAATCGAATCTCAATTCTTACAAACATTATCCTTCACTTTCCACGAACAATTTGAATACCGAGTTGTATGATTATTCATTGCTTATTGGCGCCTTACAGTTAGGTATCGAGTGACGTGTCAATGTCAACCGCAAGAAATTAGTCACACACTTCTCGGCGAGACGGTGCATATTCTGTGTCTCTATTCGATGCGATAAAGCGATAGGCTGACCATATTGCTTTCGATGTTATAAGCATTGCATTATATTATTATTGTGATTATTAGTTGACATTTTGGGTCCCTGCAGTGTTCGATACAACATTGTATTAGTTATCAAAACACTATCTTTATAGTTACTAACACTTCCGGGACTTGATCATGAGACACACTTTTCATAGGCTATTTCTAAAGTTACCTGGATAGGGTCACTTTAGTCTACACGTAAACAAAAATATGAATGCAGAAAATTTTACGTATGAAAAGCAATGCCGCTTGCTCTGCCTATTCAACCTATTGTGTGTATGGGTATAGGAGAAAAACTTAAGTAAATGACCTGTTGTATGTGTGAGTAATGTGTGAGAATAGACAAATTGACGTACCAAATTAGAAAATAAAAATGATATAAGTCCCGTATCAGTTCTGTTTCTGTACACTATTTACTACATACAACAGGTCATTTACTTAAGTTTTTCAGCTAACTACCTATTTGGAGGGTACTCGTTGGAAACAAAGAATATCGTTAGAAAATCACCCTAGCATTCTAGAATGGGCATTCTTAGATATCCTTGATAAAACAAACTTGATGTGAAGTTAATTGAGGTTGTGTGTATTGCATTGTATTACATTCTTTGATGATTATTAATAATTTATGTTTGAGAGTATAGCGCTTATTATGACTTATTCTACTTATACTGCGTCAGGTATATCAGGTATATTCTTCATGTTTACTAGCCTTTTTTTTAATTGAATTGTGTAGGATATCTGTTTCATCTCCGTATTTTATTCCTCAATGATTAAATCATTACAAAATTTGTATTTTACGACACAACGAAATAAATCTCTCCAAGACTTAATTCTTGAGCTCAAAATTAAGTAAAACTCGATAACTCGCAAAACCGCATTCATAATAAGCACAATTCATAAAACAACCATGAAAATGTTGCAAATCGCGAATCGTGCGCTGTTTTCGTTAAAACATTTCGAAAGCGATAATCCCGCTTGATGATTATCTGGGCCTTGCACAATTTATTGTTAGCGAGTTAAAAATATAAGACAGAATAAGTGTATTGTAAAGTATACTGCCTATTTTGTTGCTGATAATCTGTATACATAAACAGATACTATAAAATGTCGATCTAGTGACAAACTAAGTAGCAACATCTTTTCGCAATTGACTGAAATAGCAACAGCAAACGCAGCACAGGTAACTTATTGATAGTCTGTCCAAACTATCGTTAGTGGATACTCTATGAATTCAGCTTTAGCCCGCGGAATCGTTCGCGTGAACTTTAGATCTCATATTTTTATATTTCAGTTGAAATACTGCGCTTTTACAAAATTCCCTTGGGAGAGTACAATAAATCCTTGAGAATTCCCAAAAAATACATCGTGCTCTTCATTTACACCGTATGAAGATCAGCCGTGTTATTGTATCTAAATTTCAGCCTGATTCGTCCCGCCGTTTTAGCGTGAAATACTAACTAACATACATACGATGAAATTTGGTTTGTAGATAGCTGGAATTCTGGAATGACACATAACCACATAAGCTACTTTTAATTCAAAAAAATCAGTGTCTTATAAACGAAGGTTACAGCATTTTAAAATCCAGTCTTTGGAAACCAGAAGAACCAATCTAGATGCATTATTCCTACATAAGCGACAGGACTGATATTCACTTCGACCCACCCGTTGCTCTAATCAGAACTATCTTGAACTTAACTTAAATCACTAATCTAGCCCGAATTTTGTTCGGTTTGGTTGTATAAAGTTGGTTTTGAGAACGCAACTTAGTTAATAAACTTAGTTTTTAAGCTTCACTTTTATTTCGCATGCGGTGTTTACCTATAAGTGAATGTGATACTCTCTTCAACATACATACATACATATACATACATATACAAGCAACAAGTTCGGTGTATTTGTATTAACTATTGTAGGTGAATCATAAATAAATAAATAAATAAATAATTCGATATTCCCACGCGATTGAGATTTACGCATGAAAAAATTCCGAAATCTCAAAGGCTGTCAGGAGACATGAGATTTTGGGCGATTGTTTCATGCAACATAATAGAACTACGATTATGATTTTTTTGTGAATTCCCATGGATTTTTTAAAAATCCCTCAATTTCGTCCGCCGGATCTGATGTCTCACGCGAACGTATCCGCAAGTAAAGGCTAGTTCATAAACGAATACAAGAAGTGTTGCTGTGAACGAAAAACATACTTAAACAAGGTTTATGGTAACTGAGTATAACAGTAAGTATTTATTTCGCAAGTACCTATTGCGTTGCGTCCTTTAAATAACCTTTTAAAATCTTCAGGTTAAACACCTGTATGGAGAACGGTAACATTCACACAAAATATTGCATCTGTTTTCGTTTACGCGGTGCAACTTACAATGCTGCAATGTGCATTTAAATAATTACATGATAATATGTAACATTCGTAATAATGAAACCAACTCGCTAACTCTTTATTGAACATCAGAACATCACATATAACAATCAAAACAGAAAGAAAGGTATACAGAAGTAATAAGGTAACAATAAATAGGCGAATAGGTAAATTAATTATTACGAAAAAGTTATCAAGTCAGTCTGTCAGAAACCAATGTTATCAAATTTTAGTAGCGTCATATTTGTAATTCCACTCGTCTTGAGTTTCGGATAAGCTCCCATAGATCCTATTTTGATCAATTATATACCGTCACGAAATCAGGTGTTTTGTTGACGTCGACGGCAAGACACCTGACACCGTGTGATGCATACGAGCGAAAGGGTCAATTAAGATTGGCTCTCGATCACAGCTATCACTTCACGGACTAGGTTCGTTTACAGGCACACAGCTGTTAGCTGGGTTTATAATACGCCTTTCGGCTATTCTTTGGTACATTCTCCATCTTCACTCTTCTATGAACCTCCCTCTATTTCTTCGGTTATGATCTTCAGTGCTAATTAAACTCGAACCAATGAGATGACGTCAGTGACTACTTGCTTCCTGGCACCACCTACTTGATTATTTTCATCAAGACTACGCATAATATGATACACGCTGACAACGTCAAACTTTAACTCGAAACAATTGATCGTTAAATCATTGTTCAATTTTAACCTCGCACTAATCGGTCGTGAGAATTTACGACATGACATAATCAGCAGACTTATTTTCTTGCCTGTACACTTCGCACATCTCGATCATAATTTTTACACAATTCACTGTCTCATGATCTTCCACGATGAAATCGATTGATAAAAAATGTGTATCAATCATGCCTGTTATACGCTTTTTCGTCTCTAAAAGCTTCTTCTTTGTAAGAATGTCAATGCTCTTGCATTGTGCCTCTTGACTTGAGCGTAGCATTGTTTTGACGAGATAATGAGAATGACTACTATATCATCTATGTATATGACCTAATTCAAAATTGACTAAGTTAACAGCCGTCTTACGCTAGACCTCGTTAAATTTAATAACAGTAGCTAAAACCAGCTAAGTACTTACACTCTAATCAACTAATAACTTTCTAGTGGAACTACCCAGTTTTCCGTGCTTAGCGCTGATATCTTTAATGCTAATCTGCCACTTTCATCTGGATAAGTTATGATTTGAACAACACTACTTCCACTTCAGTGATGCAATAAATGGCTGCCTATTACATTACATCCTATCCTATCCTATTTACTTTTACTAGTAACAAAAATGCGAAAGTTTATGAGCATGAGAATGTTAATTACTATACGCTGAAACGGCTAAAGGTTTTGATCAAGTTAAGTATATAGACAGTGGGATCGCTGAGAAAATACATGGGCAATTTTTTTTATCCCAATATTCCAACGGAATACGAAAATCTCCATGGCCGAGTATAAATGAAACATTGGACGAAGGTTCTATCTGCAATATTAAATGAAAACTACAATGCGATGCGTCATTTGGAATTTAAATTCCTTAACATACTAGCGTTGGTGGTTATTTTCAACAAGTATTTGTTTGTTTTGTATTGGAAATATGACATGAATCAGGAAAAACCTGAACGTTAATTAGTAGCTCATCTGTTACTGAAGTACTTACGCGCATTCCTTGCACAAACATAGGCATACGAGATACTGGTGACGGGGTGGTCGAGTCAATGCCTCCTTTGCTGCACAAGATTACTTCGCAATACGACAAGGGTCTATTCCTCATGTTAAGAGTTAATAAACTAAGCCTTATGCTTTGACGAGCGTGGTTACGTTTTGAGTGCACTGAATCCATGAGGTAGAACTTTGTTTAAATGGTGAATTGTATGTAAGATTATTACATCGTCTTGTTCTTTTGACATGTTGATTGAAAACGATACGTTTATAGCAATCGAGTTATATATATTTTTTTATATTTAATAGCCAAGATTTTACTGATGGGACAAACACAACACTTGTAATTTTATGACTACTCATTCATGTAATCTGAAGGTATCCGGAGATTTTAATCGACCCCTGTACTTTCCCGGTTGAAAGAGAGGCTATAACTAAAAATATAAGCTATACAGGGTGTATCAGATACCCCCTAACAATAATCCACTGGGGTATATAACCATAGCTATACAGGGTGTATCAGACACCCCCTAACAACAATCCAGTGGGGTATATAACCATAGCTATAGAAGCTAAAATAAATATTTTTTAAAAAATTGGAGTAAATCTTATCTTATTATCTTAGGGGGTGTCTGATACACCCTGTATAGCTATGGTTATATACCCCACTGGATTATTGTTAGGGGGTGTCTAATACACCCTATAGAAGCTAAAAAATATATTTTGAATGTAATATTTTTTATATTTTCTATAAGAATGGTAGTATTAACTATAATCATTCCTATAGAAAATATAAAAAAAAATACTCCAATTTTTTCAAAATATTTTTTTTAGCTTCTATAGCTATGGTTTACCACAGTGGATTATTGTTAGGGGGTGTCTGATACACCCTGTATACTGTATAATTATTGTCACAGTTCCTAGAACATGGCACCTGCTGATGATTCCCATCGCATTCGCGTTAACGATAATGACCTCGCAATCAGTCCAATGCAATCTAAGACGAAGGGAACTTTTTCTCGATCAATGTATGCCTTGTAGGCGCCAGTGTTGCCACCCTTACAAGTCTAAATTGCAGAAATTAACCCATAAAACATCAAGTTACATGGTTGTTTTATAGTTTTGAATTAAGCATGTGTGAAAAAGCTAAAAACGAGTTTATGCATTTCACAAATGTAGTTTAGTTTTAAATAAATAAATAAGTATTTTTTGTTTTGGTTACTTACACTTACACAAATCACGTTTACACAACCTTCGGAATGGAAACTCTTAAAAGGTAATAAGACCTTAGGTCATGCTTAGCATGATTGTGGATTGTGGGCATATAGGTGGAAAGGAGAATCAAAATAGTAGTGGCGGGTTGCTAGCCGCATCGTCTATAATTCCTAGTATTTTTTGTTTTACTGTGATCCTCATTTTTTACCATTCGTATCTTACAATCAAATTTATTCTTGCCTTTTTGTGGTACTTACTATTATATGTTGCCATCTATTGTAACTAGGTACATTTTCAGCTGTAAAAAGCTTAGAAAAACTATAAAAGCTATAGTAACTCAGAGCCTCTAGTGTAAGTTTTCTCACATAAAACAGAATCATGTAGAGACATACATGTAGACAGACATGTGACACACATGATATGACATGTGACATGTGTGTGTGTGTGTGTGTGTGTGTGTAGACATGTGGACAGTCATGTAGTTGCTCGAAATAAATAAATATTATTATTATTATTATTATTATAAAAGGGCCATTCTCTTAAAAGTTGTACCCTGAACTTTTTTCTGGGATTCTGTTTATTTTTCGGATTCCTACTCAGAATCACGAGCACTATCGATCCTGACAGAAGAAAATTGCGTTTTCCATTCCGTTACTTCATTCATACAAATTTGTATAGCGGTAACGGAATGGAACGAAATTTCAGGCCAGAAAAGGTATGGAATTTTCGGGATGTTTTTTTTCTCCTATCAGGATCGACAGTGCTCGTGATTCTGAGTAGGAATCCGAAAAAAGAAACAAAATCCCAGAAAAAAGTTGGGGGTACAACTTTTAAGAGAATGGCCCAAAAACGTCTCGAACGCGTTCACGTAAACGTCTGAATTACTATGGAAAAATTGGCAGCGCCACTTGCAAATCGAAACGGCAACAAACTGTTCTCATAGTATTTGACATATTTAACGCAAACGCGTTCGAAACGTATTTTGTGACCGAAAAGTTACACTATTTACACTATCGTTCGTGATATACTTTTTAGTTTAAAAATACTAGCGCCGAAAACCTACTCTAAGCATACTGGACACACCACCACCTTAAATAAAAACACAGCTGTTAAAGCAGTAGGGTTGGTAACACTGGGGCTCTCATTAAGTATGCAGCCCGGTAACCGGCAGGACATTGCACCCGCCGCCTCGCTCCCTTCCTTTACTTGCCAAGTTATTACTGTCTCATGCTTATATGGATTGCGATATAATCCGTTCTGTAACCGTTCGAAAGTTCACTCGTAGTGTCAAATGTAAGGGCCGTAACTCGAAACGAATGTGGAAATCGTATCAGCTTTGTGGCATGATTTATCTTAAGAAACGAGTTCTATAGACATTTTAAATCTGTAATGTGTAAGACATGACCTAGAAAAGGACATAGGAAAGTTGAGGAGTTTTCGTGTGAAGTTGATTAAAAAAAAATCTAATGTTCCACTTGCTACGATCTTGACACTCTTTTGCTTCATCCACATTCATCAATCTCTTCATACAAGCTCGTCGGTTTCGGGTACTCTTGACCTGGCCTTTTTCCTAAACGTCCCCAATTTGATCACGGAACGGAACGTCCGCCTGGGCCCAACGCACTCATTCACACTCCCCATATAAATTTGTTTAGTTAATCTTCTTAAGGTTATCATGATGCCTAAAAACCGATTTAAGGCATTAAAGATTACGACCGACCACATATAACCTACTTGCCTACAGTCGAGTTTCTTAAGCGCTTTTTCCAATTATTTTTATAAGTTTAATATTAACGAAAAATTGACAAATGAAATGTTGTCAGACGATGCATTATGGAAACGTTTTTTTTTACATTTTTGAATGGATACCTAATATCTCTTAACTTATATTACTTTGTCAATTATACACTTAACGTGCATAGTACAATATGCATCTGAATATCGTCCGTTCCTGTGGACCCTCCAATTAAACGCAAGCTCTTCATACCATCAAACTAACGCAATTTCCGCCGTAAGTACTACCAAACCAATAGCCCGCGGGCCTTGTGTCCTGAATCGACGATGAGGTTGCCAACGATCACGTACCTACGTCTACAATATTGGAAAATTTGGCACACTATCATAACCGCAAAAACTTTTTAGCTCACCGTGTCAACACGGCCACGATTCTAAGACAATATTGTCATAGTAGACAATAAATACTTTTGCTGGTTGCTTGCTGCACTTTTGTGGCGATTTGAGATGCATGGATGGCATGGTTTCACAAAAGTTTGAAAGTTAAGCTTTTTTTATTTTTAACATCAATAAAATTGCAGTCAATGAATTCTTAATCAGTTATTTGATTGTTAATCTCCCATTGGTTAGGTGACAGTTTAACATGGAAAATATGAATTTTAGGGAAAGGCGCAGTGGGAAGGAGAGTGCCGCATAATTCCCGTGCCGTGCCGTCCCCATAAGCATTTTCCAAAAGAAAAATAAGATGGAAAATGTAAATCAAAACTTTTTATGTAGGTCACAAAGGACTCTTTAACATGGATCCCCATTATCTTTTGCACTTCTCTATCGGTATCCTTAGACCAAGCCGTAGGTCTAGGGGCCGACATATCCTGCTACGGTTCACAATGCTAATTATTATAATCAAGATTATGATTATTGTGAATCACAAAACGCAGCATAACGATAGACATAAGCGTAGGTTGCTTGAGTGACAACTGTTCCGTTATTTCTTACAAATCGAGCCGCATACTAAAGCGAATAGTTCCTTAGCACTTCCATAGAGTTATCGTTCTTATTTTAATAGCAGAACGGGTTATTCTCGTTTGATTTGCTAACCGATACTTTGTGTTTTAGTGTTGTGTATATCATGTATTTATTGTGTGTAAACTCTTGTATTGAAAGTTGATGGTGGATGGATAACAGTGATTAATGCTTTAAAACGGTTTAAATCAATCTCTTTATAGTATTATAATTCTAAGATTGATTAGTTCGTTAGTTATCGATCTGTCTTTACTTATAAAGTCGTTGCTTGATATCAACGCACAGCCAAACGGCAGGGGCACACGAGGCGAACGGGCAAAAAAAAAAACAATAACTGTTAGAAATAAACTTGAAGTATGTACTGTCCACAGTACACAAAAATACCGTCTTGGCACATGCCCCCTCGCTCCCCTCTAAATCCGACCCTGATTACCAGCTTGAGATGCATTTATACCTTAGCGGTACCTTTTATCCTTGGCATGACAGCAGTTGTTTTAAACTTTAGATATTGTGCTAAGAACAAATATGATTGCCTTCATCAACAGCTTGTTAAATCTACAGCCGCAGCAGTCCCAGAAAACGGGTTTTTAATGACTTTGCCTACATTCATTAACACTTATCTAGATCTCGCAATATGTAAATCGGGGGTCGCAACGTGATTCAATCTGGTTAGTCCATATTCACATCCTATAATGACTGCTGCAAATTATCACCTGCCTTATCGGTGACAAATATCCATGCTAATAGTTTGCAACTTGTTAAAAGCGTGATTAGACTAATTAAAATGAAAAAGTTGGTTTAACGGTTATCAGTCCTTATATGGGAAAAATCTGCTTCATTATGTAGTCGGTATTTAGGGCATATGTTGACAGACGCCAGTCTTGACAGTATTTATGGATTCACGCTAAAATTACAGGTTCATAAGACACAATATCAGGGTACTTGCTAGCTTATTTGATTGGATATAGGTTTCTTCTATTATTAAAGACGTTTATTGTTGATCGTTAAGTATTTTTGTATTGTTATTGAACGTTTATAAATGAGTTAAATTTCAAGTCAATGCGACCTCTGGAAGTACTTCAGTTTAATTTCACTTGCAATATTTGACGCAAACAAACAATAAAAAAAATATAATATATTAAGCAATTTGAATAAAAATAAATTTAAAAAACATGCAACGTAAATATACTGTAAAACTGAAACATCTCTCCCGTCCCGTGATCGTTTGTTTTCTTTCTCTCTTTTGATTGCATTTTACGTTATAAATAACCTTATTTCCAAAATATTTTGTATACATTTTTATTTATAGCCTGATTAACCTTAGGTATATTGACTAGACTAGACTTTCTTTTATCTGTAGTTGTATTGCAGTTTGCAGTTGTTGATTTTGTATCAGCTAGTTGCCTTTTATAACGGCCACTCGTCTATAGCTATAAGCGAGTGTAATTAGAGATATGGCTATCTTCGGTCTCATCTCTATCGACTTTCATTTTGACGTCCATGTCACTTATATCTATGTTTTTACTACTTTCTCTGACATCTGTTATAACATTTCACCTTCTTCACATTTCAACGATGTTCTCAGTAACAATTAATTTGAGATTAGTTCCGGAGGGAATCATAACGTCTAGATTTTTCTGGGGTTAATCTTTTTGTATGAATATTTCCTTGGACCGATGATGCCCAAAAGCTTTTGAATTGGTTTGTCTGTTTTGAAATAGAGCACCTTATTTTCTTAGTTTAATTTCTGCAGGACAATAGGCTTTTTCAATTAAAGGCACGTTTTCCTCATCCTTCCTGCTCTGTATCTACACCAACAGTAAATTTCGTCATTCCTTCTGGTATCTGTATCTTCGTCTTTTTGTAACTTCCATTCTCAGTTTTCAATTCATTATTATTCAGTTCATATACGAGTTTGACATACGTACGTTTAAAGTATGTTTTTTTTTAAAGTTCATGAACACATTAGCATTTAAGTGATGTTTTATGTTTCGGCAGGTCAGTGAACAATCCGCGTCATATCCTAGGAACCAAAGTATCCAATAATGAAACATGTTCTTAAGTCGACTTAAAGACTAGTTTCGTTATATTTTGATACTTTCGCCGCTACGATATATCTGACGCTGATTGTACGCTAATTACAGTACTGTTTCTATTTGCTTATACAACTTGAATAACCTTTGTCGAGTCTGCGTAGCTGGTACTTTCTACGTGATAAACGCAAGGCTAGCCGCCCACCAGTTCATGTTTTTGTTTCGCTATTACTCTATAAGGTAATGTCATGAATGAAATCAGGAAGCCCTGTGGTACTTCTTTTATTTCCTTTAATGTCTAACCGCTGTCGTTTACTTTCTTATTGTTAACCGCTTGCAGGAAATTCATCGACAGAAACTGGAGCGTCAAGTTTTTTAGGTATACAACTACAAAATTTGTTTTTGTCTTTGTAAGTTGTAAGTACCTACTTGTGAATAATCCAAATCATTCGTTTCAGGTTCGGCGGAAGGCTTAGTTTTGTTTTTATTCTTATGCGGGATATTAAGAATATCTCGGATTCCGTTTTATCCTCGTTTTATTACACTTGACCGGTTTTAAAACTGAGCAGTTTTAATCCACCGACGGGTTATTTGCATTCTGGTTATTTTGTGATTCGAGTCGTTATTGTACAAAATATTCAGGCGTAATAAAGTAAAGAGGGGTTTAAAAACTCGTTAGTAATTCTGTAACATCCTCACATTTTCCTTTTAATTCGCCGAACAGTCCAATATAATATATTTAGCTCAGATCATTATGCACCTACACCTTTTTCTATTACTCTTTCTCACAACTTTTTTAAAGGCGGAGGCTTGTTGAACATACATATCTTATTTGCCTAAGGTAAAACTACTTTCAACTTAAGTGATGGGTAAGTAGGATGTTTCGGTAATTCTGTGGCTATGAGGTAAGAGCAAATCTTATGAAAACGAGCGACTGCAGAATAAATACCAACTGAATTCATGCATTGTTGGAATAAGCATAATTCACAGATCTACTTCACTATTTTGCCCCAATCTATCCATCTACTGGATCATCATCATAACTTACTAGTTATTCTTTTCCATACGGAAAATATCCAAACACAATTGTAAGGTCTTAAGGAAAGAACAAAGTACTAAAACCCATCTAGACTGGTTATTCACGAACACTTATCACTTAATTGCAATAGCTAATGAAGCTGCAAGAGTCACCTTGCTTTGCTTGTTACCTTAGAGAGGCTTTATCAAGGCGACAAGACAACAATTGCATGTGGGTTTCACCTTTGTCTTTTGTTTGGAGGACCTAGCCCACTATAGTCTGGCAGATAAACCACTGCAGCCAGATGACACTTACAGTGTTGTCAGTTTTTGGCAAATATTAAATAGTCATGTGACTTAGTGAGTGAATGAAAGAATGAACGATGTAATGAAATTAATTTGCGTCATAAATGAGAATTTTCAAAGCGTATTTTAATAAAATGGTTTGTTCAATAAGGTTTTTTTGGATGTTTTCTAGTCAGTAGTATAAGAGCGCGATTTGGAAATGGGCGGAAGCATGTCAAATCAGTTAAGTGCCAGTTTTCAACTCATTTCCCATTTTGCCATAAATAAAACAACAATTATCACATTAATATTTTTTTCTACCTTTGTACTTTTACTTAAAAACTTAAATTATTCCGAATCAGTTTCACTGCTGCTGTCACTATTGACGTGTATTACAAAGTCATCGCACATTTTATCTACTATGTTAATATGAACCTTGAACTTGAATGGCTCAAAAGTATCGCGCTTATTTTGAAATATACTAAACTAGGAATGTGACATTCATAAAATATTTCGTTCGTTCAATAATCAAACCTTAGTCGAGCACTAGTGAAATAAATGTGGTATCATTATTTCGTAAAATGACATTTGGAAGTGTCATCTGGCTGCAGTGGTTTAGCTGCCAGACTATAGAGTTTATCTTACTACTTTCGTGGATGCTTGGGGTTATTGTTGGCTGGAGATATTACATAACAATATCAGAGGACATGTTACCTAAAGCATTTGGAATCAGAATTTTATTCGGATTTTCTTTATGTTATACGACTCTACTTACTAAAGGATGAG
The DNA here is from genome assembly GCA_963854515.1 of Pandemis heparana. Classification (NCBI taxonomy): domain Eukaryota; kingdom Metazoa; phylum Arthropoda; class Insecta; order Lepidoptera; family Tortricidae; genus Pandemis; species Pandemis heparana. The sequence goes on along the minus strand of OY978011.1, from coordinate 7,543,585 downwards.
TGTAGAAAGAGATAATTAGTGAATGCAATTTTTTATTTTTAAGTGCTCGCGCATCATATACGGCCTCTATGCCTGGTCAAAGTGAATGAAAGTGAAGTGGTCTTTACCCTGGACCCTGCTGTGTGAACTTTTTGCAGAACATCTACAAACGGCTGTAGAAATTTGAACTTTCGAAAAACTCAACCTTTGGACTGAAAATTTGAATGCCATGTCATCTTATGCGTGAAAACAGTGTAGCGTTGAGTGCGCTTGATTTCGGCTGTCACTTCGCAACAAGGTTAAACCTGTCATCATGCTTATAAACACTCGCTTTCAAAAGGTTTTGATCGGCTTTTGATCGCACAAAATTAAATACGTATTTTTTACAGTTGCAGAATACCCTAAGTTTCTCGTATTAATTTCAAGTTGATACCTCAACGCTTTCCTAAGAAAAAGGGTTTTGACGTACGCACAAGAAAGTGGTCCTATAGTATTATTTTTTCCTCTTGAGGTACGGAAAAAAACACTTCATATTTTTGCTGACTGCACTCGATTGCTGAATTATCATTGTCAGAAGTGGATCAAAATTTATTTTCAAGATTGAAATTAAATAAACAATGACATGTATAGAGAAATTTAACATACATAGTAGAGTTATAAAGCTTGTAAAAATGGTAAAACTAACAGCAATGATTAAATCTTTCTTCATAATTTTTAATCTAAAATAAAAGTAGAGGGATATTTAACAGAAGACATTCGTCGTTACCTCACTTAAACCAAATTCCATGCAATGTTTGAACAAATGTTAATGCTTTAGCTGCTTGATATGTTTGTCTTCATTAAAATTACTTACACTGTGTTATATGTAGAGCACTCAAGAAAATAGTTCTGGTGCTAAGTTCTGGATATGTTCAAACCTTTCGTCGTATTCGTCGGTTTGTTTAAAAAGAGATACAATAGCTCAAAGCTTCTTACGATCGTGTGTACCAAAAGTACTGAAAGTACTAAAAGAATTACGTCCTATACTATCTTTGCTAGTTGGTTACGCAGCATCGTGGTCTCCTCCTTTCTCTTAGTACAAAGACTACCTTTTCCTTAGTGTGTTTAGTAAAGACTATAGTCGTAAATTATCCATTTACATAGCGTAACTCGTATTTCAGGAAGCGAGATGATCGTGACGGATAAAATAAAACAATCAGTGACCTACAACCGTGCTATTGTCAGTTTTCACACTTCGTTAGCGTCTCAATGTCAGGGTGACTATTTAGCGATGCGAGGCGTAAATATGGCTTATGAAAGTATTTTGCAACTGCAATACAATTTTACAAGAAAATGTGCGCTTCTACCATACTAGGTGGATAGTGACTAGTGTTGCTAGTACCATCTCCCTAGGGTAGAGCAAGTGAAGCGGCCGCTTTAGGCGCCAGGTGATAGGGCGCCAAAATTTGATAAGCGAAAAGCAACTTGGCGGGGGAAGGAGAAATCTTTTACTGAAGGTCACCAAAAAACACTCACTTTACCTACTCCGATCAAGAGCTAGGGTGCTAGTGTTTCCGATCTGTTACCTGTTTTTTTTTTTCAGTTCATCAGTTTTTCTTACCTTGAGATCTGTCTAGCTAGGTTAATTTGCTTCGAAATCTTAATCTACGTAAAACATTTCATCTTTTTAACTCGTTAAAGCAGTTTTCGAAAATCGTAATTATGCTTTTAGTTTTATACAAGAAACACTCGATTGAAGTATAAGTAAGATATATCTTAACGCCATTGCAAATTACAAGTCACTTGTTGCTGTTTCACGCACGATTTTAAAGTAATCCCAGCCCGGGGCACTAGTAAATAGGAATCACGTATTAAAGAAATTACATAATTGAAACATCGAAGCCTTACGTAATATCGCTAATGCCATGCATGGTAATGATTCAATAATGATATCAATAATTGCATTGTAGACATTGTCGTTACTAAATCATTATTCACCTGCAGACCACCCAGCGGACTTGACATTATTGCTAATTAGGTGTATGATTAATTATGAAATGTGTATGTGTTTAACTGTTCAAGCTTGGTCAATTCATTCTTCATAACTGTCTGTAGGTGTATTCGACAGTTTTATTATTTGTGGAAGATAGTATCGATATTCATACACTCAAAAGTTACAGCGCCAACTCTAGCCCTGTATCAGAGTATTCGAGTAGAGTGAGAAATGATTTCTACTTATCCCCACCTCACCCCCAAGTTGTTTTTCGCACTCCGTGGCACCTAATTTTGGCGCCCCTTGATCATCTGGCGCCTATAGCGGCCGCTTCACTTACTCTACCCTAAGGCCGATCCTGCAAAGACCAGTCTGGTTAAGCTTACCCTCCCCTAACCCTTGTTTTAGTAAGATTTAATTGTTTCCTTCTTAGTTAATAGTTTTCCCCGCTATCCTACTACTATTATAAAGGCGAAAGTTTGTAAGTATGGATGTATGGATGTATGGATGTTTGTTACTCTTTCACGCCAGTACGGCTTAACGGATCTGGATAAAATTTGGAACAGACATAGTTTATGATTTGGAATAACACATAAGCTACTTTTTATCCCGGAAAATTGCGTAGTTCCCGCGGGATAGCGATAAACGAATTCTTTGCAGACGAAGTCGCGGGCAACAGCTAGTCTTACATAATTTGTTTATGTAGAAAAAGCACGTTGAAAACAGTATAGCTGTCGTTTTTTCGTCTACGGTGACAGTTGCCATAGTTGCAATATTTTTGTAATTTAACACTTAATATTTCCAAATGGGTCTGACTTTTAGCCCAAATACTAACATGGTTCGTTTCCAAAGAACTCCAGTCCGTTCTGTGCTAAAACAGGTTAGAAAGTACACATATATCCTTGAATTAATACATCGAAAGGCACTTAAATCATACGTGTGTTCACAACGGCCTGGACTAGCCACATTCGCCTGTCCCACTTATCCGAAGTCGTCCAAGTGAGTTGCGTAACTACTGGAACACCCTGTATCGCTGACATTTCTTTACTAACGGTAATCATGGATGATGGATGTATGACAGGTGAATAGGATAGGATTACGCTTACATTTGACGACTTTCAATTGTTTCGAATGAGCACGTTCGAAATTAGCGTGATCTTTCGGATTAGAAGGCATTTGGTTTTATTTCTGGCCAGATACAAAAACGGATTTCTATTATTTTATTAGAAAACCAACTGCTAGATGTAGGAAGGATAGCATGACATGCCTATTTTAGGGACTCTTCAAGACGCTCATAGTAACAACTAATAAATACGAACTGCCGTTACGCCGTTTGAGTTTGAGTATCAGCAGTTCCTTTCAGGCTCACAGCGTGTTAGAAAAAGGGTCTTGTCTTTCTATCTTGCTTCAACACACATACATCTTTCTCTTGCATTGCTAATCTATTAGAGTATTCTGTATGTCATGATATGCTAACTTGACAATGTACAATTAATGATGTAATTTTTATTGAATTAATAAATAATCTAATCTAATCTAATCTATGCACTACTCGATGAGGTAGGATTACATAAATATGGCCCGTTCTTAGTCTATTATAACCGCGGCTTCGCTCTGATGTGGAGGAATAAAAAACTCTGCCAAATTCCAAGTCAAAGCTTCAGAGGTGTAGGTTTTGCGTTGTCTGTCAGTGAATGGATCAGTCACGTGACGGTACTGTTGTATGTACTATAAGTACTGTTTACCTTCTCCCGGTTCAGTTAGTGATGCCTTAAGTGTGCCATCTCCATCTGTTTCGTAGTTATAAATAGAGACGGCTCCATTGATATCTGATACTTAAGGTACGAGTATCATATCAGGAACTTAACAGAATGGTGAACAGGCCCAAAAAATTGTATACATAGTGTCGACGCAATCGCTATCAGCTTTTTGTTAACGTCCATTTGGTTGTTTGTCTAACCTGAATTAGTATGAAATGTGAACTGTTATTTCGAAATGGAAACAAACTGAGCTAAGGACCGATAGTAAAAAAATGACTAAAGTCGCTGTCAATTGAAATTGCGAACAATGTAAATAAACCATTTAATGAAATATCCATATTCTAGCACTTGTTTATTGTTTTACTGGTTTAAGATAATGCTGTGGTAAGTATTGATTAAATAACACACGGATTTAGCAGTATTTGATGAGGGAAAATGGAAATTAAATTCATTTTAAATACTACGTTTGCAATTTCAATTGACAATGACTTAAGTTACAAAGATCGAAGATTGTCGAAAGCTGATGGTAAAGTAAACATTATTATTATGTATGTATGTAAACTCTTTATTGCACATAAAAATTAAAAAATACAGAATTACACAGAAAATAGTACAAAGGCGAACTTATCCCTAAGAAGGGATCTCTTCCAGCTAACCTGGTACAGAAAGGAATAGGATTATGTTAGCCTATTGGAGTGTCCCACTGCTGGGCAAAGGCCTCGCCTTTTTTCCGCCACTCGTCCCGGTCGAGAGCATGCTCCTGCCACTGTCATTGAAATGCGTCCAAGTCATCCCGCCATCTTCTTTTAGGTCTGCCTACTCTTCGATGGCCAGCGTAACCCAACGGGGTTTTAACAGGATTATGGCCCATCGCTCTAGATTCTGATCAAATAAACATAATGGCCACAAAACCTCTTTAAATCATTCCAACAGTGTGCATGCCGAATAAAGGCTTTGAACTACTTGTATACCTATCAGTGGTGTCTCGACCTAACAACACGATTCCCATTGGGTTTCTCTACCAAAATTCTCTATTTCGCTCTTTCATCGCGGATAAATAGAGCATGCAGAAGGTAGCTGCTTTTTTTTTGCGCCACAGCTATTTATGTCAATTTTTTCCACTTTACAATAGTAAGCTTCGTGAAATGACCCCAGAAAATATCAAAGTACTTATCAGTGAAAGGTGCTCCACCAATTTAGAATAAGCAAGCAGCCAATCCTATAAACTGCGAGTCTGTCTGAAAGTGAGTTATGATTGCGAAATTTAATTGTATTAAACGGGTAAGTGGCCGGTATTCGACGCGCGCGCAAGCGATATCAATACAACGTGAGCGTACGTAGTCGAGGGCATAAACATCGATCCAGCTATTATGTCAAATATATGTATCAGTATCACCGACCTTATTGTTTGTGGCATACAGGTGTATAGATGTTTTTGACGCCCTGGTAACTTAAATACAGATTCGTTCTCTGTCGGTACCAGTTCCCGTCTCCCCGTAGGCGATGCTTGTATTATCAGTAGGCTTATTGTCTATCTCGCTTGCAAGCGCCATCCTGTTCATTTTGACAGTTCATGTATGGGCTGACAATTGGCATCGGAATCAGCTAGCTGCCGCATTCATACATGAACTGTCAAAATGAACACTATGGCGACTGCGAGCGAGTTAGATAATAAGTGCTCATTGACAATTGCACAGACGCAGACGACGATATCGCACATGTGAGCACAGAATACTGGCCCATTCGTACTTGTATAGAAATTCGTGAGTTGAATGATTGCCTGTAAGTGGTATGCCACGTTTGAAAAGTAGAACGCGCAACTTAGTAAATGATTACCTCTTATTTTTCGGTAAGAGCTCAATTTATCAAATAGAATCGGTAATTAAGATACTTGGTAGAGTATGAACCATTATTCCGACCACAAATGAGCGTAAAAACTTTTTGTGGTAACAAAATATTGTCAATGTTTAAGATAATAAATTACAACACAATAACATTTACATTTTATAAATTAATATTTCCATGCGAAATTGTTGCCTTCAAGCAGTTTACGTCATAAATGAATAGCCTATAGGCCGACCGTTTTAATGTGTCCTCGCCAGCGCGGTGCAGAGGCGCGGGGTGGGACGACAAAGGGGGCCTACCCGGCCGTACCTCTGTTGATCCCCTTTGTCGTCCTACCCCGCGCCCCTGTGCCGCGCGGGCGAGGACTCACTACTCACTTAAGCGGTCGGCCTATAGTAAAATTGTAGCTTCGAGAAACTGGCCACTGGTGTAACAAGCGACATAATAACGCAAATCAATAACACTTTTTGACGACCGGATAGCCTAGTAGTGGTGGCAATAACGGCTGTTTTGCAATAATGAATAACAGTATTGTGTTATGCTTAAATAGCTGTTACTGTAAACTGTTGTCTGTTATCCTGTTATATTGCTGTTTTACAAAACGATAATGAACTCGTTATTAAATAATTGTTATACTTATTTCGTCGCGATCGCAGCGTAATAAAAACGTACGAGAACAAAAGCAAAACAACGCTCTGTTACCTTGTTTGTTATTGTTCTGACTGACAACAAACAGCAACAGCTAATAATGATACCAAAAGTCAGCTATTGGAATTTCGGAAATTGTGGATAACATTTTAACTCGCTTGCGCTTCTATGCCAAGTGCGGCAACAGTGCGCGTATGAACAACGTTGAACCTGTGTGAAGTTAGCATATCAAGTACCAGCATATCAAGAAAAAAGTGAAGTTCTGTTAGCATGCAGTGTAGTTCTATAGTTCCTGATACTTTTTAGAAATAGTTCTGGTGATTTTCCTGGAAAATTTTGATTTTGTTTTTTTGACATAATGATATGCTAACTTCCACATAAAAAGTCCAGCATATCACAAACAAATTAGATTTCTAGTAGCACTATACATAGTTCTATAGTTCCTGACACATTTTAGAAATAGTTCTGCCGAATTTCGCTAAAAAAAGAAACTTTAAATTTTTTGACATAATGATATGCTAACTTCCAGATGAAAAGCCCAGCATATCACAAAAAAATTGCATTATTATAAGTATTTAGCATAGTTCTATAGTTCCTAATACTTTTTAGAAATAGTTCTGGTGATTTTCCTCGAAAATTTTAATTTCAATTTTTGACATAATGATATGCTAACTTCTACATAAAAAGTCCAGCATATCACAAACAAATTGAATCTCTAGTGGCACTATACCTTGTTCAATAGTTCCTGATAGATTTTAGAAATAGATCTGCCGATTTTCGCAAAAAAAAAAAAAAAACAATTTTTATTCGTCTAACATGATATGCTAACTTCCGTGATGATATGCTGTGAATTGGGGAGAGTTCCAAGGTTGTTTATAGCCTCAAATGATGGATATAGTGTAGTAGTTAATAGTTCTGAGCAGTTCCGGCGTTAATTTCGTTTAACAAAAATATTTAGATTTTTTTTACGAAAATGATATGCTAACTTCCGTGATGGTATGCTGTGAATTGGAGAGAGTTCCAAGCTTGTTTATGGTCTCAAACGATGGATATGGTGTAGTAGTAAATAGTTCTGAGGAGTTCCGGCGTTAATTTCGCTTTACAAAATTATTTAGATTTTTTTAGACGAAAATGATATATGCTAACTTCCGTGATGGTGTGCTGTGAATTGGAGAGAGTTCCAAGCTTGTTTATGGTCTCAAATGATGGATATGGTGTAGTAGTTAATAGTTCTGAGGAGTTCCGGCGTTAATTTCACTTTACAAAAATATTTAATTTTTTTTGACGAAAATGATATGCTAACTTCCGTGATGGTATGCTGTGAATTAGAGAGAGTTCCAAGCTTGTTTATGGTCTCAAATGATGGATATGGTGTAGTAGTTAATAGTTCTGAGGAGTTCCGGCGTTAATTTCGTTTTACAAAAATATTCAGATTTTTTTACGAAAATGATATGCTAACTTCCGTGATGGTATGCTGTGAATTGGAGAGAGTTCCAAGCTTATTTATGGTCTGGAATGATTGATATGTTGTGGTAGTTAATAGTTCTGAGGAGTTCCGGCGTTAATTTCACTTTACAAAAATATTTAATTTTTTTTGACGAAAATGATATGCTAACTTCCGTGATGGTATGCTGTGAATTAGAGAGAGTTCCAAGCTTGTTTATGGTCTCAAATGATGGATATGGTGTAGTAGTTAATAGTTCTGAGGAGTTCCGGCGTTAATTTCGTTTTACAAAAATATTTAGATTTTTTGACGAAAATGATATGCTAACTTCCGTGATGGTGTGCTGTGAATTGGAGAGAGTTCCAAGCGAAATTAACGCCGGAACTCCTCAGAACTATTTACTACTACACCATATCCATCATTTGAGACCATAAACAAGCTTGGAACTCTCTCCGATTCACAGCATGCCATCACGGAAGTTAGCATATCATTTTCGTTAAAAAAAAAACTAAATATTTTTGTTAAGCGAAATTAACGCCGGAACTCCTCAGAACTATTTACTACTACACCATATCCATCATTTGAGACCATAAACAAGCTTGAAACTCTCTCCGATTCACAGCATGCCATCACGGAAGTTAGCATATCATTTTCGTCAAAAAAAAAACTAAATATTTTTGTAAAGCGAAATTAACGCCGGAATTCCTCAGAACTATTAACTACTACACCATATCCATCATTTGAGACCATACACAAGCTTGCAACTCTCTCCAATTCACAGCATACCATCACGGAAGTTAGCATATCATTTTCTTAAAAAAAAATCTAAATAATTTTGCAAAGCGAAATTAACGCCGGAACTCCTCAGAACTATTTACTACTACGCCATATCCATCATTTGAGACCATAAACAAGCTTGGAACTCTCTCCAATTCACAGCATACCATCACGAAAGTTAGCATATCATTTTCGTAAAAAAATCTAAATATTTTTGTAAAACGAAATTAACGCCGGAACTCCTCAGAACTATTAACTACTACACCATATCCATCATTTGAGACCATAAACAAGCTTGGAACTCTCTCCAATTCACAGCATACCATCACGGAAGTTAGCATATCATTTTCGTCAAAAAAAAACTAAATAATTTTGCAAAGCAAAATTAACGCCGGAGTCCTCAGAACTATTTACTACTACACCATATCCATCATTTGAGACCATAAACAAGCTTGGAACTCTCTCCAATTCACAGCATACTATCACAGAAGTTAGCATATCATTTTCGTCAAAATAAATCTAAATAATCTTGTAAAGCAAAATTAACGCCGGAACTCCTCTGAACTATTAACTACTACACCATGTCCATCATTTGAGACCATAAGCAAGCTTGGAACTCTCTCCAATTCACAGCATATCACCACGGAAGTTAGCATATCATCTTCGACGAAAATAATTAAAAAAAAAATTGTGTATCAATGTTAACGCCGGAAATCCTCAGAACTATTTACTACCACACCATATCCATCATTTGAGACCATAAACAAGATTGGAACTCTCTCCAATTCACAGCATATCACCACGGAAGTTAGCATATCATCTTCGACGAAAATTATTAAAAAAAATATTGTGAAGCGATGTTAACGCCGGAACTCCTCAGAACTATTTACTACTACACCATATCCATCATTTGAGACCATAAACAAGCTTGGAACTCTCTCCGATTCACAGCATGCCATCACGGAAGTTAGCATATCACTTTCGTCAAAAAAAATCTAAATATTTTTGTAAAGCGAAATTAACGCCGGAACTCCTCAGAACTATTTACTACTACACCATATCAATCATTTCAGACCATAAATAAGCTTGGAACTCTCTCCAATTCACAGCATACCATCACGGAAGTTAGCATATCATTTTCTTCAAAAAAAATCTAAATAATTTTGTAAAGCGAAATTAACGCCGGAACTCCTCAGAACTATTAACTACTACACCATATCCATCATTTGAGACCATAAAGAAGCTTGGAACTCTCTCCAATTCACAGCATACCATCACGGAAGTTAGCATATCATTTTCGTCAAAAAAAATCTAAATAATTTTGCAAAGCGAAATTAACGCCGGAACTCCTCAGAACTATTTACTACTACACCATATCCATCATTTGAGACCATAAACAAGCTTGGAACTCTCTCCAATTCACAGCATACCATCACGGAAGTTAGCATATCATTTTCGTAAAAAAATCTGAATATTTTTGTAAAACGAAATTAACGCCAGAACTCCTCAGAACTATTAACTACTACACTATATCCATCATTTGAGACCATAAACAACCTTGGAACTCTCCCCAATTCACAGCATATCATCACGGAAGTTAGCATATCATTTTCGTCAAAAAAAATCTAAATATTTTTGTAAAGCGAAATTAACGCCGGAACTCCTCAGAACTATTAACTACTACACCATATCCATCGTTTGAGACCATAATTAAGCTTGGAACTCTCTCCAATTCACAACTACTACACCATATCCATCGTTTGAGACCATAAACAAGCTTGGAACTCTCTCCAATTCACAGCATACCATCACGGAAGTTAGCATATCATTTTCGTAAAAAAATCTGAATATTTTTGTAAAACGAAATTAACGCCAGAACTCCTCAGAACTATTAACTACTACACTATATCCATCATTTGAGACCATAAACAACCTCGGAACTCTCCCCAATTCACAGCATATCATCACGGAAGTTAGCATATCATTTTCGTCAAAAAAAATCTAAATATTTTTGTAAAGTGAAATTAACGCCGGAACTCCTCAGAACTATTAACTACTACACCATATCCATCGTTTGAGACCATAATTAAGCTTGGAACTCTCTCCAATTCACAGCATACCATCACGGAAGTTAGCATATCATTTTCGTAAAAAAATCTAAATATTTTTGTAAAGCGAAATTAACGCCGGAACTCCTCAGAACTATTTACTACTACACCATATCAATCATTTCAGACCATAAATAAGCTTGGAACTCTCTCCAATTCACAGCATACCATCACGGAAGTTAGCATATCATTTTCTTCAAAAAAAATCTAAATAATTTTGTAAAGCGAAATTAACGCCGGAACTCCTCAGAACTATTAACTACTACACCATATCCATCATTTGAGACCATAAAGAAGCTTGGAACTCTCTCCAATTCACAGCATACCATCACGGAAGTTAGCATATCATTTTCGTCAAAAAAAATCTAAATAATTTTGCAAAGCGAAATTAACGCCGGAACTCCTCAGAACTATTTACTACTACACCATATCCATCATTTGAGACCATAAACAAGCTTGGAACTCTCTCCAATTCACAGCATACCATCACGGAAGTTAGCATATCATTTTCGTAAAAAAAACTGAATATTTTTGTAAAACGAAATTAACGCCAGAACTCCTCAGAACTATTAACTACTACACTATATCCATCATTTGAGACCATAAACAACCTTGGAACTCTCCCCAATTCACAGCATATCATCACGGAAGTTAGCATATCATTTTCGTCAAAAAAAATCTAAATATTTTTGTAAAGCGAAATTAACGCCGGAACTCAGAACTATTAACTACTACACCATATCCATCATTTGAGACCATAAATAAGCTTGGAACTCTCTCCAATTCACAGCACGCCATCACGGAAGTTAGCATATCATTTTCGTCAAAAAATCTAATTTTTTTTTGTAAAGCGAAATTAACGCCGGAACTCCTCAGAACTATTAACTACTACACTATATCCATCATTTGAGACCATAAACAACCTTGGAACTCTCCCCAATTCACAGCATATCATCACGGAAGTTAGCATATCATGTTAGACGAATAAAAATTGTTTTTTTTTTTTTTTTGCGAAAATCGGCAGATCTATTTCTAAAATCTATCTGGAACTATTGAACAAGGTATAGTGCCACTAGAGATTCAATTTGTTTGTGATATGCTGGACTTTTTATGTAGAAGTTAGCATATCATTATGTCAAAAATTTAAATTAAAATTTTCTAGGAAAATCACCAGAACTATTTGTAAAAAGTATTAGGAACTATAGAACTATGCTAAATACTTATATTAATGCAATTTTTTTGTGATATGCTGGGCTTTTCATCTGGAAGTTAGCATATCATTATGTCAAAAATTTTAAAGTTTTTTTTTTAGCGAAATTCGGCAGAACTATTTCTAAAATGTGTCAGGAACTATAGAACTATGTATAGTGCTACTAGAAATCTAATTTGTTTGTGATATGCTGGACTTTTTATGTGGAAGTTAGCATATCATTATGTCAAAAAAACAAAATCAATTTTTTCCAGGAAAATCACCAGAACTATTTCTAAAAAGTATCAGGAACTATAGAACTACACTGCATGCTAACAGAACTTCACTTTTTTCTTGATATGCTGGTACTTGATATGCTAACTTCACACAGACCAACGTTGACAACAGACAACGAGTAATGATAACAGGATAGTTGACGATTCGATAATGTGTTGTTCGTTGCGTGCAAATAATGCATTACGTTATCTGCTGTTGTAATAACGACCACCACTATAGCCTAGTGGTTAGCGACCCTGACTATGAAGCTAGAGGTCCCGGGTTCGAATCCCGGTAGGGGCAGACATTTGTATGATGAATACGAATGTCTGTGCCCGAGTCATGGATGTTGTATGTATTTATCTAAATTATATAATTATGTTTATCCGTTGCCTGCTCCCATAGCACAAGCTCTGCTTAGTTTGGGACTGGCTCAATTGGTGTCATTTGTCACATGATATTTATTATTATTATTATATTGGCGCCAAGAGTTGGGGAGAGGCCTTTGCTCAGCAGTGGGACACCATAGGCTGATAATAATAATAATAATAATAATTGGCGCCATAAAATATGTAGAGCGTGATGTATTATGCTGTGTTCACATTAATTCCACTGGTTTCCGCATACACTAATCAAAGATATTATCAAATGTAAACCACAATTTAATCGCATTGCTACTATGAGTACATTTATATTTACCTACTCAAGGCATTCCTATATACCTATCGTCGAAGCAGGAACTGTGTGCAGCCTTTATAATTATAAACCAATACACATTTATTATAGTGCACGCTTAATGGGTGCTTATTTTTATTTAAGGTGAGCGTGTACATTGCAGTGGCGTGGCGTCCATAGAACTCGATTCCCACCGGCTTGCCTATTTTAAGGCAGTTGGGCAATTTATTGTGCAAAATTAGAGGAAAAGGCTAGTTAAGTTCCCTTCGGCTTGCCTTCTGATATACTTGACGCCACGCCACTGGTACATTGACCGAATATATATATTTTTTTACTATTATTGTTTTCCCGTAACCGTCTAGTATGTGTGAAGAGATTGATGAATGTGGATGAAGCGAAAGAGGGTATGTTAGTATCATAGCAAGTGGAACAAAGTAGTCTCAGCCTACCCCTGTGGGAAAGAGGCGTGACGATATGTGTTGTATGTTTGTATTATTGTAAATTCGAAAGCTTGTGTGTATATCTTAGTTTCACTTTCGGGCTAAAACGCCTTTACGAATTTGGATTAAATTCGATATAGCTGGAAACTAGGAATAACATAAAATTTTATATCTCGCTCGATATCCCGAAAAAAAGCCCGAAATCTCGACCGTAAATTTTGATGAGGTGTTCTGTCAACAAGGAAAGTTAGTTTACTAATAAATAGTACATTAAAAATAAAAACCGTTACGAAGTTAGGTACATAAACGTCTGAGATTGTTAATTTTTAAGTCTACTTTATATACCCAAGTAAATAGTATATTTTCAGTAGTCTCGTATACAAGCTTTTCTACACGTTCGTGCATTTCTGTTCTTAAGCGGCTCCTAATCCTAACGGCACTAAATTAAATAATACCTTAAGAAATTAGCGTGAGAAGCTTCTACGCTAATGAAGCAATTATAATTCAACACGTATGAGCAAATTAAGACTGAATTAACAAAACCCGTTTGCCCTAAAAAAAACTTATATTAGACTGTATCCTGATTTTTTTCAAGTCAGCGTTTCATAGAGATACCACATTTACAAATTGTATTTCAAAGTCTGAGCGCGAGTTTCGAGAATTCGGGGACTGAGGAAGCGGGGGTGTGCCGCGCCCGCACGTCGCTTCATACCCCGCACTAGGGTGCCCGGTTGGGTTGGGTTTGACGCTAGCTCGTTTATCGATCATACATTTACATTTTTTTTAGCGATAGCACTAAAGTTAAAAACACTAAAATTCGACGGCAAAGGCTAGTTAAATATAGGTTACCGCGTCTACCACTGCAGTACGAGGTAGATAAACGAGTGAGGTGGGCAAGGAAATAGATTCACCAATAGGATTGCTTCATTTTCCGAGCCTTGCTCCCCGCAGCATTTCCATTGGCGCATTTCCATCGGTAGATCACAAAGCACACTAATTGTATTTATTGTAGATCCTATGTAATTTACCTGTGTATCACAAATAAATGACTTACTTACTTCCCGATTTATTAATTAATATATAAGCGACTTAAGTCGCTTTGTGTCAAAATGAAAGTTGGGCTGAGGGGCTCTTGTACGCAACTTGGTTTTTTATTTTATTTAGTTGTTCCAATGCATCTGATGATGATTGAACCTCCTCACAAGATGTACAGCCAAAAGCCATAACCAAACACACATACACCAACATACACGGATAACTGTTCGGCAGATAAGTCCCAGACATTCCCATTGTCTCGGGCCATGGGAAACACGTAACCCGTCACCTGTGTTATGGGAAGGTGAACTTGTCACACTTTATCGGCAATCATAACTGTGAAGCTTAGGGTTACTTACCATCTAATCTAATATAACTAATATTATAAATGCGAAAGTATGGATGGATGGATAGATGGATGGATGGATGGATGTTTGTTTGTTACTCAATCACGCCAGAACGGCCCAACGGATCTGGATAAAATTCGGCACATATATAGAGAAAAGTCTGGAATAGCACATAGGCTACTTTTTATCCCGGAAAATTGCGTAGTTCCCGGGGGATAGCGATAAACGAATTCTTTGCAGACGAAGTCGCTGGCAGCAGCTAGTTATATTATAAATGCGAAAGTATGGATGGATGGATGGATGGATGGTTGTTTGTTTGTTACTCAATCACGCCAGAACGGCCCAACGGATCTGGATTGAAATTCGGCACATAGATAGAGAAAAGTCTGGAATAGTACATAGGCTACTTTTTATCCCGGAAAATTCCCACGGGATAGCGATAAACGAATTCTTTGCAGACGAAGTCGCTGGCAACAGCTAGTTACTCAATAAAGTGATTACATGTCTTGGAGCTTATAATTGAGCAACAAATGTCCCCCGGGCCAGTGCATAATGATACCTCGACATATTTTGCAACGTGCAACTATTTATAAGCTACTTTGACAGACTCCACTTCGGCCATGACCGTGATGAGAGTTATCATAATATTATGGTAAACCTAATGGCTACGGGCAAAATGTTCAATCACTACACTTACAACTTAAAATTAAAATTAACTTTAGAACGAAGAATTTTTGACAGAGGATGTACTTATTAGTCATAGCGTAATAGTAATAGACAGGTATAAATGGTATATTATGAATTTTTTTAGGTGTTTTTTGGATTTCGCTAGCCCACCTTTCGAACAGGGAGTACCTACGCGATGCGGGGCTGAAACGCGTCTCCCACAACTCTAACTCGCTGTCCTCTGGGGGGCTACTTTCGAAGTTCGTATTATGCCGTCCCTCTCACTTTCAAATTAATAACTATTAGTGAGAGCGGAACGGCACGAAACGAACTTCGAAAATCGAATTTCGGAGTATAAGGCCTGGCCTTCTGGCATTGAATGCGTGCTGGGACCCAGCTGATTGTACCCACTATTAGAAATTGTTACATTGCATTTTAAACGTACTTAAAAAGTTTTCACAGCAAACGTGAGCGTTTTTCTGTCGCATAACAATGCAGATTAAAGACAGTTCTTAATAACCACAAATCGATCTCTATCATAAAATAGATGGCAAAAACGCGCAAGTTCACGATTCAATGCACTTTTGAGTGGCAATATCATATCCAAAAGGCCTTACCTCTATTCTAATGACTCAGTTAATATAGACTTTATGTGGAAAAATTAAGCTTGTATTAAAACTGTAGGCGTTATGCAAATAAGCCCTTTTGTAAAAACATCCATTATGATTAGCATGATGATTAGATTACAGTTTGTTCATCTAATTTGTTTTGTATAGCTTGCGTAACTATAGTAGTTGCCCAATATTGCGAGTAAGTACCTAACGTAACAATATTAAACTGTAACCGTCCGATTTTTTCTTTACCTACTGTATCGAATCCCTAAATAACCTCTGCAGCAGAGTTTTCTTTGCAATCTCTACTTCCATTATATATATGTTAACTCGTGGCATCAGTGTAGACTGTAGAACAATTCGGGTTAAGGACCTTTACTAATTTAATGTCCTTTTAATTGATTTATTGTGGCGGTTAGTAAAACAATTAATCGTTTGATATACTTTTAACGTTCTATTGCAGCGTGACATTACGGCCTTGGAAAATGAGAACGTGCATCTTCATTTCCTAAAGTCGTTTCTGAGTTGCACTAAACGAGAAATGTCATCCAATACAATACAATCCACTACAGCTCAGTTCACACGCCAGAGCGTTGGCTGCGGACGTATTCGCTGCGACATTGAGCACCGACCTTTAACTTTTTAATTTTAAAATCAACACGTGTGCACCGATGCTAAACAGCCTGAACGATCAGTCAGCGCCTCAAGCCGCTGAAAGAAAGTCGTGTTCGCGTCATAATTAAAAAGTTATCAACTTACGCGTTCGTTATCTATGATTGTCTTTTAAAAGTACACAGATAACATCTTGTGACGTTTCTTGTTTATTTTGTGGAATGCCGATAGCAGTGTAGATAATTTTAAAAAACTTTGGTTTGCGGTTGCGGTTGGTGTTGTAAGGTATTTTTACTGCAATATTAATCTACGATCTTGCTATCAAATAACTATGTTGCCACTTTGTGCCTTGGAAACGATATTTTCTTTAGTCTCACAAATAGTTAAGAGTAAAACTTGTTTTGGTTTTCTGCTAAGAGAATCTCTAAAAATACATATTCAAAAGGCCTTATTCAAAGCCGTATTTCAATAAAATATTGCTTTGATTCTAAATTTATAATTTAATCTGATTAGTAGTCAAATCAGACGCTAGCTTTAAAATAACTGGACCCCAGCAAGCACGAGACATTGGAAATAAATTTGATTATTAATCACGTGATAAACCCCCTGATTAATACAGATTTTATACGTTATAACTCAATTAAAGGCTTTAATGTTACTTTACCGCGCGTAATGGCTTAAAATAAGCTTTAACCATGTCAGGTACATTTATTACAGGAAACTAGCCGTCGGCTATTAAGTCGTCAACATAGATCGCCCTATCGTAATCTCGTCGTATGCTTGGAAAAACTCCGCTAAACCAGTTCCCTTTTTACAGACACAAATGAAACTACAATGCAGACTTCAAGAGAGTCAAGCAGACAGAGACGCTGCAACAAACGCCGCAATTCTAGAAAGAAGTCTCTATCACCGTCCGATCTAAAATGCGTGAGAGACACGAAATTTGACAGCAAGCGTTCGCTCTCCGAAGGTGCGAAAGTGAAACATCGAAAGAGCAACATCCGAAGGACATTGACGCATCCCTTTACATGTGCGGATGATATACAGGATGTGACAATGATTGGTGTGTTTAATCGTGAAGTGAAGATTCCAGTGCCAGAAAGTGACGAATCTAATATCCCTCCGACTAGTAGTGATAGGGACACGGAGGATGATGCGCGAGTGATAAAGTCGGTGATAAACAGGTCGAGATGGGATTCGGGGAGTGAGATGGACTCTTTGGTCTCTACGGTGGTGAGGAGAGCCTCGGCCCGACGACGCAGGACGCCAGCAAACCCAGGTGAGCTTGAAATTTTGTATATGTACTGTAGTGAAAACGTCGACACTTATTAGACTCCTCGACAATGGTCCTTGGGTGGTGGTTTTCAATTACCTTATTTTGCTTTGACATGGTTTTGGTTTGAGTAGAAATGTCTAGAAATGAATGCGTTTTCATAGTCATAATTCTTATTTAAAACACTACTGCTGCAGTAAAATACTGATAATTGTCTATCATTTGTAGTATCATCATCTTATTAGAAAATTCCCAGAAGCTGTTACAAGATCCATCAAAACAAGCTCTTTACAGCAAGAACCAATTACCAATACTTAGACAAGTTGCCTCAACGTTAATGACTTGAGGATGAAGTCTATTAGGCTTCTGCCAAAGGGGTCATGGTTGTAATATAGATGTTTCTTAGTTATTGCTGTCAATCGATGTAGCCTTATCGTTTTTTTTTTTACTACCAGTAGGTAATCTCAATATAACCACAAACTGTGAGCCTTCTAGCTTACTGCATTTCTCCTGTGGCTTTGTCACAAACTCTACTTCTCCGAATCATCTCATCATTACCTAGTCCTTTATTAGATTTTGGCCTTTTTGATATCTCTCTATCTCCCTCCTCTTCCTCTCTCTTTCTTCTTGTTTCTTCTGCTCTTCTTTTTGACTTCGCATGACAGACTTCGGTAATATTTGGCTCAAATTATCGTATTTTTTTACTGTGTGTGCATTGTGCGAATTGAGAACATATACATACAATTAATTTTTGCTAAACAGAAATAAGTGAAAAACCTAGAGTAATAACGTAATTGTCTTCCAAAATGCGTAGTCGATGCTCTTACCACTGATATCAATGTCGTGACAAAAACCTTGCATTTCTCGTTGCTATTTACAATTCAAACAGGAAAAGCAACACAATCGAACATGAGCATTCGATTGCGCTACCCAAACCTGTTACATAATAACATTCACCTAGCAAAGTAAACTGCAGCTTTCCTGCAATCCATAAAGGCAAGACAATGCCTCGCTTATACACAAACTGAGCAAATAGATAGGTGTACAAACTGTTTAGTGTTTAGTAGGGTTACCAGTTTAAATAATGAGATTTCCTGATAATTTTCCAGTTTTCGGAAAGTTTACGGTAATTTTTCTATAATTTTGTATACAGCATTTGGAAGCATCAGATCTACAAATATTTGGCCATTTAATTGCCTCGCATTTATTCTATTGATTACAGTTTTTCTAGTTTCCCTGGCGGAGGGCCAACATTTTTGACGTAGTAATTGGTAACCCTGGAATGTTTAAGGTGCGTACAGATGGTGTAAAGTAACATGGAAGTGTCAATCTGCCTTTCATTGCATGTTGGTTTCTTTGCTGTTAGAGGCATTGAGACTGAAAATTTGTTTTATTTCATGATCATGATGCATTGCAGCAATGGACGGCAAATTCTTTCATTGCGTGTTACATCAGCCTGTACCTAACCTAAGAAGTTTTTTTATATATGTTTGATGTGCATTTGTTTACGTAGTACGTGAATGGGTTAACTAAATGATACTGATGCTAAGATTGCATAAGATAACATCTTGCTGTAAATAGGTATCATGAACTGATGTTTACACTTCTAGATTTCTACTTCATTACAAACGGTGATGTGATGAGCCAATACCAACTTTTCTTGATGTCATTTTAGTGTCTCTTAGATTACTAAGTACCTGGTTATTAGTACCTACACTAATTACCAACAACATTACCATACATTACAAACCACGTTCTTGACAAGCGAAGCACTAGCGACATCTGTTGATCACTTACGAAACTTATTGGATCATACCCGAAAGGTTATCTCGTTACTGATGAATCGTGGAATTACAATTTTTTATGAGTTATTCCTTTTTACTTATACGAATGAATAATGAACCGACATTTATTATAAAATATACGATTTTTTTTATCGTATTGCTATTGTAATGCCATCTAATAAATAGTAAGAGAATCGCTTCGCACATTAGCACGCATCGACTAAGTTCGCTTCGCGCTCTTGTGGTTACGAACACATTCGGTAGATGGCGTTGTAACCAATGAATGGTCTAGTCACCATATCAGTGCTAATATGGAACTAGGCTGGTTTTAAAATAACCATCAATTAATCCTTTTGTGTTTAATATGCGTACCTAAAACAATATGATTCCAACGGCTAACTAGTTGCAAAAATCATAAGAGCCTATGTTTTTTTCATTGATTAGACATTATTTTCATCTGTAGGTATGTACTTTTAAGTAGGTAGTAAAGTTATAGTGGCTTGGCCAAATAACCATTATTTTAATGATTTGAGTTTTTCAATAGGTACAGTTGTTAGTGTTACCTTGTACGGTATGATTGATTAAGATAGCTTATTTGTTTTGCAATCGGCCAATTTAACTTTTTGTGGGCAGTTAAGTAAGTTTAAAATAGCTAGATTTAGTTGTATAACGACATAAAAAATAATAATTCAGATTGCGTATAATAATCTTCTTAAGGCGAAGGGATAGGCAAATGACCTTGCCCGTTCGTGACGTGGCAAGCAGTCCGATCAACGCGACATCTGTTAAATAATCGACGCGTGAACTCGATGCGAATGGGCGCGGGCTGATGGATTGAAATATTGCACTGCGATGTTAGTAGATGGCGCTTGCTTTAGTTTTCCGATTGCCTACACAGACACAGCATAATGTTCAAATCAGATTTTGCAAAAATAATAAAAAAAAATAACATTTCGGCATTCGTAACGTGGCCTTTAAGGTCTTGTTACCTTGGGCTCTGTCTGCTCCGCAAGGAATAGAGACGTTATTTATGTATGTATGTATGTGATAATACATGAGAAAGTTTGTGACGATGTGAGTGTGTATGTATGTTTGTTTCTTCTTCAAGCTACAACAACTGGACGGATTTGGATGAAATTTGGAACGAAGACAGTTGGTACCCTAGATTAAAACAGGCTACTTTTTATCCCAGAAAAATGCAGTTTCCGCGGGATAGTGATGAACGTGACGTCAAAGGTGTCCAGAGTCTGTTTAGAGTCGCAACGTAAATTATTATTGCAGAATAAAGTAAAACTTGAACGTGTGCGGGAAAGATACAGAATAAGGCATGGTTTTTCCAATGATTATCTTCAAAACCGATATCCGAGGGTCCGAGAGGTCCCCAAACATAAATCCGTTATCAAAAATGAAAAAGGTGGCCGCCATTTTGAATTCTTTAAGATTTGGACCGATTATTTTCAAAATCGATATCTGAGAATCCGAGTGGTCGTCAAACACAAATCTGCTATCGAAAATGAAAAAACTGGCCGCCATTTTGAATTCTTTACTTTTTGAACCGATTGTTTTCAAATTCGATATCTGAGGATCCGAGTGGTCCCCAAACATGAATCCGTTTTTAAAAATGAAAAAAGTAGCCGCCATTTTGAAAACTTTTGTTTTTCGACTGATTGTTTTCAAAATCGATATCTGACGATCCGAGTGATTCCCAAACACGTATCCGTTATATAAAATGAAAAAAGTGACCGCCATTTTGAAATCTCTAGTTTTTGAACCGATTGTTTTCAAAATCGATATCTGAGGGTCCGAGTGGTCCCCAAACATGAATCCGTTATCAAAAATGAAAACAGTGCCCGCCATTTTGAAATCTTTAGTTTTTGGACCGATTATTTTCAAAATCGATATCTGAGGGTCCGAGTGGTCGTGAAACACAAATCTGCTATCGAAAATGAAAAAACTGGCCGCCATTTTGAAATCTTTAGTTTACCGACCGATTGATTTCAAAATCGATATCTGAGAATCCGAGTTGTCTCCAAACATGAATCCGTTTTTAAACATGAAAAAAGTGGCCGCCATTTTGAAATCTTTAAGTTTTGGACCGAATATTTTCAAAATCGATATCTAAGGGTCCGAGTGGTCGTGAAACACAAATCTGCTATCAAAAATGAAAAAACTGGCCGCCATTTTGAAATCTTTAGTTTACCGACCGATTGATTTCAAAATCGATATCTGAGAATCCGAGTTGTCTCCAAACACGTATCCGTTATCAAAAATGACAAAAGTGGTCGCCATTTTGAAATCTTTAGTTTTTGGACCGATTACTAATGGTGGATTATTGACACTATGGTTTACAAATATGAAGAGATTAGGTACTTATGATTTTATTTTTCTTCTGCCAGTGTTGTTTTTGCATGCCAGCTGCTGGTGAAATGTGTGTTCCATTATTTATACTGACCATCTTTTGTACCATGTTTTAAGCAAAATAAATTACTACTTACTTACTTACTTACTATTTTATTATATGTATAGATTATTTTCAAAACCGATATCTGAGGGTCCGAGAGCTCCCCAAACATAAATCCGTTATCAAAAATAAAAAAAGTGGCCGCCATTTTGAAATCTTTAAGTTTGGACCGATTATTTTCAAAATCGTTATCTGAGAATCCGAGTGGTCGTCAAACACAATTCTGCTATCGAAAATGAAAAAACTGGCCGCCATTTTGAATTCTTTACTTTTTGAACCGATTGTTTTCAAATTCGATATCTGAGGATCCAGGTGGTCCCTGGTTGATTTTTAGGAAAGATAAGGTGGGATTAAGTACCTGGGCTGCTGCACTGAGAAACTTGAAGGCACTGGTTCTTCGCCGATGAGTTTTTTTTTTGACTGGCACTAATTGACACCACTTTTATCGATACCACAGCACTAACACTTGGAGTTTAAGAGGCTTTATACGGGAATTTATTCAGCTTTCTTCAGAGCTGCGCGCGCGATCGTCCATATTTTTTCGAACTCCGGGGGAGGGCGGTGGTGCGGGTGTTTTTAAGCAGTATTGCCAGCATTGTACGGTACGTTCGGAAATAAGGGTCAAAGGAAAGGAAATTGAAGGTGTTTATGAATGTGTGTATAATGTGCGTCTGACTTTATTCGGCCAAACCAGTCCCCAAACATGAATCCGTTTTTAAAAATAAAAAAAGTAGCCGCCATTTTGAAAACTTTTGTTTTCCGACCGATTGATTTCAAAATCGATATCTGAGGATCCGAGTTGTCTCCAAACACGTATACGTTATCAAAAATGACAAAAGTGGCCGCCATTTTGAAATGTTTAGTTTTCAGACCGATTATTAACCGATATCTGAGGGTCCGAGAGGTCCCCAAACATAAATCTGTTTTTAAAAATGAAAAAAGTGGCCGCCATTTTGAATTCTTTACTTTCTAGACCAATTGTTTTCAAAATCGATATCTGAGGATCCGAGTGGTCCCCAAACATGAATCCGTTTTTATAAATGAAAAAACTGGCCGCCATTTATCAACCCGTTATCAAAAATGGAAAAAGTGGCCGCCAGCTCAGATATCGATTTTGAAAACAATCTGTTCAAAAACTAAACATTTCAAGATGATGATGACTTTTCTATTTTGTATAACGGATACGTGTTTGGGAACCACTCAGATCGTAAGATATCGATTTTGAAAACAATCGGTACAAAAACTAGTTTCTAAAATGGTAGACACCTTTTTTTATTTTTAAAAACGGATTCTTGTTTGGGGACCACTCGGATCCTCAGATATCGATTTTGAAAACATTTGGTCCAAAAAGTACAGAATTCAAAATGGCGGCCAGTTATTTTTATTTTCGATAGCAGATTTGTGTTTGATGACCTCTCGGACCCTCAGATATCGGTTTTGAAAATAATCGGTCCGAAAACTAAATATTTCAAAATGGCGGCCACTTTTGTCATTTTTGATAACGTATACGTGTTTGGAGACAACTCGGATCCTCAGATATCGATTTTGAAATCAATCGGTCGGAAAACTAAAGATTTCAAAATGTCGGCCAGTTTTTTCATTTTTGATAGCAGATTTGTGTTTCACGACCACTCGGACCCTTAGATATCGATTTTGAAAAAAATCGGACCAAAACTTAAAGATTTCAAAATGGCGCCCACTTTTTTCATTTTTAAAAACGGATTCATGTTTGGGGACCTCTCGGACCCTCAGATATCGGTTTTGAAAATAATCGGCCCAAAACTTAAAGATTTCAAAATGGCGGCCACTTTTTTCATTTTTGATAATGGATTTATGTTTGGGGAGCTCTCGGACCCTCAGATATCGGTTTTGAAAATAATCGGTCCAAAAACTAAGGATTTCAAATAGGCGGCCACTTTTGTCATTTTTGATAACGGATACGTGTTTGGAGACAACTCGGATTCTCAGATATTAATTTTGAAATCAATCGGTCGGTAAACTAAAGATTTCAAAATGGCGGCCAGTTTTTTCATTTATAAAAACGGATTCATGTTTGGGGACCACTCGGATCCTCAGATATCGATTTTGAAAACAATCGGCCCAAAACTTAAAGATTTCAAAATGGCGGCCACTTTTTTCATTTTTGATAATGGATTTATGTTTGGGGAGCTCTCGGACCCTCAGATATCGGTTTTGAAAATAATCGGTCCAAAAACTAAGGATTTCAAAATGGCGGCCACTTTTGCCATTTTTGATAACGGATTCATGTTTGGAGACAACTCGGATTCTCAGATATTAATTTTGAAATCAATCGGTCGGTAAACTAAAGCTTTCAAAATGGCGGCCAGTTTTTTCATTTATAAAAACGGATTCATGTTTGGGGACCACTCGGATCCTCAGATATCGATTTTGAAAACACTTGGTCTAGAAAGTAAAGAATTCAAAATGGTGGCCAGTTTTTTCATTTTCGGTAGCAGATTTGTGTTTGACAACCACTCGGACCCTCAGATATCGATTTTGAAAATAATCGGCCCAAAACTTAAAGATTTCAAAATGGCGGCCACTTTTTTCATTTTTGATAACGGATTTATGTTTGGGGAGCTCTTGGACCCTCAGATATCGGTTTTGAAAATAATCGGTCCAAAAACATAAGATTTCAAAATGGCGGCCACTTTCGTCATTTTTGATAACGGATACGTGTTTGGAGACAACTCGGATTCTCAGATATCGATTTTGAAATCAATCGGTCGGTAAACTAAAGATTTCAAAATGGCGGCCAGTTTTTTAATTTTTGATAGCAGATTTGTGTTTCACGACCACTCGAACCCTTAGATATCGATTTTGATAATATTCGGTTCAAAACATAAAGATTTCAAAATGGCGGCCACTTTTTTAATTTTTAAAAACGGATTCATGTTTGGGGACCACTCGGATCCTCAGATATCGATTTTGAAAACAATTGGCCCAAAACTTAAAGATTTCAAAATGGCGGCCACTTTTTTCATTTTTGATAACGGATTTATGTTTGGGGAGGTCTCGGACCCTCAGATATCGGTTTTGAAAATAATCGGTCCAAAAACTAAAGATTTCAAAATGGCGGCCACTTTTGTCATTTTTGATAACGGATACGTGTTTGGAGACAACTCGGATTCTCAGATATCGATTTTGAAATCAATCGGTCGGTAAACTAAAGATTTCAAAATGGCGGCCAGTTTTTTCATTTTTGATAGCAGATTTGTGTTTCACGACCACTCGGACCCTTAGATATCGATTTTGAAAATATTCGGTCCAAAAAGTAAAGAATTCAAAATGGCGGCCAGTTTTTTCATTTTCGGTAGCAGATTTGTGTTTGACGACCACTCGGACCCTCAGATATCGATTTTGAAAATAATCGGCCCAAAACTTAAAGATTTCAAAATAGCGGCCACTTTTGTCATTTCTGATAACGGATACGTGTTTGGAGACAACTCGGATCCTCAGATATCGATTTTGAAATTAATCGGTCGAAAAACTAAAGATTTCAATATGGCGGTCTTTTTTATTTTGATAACGGATCCATGTTTGGGAACCACTTTGACCTTCAGATATCTTTTTTTCTTTCTTTCTAATGATAGACTATACATTGGAATACTACTTGCCTCATTATTAAAATTTTTCATGCAGTAATTCCAACCAAAATCCTATTTCCCATGCTTGTTCGCTAAACAGCAAGTAAGTATCAAACCAACCTGCCACTAAGTTCCCAAAAAACGGATTGAAAATAATAACTTTTAACTTAATATAGGTATTATACGTGCGAAGCGAACGAGTACGACTTTTTGAAGCACTGTTTCGCGCCTATTCTGTGACTCAAACAACATGCTTAGCCAAACCAATATGAAAAAACGCGAAGCGAATATTGGCAACGTCGCGTCGCTTACGCACTGCCGCCACCGAGCGAACATGCAACGTTGCTTTTTCCTTATTTTTTTCATACGTCTTATCCAAATTATTTTTTTATTTATTTATCTATTATTTTTTTATTATTTTTTTATGAACATTTTTGGTTTTATCTTAATAATTTATTTCATTATATTATCTTTTTAACATTTTTTTGGTTTCCGAATTTTTTGTACTTACATTGAAAAGCGCCTGATTGAATGTGCGGGCAAATATTGCGTTCGCCCTTTTCACAGGATCAGGGCAGTACTACTCTCTAAAGCCTTATTTGTTGGCTAATTGAAGCAAACGCACCGTGGAATTTTAATTATGAGTTACTAGAGTGACCTCGTCGAGATTGGTAGCAAACAGATTGGTTTCACCCGAGCAAACCGTGCACAAAATATTTTCGAGACTCTTAGAGCAAACGAATTTTTGTACTAACTACGACATTAAGGAATATGTTTTCACCGGTGAATTCTAATTCAAGACATGTTTTATAGAATGTGCAGTTTTCAAAACTCCAAATTGTGTATTATCGCCATAAAACATGCACAAAAACAACCAATTTATGAGCTTTTGCCTATCCCTTCGCCTTAATACTGGCATTACCGTGTTACGGTTAGTTATTTGTAGAGTTTTTGAAAGTCGATTTTCACTATTTTTAATCGAGCTATTTCAGAATACAATAGTGTAGTGAAGGGTGTAATGCATTTTTTTCCGAATTTTATCGATATTATTTTTGATTTTTTATTGTCAACGTGCGATCATCTGATGCCTCCACTGGTTCTATTGTTATCGTCAATATCCCCGACTCCTGCTATTTCTAAATAAGTCGAGAGTAATTCCAAACTGTTTTTACTTCGTACTTGTAAGCACAGGTTTAACCCATACTATTGATTGATTTATGACATACGTATATGTATTTCTTGCTTTAGTCAAGAATTGAATATGTATTATATATTGAAAAACAAACTAAGATCTGTTTATAAACATGCTTTATCTTTTGCATATAAGGTAGAGTCTAGTTTATTACTTCCCGTGTGTCTTAATTAAGTAAGACGTATGTAGTTTGGGATTAAACGTATGAACGTTGAGTAATGAAGTGCTCAGAGATAAAATACATAAACTCAATATTCTTATTATTATATTTAAGATGGTGTTGTGTTGGACCATACCTGTTTGAGTCTTACCTGAATGTAAGTGACGATGTAGTCTACAATCATGCAGCCTAAGATGGAGCACGCTTACCTACATAATATAATACCCTTGCATTTACCTTTGAATTAGGGTGCGACCACCCCGCCGCTTAAAAAACGGTGACGTTACGGAATCGCAACAAAATGTATGAAGAAACGGTGAGAAAACGTGACACATACGACACGTCACTGCGTATACGCGGCGGTTTGGTCGCACCCTTAAAGGGTGCCAGAATATAATAAGCAGAAAAAAACAGATACAGTCAAATATTAGAGACTAGACTTTCTTATATTCATACATCCATAAACAATCCTTCTGACGCGTAAAAATTATAGCCTCTTAGTACTCCTCCATTCTTGCTCTCTCGTTTATAGTCTCTTTACTATGATTGAATGGAACCTCAGGCGCAGGCGGGTCTGCGTGGGTGACTCGTATTGATTGACAATCTTTGGCATTGACGATCATTTTGCAGAAATTTATAATCATCATAGTCATACACAAATACACAATGACTTGACTTGACTAAAGTCAACAATTTAAAGTAATGGGCATTAATACTTTTCTTTTTTACTGTGAAACCCTTAATAACCCTGCTGCTTTTCTAATTTGTATGTGCGTAGGGAAATCATCTTACATAAAATTACCATAGTGCCATGAGTTTCTCTGATGGAAAGTGAAGTTAAACTTGTGAAAATGTGGAAAAATACCTAACTAGTTGGTTTAATGTTTTCACGATTGTAATTCACAGCTTTGCCCGGCGATTTCACCCTCCGTTTAATTTAATGTGATTTTTATGTCTGAGTTTTATATGCAATCAATGATAACAAGAGTATATATGAGTACGCTGAGTTGATAATTGTTTTAATGTTATTTTGCTCTTTTAATAAAAGATGGGAACGAACTTTCTAATAATGTTATTGATTTTTTTTTATGCGAATAGGAAGGCAAACGAGCAAGTGGGTCACCTGATGGTAAGCGATCACCACTGCCCATAGACACCCGCAACCCCGGAGGGATTGCAGATGCGTTGCCAACCTAGAGGGCTAAGATGAAATGCCTCTTGTGCCCGTAATTTCCCCGGTTGTCTTACTCTCCACACCGGAACACAGCAGTGCAAGCACTGCTGCTAAGCGGCAGGGTTAGCGAGTAAGATGGTGGTAGCTATCCGGACGGACCTTGCACAAGGCCCTACCACCCGCAGAATTTTTTAGTTGCAATATTATTAAACGCGTTGATGTCTTCCTCAGTAATATTAGACAAAAGCAAATAAAGGTCGCAAGGTCCTAATTATGTTGCTTATATAGTTATTAAACTATTATAATTGCGTTAGTCGCCGAATTAGTCAATTAACAAAATTGTGTTTACTAATATTATTAACAACTAGCTGACGAACACGTCGTTTTGCCAAAACCTATTTTTAAATTTTTCTGTGCAATTTTTCCAATTAAAAAAAAAAGAGCCTTCTTTGGATGTCGAAACTCGAAACTTAGTTTCGAAGGTTTTCTTTTAATCAATCTATTTGGTCTTACGATTCTTAAGTCTTGAGCTTAGCAACAGTTTTAAACATATTTAATTCATTTAGATTTGTAACTGTAATCAAATCAACAAATCCTGATAAGCTTTGAATGTTAAGTATAGTAAGTAGTACTAGTGATGATGATGTGCTCCCGGCTGTTTTCGACCATGGCGACCGCTTCAACTCCTTCCCAGGGTACGATCGTGTGCTCGCATGTGGCTTATGTAGCCAATCTTTTTTATATTGTAGTAGGTACTAGTAGTACTTTATTAAAGTGCTATAAACGCACATAGAATCAGAATGCACGTAAAACGTTAAGTTAAAACCTTTTTCTTACGTTTCCTGCATTAAGCATACGTCATTCCGTCCCGGAAATTAAAGCAAAACCACAGCCATTAAAAACAGCTTGTGGTTTTCGTCTCCTTTTAATTAATAGTGCCAGAAAGAGACAAGCCTCGCGAAGGTAGACGCCGTTGAAGTCTTTTGTATTGGGACTGGTCTGAGTTTAATTTAACAGGAAAAGACGCTTTAGTAATGATTTGAAGCTGGTTTTTATTGGGGTTTAATTTATCAGTAAAATGGTTAATGTGGCGTTTACAAAAATTATCGTTAGTATCCCCTTATTATATTATAATTATAAGCTCTATTATTACAATTCTCGTGTTCAAATCTTTTCATCACACACTCGACGCTTGTTAAGTAATTCGATTTCACGACCTCCAACCAGCAAGGTTTTATCTCCATGGCAAAAAACTATTGTAATAAAAATCATTATTAAGTTTTTTGCGACTTTATAACGAGCTCAGTCACGGTATGAGACTTAAGTTATACAGTACAGTTAATGTTAATATCACCTTAGTAACGTAAGTAAAGGTATATTATACAGTTATCGTCAAGTTACGTGGTTGTGTGTAGGTGTCGCCTCCTACACTGGGCACAAACAAAAGAACGACGACGGTTTCCAAACCAGAACGTGTTCCATATACAAAAGTTCTTTAAGTTCGCTGTTTGGTCTAGTTCGCCAGTGCAAGTTCATTGTTCGTTGCACGGCCCCGAATCGAAAGGCCCTAAACGCCAGGCGCTTATGGTTTTTTGTAGCAATGTTTGGTTCGAGGCGGCACCGTTTTTGTGGAGTCGTTACCGGTCGCTTACGTCATTTAGTCTTCTAGTGCGTTTTGTTGTCGGCGTTGTTCGAGTGAGTCACGATCCTGGTTACCGACTGTCGATATAGGTGTCGATAAACGTTATTCGAATTACGCTGTGCGAATATAACATGCAGATGGGTGTTTGTCCTAGATATTCTATATGGAAGGTACTGTAAATCTTACATTGTTTAACTAGTTTTGCACGTTTTGTTGACTCATACATATTCATGTATAAAAATAACATACCTAGTAAGTAAATTGTCTACACTCTTATCGTAGTTCTTTTGTTCTTCAGACGTAGCGTAGGTCGAACAATAAACATGGTCGTGATAGTAAGGTATGCTCTTTTGCAACCTTAATAATTTTAATTATGTGTTAGTTTGCCAATATTGCTGCATGCGTTCGGGTAGGTATTAATATCGTTTTGATTTATTTTCTTAAGTCTGGTTAACGCCACAACACAAGTAACCTATCCTAAAAGTCCCTATGGATGTTAACTCATTCAAATACTATGTATATTATATTACAGTACATAATAGTAGCAGCTTGCCAATAGCAATGCACGAAAAATTCATATATTCTATGACTGCATCAGAAAGAAATGTAAGGTGTTAAAATTTATAAACAACCTTTGTACACACAAAGTTCATCGACAAACCAGCAAATCATCGAGCTCAGCCCTTCCCTAGCGCACTCGGCGAGCGCAACAGTCGGCCGGCCGGCTCCCTGCGCACATCCGTTTAGCGCTGCTCCGCGCACGAACCGTCGGCTATTTTCGAAATTCAAAACACGTTCCATTTTCAAAAATCCTCGCTCACGTGACACAAAAAACAATCGGTGATTTTAATTCAAACGCTTTGTGAATGGCCAGTGTTTCAGTGAAGTTTTTAATTTAGTTTTTTTTTTTTCGTGAACCGTGAACTTTAACCGAAGGAAACCTTTCATGAAGCCTTACTGGGAATTTTTTACACACTAAAAGTAAGTAATTGGATATGGCTAAGCGAGGTTGTGTAATACGATGCTTAGAGTTAAGCCCTTAAGGCCGTAAGTCGTTTAAGTACCACGTTTGCAGGAAGCCCTAACAATGACATTTATAAATGTAATGTAACTAAGCCATTTATTCAAGTTTGGTGAATGCGAAATAGCCCCACGGTATTCCTTTGTTCTTATATCGTTCTATAATATAACACAAGTTTGTTCTAACTACACTGACAAGCAAATATAAAGGTTGGCCTTCCATACAAAGTTGTATGAAAATACTATCACTCCCGTAAGGGATAAAGACGTGAATTTATGTATAGTATATCTCTCCCAGCTATGGTAAAAAGTTTCTGTCATGGGTCATGTTCCATATTTCATAATATACAGGGTGTATCAGACACCCCCTAACAATAATCCACTGGGGTATATAACTATAGCTATAGAAGCTAAAAAAATATTTAAAAAAAAATTGGAGTATTTTTTTTTATATTTTCTATACGAATGATTACAGTTAATACTACCATTCCTATAGAAAATATAAAAAAAATATTCCAATTTTTTTAAATATTTTTTTTAGCTTCTATAGCTATGGTTATATACCCCAGTGGATTATTGTTAGGGGGTATCTGATACACCCTGTATAATAGTCACTTCGAGTAGTTCGAGTCGAGAATCAAATTTCGAAGCTGCCCCCAGGGCCGGGCTTCTCAAATCTGAAGTCTAAATGGTCGTAAGTAAAGGCTTGACCTGCACTTTCTTAGTCGATTCGTGTTGTTGTGAAGCGAGATCGTGCCGAAGTGTGACCCAATACCTTATCGCTATTTTTATTCAGATTTATTGCTAGACCAGTCCAGTGTTTTCAAGAGTTTTATGTCACGATGGCACGAGAAGGGAAACAAAAAGTTGTGGCAGTTGTTTAATTTGCTTCTGACGAGCAAAATAACGGGTCGCTTTTAACACGTTGTATGGTAGGTGACCCTATTTTTTTTTATCGTATTTGATGTATTTGCCCGCGACTTCGTCCGCGTACAATTGACAACATTTCATTTTTATAACACCTGAAAATGTATATATGGTTCGAAAGCATTTTGCCTTCTGATCACTGAAATATGTTTATATAATTTTAATATCGCTTATTATAAAAAATAATTAAAAATATGTCCTAATTTTACCAATACTACCACAGGATAGGTGAAACGCCTTTGCTTTTTTCACGAGAAAAAATAAGCGATCATAATTTTGTATTTTTGACAATTTCAAAGTACAAGGGGGGCAACTCTGAAATTCTATTTTCGAAGTTCGTTGCATATCTTCTCTCTCACTCTCAAGATAATGACTATTAGTATGAGCGGAACAGCACGAAGCGAACCTCGAAAATCGAATATTGGAGAATAGGACCTGACATTGACAATTTGAAATTAACGTCAGTTTTTTTTCTATAGAGAAAAGACAAAGGGATAAGTGTGTGAATCTGTGATAGTACCGGAGTTACGCCCTTTTAGAATAAGCACAAATTAATAAATTAATTATAAATTAAATACAAGCCCTAGCGAAAAAATTAAACTGTCAGCATGTTCATCTTTTCAAACAAAATACAGAGAAAGAACCATTTAAATTATAGGCTCAGAAATATGAAATGTTGTCAATTAGCAATTCATATGTTTATCGCCATCCCGCGGGATCTATACAATTTTCCGGGATAAAAAGTAGCCTATGTTTAATCTAGCGTACGCTGGTACGCTGATAGATAAAATTTGGAACGAAGATAGCTGTATCTTCGTTCCAAATTTTATCCAAATCCGTCCAGTTGTTTTAGCGTGAAGAAGGAACAAACATACACACTCACATCGTCACTGACAAACTTTCGCATATATAATATTATTAGGATAGTATTAGTAGGATTCATACTATAGTATCTTTCTGTAATGATTGGATTTATCGTAAAGGTTTAAATTCACTGGTAGCTGAAACTCACTGCTTTTCACAGCTTTAGCTACAATAAAGAGTTATACATACATACATACGTACATATGCGTTAGAATTACTGCTGAGTATTGAATCTACTCGACTAGCAATAAAGTCGAAAATTCAATGTTCATGCAATGTTTCTGACCATTTTTCGTGAGCGTTAGGCGCTAACGAGTACAAAGCAGATACAATACAATACAACATACATATAAATATTGATAAGTTCAGTTCAAAATGTTTCAACTATGTAAGCTCTCAGATGAGTACCCGCCTTTAAGGGTAAGAGTTGCCGTCTAAACTTTGGGAAACACTTAACTAATCTAGTAACTGCAAAACCGTTTTTAGGATAAGCATCAAGATAGCAAATAATGTCAGTGCAGTGTGTGAACTTAAGAGTGCCTCTTGAGTCACACTTTACGATCCTAATCAGATAACACTTGTGAGAAACTTTGCTATAATTTTGGATACCTATCTCACTTGAGCCACTTGCATGGACCAGGGGTCGTAACGTAACGACTTAACCCTGTGTTAGATGCTAGCCCGGGGCTAAGTAGTGTCAAAATGTATGGAACTGTCAAACCTAACCCCGAGTCAGCGATTTAATTTTTTTACTGTGGATTGTGCAAGTGGGCCTTAGGAGGTGGCTATTGAGCGACTTGTGGTCCAAGGAAAGGTTGAGGCTACCGGGCCTCGAGGAAGATCGCCTATGAGGTGGGCTGACCAGACAAAAGCGGCAGTAAATGGCTCATCATCACTGCATGAATGCACGAGGAAGGCGGCCATCACAGCGGAGTGGCGGCGTGTTGTGAAGCTTGCCACCAATACCTGGGGCCTTACCATGACGTCTTAATGAAATTCAGTTTAGGTTCGCTCGCTGTCAGATAGTCAGATTCATACTAAAAGTGACAGCTAAAACTTGAACTGAGTTTGGAATTAATCATAATGGACTGACACGGGGTGATGATGATGATGATGAAGACCTACACGTTCAGCATGATTGTCGACGTATAGGAGAAAAGAGAAATCAAAATAATGATGAGTTGCTAACAGTAGCAGCATCGCCTAGAGAACATGATACCTAAGATTTTCGCCCCCATTTCGAGAACAAGAACGTTGTGAGTGGAAACCTGCACACACCAACGAAACTGTTTAATAGTGTTCAAGTTTCCAATCCGTATCCGCATGGACTCTGGATCTTGATCTGATTTTGAAAACCTGTGTCCAGCAAAGGGGTCGCAAAGTCCCAATCCTCATATTCCAATCCCAATAAGTAGGTAGTCTGAGACGAAATCTAAGTATAATCTTCATATTTAAATTGCCTATCTCTCAGATTTACTTTTGCAAGACGTTAAACACTGATAGTAAAAGATAACAAATGAATCGCATGAAAAACATTAATTAACCTGTTTTAATATTATGTAGTTGGTACCAATGCCTGATACGAAGAGATAATTTAAACAAAGTTTCTTCCAAAAGAATACTTGGTAAGTAAGTTGTCTTTTCCGTACTTCTTTAACACCGGTATTAAAATCCATAATGTGTGTGGCTTATTTAGTATGTATTTTTGAGGTCTTAAAAATTATCTCTGCACATGAAAGAAACATAAATAGGTAAATTGAAAATCTCATTTATTGAAGTCGACTTATCACTCGCTGCTTTTGGTATTGGTACTACACACTATCTCTGCACATGAAAGAAACATAAATAGGTAAATTGAAAATCTCATTTATTGAAGTCGACTTATCACTCGCTGCTTTTGGTATTGGTACTACAAACTAAGAAAATTTTTACCACTCGGACTTGTAATGCAAGTGAAACACGTCGAAACCCACCAAAATTCGAAACGTTGAACTTGGCTTTTCCGTTACTATTCCTACGCAGATTTAAATTTAATTAACAACAAATTGCGTAAATCGGAAACGCAACGAAAACCCGTGTTTAATTGGTAAATTTTCTGATGTTGCAACAATGTTGGTACACAAACCCCATCAGACAGAACTATCAGAGCCATCGGAGCATAATACGCACCTGTCCGTACAATGCTAGTTGGATCAATGAAATTGGAAAGCTTATCTTAATCTTGTAGTATGTAGGCCGTTAAGTAGAATATCTATTTACAAAGCAGGCCTTTGTGCCTTTGTCTTCAAAACGAAAGAATCCTCTTCAGTCTTCACTCCTATTCTATCTTTTTTTTGACATTTGCGTACACAAAATGGTTCCTTACCTGAGATTCTATTTCCTTTTGTTTTCAACGTGGTCTTTTTATGCTTACTATTAGTATAACTAGAGGTGTCTTCTCTTCGTAGTTATTAGCCTGAGACCCGGTTTGATCGCTGAATACAACCTACACAGTTATTTCAGTCTCCTTTATTCCCTTATCACTTTCTTCATCTTCGTCTATACTGAGTACAAGTCCTCCATCGGCTTCATCATGATCGATCACAAAACTAGCACTTTCATTTTCACACAGATACTTTTATCTCACTATGACACCTGACCTTATGCACCAGTCTCCTGTCATTCACGTAGAGCATTCTTCAATCAGCTTTTGTCTTTCCGCCAAACGACGGAGTGGGACAAAAACTTCTCGCCGTTCACTTTTTATTTTGTTTTGTTTAACTTTGTCCACCTGTTTCTTTCGAAATGTCAGATGTTCAGTTTTTTTAATAGGGTAGAGTGCCCTTACCTTTCTGTGGCGAAACGATTGCACGCTATTTCCGGTTTGAAAGGGTGGGTTTAAAACCTGCGATTAAAAGTGCGTTGTGTTGAAATGTAATAACAAGAATAATAATGGTTTGGGAATATGAAAACCGTCGTATTTCAATTTCGATACTAGGTTAGTTTGAAGTTTATAGGGAGTGTTAATGTTAAATGATTTACCAATGAAGTGCCCCGAGTGTGTGCTGTGTGAAAATCCTATCCGTTTCCATTGCCTTAAACTATATTTTAAACTAGCTGTTGCCAGCGGCTTCGTCTGCAAAGAATTCGTTTATCGCTATCCCGCGGGAATTACACAATTTTCTGGAATAAAAAGTAACCTATGTGGTATCTACCGCTTTTCCAAATTTTATCTAGATCTGTTTCGTTTCACAGACTTTCGCGTTTGTAATGTTAGTAGTTATTAGTAGGATAAAAATTTGTGCTCTTAACGGTTATTGAAAAGTGCGTCAAAATGAAGGTCAGTAATGAAGTTCAAAACCATGGCTATGAACATAGCATAGCGTGATAACAAAGTAGTTTCTGGTTAAAGTAATGAGTTTTGGTGTGCACGTAGGTTACTGACCTGCGTTGGACATTAGGTTTGTGATGGGCGTTTTGCTGTCTATATTTTACTGTCACCGCTGGTTTCAATTAAAAAAAAACACTGCCTAAATAAGTTGATGCATTGCTTGCCGCTGTCGCAAACGCACATGTGCGTTTGAATTTTTGTAAAGTTATACAAGCGACGGGTTTAGGCGAGTGCTATACTGAACTGTCCAGAGCTTATGGATCTACTTTAAAAAAGGCGGAGGTTCTCAATTCGTAGAAGTTCAATCTTTTTTCAGAAAATCTTGAGATAGACACAAAATTTCTGAATTTAATAGTTAGTTCCGAAAATCTACGCACACCATAGCGTTGTGAGTGTTGCCAAGCATGCTTCATGGTAACTGGCCACTGTATACCGGAACGGTGACCATTAAATACTATATTGCAGTACCGGAGCTTGCGAGAAAACCGGTAATTTTGTACTAAAAGCCTCTACGTATTCAAAGCTCTTGATAAACGTGGAACTAAACTAACACTGCCATCTATGTTTCACTGTTTTCAATTTACCTCGTCACTCGTAAGGCCTATTTCAGTTTTTGTGATTGGCTAAAAATGTTGTATTTGGTCTATCAAACACAGCAAGTGCAACTGTAACTTCAATTTTAGAGTTGGTTGGTTTTTTTACTCCATTTTTTTTATATTAACAAAAGCAGACTTAGAATGGTAGGTATATGTGCGCGAAACGCAACCTCCGAATACGAGTATAGGCTTTGCTATTATAATTATTTTGCGTATAGTAGTCCGAGCTGTCACTGTCATCTATACATTTTAACGCATTCACTGCCACCGACGCATATTATGCGTTTTCGTGACTTACGCCCAGTGCCGCTGTCATGATTTTAGTTTACGCATTATGTGCGTCTGATGTAAGTACCTGAAGAAATCTCTGGTGGCAGCTGGCAGCGTATGCGTTAACACCGTTTCGTATGGCTAGGCCGTAAAGGGTATCGTATCGATAGAAACGCTACGATAAAGGAATGAAGGATATAAACCTTGTTAATCGGTGAAGTTTACCTGTGGGGAATCCCAGAAATCCCAATCAACACAATTCGTACGAAAAGAGCGTTAGCGACTGCGAAAACGGCTTTTGTAATAAAAAGAGTTATGAACTTAAACGCTCAACGCAGTGATGAGATCACGACAAAATGCTCCTTATTGCTTTCGAGGGGTTAGGCATAATTAGTAGTTATTGGTTATGCAAGGCTGCAAAGTTTTTGTTTGGCACGAGTGCCTGTATTGAAACCCGAGCAAGCGAAGGATACTAAGATACTATGATTGAAAAGAAGAATCCTGAGCGTCGCGACGGTTCCAAGGCACGAGACACTAAACAACTTTGCTGTCGAGCGAAACACACAATTTAAAAGAAAAGCGCTTGAACCTAGTAAAACAGTGTAGCAACGAACGTTAGCAAATCTTGAAAATAACTTAGGAAATGATATTGGAAATTAATTAGTTCCATATAAAATCAAGCCTTACTTGAGGACCATACCATATTCTGAAACTGAAAACAAAAATGAACTAACTCTGCTTGCTTGAGAGAACAAATCCCGTTCGTACAAAATTGAACATCAAACACGGCCCTTAATTATGATCACATACACCTTAAACAAAACCCAAAATGCCTGCGTTCTTAAAATTGCCACTAGACCAATCATCTCGTGCGATATCGCAGAGACCTGTATCTTTTGTTTTTTCCGCCTTTGTACTGAGGTTGCGATTATCCCATGGCTCAGTGGCTTTAGACCCGTCCTGCGCGAGCGCAGGGTCACTGACACTTCGTTGAATTAGCTTGAGACATGCTCTGGTAGCCTCAAAGATTTAAAAACTATTCGGTTGTGGTTTAAAATAATACTGCCTATTCTTCGTAGTGACGGAAAAACCTTATTCAATACACACAACCATTAAATAATGACACTTGCATTTTTTTTTTTATTTATGTATACGGTCGAAAAAGTTGAATCGCGTACCGAGGAACTTTTTCACGAGCAATTCCACCATAATTTCTTTGGCATTCGTATGGCTTATCAGTATGGCATTTGCAGTGAATAGGTAACATAAGTGAATCAGTATGCTTAGTGTAGGTTTTCGGTCACAAAATACGTCTCGAACGCGTTTGCGTTAAAATGTCAAATACTATGAGAACATTTTGTTGCCGTTTCGATCCGCAACTGGCGCTGCCAATTTTTCCATAGTAATTGAGACGTTTACGTGAACGCGTTCGAGACGTTTTTATATGCGAAAACTTACACTAGAGGCTCAGTAGGTTTATTGTCTAACTCGCTCGCAATCGCCATCGTGTTCATTTTGACAGTTCTTGTATGAATCTGAGAGCTAGCTGATTGCGATGCCAATTGTCTGCCCATACATGAACTGTCAAAATGTACACGATAGCTACAGTTTTCGGCTGTAGGTTGTAGGTACATACAATTTTGTTAGTTGACACAGACTATCGAAAAGCTGAAGTCAAAACTGTGATTGATTCGTTTTCATATTTGCGTTTTTTTTTTTCGTTTATTTTTAATTCTGTTGTTCATGATCATAAGTCATACGGACGAAACGGTATTCCCTAGTCCCTAGGCCAAAGTAAAATAACACGTTTCTAAACTCTATATCTCACATATTTAATGGATTCTCAATCTCAATGTCCATCTTTACAATAGCTGCATGGTTTCACGGCCGAGTTGATGTGAAACTATGTATTTAGCAGATAGATATCTTCGAAAGTTGCAGTTATTGTTAATTCTTTAATTCTATTAGCGAGTACATTATCGTGTGTATTATCTTATTATGCGATAACGATTTGTCAGACAAAGAATGTTAAATGATGTTGATGTATAATTTAATTTTATAAACTACGTTTTCTGAAGTACTCGTGAATACTGACTTATCATTAGTTAGAGTTTCTACTGATAAAGATGACCAAAACTTAAAACACATGACATCTTTATCCCCTACGGGGTAGACAGGTAACAAGGTAACAAGACACAGAGGCCACGTCGCCACGTTTAGCATAATTGTGGACTTAGGTGGAAAGGGGAATCAAACTAGTGATGGGCTGCTAGCCTAAAACCCAAAAAACTTTTTAAATAAAATCAAATGTATGTAATTTCTTGTAAAAAAAAATTATTTGGATACAAGCTTTTATTGCTGACTACTTGCATTGTCATCCATACTACAGTTCCTACACATATGTACCTAATTTACCTGTGTGAAGTTAGCATATCAAGTACCAGCATATCAAGAAAAAAGTGAAGTTCTGTTAGCATGCAGTGTAGTTCTATAGTTCCTGATACTTTTTAGAAATAGTTCTGGTGATTTTCCTGGAAAATTTTGATTTTGTTTTTTTGACATAATGATATGCTAACTTCCACATAAAAAGTCCAGCATAACACAAACAAATTAGATTTCTAGTAGCACTATACACAGTTCTATAGTTCCTGACACATTTTAGAAATAGTTCTGCCGAATTTCGCTAAAAAAAAAAACTTTAAAATTTTTGACATAATGATATGCTAACTTCTACATAAAAAGTCCAGCATATCACAAACAAATTGAATCTCTAGTGGCACTATACCTTGTTCAATAGTTCCAGATAGATTTTAGAAATAGATCTGCCGATTTTCTTGTAAAGAAATCTAAATTTTTTTGTAAAGCGAAATTAACGCTGGAACTCCTCAGAACTATTAACTACTACACCATATCCATCATTTGAGACCATAAACAAGCTTGGAACTCTCTCCGATTCACAGCATGCCATCACGGAAGTTAGCATATCATTTTCATCAAAAAAAATCTAAATATTTTTGTAAAGCGAAATTAACGCCGGAACTCCTCAGAACTATTAACTACTACACCATATCCATCGTTTAAGACCATAAACAAGCTTGGAACTCTTTCCAATTCACAGCATACCATCACGGAAGTTAGCATATCATTTTCGTAAAAAAATCTAAATATTTTAGTAAACCGAAATTAACGCCAGAAGTTTCAGTTTCAGTTTCAGTTTCTTTATTTGCAATAAATTGTATGTGATACATAAGCGTGTTACAAATATAAATAAGTCTCAACACAATTTTACCATTACGGCGTAGCAATCGGCGTAGAACTCCTCAGAACTATTAACTACTACACTATATCCATCATTTGAGACCATAAATAACCTTGGAACTCTCCCCAATTCACAGCATATCATCACGGAAGTTAGCATATCATTTTCGTAAAAAAAAATCTAAATATTTTTGTAAAGCGAAATTAACGCCGGAACTCCTCAGAACTATTAACTACTACACCATATCCATCGTTTGAGACCATAAACAAGCTTGGAACTCTCTCCAATTCACAGCATACCATCACGGAAGTTAGCATATCATTTTCGTAAAAAAATCTAAATATTTTTGTAAAACGAAATTAACGCCGGAACTCCTCAGAACTATTAACTACTACACCATATCCATCGTTTAAGACCATAAACAAGCTTGGAACTCTTTCCAATTCACAGCATACCATCACGGAAGTTAGCATATCATTTTCGTAAAAAAATCTAAATATTTTTGTAAAACGAAATTAACGCCGGAACTCCTCAGAACTATTAACTACTACACCATATCCATCGTTTAAGACCATAAACAAGCTTGGAACTCTTTCCAATTCACAGCATACCATCACGGAAGTTAGCATATCATTTTCGTAAAAAAATCGAAATATTTTTGTAAAACGAAATTAACGCCAGAACTCCTCAGAACTATTAACTACTACACTATATCCATCATTTGAGA
Source organism: Pandemis heparana (assembly GCA_963854515.1). Taxonomy (NCBI): domain Eukaryota; kingdom Metazoa; phylum Arthropoda; class Insecta; order Lepidoptera; family Tortricidae; genus Pandemis; species Pandemis heparana. The sequence continues at coordinate 7,502,874 of OY978011.1, read as the reverse complement.
CCATAAATAACCTTGGAACTCTCCCCAATTCACAGCATATCATCACGGAAGTTAGCATATCATTTTCGTAAAAAAAAAATCTAAATATTTTTGTAAAGCGAAATTAACGCCGGAACTCCTCAGAACTATTTACTACTACACCATATCCATCGTTTGAGACCATAAACAAGCTTGGAACTCTCTCCAATTCACAGCATACCATCACGGAAGTTAGCATATCATTTTCGTAAAAAAAACTAAAATTTTTTGTAAAGCGAAATTAACGCCGGAACTCCTCAGAACTATTAACTACTACACCATATCCATCATTTGAGACCATAAACAAGCTTGGAACTCTCTCCGATTCACAGCATGCCATCACGGAAGTTAGCATATCATTTTCATCAAAAAAAATGTAAATATTTTTGTAAAGCGAAATTAACGCCGGAACTCCTCAGAACTATTAACTACTACACCATATCCATCATTTGAGACCATAAACAAGCTTGGAACTCTCTCCAATTCACAGCATACCATCACGGAAGTTAGCATATCATTTTCGTCAAAAAAAAAACTAATTTTTTTTGTAAAGCGGAATTAACGCCGGAACTCCTCAGAACTATTTACTACTACACCATTTCCATCATTTGAGACTATAAGCAAGCTTGGAACTCTCCAATTCGCAGCATATCATCACGGAAGTTAGCATATCAACTTCGACGAAAATTATTAAAAAAAAAATTGTGAAGCGATGTTAACGCCAGAACTCCTCAGAACTATTTACTACTACATCATATCCATCATTTGAGACCATAAACAAACTTGGAACTCTCTCCAATTCACACCATACCATCACGAAAGTTAGCATATCACTTTCGTAAAAAAAATCTAAATATTTTTGTAAAACGAAATGAACGCCGGAACTCCTCAGAACTATTAACTACTACACCATATCCATCATTTGAGACCATAAAAAAGCTTGGAACTCTCTCCAATTCACAGCATACCATTACGGAAGTTAGCATATCATTTTCGTCAAAAAAAATCTAAATATTTTTGTAAAGCGAAATTAACGCCGGAACTCCTCAGAACTATTTACTACTACACCATATCCATCGTTTGAGACCATAAACAAGCTTGGAACTCTCTCCAATTCACAGCATGCCATCACGGAAGTTAGCATATCATTTTCATCAAAAAAAATCTAAATATTTTTGTAAAGCGAAATTAACGCCGGAACTCCTCAGAACTATTAACTACTACACCATATCCATCATTTGAGACCATAAACAAGCTTGGAACTCTCTCCGATTCACAGCATGCCATCACGGAAGTTAGCATATCATTTTCATCAAAAAAAATGTAAATATTTTTGTAAAGCGAAATTAACGCCGGAACTCCTCAGAACTATTAACTACTACACCATATCCATCATTTGAGACCATAAACAAGCTTGGAACTCTCTCCGATTCACAGCATGCCATCACGGAAGTTAGCATATCATTTTCGTCAAAAAAAATCTAAATATTTTTGTAAAGCGAAATTAACGCCGGAACTCCTCAGAACTATTAACTACTACACCATATCCATCATTTGAGACCATAAACAAGCTTGGAACTCTCTCCGATTCACAGCATGCCATCACGGAAGTTAGCATATCATTTTCATCAAAAAAAATGTAAATATTTTTGTAAAGCGAAATTAACGCCGGAACTCCTCAGAACTATTAACTACTACACCATATCCATCATTTGAGACCATAAACAAGCTTGGAACTCTCTCCGATTCACAGCATACCATCACGGAAGTTAGCATATCATTTTCGTCAAAAAAAAAACTAATTTTTTTTGTAAAGCGGAATTAACGCCGGAACTCCTCAGAACTATTTACTACTACACCATTTCCATCATTTGAGACTATAAGCAAGCTTGGAACTCTCCAATTCGCAGCATATCATCACGGAAGTTAGCATATCAACTTCGACGAAAATTATTAAAAAAAAAATTGTGAAGCGATGTTAACGCCAGAACTCCTCAGAACTATTTACTACTACATCATATCCATCATTTGAGACCATAAACAAACTTGGAACTCTCTCCAATTCACACCATACCATCACGAAAGTTAGCATATCACTTTCGTAAAAAAAATCTAAATATTTTTGTAAAACGAAATGAACGCCGGAACTCCTCAGAACTATTAACTACTACACCATATCCATCATTTGAGACCATAAAAAAGCTTGGAACTCTCTCCAATTCACAGCATACCATTACGGAAGTTAGCATATCATTTTCGTCAAAAAAAATCTAAATATTTTTGTAAAGCGAAATTAACGCCGGAACTCCTCAGAACTATTTACTACTACACCATATCCATCGTTTGAGACCATAAACAAGCTTGGAACTCTCTCCAATTCACAGCATGCCATCACGGAAGTTAGCATATCATTTTCATCAAAAAAAATCTAAATATTTTTGTAAAGCGAAATTAACGCCGGAACTCCTCAGAACTATTAACTACTACACCATATCCATCATTTGAGACCATAAACAAGCTTGGAACTCTCTCCGATTCACAGCATGCCATCACGGAAGTTAGCATATCATTTTCATCAAAAAAAATGTAAATATTTTTGTAAAGCGAAATTAACGCCGGAACTCCTCAGAACTATTAACTACTACACCATATCCATCATTTGAGACCATAAACAAGCTTGGAACTCTCTCCGATTCACAGCATGCCATCACGGAAGTTAGCATATCATTTTCGTCAAAAAAAATCTAAATATTTTTGTAAAGCGAAATTAACGCCGGAACTCCTCAGAACTATTTACTACTACACCATATCCATCGTTTGAGACCATAAACAAGCTTGGAACTCTCTCCAATTCACAGCATACCATCACGGAAGTTAGCATATCATTTTCGTAAAAAAAACTAAAATTTTTTGTAAAGCGAAATTAACGCCGGAACTCCTCAGAACTATTAACTACTACACCATATCCATCATTTGAGACCATAAACAAGCTTGGAACTCTCTCCGATTCACAGCATGCCATCACGGAAGTTAGCATATCATTTTCATCAAAAAAAATGTAAATATTTTTGTAAAGCGAAATTAACGCCGGAACTCCTCAGAACTATTAACTACTACACCATATCCATCATTTGAGACCATAAACAAGCTTGGAACTCTCTCCGATTCACAGCATGCCATCACGGAAGTTAGCATATCATTTTCATCAAAAAAAATCTAAATATTTTTGTAAAGCGAAATTAACGCCGGAACTCCTCAGAACTATTTACTACTACACCATATCCATCGTTTGAGACCATAAACAAGCTTGGAACTTTCTCCAATTCACAGCATACCATCACGGAAGTTAGCATATCATTTTCGTAAAAAAAACTAAATATTTTTGTAAAACGAAATTAACGCCGGAACTCCTCAGAACTATTAACTACTACACCATATCCATCGTTTAAGACCATAAACAAGCTTGGAACTCTTTCCAATTCACAGCATACCATCACGGAAGTTAGCATATCATTTTCATCAAAAAAAATGTAAATATTTTTGTAAAGCGAAATTAACGCCGGAACTCCTCAGAACTATTAACTACTACACCATATCCATCATTTGAGACCATAAACAAGCTTGGAACTCTCTCCGATTCACAGCATGCCATCACGGAAGTTAGCATATCATTTTCGTCAAAAAAAATCTAAATATTTTTGTAAAGCGAAATTAACGCCGGAACTCCTCAGAACTATTTACTACTACACCATATCCATCGTTTGAGACCATAAACAAGCTTGGAACTCTCTCCAATTCACAGCATACCATCACGGAAGTTAGCATATCATTTTCGTAAAAAAATCTAAAATTTTTTGTAAAGCGAAATTAACGCCGGAACTCCTCAGAACTATTAACTACTACACCATATCCATCATTTGAGACCATAAACAAGCTTGGAACTCTCTCCGATTCACAGCATGCCATCACGGAAGTTAGCATATCATTTTCATCAAAAAAAATGTAAATATTTTTGTAAAGCGAAATTAACGCCGGAACTCCTCAGAACTATTAACTACTACACCATATCCATCATTTGAGACCATAAACAAGCTTGGAACTCTCTCCGATTCACAGCATGCCATCACGGAAGTTAGCATATCATTTTCATCAAAAAAAATCTAAATATTTTTGTAAAGCGAAATTAACGCCGGAACTCCTCAGAACTATTTACTACTACACCATATCCATCGTTTGAGACCATAAACAAGCTTGGAACTTTCTCCAATTCACAGCATACCATCACGGAAGTTAGCATATCATTTTCGTAAAAAAAACTAAATATTTTTGTAAAACGAAATTAACGCCGGAACTCCTCAGAACTATTAACTACTACACCATATCCATCGTTTAAGACCATAAACAAGCTTGGAACTCTTTCCAATTCACAGCATACCATCACGGAAGTTAGCATATCATTTTCGTAAAAAAATCTAAATATTTTAGTAAACCGAAATTAACGCCAGAAGTTTCAGTTTCAGTTTCAGTTTCTTTATTTGCAATAAATTGTATGTGATACATAAGCGTGTTACAAATATAAATAAGTCTCAACACAATTTTACCATTACGGCGTAGCAATCGGCGTAGAACTCCTCAGAACTATTAACTACTACACTATATCCATCATTTGAGACCATAAATAACCTTGGAACTCTCCCCAATTCACAGCATATCATCACGGAAGTTAGCATATCATTTTCGTAAAAAAAAATCTAAATATTTTTGTAAAGCGAAATTAACGCCGGAACTCCTCAGAACTATTAACTACTACACCATATCCATCGTTTGAGACCATAAACAAGCTTGGAACTCTCTCCGATTCACAGCATGCCATCACGGAAGTTAGCATATCATTTTCATCAAAAAAAATCTAAATATTTTTGTAAAGCGAAATTAACGCCGGAACTCCTCAGAACTATTAACTACTACACCATATCCATCATTTGAGACCATAAACAAGCTTGGAACTCTCTCCGATTCACAGCATGCCATCACGGAAGTTAGCATATCATTTTCATCAAAAAAAATCTGAATATTTTTGTAAAGCGAAATTAACGCCGGAACTCCTCAGAACTATTTACTACTACACCATATCCATCGTTTGAGACCATAAACAAGCTTGGAACTTTCTCCAATTCACAGCATACCATCACGGAAGTTAGCATATCATTTTCGTAAAAAAAACTAAATATTTTTGTAAAACGAAATTAACGCCGGAACTCCTCAGAACTATTAACTACTACACCATATCCATCGTTTAAGACCATAAACAAGCTTGGAACGCTTTCCAATTCACAGCATACCATCACGGAAGTTAGCATATCATTTTCGTAAAAAAATCTAAATATTTTTGTAAACCGAAATTAACGCCAGAAGTTTCAGTTTCAGTTTCAGTTTCTTTATTTGCAATAAATTGTATGTGATACATAAGCGTGTTACAAATATAAATAAGTCTCAACACAATTTTACCATTACGGCGTAGCAATCGGCTTAGAACTCCTCAGAACTATTAACTACTACACTATATCCATCATTTGAGACCATAAACAACCTTGGAACTCTCCCCAATTCACAGCATATCATCACGGAAGTTAGCATATCATTTTCGTCAAAAAAAATCTAAATATTTTTGTAAAGCGAAATTAACGCCGGAACTCCTCAGAACTATTAACTACTACACCATATCCATCGTTTGAGACCATAAACAAGCTTGGAACTCTCTCCAATTCACAGCATACCATCACGGAAGTTAGCATATCATTTTCGTAAAAAAATCTAAATATTTTTGTAAAACGAAATTAACGCCGGAACTCCTCAGAACTATTAACTACTACACCATATCCATCATTTGAGACCATAAACAAGCTTGGAACTCTCTCCGATTCACAGCATGCCATCACGGAAGTTAGCATATCATTTTCATCAAAAAAAATCTAAATATTTTTGTAAAGCGAAATTAACGCCGGAACTCCTCAGAACTATTTACTACTACACCATATCCATCGTTTGACACCATAAACAAGCTTGGAACTCTCTCCAATTCACAGCATACCATCACGGAAGTTAGCATATCATTTTCGTAAAAAAATCTAAATTTTTTTGTAAAGCGAAATTAACGCTGGAACTCCTCAGAACTATTAACTACTACACCATATCCATCATTTGAGACCATAAACAAGCTTGGAACTCTCTCCGATTCACAGCATGCCATCACGGAAGTTAGCATATCATTTTCATCAAAAAAAATCTAAATATTTTAGTAAAGCGAAATTAACGCCGGAACTCCTCAGAACTATTAACTACTACACCATATCCATCGTTTGAGATCATAAACAAGCTTGGAAATCTCTCCAATTCACAGCATACCATCACGGAAGTTAGCATATCATTTTCGTCAAAAAAAATCTAAATATTTTTGTAAAGCGAAATTAACGCCGGAACTCCTCAGAACTATTTACTACTACACCATATCCATCGTTTGAGACCATAAACAAGCTTGGAACTCTCTCCAATTCACAGCATACCATCACGGAAGTTAGCATATCATTTTCGTAAAAAAATCTAAATTTTTTTGTAAAGCGAAATTAACGCCGGAACTCCTCAGAACTATTAACTACTACACCATATCCATCATTTGAGACCATAAACAAGCTTGGAACTCTCTCCGATTCACAGCATGCCATCACGGAAGTTAGCATATCATTTTCATCAAAAAAAATGTAAATATTTTTGTAAAGCGAAATTAACGCCGGAACTCCTCAGAACTATTAACTACTACACCATATCCATCATTTGAGACCATAAACAAGCTTGGAACTCTCTCCGATTCACAGCATGCCATCACGGAAGTTAGCATATCATTTTCATCAAAAAAAATCTAAATATTTTTGTAAAGCGAAATTAACGCCGGAACTCCTCAGAACTATTTACTACTACACCATATCCATCGTTTGAGACCATAAACAAGCTTGGAACTTTCTCCAATTCACAGCATACCATCACGGAAGTTAGCATATCATTTTCGTAAAAAAAACTAAATATTTTTGTAAAACGAAATTAACGCCGGAACTCCTCAGAACTATTAACTACTACACCATATCCATCGTTTAAGACCATAAACAAGCTTGGAACTCTTTCCAATTCACAGCATACCATCACGGAAGTTAGCATATCATTTTCGTAAAAAAATCTAAATATTTTTGTAAACCGAAATTAACGCCAGAAGTTTCAGTTTCAGTTTCAGTTTCTTTATTTGCAATAAATTGTATGTGATACATAAGCGTGTTACAAATATAAATAAGTCTCAACACAATTTTACCATTACGGCGTAGCAATCGGCGTAGAACTCCTCAGAACTATTAACTACTACACTATATCCATCATTTGAGACCATAAACAACCTTGGAACTCTCCCCAATTCACAGCATATCATCACGGAAGTTAGCATATCATTTTCGTAAAAAAAAATCTAAATATTTTTGTAAAGCGAAATTAACGCCGGAACTCCTCAGAACTATTAACTACTACACCATATCCATCGTTTGAGACCATAAACAAGCTTGGAACTCTCTCCAATTCACAGCATACCATCACGGAAGTTAGCATATCATTTTCGTAAAAAAATCTAAATATTTTTGTAAAACGAAATTAACGCCGGAACTCCTCAGAACTATTAACTACTACACCATATCCATCGTTTAAGACCATAAACAAGCTTGGAACTCTTTCCAATTCACAGCATACCATCACGGAAGTTAGCATATCATTTTCGTAAAAAAATCTAAATATTTTTGTAAAACGAAATTAACGCCGGAACTCCTCAGAACTATTAACTACTACACCATATCCATCGTTTAAGACCATAAACAAGCTTGGAACTCTTTCCAATTCACAGCATACCATCACGGAAGTTAGCATATCATTTTCGTAAAAAAATCTAAATATTTTTGTAAAACGAAATTAACGCCAGAACTCCTCAGAACTATTAACTACTACACTATATCCATCATATGAGACCATAAACAACCTTGGAACTCTCCCCAATTCACAGCATATCATCACGGAAGTTAGCATATCATTTTCGTCAAAAAAAATCTAAATATTTTTGTAATGCGAAATTAACGCCGGAACTCCTCAGAACTATTAACTACTACACCATATCCATCGTTTGAGACCATAAACAAGCTTGGAACTCTCTCCAATTCACAGCATACCATCACGGAAGTTAGCATATCATTTTCGTAAAAAAATCTAAATATTTTTGTAAAGCGAAATTAACGCCGAAACTCCTCAGAACTATTTACTACTACACCATATCCATCGTTTGAGACCATAAACAAGCTTGGAACTCTCACCAATTCACAGCATACCATCACGGAAGTTAGCATATCATTTTCGTAAAAAAATCTAAATATTTTTGTAAAGCGAAATTAACGCCGGAACTCCTCAGAACTATTAACTACTACACCATATCCATCATTTGAGACCATAAACAAGCTTGGAACTCTCTCCGATTCACAGCATGCCATCACGGAAGTTAGCATATCATTTTCATCAAAAAAAATCTAAATATTTTTGTAAAGCGAAATTAACGCCGGAACTCCTCAGAACTATTTACTACTACACCATATCCATCGTTTGAGACCATAAACAAGCTTGGAACTCTCTCCAATTCACAGCATACCATCACGGAAGTTAGCATATCATTTTCGTAAAAAAATCTAAATTTTTTTGTAAAGCGAAATTAACGCTGGAACTCCTCAGAACTATTAACTACTACACCATATCCATCATTTGAGACCATAAACAAGCTTGGAACTCTCTCCGATTCACAGCATGCCATCACGGAAGTTAGCATATCATTTTCATCAAAAAAAATCTAAATATTTTTGTAAAGCGAAATTAACGCCGGAACTCCTCAGAACTATTAACTACTACACCATATCCATCGTTTGAGATCATAAACAAGCTTGGAAATCTCTCCAATTCACAGCATACCATCACGGAAGTTAGCATATCATTTTCGTCAAAAAAAATCTAAATATTTTTGTAAAGCGAAATTAACGCCGGAACTCCTCAGAACTATTTACTACTACACCATATCCATCGTTTGAGACCATAAACAAGCTTGGAACTCTCTCCAATTCACAGCATACCATCACGGAAGTTAGCATATCATTTTCGTAAAAAAATCTAAATTTTTTTGTAAAGCGAAATTAACGCCGGAACTCCTCAGAACTATTAACTACTACACCATATCCATCATTTGAGACCATAAACAAGCTTGGAACTCTCTCCGATTCACAGCATGCCATCACGGAAGTTAGCATATCATTTTCATCAAAAAAAATGTAAATATTTTTGTAAAGCGAAATTAACGCCGGAACTCCTCAGAACTATTAACTACTACACCATATCCATCATTTGAGACCATAAACAAGCTTGGAACTCTCTCCGATTCACAGCATGCCATCACGGAAGTTAGCATATCATTTTCATCAAAAAAAATCTAAATATTTTTGTAAAGCGAAATTAACGCCGGAACTCCTCAGAACTATTTACTACTACACCATATCCATCGTTTGAGACCATAAACAAGCTTGGAACTTTCTCCAATTCACAGCATACCATCACGGAAGTTAGCATATCATTTTCGTAAAAAAAACTAAATATTTTTGTAAAACGAAATTAACGCCGGAACTCCTCAGAACTATTAACTACTACACCATATCCATCGTTTAAGACCATAAACAAGCTTGGAACTCTTTCCAATTCACAGCATACCATCACGGAAGTTAGCATATCATTTTCGTAAAAAAATCTAAATATTTTAGTAAACCGAAATTAACGCCAGAAGTTTCAGTTTCAGTTTCAGTTTCTTTATTTGCAATAAATTGTATGTGATACATAAGCGTGTTACAAATATAAATAAGTCTCAACACAATTTTACCATTACGGCGTAGCAATCGGCGTAGAACTCCTCAGAACTATTAACTACTACACTATATCCATCATTTGAGACCATAAATAACCTTGGAACTCTCCCCAATTCACAGCATATCATCACGGAAGTTAGCATATCATTTTCGTAAAAAAAAATCTAAATATTTTTGTAAAGCGAAATTAACGCCGGAACTCCTCAGAACTATTAACTACTACACCATATCCATCGTTTGAGACCATAAACAAGCTTGGAACTCTCTCCAATTCACAGCATACCATCACGGAAGTTAGCATATCATTTTCGTAAAAAAATCTAAATATTTTTGTAAAACGAAATTAACGCCGGAACTCCTCAGAACTATTAACTACTACACCATATCCATCGTTTAAGACCATAAACAAGCTTGGAACTCTTTCCAATTCACAGCATACCATCACGGAAGTTAGCATATCATTTTCGTAAAAAAATCTAAATATTTTTGTAAAACGAAATTAACGCCGGAACTCCTCAGAACTATTAACTACTACACCATATCCATCGTTTAAGACCATAAACAAGCTTGGAACTCTTTCCAATTCACAGCATACCATCACGGAAGTTAGCATATCATTTTCGTAAAAAAATCGAAATATTTTTGTAAAACGAAATTAACGCCAGAACTCCTCAGAACTATTAACTACTACACTATATCCATCATTTGAGACCATAAACAACCTTGGAACTCTCCCCAATTCACAGCATATCATCACGGAAGTTAGCATATCATTTTCGTCAAAAAAAATCTAAATATTTTTGTAATGCGAAATTAACGCCGGAACTCCTCAGAACTATTAACTACTACACCATATCCATCGTTTGAGACCATAAACAAGCTTGGAACTCTCTCCAATTCACAGCATACCATCACGGAAGTTAGCATATCATTTTCGTCAAAAAAAATCTAAATATTTTTGCAAAGCGAAATTAACGCCGAAACTCCTCAGAACTATTTACTACTACACCATATCCATCGTTTGAGACCATAAACAAGCTTGGAACTCTCACCAATTCACAGCATACCATCACGGAAGTTAGCATATCATTTTCGTAAAAAAATCTAAATTTTTTTGTAAAGCGAAATTAACGCCGGAACTCCTCAGAACTATTAACTACTACACCATATCCATCATTTGAGACCATAAACAAGCTTGGAACTCTCTCCGATTCACAGCATGCCATCACGGAAGTTAGCATATCATTTTCATCAAAAAAAATCTAAATATTTTTGTAAAGCGAAATTAACGCCGGAACTCCTCAGAACTATTAACTACTACACCATATCCATCATTTGAGACCATAAACAAGCTTGGAACTCTCTCCGATTCACAGCATGCCATCACGGAAGTTAGCATATCATTTTCATCAAAAAAAATCTAAATATTTTTGTAAAGCGAAATTAACGCCGGAACTCCTCAGAACTATTTACTACTACACCATATCCATCGTTTGAGACCATAAACAAGCTTGGAACTTTCTCCAATTCACAGCATACCATCACGGAAGTTAGCATATCATTTTCGTAAAAAAAACTAAATATTTTTGTAAAACGAAATTAACGCCGGAACTCCTCAGAACTATTAACTACTACACCATATCCATCGTTTAAGACCATAAACAAGCTTGGAACTCTTTCCAATTCACAGCATACCATCACGGAAGTTAGCATATCATTTTCGTAAAAAAATCTAAAAAAATTTGTAAACCGAAATTAACGCCAGAAGTTTCAGTTTCAGTTTCTTTATTTGCAATAAATTGTATGTGATACATAAGCGTGTTACAAATATAAATAAGTCCCAACACAATTTTACCATTACGGCGTAGCAATCGGCGTAGAACTCCTCAGAACTATTAACTACTACACTATATCCATCATTTGAGACCATAAACAACCTTGGAACTCTCCCCAATTCACAGCATATCATCACGGAAGTTAGCATATCATTTTCGTCAAAAAAAATCTAAATATTTTTGTAAAGCGAAATGAACGCCGGAACTCCTCAGAACTATTAACTACTACACCATATCCATCGTTTGAGACCATAAACAAGCTTGGAACTCTCTCCAATTCACAGCATACCATCACGGAAGTTAGCATATCATTTTCGTAAAAAAATCTAAATATTTTTGTAAAGCGAAATTAACGCCGGAACTCCTCAGAACTATTAACTACTACACCATATCCATCATTTGAGACCATAAACAAGCTTGGAACTCTCTCCGATTCACAGCATGCCATCACGGAAGTTAGCATATCATTTTCATCAAAAAAAATCTAAATATTTTTGTAAAGCGAAATTAACGCCGGAACTCCTCAGAACTATTAACTACTACACCATATCCATCATTTGAGACCATAAACAAGCTTGGAACTCTCTCCGATTCACAGCATGCCATCACGGAAGTTAGCATATCATTTTCATCAAAAAAAATCTAAATATTTTTGTAAAGCGAAATTAACGCCGGAACTCCTCAGAACTATTAACTACTACACCATATCCATCATTTGAGACCATAAACAAGCTTGGAACTCTCTCCGATTCACAGCTTGCCATCACGGAAGTTAGCATCTCATTTTCATCAAAAAAAATCTAAATATTTTTGTAAAGCGAAATTAACGCCGGAACTCCTCAGAACTATTAACTACTACACCATATCCATCATTTGAGACTATAAACAACCTTGGAACTCTCCCCAATTCACAGCATATCATCACGGAAGTTAGCATATCATGTTAGACGAATAAAAATTGTTTTTTTTTTTTTTTTTTTGCGAAAATCGGCAGATCTATTTCTAAAATATATCTGGAACTATTGAACAAGGTATAGTGCCACTAGAGGTTCAATTTGTTTGTGATATGCTGGACTTTTTATGTAGAAGTTAGCATATCATTATGTCAAAAATTTAAATTAAAATTTTCGAGGAAAATCACCAGAACTATTTGTAAAAAGTATTAGGAACTATAGAACTATGCTAAATACTTATATTAATGCAATTTTTTTGTGATATGCTGGGCTTTTCATCTGGAAGTTAGCATATCATTATGTCAAAAATTTTAAAGTTATTTTTTTTAGCGAAATTCGGCAGAACTATTTCTAAAATGTGTCAGGAACTATAGAACTATGTATAGTGCTACTAGAAATCTAATTTGTTTGTGATATGCTGGACTTTTTATGTGGAAGTTAGCATATCATTATGTCAAAAAAACAAAATCAAAATTTTCCAGGAAAATCACCAGAACTATTTCTAAAAAGTATCAGGAACTATAGAACTACACTGCATGCTAACAGAACTTCACTTTTTTCTTGATATGCTGGTACTTGATATGCTAGCTTCACACAGACACCTAATTTCAGGTCAATCTGAACACTAGAAGTGGGTCCAAAGACTTTCGAGATTTGACACAAACAAAAACCAACAGATCCCATTAATAAAAAGCCTGTAAAAATTGCCACTCACCATGGGCATAAGATATTCACATCTTAGTAAAATAACTCTATCACAATCTTACCATGAACGCAACCGTAAACAGAAACTCATCATTTTAATTTATGTACAGTTAGCAAACGTACGTATGTCAAGACAATCGCAGAGCTAAGCAAATTATAATTAGGTAAAAAAGCTCCCACACTAGCGAGAGCGAACAAAGCTAGTTGACGGTCACATCGCATGGTCACAAAGGATTACTTGCGCTATGTAACCGAGACAATTGTCATGGAACGCAAGCAAGTTGACAATGTTGTCATGTTCTGAGATAATTAGATGAATGAAACATACCACGTGTGAAAATAAACCTTTGGAAAGAAAACATTTGTGAGTAAGTTTAATTTTAGAATTACAATACAATCAACTTAATTAACTATAATTACCGTGTAACATACATACATACATAAATCACGTCTTTATCCCTTATGGGGTAGACAGAGCCTAACCTAAACGCCACATTTAGCATGATTGTGGACGTATAGGTGGAAAGGGGAATCAAAATAGTGATGGATTGCTAGCCGCATCGCCTATACCTAACGTGATTCCTATAAGATTTTCGCCCATTCCCTCGATGGGCTTTAACCGTCTGCGCGGGACTAGAAGCAACTGGTTTATTCTATGTTTTTTTTGTCAATACAATTAACCTAATTGAATGCCGCAACAAACAAAAAATATTTTACTTGCTACTCCGCTGTCACGTTTAGGAGTCAATATGAACCACCGCAAAGCCCGATTTAATCAATCGCATAAGAAATTAAGTTAAATTAAGAAAAACAGTTAGGTAGTGGAAACAGAAAATTTCAAAAACTAGCGAGGCTGTTCGCGTGCGCATTCGTTCATTGATTAATAATAACTCATTCATGAAAGTACTTACCTACAGTTTCGTAGACTATAGCACAGCAACAAGAGTTATCGCAGTTTTGTTTGTATTTCTCATTCCGTGCACACAAGTAGAGCTCAACGGAAATCGCACGCAGAGCACTAAGTCACCACAGACAGATGCAAATTTCCGCTTTGAAAAACGTATATATTGGTTGGAACAGTCGTCGATATTAGGTCGCACGGCGTTTTAAAAACATTGACGCCAAAATCAAATCGATTTATTTGCGATCTTTTCCTTGGCCTCTGCCAACTAGCAATAATAGCTCCTATTTTTCTGCCCACTACCAAAACAGATGCAGCTGATTTTTAAGGCCACATGTCATACCAAAAGCTATGCGCGCGGGCAGCAACCTCGCTGCCTCCTTACCTCCCACGCCCTTAGGCAACGAGCCTTGAGTCGGCGCCAACGTTCGTGCTCTTACTTTCATTGTCCGAGTGATTTGGTTACAATGCTCAAATAGGGCATTACCTACTAATATGGCACGTTTGTCGGCGATTGATTAGGTTAGGCGCGAGGCGACATCGTGCCCCGTAGAGCGTGCTGCAAAACAAATGACGCATTGTGTTGCAACATTAGGGAACAGAGCTGCATTGCAGTATGCGGCCAATTCGATGATAATCCGCAGATTGAGAACGAAGTCAATGCACATAACTAAGTTATAAAAAGCATCAGAGCGTGTGTTCAGTTTTAAACACCGTATCCCCTCGAATCAAGTTTTAATGTTTTAATGTTTATTCGGGCACAAACGGTACAATACAACTTATATTATAATTATTTAAACTAATCATCAACCAACACAGTTGCCACAGGTTACTAATTCATATAATAAACAGCAAACGGGTATAAAAAGTAACATACATGAAATGAATCGGCTACAATTAGAGAAAGTGAATTTAACATATCTTCAGTAAACAAAGAAACAAAACAAAAAAAACTAAGAACTACAGACAAACAAATTACATATTACTAATCATAGCCTTATGTCTGGCTAAAGATATATCAAAGAGGTTTATTGTTATTTTTTCATAAAAAAGCATTTGCAGTAAGTATCTACTAAGCCCGTATCGTTTCCAATTTGCAATACTCGTAGGCGGTTGGTATCCGTTATCTATATTCGCGCACCATTTTTGATGCATCAGAGAGCATCTGGAGTATTGTTAATTCGTGCAGCATAGTAAAGTTGATTTACATTTGCTTAATCAAAGTCAGGATAAATTGCTAAAAGTCAATACTTGAAGTGGGTGGGGTTTTATTTCCAAGATTTGGTTAGGTTTAGGTACTTAGTACAGATCAGATAGACACCGGGACGTGTGAAACCAAAAAAACTTGTATAAAAATGGTTTGTGAGTGGCATGCGGCACTAATCCATGTGGCACAGTGTGAAGTTAGTAATAAATGAGGTCTGTGGTAGGGAAAATACACGAGGGTGTGCTAGCAGCGTTTGCGCTTAATGGCAGGTCCTGATAAGTGTTTATGTTAATTTAAAAGCGTGCCTTTTGCACAACTTAGTGCTGGTACTACTGATAGTAATAGCTTGTACTATAACACCATTCAAGCGACCTGTAGGCTTATTGTCTAACTCGCTCGCAATCGCCATCGTGTTCATTTTGACAGTTCTTGTATGAATGTGACAGCTAGCTGATTCCGATGCCAATTGTCAACCCATACATCAACTGTCAAAATGAACACGATGGCGATTGCGAGCGAGTTAGACAATAAGCCTACTGGCTAAACGTATTGTGTGGTTTATTAAAAGTAAACTGCTTTGAGTTGTAACATTATTTAACGCGAGTTTTAAGTACAATGTTGGTTTCCATTCCACAACATGATGCTTATTTTAAATCCTAATATTATTAATGCGAATGTAACTGTTTGTTCTTTGTTACGCTTTTACCTGAAAACTCAACCGAGCGTGATAAAATTTGGCATGGAGATGAAACCCTGGGAAGGACATAGGTAAGTTTTTTTCCGGAAGATTGTATAGCTCCCGCGGGCGCGCGATAACCGAAGTCGCGGGCAACAGCTATGCTATATTATATTTTTGAGATAGGTATTTACTTTGTCATGACAACTTGATACCCAATTTAGTTAATGTACTTAAAGGATTATTTTTACCTATTTCCTTGTACATAGGAGTAATCTTATCGTAAAGCGTTAATGTTGTTAACCTTTGAGCCTTGGCTTTTAGAGAGCTAGCCTCTTCATCTGTTAGCAAAGCATAGCAATATATCTTAATTTCAAAGCAAGTGTTCTTAATGCAAAAGTGTCACGTTCGTATGTTAAAAATTATTTTAGCATTCAGCGCATATTGTGGGCCGTCACGTAATGATTAATGAATGATGTGCTTTGTTATCAATGTAGCTACATGAGTAGTACGCATACGATCATGTAAGTATACTTCATTTAATTTAGGATGAGAAACCACAACAAAATTATATTGCGGCTCGTGAACTGTAATCTCTTCACGATTTGTCCTAGAGTAACAATTGACGCCACGCAAATAAAGTGGTATTAAAACAATTTTATTTTGCGGCTGCCAAACTATTGCACTGTACTATTTGCTAGGTAAGAAATAGTTGACCAGACGCAATATAATGTTATTGTGGTTTCTCATTCTAAATTAAATGAAGTATAGTGATGTGGAAACATACTCAAGTGTCAAACACTGTGAGAACTAGTGCTTGCAAAACATATTTTGACAGAACAGACAGTCA
Organism: Pandemis heparana; assembly: GCA_963854515.1. Taxonomy (NCBI): domain Eukaryota; kingdom Metazoa; phylum Arthropoda; class Insecta; order Lepidoptera; family Tortricidae; genus Pandemis; species Pandemis heparana. The sequence continues at coordinate 7,485,755 of OY978011.1, read as the reverse complement.
CGAATGCGTTCGCGTTCGCGTAAACAGATTGGAAGCACCACCATACTTGTCGGCATGATAAGATTACAAATAACTGAGTTCCGTTGCTACTTTTGGCTTCAGCATTAGATCAGTTCGAACGAATCATCAACTTAAAGCTTCTTCTTCTTAATCGCTTATCTATATTAATGGAGATCACTTATAGCCGCGCGAGCATTACTTAGCATTGACGAGTTCATCAGCGGTTTTCTTCATCAGGTCCAATCCACTAATTTATACTTTCTTAAGGAGTGCGTATAACATTTGAGGGTTGCCCTCGATTTCTCCAGGATCCCATCATCATCCTGGTGTATGTGTGCGAATAGACAAATTGACGTTCTACATTAGAAAACCGGCCAAGGGCGAGTCGGACTCGCGCACGAAGGGTTCCGTACCAGAAAAAAAAACGCCAACAACTACTCTGTTGTATGGGAGCCCCCCTTAATTATTATTATTATTTTGATTTTAGTATTTGTTGTTGTAGCCACAATAAAAATACATAATCTATGCTAATTTCAAGTGTCTAGCTATTACGGTTCTTGAGATCTAGCTCGGCGAGTGGTAGCCATGAAAAAGGGGGCTAAAATATCACGTTTTTTATATGGGAGCCCCCTTAATTATTATTATTATTCTGTTTTTAGTATTTGTTGTTATAGCGGCAACAGAAATACACAATCTGAAAATTTCAACTGTCTAGCTATTACGGTTCTTGAGATACAGCCTGGTGACAGACGGACGGACGGAAGGACGGACAGCGAAGTCTTAGTAATAGGGTCCCGTTTTTACCCTTTGGGTACGGAACCCTAAAAATGACTTAAGTCCCGTATCAGTTCTGTACACTACTATATATAACAGGGTCATTTACTTAAGTTCTTTACCTAAATATAACAGTTAAATGCTCAATCCACCTTGGACAAAAGCGTGTAATACAAGTATGTACTAAATCATTCACGCCGCGTGCCGTATCCGCTTGCGTTTTCCTTGTATGAGGCCTGTCAGGCATGCAGAACAGACGGACGGACGGACGGACATGCAAAGATAAGTGGGGAAACAATGGACTTAGGTGTACCTACTGAGATTTGTAAGGAGTTATGTTCGTAATGTAAAATGTTTCCTTTTTTATGATTATTTAATGGTCAGTTATGTGTGTCTTAGAATGTCGTAATCGTAATGTATGTAATGATATTTGAGAAAAACTACTCCAGAGATAATACAAACGTTGAGAGAATCTTCTAATCTTGGAAACCACAGAACTAGCTTGGAGTAACATACCTTACGTTGTTGGTTTCGTCAAAATCGGATGGAGGGGCATAATTTAATTTACTATGCATAGTGTAACTTTTCGTTCACAATTCGTCCCGACCGCATTTGCTTTAAAAATGACAAATTGATACTGAAAACTGTTGCCGTATTCTTTTGCCAGTGGCGCTGCTAACTTTTCCATAGTAATTGAGACGTTTTACATGTCAAAAATTGACACCAGTCGCCAAGTGGTTAAACAAATTGACAACATTTCATTTTTATAACACCTGAAAATGTATATATGGTTCGAAAGCATTTTGCCTCCTGATCACTGCAATATGTTTATATAATTTTAATATCGCTTATTATAAAAAATAATAAATAATTAAAAATATGTCCTAATTTCACGCGATCATAATTTTGTATTTTTGACAACTTCAAAGTACAAGGGGGGCAATTCTGAAATTCTATTTTCGAAGTTGGTTGCATACCTTCTCTCTCACTCTCATGATAATGACTATTAGTATGAGCGGAACAGCACGAAGCTAACCTCGAAAATCGAATATTGGAGAATAGGACCTGACATTGACAATTTGAAATTAACGTCAGTTTTTTTTTCTATAGAGAAAAGACAAAGGGATAAGTGTGTATTCTGTGATAGTACCGAGTTACGCCCTTTTAGAATATGCACAAATTAATAAATTAATTATAAATTAAATACAAGTCCTAGCGAAAAAATTAAACTGTCAGCATGTTTATCTTTTCAAACAAAATACAGAGAACCATTAAAATTTATAGGCTCAGAAATATGAAATGTTGTCAATTAGCTGTGTTTTGTGCATAATACGGATGTTCTGTGATTAATAAATTGGCTAATAAATCATCTTACCTGCTAAGTTATTAAGCTAATTTATTCAATAATTAACTTCAAATAACAACGTCATTATCGTTTTCACTCTTTTATGGTTAAATGACAGCTCGATTATCGATCATTGACTAGCTTTGGCTCCTTATCGCCTCATAAGTATATATCTTAGTAACTACTTAGTTAAAATCGCTCTCGCAGACGCCCAAGATACAGGCTCCGCCTAGTTTGGAGTCTGATGGATATTTCCTTTGTTAAAACAGCTTATTTAAATAAACTGTTTGTATTTTGTGTAAGTCGGTAAAGAGTAAATTAAATTTTGACAAAAATGAACGTTTTAATAGATGAACAGTGCAAAATTAAAATATAATATAGATCAGTGGTGGGCAAACTTTTTTCATGGCGGGCCAGAAAATTACAGATATTTCAGAGGAGGGCAAAAATTATTCCAAAATGCATTTTTTTTACACATGACGCATCTACTACGTGACTAGTCCAGCTGGCTCCTTTGCCTTTGCATCTATTATTCTATTTTATACAGCAGGACCATCTAAATATCATCATCCTGTGCCACAACACCACAACACTCCATTTTGAAGGAGCGCCGGCGGGCCGCATAGAATTCCTTTGCGGGCCGGAGCTGGCCTGCGGGCCGTAGTTTGCCCATCACTGATATAGATCAATATTAAAAAAAGAACTTGTGTCCTTCCCCGGGACTAAAACTATATCTGTTTTCCAACTAAATCGGTTCAGTGGTTTAAACGTGACATTTAGCAGTTTTATTTATAATTTTTTACCATATCAATAGGACAATGCGCGCCTCATAGTATATATTTGCGTCCTGTAGTCTTCACACAAATGTATAGACATTAAATATAGTGACATGAATTACAATCCCTCAGCACGCCCGCGAGCGATTGCAAAGATTTAATTTCGCTATCGTTTCTCCAACATTACCTTGTCACAGCAATCCCGTCTAGGAAACAGAGGAAATTGCGTCTTGTTACTCAGGGCTGTTGGGCGGCGATTCTCAGCTGCGTGATATTATGTCGATGGACGTAAACTTTATACAGCAAAACATCGTTATGTCTTACTAGAGAAGCAAGCGGCGCGGCGGGATCACTTCTCGTGTCACCACTCGCTTGTATTCTTTGTCTATTCCTTTTTGTCATTACATGCGTGCTGTAAGCAGATCGAGAATTTTGAACCGCCTGCTTATTATGTAACTCGCTCGCAATCGTAATCGTGTTCATTTTGACAGTTCATGTATGGGCTGACAATTGGCATCGGAATCAGCTAGCTGTCACATTCATACAAGAACTGTCAAAATGAACACGATGGCGATTGCGAGCGAGTTACGTAATAAGCTAGCAGGACGGTTAACCTGACCATGCATTCTGCGGTCTGCGATTATGTTGCAAAGGCGGATTACTTGGGGATTCGGAGGTTTTAGTTTTTCTTAATTATGGCTTAAATATTGTTTTTTTTTTTTCAATTTATTTGACTCAAATAGAATATAAAAGAAGTACAAAATACTTATATCTATCAAAATAGTGATGGGTTGCTAGCCGCATCGTCTATAATTCCTACGATTTTCCCCGATATAATAATAATTAATAGATAGCTCGGTATAGATTTGATAGGATATGCAATCAGAAAGATAAAACATAGAATGTACCAGTTGCTTCTTTTCCCGCACAGATGGTAAAAGCCCATCAAAGGAAGCGGCGAAACTAGGAACCATGTTATAGGCGACGCGGCTAGCAATAGCAACCCATCACTGTTTTAATTCCCCTTTCCTATACGCCCTCAATGCTAAACGTGGCCTTTAGGTCTTGTTACCTTGGGACGTTGGGACCTGTCTACCCCGTAAGGAAAGACGTATGTAGTATTATTACAAGCTCCAGTATGCTTAGTGTAAGTTTTCCGTCACAGAACACGTCTCGACCGCGTTTGCGTTAAAATGTCAAATACTATGGGAATAGTTTGTTGCCGTGTCGATCCGCAAGTGGCGCTGCCAATTTTTCCATAGTAATTGAGACGTTTACGTGAACGCGTTTGAAACTCTTGTTCGTGTGAAAACTTACATTAGAGCAGCGGTCGTCACACTTTACTGGCCAAGGGCCACATATGACATTGCAGTGTGAGTTCCAGGGCCGGGCCGCAGAGTATGTGAAGGCGCTCCAAGAGCCTTTGCACACTTATACATATATGTATTCAGCTTATTTCGTTATTGGAAACAATTTACTTTGCCGCGGGCCGCAGTTTGACGACCATGGCACTAGAGACTCAGAAAATTACGGGTAAAGTGTCGACCGGTCCAGAATACACCCTCATCTCGATAGGTTCGTGTAGCATGTCGCTTTCGACTCACGACGCGCGGCCACCCATCCGTGGTGCTTTCTACGATAGCATTAGCATGATTGTGATCGGGGCATGGCATTCCGCGGACCGGCAGGTTGAGAATAGGCCACTTTGCATCTCGGGTTATTGACTGGCCAATCCAATGGCTTGATACCGATTGTATGTAAGTTCTTTATTGTGCAAAATATGCATAAAATAAATTCAATTGACAAACACTGAGATCATGCACACAGGCGGACTCTTTATTAGGTACCGTGCGCCCTAAGGGTAAAAATGGGACCCTATTACTAACACTCCACTGTCCGTCTGTCTGTCTGTTACCAGGCTTTATAGCTAAAAACTTGAAATTTTCACAGATGATTGTATAATTCTGTTGCCGCTATAACAACAAATATTAAAATCTAACTTTTTACGTCTCTCTTTCTATTAATAATTAATAACCATTGTTACCAGTGTTAGCAGAGCCCTACTCTCAAGCAAAATATAGGCTTTGTGAGGCCAGTAGGCTTATTGTCTAACTCGCTCTCAATCGCCATCGTGTTCATTTTGACAGTTCTTGTATGAATGTGACAGCCTGAAAGCTAGTTGATTCCGATGCCAACTGTCAGCCCATACATACATGAACTGTCAAAATGAACGCGATGGCGATTGCGAGCGAGTTAGACAATAAGCCTACTGGCCTCACAAAGCCTATATTTTGCTTGAGAGTAGGACTCTGCTAACACTGGATTTTATATTCACTTGTCGAATTTGAACGGAACCTTCGGGTGCATGAGTCCGACTTGCATTTGGCCGGTTTTTTTAAACGCTTTTATTAACTTCACTTACGTTAAGGTTATCAAATCTAGGCAATCGAATTTGGTCTAAGTAAATTAAATTTTCGTACTGAACTCAAATATCCAAAGACCCGAAGACAGCTATGATAATAAACATTTCTGATTCTGATTCTCATTCTGACGTGAATTTATCAACGCGCAGGCGCCTGTAACTGCATTCGTCATCTCTTTTCTACGCCCATCTTACACTATTTGACAGAAAGAAATAGGGAATGCGAATGTGATTCCGAGGAATTTTGACAATATTATTTATGGACTCCGATGACATTGTAAAAATGTTTCTAATTAGAACTAATGAATTATTTATAACTCTAATCATATTGGATTGCCAATTGGCACCCAGAAAGAGGCGTTTACGGGTTTACCTGTTTCTCAATTACCATTACATATAAGATACCGTTCCAGTTTCAGATTTTAACTGTTAACAAATGCTAATGAAAAGGTACTTTTGTTTAAGAAGAAAGCGAACGATACAATTGGATCGTGCTTTTTTCCTACTCTAATTTGAGCCCTAAACATTTATTTAAGTACAATAAGAATAACACAAAATTGTTTTCTTGCTTACAGTATTAACTTTTAAAGCTTTATGATTGCATATGTTTTTGGCGCAATACCAGAAAAGTATCGTGTCAGAGGTCACAAATACACATCCATTACACTTTTTTTTGATCTTTGTAAGGAAAAATAAACGACTTAATTATATTAAAATGTGTGTGCGCTGCGAATTTCTTAGAAATAAACGCCTGCTGTTACGCCGTTAGCTCACAGCGGTGGATTCGTTTCGTTGCCTTGCCTTTATATTTTGAGTAGGCGCTTCGTAACACGAACATGATATTGCGAGTAAGATAAGCATTTTAATTAAGTTTAGCGCTCGTGCTAATAAGTAAAATACGACATTATTACTTTTGTATAAAGAACACGTGTATTATTTAATTACATAATCTGACCTACTACTGAACTTTGATACTTTTAAAATAACTTAAATTACGAGTATATTTTGTGCAGCAGCGGTACCGGGGTGTTGCTAACTTTTATCATCTTTAAAATCTTATGTTTTAACACTTTTAACCAGGTAAAAATGTGAAAGGTTTGTGTTTATAAACGTGTGTGGTGTGTGTGTAATGACGTAATATCTCATACGTTCCCTTAATCCTATTTTTTTTCAGCTAAATGCATTATATTCAATACTTGTTTTAATTGGTTTTTTTTTTCTTGTTTCCAGAGTGGGGCGTCAGCAGCGAACCGGGCGAGGCGAGCGAGCCGGAGGCCGGTCGCATGCGTCCCGAGGACTATCGCCTCGTGTTCCTCAGTTCAGACTCGTCCTGCCGCGAGGACACGGAGGACTCCTCGTCCACCGCCTCCTCCGCCGCGCCGCTCGCGCCCGACGACTGCGACTGGGACTACTTCGAACCGGGCGCGGCGGCGGCGCCCCCCCAACCCATACCTCCCACACCCACCCCCCGACACATACCCCAAGCTTGCCCTAGAACCTGCTCCTGCGGCGCCGAACCACGCATTGTCGCTGTACCCGTCCCCGTTCCCGTACCCGTGCCTGCCGCGCTCTGGCCCGCCCTCCTAGCCTTCCCACAAAACCCACCGACGCCACACTGGAGCACGTACCCCGGCTTCCCTCCCCTCGATGCCGCAGCCTTCGCGCGACTCACGACAGCCGCCGCTGTCGCCGTCACCGCCGCCGCCACCGCTACCGCCAACGCCAATGCTCTCACCCTCAACAAAACTCTCGATATGACCACCGTAGAAAAGACCGATAAAGCCATACAATCTGAAACGTCACAAGCTCCGGAATCTCGCGATATCGATGCCACTGATAACGTTATTGAACGGCCAGTCGAACATGAAACGTCAGACGAAATCAAAGTGATAGCGAAGGACTATTTATCAGTGTTGTCGGAGCCACCGGACGCGATGCCCGAACATTTGGACGCGGAGAAAGCGTTTGTGTCTTCAAATGAATCTGGGGATTCAAGTGATTCCGAGGCGGGTGTGGAACGACGCAGCTATGACCTGATGAGCGGCGCACCTGAGGAGCCTGCCACGACCGATGAAGACTCCGACGACTCCGGAGGCGGAGGTGGCCAGTTTTCGCGCGTGTTCGTCGTCAACCCGGCTGACTCCTCCTCCGATATGGAAGACAATGCAGACAGCAGCGGCATTGACTGCGATGATTCCTACGACAAAAACTCTGATAGTTTGGAAATTATAGCAGTCGAAGTCATTTTGCCAAACGAAGTCAATGTCAATCGGGTAGAAGAAAACAATGTCCAAAATAATGAGAACAACGTTGTGCTTATAGAGTCCGTTAGTTTAAACGAAGATGTTCCTGTTATCCCGTATGGTAGTGAAGACGAAAACAGTGAGATGAGAAAGTCTAACTTTATGAAATTTTGTAACGAAAATATGCTCCGAAGTGAAACCTGTGAAGAATTTAATAGTTTTAATGCATCGTGTAGTACGGATTATAACACTTTAGATAGCAACGAAAATAAAGATAATGATAGCAATAGAAGTATTACTCCATCGGAAAACAACGAGTGCGACTCGTTGGATGATACGTTTAGTACAGAAAGTGATATGAAAGTAAAAGTCTCCGTTGAATTGCCTAATGAGAAACATAACAATGAGGAATTAATTTCTAACGAAATTTCGCACGCAGCGCCGGCAAAGTTAGCACCTTCGCCCGAACCTACGGCCGATACTCAAAACACACCGCCCGTTGAAAAAATAGACCTTTTTAAAGGTATTGAACGCACGCTCAGTGAACTATTGAAGAAAGAATTATTACTGGAAGAGCAAGAGGAGAAACTGCACGCCGCGGGGCCGGTTTGTTTGGAGGCGGGGGGCGCGGGCGCACCTGCCGCGGACTCGGTATCAACAGTTTGCCGCTCGCGCACGGCCGATACGGACGGTTCCGCGCGCTTTACTAGCCGCGTTATGATAACACACGATCGCGTCTCCGTCGTCACGTCGGATACGACGCGCCTCATGCGCGACATAACAGTGCATCATACCAACTCGGTAAACGAAACGAACCCCAACGCGAGTGCACAACAAAACGAAAATGACGAACGAATGTCCGACGACGAAGTGCCACAGCCTTCAGGCGGAGTGACGGTTGTTAGCAACGCCGACACTCTCTCGGCCGTTGTGTGTCTCGAAGAGGGGCTTGCAGACGACGACTCTTGGGTCGAGGACGTCAGCCATGACGAAGACGAGGCCACTTCGCCCTCCGATTCCGATTCGGGGGATGAAGCGTCGCTACCCACGCGGGGAGAGGAATTCGCATACTGTCGGCGTTCCTTAGACTTTACTTTACACACAATAGTCGAAGAAAGTTGCGAAGAAAGTGAAACGGAGCACACAGCGAAAAAACCGCGACCTATATCGGCTACTGAGTTAGAAAAATACTTTTTCTTCGGTTTGGGCGATGGTAGAAATCTTCGTGACGATGAAGAGCCTATGTCCGAAACATCGAGTGTGTGTAGTGAGGGTGGTGAATCTATCCCGGATAATGAGCAGCCGGAAAGAAGTGGGGACACCGATGAATTAGTGTCGTCGCGCTTAGAAAAATATTTTTTGTCTGGCTTTATGGGTTTTAATCAAGAAAGACGCGACTCTGACGGTTCAGGCAGTGTAGGTAGTGACAGTGAAGGTAGACAAAGCCCTGAACAGAGACGGAAACGTCCCTTACGAGCCCGGGGCACCCCTCGCTCACACTCGTCGTCTTTAGATAATTTATTGGCCGGAGAAGAGCCTTCCCAAGATGCTCAGGAGGTGTCAGACGGGTCAAGTACAGAGACTGATGACAGACATGATTCCTCGGAAAGGCTCGATTCGCAAGGTGAATCGAAAAGAAAGAAACAAGGCAAGAAAACTAGAGGTTCCCCGGCGGACGAACGCCGCTTATCGACAGAGTTCGCGGACGAAACTCGAGATGACACACGATCTGTTTCGGAGGGTGAAGACGGCAGGTTAACGCCCCGGCCCGAATTTCCACCGCTCGGATCTGAATTATCTGAATCTAAAAAACAAACCAGCAGAGATAGCGGATTCGTAGGCAGTTGTGATGATCTCTTAAGAAATGGTGATTCAAGTTCAGATTTTACACGATCTCAAGAACCTAAAGTAGAATTAGAGGAAATTATCGAAGAAATTAGACCCGATGTAGAGGAACGCGTCGAAGGTCCCCCAACGTCCCGTCCACCGCCCACCCCCCTAATACGTAAGGATAGCTTTAATAATTGGTCATCGGACGAAGAAACTAATCTCATGATGACGAAAATGCGACAATTTTTCAAGCAGATGATAAATTCTGCTAATGTTCGAGCGTCAACGCCGCAATCGTCTAACTCTGAAAGTTCCCGCCCGCCGAAACCTCCCCAACTTTTATATTTCGAAAGCGAATTGACGAGATTAATGAAAACCGTCCCAGGAATTCGCGATGAAGAAGTGCGTGAAATAGTTGAATATTTATCGAGCGAAGACACGTGGAGTGATTCGTACGATTCGTCTGACTACGCTGGCTCGGATTTAGAAGGGACTTCGGCAAATCGTTCGGCCTTGAGGAAACAGATATCGGAGAGTTGCCGCGAGATAATTGATGAGTTCGATCGTGGCAATGGCGAGGCTGGGTCTCTGGAGCGCGACGCTGCGGGCGCGTATCAGCGTTTGGCGGCGACGCTGGGTCGCGCGGGGGAAGGTTCGCCGCCTCTCTTCGGAAAAGTGATGCGACACATTGGTGGTCGGTTAGTAGCGTTAATGCACGAAGTGTCTGGTGGTGTGCCAAGTACGGATGATGATAGTGCGTCGGAGCCTGGTGCGTTGGCTCGCAGTCGCTCCCACGATATCCTGGAAGCGGCGGCGAGCCGCGGAAGTGTCGCGAGTGATAGTGAAAGGTTTTCGTGGCGTGGCAGTTTTGAGTCTGCGTTGCTCGCGGCGGACTCGCGAGGCACGCTGGGAGGCGGAGGCTGCGAGGCGCGGCGGTCGCCTGCTGGCGCTGAGCTAGCGGCGCAAAAGTCGCACTCAAGAAGTTGTGGTGCCATTGGTGGGAGCGAGGACCGGCTGTGGCGAGGCAGGCGGCGGGCGTCCGCTCCTGATGCAGAGGTAAATATTCCTGTCTAAAGCGTAACCATAGTAACCAAATAAACATTATAGAGCTCTAATAGTTGAAGCCGACAGCGGAGAAGTGGCTACACCCCATTTATCTATGACTGAGATGGTTTTTATTGCAAAAATATTCAAATTCATATCGCTATCGCACTGATTACCGTATCATAGTGTTATGCCACTTCTGCGGTGCTGACGTCACCAATTCTGCTCTTAGAAAGGAGATCTCCTATGAATAATAAAGGGTATATACATTCTATTTATTTAGCTCGTTCCATAAATAAAAAGTAGGCATACTCGTATACCACTAGACAGACAACAAAAACATTAAAGTCGGTTACGAACTCGATGTTTTGTTTTCGTATTACGCATTTTTGAGAACACGAAAATTGCTTTGAACTACAACTTCAATTGGTCGTAACTGAGGCCCACTTTTCGAAGTCTCATTATCATAAACGTAGAACACAAATACCCAATGAAAAACGGTTAAAATGTGGTAAACGCCAACCTTGCATAACGATACCTTTACTATCTATCACGAACCGTACAAAATGCGTGGTGTCAATGTCAGCGTACACCGTGACATGCCACGCGAGTTAAAAAAAACAGATACCTACCTATTTATGTGAATGGTATGCGGAATTCTGATGTACATTACTTTACTTACTCATTGTTGACTGATAAAATGTGCGAATATCGGCGTTTAGAAAAGACAAAATCAGGTTATTTTGTTTACCTACAAAATTATTGCAACATGAATCACTCCTTCCATAAATAATACGTACATTGTATAGGTACTTTCGACAGTTGTCTTGATTTAGATTTTTATGAAATTTCATCCCATTTCTTTTTCGTAACAATTCTAGATCCATGCAAAATTACACATAGGGCAGGTCCCCGGTTCTAGCCACTTAAGGACCATCTATATTTAAAGTTGTATATACCTTAGTACAGTTTAAAGTTGAAAATGGCCAAAACCAGCCCATGGCCAGAATAGAGGCATCTGCCCTACATAGATATAGTTAGTACTGGTACAACCTTCTTCATTCATAATATACTTAAAGTAAGTAGTATAGAGAAAGAGTGGGTAGTACATATGGAGAATGCATGCTAAATACGCCTATGCTAATAACGCAGTAAACATTTTACCAACCAAAAAGTTTCTAATCTACCTGAAAGGTCATTAAACCTCCGCCATTACACGGTAGGTAATAGTTACTGAGATAGCAATTAAGATAAAAAATAAGAAATTATCTATTACATTGCGTGGGTACATGGATTGCAATGTTTGCATCGTTAATCCGACGTAATACTTACTATAATTAGTTGTTAGTGGAAACAATGGAAAGGCTATTTAGTTAACGCTTTTGTCTAGAAGCAAAGGCAGTCTGACACTTGACCGAATAACAATTAATGGAGTATCGTTTAGCTGCCGTGAAGTTAACACAAGCTCAACAAACCTTCATGAACAAGGGAGTCTGTTTATTTACATCCTACCCAATTATAGATCCGAATTTTTGTTTGTTGTGCTGTCACGCGTAAACTACTCAACCAATTGTAATAAAATTTGGCATAAAGATAGTTTGAGACCTTGGAAAGGACAGAGGATAGTTTTTATCCCGGGAAATTGTATAGTTCCCGCGGGCGCGCGATAAACATTCTCCGCAGACGCAGTCTCAAGCAACGGCTTGTATGTACGAGTATGATAATACTAGCTGTTGTCGGCGACTTCGTCTGCAAAGACTTCCTTTATCGCTATCCCGCAGGAATTTTCTGGGATAAAAAGTAGACTATGTGCTATTCCAGACTTTTCTCTATCTATGTGCCGAATTTCATGCAGATTCGTTGGGCCATTCTAGCGTGATTGAGTAATAAACAAACATCCATCCATCCATACTTTCGCATTTAAAATAAAAAAAAATAAAAATAAAAAAAAACATTTATTTCAGGACCAAAATCCCATAGAATTGAATAGGTTAGTTACATCTTACAAAACTATGTTAGTATAATTACAATTACAAATAGAAAATTTTAAAAATCAAATACTTAGTCATCAAAATTAAATAAAAATAATAAAATAGACATGTCACCAATTTCATTTAATAATTCCTATCAGTATTCCATCCCAATGTCGTGTCATTTGGCAATCCGAGCGGCATTTATAATATTGGTTAGATTTAATCTTAAATCCATTTTGTTAGGTATTCAAATTGTTGAAAAATTTATTAAATTCGAAATGAATTAAACTATTTTAAGCATTACTTAATTAACACATTTGATTCATTGTCAATATTGTCACGAAACGTTATATAAAACCATGCAGCAATAAGCCTTAATTGGTGGTTTGCATCAGCTTATTGCATACGATGCCTATCTAGCTATCAACTTATCAATAAGGACTAATCAACTGAACAGGACACGAAAATGGTTTTTTGATGAATCATTCTTTATCTAAATAATAACACACTTTACCTTACGAATAATAATATGTACTTATTTTCACCCTCTGTTCCATGCACGGTACGGAGCGACCCCTTTCTGATTTTGTATTTTAACAAATGGATAATCATTGGGGGGTTGTGCTCTAACTTTGAAAATGATCCCGTAGAGGGATCGAAACGCGCGTCAGTGTTTGTGTGGTGTTAGGATTAATTAAGTTTGTGGGATTTGTGTGCGTTTTGTGTGGCAGTAGTGGAGGGAGGGCGTGCATGCAAAACGTATATATTTCGCACAAGCTTGGTTATCTTGCACGTAAGTAGCGGAGTAGCAAGGTAAATATTTTGTGTTCATTGAAATGGACCTCCGCAATAAAATAATCCTGAAAACCTTTTATAGGGGTGCTCACTGAAACTAACACAACCACCTGACATATTCTAGAGAATAATTCTGACAAATCTTGCATAATGTAAGGATGTGACTTATTATTAACTTTCTATACTTTACATTACACGAAGCACTTAACGAATTATTGTTTCTGATTTCACCGAAAGAGCTAAATTTCCAAATTAAACAAGAAAGGCGAATGCTATTCATTACGAGTATACCTACTTAATAGTCAGATTGAGCTTTTTTTCCACTCAGTAGCAATCTAAAACAAAATTCAAATTACTGCTCTGACACAACTTTCACTGCGAATGGGATTTTAGATTTATAACTTCAAAAATAATTGGAGCCGGCAAAAGTGAACTTAAAGAATGCCAACTATTATGTAAGCCATGGGCTAATAATTTTGTAAGATATTGCTTCATAGTACAAAACTGCACTGAAGATGGACATAAAATTACATCATTGATGTCTTCCTGATATCGCTTGGTTGTGGGTTGCATGTATTTAACTGTTGCAAACTTTGTTTTAGTAGTCTTATGCACTATATAAACTATGTATCGTAGAACGATGTCTCAGTAAACGACACATGATTTTCCTTGCCATTGTGTTGTGTAACGTCTTTATGGCATTTACTGTGAAAGGGTTCGATAATGGGTCAGAAATCACTTTGTTCGATGGTGCATGCTTACTGAAAGTCATGGACGAGATGTTAGATAACCTTACTTAATCTAAATCTGTACTTACATTTACTTACAAGGTTATTTTAGGTTTCGTCTAGTCTATTTATCGTTTGTAGCCACAGCCACAGCCATTCTTTTTCCAGTGATTTCAAATTCATGTATACATTTTAAAACTAAAGTTTATTTTTAATAAGGTGTTATAAGTTTGAAATCAATGTGTGTGTGTGTAGCATCGTAGCTCTCAGACGGATGGACCGATTTAGATGCGGTTTTTTTCATTCGAAATCCAGTTTCCTTGCGGTGGGTTTTAGCCATGTTTGGTTAAAATCGGTTCATCGGTTTGAAGATTATAAAATGCCAAATACTCTCAAATAAATAAAATAAATGTCAAATGCTCTTTTATAAAATGGTGTAAGGCATTTTTGTCATGAAATTAAATTATTCTTTATTTATTTACGTATGATTACTCTATTAATGCGTGACGTGGGGTGGGAGATATTCTTAATATTGAATTTAATTTTATATGACACACAATATGTCCAATATCAAGTGTGGTCAATGTATAACTTTACCATGTATAAAACGGAATCGCAATTTCCCAGCCCGAAGAAGAGCAACGAGCCGGCTCTCTTCCCCGGCTGCCGTCCATCGCGGGAACGACGACCGTACCCGCGGGCCCGGTGAAGTCGGCCCGGTACCGGGCCCCTGGCTTCAGAACCGCGACCCGGGCGGCGTCGGCACCGGGTCTCCACGCACCGCGGCGTCGGCGGCCGCCGCCCGCGACGCTACAACCGCCACCCGCCGCGCCAGCGTCTGCGCCTAGTTTACAGGGTGAGTACTAATTAACCCCCAACGCTAAAAGAGGGGTGACATAGGTTTAACGTCGATATCTGTATATGTGTCAGTGGCATCCATCACATCGTAGCTCTCAAGCAGATGGATCGATTTCGTTGCAGTTTTTTTTTATTCGAAAGCCAGTTTCCTTGAGGTGGTTCTTAGCAATGTTTGTTAAAAATCAGTCCGGCGGATAAAATAGTGTCAGCTCTTTTCCAAATTGATGTAAGGCATTTATTAATGAGGGTCAATCAACTTCTTGTCACTCGTTCACACTTTAAACCGTAGGTTTATTGGATTTAAATTTGCTGAACGTGCATTTTTATAGCTCCTTCCATAATTGCTCACCTACTAGCATGTTCATTTGTATTATGTGAATGTAACACCACATTTCTGCTAATAAACACGGTACAGAATAAAAATAAGCAATAGTTGAGCCACCCATTAATAAATAGGTTTTATACCTACTATTAGTAGCAATTCCCTGCTGGAAATAGGTGAGTATTCGCGATGAATATCGCCATTATTAACTCATGAACTCAACATGTAAATGTAGCATCTCTAATTGCTGCGGGCTTTAGCAATCTGTGTACATAATAATAATCATGGACATGACGTTCTCAGGTTTTACTAACGTCCGAATACATATATGAAAACAGCTGTGTTTAGACATAGCTGAATGAAAAAGCGAAAAATAATGTTGTGATGCGTGTACGGCAGTATTGACTACGACTAGAAACAAATGAAAGTAGACCTAATCGAGCATACACCATTTTTTTTGATTTGTGTAGATATGTATTATATTTAAAAATCACAATCAAAAATAACCGTAACGGTCATATGGTCATGTCGCTAAGTGTTACATTACATCTGCAAAGTATTTTTTAAAGTTCAAGTCATTCGGATTACACAAGTGGGGAAGTAGGTAAAGATTACTTGCAAATTCATACATACTATGTTTGGTTAGGTTAAGTTCAACCTGAATACTAAATTAACTCTTTACAAACCAGTGACTTTGTGATTTATTGATTGTTACTGTGACGTAAATAATTTAGTAAGACAATTTAACTTTAAAACTAAAATTGACCGGCATATGGAAGATATTTTTTCATTTTATTTAAATATCTGTTTCACGTCTTATCCGAATAACATTAATAAGATACAACGTAACAACCACTCAAGTTGCTTACATTTATTTTTAATTTAAGCACTTAAAACCAATAGATACAGCGCCAAATATATTTTCAAGTGCCCAGCTACTACTCCACATTTAACTATCAGACACTAAATATTGAATAAAGTTACCAATAGTTACAAATTGTGTACAATCGGGGCAACATCAGAAGTCACGTACTTCAAGCTAAGTGTTAACGTTTGCCAACAGTTGGAAACGATGACGGCTTTATTAAATGCCTGTTATGTTAAGTTAAGGCTGTCACTAACGTGGTGTTCCTTTACCGTAACGAATATTTTATGCAAATAGTTGCAACTTAATGCGAGACCAGCCTAGCGTGCATGACGCTGGCAAGATTCTTAGAACTGTGTTTTCGTCTGAATGTAGACGCGATGCGCTTTACCTTTCCTTGGTAAATCAGCTTATCTCCTCAAAATTCGAACCGCAATGGGATAACGGGGTTTCTGTTGTGTGTAGCCTTTAAAACTAGCGAACTGATTTTTTTATTACGAACATAAAACACAACTCTTCCAAACCAATACAGCGTGTAAAACAAGGAAGAATGCTTGGCATCTAGAATAAATTCTATTGTGTTGTAGCGTAATTTATTTATGCTGTTACATTTCTATATAAATAGGATTAGTTTAACTCGATTCCCAGTAGCTTTACTAAAATTGATAGTCAAAATAAACGTGGACCTCCTTGACATTTTGCAACTATCTAAGGCATACTGTCAATTCAGAAATCAAAATGTCAAATTCTATACAAACAGCATGAGTAATCCGCACGAGGACCATGTCGTGACTGTTATGAAACCTGATAGCAGATGCAGATAACGTGATGGAGACAAATCGCTATCCGCTTATTTACGAGGCTTTGCAAACTATTAAATAAACATTTATTTGTTCCGCCTTCAATAGAGTGATATAGAGTTCAATAGAGACCTTTGGAATAGAGTGGTCCTTGCGGTTCTTCTAAAAGGTCGGAGAGAAATTAATAGCACAGAGATGTATTTTTAACTCCAAAATTATTTTGATCAAACTTTTACGATGCGTTTGTCAAAGACATTGATCTCGTCATTACAAGGTTTGTTGACCAATACTGGCAATATTGCTGTTTACTTGGATACTTTGCTGATAAGTGAATTATTTACACCAATCTTAAAATTTTGTCGTTCATCGTCTTTTTTACCCGTTTATAAGCTCTTGATTATTCATTTTGTCAATCTTTCGACAAAACGAGAGAAAAGATTAAGCATTCGTGAAAAAGACAGACTTAGAGGCATTAAATTTAATGACGGGACTGAGATAAATGTACAGATTTTAAAATGGATGCCTATAGTAATCGCTATGTAATTATTATATTTCTCATAAGTAGTTCGTTTGTTATATTTATATACTCGTATATATAATAGTCACTTCATTTCGTACGTATTTATAGTTACAAATACTTAAAAATTTACCTGTATTCTGTGTCACTGAGTCTGTTTAAGCAGACTGGCTAAGGAGGTCAAGCCTCGGCTCTTTAACGGCCACTCCACGTTGTTTTTGCAATTGATATCTTTATGCACGGCCTGCGGTAAACGTGGAAAGAAATAGGATAAAACGCCGTGAAACCTTCAATGGAATTCCAATGTTTTTGCGCAGTTTTGTTAAGGTTAGCTATTAAGTGATAGGCTGTTAAATTCTGTTAGGAAAGAGGTGTTTCTTAATGGTTGGAAATATCTCGGCGTGTCTATTTGAGACGTCTATTATCTTTTTGGTAAAATGTACTTTCAATGGTTGTCTCCGTAACTACCTACTTACATAATGGTCCTTTTTGCAATGGATTATGATGGCCATGTAAAGGCAGAGGCATACACAATCGCGTTTAGGGTAGGACCATATGATAGGACCAGTAGGGTAGGGTATTGTTCACATATGATATTGATTGCTTTTTCAAACATTTGTCGAAAGAATCGTCTAGTATAGAGTTGATCGCGCTTGTACACCTAACCTATACGTTGCGAACCCATCCAGACAACATACTCGTAAGCGTCATGAGCGTCGCTTTTGAAGTTGGAAATTGAAAATGAGCCTATTTTGCATGGTGTGCCACTGGTAAATAGGTTTAAGTGTAGGCTTCCTTCAGAAAAAGACTACTTACATATCATTACAATTACAAACCAACCATGTCAACAAACCTAGCTATATTTCCCACAGTTATAATGGCATTAGTTTCATTGCAAACTGTTCAATTCAACCCACTTAACGTTGCACAGGCTTATTGAAACTAAGTAAAATGCAACAATTTACATGGATTTCTTCGAAAGCCTTACAATTGAAATGTCGTAATGCGTTTTTGCAACTTCAGCTTAAAATCAATTTCAATTGTATTACATTCTTATGCTGTACGGAGTCTGTTTAATATTGCACATCGTTGTAGATTAAATTATGAAAATTTGAGAATCCAAGATGTTTTTGCTCAGTGTATACCTATTAAGTTACAAATTAAGAAATATTAAAATGGGCCATGTCTTAAAGTTATTTCATTGGAAATCCTTCCAAAGCATACCTACGCAACAAGTCTTTCCAATATCAGATCGTTCGATGACAATTCGGCACAATCGATTATCCTACGCTCAAAACAATCGAATCAGCAAGGAGCCAGGTTTTCCTCGAGTTCAACGAACCTTTCGCAACAAGTCTCCACGCGCCAGTTGCTTGTCACGCCCCGCGGCTTTGCCTCCGTCTTCCATTTTTGGAAACCATAAGTCTTTAATTGAATCGCCAGACCTTAGACGTCTCGGTATCGCCGCCTACTTATTTTTATTAAATTGGCTGATATTTTGTTTTGGACAGACGAGTTAACTAATCGCATGGGAAATATAAATACACCAGTAGTTGTAATGGCCTTGATAAGATGGGATCTCTCGTTATTATCAAACTATTTATCTCATTTTGTCAAAACAATTTCGGTTTCACGTTCAGAAAATTTAGGTCATTCGTTATTTTGAAAATCTGGTATTTTAGGTTTCCATTTCAGATCAAACGAATCTTTCAAATATTGCTTACTAAATATGTACCTAATAACATTTCTCACAAACGCACGCCCTTGGGTCATAGTTTTTATTAGTACTGAGCCAGTGCGAAAACATCGGTCTTTGTTTTAAACAACACAATGTTCGTTCAGTGAAAGTCGATTGACAATACACAGTATGCTGTCATGAGATTCAATATTAACCTAGAAATATGGCGATATTAGAAAAGTGTGCGCACGCATTACCTTTTGTTTTAACCTTTAATAGGTGTCATCAGCTGCAGAAGTGAGTGGCAAATGAAGAATTCCAAAGATCGAAGGTACAAAAGACTTTAGTCGAGACAGCGAGAGTTTTTGGAGTTTGATATTCGTTCATTTAGCTTAGTATGCTTTTGAAGATGACTGTCATGTAGAATCATTACATTTGCAATAGCATGCCCCTATTCGAGGATACATCACTCTTTGTACGATAGTAACTTGGTTAAACGGCGAAGCATGTCTTTAGCGTCGTTTGCGAAAATACTAAAGACGTTCAAGCCATGCTCCACTAAAGAAAAAAGGATATGAATTGTTTAGAGATTCTAAAAAACTTTAAAGTAGGCCTGTTAACTAGAACAGGTATAGAAAAGAAAAGCTGTTTAACCACGCAACCCACGTTCAGGCCTCAGTTAAAACAACAGCATTTCAATATTGATAAGTCAGTGTCGTAATGTATAACAGGTCTGCACCAAATATTGATACCACTTGTCAGATACGTAATAGTAACACCTTTCGAAAAGTTCGGAAACCAGTTTGGTGATAACGTTTCCGGCTTGCTAAACTTCTCGGCAAGGGGTTACGAGGAGTCCTAGATTAGGATCTATAACACGCTCATTCGAACTCGTGCCCCGAAAATCTATAGTTATTTTTCCGTGTCGAGAAATGAGATCCAACTGCAATTAACACAGTGTCTGCTGTGTCCGTAGAGGATTACTATTGTGCGTAACAAGGTACCCTTCTTCTTCTTTCATGGAATGGTGTCTTCTCTCCACTCTTCTGTGACGCTGATAAATGCATCGATAATAACTATATTCTGTGATCATTCAGCGTGACTGCATGAAACTTCATAAACTTACAGCGAGACTAGGTATACTGGGAGTAGAATTCTCTGGTAGTGCGAAATCGATCGTCGTCGTGATCTTTAAAAATGGAAAGCCTGTTTCTAGCAGTGGACGTCCTCTGGCTGACAGGATGGTGATGGAAAGGGTTATTATCAGAGTTAAGGCCGAGTCACAGTGAGTGTCTTTACGGAAAATCTATTACGAGTATCTGTCAGACAGACTAGGATGACTGAACAACGTTTTCATTATGCGCGGCTAACTATGTATGAACAGTCGAAACTGTCCGTATTCAAGTACCTTATTCCGATATGAAACAATAACGTGACCGTGCCGTTATGAAATACAGTTACTTTTGTGTGTCACACCGAATACTAGGCATAGTGTGTGTGGAAATTGGATATTGTCCTTTAGAAAACCTTGTGTGTCACTTAGACACGCATAAACGTATCCAAGTGATGTAAGCCGAGGAAATGAGGGCAGGGACCTTGTCCCAATCTGCCTAATTCGTTATGATGATATTTGTATAAGCCATTTGTTCGGCGATTCAAAACCTACGCAGTTAAAACTAATAGAGTTTATTAAAGACTATAGCTTGTTGCTCACGATTTCGTCTGCAAATAATTCATTAACGCTATCCCGCGGGAACTACGTACTTCTCGGGAATAAAAAGTATAGTCTATGTGTTATATCAGACTATAATATATCTAATCTGTCTATGTTCCAAATATCATCCAGATCTATTCAGCCGTTCTGGCGTGAAAGATTAACAAACATTATGAACATAAAATACTAGAATAGTAAGATAAAATGTATCTCTGTCTAATAGTGCTGTAATATCGTAATATTTTGGTGGTGGTTCACAAATACTGTGGTATGATAAAGAAATTAAATGAATACGCACTTTTTCGTTAATTTCTTCCACATTTCTGACGTTAAATAGCTTACGTATGCCGACAATTTCGTATGAAATTTAGTTCCTCTTTTATCTACTTTCTAATTTTGTTTTTGGATTGCATGAGATAACTGCAAATTTGCTTTGGTAGTATAGGATATAATCATAATCTGATTAGATGAGTAAAACGGTTCATAACAAATCTCTGCTTGAAATTTTCCTTAAAGTGACGTACGAAACTTTAAAACTGGAAATATTATCCTCTATCTAATGTATTTCATTTTAGCGTCATTTTGTTTTGAGCTGGCATTTTAGTCTTGTCTGTTATCTTGCCTCGACATGTATACAATGGCTGCTCCTCCCATTTTGGTTCTAGGTAAGTTACAATGATAATTAAGTAAAGGTGTCTACTTTCTCAGAACAAAATTGTATAAAGTTAAAGGTCGGAAACGTAATCGTTCTGTAAATTAGTATGTTGGCTGGAACCTGTTTACTCATGATATCATCTTGCTTTTTGTGTACCTGTACCTGTATTATGTGGTTCGTGTCCACTTCTGAGGTCGACAAGCCGCTTTGCTTTGAGCTGGTTTTAAGGAACCAATCACTTCATTAACAATCAAACAAGACACGTAGCAAGTATTAATACTTATTAATTCGACTTACCGTACTAAGTGTTGACTTTTATTGCTAACTGACTCTTCTAAGTAAGGCTTAGGACCTTGGTATCCATGCATACTATACATATCTATATTCAATTGTCTTGCCTAGCCTTGAGACTTTAACATGATTTGACTTTTAAAATAACTTCGGATGTATCATATTTTAAAACGTTTCTAATTCTCGTTAATCACATCACATATGGAATGATCTTTTAATTGTTCAAGTCTATTTAAGGAGTCACCGATACTAAATTAGGTAGCTAGTTTTAATAGCTTTGACTTTGACATCGCGTTTGTCTGTTCTATTAGTCTATTACTTCCAACAATTATTTTTTAACACCAAAACTTTGTCCATTAATGCCAATTTAAGTTTCCTAAGTGAAGATTAAATATTTCTGCCAAAAATAACAGCGGCTTAATGTAAATATCACTGGCGACTACGATAGGTACGAAAAAGTTTTTCTTTGCTAAGCAAAGCTTCTAAAATCTCAGTTATATTAGACCTCGAAGTACCCAGTCGCATCCGCTTGTACCTTACCTTGACTTTACGTGCACAATGTAAGGTCTCAGGTAAGGTAATAAATAAACGAGCTGTTATTTACAAACCACGAAACATACTCACGATTAAACAACTCGACGTTCCCTGGTTGGTTTGTACAACTGGTCTGAGCGTTTGCAAAATGGGACGCGTTTTGAATAACTAAAACAATGATCAAGTCGTATTGCGTGTTAACTTACCTATGTATTTTAGGACACCTTGTACAATAATGAAGATTTCGTGACATCTATCTACAAAGAGGGTCTGAAATAGTGTCATGTAAAAATAAAACTTATGATTGTAATATTTGTGACTGTTTCGATTTCGGCTCGGTTAAACAGAATGTCCATTTCACCAATTCCTTTTTTGCTTTTACATGCATAAACATTTCCATAGAGAAAACTTCACCTAAAAGCTTGAGAAACAGAAAATATTTTTATTGAATCAATGGGGAATTGAAAGGAAAGTAGAACAACAATACTTATGAATGAACAATAGATATAACTTATCATATTTCGAACCGGATCTAAGGACCATGTTTAATCGATTTTGTAATTAAAAAAAAAATGTTAGATAATAATCATTTCGCAACCGTAGCACCTCCGCCTTACATTTATTTGCATTACGTGACAAGTGACAGTAATATAACAATATGAATGGAAGATTTATAGAAGCATATTGTTAGTGTCAATTAGTTTAGTAGGTATGGGATGGATTAGTTTCAGTGGTATTACTTTTGCAAGACTAGAAGACGATACAAACAGACAACTCACTTTTGTGGCTTTATTTTATGACAGAAATAAGCATAAGTTTAACAACACTTCTTAGAAATCAGTTCGGCTTTAAGTTGACTTAATGACATTCCATTAACGCGACGTAAAATGGTCGCCGACCCTAAAACAGCGCCATCTCTTAAGAAATCTTGGTACTTTAATTGCTTCAAACTAAAGTATACGGGGCAGAGAGAAACTGCGAGTAAGTATACTCGTCCGAGTTCTAAGTTGTAACTCGGAAGTGGCCAACGGCTGCTCGCGTTTGAATATTTTTTCCCGGCTGTTATGGCCGTTATGGTGATTTGATTTGATTAGCTTATTGACGTGTAAATGCTTTCACTTCGGCTTTTACTTATAAATGTTATGTTTCAACCAGCCGATCTATTAATAACGTTTCTTAATCGAAGGAATTTATAACTTCCGTTGCTGTATGCTTATGATTATAGCACTAATAGCTTAATGGTTATTAGATTGCGTATCATTGAAAATTTGGCTTAATTTGTTTTTGCGAGAACTTTCTACCGAGGCCATATCCTCTTCACATTTTTTTTATACGACAAGGAAAACGAGCATGTGGGTCACCTTATGGTAAGCGAACACCACCATTCATGGACACCCGCAACACTAGAGGATTGCAGGTGCGTTGTGCTGACAACGCACCTGCAATCCTCTAGTGTTGCGGGTGTCTAAAGGGTGGGATAGAAGACCTCTTGTGCCAGTAATTTCACCGGCTGTCTTACTCTCCACGCCGAAACACAGCAGTGCAAGCACTTGCTGCTTGGCGGCAGGATTAGCGAATAAGACGGTGGTAGCGATCCGGATAGAACTTGCACGAGGTCCTACCACCCGCAAAGATCATAATTTGACACAAACATGAAAAAATAAAAATAGGTACAACCGAATTGAAAATCACCTCCTTTTTTGAAGTCGGTTAAAAAGCGGTGTGTAATTCCAAATTACCTTTTTAATATGGCTTATGATAAGTCATTTATCAATCAAACCAGTGACAATTAGCGTGGTAATTGCAGCGTCGTTTAGTATTCGATAGTCGCATGCGCGTGCATCCTATTCTTCCAAGTAAAGTCGTGTCTTTGAAACATTTCTCACTGAGATAATACTTCGAAGACTACAACTGAATAATGGCAATATAATAAGCATTCGAGAGGACTAAAATGTCAACAGCCGCATGCGAGCAAATGTCGACAAGGTTGCTACACCAAGTACTGTGAGGAAATTTTACAGTTCGAAATAATGTTTTAAAAATTAATATTATTATGTACATTCATTCCAATGCCGTTGAAAATATTAGCGATTGGTTCCTTTAGTTTTAATTGAGAGCAATTTCTAATAGGTGTTAAATTTTCCCTCCAGAAAGAAGGGTTTTCAGTGCGCCCACTACTGCCACTAGTCTTTTATTGTTCTGAAAATGACAGAATCAGCCAATTACGTGAAGAAAAGTTGTAGAATTTCTCAAAAGGTTACCTTTAATATATACAAACATACAGTCGTCAGTCTCGCATATGCGAGTACGGAGTAGAAATACGGCAGTTTTTGTTAAAATACTACTTTGTAATGAAGTTACGTTTACGTATTTTATAGAATTTTGACTGATTTTATAATTAATAGCGATAGTAGAATCTAGAGAAGTTTAAAGCTTCCATTTTTCACGATCAAGTACTACTAACAGGGGCCTTACCATGACGTCTTACGGAAATTATAAGGGAGTTCCAGTTAATCTTGCATCTCCCTCATGTTCAGCCAGTGTGAATAGGAAACGTTTTTTTAAAGAAAATAGTTTGAAATTACACGGGAGTGGTCGCGTACCGTGCAAGAATGCCTTGTTTCTCAATGATCTGTGCCGTTAACTGTCGTTTATTTAAATCACGTACCGTAACTGTAGTAAACTGCCTTTAAAAAAGTAAACCTTAAGGTGAACCGTAAACTATTGCTTTGTTTATGAGTTAGCAAAATCACCTACAAACGCGCCGACTTGAGTAGATAATTAGGGGCAATCAAGGTGTGTTATGGCTTTTTTTTTTGTGGACGAAGTAGGCTTTTACATTTATATATTGTTGATACATTCGTAGTTCCAAAAGTCAGAGCTCTTTATACTTGTGGCGGTGGAGAATTAGACAGGTTTTCCGCATTTTCTGCTGCCAGAAGATTCGAGACAGGAGAAAGCAGAGAACTTGTTTAAAACAGGCAGTTTTTTTTATTCTTTCGGACAGGCTAAGGCAGGCCATATCGCAGTGTCGTTAAGTTCAGAAATGTTTGTGATACTTTATCGTATAAAATGTATTTTCATTCTTTGTTATCCAGTTTATAATTTCGAAAACAGAAGCAGTTAGACGAATTATTTCCTGCCAGTATCAAGTGCCACACTTCCACAGACGTCACAATAAAACAGCGGTTTTCAAACCGAGGCTACAGCTGACGCAACCATGGCACCATAGACAATACAATACAGTACAGTTGCCATCCTCTCTGACCGTTACAATCACGTCAATTTTATCGCGATTAGTGGAAACTTCCCTTTAATGCCGACGTTGATTAATGTGAAGTGTTAGGCAAGAATTAAGTGCGGTTATGTTGGTATGTTGCATTACCTTCCGAGTTTGACCGTTGTTGAATTAATTGTCTATGTACTTGAGAAACTGCTCTGGATAAATTTTCGTACTTTAGATTGCGCTCAGCATACGAGTAGATTAGTTGATTAGATGCTTTAATTTTAGGTGTAAGTAAACTGCTTCTCAGTAAAGCGTTTTAAGTACCGCTATTTGTATCCTGGGGCCGATTAATACCGATTCTTTAGCTGTCATTTCTGGCACTTCTAGTATGAAAACGTTAAATTTAATCTGATTGCATATCGGTCTTCTCGGCGAATTTCGGCTTCGTAAAGCGTTTTCTCGCTCTAACTTACGTGACGCCAATTGTCTCTTTCCAAAGACCGAAGTGCAATCTTTAGGGCCGGCTATTGTACCTTTTATAACGCCTAAGTAAAGAGATGTTTACTTTTTCCACGCGTGTAAACAACAGCGTGAACAAACCAGTTTTATCTTAACACATGGCCATCAAACTTGCGCAAGTTGTTATCGTACCTAAAGTAGTTATAATCGAAGAGATAAGGCCACAGTGGTGCAATATGCATTTAATGAGCTTTTGTATGAGAAGCGAATGCGTCGTTGAATGGCTGCTTGAAGATGATTGCGTAGTTTTCTAATTACTTATTACAGTTTTGGTCGTGCGTTATCTTACACTTATGGTACAATAGGTACTTATCTTGCACCTTTATAGTAATCCAGGAAGTTGTATTTTTTTTACAAAGCACAGCAACTGTTTGTGAAATGCATCTATCACGTGTTCACGTGCATATATCACAGAGTCAAATACTTGGAACGCAAGTTACGCAAGATGCAATGTAAAATGTAGCTGGTATGAATTGATCAAAAAGGGTATGTAAGGATCGTAGTAAGTGGAACAGAGTAGTCTATGCCTACCCCTATGGGAAAGAAGCGTGGCGGTATGTATGTATGGGTTTGTGGATTGATTTGTTTGTACGCAGAGGACACAGTGTGTTGCGTATATGCGCGATAATTTGCATACATACATACAGTCACGCCTCTTTCCTATAGGGGTAGGCACAGACTACTTTGTTCCACTTGCTACGATCCTGACATACCTCTTTCGCTTCATCCACATTCATCAATCTCTTAATACGTGCTGGCCGGTTTCGGGTACTCCTGACCTACTATCATTGATATTTCTAAACGACACTGAAAATTAGAACACATTAAAAAAAATCCAAAAAGTACCGACAAAAGTATCATTTTGATTGTTTATCATTTGTTTTATTATTTTTTCTTATCTTTTAACATATATCTTTTATCTTATAACATAAATGCGTTAGGTATTCACTATGCCACGAACAACTAGACAATAACTGTCGATATCGATCATGATATCTGCTTATCCTACTGTAGTGTCCTGCTTGACCTTAGGCCGGCCAATCGGTACTGCAATCGCCGTAGTCATGTTGCGATTTTTTTAAATTGTTTTTTCTCTGCTGGAATGTCACGAAAGTTGACGTTTTCTATCAAACTTTTATCCCCGTATATTCGTGTTTAGTTCTTAAGTGGCTTACGGACGCACTTTCCCACATAATTATGATTTTAGATCCCATACTTAGGAAACGGTTATTTTCT
Organism: Pandemis heparana; assembly: GCA_963854515.1. Classification (NCBI taxonomy): domain Eukaryota; kingdom Metazoa; phylum Arthropoda; class Insecta; order Lepidoptera; family Tortricidae; genus Pandemis; species Pandemis heparana. Next base: position 7,458,610 of record OY978011.1, on the reverse strand, counting down.
TTTGTCCACGCATGCGCCGCTCTCACATGGTTAATATTGTCATCATCGTTAACGTCATAGGCTATAGTACTGATGTCGCGTCATTGTCATAATTCATGTGTAACCGGGTTATTTAGAAAACTTAGAGAAAACTTGAAAAAACTTGTTTGGTTCATGATCACACATATCAAGTGCTTGGTTCCGTTTTTCTGCTTCGTATTTATAAGCTACAAAAAATCAATTTCTCTTTACTCTTTACCTTGAAATTGTTGCAGTTTTTTTGACAGTGAATTACGAAGTCATGCCTACTTATTTACTTATTTTTTTCATTAATTTATAAGGGTATGTGGCCGTCGAAGTCTTTATTTATAGGCACTTTGCTTACTTTACTGACTAAGAGAGGAGAGACATAGAAATTATTAAATTCTCGCGCATATCCTACTAATATAATGCGAAAGTTTGTGAGGATGGATGTTTGTTACTCTTTCACGCCAGAACGGCTTAACGGATCTGGATGAAATCTGAAACAAAGATAGATTATGTATGATCTGGAATAACACATAGGCTACTTTTCATCCCGGAAAATTGCGTAGTTCCCTCGTGACAGCGATAAACGAATTCTTTGCAGACGAAGTCGCGAGCAACAGTTAGTACATTAATACATTATACTTAAACGCCTCCCATGTTCACTAGCGTCCATCTATACTCGGAAGTAATTAAACATTATAAAACGAAACCAACGACAGGGAAGTTACATTACATACAACCTTAAATTGTTACATTACGTAACGTAAATGTTACATCCGCTCTATCGCCCTTTGACATTCGACGTAACAAAACCTTTCAGAAACATAATAGATCTATTAAAGGGAAATTCTTAACAATTATACATAACCGAGCATAGATTTAATACTTGTTTTCTGTAATAACCCAATAAAGGTTAGTCGCATTGCGTCCACTTTCTACCGCCATGGGAAAACGGCGCTCATGTTCACGTGTTTGCTTTCTACTGCGATTAATTAGAACTGTATACCTTATTTTATCGCCTTGGACGTTAGTTGACAATTCAGGAAGGAAGAGTACAGGGGGGCAACAGCTAGTATCTAATCTAATCTAACTAATATTATAAATGCGAAAGTATGGATGGATGGATGGATGGATGGATAGATGGATGGATGCTTGTTTGTTACTCAATCACGCCAGAATGGCTCAACGGATCTGGATGAAATTTGGCACATAGATAGAGAAAAGTCTGGAATAGCACATAGGCTACTTTTTATCCCGGAAAATTGCGTACTTAGTTCCCGCGGGATAACGATAAACGAATTCTTTGCAGACGAAGTCGCTGGCAACAGCTAGTTTTATATACTTCATCAACAAATGATTCATTTAATTTAATCCGGAATGGATTAATTATATTCCAAATAAACGTGATCTACTTACTTAAAACAGGGGGGTTACCATGACGTCTTAATGCGATTCAATTCCGATTCAGTTTTGGTTCGCTCGCTGTCAGATCCATACTAAAAATGACAGCTAAAACCTGAACTGAGTCGGAATTGGATCGCGTAAACGCGTCATGGTAAGGCCTCAGTTCTATTCGGGTTTGTCTTGCTGTCTCCTTCACTCGGCCGATTCGAGTATCAAACCTATAAGAGTGGTTGACAACTGCCAAACCAAGGCAAAAGTGACACCCGGGCCGGAGGCCATATTGTCTAACGCGCGGGCGCATTCACCATCTCTTTCTATTCTATACCACTTGAACGAGAGATATGATGAATGCGGCGACTCCTTATTAACAATTGCCTGTATTTTAATTTAATATAACTTTATACGGGTGTAAGAAAATGGGTCAAATAAGCTCTTATTAAAGTTAATGCACTGGACAATAGGTATGTTGAATAATATGGTAATTACTTTATTTGGGTATTTATTATTTATCAATTATCATTTGTGATTCGCTTATCTTATCTTATTAATCGATTAAGTATTCAAAGATGGATCAAACAGACATATTAATTTATTATTAGCTTTTAAGCACGTGTAAATATTTTGGTATTCTTGTCCTTGACCGTTAGTAAACTTTTTTATTGACATTAAATTGATGCTCCGCAAATGACTTCCTAGCTTGTATAAAAACTTAAAAACGTATGCCTTGAGCGCCTTGAGCACACAAAATAAGCGAGATATGCGGCTGTTAAATATCCATTACATTAAGTAGTATTTATAAAGCCTCGCTTTTATTATGTCTATCAGAGAAGTTACCGCTTTAAAGTTTAAACCGTCTAACATTGGGCTTACAAACTTGAATTATTCACATAATAAAGTCGTCTTAGTGCCAATACAAAGATCATCAAATGCCAATCAATTCGTTGGAAATAGTTGTACAGTTAGATGTATTTTATACTTATTACCTTGTACGTACACATCTTGACATACAAAACCTGCAAACCGAGTGAAAAAATACCGCATACTTATCATATTTGACTATCAAAAGTCTTGACAACTCTGGGGACCGATTTTTTGAATCACATCATTCGATAATACCAGATACAATTTTTCACTAGTCGACAAGATTTCCTTCTACTTCCTTACTCGTACTTATGTCAAATTTAGCACAATTTTTCGCGTCATGTTGCAGCGCATACGTCAAGCAAGATAGCGGGGTTTTGCGCAGCTAAACTCATGCGCCTGCCATAGCCATTCGACACGCGCGGGCGCCAATCGTGGCCCAGGGCTGCCGCGAAGGCATTCGACTTTGTACATACAATTTTGACATAACATAATAATGTATTTAGATATTTATGCTGAATGATGTTAGTAATTTAGTGGCCTAACCTACTGCAAAATTATTAGCAAAACGATTTCGAGTGTTAATGAAAAAAAAAAGTACTTATGTAATTGTAAAAATTCCGACCGTCTGAATTTACCTCTTAAGGTTTGAAATTGCTCCACCGATAAGAGCCTCTTGTAAAGTTTAAGAAGGAGAAGAAGAATTAGTTGAGATGTATGTTTGTACAATTAAGGAATTTCATTCCCGACCCAACAAATGTATCTGCAGTGTTTTGTTTTAAGGGTCCTTACAAGCTCAACGCGCGTATTTCGCTAAATTCTTAATTTTTCTTCAAAGACTATGGCGTATGTGTTCATAATTTCAGTAATATTATTAATGTACAAGATAATTCACTTCTTAAACTAAGATACTGCTGTGCTAAATTATTGATTTTTTGGCGTGAAATCTAAAAAAAGGTGTTTCCTTGGGAGGGCTTTTAAAATTTTGCTCTAAAAGGTGAAGTTTCATTCTCAATTTCGAAGTGAAACGGAATCTCATTCTCGCCTAAAGTGAACTCAATTCAATTCAGTATATCTTGAACTAAAAAGTCATCGTGAAAAACTTGAAGATTCATCTTAATTAATAGATAGAATAGCTACTCAATGTTAGCTAGTTTTTTGATGAAAAAGAGGGTTACATTTTATTTGATTCTCGAAAACAGTGTTGATATTCTGCTCTAAAAATAATTATTTAGCAATGCTCAACTCTATTTTGACTCAGAAAAAAAAAACATTAGTATCGGTCTTGAATTAAATTCAGTATAAATTTTTAAATATCACCTATATATCACGGCGGACTGACGCCGCACCCTCATTCAGCGCCGATTACAGCAGTATCGTAGTTTAAGAAGTGAACTATCTTGTACATTAATAATATTACTGACATTATGAACACATACGCCATAGTCTTTGAAGAAAAATTATGAATTTAGCTAAATTCGCTCTTTAAGCTTGTAAGGAGCCTTAAATTAAATTTTAAAATATGGGTGATACTAATTAAACACACATGATAGATATAATCGAATTCGTACCTAAATGGGTATATCTAACTCGGATTTAGGTATCTATATTAACTTAGAACTATGAGCTATGAAATAGGTCTTGTACGAGATGGCATCGTAAGAAGACAGGTAGACATATACACCCATTAAATGAGAGTATAACAATACATACATAATATCGCTAAATTTTGCAAGACAACCTCCTCAGTTATAAATAAAAGAAAGTGCCACTGCCACCCCTAACTATGCATAATCGTAACCAATCTATGAGTTATGAACATTGCGTGTTCCGGCTAGACATTGGACATAAGTAGTAGTAAGTAGTAGTAGTAGCAATCGATTCATAGCAAGCTGTGTTGAATCAAAGAATATTTAATAGTAAGTACTAATCTGTATAGAACTGCTATCAATGCCATAACTATAGGGTGACAGGACTGGCAAAATGCCACGAGCCCCTAGTTCTGAGAGGCTCCGAACTGGCTGGACTATACCATAGAAGGGGCGATGATGCACTCCTTTATATTGAGGAAGGACCCCATCTGATGAATTTGTCACGGGTCCCAGTTATGGTTACGATACTGATGGTTATTTACCTACCTCTTCCTTTGTTTATTTACCTATATTGTTATCATTCACAATGAGACGCATCATGTAGTAGTGTAAGCACTTGTCTAGTGTGGATAATACATCCACAGCCCAAGGGAGTATAATAATTAAGTTAGAAGACAATCTTACAGGGAGTTTGCTATTGAGAAAAACTTACCTAACGAATTGTGTACTTATATATTAGTTATGTTTTATGACACCGCGGCATTTAGATATGTAACATAGTCGTGTATGTGTTATATACATATAGAAGTATGTACATATATTTTCGATAAAAAACTGATAATATTCGTGCACCTACGTTTCCAGGCCATAAATTATGTTACGTCAAATTTGGGGAATTACGGTTTATTTTTGCGAATATTAGCTATCAACATTGTATAGATTATGTTTTTTTATAATAAAAATTCGTTAGCGTCGTTTTAAAAGCTACACCTATGCTAGCTATCAGTTGAAGATTTAGATCTAAGATTTCTTTCGCTTCACATCAGCACATCACCCAAATTACAGGTAACATTTGACAGCTGACACTAAACAGTAGGTATCTTATATCTAAATATATAAAAGAAGAAACTGACTGACTGACTGACTGACTGACTGACTGACTGACTGACATATCAGCGCACAGCCCAAACCGCTGGTTCTAGAGATTCCAAATTTGGCACGTAGGTTCCTTATAAGGTCTAGGGGTGCACTAAGAAAGAATTTTTCAAAATTCGACCTCTAAAGGGGTTAAATGGGGGTCCAAAGTTTGTATGGGGAAACAAGATTAGTTTGACTATTTTATTCGAAACTTCACAGGAGTAATCCTAACGATAAATGAGTAAATACCTGTTTCAGGTTTTTTGAAAATTCAACCCCTAAAAGGGGATAGGGGGGTGACAAAGTCTGAAAATCAACGTGGGTATTATTATTATTATATTATAGTGGGTAGTATTGTTTGTACGGTTTATCGGGTCGCTGATTACGAAAACAACAACACACATACCTACCTGACACACACACACACACACACACACACACACACACACAAATTTCCACGGTAACGGGAAATAACGGGATTTATTATATTCGATTCCGAGTGACCCTATCTCAGTAACTATACTTAATAAATATAGACTTCAAATTTCGTACACAAGTAGATGATTACAAAACTAAGAAAATAATTTCAGGATTTTTGGAAATTCTCACGGGATAAGGAAAAAACAGGATTTATATATTCAGTTCAACGAAATCCTATGAACTATAATTACTAGACTTCAAATTTGGCATAGAAGTAGGTGATTATAATAGTAAAAAACAGTTTTAAGGATTTTCGAAAATTCCAACAGGATAAGGAAAAAACGAGATGTATATTCAGATCAACGGGATCGATTTTTCGTTTTAATGATCGTAGAAAACTGAAATTTGGCCTTCAGGTTCCTTGGGGAGTATAGGGGAGCACTACCGAAAGGATTTCCCAAAATTCTGACGGAAATGAACGGGAAAGAACGGGATTTTTTGTTATACTGCAGTGCAGGTTGTAGAAAGCTGAAATTCGACATGTAGGTTGCTTGGGGAGTGTAGAGAAGCATTTAGAGAGGACTTTGCAAAATTCCCATGGGAACGGGAAAAACGGGATTTTTCATTTTACTGGTCGTAGAAAGCTGAAACTTTGCATGTAGGTTGATTGATGAGTGTAGGGAAGCACTAAGAGACAATTTCCTGAAATTCCCACGGGAACGGGAAAAACGGGACTTTTCGTTTTATTGGTTGTAGAAAGCTGAAATTCGAAATGTAGGTTGCTTGGGGAGTGTAGAGAAGTATTAAGAGAGGACTTTCCAAAATTCCCACGGGAACGGGAAAAAACGGGATATTTCGTTTTATTGGTCGTAGAAAGCTGAAACTTGGCATGTAGGTTGCTTGAAGAGTGTAGAGAAGCTATAAAAGATAATTTTTTTAAATTCCCACGAGAACGGGTAAATGGAACTTTTCGTTTTACTGGTTGTAGAACGCTGAAATTCGGCACTTGGGTTGTTTGGAGAGTATAAAGAAGCATTAAGAGAGGAATTTCCAAAATTTCCACGGGAAATTTGGCAAGTGGGTTCTTTGAGGAGTGTAGGGAGCATTAAGAGAGCATTTCACGAAATTCTTACGGGAACGGGAAAAAATGGGATTGAAATACTCCTGGTACACACAAGCGAAGCCGTGGCCAAAAGCTATTTGTCAATAAATGAAGTCTACGCGGACGAAGTCGCGGGAAAAAGCTAGTTATATTATAATATCTTCACTACATAGTATAAATCAAAGTCGATTTCCGCCGTCTGTCTGTCTGTCTGTCCCTAAGTATGCTTAAATCTTTAAAACTACGCAACGGATTTTCATGCGGTCTTTTTTAATACATAGAGTGATTCAAGAGGAAGGTTTATATGTAGTATAATCAACGTGTAATTCTACGCAGACGCAGTCGCGGGCAGAAGCTAGTCAACTATAATAGGTAAGCTCGCGCACCTAGTAGTCTTCTAATGTATCCACACCATTTGAATGGCATGATAATAGCGTAGTTGTAAAACCATTAAATTTGAATGAAGAATCCAGTTTCACACACTTAACATTTTAACTCCATTGTCACTGTTACTTTTGAACACTTTCGCATGTGTTCATAGTTCATGTCGTTAAAACAAAACATAATCGCCAATTTGTAATTTCAGGATTTTCAAAATGTAGTAAAGTTCCTATGATATTACTTTACGTTAGGCATAGGTTTGTTGCGTTTATTGCCAAGGACTTTCTTTAATTTTATTACGCCTCATATGTATGAGGCGTTTTGCAATCTCAATTAAGAGGGGGGGGTAAGAGAAGTCTCGGCCTATACCTATGTCGTAATATTTTTCCGTAATAAACTATATGATAGCAAAAGAATTGAGTTCAGTAAAACAAAAACTTCCATAAAAATATGTCAAAATTTCCTTCTTAATACCATTTATCGCGGTACACAATATATTATGTATGTTTAAAATCTCACCTTAGATTGGAAATGGAGGAAGTAAGAAGATCGAACCAACTAACCCCCTTATTCATAAACGCTCTATAGGTTTCTGCTAACTTAGTAATCGTTTGTCCTTATCTGTCACTTTGACATTTACCTTTCACTGATAAGGACAAACGATTGCTAAGTTAGCAGAAGCCTATAGAGCGTTTATGAATAAGGGGGGTAAATCTTTAATTTTAGCCTGAGTTTCCAAGTGATAGGTGTGAAAACCATAATAACTTTGGTAAGGAAAAGTTCATAATTAAGAGGTTTGTCACACCTTTGGTGATCGTGAGACAGATGGTAAAACATGTCCACGTCATTACATCCAAAAGAGTTTCATTAATGCTAAATCTCTCGCCTAATTCGACAGGGCGTTGACGTATACAATTCTAGCACAGAAGCCCATTGTTTCGTATTGTAATGGCTACCTTTGATTTTCTAATTAGTATTTATTGCAATTTGAGGCCACGGCCGTTACGTGGATCTATTTGATTGTTTTACAATTTGCCTGCATTGCTAAAGAGTTGACCTCATCGACTCAAAGTACATATTAAAGTTTCAATAGACCGTTGCATTGAAAAATTCGATTCAATGTGCGTATTTAGTTTGTGACGTAACCGATCAACGGTGACTTCTGTTTTTTATTGTTTCTAATCTAAAAGAGAAGATTCTTATAAACAGTTCAACGAACGCTAACTTTAGATGAATGCTCGTTCTTTTTACCTGCACGTCTAGCACGACAGCGAACAAGAGTCGCGTCGCGCGCGAGATAGATTGCCCGTCTTTTTCTTACTGTTCGTTCTAAAAAGAGACGACTAATCTATCTCGCGCGCGACGCGACTCTTGTGCGCTGTCGTGCTAGCCAGGCTGGTTGTATTTTCTGTCTATAGATGTAATGCAAACGCAAGAATTGCAACAACCCTCCAATTTCTTAAGAAATATCCTGGCTGCTTTCTCCGAGCGGACGCCGTAACAGACAATTAGATGCTAATGACAAATCTACGGGTAAATGATAAATGATTACGAGTGCACCGTGCGCAGTTCCCTGCGGTTGCATTAACGCGGTCATTTCGCATGCGAGCCTATGCGGTTGATTTCTTGACAGTTACGCGTTGCGTCATTTGAATGGAAAGTACTTTTGGTCATGTGGAAGATGCCTTTTTCGTTTTTTGGAATTTAGGATTAAATTAAAACTGGCGGTTGCGCGCGACTTCGTAAGCGCAGAATTCAAAGTATCCTTAGCTTGTATTCTCCACAATACCTTGACAAGTACTCTATCTATTAGTAACTATTAAAAAAAGTATCAAGAGCTGTAGAACACACACCGATTATTTTTTGAGATTCTGGAAATTGATATGCTAGGTTCACATACATGTGAAAACCTATGATATAAATTACTGATTGATTGCTTATCGAGCACCCATTTAAACTTACTTCAAACGCTCCAAATCCTAGAACATCTTCATAGTTTAAGATCTCAAATGTTTATTGTTAAAAAAAAAATACTGTCTGGAATGTAAATAATATAAAGAAATAATGTATTGTTAATGTAAACGTCCATTCAAAACAATTAACAATGCGCCGGCTTTTTCGAATAAAATGCAGGTTCCGTTGATTGAACTAATGACTCAATTTAACTAATTTGAATTCCTTTGCTATGTTTCACAATGATTTATTACTGTTATGCAACTTTTTTTATCATGCAATACAAAGGTAAGTGGAAGCTGAAATGAAACGTTAAATACCTTAAGAAACAGTACATGTATTTGCATTAAACTTTTCAATACTTGTTTACACTTTTTTTTGTTATAGTAGTTTATGTAATGTCATTGGGCCTACATATTTCTGACCAGCTGCTGCCCGCTACTCAATTAGAACCAGAATTTGCTTATCATCTATCCCGCAAGAACTATGACATTTTCTGGGATAAATACTGTCCTACGTCCTTTCCAGTAACCAAAATATCTCTGTACCAAATTTTATTCAAATCGGTCCAGTGGTTTAGGCGTGAAATCGTAACAGACAGAGAAATTTACTTTCGCATTTATATTATTAGTAAGAATTTATTTATTTATTTATTATTTATTTATAAGCCTTTTTATTCCGAATTCGCTACAATTTCAGTAAGTACATGTTGTTGTTGTTGTTGTTGTTGTTATTGTCGTTTATTTATTAAATCGTCGCGTAATTCGGCGTGCCTCATGGCATAGGCCTCCTCCGTTTATTGGAGGGTTTGGGCTATAGTTCCCACGCGCGCCCAGTGCGGATTGGGAACTTAACACACACCATTGAATTTCTTCGCAGATGTGTGCAGGTTTCCTCACGATGTTTTCCTTCACCGAAAAGCTTATGGCAAATTACAAATGTAATTTTCGCACATAAATTCCGAAAAACTCAGAGGTGCGAGCCCGGGATTTGAACCCACGACGCTCTGCTTGAGAGGCCACAGGTCAAACCACTAGGCTACCACGGCAATAGTAAGAATTAAATAAGAATTAAATATTGATTAAAAATTAACTTACTAGATTTGTTTACGTGCATTTGTTGTGCATGCGTAAAGTGAATTATTAAAATAAAAGCGTGTTAAGAAGAAGGGGTAGAAAATTTTTATGAACAACTAGTTGATAATCAAAAAAATATACTTAATTTATTTTTAGTTGATAGAAATCAAAAGATAACGGCAATGTTGATAGTTTGTCAAGTAGGTTAACTTAGAGAAGTGAAAATTGCCGAATGCACGCTTCGGAACGCGTCACACCGTCACATTCATACATACATATACTATCTATATCTATAATAGTATAAAGAGGTAAAGTTCGTGAGTTGTAGGGGGTCCTCTCTGGATCTACTGAACCGATTTAGAAAAATTCTAATAATAATAATTTTGAAATTTCTATTAGTAAAAGATTTCCACATTAAAGAGAATTAAAGAGATCCACATTATCTGTGAATCTGATAGGCTATATTTAATTCTACGCGGACGAAGTCGCGGGCAGCTGCTAGTATTTTATATACTTCGTCAAGAAATAATCTATTTCATTTAATCCATTCCTCATATTCTAAATGGACGTGACTATTTCAAACAGTCGCTGATTAGCTTTTTACTACGTCAGAGATGTCGTTTTACTTTAATAGTCAAGATATAATTAAATGAGAACTGTAATCGTATCGTCTTAAAGGCGAAGTCGCAATCGCAACCACCAATACATGACCCATACCTATCTTTCCAACAGCGTGGGATGATATATAGGTATATGTCGATTGTTGTTGATTGTATTGCCGTTGCCGCGGTTATTGGATCCCGTAAAGTTAAAAATAATGCCCTTGGTGGCCATGCCACGACTTAAAAAAACATCGCTAATGTACATTTAAGAATTAATCGGGCTCTCATAGAGCGGCGTCAACAACGCATAGGTGGGTCGAAAACACGTTCGAAACTGGTATACAACAGGTTTGATACTAATTTTAGTTTTTGGCACTAGAAATGCAAAAAGATTGTTACGTCAATTGATCACTATGTATTTATGTATGTAAACTCTTTATTGTCCAAAATAAACTTAAAATAAACAAGACAAATACAATTGACAAACACTGAGATACATGCACAAAGCACATACTATGCACATACAAATTATATTAAATTGGCTACTGGCCGCGACTTCGTTTGTATACGTATTTGTATCAGAAAGTAGCCTGTATGTTAATTTCCAAGATTCATTTAGATCCACCAGCTGTTTTAACGCAAAGAAGTAACAAACATCTCCTCACGCACACTAAACTTATAAACTTTCGCAATTATAACATTATCACTTTGGCATTCTTAAACGAAAAGTGTAGTGCTTATTTTTCTTTGCAAACCTGTCTATTTTTGGCCTCGTCTCATTTACTTCAGAGCCCTGTTTCACTCGTTTATATTCTGCTTATTAGTACCATACTAAGTATTACTGTAAATGTATGGTTCCATCTCTTTTGCATCATGGTAAAGCCCCTGTGAAATTCTCATCGTTAATTGACTATGAAATTGTCCGTGACCTCTAATCCAAGTACAGTTACCTAACAAAGATAAACATAAACTAAAGAATAACGAGCCTCTTGTTAACTTGTTTGGATTAGATGACATTACAAAATTCGTTACGAAAATGACTGCATCAGATACCTAGAAAATGATTCGATTGATCTTTGACTTTAGCGATTTGATGGAGTCTGGAGTGCGTTTGTTCAGCGAGACCTTGAGGACGTTAATAATAAAGGTGCTTACATTATTATTTAGAAATTCTTCCACTTATTTAATTTAGCAACATTCCATTGTCAGAAGCCAAACATAAAAACCAGTTTAGGCGTCAAATGATACGCAAGAACTAGAACATTTATTTTTGATCTCATGAATTATTTAAGTATAAGGCTGTTTATTTAAGTTGGCGTTTTTTATATTGCATAACATTTTTTCCTAATATCATTAAGGTCGTTAAAAACATAAACGCGTTTGTCGAGAAGAATCGAACAACGAGGTTATTTAAAGGCTTGGGCGGTTGAAACAGATTCAGTTGGACGAAGTTTTGTACGCGGTTAACATATAAAAGATAAAAGTGTTTTTAAATATGAAGACTGAAAATAAAAATGGTGTTGCTACTAGGGACACGGCAGCTGCCAAAAAGGATGCGGAAGTGACGTGTTGGAACTGTTTATCGTCAGAAAGCTTTGACAAAGATGTTGAACCCATCCCTTTGTCCAAAGTACGCAAACAGCACAGAGAGAAATTACGCCTGTATTCTTTCATAGCATCGCAAGTGAGTAAGCCTAGAGCTGTGCCATTAAAACAAAGAGTGAGTGAAAATTATACAGTGGCTAAAAAGCTGGATGAAAGGATATCACAAGAACAGCGTTCTAAAAATTTTACGGATAATTTCAATCAGGAGATAAACGTTGCATCAGAATTAAATGACCACTTTGACCCAATATTGGAAGGAAATCGTGGACAAAAAATGGCGGATCTGGTGAATGAAAATATATTTACAGACAATATTAGTCAGAGATTCAACAATTTGAAGGCTGAAGTTAAAAAGTTCCCAGAAATAAACGCGAGTCTTGAAAAACTTGAAATAAAAATAAATGACAGCGCTTCTACCAATAACGGCAGCCATATTTTCTTAAATGTATCAGGTGAATTTAAAGATTTATCTGATTTTAATCGGAGTCATGAAAATAGTATTTCTGAAGCTGTATATAGCAGTAATTCTAAAATTGACATTAATCAAAGTGTTCAGACTTTAACATCCGAAAATAATTCGCTTCAACTTAATAGAAAACCTGAGAGCAACTCGATCAAAAATTATGACAAAATGTTAATCGAAGACATTAACCAGAGGATCCACACGCTATCTGATCAAAAAGAGTTGTCCGAATTGGATAGTATTCCTGGAAAAGTGGTGATAAATACAGAAAACTATGCTTCACCTAGTGATAGAAAAGAGATAGTTTACACATCAGCAGATCAAATCGTGATGTCCAAATTGGAAAAAGTTCCTCAGAAAGTGTTAAGGGCAATAGACAACAATGACAATAATTTCGACACTGAAATTAAACAGAGAGTCCATAAATTATCGTCACAAACAGAGTTAGCCCAGCTGGATATTAGTCCTGGAAAAGATTTAAGAAAAGAAGATGACAAAACTTTAACTGGTGACGTTAATCAAAGGGTTCACACTTTATCAGCTGAAAAAGTGTTGCCTAAATTCGATAATACATATGGAAAAGTCTTAAGAAATTTAAATGACAATACTTATAAAGGAGACATAAACGAAAGCTCACAGACCTTATCAGTTGAACTTGAAGAAGAGCTAGACGAATTAAAAGCACATTCTGACAAACTTGTCCTGAAAATTGATGACAATACTTTAACAAACGACTTGAAACAGGAGCACCAGTCATTATCATCTGAAACCCAAGACCCATATAAAATTAACAAAATACCTGAGGAAATCAAGGTTTTAAATAAAGTCTTGGTAGAAACATCAACTCCTAGGAAAAAGCGTGCGCTGGTAGAAACCAACAGCCACAAATACAGTACACTTATTGAGTTCAAGAAGAAAGATGATACCATCGAAGAGTTAACTGATGAGACCGACGGCGTTGTGACTAGCAGCGGAAGAATATCATCAACTAGCGTCACTAGCGATAAAGTCGACAATGCTAGTTGCAGTGGTTCAGATTCTGGGTACGCAGAATCATCCATAGCTGCTACAGAATCTAAAGACAGCGTCAGAGACCTATCTTCACCAGAACCTACATCACTAACAAGCGATAAGATTGACAATGCAAGCTGCAGTGGTTCAGAGTGTGGCTACACGGAATCTTCTTCAACTGTCGCAGGCTCTAAAGACAACGTTAGAGATCATGCATCGCCTGGTTCTTTTTTTAAGAACGAACCATTGAACAAATCATGTTTGCGACAAAACTTTAAATCATCTCTTCCATCTCTGCCGACCACGCAAAGCCTTTCTGCAAAGTCTACGACCTCTTTGTACCCGCCTATGTCTCCGACGAAAAAAACGTCTGAAAAATACATTCGTTGGAGCACGCTGTCCATCCATCAAAAGCCAATCGCTTTTGGCGGTACGTAGTTTTTGTTTATTCTTTTGCAAAATGTTCTTGCATTTAATTATTTATATTTTGTCCAGAGAACAACAGAAACTCTTCAAAGTTAGTAGTATTTTTTTATGTTTATCCTCATGCCTTAGCAAAAAATGAAAATCACTCTTGCTCTTAATTTAAATATCAGATCATTGTCTGGTCCGGATCAAGGGTCCTTCCCGGCTTCACGCACTCTTGGCGGTCATTTAATTATGTTCTTAGCCTCACTTGATGATTGAAACGGCCTATGTGTTCTGCATTGAGCGGTTATGTGTACCTACTATCGCTAGTACTGTACTAACAGGAAGCTAAACAACAAAGCGAGCACAGGATACGATAAAATGTGGAATTAGTTTAATGAACAACCATACTGTGATTTAATTTCATTGAAACAAGTCGTGTATTGTGTTGTGTTTGGTGAAATTATGGCCAATGTGCCATACCGCGCAAAAGTACGATATTTAACTTTCGAGAATAGGACTATTCGAGAACCATCTCCCGTAGCCAATTATCAACCTGTCAATGTTTACACCATTAATAATGCTACCAGTAGTGCTATAATTGAAGAGAAAATGACGTTCCGCGAGTGTCTCTTTCGCTTGTGTTGTTGTTGCAAATCGTCGACGAATGGTCGATTCACCAGCATTCCTCATGATTCTCCTCTAGACAACCCTCATTCCGCGTTAGCGGGCCCGACGGGCAATAGTTATACCCTAAATAAAGAACCACCAAAGCCATTAGACCAGTCTATTCCATCGTTAACCGTCACCCGAGCTATCGAAGACGAGATTTCAAAGTCAACTACGAAACTTCTGCTAGACAGCGAGCAAATTTCTAGTTCAAAAAGTTTGGCGATGCCCAAGTATAAGGCGAAGAGAAAAACACCGAGTCCTCCGCCTAAGGACTCTCCGAATAACAGCCGCAGCAGTACATTGAGATCTGGTGAGAAGGCCTTATTCATTCGTGAGGTTTTGGCGTGTCGAGATACTTTTTTAAAGTCGTTAGAGTGGTGCGACAATTCTCTGACGCGGGGCAAAAAATGCCGTCACCTCAAACGCGATGAGTGGATTGAATTGGACAACGAGGATGGTACAAGTGATCAGATTAGTCATGGCACGCCCATCTTCTGTCCACAAGGCTATTTTAATGACTAAATTTCTTCTCCCACAACTTTTTGCTCTGACACATTCTGCTGCACCGTTGTAGCTGTGCTACCACCTACACCTTGCGCACATTAACATCTTATAACAATACGCAATAATATTTGTAGGAAAGCGTATGTGCAGGAGATTTATCCTATATAACGATATAAACGTTCCTTATGTATCTAAGAATGTTGTTTACTACAATGATATATTTAAGAACACTACACAAATAACACCAACGACTACCTAATTATTGGGACACATATCAAAAGGCGTGTTGTTTTTCTTCGTTCACATTATGCCTATAAAAAATACGACAAGCAACAAAACAGGATCGAGATCCACCCTCGATAACTGCCAAAATAATGTACCATTTATTATAAACCAAAGTAAATATTATACAAAATGTATTTAGGCATAGAATTATCATCAATTATTGGACCGGTTTCTCCTATTTTTCAGATGAGACGTACGTGTCTGATTCCGTGTCGCCGGGGCACGCCACGCTGCCGCGGCGGTCTAACTCGCCATTGCCGCACGAACGCGACCTCGGGGACCGGTATTCGCTTAACAGGAGTGGCCTTCAGGTAATATGATACACTTTGGCGTAGAAACAAAAGAACCTATAATTATTGGGCAAGAGTAATGTTTCTGCAATGGGTCTAAATCTACGGGAGTCCAGGCCAGGCAGATCTTGCCGAGAATCTTGTGGCCGCTCGGAGAATTATTTTGAAAACTAACTTGTGGTATCTGGTGCGGCTTTATGGGTCGCTGCACACGGGCCACAAGAAAACGCCGTCGCCGGTATATTTCCTGTAGTTTTCATACATTTTATATGGACTCGCCGCACACGGTTGACGCCGGTGGCTGCCACACGCCGGCTTCTCGTGGCGGCGTTTGTGGCTGTGGCCGGTGGCCCGTGTGGAATATTCCATTATAGTCATTATAGTTGGTTATAACTTCGACGCGCTTGCGATTGATTAAATTAAATTATGAAGTACCTACCAGGTTGTTTAGTTGATCCGTCTAACACAGGCTTTAATTATTCTCTTGAGTTATGACATTTTATACACCACATGTAACTTTATTACAATTGAAGTGAGTTTTTGTTCAGAACAAAGAGAAAACAAATTCCCATTTCGCGAGGCGAAAAACCTTTTGCGTTCAAAATCCAGCCTTTTGTAATTGCCGTTAAGACTTGTTGCTTATGTATAAACATTTGTAAGTGCACACGTATTGTTTCTGTGTCCATTGTATTATGTTCTTGTTTTGCAACACGGCTGCGAACGACGCGTTTGCAAAACGTTTACCCGACCGAATATCCGAGAAGTTTTCTGCTTTGTGACAAGACAACTGATGTAACTGACCGTGATCTCGCATAGAAAGAATTCTGCGTTATTTCTTTAGCCATTAGAATAACCTTGACATAACGAAAGCGGGTTGACAATGCAATTCAGTATTTAAAGCATGTATTTTTGTCGGAAAGAGGGCTGCAAGCAACTTATGAGCGCGTCTTCAGGAAGGATGCTGGCAACCACATAGGTACCAATAAGAAAATAAACACAGAAATTCGTTGGACAGCTCAAACAATTTCCTTTCCATATACGTGTGTGCCTGCAATTGTTATGTGACAAGACAAGGCGTAGTATTAGTATTACCGACTGCTCTTTATTTATTTTTCGGAGAATTCTGATTTAAACTTTTTTTTGGTCCGAACTTTTGCATTCGAAAGCGATGTAAAGGGATTTTTGGCATAAAATCACACGTTACCCGGTGTTTTTTTTAATTCAATGTTATATATTTTCACGGGCTGTCAAACTTTCAGTGCTATTGGAAGCGATATGGCAAAGTATAAAATACGAACAAAGAAACATTGAATTTTACATAGTTACGAAACCCAACAACCCGACGCAGTGTTCATTTAATCTCAATTAAGTTTTTTACGTCTTATCAAGCTACCAAAATCGTAATAGGTATGGCTTTAATTATTTATAAATTCAATTAATTCACTCAATCAGCCTCTCATTACCATCCCGTGGCAACTGGTTTATCAAATCGCGACCCATTCCATTCAAAGCCGAACTAACATTATGTCCGAGGCCCACAAAAATATGCTGATTATCAAAAATAACGGGTACATTTTCATACAAAGTTGTACGAAAAGGGACCGGTTTTATGCTCGTCAGTGTTAATATTTCATATACTTTCGATGTCAACTTGGGCGTGTACTTAAAACTTGATATGTTGCAACATTAATCCCTTTTAAAGTGTCACAGTGTGGGTAGATACGATAAAATGTTAGTCAATGCCATGCGCGGTCGACTGGCCTGTTTCGCTTGCTGTGCTTGGTGCGACGGGTGAGATCAAAGCGAATTTAAATAACATACATACATACCGTCACGCCTCTTTCCCACAGGGGTAGGCAGAGACTACTTTGTTCCACTTGCTACGATCCTGATATCTTTCGCTTCATCCTCATTCATCAATCTTTCATAATTTAAATTATCATAAAAAAAGGATAATTCCACATATTTTATACTACTAGTGATCCCGGGATGACTGAAACGGCAATAATCATTATCATAATCATAATCATTTGTTCATTTGTCCAACATAGGTAATTAATGTAGATCTCGAATACATTTTGAGTATCACTATGTGGTGCCCCAGGGCATACAAATATAATAATGTTAGACAACAATAAAATACTGTACATATTGTTTACTGAACACCAGAAATCAGTAAAATGATATTAAATACCTATATTACAGAAATAAAGAGGCAGAGAACAATTAACCAAAACTACAGCTAATCTACACGATTTGATTTTCTTAAGAGATAAGTAATATGTACCTACTTGGTTGGTGAAATGTTAGATCCCAAAAATAATATTGGGATAAATAAATTTATGTCTATTGAGCAATACGTACTCCTGTAGACAATACCGTAGTATGCAATATACAATTCACGTTTTTGCATATATTTCTAACTTATACTTAGTGATTACGTTACGAGGTTGCTTCTGAAATATCAGTGAAATTGATGGTCACGGTCAGGTAATAAACTGATCAGTAGAGTGGGTAGGTAACTTCGGTACCATGGTTTTTTTTTTTTTTTTTTTTAATAATCGCTAACGCTTGTGTTTTAACACCGCCAACCACAGATTTTTATCGGAAAATGAGAACGTTATGATAATGACAATTAATTAAAATTTTCGTCAGTTAGGTATAAACAGATTTCAACTTTATTAACGTGACACATATTTATAAAACAAAATAAGGAAGCTATTTATAGTTTTAATGTTTTAGTTTTAGTATACGAATAAGTACTTACTGAATTAACATACCTACTTGAATCTTTAAATTGTGTCAAATATTATTATACCTTCTACGATTAACGCCTTCGAACTGACATAAACGACTTTGAATTCCAAATGATTTCCCGTTCCTTGTCAGCCTACAACAATAATACCTACTATAATCGATTTCTTAATTGGATTTAACTATTTTTAATGTGTTCCTATTTACGTCTTTAATACGTTTAATTATTATGCTTAAGGTACCTATCAGTAAAGAACCGCGAACAACTAAGTGAGGCCTGGTAAAACTACGCCTCACCTTAGGCACAGGCAAAGTTTACATTGTATGCACACTGTTCGGAGAACTCCGTCTTTATTTGGTCGGGATATAGGTACTCGTAGGGTTTTCATAGATTAAATTGTAATTAACTCGCCAGTCGCCACATAAGTAAAATGAAGTGTATAGTTGTTTTATGTTTGAGAAGAACTAATAATTTTATAGACTAGCTTCTTCTCGCGACCTCGTCTGCGTATTATATGTATATACATAAAAACCGCATCAAAATCCGTTGCGTAGTTTTAAAGATCTAAGCATACATAGGGACAGACAGACAGACAGCGGAAAGCGACTTTGTTTTATACTATGTAGTGAAGTTTGATCTTGACTTTTTTCCACTGACAGCTTGGTAATTATTAATAAAAACTAATTGGATGATTTACGAATTGCTTCCGACAACAGACCACGGGTATTAAATGCCTTTATTATAATTACGGCATATTATATAGTAACATACGCTATTGTAATAAAAAATCTTCTGCATACATACTACCTAGTAAACAGCCATCATTCAAGTAACCAAATATTTGGCCTCTAAAAGCGGTTTTTTTGTTCAAACATGTAAACATTTTGTAAATGCCTGCCTTGAATCATTCCTCCCGTTCGGTTTGTTTTTGTTACTATTTATATGACAGTTTCAAATTAAACAAATAAATATAGCCATTTCAAATACCAACGCATCGCGCAAAATGTTGTTCAACAACAAGAAACAAAGAGGTGCTACACTAACGTATGACATTGTCTGTATCGCATTACACCAAAGGTTCCTAAAGTGTGCACTCTTGATAATAAATTTAATAAATCACTTGAGGGGCAACTACACTTCAGCTGTTATGTCACTTGAAGGTGTCTATTAGGTTACAGGCCCAGAACGCCACCTATACCTACTAGGATCTGTGTATTTGATATGAAAGCCCTATGCAACTGGCTTAAAAGTACGCAACTTTTCTTAACTAAAATCATTTCACTGACTGGTGACAACTGAACACTTTAAAAAAGTGAAACATAAACCTACCCACAGAAAATAAAACTCACACATAAATCACGTCTTTATCCCTTACGGGGTAGCAAGACCTAAAGACAAATGGCATAAAATTGAAGGCGTGTAGGTGGTGGTTTATTTTTGGCGCTAGGAAAAGTAAATAATCCTGTATTTGTTGTTCGCACAGCTCTGGTAAATGTCCATTAAGACGTGAGGAGAATTTTGTGCTAGGGCACCGGGTTAATTACTAAGCCGGCAAGCATGCCTCGACCCAATTAAGTTTGAGAACGCTTGCATTACACAAATAATGCAGACGAAAGCAGGCGCTGTGGGACGCAGCCGCGCGATACGCACTTGTGACAACATACTAGAATAATTACAATACAGCTGGAGTAAGTTTATCTGTGTCTATACACTTGTCGAATCGATTTGGTCAATTGTTTCGCAGTTTTCGTTATGACATTGTATTAATGTAAGCATGACTCGAGTAAAGGAAACTAGTATGGGTATGTTGATACAAAAGAATGTACCGGCAGGTCGTTCGCACACGCGTTTACTTCATAATATTATTCTCTCGCAGCACGTCTAAAAATTACTATGCTTGACTAAGTACCTTACGCTAGAATTCTGTAATCCATTAGATCACAACACAGCGCACATTTTCTTAACTAAAAAACAAAAGACGCATTAACTATTAACATTCTACCGCCGAATCAAAGCAAAACGAAGGTACGAAAAGACACTGTTTATTGGTGCAGACTTTATTTGGTACTCGGGTATTATGTCAAGTGGCATAGCGGTCTTCTACCAAATGATGCGCCCCCTAGTCCGCCATGCTGCGTCACTAACATCATCATTACCATCATCATTGACCATCATTCATCATCATACCTATTTTTAATGCTAACGTGCACTCGCAGACTTCCAAGATACAGGCTCAGCCTAGTTTGGAGTCTGATAGAAAGTTCAACTGCTAAAGGTGCGACCACACCGCAGCTTAAAAACGGTGACGTTACGGAATCGCAACAATATGTATGAAAAAACGGTGAGAAAACGCCTACGACACGTCACTGCGTAGACGCGGCGGTTTGGTCGCACCCTAACTCGTTTAGATAAATAAACTATTTGTATTTTTGTATTGTGTTGTGTTGTATTAAAGTAAACTTAACCAATAACATCGTCTTTTACAGGCACGTTCGGAGTCCATGGCTTCGGTGTACTCCGGGGCCGGTGAGGGCATGCGAGGCAACGTAACAGTCCGTGGCGACGTGCAGTTCTCTCTGCTGTACAACTATAGGCTCGGAGCGCTGGAGGTCGGAGTCCGGAGGTGCAGAGACCTGGCTCCTGTCGATACTAAGAGGAATAGATCGGATCCTTATGTTAAGGTGAGACTTGCAGACTACATTTTGTAACAAATTGTTTATGGGGCCATTCAAGTATTAAGTAAGCAGATTTTACAATTATTTACCCTCCCCCCCCCTTTCCCTTGTCAGCAAAAATTTATTGATTGATTGATTGATTGCTTGATTGATTGATCAAAAACTGCCCAATGATATGAACCTCACTCGGTGTGGTTCCGGTCCGCTAGTCCCGCCCGTGCTAACATACCTTATCAAATTCCAGGTGTACTTGTTACCGGACAAGTCCAAGACTGGCAAACGGAAGACTAAAGTGAAGAAGAACACCCTGAACCCCATCTTCGAGGAGACCCTCAGCTTCGTGCAGCCGCTGGCCTCGCTGTCCGCGCGGACACTGTGGCTCAGCGTATGGCACGCTGACATGTTCGGGCGGAACGACTTCCTGGGAGAGGTGACGCTGCCGCTGGCCGACGTCGTGTTCGACGACGCCGCACCCATGTGGTACAAGTTGCATGAGAGGGTGAGTACTCGCACGTTGTTCATCAATCGGAATGCGTCCACTATAGAACAAAGCTTTAGAATTCTACAATGTAGGACAACTTGCCACCGGTTTTCCGCAACTCCCACAATGTCATCTTTCCACCTATAGTCTGGCAGCTAAACCACTGCAGCCAGATAACACTTCCAAATGTCATTTTACGAAATAATGATACCACATTTATTTCACTAGTGCTCGACTAAGGTCACGTAATGAATGATTTGATTATTGAACGAACGAAATATTTTATGAATGTCACATTCGTAGTTTAGTATATTTCAAAATAAGCGCGATACTTTTGAGGCATTCAAGGTTCATATTAACATAGTAGATAAAATGTGCGATGACTTTGTAATACACGTAAATAGTGATAGCAGCAGTGAAACTGATTCGGAATAATTTAAGTTTTTAAGTAAAAGTACAAAGGTAGAAAAAAATATTAATGTGATAATTGTTGTTTTATTTATGGCAAAATGGGGAATGAGTTGAAAACTGGTAACTGATTTGACATGCTTCCGCACATTTCCAAATCGCGCTCTTACACTACTAACTAGAAAACATCCAAAAAAACCTTATTGAACAAACCATTTTATTAAAATTCGCTTTGAAAATTCTCATTTATGACGCAAATTAATTTCATTACATCGTTCATTCTTTCATTCACTCACTAAGTCACATCACTATTTAATATTTGCCAAAAACTGACAACACTGAAAGTGTCATCTGGCTGCAGTGGTTTATCTGCCAGACTATAGTGGGACATAAAGGCTTATTGACAGTGTCTACTCAGTGTCGACTCTTCGAAAATATCTATGGCTTAAGCGTTTATGTTAGTTACCATCTAACTATTTAAGGCCAAATCATAAGTCTTACCTATTTGTAACGATTGCGACACTTAGGTAATACAGAGTTGTTCTTACTTCATCTAAATTTGTCGTAATTTTAAAAAAGGATTCATGAACAATGAACATGGAATCCTATCATCATATGAATGTCGCTAAAGTCGATTTTTCAAGTTCAAAACCACGTTTTATCCACATGTTACGATTGAAGTGCAATAATTCTCAACCTTAGGATGGCACACCGCATATTTGGCTGACGGTACCCGCCTCTAGCATGTGAGCAAGTTGTGTAATTTTTTTTGTTTTATATTTTTCTCCTCCTTTTTTGTGTTGTTTTGAATGCTGTGTACAATTATTATTGTGAATTGTGATGTGTGCTCCGTTGTATTGGGAAATCTACTGTGCAATTTTATCAGTATGCATTATGTTATTGTGCGTATGTTAATAAAATAAAATAAAATAAAATTAATGGAATCATTCCAAGTTCATAGACCATCGCATTGTTACTTTCTCCAGACTACAAAGTATTACTCGTAGTTACTTGATTGAACTTATTTCTCTTTGTTAACCAGACGGAACAATTCGACGAGCAGCAAGGCACGCGTGGTGATCTCATCATAGGCCTCAAGTTTGAGATGCCGGAGACAGGTCCAAGGGCCAAGGGTACCCTGCATGTACTCGTAAAAGAAGCTAAGAACGTCGTCGCGACCAAGCCCAACGGGCTCGCTGATGTCTTCTGTAAAAGGTGAGAAAGTTTCCGAAGGGCATTGACTTGACTTTACTGATTGGTCTTTTGATGCTGGTGTCGCGCCAACGAACGTATAAGTGCGGGCACGTAAGTCTAGCGATGACCTTGTATGCGCAGAAGTATAAAATACGGTATCCGTGGGTGCGCAGATCCCCTCCACGTGACTCGTCATCGCTAGACTTACGTACCGGCACGTATAAGCAAATTTTCTTCCACAAAAACAAGCGTCAAATATAGGATTTTGTCTCATTGCTAGAACCTACATACCTCTATAGTTGAAACCTGTGTAAGCTTGTAGAAACTTTGAAACTTTTTAAAATTTAGAAATGACAAATCACCATCTGTAACAGCATGGCATAGGCCCTTTGTGCATTGTTAGCGAAAGATCGTGGCATTCGATAATGCAAATTAACTTTGTCCAATGATGTTACAGAAAACCGCTACTTGCAGTGTAGACCGATTGTAATGTCAAGGCTCGCACGTTTTGCCAAAACTTATCTCGATTTATCCTTGTATTAACAACATGTTTCTATTGTTTACAGCTACCTCCTCCCCGAGCGGGGTCGTCTCGCAAAACAAAAGACGACGGTGTGCCGTCGTACGTTGAGCCCTCGCTGGGAGCATACGTTTACGTACCGCGGCCTTACCATGCAGGAACTAGCCACTAGGGCTCTAGAGCTCAGTCTGTGGGATCGCGACCGGCTAGCCAGCAACGACTTCATGGGCGCGGTCAGACTGTCCCTTGGAACTGGTATGTATTAAAAAAAACACTTATAAATAAATAAATAAATATCTTGGGACAATTGACACCAATTGACCTAGTCCCAAACTAAGCAAAGCTTGTGATATAGGTACTAGACAACGGATAAACGGATAAATACTTATATAGATAAATGTAAATACCTACTTAAATACATATTAAACATCCAAGACAAACAAAAAAGATTGAGGTAATATAAACAAGGTATAGTAAACATAAATCAAAAACGTGACCAGCGACAGCTGACAGTGACATTTCGGTTTACATTTCGTAGCCTATGCGAAACTTGTGTCAACTTCTCAAGGTGCAGCGGCAACGTATTCCGAATTGTCATAGTCACTTGTTGCCTGTCACGTTATTGAAATAGTGGTCTCTGATACAGAAGTGCGTCAACTCAAGCGATAATGAAAAATTTCATACGTACCCTATAATGTTCACTTTCTGCTTACCAATGTCTTTGAAATCCAGCTTTGTAACGCAAAGAACTAGAACATTACTTACAATTTTATTCCTGTTTGCAGGCACATACATGGGAGCGAGCGTCAACTGGATGGACAGTGCCGGTAAGGAAGTGACCCTGTGGCAGACCATGATGCAACGCCCCAACTTCTGGGTCGAGGGCTCCTTACCTTTGAGACCACAACTTAACAACTGACTAGTATTTAGCTAAAACTCTACTAATGGTTGGTTCAAAACTTTCTGTCCGTGGAACAGATTTTTTTGGACCTGTCCCATAAGAAAAATGCCTTACACATCCTACCTGTTATTTATAGCTAGATATAAATTTTGGTAGTACTTTTAACACACTGATTTTCTTCGGAGTTTTGTAAGGCCAAAATCGTATCGCCTTCTACTTTAAAGTCGAAACTTGCCAGGGTTTTTGCACTCTTATTGAACTTCTGCTTATCAAGACGATCAAGTCTATATTATTTTTTTCTTCAATAGGGTAACCTAGGTTTACATCTTACTAAGGACCAACGTGCCAATCGTATATTGTTATTTTATACGAATTTGTATACCTGTCTTCTTTCTATAACTATGTTATATGCGTCTGTTTACTTTGATTTTGGATACTCGCCTACATATAGGTGTTTATTTACTGATAAATACTCTATTTACTTAATATGTATATTTACTAATCAATTACATTCCAACTTTGTGATGATTAAAATTATAAATTATTTTTATAAGATTTTCAATGACAATAATTTTAATTTCTAGTTACTGCCTGCTAGTTGTAGAAGTTAAAACATAATTAAGTTTATGCATTTAAATTAAGTTTAATGTACAAATTAACTTCACGTGAGTTCTAAGTTCTGCTCATGCGTTTTGTGATGTAATTATACATTTTGGAGAATGTTTAAAAATAGTGTAAGTGTGCAGAAATTATTGTAAAATGTAAAAGATATTTGTGAATAATGGGAATTTACTATATTTACTTACAGTTAGCTATATCCTATAGTATGGAGACGTCCATAGTTTATAGAATTTGCTTGTTTATCTACTTAACGACGATACTGAGTAGTGTAGGTTTTGGTTTATTTATAACTATTTTTGTATTAATATTGTCGACGTCAAAACAATATAAAAATAAACATTGAATGAATAAAATCCATTGTTTTATTTGCGATCAATTTATGGAAAGTATACCCCCATTTAGCGAGCGGCCTCTGCGACCTACGCCTAAAAAGGTTATGTTCGGGAAAAAGGGTACCTATGTCCGAGAGAATTAGCCTATTTCCGTCTCTAATAAATCCTTGAGTAGTCAACGATATGGGGCCTATGAAGTTTTACTAAGTCATTATATTTTTTGTCAAACTATTACACCTACCTACGATTAAATCTTTGATACATAATCGTGGGATATTAGCATACTGTGAGTGAGCGTAAGTGTTACAATAATATCCGTTTGTTATTGTTATCATTCTTTAAAAAACAATGGCTAGAGAACGTTTACGAACTTTTTTATTATACTTAATAAAAATTATTAAATATGGGTTCCAGTCAATAAATAACGATCAACAGCGTGCCCAAAATACGTTCAAAGGTCAAAAACTCTAGATGTTGAAGAAAAAGAAAATAGGTAAGTTTATAGTGAAAATAGGCGACATAGACAAAAAAATCCAATGATAACGATGTGAAAGTAACGATAAAACATTTTCCGAATCATAATCATTTCAAAGTGTATGCCAAGTGTCAAGTGTAATGTTTCCGATTGGCGGCCCTAGATGGCAGTTCCTTCGTTGTGTTTGTGTACGTTCCTCTATCGTGCGTGCCCCTGCTCCCAGATTTGCAAATTATTGGCATAATATCTGCATTTTCCGTCAAAAATGTGGCAGTCAAAGGGTAAAAACGGGACCCTATTATTAAGACTTCGCTGTCCGTCCGTCCGTCCGTCCGTCCGTCTGTCACCAGGCTGTATCTTAAGAACCGTAATATATAAAGCCCGACCAGGAAAATAAGAACACGCTGTACCACTCTGTCGCAGTGAGCCACCGCTGTACTTTTCAAGGAAACCACTGTGACGTGTATTGTAATATGGTTCTAACTGCGTGTTCTTATTTTCCTGGTCGGGCTTTAGCTAGACAGTTGAAATTTTCACAGATTGTGTATTTCTGTTGCCGCTATAACAACAAATACTAAAAACAAAATAATAATAATAATTAAGGGGGGCTCCCATACAACAGAGTAGTTGTTGGCGTTTTTTGCGGTATCTCATGAACCGTAATAGCAAGGAGGTTAAAATTTTCACAGTTTTATTTTTATTGCCAAAATAATAACAAATACTAAAAATAAAATAAAAATAATATTTAAGGTGGGTTTCCATGCAACAAAAGTATTTTTTACCGTTTTATCTGGTACGGAACCCTTCGTGCGCGAGTCCGACTCGCACTTGGCCGGTTTTTTTATTTATTTATTGTGGCAGTGGCAGTTCTGTATACTGTTCTACCTCTACCCATGGACGGTCCTACTATTGTGTATTATTACCTGTCTCCTGTCTTGTCTGTGGTTTGCAAATAGTGGGAGTTTGACGAGTTCAGTTCATTCATTCATTTCATTCAGTGTTTGGCTGTCTGTTTGGTCGTTTGTGGTTGTTGTAGTATAAACTTTTATCAATTTTTTTTATTGATTTTTCAATGTAACAACAACTTCCCTTTACTTGACCAAAAATCGACCACCAGAATGACGAGTTTACACAAACCTCTACTATTTTTGTGTCTAACGTTAACAACATGGAAAACAGGTACGTTTAGGGCGTTGTTTCTTATTCAAAACTTTAAAAACTTTCTTTTGTTTTAATTTGTTTATTTTTTAGTTGAATCAATAAACTGCTATCAGTGTTCT
Organism: Pandemis heparana; assembly: GCA_963854515.1. NCBI lineage: Eukaryota > Metazoa > Arthropoda > Insecta > Lepidoptera > Tortricidae > Pandemis > Pandemis heparana. Next base: position 7,431,196 of record OY978011.1, on the reverse strand, counting down.
GGGACGGACTCTGACAATCCGTTCGAGTGTAATGAATATTTCGATAACGACATAGACATTGTGCCAAAGGATTGTTCTGCTATTCATAATGCTCAGTACTGTATAAAACACGTCGGGCGGTATGAAGGTGAGAAAAGCAGGGTTATGATGCGTATAAACTCACCGGTACATGGGGCTACACCGAAATTCAATTTTCGAAGTTTGTATCGCTCAAATTAATAACTACTATTAGTGTGAGTGGAAGGGCACTAAACGAACTTAACTTCTACAATCGAATTTCGGAGTATAAGGCCAGGGTTGACTAACAATGGGTCCTAAAATAACAAACTAAACCAATCAACTATACATTAATCATGGTTTACTTTCTGGAGATGGAAATATGGGTTACTGGTATATAGTTAATATGTACTTACACAAAAAGGGATCAGAAGTAGATACCTAAGTCATAATTATGTAGACAATTAAAGGAACAGAAAGAAGAGTTCATATAGACTTAATTTTGTTGAAATTGTTATCTGTCCATCCTCCGTTTCTGCTACAGCAGATAGATATCTACGGGCTTGCTAAATCTAATAGTAAAGTTTTGTATCACACCTTGTGAGCAAATATTACTGACAAGTTTGAATTTCTATTTGCTGAAGTTCTAATACATGCATTAACCTATCTGAACTCTAGTTCTTCACAAAATTACTAACTCTATTGAAGGTAACTGCACTACGGTCTCTGTAAATGATGCACAAAATTAATGACTGTTATTTCTTAATCTAACAACTGCCGATTAGGTCTAGCCATAGACTGCTATCAGTGCAACTCTTCAACGACAATGGAGTGTGGAGACGGCCTTATGCACCTGGACGGAGGAAACCTGAAGCCAACGTCTTGTGAACACGTGTTTGATGCTCAATACTGCATTAAACATACAGGTTTAACACTATACACAAAGTAGTATTGTTGTGCATAATAGTGTTTTGAATGATGCCAAGCAAACAATTATTTATAAGACTACATCCATTCACAGTAGCGTAATAATGGGGTGGAAAGAGACAAATACCACTAGTCCCTCCCTAATTCTATGGAGCTCTGAATTAGCTGGACCTAAAACACGAAGATGATGATGATGAACTTCTTTATACTGAGGAAGGATATTTGATGAATGATGAATTTGTCATGCCCATTCATAATGCCAATTGATTTATTCTACCAGACTGTTAAGTTTATAACTAATTCCAGAAATAGCTAATGTAATATCTATTTGATATCTCCTGTCAAGCTTACTAATACGCTGAACAATACTTGGAGACAATCAATGAATTTATTAGTTCCTGCCCTATATTGTCTAAGGGGTGGGTCTTTGCAATCATATTCATTATTTTACACCTAAATTTATTTATTATTTATTTTTTTAAATTATGGCTTATGATGGGTGTAAGTATTTAATTATCTTCCTTTTATTTAGACCTTTTATTTAACATTTGTTTAGACTATTACAATAACCTTACTTCTAATCTCTGCCATAATTTTTTTTAACTTTCCCTTTAAATAACTCTGTTAAGTACTGCTGTAAATTATTTCACCGCTAATGCTAATGCACTGGGTTTTTGAGGGTTGACAGCACACACGGCACTCCGCTTGAACTTTCGGTAAGCACTGCATGTTTTAATATTAACAGGTATGACATTAAAAATCAAGCAACTATGAAATTTGAAGTTACTGAAGTTTTTCAAGGCTGTAACAATGTGTACAACACTTTCAACTTTTTTTTATTATAAACTGACCAGCGATTGACCTCTATCTCACCTGATGGTAAGTGCAGATGAGGCCGAAGATGTAGCTCACTGGTTCAGTAACAGCCTGTTCACTCTACATATTATCATCAGTGTGACAAGCAAAGATTTCACTTTATTGTGATTAATATGCATACAAGATCTACAGGTTTACTTATTTTTCAGGTGGTATAAGTACCAAAAGGTATTGTTCATCGCTCGATCTAGGCAACTATTGCAATTATGTACAGCAGCCAGGTGACAAACTGGAATACAGAACATGCATATACACATGCGGTGCAGATGGATGCAACGCTGCGACCAGCTTGCCAACGTCCACTGTACTTCCTTTCCTAATATACCATATATACAGATATATGGCAAATATGGCAATACAAATTTGAGTGTGTAATTCAGTTTAAGAGTTAAACAATATTAGGTAGAGAAAATAATTGAAAAGCTGACTCATCTATGGAATTTGACCAATGAATTGTATTAATTAAAAAAGTCTTTCTCTGCTTATTGTTAATGAACTAGGGTTATTACAGCTATAGGGTTAGTGAAACCAATACACATCTACATATCCATATAGCTCTTAAATTATTAGTTACATTAACCTTAATAGCTACCAATAAGCCTAGTTCACATAAGTTGATAAAAAATGTGCCTTTTACATACCTAATCAAGACTTAAAGGGTATCTGCACAAATAACCAAACATGACCTCTGAGAGATAGGGTGTTGTCATTCCATTGATAAAAGAAATTTAAAGCCGTCCATTGTAAGTTTTGTACAATTTTATAATTATAATACATAGATTTTTATTTCACCCGCCAATGTATATTTTGAAGTAAATTAAGTAATTTTTTAATTAAGGTGTGAATGTACCTAGGTGTTTTTCCATAAATTGTGTGAACTTTTATTGAAGATACAAAGAATCTCAGTAGTAGCAAGTAGGTAACAACTTAAAGCATTTATTTACAATGACTGATATCGTTAACGAGAAATAAAGTTTTTGCACTCATTTCGTTTTCTTTTATTTAAGTATACTAGACCAACATCAATGAAAGAATATGAATACTGTTCAAACATTTATTTGAAAATTTGTGCTACACAAGCATGATATAAAAATACATGATAATAAATATTAACACTGACTTAGCTAAGTAAGTTACCAGCTAATGCACAATAATACTTTGATTATCACTTACCACACTAATTATGCCTTTGAGACTGAAAATGGAATGTAAATATTTAGTACCGTTAATTTTGAATGTTCCAATTACGTCGATCTAAAGGATTAGTTGCCTTGAAAGTTTTATTAGACCAAAATGTTTGCGAGTTTTCAAAATGCACTTCTTAAAAAATTGTACTTTCAATTTAATTATTCATTATAGCATTCGTAGCCGGCTGTCGAAGTAGAGATTGTTTATGATACTACTAAGTTCAAATGGGTGTACTGCCGTTTGGCAAATTATTTTTCCCAAATATGACTTCCCAAACAACTTATCGCAATACTTACATTTTCCAAGTGAACCTTTAGCAAAGTTACATTTAGCATTTAGTTCATTTGGTCAAACTATCATTTGGCAAAGTTTCACTTCGTCAAGATTTTATTAAGCAAATGCTTCTTAAGCAAATGTTTTGTTTTGTCATAAGTTATATTCCAAAAATAAAATTCCCAAATGTGACACTTTGCATGGTATACTTATAGCAAAAATCTGGCACATGATAATTATTTTTTACTGTTGCAGTAATACAATAGTAGGTACACTGCAGGAATTTTAAGTATAAAATGAGCAAATGGCAGAAATTATATATTTAATTGCTTAAACAAAGAAATAGTTCGTACAATTTAGTATCAAAACAGTCGGGAACACCCAAATTTTATTCCGAATTCACTAATTCCGATTTTTAAAACTCCGAATTTCATAATTCCTAAGAAATAAAATTCCGATTACTAAAAAACACGAAATTTATTTAACCGAATTTCAAAATTCCGGTTGTATATTATTCCGATTTGTATAACTCCGAATGATGAAAAGCCCGAAGTGTCATTGACCCGAAAACAAAATTCCGATTATTAATTTTCCGATACTTCATTACTAATTCGGAAATTTGATATTCGGGATAGTGAAATTCGTGTTTTCAATGATCGGAATGTTGTTTATTAGGAATTGGATTAATTTAGGTTAAGGTGCGGCGGGGGTGGCCCTTGGGCCACCCCTAAGCCGCGAACATGTTTGTTTTACTCCAATAATATTCTGAGTTTTGAAAATCGGTATTTTAATAATCGGAATTCGTATTTTTGATATTTCGGATTATTATTCATTCGGACTTCTTATTGTTCGGTGTATTGAAATTCGGAATTTTGAAAAACGCGATTGTAAACGTTAGGCATTTTGAAATTTCTGACTTACAAAATATAATCATATTGTTATGTTTATCCTACGCATTACTCACATTGCGATAGAAATCGTATGCCATGCGATATTTTGGGTTTAGTACGTTATGCTAAACGATACATTTGCCAAAAAAAAATTTGGGAAAATTAACATGACCAATTCATTATTTGCTAAATAATCACTTGCCAAAAAAAAGGTTTGCTAACTGTAATATTGCGATAAGTAGTTTTGACAATTGAATTTTTGCCAAATAAAAATTTGGGAAACAAAATTTGCGATGTGATGCTTTGGGGAACATTATTTGCCAAACATTAGTAATCCGTTCAAATGGCTACCAAATTGTGACATCCTCATAGGGCGAAAGTCACGAGAACGTATAATATGCATAATATAATTATAAATACAGATAAATGTGAATACGTTGAGCTAACGTAATAAAAACATATCAAATCAGTTATCAATCATTTTAAACTGTTAGATTGTCAGACCTATAGAAATTAAATGCCTTAAACTGGAATAATAATTATAATAAAAATTGTAAAAAATATTGTAAGTAATTCATAGAAAGCACATTCACATAATCAGTAATTTAATTATACAATAACAGGTAACACTATCATGAAAATCAGACTCTTAAAACAATCACTAACAAAATGTCAACTTAACTGTAACACATGGAATAAAATTTATTATGTGCTTCTTAAAAAGGTGCCTCACAATAAACCGATCGTAATAATAAACCATAACATTCCCACCCTGTTATTAATTGCACATAATTTTTAACGTAACTAATTATAATCATACAAATACAGAGCTATCAAATCACGAATAAAATGTCAGAAAACAAAGAAAATACGGTATCAATAGATACATTATTATTATTTGTGATCATGTAAGATTAGATTCGTCATGGTCTTAGAAGCTACGTGTACAAGTAGCAGGATCCTAAGTAAACATCAACATTTTGGCAACATGACCTACTCAAAATTACGCATTTGAGCCACACTAATAATGACGCACTAGTCTGTTCTTTGTAGTGCCGCTGCAATTCTTAGCAAGCTAAATTTTGAAGCATACAAGTATTACAAGTGCACAGATAATTACTAAAGCCTTACATCCTAGCTAATGTGGCCTTTGAGCACTCACTTTAAATATAAGAAACTTGTGACCAAAGTTGTCTAGCATCTTTATGGCTATTTTGATGTGTGGTCATAACGTCATTAGTAAAATACAATTGCTAGCAAATAAATAAATTCTAAAGTTCGACAATGAAGAGCAGAATTCAGCGAGTGCCACTTTCTTCGTAACCGTCAAATTTTTGACGAAAATTGCTTGAATATGGCAACAATTTTGTGTGGAACTTTTTCTATACTCTTTCATTCGTTTTCTACTCTTAATTGTGGTACTATAGAAGCACATGTTATGAGCAAGTACAACATTGACACATCGTATATTATAAACTTGTACTATCTTGTACCTAGACCATTTCTAACGTAGCCCTAAAAGTATAAAAGGCTATAAGTTCAGTTGGAATGATAGATCAAATGTTAAAAAGTCGCTAATGAGATCTTTTATTAAAATGGTTGAGAGTTCCTATCTAACTAAGAAATTAGCAACGTGTCGACTTCGTTAAAACAACCTCCGGATAATACCTCACCTATTTGGCGTTTATTACTAGCTATAAAACATTACTGTTTAAGTTAGCATAAGTCACATTATTATCACCATGATACATAGCTAGCCGTTCCGTAAAGCCTCCAAAAAGGGCCTAAGACTGTTAAGTCGACGATCGAAACACTCGCAACAACCCACCAGGTATCTCCAGACAATAGTCAAAAGCACCAACAATCCAACTTTATTCAAGCTATAAACTTGATAAGAGTATTTCGAAATTTTTTAAAACATGATACTACGTTAACGTACGTTACGTTGTTTACTATATGTACTACTTGAAACAGCTAAGATTGTTGGCTTTTAGGACTTGGTAGAGTATACGTCCTGAATGGACGCTTGAGCGGAGCGTACACGGGGCAGGGCGTGCGGCGTTCATGTAAAACACAAGCAAATGTATGTGAGCGTCTTGAGTACACGCTGAGCCCTTCGCTGCCCGCTCCGCTCGACGCTCGTCACTCGGGCCTTACACGAAGAATCTGCCACATTGTCAGATAACCTATCACTCGTATAAGTGCCGGCACGTAAGTCTAGCGATGACCTTGTATGCGCAGAAGTATAAAATACGGTATCCGTGGGTGCACAGATCCCCTCCACGTGACTCGTCATCGCTAGACTTACGTGCCGGCACGTGTACTTTAACGGGCGCGTCAACGTGGCAGATACTAAGCCAAAAAGTCCAGAGTACCCCGGTTAAGTGTGCTCGCATGGATAGGTGTTTAGGATGATTCTCGTTGTATATGCGACTGGAGCGCCGCGATATGTTGCTCCAATTCGCGCACTCGTTGCTGGCTGTTGTGTAGCTGACGTTTCACGATCCGCAACTCCTCCCCTTGACGGTTGAAGGCGATGCGAAGCTGAAAATTTTGAAGGTATGCGTATTACCTTGTGTCTTCATTAAATATTTCAAACAGCACGCTTATTACGTAACTCCTCTTCTTCTTTTAATAATATGGCCCCATCGATCGATGTGATGATCTCGCCAATGTCAAAGTAATAAATACAGTATCCAAAAATCTTGTGACAAAAATGTCGGCAACGTTGTATGGTAGAACACGGTCAAACGACCCCCTCCCCCCCTGTCAGGCTCTTAGCCATCGGACAATGATATCCCTCGGAGACCGCCAGGAAATCTGTTACGTAACTTGCTTGCGATCACCATCGTTTTCATTTTGACAGTTCATGTATGGTCTGACAATTAGCATCGGAATCAGCTAGCTGTCACATTCATACAAGAACTGTCAAAATGAACACGATGGCGATTGCGAGCGAGTTACGTAATTTAAACATTTTTTAAACCGTCAAAGCCATGATATGCGCACCAGTTTTACTTTTGTTTATGCAATCTTATCTTATCTTATACCCGCCTATTGTATACTTTGTCTTTGTTTCTGTATTGTTTTGTACTGATTTGTGGTGTTCAATAAAGTTTATTTGTATTGTAATGTATTGTATCTTATGACAAAATTTGCCTTCTAATTTGAAGATGTATTTGAATACAATAACGTTTATAACACAAGGGAGGTAAATGAGCATTTACCTCCTGCTCGGTGCCGAACACGTCCCCCTGGTTGATCTGCTTGTACAGCGGCACTGGCTCCGCGTCCCCGCTCTGCTTGCCGAACATCTTCTGCAGCTGGTGGAACTTGGTGTTCTGGTTGGCGCTCGTCTTCTGAGATTTCTCTATAACTGGTGCCTGGTAGAATAAGACAGGTGGTTATACCTAATACACCCACTTGCAAAAAAAACGGGCACCCATGGTTTTTGCATTTAATGTGCATAAAAGCCTACTTTCTAAGCTTTAATGCCTAAAAATCTGAAAAACCATAGGTGCCCGATTTTTTGCAAGAGGGTGTATATTTATGTACCTACTGAATTTAACGATAATAATAAATCATGAAGAATTGAATTAGGGATTTTGGTTTGTAGACGTTGTCACGTTAAATTTACTTAAACATAAGTGAGTTTTATATGAAATCTTCAAAAAAGAGAATGTCTATTTTGGAAAAATATATTATCATGCTGTCATGATAATGAAATGCCCTAGGCTCCTAAGCACTCCAGTGGACTCCAGCGACCTAGCTTCGTAGGCTGGGGTAGCTTTCACTACTCTTAGTTAAGTTCCTGATACCTAAATGAAACTAACCTAATATGTAATAATAAACCTAAATAAAATATTTTCTCTCTTTCTTTCTTTCTAAATTGTCACATATTTATGATACCTTCTCTTTTAGTTATGAAGGAATAAACAAATATCTGACACAAGGTATCAGGACCTTAACAGGGAGTGGTGGAACGGGAACTAACAATCACAATCTCTTTGTGTCGAACGGTTAAAAACAACTTAGTTGTGAGCAGTAAGTGCATTGAGAGTAAACAACACTATCTCATTGCCAAAATTTTGAAGAAACGGCCGCAAAAAGAACACTTTTTTAACAAGTCACAATACACACCTGCACGTCATTATCGTTGTTAGTATGATTGTCCTGCCAGGTGCCGAGCGGGCGGTAATCGGGCGTTGTCTCCCTAGAGAGGAAAGCGAACTTCTTTCGGTTGTTCGCGTCCTGCGGCTGCAGCGCCGGCGCGTCCTTGTTCGTCGTGCGTGGCTTGTGCGTCGATATGGTGACACCTGAAAAATAATGCATTAATAGTCGCGTATTCACTAAGCGAGCAGCTTCGTGAGGCAAATCCTCGGCCTGTCAGGACGTGCCTCGCCCGAGGCAAATGCATGTCCTGCCTCGGGCGAGCGTGCCTCGACCCGAGCCGCGCTTTGTCGGTTTTTGTCCATGCTCAAAGGCGCCTCAGCACGTTTGCCGCGCTCACTCAAGACGGTTGTATTTTGCCTCGCTTGTTCGTCGCGTGTTAGCATCATGGATAAAGAGCGGTGTCTTAAATTAATACAACTATATGGTGAATATAGACGATTATGGGATACGCAATGTCCCGATTATACAAATAGAGGACTAAAAGAAGATGCGTGGAGAAATATTAGCGCGCAATGCTGCCTCAGCCTTACCGTGGCTCGGCTTTGCCGCGCGAGGCAGCCTCGATCAGTAGGATTTCTTGCATGAGGCTGCCTCGCGCAGCAATCGTTGCGCGGCAAACGTCCGAGGCGGCCTCGCGAGGCGGCTCGCTCAGTGAATACGCGGCTATTGTGATTCGCTAACTAGTACTGTCAGCGTCAAATAGTTCGACACCCAAAGTGGCCAAAAAGTTAGCATTATGACCTTATTTCAACTGTAACAAGGACGTGTTGCGAGCTATTTGGCTACTTTGGGTGTCACGAAGTATTTGACGCTGAATGTGCATTATACTAGCTGTTGCGAACTATTCATTTTTCCGGGATAAAAACTATCCTATGTCCTTCCCCGGGACTGAAACTATCTCATCATAAGAAACAGACAGAGTTACTTTCGCATTTATAATATTAGTAGGGATACTATTTAAAAAAAAAATAGAATATTTTCTCTCATGGATATTGACAATTTAAAGGTAGAAATACCTTGTAATTGCCTTTGTTTTTGGGTTGTACTGTAATTAATCGAATCTGATTTTACACAACTCTTGGTGCTGGTGGTTTAGTGGAAGCGATATATAGGTGGGATGCATAAAAATATGCATGAATAGCAGAGACGCCGCTGTCTTTCATGCTAAATCGTCGAGTAGCAATCTAATACATATACACACACCACACACACTCATACACACACATACACACAATACACTGTATAGTATGTATAGTGTTACCTGTTTTCATACTGATCAGTAATGGCGGTGCATTCATCCCGCTCAACCAATCTTTGGCGGACAGAGCGGGCAGGGGAGCCGCTGTGTCAGGGTACAAATCCTCCTGAAAAAAATAAAATACACATAGTCTATTTTTCATATTACATACTAATATAATAATATTTGTCGCTAAGCGTCATCTATTTGAATGATGTGTCTGTACGACACAATTATTAAATTTCTAACGGTAAAACGTAAAAAGTAAACATTAAAAATCAAGAAGTAAATTTCTTGATTCATTTGATATTTCCTAAAGAGGTATGTCAGGATCGTAGCAAGTGGAACAAAGTAGTCTCTGCCTACCCCTGTGGGAAAGAGGCGTGACGGTATGTATGTATGTTGATGTTACCTGGAAGCAGTCGGACTTGCGGGGCACTATCATGGCTATGGGTTCGCAGAGCCCCCGCGACGTGTGCAGCTTGTAGAAGCGGAACACCTCGCACGCGGCCGTGTTCACGCCGCGCTTGGGCATGAAGCCCAACCCTCGCTGGAAACAACACAATACAGGAACCAATTTATCTTACCGTCTGGGCAAAATTAAAATTAGCTGTGACGTCGCGCGAGATCGTGCCTCTCTATCGCTTGTTCCGTGCTCTCGCTTGCACACTGACGTCACGCGGAACGTGACAATGAGTCATGCTTTTTCGTGAGTGTAGCCGGCGTCCATCGATTTATAAGTCAAAATGACCTTTGAGTCCGTCTTGCTGTCCTATACGATCTTATGGTATGGGCCGTGTATTGAATCGGGCGAAGGTACCCGAAACACGAAGGTTGTTCTAGAAACTCACGGACTGTATATAGTTGTGTACAACTCACTTGTGGGTTTCCGGATAAGAATTGGTTCAGGAAATGCACGTAAGGCGCTTCGTCCACCACTTCGTAGTACCGTATGTTCCCGTCGCCCTTGCCAGCAAGGTAGACCTGCAAAATAAATACCAAGTTCACCAATATCTATACAGTCAACCGTTCAAAAATATCTACACCTACCTATCTACCTTATTTTCAGTGACACAGGAAACGTGTTCAGATATTTTTGAACAGTTGGCTATAATTGGACAATTGGACTGCACGCCCACAATTACGCTAAGCGTGCCCTTTAGGTCTTGTTACTTTCGTGAGGGATAGAGACGTAACTATGTAAGGTCTTTTCATTCTTACCTGTCCTATTTGGTAAACAAAATTCTAACCTCAAAACGTCTCATTTTTGTTATTTTTTAACTATTTCATAAAGGAACTGGAGATAAAATATCAGCAAAATTATGTACAAAATATTGCCTCAGGTTTATTTGATAACATAATACACCTTATTCTTTACAAAAATTTGTACATTGAGGTTAGAATTTTGTTTACCAAATATGACAGTTAAGAGTGAAAAGACCTTATGTATGTATTCGAAACAATCAAGCAGGCTGCTTCTTCTGTACTGGTACAGTTATGGTCGTAGCATAGACCGGTGTATAACGCAAAAACCTTTGGCGAGATCAGATCACACTATTCTAACTTACCATATTGGTATCATGGTCGTAATAAGGGAACACGACTCCTGAGGAGCTATCAATGGTCTCGCAGGCCAGAGGCTTGTCCAACGAATGCTGGTCCCATATGGCGTACTGGCGGTCGCTGTAGCGCGAGAACCCCGTGGTCAGGACCTTGCCCTGGCTTCCCAGGAAGGTGCACTTGGAAGCCTTAGTGCCCAGGTGGCAGGGTCCTTCCTGTGAGATAAAATGAGATATTTTGTTTTGATTCACTCACTACAGAACATAAGGATATTTTGTACCGGTCTACATCATGTGGTCGAATATTTTTTTGTCCTAATGCAATGAACATTTAAGTCTAAATAAATAAAATACTAACAAACTTGTGTTAAAATACAAGAATTAAAAAAAAAAAAAACTATAAACCCCCCTCATTAATCGAATAAGCATACGTAACGTAAATATAGAAATAATTCAATTTTGTGCCAAAAATGCTTTACATCATTTTGGAAAAGAGCTGATAATCTTCAAACCGCTGGACCGATTCTTATTAATCATGGCTAAGAACCACCGCAAGGACACTAGCTTTCGAATGATAAAACCCGCATCCAAATCGATCCATCCGCTAGAGAGCTACGATGCCACAGACAGATACACACATACACAAAATAATTTTAAATACAAGCTTTTGCATGTAATAGTTTGATCCTTACGACCGATTTCGGCCATGGCGACCACTTCGACTCCTAGTTAGTATGACGCTCATGCGCCCGAAGATGGTTTATGTAGCCGATCTTAGCGGTGAAACTTTGCGTACAATGAATGCACTCGAGCACACCGTTGACATAGTGGTGGTGAATGGCAACCGGCTGGCGAGTTTTCAGTTCATCGCGTTTAGCTTAATATAATAAGCACAGCAACATTCCCTTTTTCCATTAAATTCAATTGATGTTTCATAGTAGCTGTTTCTAATATGTATAATCAATATAAGCACTCAATGATAGTACAGGACTTAGATAAAAGATAGGCAATGTAAACAGATAACAGTGCTGGTGAAATAGAACGTTTTATTGATTGCCTGAACTCCCGACCATCTATTACAAATTAAACAAAAAAAAACTGTCACTTTGAAGCGAACCAACTACAGACCGACCGCTTAAATGAGTCCTCAAGCGCAATGCAGGAGCGCGGGGTGGGGCGACAAAGGGGACAGAGAGGTGCGGGCGGTAGCCGCACTACCCGGCCGCTAATTAATTTTAATAACTTATTTTAACTTTCTCGAACCCTTTGAAACAGATATGCGTCCTTTTAAATTAGGACGACAGTATTCTAAGTAGATTGATGACTAAACTGTCCAAAATTTTTAAAAATTAAAAAAAAAGCGGCGGGTAGCATTCCGGGAGTGCCGGCAGAAGTGAAAACAGTAGCTTAGATTAGATTTTGATGTTGTAACCTCCATGACGCTCAAGACACGTACCGTACCGGCCGCTTACAAAAAAAGAACGTATTATCTACATTGACAGACCTCTAACAATGTGCTGTTGCCCTAGTACTTTTGCTCCACTACTCAACAAAAAAAACACTTCAAAAGTCGAACGCGATTCATTCGTATTTAAAAAATATGCTCTTAGAGGAGCTGATATCCTGGTACTTAAAATCTCCCCCAGTCTTACGCCTTCTTACCCATCCCAAAAAGTGCCCAACGTCACTAAAGAAGTTTTCACTTCAAAAAACTAAATCTATTTTTGATGCGTCCTTTCGAATAGAACGGCAGTATAGACCGCCACCTTTATGTTCTCCATGTCTAGCACCATAGCTGGGCATTAACTCGTTAATCGTTAATTAACGAAGTTAACATTTTGATTAACGGATTAACTTTTAAGTTAACTTTTAAAAATGTTAACGGACACGTTAACTTCCGTTAATATGCAGGAGTCCGTTAATCGTTAATCCTATGCCTACTATTTACCGCACGGCACCGCAGCGCGGCGCGAAAAACAGGCTCCGACAAGTATGAAACGACGAGTGAAATAAAAACAAAACTAAAGTAAAACTAGATATATTTTGCCGGTGCGTGCGAGTGAGAAAACTGCGAAGAGATTTGTTTTGTTTGATCATTTCATTACTTGGCGCAGAACCTAAACAACAGGTTTTATAAGTTCACTAACGCAACGATATAAAAATGCAATTTTACATATTGTATTAACGGATTAACGATTAACGTTAACTTCCGTTAATTCTTCCGAAATGTAACGCTTTAACGTTTAACGAAGCTAACTTTTATTGTAGCGGATTAACGATTAACGAAGTTAACTATTTGATTAACGGTGCCCAGCTATATCTAGCACGACACAAGAGTCGCGTCGACTGCCCGTATTTTTCTTACTGTTCGCTCTAGAAAGAGACGGTGCTAGCTAGTAACTTCAAAGCACTCACGGAAAGCACGATGCCGCTCCTCGGCTCTATGACTCGCAGCTTCTTGTCCTTGCATGTGGTGGCGAGCAGCGAGCCGTCGCGGTTGAACGACATGCAATAGATGACGT